>JBBGZY010000680.1:2802500-5202500 GCA_037952925.1 Lithobates clamitans | reverse complement strand
AGTGAGCGAGTGTACTCACTGTGTTCATTAAGAAAAGGAAGGGGCTGGTAAGTTACATATTTACTAACCCCTGCCCCTGCTCTCCATCCTGAAACATACCCTGCAGCATCCGGGGGGAGAGGAGAGGAAGGAAGCCAGCAGCACTATGGGGTGGGGGGCCAATAAGGTGGGGAAAGCCTGGGCAGTAGGGGGAATTGGCACAGTTATTAGGGTGTTCCCAGGCACACCTGGAACACCCCCTGCGCACACCTATGCTTACACAGTCCACACCCTTTCCTTCTTATTGGCTGGGGAGAAGCTGCGAGGCATTTCCTGAATGGAGAGGAGCACGGGGTGAGAACAGCCCATGATAGGAAAGTGCCTGTGCTGTGTCACATGGCTTTCCCCCCCGATCTAAGTTGCACCCCCCACACCCCAAAGCTCCCTGACCACCCCCTCTACCCTGCATGCTATGCCCGGCTGCTGAGCTCCTTTCCCATTACAGCACTCTATACTGCTCTATACATTCCTTTACAACACAACCAGTCAGCCACGATCTGTACAGGGTGTATCTTCCTACTGAAACTACACTGCCGACCAGAGAATTTTACAGGTCAGAATGGTAACATAAAAGTCAGATACACCTTGTGAACACTGACAGACTGTGTGTAAAGGAATGCAATTGTTGCCCTATCTAGTGTGTGTATGTGGGGGGGAGCTGTATAGGGCCCACCAACGCCACCTACCAGTCCCACAGTGCCACCCATCAGTGCCCACAGTGCCACCTATCAGTGCCCACAGCGATTAAATACCACCAAAAAAAAGCTCTATTTGTGTGAAAAAAATGATAAAAATTTCATTTGTGTAGAGTGTTGTATGACCGCACAATTGTCATTCAAAGTGCATCAGCGCTGAAAGCTGAAAATTGGTCTGGGCAAGAGGGGGGTTTAAGTGTCCAGTAAGCAAGTGGTTAGGAAGTGTTTAGATGGGGTCTCATTTTTTTATCATATAAATGATTTGTTATATGTAAAGTGTGAAATATTTTTTTCATGAGATTAATATTGTTAATTCTAATTTTCAAATGGACTAGAGGTACCAATGGGGGATTTCCAATGGTATGCTATCAGCCAGTGTATTTCAACACATATTGTGTGGAAACTCAAACTCTTAAGCCACTTTGAGTATCTTGGCATGCAGTGGGTGTATCTGCATGCACGGTGGAAGTGGTGGGTGGTAGTGGGGAGGGGCCCAGGTCAACTTTTGCATCGGGGCCCACAAGCTTCAAGCTACGCCTCTGGACACCATCCACAAGGAGGATGAGTCACAAAAGGTTATTGCTAAAGAAGCTGGCTGTTCACAGGGTGCGGTATCCAAGCACATTATTGGAAAGTTGAGTGGAAGGAAAAAGCGTGGTAGAAAAAGGTGCACAAGCAACAGGGATAACTGCAGCCTTGAGGGGATTGTGAAGCAAAGGCCATTCAAGAATTTGGTATAGATTCACAAGGAGTGGACTACGGCTGGTGTCAGTGCTTCAAAAGCCACCACACACAGACATATCCAGGACATGGGCTACAACTGTCACATTCCTTGTGTCAAGCCACTCCTGAACCAGAGACAACATCAGAAGCATCATACCTGGGCTAAGGAGAAAAGAGAATGGACTATTGCTCAGTGGTCCAAAGTCCTCTTTTCGGATGAAAGTAAATTTTGCATTTCATTTGGAAATCAAGGTCTGGAGAAAGAGTGGAGAGGCACAGAATCTAAGTTGCATGAGGTCCAGTGTGAAGTTTTCACAGTCAGTGATGATTTTGAGTAGCCATGTCATCTGCTGGTGTTGGTCCACTATGTTTTATGGAAAAAACAAAATTAAAAGCTGCGCTCAAAGGTTGAAACAAATAATAAAAATTGTGAAACCAAAGCAGCCTGCACCAAGATCTAGTCTCCAAATCTCATCATAGAAAATAATAAAAAAGATGCGGCGCTAAAACATGATTGAAAAAACACACTAAATAAATATATATATATAAATCCAATGTGAAGTAGATAAACGTAGGGATATATGTAGGAATATACACTAATATCCAAAAAAATAATAATTAATAAATACCAGATGTGAATAAATATATATATATAAGTGAAGACATCCCAAAAATTAAAATCCACAAACTAAATAAAAAGTCCGTGATTGAAAAAAGAAAGTGCCAAAAAGTGCCAAAAAAGAAGATAAAGATGCAGATGGAGAAATCTTCTATGTCTCTTCACACCCAAGGTGGAATATCAGATGCGCTTACCAGATCCTGGTGACTGCTTTTACGGCAGTCATAAACAGCACAGGGAATTTGGTCTCCCCACAACCTTAGCATAAGGTACCCGTGAGCGGCAGATGGTTTCTCAGGAATGAAAGACAAGAGGACAATCCATAGCGTAATAAGTCTGCACAGTCAATTTATTAAAAAGGAATTGCACTTACAAGAAATCGATGAATAAACAGCAGAAACCGTGATGTCAACGAGAATCGGCGTCTCCGTCTGCTGCCTCCACTTCCTAAGTTTGTGTAAAGCCCAACACGAGAACGGACGTGGTGACGTCGTAGGCTCCTCCCCACAATAGGACGTCGTCTGGGGATTGGCCAAGCTCGAACGTCACCACGTGTGGGCATTAAATACACTACGGACGCCATCTTGACTAATGGCAGATAGAGTATAACATTGAGAGACGGCCCAGCTATCTTAAATACCGGCCATCAATATACAAAAATGAGCGGAGGGAAGTCAAAAATAGGGGAAAGAGAAGCGCCATCTTGTGGTAAAAAAGAATAGCAATCGAATTAGTTCTCAGATGGTAACAACAAACCATGAAGTGATACAGCAGACGGCAGACATGACACAATAAAAATTATACATAAGTAGTGCAATGGAATATAAACAATAATAAAACATCTATTACATCAGCAATAGCAGAATAAAAAAAATATTATTTTCTTGATAATAAAATAATTTAAATATTTAAAATATTTAATAAAAAACAAGCGGAGGAAACATATAAGAAAAAAAAGAAGGAATTTGATCAAAAATGGAGGGGAACTCTATTCTCAAGAATTGTTTATAAAACAATTGATGTCCCAATCCACGTTTAATCCAAAAGGGATTTCATATGGAAGATCCACCTAGTTTCAAGCCTAGAGATGGACCTGACTTTATTTGTCCCTCTCCAATGAGAATTTATTTTATCAAAAGCTAAAAAAAGGGTACCCTTCAGTTTCTTGTCGTGGTACTTGGCATAATGCCTTATATATGTTTTTATAAAGTCCAAAGTCAGCGCAGCCCTCTACCAGGAAATTCTAGAGCACTTCATGCCTCCCTCTGCTGACCAGCTTCATGGAGATGCTGATTCCAGCAGGACTTCACAGCTGCCCACATTGCCAAAAGTACCAATACCTGGTTTAATGATCATGGTATCACTGCGTTTCATTGGCCAGCAAACTCGCCTCACCTAAACCCCATAGAGAATCTTTGGCATATTGTCAAGAGAAAGATGAGAGACACCAGACCCAACAGTGCAGATGAGCTGAAGGCCGCTATCAAAGCAACCTGGGCTTCCATAACACCTCAGCAGAGCCACAGGTGGGTCGCCTCCATGCCACACCACATTGATGCAGTAATTCATGCAAAAGGAGGCCCAACCAAGTATTAAGTGCATACTAGACTGTACATGGACATACTTTTCTGGAAGCCAACATTTCTGTATTCAAATTCCTTTTTTTTATTGGTCTTATGTAATATTCTAATTTTCTGAGATACTGAATTTTGGGTTTTCACTAGCTGCAAGTCATAATCATCAAGATTAAAAGAAAGCAATGCTTGAAGGCATCACCCTGTGTGTGATGAATCTATATAATATACAAGTTTGACTTTTTGAAATCAATTACTGAAATAAATTAACCTTATGATGATATTCAAATTTTTTGAGGTGAACCTGTATATACACCTGTATATACCATAGTTTATGGAACTTTCCTACAGACTAAATAATATACACTGATTTGCCTTATTTTCATCAAATATATATAACAGTATACACCATGGCCTTAATTTATGAAGTTATTTATTTGCAAAATTTTCTAACAGAAACAAAGAAAAGTGCATTTTTTCTTTTTCTAAATTGTTGGTCTTTTTTGTTTATTTAGCAAAAAATAAAAATAAAACACCCAGTGGTGATTAAATACCACCAAAAGAAAGCTCTATTTGTGCAAAAAAAAAATTATAAACATTTCACTTTGGTACAGTGTTGCATGACTGCGCAATTGTCATTCAAATTGTGACAAGGCTGAAAGCTAAAAATTGGTCTGGGCCAGAGTGGGGTGAAAGTGTCCGATATTGAGGTGGTTAAAGTGCTTTTATAGGCAAATGATCACCACATACTGAAGCCTGCAAAAAACAAATCTGCTATAAGAACAAATTCATCTGTCTGACATTCTGATAAAGGGAATCAATATGTTACTGGCAAGGTCTAATAATGCACAATAGAAGCTTTGATTTTCCGAAATAACACAAACAGTACACAATAGTTGCTGAAAGCAATATTAGTTCAGTCTCTATTAGGTTTTGAATCTATCTTTGCTTTTAGACCAGGGGGGCATGTTTTTTCTTTTATTCTAGCATTTTTCAAAAATTAAGAAAATAACTCTGATTGTTTAACCTGTTTAAATACACTATGGGACCTGGGCCAGCTGCTTGAGCATGGTGGGCTCCAACCCTGGCACCTACTACAACCCTGTAAGCTGAAGAGGGGGTAGATTTGTACTACAAGAGAGACTAGGGGGAAGGGGGGTTCTACAGGAATGGGGGGCTGTGCTTGGAAGGAGAATTTGGTGGGTGGAAGAGGATTTATTCTGAGAGGGGTAATGGGGGGGAAAGGAGGGATTTGTATTAGTAGGGAGAATTGAGGGGATGGGGATAAGTGCTGGGATGGGTAAGACAGGGGAGATTGTGCTAGGACTGGGGATTTTGGGGGTGATAGAGGAGGACTTGTGCTGAGGAAGGGGGAAGATTTGGTTTGGGGGAGAATGGTTCTGGGAGTTGGAGAAATGATCTTTGCTTATGGGGGTGGGGAGCTTGATGAGCATAAAGATTAGTGCTGGGTTATTTATTTTATTGCAGGAGAGAGAGTGGTGATTTTTGATGAAAGGGGAATTACACACTCCTGTCCCCTACATTCTGTACAATAAATATTCCTAACCCCTGTATTCTGTGCATAACACTCGCAATTTGGCCACACCCACTGTTCACTGCATTACTGCTTTCATTGGAGCACCCAAAGGTGCCTCAGGTCTTTTACAATCTTATAGTGTATACTCTAAACAAAATGCAGTGCGCCACTAAAGTGTTCGAGCTTGGCTTGAAGAAAAGGTGGCAATCCTAATCACCGTGCACACTGACACAGTAACCAGTCTAGGGGATGTCTTTTTAGGTTTTAACCTCCCTGGCGGTATGATTATTTCGGATTTTAGGTGCTGAAAGCGGTACCATTATTTTTGCATGGAAATGTGGCGTTTTATATTGTAGGCCTGTAATTCTTATGCCCCGTACACACGGTCGGATTTTCCGACGGAAAATGTGTGATAGGACCTTGTTGTCGGAAATTCCGACCGTCTGTAGGCTCCATCACACATTTTCCATCGGATTTTCCGACACACAAAGTTTGAGAGCAGGAGATAAAATTTTCCGACAACAAAATCTGTTGTCGGAATTTCCGATCGTGTGTACACAAATCCGACTCACAAAGTGCCACGCATGCTCAGAATAAATAAAGAGATGAAAGCTATTGGCTATTGCCCCGTTTATAGTCCTGACATACGTGTTTTACATCACCGCGTTCAGAATGATCGGATTTTCCAATAACTTTGTGTGACCGTGTGTATGCAAGACAAGTTTGAGCCAACATCCGTCGGAAAAAATCCTAGGATTTTGTTGTCGGAATGTCCGATCAATGTCCGACCGTGTGTACGGGGAAATAGGAATAACTCACTGAAATCTGTCCAAACAAGAGTCTAGTAGACATCCCGGGTATGATAAAGTTTGAAACACAAAATCATAAATTATAATATAATAACTATAAATAATAACAAATAATAATATAATAGTAATAATACTTTTTATTCAATAAATTTTAGTAAATAATATAAATCAAAAACACTGACATTTTTTTTGGCCAAACAAGAGTGCAATATTAGTAGTCATATTGCTTTAGTAAACATCTCAGGTATGGAAAAATTTTAAACGGTACAGCACAAAGTCCAACGTCACAGTCAGGACGGTAGAACCGGGTTTCTTTTCTGATTTTCCTTCCTGTGTCGTCACGTTTAGAGCAGCAAACCACACACATCCTTGTGGGTGCTGCCTTCTTTTCCGTTGGTGGAATGTGGTCCATAAAGTGTCGACCTGTCAGGTGTTCCGGGTTCACAACACCAGCAGCACGACGTCCAGATCTATTTACAGTGGTTGGTGTTTGGGGCTTGAGAAATATAAGTTCGGCAACTTTCCAAACGAAGTCTGCATGAATCACAGGCCTGTCACTCTTTTTTTTTAGAAGAATGAAAGCATTCCACAGGCATTGTTCAAGAAGATGTCTGAAGATTTTTTTGTAATATTTTTTTTGTTGCTTTCTCATAGCAGGATTAAAAGTCATGGCCTGGTCAGCTATGTCAACACCTCCCATGGTGTTGTTGTAGTCCATTAAGACTTGAGGTTTCATTACGTCTTTTCCACCTTTTGTATGTACCATGAGAGTAGAGGTGTTGTGAATGGTACTCATTAGGCACACATCTTTTTTATCGCGCCATCTTAGTGCCATCATTTTGCCTTTTTGCCAGGCAACTATTTCTCCTGCCTTGAGCTTTTTATTGCCAAAGGTTGGCGGCATGTCACGCCGGTTAGCTTTAACAGTCCCGTATGCATCCGTCTTGTGTTGTAGAAGGAACTCATAGAGTTCTGGAGAAGTATAAAAATTATCTGTGGTTACGCAGTACCCCTGATTCAGCAATGGCTCAATCAAAGTAAGAACAAAAGCGGTTGCCATTCCATAATGACTGAATCTGTCGTTGAATTTGGTCCCTTTACCGGTGTAAAGGACCGAATTCCATATGTAACCAGTGCTGGCTTCACAGAGCATGAATGATTTTATGCCGAATCGTGCTCTCTTAGATGCGATGTACTGTATCCAGCTAAGTCTTCCTTTGTAGGCCATTAGACTTTCGTCGATAATGACGTCTCTGTCTGGTACATAGGTCTGCTGGAAATTTTTCAGAATCATTTGATATAGGTCCCAAATCTTTTTCAGTTTTGGAGCTGGATGAGAAGTCTCATCAAATTCTTCATTATTTTGAAAATGCAGATTTTATTATGAGAGACAATTTGTATTCTGACATGATGGTGCCAAAAAAAGGAGTGGCTAATATTTTGTTGGTTGTCCAGTACCACTTCTGCAGGGGTTTCCCCACCACTCCCTGGCGAATAATTAGGCCCAGAAACTTCCAGATGTCCTCCTTGGTCACTGGTTCCCATTTTCTGCTCCTTGAAAACCTCTGAGGTATAGCAGCTTGTTGCTCCTGGTACCGATTGGTCTCTGTAACAATTCTTTCTATGACCTCATTAGTAAAAAAGAGTTGAAGGTATCCCAAGGGGCTGTTATCTTCAACCTCCACTTTGATACCAGGCGCTCCGGTAAACGGGAATCTTGGGGGCGCTGTGTGCTCCGTACCACAATCAATCGAGCACCAAGTCCGCACAACACTGGGCACAGTCGCAGGATCATCGCTGAAATCACTTTCCGTGCCTGATGACGAACTTCCCCATGAATGTATGTATGTCGCCACCGGGGGGGACCCCAGAAGACGAGGTTCGGGGCCACACTGTGCAAAACGAACTGCACAGTGGAGGTAAGTATGAAATGTTTGTTATTTTAAAAAAATTAAAAAACGAAGGTTTAGTGTCACTTTAGGGTAAAATATTTTAGACTTTAGAACCACTATAGTGCTAGGCAAATGGAGGCTGTTAGTACAACTTCTACCATACAGAATTTTTATTGCTGGGCTTTCGCTGTGTGAAAGCAACCAATGATCCAAAGTTCTTCCACCTAATTCTCTTTTCTCGCCCATGTTCACCTCTCTTCTTTTTCTCCTTCTGCTACCTCTCTCCCTATCTTCCCCTTGTTTCTGGTTTGCCCATCCAGCTCCCTCTTTACCTTTTCCTTTCTCTTGCTCCCCAACCTTTCTCTCTCCTTATCCCTTGCCACCAATGTTCTTGTCATTTATACATGGGAAGTTCTGGCGCTAGCACTAATCACTTGCTTTATTCTACGATTTGAAAAAATATTACCTAGATAAAAAGTTTTTAATTAAAGCAGTTCCATCATTCTTTACCTGTCAAAAGAAAAATCGAACCATTCATGTTGCATTCTGTTGCAGGGAACAACGTCTGATGATTTAGGTGAGAGAACTTCAGTATAAACTATATATATTAGCAGCCTCCCGTTTAGACTTCTGTTATTGACGTTGATACCGTTTTATTCTTATTTTTATTCTCCTTCAGAATGTTTAATATATGTGAGCCAGGGTTGTATTTACCCATTTTGCCTTAGGCATATTTGAAATTTTGCTTGTATGTTGTGGTGTAATGTTCCTGAAGCATATTAAGTAAAGTTTTATTGACTGTTCTTGAAGTTCCTGAAGTTGTTCAAGGGGTGCATGGTGGTACATGGCGTATCAAAGAACTGATCCTGTATAGCACACATTGGGTATGAAAGCAAAGCCACTACGAAGGATTAATTTGGCAGGTGAGTTGGAGAATGAGAGTAGTTGTCACTGGTAACTAAGAACCGGTGGGAATGAATTCCAGCTGGTCATAAAGCGTGGTACATGGTGTAGGTGACAGGTCCTCCAGTAGCGAGGGGGGGGGGGTCGGTGTTCTGGCTTCTTCCCTAGCGGTTGGTTCCCCAAAGTGCTATATGCATGACGGGGCCCCATTCTGTCACTGAGAGTGAGGTGGCAGAGTTATGCTGGACTGGTGGAGAGGGCCTGGGCTCAGCAGTGTCCCTCCTAAATGCAACATACATCAAGTTAGGTGTGTAGTAACATGAGACAGCAAGTTTTACAGAGGGACTCTGTACATTTAACGACTGCACGAGTTATATGGCTCAGCTCTAAGCCAGGGTACCACCATCAGTGTTGCCAACTATCAGTAAATTCACAGACAGTTTGTAAAATTATTTTTACATTTGTCCATAAATGTCCGTAACGAACATTTATGTACAGATGTAAAAATCACGGATTTTACAAACTGTTCATGAATTTACAGATCGTTGCCAGCCCTGATCGCCATAATGTTAACTTTCACATGAACCCGGTCCTGCCTGGTCCCAGCATTGATGAGCCCATACGTGGGAGGAGGTACCCTCACATGCAGAGCAAGTAGGCCCCGCCCACAACTGGATATGTGTGCAAGGGAGAATTATTTATTTTACCTTCAGTATGGCTGATTTTGATTTGCAATCC
Source organism: Lithobates clamitans (assembly GCA_037952925.1). NCBI lineage: Eukaryota > Metazoa > Chordata > Amphibia > Anura > Ranidae > Lithobates > Lithobates clamitans. The sequence continues at coordinate 5,192,971 of JBBGZY010000680.1, read as the reverse complement.
TTCATTTTCATGTTCTATTTAGGTGTTTTTAAGTAGTAAGGTGCCCTCTAATGGGTTCCTCACAACAAACAGGCAGCCTTGGGATCTATTTAGAGTTTCACCCAGCAGCAGGCTCCCACAAATTCATAGACAAGGTGTTGGTTGTCCGGCATGGTGATTTAGAATCATTGTTAATATTCTATTAACTTTTTTTTTTCTCCAACAATAAGATTATTATTGAATTTAAAAGGTAGACAACATACAACAATGGGATTATTGCATATATCAAGAACTTAAGACATTTACAGCAAAATAATGCAATTACTAAGCCTCTGAGATCAGTACAAGACCATTAGGGTGTTAAAGAACAATGGTCTGATGGAGGAAAGGAGTAAGAATCAGTACAGGGAAATAAACCACAATAATCAAATGGCAACAGCCAAGAATCATATATCATTCAGTGTCACAAAGATAACCAATCAACCCAAGGTTTCCATGCCTGATCAAATCCGAGGAGCGTGTTATTTCTGACAACGAGCAATTTTTTGTATTCATAATGGAGCTTATTAAGGCTATACAGTAAATTCTGAAATATTGGGTGAAAGATCTTTCTTCCACATTCTGCTAATTAGTAATTTAGCTGCCAAAAGCACATGCAGTACTACTGTGCATTGATGAATGGGGAATCTTTAAATACCCAAGTTAAGCAAAGACAGGGCCGGATCAGGAGCGAGCAAAATACCGGTAATTTTAGATAATAGACTAAAAGTTTTGTTCAAGAAACTGGTCAGATTTTTACACTTCCAGAGCATGTGGAGGATTTTTCCCACTTGACTACAGCCCCTCAAACAAAATGGAGAGTGATCAGAGGAGAATTTAGCAACCATTTTGGTTCCCAATGATTCACACAGTGGGTAACTAAAGAGGAACAGTATAATGCTATAAGCCACTGTAAATCTAAAAAAGGTGGAGTGTAAATATGACTCCCAACGTTGCATGCATGACGTTTTGCTGAAAACTTCTTTATGGTGGAAGAGTGAATATTACAAGGAAATACTCTTTGCACAAGGTGCATGTGGATGTGTATATTGTGGGTTTGGGCATGGTATGCAGAAAATGGGAGATGCGCATATGTGTAAAGTAATCCGTAAATGAAGATTGTAGGTAGTCATCAAATCTGACCAAGATCTAAGTTTATCCTCAATGTAGAGGTCTTCTATGCAGTTAATACCCGATTTATGCCATGTCTTGGTCTGCAGTTGTGGAATAAGAAGTTATAGGGAAAAGATTGGAGTTGGAGTATTCCATGAAATTTTGAATCATGTTGTATCCAATGTACAATTTAATATAATGTATGATGAGACATTTATATCTTTTTTGGATACAAGTATATACAATATATTCATAGTGAACTTCTTTTGAGTGATCTCTATGTAAAGCCTACAGATTGTAACTAGTTGTTGAAATTTACTAGTTTTCGGGGCGCATGCGCGCAATCGCGGGACATGGCTGCATAGACCCCCCGTTCAATGCCAACGGACAGTAAAACCATGGCTAGCTGACCGCACGCACTCCTTTCTGGGCTCCCGGGATTGTGGACACCGCCAGGCACCCACGGGTATGTACCGATCCCAGAAGAATAAACAGAAACAATCAAAACAGTACAAAGTTCCCCCTGCTGCAGGAAAGGGCAAGATGGCACCCGAGCCCACTGAGCCTGATGACATCACAAGCCTCTCAGCAGAGGGTCCAGCCTCTCCTACAGACAGCCTGCAACAATTCCCCACGGACCTGGTAAGCCCAGCCTTGTCTGACCCAGATGCCATGCTGTCCAAATTTCGCTCCATAGTGAGGGATGAAATCTCCTCAGCCTCTCGCAAACTCTCTATCAGACCTAATGTGAGGCCTTAAAGAGCTAGAGCAGAGGATGGATTTAACTACTACAGTGCTGGAAGGTCATGAAGATGAGAAAGATAAACTTAATGCTGAGCTTGAAAGTTTGTGTGACAAGCTGGAAGACTCTGAAAACAGGGCACTCAGGGATAATCTTAGGATCTGTGGGATCCCAGAGGTTATTACTGATTTACAGGGCACTGCCACTGCGTTCTTCCAGGAGTTGGCGCCAGAGATTCCGTTAGAGCGATTGAAATTCGACCGTAGGTCCCTTGCACCTAAGCCAACTGACGGCTCTCCCAGGGATGTTATCATAAAGTTTAACTTTTACCGTACCAAAGAGTGGCTTTTGCAAGCGGCGAGGGACACACTCTCTTCACCTGTGGAACTCTGTGTCATTCAAAGGTGCTTGTGAAAGATGTCTGAACCCAGAGTGTCAGGTGAGTTGGAAGGTTCACAGGGTCATGGCGATGCTGATGAGCAGGTAAATCCAAGCAGTCCTCAAGGGGACTGTGCTACATTAACATGCTACCCCGTGGCTTGCTCATACAAATCTGTTAGGAGATTAATAACTTAATTAATTAATGAATTTAAACCTTAACTCACTTAGTTGCTATCCTGTCCCCCTAGAGGACTACTAAGTGAAAACAATGTTCCTGCAACACTTTTGTTAACCTCATTTTATGAGCAAAAAGGACATTATCACTGCTCTGGGGATACAAGCAAATAGTAGCCTTTTACTACGCTAATGGCAAACGTTAATGTCCGAATTGAATGTTTGCCACTAACTGGTACTTTGCAACAATTTAATTAAATCCATAGAGACAAAGACTGGGAATGGAAGCAACACAAATGTGTTCCATGCTACAAAGTGATAAGACTCACTAAAAAACTTCAGACAAAAGACAACTTCTTACACATCAAATACGACTGTGTGGGAAAAACATCTGAAATGTTTATTTTAATTAGCAGAAGGAAAAAAGGTTTGAACAACAATGTGAAAAATTAAAACGTAGAAAAGAAGGTGGCACAGTGATTCAAAAATAGTTTGCTGTTAATCCGAAAGAATATAATGCAACTGTTCATTCTTAAAGGAAAAGTATGTTTTTTTTATTGTTTACAAAAATAGATCGCTTTCATACAGTGCATCCGGAAAGTATTCACATCGCTTTACTTTTTCCACATTTTGTTTTGTTACAGACTTATTCCAAAATAAATTAAATTAATTATTTTCCTCAAAATTCTACAAACAATACCACAAGACAACGTGAAAGACATTTTTTCAAATCTTTTCAAATTTATTAAAAATAAAAAACGAAAAAAATCCCATGTACATAAGTATTCACAGCCTTTGCCATGACACTCAAAATTGGGCTTAGGTGCATCCACTGATCATCCTTGAGATGTTTCTACAACTTGGTTGGAGTCCACCTGTGTTAAATACTCTTGATTGGACATAATTTGGAAAGGCAGACACCTGTCTATATAACGTCCCACAGTTACTAGTGCATGTCAGAGCACAAACCAAGCCATGAAGTCCAAGGAATTGTCTGTAGCTCTCTGAGACAGGATTGTATTGAGACACAGATCTGGTGAAGGGTACAGAAAAATGTCTGCAGCATTGAAGTTCCCAATGAGCACAATGGCCTCCATCTACCATAAATGGAGGAAGTTTGGAACCACCAGTACTCTTCCTAGAGCGGGCTGCCCGGCCAAACTGAGCAATCGAGGGAGACGGATCCTAGTCAGGGTGGTGACCAAGAACCCGATGGTAACTCTGACAGAGCTCCAGCATTTCTTTGTGGAGAGAGGAGAACCTTCCAAAAAAACAACCATTTTTGCAGCAATTCACCAATCAGGCCTGTATGGTAGAGTGGCCAGACAGAAGACACTCTTCGGTAAAAGGCACATGATAGCCCACCAGGAGTTTGCCAAAAGGCACCCGAAGGACTCTCAGACCATAGGAAACATAATTCTCTGGTCTAATGAAACAAATATTGAACTCTTTGGGCTGAATGGCAAGGATCATGCCTGGAGGAAACCAGGCACTGCTCATCACCTGGCCAATACCATCCCTACAGAAGCACGGTGTGGATGTTTTTCAGCGGCAGGAACTGGGAGACTAGTCGGGATTGAGGGAAAGATGAATGCAGCAATGTACAGAGACATCCTTGATGAAAACCTGCTCCAGAGCGTTCTGGACCTCAGACTGGGGTTCATCTTCCAACAGGACCACAACCCTAAGCACACAGCCAACATAACAAAGAAGTGGCTACGGGACAACCCTGTGAATGTCCTTGAGTGGCCCAGCCAGATCCTCCCATAATTGAACCTGATTGAACATCTCTGGAGAGATTTGAAAATGGCTGTGCACCGATGCTCCCCATCCAATCTGATGGAGCTGGAGAGGTCCTGCAAAGAAGAATGGGAGAAACTGCCCAAAAGTAGGTGTGCCAAGCTTGTAGCATCATACTCAAAAAGACTTGAGGCTGTAATTGGTGCCAAAGGTGCTTCAACAAAGTATTAAGCAAAGGCTGTGAATACTTAGGTACATGTTTTTTTTTTCCTTTTTTATTTTTTAATAATTTGAAAAGATTTCAAACAAACTTCTTTCATGTTGTCATTATGGGGTATTGTTTGTAGAATTTTGAGGAAAATCATAAATTGAATCCATTTTGGAATAAGGCTGTAACAAAATGTGGAAAAAGTGAAGCGCTGTGAATACTTTCCAGATGCACTGTAGATGTATTAGGGTGTGCACCCCAAAGCTCAAACACACATGCCTGTAAACAAACATTTTATAATGTATTAAAACATGGACAGTGTCAGTAGAGCAGTGGACGTGTCATTTGGGCAAGGGTTTGTGTCAGTAGAACAGGGGATGGTGTCAGTCAGTGAAGCAGTGGACGCGTCGGCAGGGCAGAGGTTGGTGTCAGTAATTTTATATTTTTATTTTATGTTTTATTATGTTTTACAATTTTCTTTTATTAATTTCTAAAATGTTATTTTTTTCATTACTTTTGCAATCATTTTTTTTTTTGGAGCTCCATTGGGGGGGCTTTGGTAAAATATAAGGAGTCTAAACAGACCCATGATGTCTCACGTTTGAGACAGAGAAATGACCCAAGGACAGAGATTCCCCAGTCCCTTTCTTTGCATCCTCAGCTGCACTGCACAGTGAATGAATGGGAATCGCTCTGTACTGAGCTGCTTTTTCATTCACAAACTGAAGCATAGTTACATAGTAGGTGAGGTTGAAGAAAGACACAAGTCCATCAAGTCCAACCTATGTGTGTGATTATTTGGCAGTATTAACCGTAAACGCCCTGATGAAGGAACAATACATATTAAATTCAGAAACATGTTGGGATATATGCTGTAAATCTATCTGTCTGACCTCAACTCTATTTAGGCAGCAGGTTGTAAGCTCTGGGTTGATATATTTACCTTGTACATATTGATGTGTGTATTTTTTAGTGATTATATATATTGTATATTTGTATATTTTTTATATTTTTTCTACATTTAATAAAATTGGCACCTATGTTTTTATTTTATATAACCTACTCACTATACATTATTCTGCCGCTAAAGTCCTAAGGGGTGACTTCTTTGTGCATTCATTGCACATCTTTCTTTATTCTATTTGCCAGTATTACATTGTATATCCCTGTATGTTGCGGTCGTTCAGGTGCTTATCTAATAGTTTCTTGAAACTATCAATGCTCCCCGCTGAGACCACCGCCTGTGGAAGAAAATTACACACCCTTGCCACTCTTACAGTAAAGAACCCTCTACGTAGTTTAAGGTTAAACCTCTTTTCTTCTAATTTTAATGAGTGGCCACGTGTCTTGTTAAACTCCCGTCCCCAAAAAAGTTTTATCCCTATTGTGGGGTCACCAGTACAGTATTTGTAAATTGAAATCACATCCCCTCTCAAGCGTCTCTTCTCCAGAGAGAATAAGTTCAGTGCTCGCAACCTTTCCTTATAACTAATATCCTCCAGACCCTTTATTAGCTTTGTTGCCCTTCTTTGTACTCGCTCCATTTCCAGTACATCCTTCCTGAGGACTGGTGCCCAGAACTGAACAGCATACTCTAGAAGACTTAAAGGCGCCAGATTTAGGAAAAATGACAGTACTCAAAACAGCCAAACTTGACATTTTGAATGCTTAAGTGTAAAGAAGGGATTTGGGGTCTTATAGAGCTCAGATCCCTCCATAAAGAGTACCTGTCTATTACTGTCACAAGAGATGTTTACATTCCTTCTGACAGCAATAAAAGTGATCAGAATTTTTTTTTTTAAGGGACAGTGTCAAAATAAAAAAAATGAAATAAAATAAATAAGAAAAAAAATGTAAAGCACCCCCATCCTTCAGTGTTTGCGCGCAAAAGCGAACGCATACGTAAGTCGTGACCGCAAATGTAAACAGTGTTCAAACCACGCATGTGAGGTTTCCCTGCGATTGCTAGAGCAAGAGAAATAATTCTAGCACTAGACATCCTATGTAACTCTAAACTGGTAACCTGTAGACATTTTTAAAGTGTCGCCTATGGAGATTTTTAAGTACCGTAGTTTGTGGTTATTCCACAAGCTATTCCAAAGCATAACATGGGGGGGCTGTGTAATGTAAAGGGGTCCAGAGGTACAGGGCTGTGTAATGTAAAGGGGTCCAGAGGTACGGGGCTGTGTAATGTAAAGGGGTCCAGAGGTACGGGGATGTGTAATGCAAAGGGGTCCAGAGGTATGGGGCTGTGTGATGTAAAAGGTTCCAGAGGTGCGTGGGCTGTGTAATGTAAAGGGGTCCAGAGGTACGGGGGCTGTGTAATGTAAAGGGGTCCAGAGGTACGGGGCTGTGTAATGCAAAAGGGTCCAGAGGTGCGGGGCTGTGTAATGTAAAGGGGTCCAGAGGTATGGGGCTGTGTAATGTAAAAGGGTCCAGAGGTGCGGGGGCTGTGTATTGTAAAGGGGTCCAGAGGTACGGGGCTGTGTAATGTAAAAGGGTCCAGAGGTGCGGGGCTGTGTAATGTAAAGGGGTCCAGAGGTATGGGGCTGTGTAATGTAAAAGGGTCCAGAGGTACGGGGCTGTGTAATGTAAAGGGGTCCAGAGGTACGGGGCTGTGTAATGTAAAAGGTTCCAGAGGTGCGGGAGCTGTGTAATGTAAAGGGCTCCAGATTATTATCTTCATTTATTAGCAGGTGAATGCAGCTCTCCATGCATTCACATACATTGAATCCCGCCCTTAAGTGGAAAAAGTTTGCTGACCCCCGCATTAAGGGCCCTTTCACACTGGGGTGGTTTGCAGGCGCTATTGCGCTAATAATAGCGCCTGCAAACCAACCCGAAAGTGCCGCTGCTTTGTCTCCAGTGTGAAAGCCCCGAGGGCTTTCACACTGGAGTGGTGCGCTAGCAGGACGGGAAAAAAAGTCCTGCTAGCAGCATCTTCAAGACGGTGAAGGAGCGGATACCGCTCCTTCACCGCTCCTTCACCGCTCCCGCCCATTGAAATCAATGGGACAGCGCGGCAAAACTGGCGGCAAATCGCCTCTGCAGAGGTGCTTTGCGGTGGTTTTTAACCATTTCTCGGACGCTAGCGGGGGTAAAACCGCCCCGCTAGCGGCCGAATACCAACTGTAGAGCGCTGCTTACAATAGCGGCGCTTTACCGCCCCCGCCCCAGTGTGAAAGGGCCCTAAATGTTAAAACACAGTCGTTTCAGTAGCTAAACTAACCTGCCCGGTGACTAATCAGTAACTCTCTACATTTAATGAAATAACAAAAATATGGAAGCCATTTTAAAACGTCACATAAAAATACTTAGTGATAAACACCGTAGCATATGGAAATTTTAGAGGGTTTTCAGTTTAACACATATCCTGAGGAATTGCAGTAGAGTTTACTGGAAAGTCTTTTTATATATGACATTTACATTTTTAATTGCTCACTGTTCTGTATTTCTATATTGGAATGTTTACCAAATCTGATCTCATGGCCCTCCAACAATTCTTTTCAATTTTATGCATATATACAAAGAAAGTCAAAACACATTGCTGAGATACTTATGACACCACCTGTATATGTAAAGGACAGATCCCAACTATTGGCTGCAAGCGCTGATTGAATGCTGGTTTTCCAGCATGACCGCTTGACAGAAACTGGTCAATAGACCGGGTACACCAGTGCAGACACAGACCGAAAAGAACCGGGCGATTTTCATTACATGCGTAAGCGGCTTTAGTCCTTCACTTCCTAAGACAGACTAAAGAAGGAAAGTACCACGCAGGTACAATTGTCACCACTGGGTAAGAACTGACGTGGGTCCTGGAGCATCAATGACTCCCTTAAAGCATTGATCACGTGTGGACTTGGAGCGCCACTCAAGGCTGGAGGGTCACAGGTGTCTCTGCCAGTATTCAGAAAGTGGGAGCAGGCATCAGGCACTAGTGACCAAGCCCCGGTAAGCAGGGCAAAACATGTCAGCGGGGGTGGCCGGAGCAGCACTGGCTAAAGTCATACACAGCCATATCCACATCTGAAGCACAGGGTCAGTTTTGAGCAGCATCTTACCCCACATATGTCCCAACTTAAAGCGGTATTAAACTCGTAATTTTTTTTGTATTCGGGTCCCTTGCAGCTTTATGCCAAAATGATTATGACAGACTTACCTGTCAAAGGAAGACCTCTAGTGCCGAGTTGTCAGTGTATGAGTGCCCCCATCTTTACCAGGTCTTCCCCCCGGGTTTGCTCTGTTCGGCCAGCTCTCTGGACGGGCCGTGATGACGTCACTCCCACGCATACATACGGGAGTTACATCACCACAGCACAGAGTGGTGCCATAATGTACTCTGAGCTGCAACGTGTGTGGAAACCAATAGGATCTCTTATGCCATAAGAGCCCTGCCTGTCAAAGTTTTTTTGTTTTTTTTAGTTTAATGGGAGATATATTGTAGTGGCGCAGTGGGTAGCACTCTCGCCTAGCAATAAGAAGGGTCGCTGGTTCGAATCCCGACCACTGACACTACCTGCCTGGAGTTTGCATGTTCTCCCTGTGTCTGCGTTGGTTTCCTCCGGGTACTCCGGTTTCCTCCCACACTCCAAAGACATGCTGGTAGGTTAATTGGATCCTGTCTAAATTGGCCCTAGTATAGGTATGAATGTGAGTTAGGGACCTTAGATTGTAAGCTCCTTGAGGGTATAGGGACTGATGTGAATGTATAATATATATATGTAAAGCGCTGTGTAAATTGACGGCGCTATATAAGTACCTGAAATAAATAAATAAAAATAAATATTGTAATTTGTAATGAGTTTGACTGTCCCTATGTACATAATAAATATTCAAAGACTCACCACTGCTCAACCATGGTTGTCCCCGGTCTGGATGGCGCCCACGGTCGGCTCCTGATTGCTGTATGGCAGTATTTAAATATTTAAATTCCATAGAGCAGCACACATCCAAATAATATATATATATATATATATATATAGGGCTTTTTTCAGTGGGAACGCAGGGGAGCAGCTGGCACCTCCAGCACTGACTGTATGTAATGGTAATGGTAAAGTGTGGGTGCTAAAGTGTGATGCAGAGTCTATTGATTTTGACTACTGGGGGACCTATTCTAGCAGGAGGGGATCTATTTTTGCAGAGAGGTCTATTGTTGCTGTTAGGGGACCTATTGTTGCTAGGGGTGGGTCTTATATTGCTGTGGGGGGTCAGTTATTGTTAGGAGAGATCTACCGTTGATGGAGGGGGTCTATTGTTGTTGGCTGCTGGAGAGTCTATTAGTGCTGGCTGTGGGGAGATCTGTTGTTACTGCTATAGGGCAGATGGAAACTGATTAATATTTCTTACCTTTTAGATGTTTCTCAGGAGAATGTGTCATAGCTGACGTAAAGGTTTTTTTTGAACAATGTTAAATTGAGCCTGTCCCAGGTCTGTCCTCATTAATGTACAATGAAAGAAGCCCAGCCTCTACACCTTTAACCCTTTGTTAGGAAAAACCATGTTCAAATCTAGGTACAACTGATAATGAACATCTACATGCACAGTACAGACAGGGTTAATTATGACCAACGCACCTGCCCAAGTGCCCAGCCTCCTCATAAACAAAGAGAACTATCTAGGATTTTTTCTTGCTGGAAGTTCCAGAATAGAGCATCTAAAAAAGGTAAGCTGATATTTTTAAATATGTTTTTGTGATATGCTATTCAAATTGGACCGTGTAAAAAAACAAAAAAAAAACAAAACAATAAAGTACTACTCTAATTTGTCTGCAAAAGTGGAAATACATTATATGCCCCTATTCATACTTGAGCTTTTTTTTTCACTTCGCTACACCTAACTATGCTCAACATGGAGAATCCCATACTTTCTAATTTTCCTATATCTTAAGTATATTCAGATATTAGGACAACATTTTTAAAAAAGAAGCAACCTAGACTGTAGGACCAAGAAGGTATTTTTATATAATATTTTCTTTTTTTCTTTATTATGGTCATTGCTAAAAAATAAAAATAAAAAATTAATAATATACTACAAATAATTTCACAATTATCACTTGGAGAATGCAAGTATTGTCATCTGTTAAGCACTCCAGCTAGTTGACTATTACATTTTTTGGGCATGAAGCCCTGTGATGGGAAAATGTTAATTTCCCAGGTGAAATCTTGGAACACACAGCTGAGCACAGTCTTAGTTTTAAGATCTTGTTGGCAATACCAGATCTCCCCTTGTGATTAGAAACCAATCAGAAAAAAGTCACTGTGACAGTTGGGGACACCAGGCTGCAGCTGTTAGAGCGAAATACAGGGTTTAAAATGTATTCATTAAAAATTAAGAAAACGCATTTTTTTTACATTTTCCTGTGCTAGGATGGAGGGCAGCAGAGACATTAAGGGTATAGGCCCCTGATGATTCTATAAAGAGAACCTCTAAAACATTAAGGGTATAGGCCCCTGATGATTCTATAAAGAGAACCTCTGAGGCATTAAGGGTATAGGCCCCTGATGATTCTATAAAGAGAACCTCTGTCACCAGTGGTCGGCTGGTGTTTTTTTTAATTTTTGGAGGGGTGGCAAACTACCAACATCTGACCCCCCGCCCCGTTGGTCATTCGGCGGCACCATCGGTTGCAGGTGGGTGGGCTCCTACGGGCGGCAGGCAGTGGCCGGGTTGCAGGCTCCTATGGGCGGCGGGTTATGGGCTCCTCCTCCTAGGCATCAAATAGGATCACCTGTCCTTTCAGCCAATCAGGTGACCGGTGTCAAAACCCGCTTCCTGATTGGCCAGGAGGATATATTGATATATTGGCGCTCACTCTCTGCGACCCGAGTCCACCCTATATTGAAGCCTATGAGAGGCTCTGGCTGTAATTGGTGCTTAAAAAAAAACAACACCAGCCCCTCCGCATTGGTATCCATGCGCCGGTGTCCTGAAAGGGGACGGAGGCATGGATAGGGGAGGTGGTGATGGATAGAGGGGGCAGCTCCCGTGTGCCCTTAACACTTGCCGACCGCCGATATACATCGGCACAATGGCAGCGGTGGGCAAATGGGCGTACAGGTATGTCCCCTTTAATCTGTGGGCTAGCGGGCACCCGCCAAGTACTGTGTGGCCTTGCCCGAGGGTCCCGCGGACTCGATGTCCGCCGGTGTCCCGCGATCATGTCATGGAGCGGCAGGACGGGGAAATGCAAACAAGGCATTTCCCTGTTCTGCCTAGCAACATGACAGAGACCTGTCATCGGGAGCAGTGATCTCTGTTATGTTGTAGTGAGCCCATTCCCCCCTACAGTTAGAATCACTCCCTAGGACACACTTAACCCCTTGATCGCCCCCTAGTGTTTAAACCCTTCCCTGCCAGTGTCATTTACACAGTAATCAGTGCATTTTTATAGCACTGATCGCTGTATAAATGACAATGGTTCCAAAATAGTGACAAAAGTCTCTGATGTGTCCACGGCAATGTCAGTCACAATGAAAATCACAGATCGCCACCATTAATAATTAAAAATAATAATAATAATAATAAAAATGGCATAAATCTATCCCCTATTTTGTAGACGCTAACCAATCAATATACGCTTATTGCGATTTTTTTTAAATTTTTTTTACCAAAATAAGTAGAAGAGTACATATCAGCCTAAACTGAGGAAAAAATATGTTTTTATATACTTTTTGGGAATATTTATTATAGCAAAAAGTAAAAAATATTGCTTTTTTTCAAAATTGTCGCTCTTTTTTTTTTTGTTTATAGCGCAAAAAATAAAAACCGCAGAGGTAATAAAATGCCACCAAAAGAAAGCTCTATTTGTGGTAAAAAAAGGAAGTCAATTTTGTTTGGGTGCAATGTCGCCCGATCGCGCAATTGTCAGTTAAAGCGACGCAGTGCCGAATCGTAAAAAGTGCTCTGGTCAGGAAGGGAGTAAATTCTTCCGGGGTTAAAGTGGTTGAGGATGTGTGCGCATTTTCACAAATGAGGATATGGGAATTTGTATGGTGACAATGATCACTTATATATCACTATAGCAAATTATTTGTATATTGTAGTTTATTGGCAATTTACTGCAATTTCAGCAGATCATTATGGAGGTAGCGCAGCACATGATTTATTTTTATTTTGGCATTCAAAAGCGGTTATTAACCTTGTGGGTGAAGGAACATTGCCTGTTTACTACAGCCCACCTCCCACTGAAACATGGTCAGGGTGGCTGTTATCAGATTTATATAGGACGATGATTCACTGCTGTACATAATTACTTTGTCAAGGACAGAGTGTACACTGACTTTATCAGGATCTCTTATAGACAACGAAGTTTAGACAGTAACAGAACTTCACAAAGAAACACGGAGAAGGAGGAAACTTTCATTGCATTTTGTTTCCATTTTAATTTAAAAAAAGGGGGGTAACTATACAAAAACGCCCAGTTTAGTGTGGAAAATGTTTAACCCTTTTGGGTTTTTTTGGCTTTTTCTTTCACATGTTTAAAAAATTATTTTAGGCCTGAAGATTAGTTAAACCCTCTAAACATTGTATATTTTCTGAAAGCAGAGACCCCGGAGAAATAAATGGTTGTAACCCCAAATTTTTCACAGTATTAACACAATGCTTTATCAAGCTCAAACTTTCAGTAAAAAAAAATTACAATAAGTTACATTGTACAATAGGTTAATTTTAGGGAAAACAAACGTAATATATTTTCCAATTTTTGGTAAAACATAAAAGATGAGGTTGCACTAATGTAAATAGATATCAAACTTGTCAAGCTTGAAGCAATGATGAACTTACCCAAAATTTTCTATAGGGACCCCTAAAATATGTTGAATGTACCTACAATTTTTACCACTTCAGGCCCGGAAGGATTTACCCCCTTAATGAGCAGGCAATTTTTGCGATATGGCACTGCATCATTTTAACTGACAATTGCGCAGTCGTGCAACGCTGTAGCCAAACAAAATTGATGTCCTTTTTATCCGACAAATGGAGCTTTCTTTTGGTGGTATTTGATCACGTCTGCGGTTTTTAATTTTTGCACTATAAACAAAAAAAGAGCGACAATTTTGAAAAAAAACTATATTTTTTACTTTCTGGTACAATACATATCCAAAAAAAATTATAAAAAACATATCTATTCATCTGTTTAGGCCAATATGTATTCTGCTACATATTTTTGCTAAAAAAAAAATTACAAATAACGTATATTGATTGGTTTGTTCAAAAGTTATAGCGTCTACAAAATAGGGGAAAGATTTAGGGACTTTTTATTTTTTTATTTTTTTTTAGAGAGATTTTTAGCAGGACTTCGACATTGTGGCGGACAAATCTGACCCTTTTTGGCGACCAGTGACATCAATACAGTGACCAGTGCTAAAAAAAACACTGATCACTGTATAAATGGCACTGGCAGGGAAGGGGTTAACAATAGGAGACAATCAAGGGTTAAGTGTGTCCTAGGGAGGTGTTTCTAACTGTGGGGGAAGGGGACTGACTGGGAGTACGGAAGGATCGCTGTTCCTGACCACTAGGAACAGCTGATCTCTCGCTCCTCCCCTGTCAAAACAGGGATCTGCCTTGTTTACATAGGCAGATCCCCGTTCTGCCCCTCTTTACTGCGATCGTGGGTGGCCAGCGGACATCGAGTCCGCCGGACCCATGGATGAGCTCCTGCGGCATGCGTGCCCGCAGTACCACATACACAGACCGACGTACAGGTACATTGGTTTCGGCAGCCGAGCCGCCTTGCCACAGTATGTATGCGGAAGGCAGTGGGCAAGTGGTTAAAGGATTGTAAAGTCTTGTTTTTTTTTCGTTTTTTTTTTAAAATTGCGAACATGTTATACTTATCTGCTCTATGCATTTGGTTTTGTACAGAGCAGCCTGGATCCTCCTCTTCTCGGGTCCCTCTTTGGGCCCTCCCTCCTGTCAAGTGCCCCCCCCAGCAAGCAGCTTGCTATGGGGGCACCCGTGCCGAGCTGCAGCCCTGTGTGTCCATTCAGACACTAAGATGCTGTCTAAGATGCTGCCCGCCCCCTCTTTCCCCTGATTGGCTCACTGACTTTGACTGCCGTGGGAGCCAATGGTCGCTGCTGCTGTGTCTCAGCCAAAAAGGGGGGAGAGTCCTGGACAGCCGAGGCATTAGTGGAGATTGCTGGACAGAGATGGGGCTCTTTAACATTTACAGTCCTGGTCTTGTTCAGTTTGTGAATGAACAGTATAAGGAGAAGAAAGAGACAATCAGTTGATCCCTGCATGGGTCTAGAGATGTAACATTTTCAGAAATTTTGAAGCCATGAGTAAAAATGTTTTTTTCCCGTAAAAAATTGAAATTTTGGAAAAATGTAAAAAAAAAAAAAAACTCAGTTTGGAGAAGTATTATAAAATGAAAATTGTTTTGATACACTGGGAACATGGAATGCAGTGTATATAAAAGTACTATGCTTGAAATAAAAGTACAGCTTATTCAGTATATAAACTAAACTTGCTTTTTAAAATTATATTTTTTTACAAATGGAATAACAAGGACGGTATATGATCAGAACATTTCACCCATACATGAGAATCGGTAACCACCTCCCTTTCCCTCGTAATAATGTAAAAGCTTCCTGCCAATATGCATTTTCAATTATTGACAATGCTGATCCAGAAGCATATATTGCTCTATGAAGAGCTTGATGAATGTTATCCTGATTTTCAGGTGTCATTTTCTCTATAAATGAAGGGATTGTGTATTTTTGGGAGGCCGGAGTTTGTAACACTTCCTTCTTTGAAGATGCTACTGGTGAAGAAACGCGTTGTGATGATCCAGAAGCAGCAGAAAGAGTGTTTCTGGAATGAGAACTCTGGAGGGAAAAGCTCCTCGCACTTTCATTACGGTCCTCATCATTTTGTTCCATAAAGTATTTTTAATGTTTTTAAGGCACCTCTGACATGCCAGGATGTGTTTTGTCCTCCTTGTAGCATTTGTAAAATAATATTTCTTCTCACAATATCTGCAAATTACAGCTTTGCTCTAAGCAGAAAGCTTTCCAAACTCTAGATCAGCCTTTCTCAACCTTTTCAACACAGAGGAACCCTTGAAATAACTTTCTGATCTCAGGGAACCCCTGCTAAAAATGACTATATCTTCAACTCGTGGCACATTAGTGTGATGGTTAGTGGGAAGAATGCCCCTTACACTTGATAGCTAAAAAGATCAATGGTGTCAGAAGGAACTTATCTAAGAGGCAGAAATTGCTCATTGCTTAACAAACCCCTAACAACCTCGGGAGGAACTCTAGGGTAGACATGTGCATGACGAAAAAATTTGTTTAGGTTCGATTCGTTAATCTAGTTATTTAGTTTTGTTAAATTCGGTTACATAGTTGGTAAGGTTGAATAAAGACACCAGTCCATCCAGTTCAACCTGAGTGAGTGTGGGTGCGTATTTACAATTGTCCCTATCCATATACATTGTGTCTCATTAAGATGCTCATCTATTAATATTTATTTAAGGTACCCATATAGTGCCGTCAATTTATACAGCGCTCCACACCCTCACCCTCAACCATCACACACTCACATCGGTCCCTACCCTCAAGGAGCCCACAATTCAAGGTGTTGTGTTACACTATGTGATCCCACAATTCAAGGTGTTGTGTTACACTATGTGATTTATTATGCTCTGTGTCTTTAAGATTTGTTCCCTCTGTCTATCTGAACTCTTTCTCTCACCATAGTTCTGTATATTCTCCTCCCCTTCCTCTCTCTGATTCATTGTGCACAGTATACCTCATTGCTGTAACATCTTACATGTGGCTTACAACTGCAACGTTTTTCTACCTATGAATATCCATCATTAAACGGAACATTCGAGAGGATTCATCGCCTGTCTTTCCATACAGTGAGTTATTCATTGAGTTAAGCTGCCTGAATTGATGCAAGGGATAAATAGATCACCAGGTCATGTAAGCTCTATATGAAGCTGAAGATAACATTTATAGCCTTGTAGTTGAGTCAGAACAGTAGAAAAACGAAGTTCCACAGCCTACTTACAAGATTTTTGCATATAGTACTGTTATAGACAAGATTTACTGCCCTCATTGCAAGAAAGAATGAGACAGCAGCACATGGAATCTTCATAACCTGAGACCAGGCTGCAGGGTGTCATATTACAGCACACAGATCCTGCCTGCTTATCACTGAGACATTGTCTGCCTGTGTCAGCCATGAGTCACCACAGCTCTCAATGTGAAAATACAGCCACTCCAGCACAAGACACTGACCCAACTGACTTACCCAAACGCTCAGTCAAACCCACCTGGAAAGTGATGGAGAATTATGAAGCCTTAAGAACTGAATTGTTTAATAGCTTGAAGCTAATTTGGGAAAAGATTACTTCTGAATCAAATACAGTGTCTGTTGAAGGTGAATTACTGACACTAGAGGGCGCCATTAAACAACTCTCTATCTCTTATGAGCTCTATCAGCTTACCAGTGACAAGTTCATTAATGTCTTACAAAATATGAACACAGAACTTTCACTCGAGGAATTAAAGAATTTCAAGGCTCTTAATCTGGAAAGAGACAGTTTTATCCAGCAAACCAAATTAAAGGCAGAAGCAAAGTTAAAGCTGATACAGGACACTGCATCTCACAGATCTGTTTCCACCAGACATTCTAAAAGGTCTTCTAGAAGTCATAGTTCAAGATACTCAACACTCAGTGAGCGACTTATTAGTGCCCGCGCTGAAGCGGAAGCCAGCAAGGTGCAGGTCGCATATGCAGAAAAAAGAGCAGAGTTGGAAACGGAGTCAGTGCTTCAGACCGCACGTCAAAGAGCAACTATAGAAATCTTAAATGAACAGTGTAAACATGACGCAGCTATGGCAAGGCTAAGAGTTTTAGAGCAAGCTATCAGTGCAGACGAAGGTGCAAGTGAGAAAGACAGCATCAACCTAAACATAGCAGATATGGAAGATCCCCTCAAACGCACTAAAGACTATGTCCTAAGCCACTGCAGTATACACTCCATTGTCTCCAATGCTCCTGGCAACTTAGAAACTCCTTCACAGCTCCAAGTTAAAGAGGTTCCAGCAACTTCCTGCACGCAAAATCACTCCAATGCATTTCCTGCCTGCCTACCTAACCTTCCTTCTTATGTCACAGAGCATCAGAGCAAGCTGCAAGCAAGTCATCAATTTCCTGTCATCGGTACAGCATTGAATCAACGTACCATTGGAACAACCGACTTCAAGCAAGCAACTCACCTGAACGCATCTGCTGCACCATATTTACCTGTGTCCTTTAACAATAATGTCAAAGATAGTGCAATCAGCACCATTCAGCCAACAGCATCTCACATAAAGGCAGAGACAACTGAGACAGCAGAGTTTGTGAGGTACATACTTCGCAGAGAGCTCACAAAGACTGGTCTTACAAGTTTTGATGACCAACCTGAGAACTACAGAAGTTGGAAATGTGCTTTCAGAACTGCAATCAGCGATCTTGGCATTACAGCGGCTCAAGAATTGGATCTCCTGATTAGATGGCTTGGTCCTCTATCTGCTGCACGTGTTAAGCCATTAAGATCAGTTTTCATGGACAATCCTACAGCAGGCCTCACAGCACCATGGGAGCGACTAGAGCAAAGTTATGGCAGTCCAGAAGCTATAGAAAATGCCTTGTTCATGCGCCTGGAAACTTTCCCAAAGATATCTGGTAAGGACAACAAGGAGTTCCAGAGACTGAGTGACCTTCTCCTTGAGCTTCAGCTAGCCAAGGCAGACCCAAAACTACCCGGACTCAGTTACCTTGACACTGCAAGAGGGGTAAACCCAATTGTCTCCAAGCTCCCGTATGGTGTACAAGAGAAATGGTCTGCACTAGGATCATCATACAAAAAAGAGAACAAGGTTTCCTTCCCACCATTCTCTTTCTTCTGCAACTTCATCAGGAGAATCGCAGAGACCAAGAATGATCCAAGTTTTTCCTACGGTGAGTACAGTCTCTTCTCACTATTTCCTAAGAGTACCAGTCTTCAGGGCAACTATAGAAGCCGTAGAGGCCCAGTATCCGTGAAAAAGACTGACATCCTTCCCACTCCTACCACAGTTGTTGCCACGGACAGACAGAGTAGGAAGATTGAAAACCCTAACAGAGAGTGTCCCATTCACAAGAAGCCACACCCCCTCAAAAAATGTATCGGCTTTAGGAAAAAGCCTCTTGAAGAGCGTAAGGAGCTTTTAAAGACATTTAGGGTATGTTTCAGGTGCTGTGCTTCTACCGAACATTTTGCAAGGGACTGTAATGTATCCATCAAGTGCATAGAGTGTGGCTCCGAAGAGCATGTGCAAGCCCTACATCCGCTTGAGCCCAGCTCTGCACAACCTGCTAACTCTCCTCCCAGGTTAACGCATGGCGGGGAGAATACAGACCAAGTGCCTAATTCTACCATCATTTCTTCATCCTGCACTGAAGTTTGTGGAGAAGACCGCTGTGATAAGTCCTGTGCTAAAATATGCTTGGTGAACATATACCACAAGGACCAACCAGAAAAGACTCTAAAAGCCTATGCTATCTTAGACGATCAGAGCAATAGATCGCTTGCAAAATCAGAACTGTTTAATTTATTTAAATTAAAAGGAGAAACTCATCCTTACACCTTGGGTACCTGTAGTGGAACTACAGAGGCTTCTGGAAGAAGGGCTCATGGACTCATGGTATCTTCTCTCAAAGGTAACTTGCAATTACCCCTACCTACACTTGTAGAGTGCAATCAGATACCCGCTAACAGGGAAGAAATCCCTACTCCAGCTGCTGCTTTCCATCACCCTCACCTGAAGGTAATAGCAAATGAGATACCGCCGCTTGACAAAGATGCTCAGATCCTTCTTCTGTTAGGAAGAGGCATTCTAAGAGTTCACAAGGTACACAGACAAGTCAGTGGACCCCCAGATGCCCCATTTGCTCAGCGCATGGATCTAGGGTGGGTCATCATAGGCAACGTCTGTATAGGCAAAATTAAGAGACCTACCAACATTTCGTCATTCAAGACAAATGTTCTGCCAAATGGCCGAAACACTTACTTTGAGCCATGCCCACATCACTACTGGGTGAAAGAGAAGATAGCCAGCCACGGATGGCAACATGGTATCTCAGGTAACACAAGCCCTTTCTCGTGCCACGATGACGACTTTGGCTCTACGGTGTTTAATACAACCAGTGAAGATGACATACTGGCTCCTTCAACGGAAGACAAAGAATTCATCAAGGTAATGGACAATGAGTTCTTTCAAGACGATGCCAATAACTGGGTAGCACCCCTACCTTTTCGTCTCCCAAGAGAGAGACTGTCCAACAACTTGCAACAGGCCATCAGTAGATTCTCCTCCTTAAAACGCAACTTAAGCAGGAAACCAGAGATGCAAAGACACTTTGTGGACTTTATGCAAAATATATTTGACAGAGATCATGCAGAGCCTGCACCCCCACTAAAGGAGGGAGAAGAATGCTGGTACCTTCCATCCTTTGGCGTGTATCACCCACGTAAACCAGACCAAATCAGAGTTGTCTTTGATTCCAGTGCTTAGCATGAAGGTGTTTCTCTTAACAGCATGCTCCTTACAGGGCCTAACTTGAACAACAGTCTAATAGGAGTCTTGATTCGCTTCAGACAAGAACCTGTAGCAGTTATGGCAGACATTCAACAGATGTTTCACTGCTTCATTGTCAGAGAAGACAACAGAAACTACCTCAGGTTTCTATGGCACAAAGACAATGACATCCACAAGGAAGTTATAGACTTTCGAATGAAGGTACATGTCTTTGGTAACAGTCCTTCTTCTGCAGTGGCAACTTATGGGCTAAGGAGAACAGCTCAGACTGGAGAAGAAGAATATGGATCTGATGCTCGTCAGTTTGTTGAAAGAAACTTCTACGTTGATGACGCACTCAAGTCTTTTCCAACCGCTAAAGAAGCAATTGATCTCCTCACCAGAACAAAGGAGATGCTGGCTACAGCAAACCTTAGACTGCACAAGATTATATCCAACAGCCAGGAACTTATGAATGCCTTTCACTCTGAGGACTATGCCACCAGTCTAAAAAACCTTGATTTGGGTACAGATGTGCCTCCAGTACAGCGAAGTCTGGGTTTGTTGTGGAACATCGAACAAGACACATTCACCTTCCAAGTGTCAACTTGTGACAAACCCTTCACTAAGAGAGGAGTCCTGTCGGTGGTGAATAGCATCTATGACCCACTCGGTTTCCTTGCTCCAGTTACCATTCAAGGTAAAATTCTGCTAAGACAGTTATCTACTGAGAACATAGACTGGGATACTCCCTTACCTAGTGAGAATCAACACAAGTGGGAAAAGTGGAGACATTCTTTGAAGTCACTAGGAAAACTTCAGATTTCCTGTTGCTATGTTCCATTTTCTATTTCAACTGTTTACCGGAGGGAAATTCATATTTTCTCTGATGCATCAGTGGAAGCTATTGCTACAGTAGCCTATTTGAAGATCTCTGAAATGAATGGGGAAATCACACTGTAGTTTTGTCCTAGGTAAGGCAAAACTCACTCCCAAACCTGCACATACCATACCAAGACTCGAACTTTGTGCAGCCGTGTTAGCAGTAGAAATTGCCGAAGTCATACGAAGTGAAATGGACACTAGAATTGATTCTTTCACCTTCTATACAGACAGTAAGGTAGTACTTGGTTACATATACAACCAAACAAAACAGTTTCATGTGTATGTCAGAAACAGGGTTGAACGTATTAAAAGATTCTCCCTACCAAGTCAATGGCATTACGTTCCCACTGAACTCAATCCAGCTGACTGTGGGACCAGAGCCGTGTCATCTGATGTTCTTCAGGACAGCTTATGGCTGTCACCTCCAAGCTTTTTGTGTGAGGAGTCATACTCACCCCCTGTTGACTCCATGTTGCAGACTCACAAGTCTTTACCACTCACCCATGATACTTTGTCTACCTTTCTCGCTGAAGTGTGTGCTATAGTGAACGCAAGACCTTTAGTGCCGGTATCTTCAGATCCTGATGCTCCAGTGATCCTTACTCCAGCTTCGCTCCTTACTCAAAAGATTGGGACTGCTGTAATATCTTCAAGTGAGATTGAACCCAAGGATATTTACAGGCGTCAATGGAAGCAGGTGCAGCATCTTGCCAATGTGTTTTGGCATCGCTGGAGGAAGGAGTATCTTCATCACCTTCAAGGTCGTAACAAATGGCAAACATCTAAGCCTAATCTTAAGGTTGGAGATCTCATCCTTCTAAAAGACAAGGAAGTTTGTCGGAATGAGTGGCCTATGGGTCTTATTACCAAGGTTATGCCCAGTGACGATAACAAGGTCCGGAAGGTAGAAGTCAAGGTAACCAAGGAAGGATCCACACGAACCTTTTGTCAGGTGAGTGACTTATGCAAGGACTAGCCATGCTGTTGGCTCGGCGGGGAGTACATTGCTGCTATCTACAGGTTCTACCTTGAACTTTGGAACTCTTTGAAGACGTCATACGTCGGACTACATGTTCTTCAATCCTGTTGGACTTATTGTTTATACTTGCTTGTTGCATGTTTTTCATTACAGGTTCCAGGACATTTAACAGTATTGGACTTATTGAATATATATATATAATTGTTTATGGTTATGAAATCTAAAGATTTCAGACGGGGAGTGTTGTGTTACACTATGTGATTTATTATGCTTCTGTGTCTTTAAGATTTGTTCCCTCTGTCTATCTGAACTCTTTCTCTCACCGTAGTTCTGTATATTCTCCTCCCCTTCCTCTCTCTGATTCATTGTGCACAGTATACCTCATTGCTGTAACATCTTACATGTGGCTTACAACTGCAACGTTTTTCTACCTATGAATATCCATCATTAAACGGAACATTCGAGAGGATTCATCGCCTGTCTTTCCATACAGTGAGTTATTCATTGAGTTAAGCTGCCTGAAATGATGCAAGGGATAAATAGATCACCAGGTCATGTAAGCTCTATGTGAAGCTGAAGATAACATTTATAGCCTTGTAGTTGAGTCAGAACACAAGGTCCCCAACTCACACCCATATACCAAAGCCAATTTTGGACAGAAGCCAATTAACCTACCAGCATGTGTTTGGAGTGTGGGAGGAAACCGGAGTACCACGCAGGCATAGGGAGAACATGCAAACTCCAGGCAGGTAGTGTCGTGGTTGGGATTCGAACCTGATAGGCGAAAGTGCTAACCACTACACCACTGTGCCGCCAAATTTGATTTGTTCAATTCGTATTCGGGATTCGTATTCGGAATTCGTTATATGTCTTTTTCAAATTGTCTTCGAATTTACCGAAAAAAAAATAAATTACGTTTTCGATTCTACCAATTCAAAATTTATTGATTCCAACGTTTCAAATCGATAAATTTTTAATCGTCCGAATCGAAAACTTTCGGGTTTTTTTTTTTTTTTTTTTTCGATTCGAATGTGGCAGAAGTGAACAAACAAAAGAAAATTTTTCATCAAATGATTAAAATGACTCTTTAAATCACTTTTGGCTTAACCAAAACAGCATTATTTCGAAATGATACTCTAATAACACACAAAGTCTTTGATTTCAGAAACATGTTTACAGTTTGAATTTGACTGGAATTCGATGTAAAATTCAATTTGAGTTTTATTTCATTATTGTGAGCATTGGGTAAACTTTGTTTATACTGTAATTTGGGTATTCAAATATATCCGAATCTCCAAATAATGAAAAATTTGTCTGAATTATTATTCGGAATGAAACAAAACACACATTTCTACTCTAGGGTTCCATGGAACCCTGGTCTCACCATATTACTGAGAGGAGGTAAACAAAAACCCCTTTACTGAGCAGACTATAGAGAAACATTATGTTGTGATGGTGGAGAACACTAATAGTAATCATTTAAAGGTTAAAAAAGATAAACTAATTGAAATTTCTTAAGATGTGGTCCTCGTGGTGGTCCTATGCTCTTCCAACCCTGCACCCATCAGCTTGGGGCTCATTAGGCCTTTGTCTTGGAGGTTTTTTTGCTTGTTTGTTTTTTTTTGTGGGTTTACAACCACTTTAATATCCCTTTAACATTGTTAAAGTGATATTAGTTTTGAATGTGAAAAAGTGAAAGATCTGCCCCACTAGCCAGAATGTTCAGAAGACAAGAAGAGGGGGGAAGCTTCAAGAATTCAAGAACTATCAAGAAGCAGGGTATTAAAGGCTTACTTTTTTGCTGTGGATCTAAGAAACTAACCTTGCTGACTGCAGAAGAGATCAGAGAGATGACCTCTTCAGGCCATCTACTCACCATCTTCACCAAAGTGCACTGCTTTGATTGCAGAAGAAAAAAGTAAACGTTCAGGACTTTTTATGGGGTCTGGCAGAGATTGTCAGAATTACAAATCTGGCTGAGCAGAGCTGCACAGGCAATGTCAAAACACACACATATACTGTACATATGTATTTTACTACACAAGAAAAATAATAATTCTCACTATTTAAACCATAAAATAAAAAGCATAAACTAGACCGATAAAGCACACAGCCCACAATTACCAGACTAAAAAGGGGACAAATGGCATTACTAATCGAATAATTTACAAATCATTACTGCCGGCTGATGGAACCCTGCAGTGTAGAGGAACAAAAGAAAATCCAGATTTTAACCACAGTGATAGATATCTACGTCAGAGTCTGCAGTACTTATGAAGTAAACTACTGAAATTAATATGCGTGGAGCAAACCTTACGATTATAGGTATTATGGTTATTAGAATTTGCAGCAGAAAAACTTAGAATGCAAAAAAGCTGCATTTAGGTGTACAGTTCACTTATGTATGAAACTTTCCTAAAAGAACCCGGTTTGCAAAGGTGAATTGGTACATTTGTTTTTGAGTGTGACCCCTGGTGCTGCTTGTTTTTACACTTGGCTCTTGAGCCCATAAAAGGAGTGTACCCCCACATGCCCTAACCCTAATCCTCAGACTGACCCTAAGGCTGGCCATACACTATACAATTTTCTTATTGAATTTCCTTTAGATTTACCTTCAACTATGTAGTGCAAGGGCCTGCCTGATTGCATACAAATTGAAAGGGCTTAGGTTTTACCTCATATTATTCTTCATACCCTCTGGTAACTGCACTGATCTTCCCTGCAACACAAAAGTCGCTCTACCTGTCTGCGATTTCCCACCTGACTCTTCATACCCTCTGGTAACTGCAAAGACTCCCCTCTTCTCTTAAACACTGGACTACATTGCCTAACTGAACTTTAATTCTGCCTTACTAAGAATTTGAAACTAGTGCCTATACTTGTTTGTTTTTGAAAGTGTCATTTATTTTGTATTCTGCTGCCCTGAACAAGACCAAACATTTAACCTTATTCTGTTGGCCCCTCTTGCACTGCAATCTGTCCAGGCCAGTTGTAAAACCCCACCCCCCACAAGCTTAGTTTTATCAGCTTCTAATTGAATAATTTTGAATTCCCCCCCCCCCCCCCCCCACACCTTCCCACTATAAATTTAGTTCATTTCTTGGGATGGCTGGCGAGGGTTTAGGCTGGTCACTCCTTGCACAAAGTGTCACGCCGGCAACAAGTGTTTGGCACTTGGACACAGGCACTTTGACTAAGGCACTGCTACAAAAAAAGTAAGTACAGACATTATTGTTTCACAGCTATTTTGCAGGAAGTTCCACTTCATTCACTAACTTTCCTCAGCCTTCCTTCTATTAGCCTGTCCCCACCCTCTAAAATGCTCACACTAGTCTTTGTTATAACGTCCTCTCTCCTCAAACTCTCATGTCTTTACCCCCCCTCTCCAGCTCCCAACCTTTACATATCTCCCTCTCTTCTGCCCACTCAATATTACTCCACTTACCACCTCCTGCTCATTCTAAGCCCACACAGTATCACCACGTCCATTCCACCACAGCATCTGCCCTCCTATAAATCCCACTCCCGCCTTACCACCCTCACCCTCCTACTACTCCTAATGTCTGGGGACATCGCACCAAACCCCGGCCCTCCCACACCCAATTTCCAACGCCAAGATCGGCCATCTACCTCCTCCAACAGTAGTCGTAACTTCAACCTTCTCATCCCAATTCCCCTGATTCCACAAGTCAGCCCCCCTCTTTCATGTGCCCTCTGGAATGCCCGCTCGGTCTTCAACAAACTAGTTTCTGCCAATGACCTTTTCCTCTGCAAATCCCTTGATCTATTTGCTATAACTGAAACCTGGCTCCAGGAATTTGATACTACCTCTCCAGCTGCACTGTCCCACAGTGGCCTTCTCTGGACTCACTCCACCAGACCCAGTGGACGAAAAGGAGGTGGTGTCGGACTTCTCCTCTCCCCACAATGCACCTTCCAGGTACTGCCCACACCTCCCTCTCTTTCCACCTGCTCTTTCGAAATGCACTGCATTCGTCTTTTCTCTCCAGCTTGTCTGAGGGTCGCAGTCATTTATCGGCCTCCTGGACCAGTGTCACGCTTTCTGGATGACTTCTCTGCATGGCTACCCTATTTTCTCTCATCTGAAGTGCCTGCCATCATCCTAGGTGACTTTAACATTCCAATCAATGTTAATAATGCTACCACTTCTAAACTACTCAACTTAACCTCCTCTTTTAACCTAACACAATGGACACAAACCACCACTCACTCCAACGGCAACACTCTTGACCTTGTATTCTCCCATCGCTGCACTCCCTGCAATCTCTCCAACGCACCCTTTCCTCTCTCTGATCAAAACCTTATCCGTTTCACACTCTCCTTGTCTCCTATATCCCATGCTGCCAACCCACAAACCACTACCCACAGGAACCTTCGCAACCTCAAACCTTCCCTTCTTCACTCTACTACTGATGGCCTTTATGACAAAATCGCACCCCTGTCCTGCCCAGACCTAACCACTTCCATCTACAACACCACGTTGTCATCCTCCCTAGACGTACTTGCTCCTCTTTCTACATGCAGAACCAGGCCCCATCTGCCACAACCCTGGCAAACAGACGACACCAGAAGTCCCAAGAGACGCAGCCGTGCTCTTGAGCGAGCATGGCGTAAATCTAAATCCCTGCAAGACTTTACACTCTACAAATCTGTCCTTCTCAAATACAACTCCTGCCTCCACACTGCTAAACAAACCTATTACAACACTCTCATCAAAACCCTCTCATCCAAACCTCGTCAACTCTTTTCTACCCTTAATTCCTTACTTCACCCCCCACTGCCCCCTCCCACCAACTTGCTTACCACTCAACATATTGCCAACCACTTCAATAGCAAAATCAACACAATTCGCAAGGAGATATTCAGCATTAAATTCCTCCCCTACCCAACATATCAGGTCCAACACCACACTCAATACTCTCCTCCTTTTGCCCAGTTACCACAGAAGAAGTTGATAAACTCATCTCCATGGCCCACCTCACTACATGTCCCCTGGACCCTGTCCCCTCTCAATTACTGCGACCACCTTCCCACTCTATCCTCAACTCCCTAACCCACATCTTCAACCTCTCCCTCTCCTCCGGCACCTTTCCTTCCCCGCTCAAACATGCACTGGTTACCCCCATACTCAAAAAACCCTCACTAGACCCCACCTGTTTGAATAACTTAAGACCTATCTCCCTTCTCCCGTTTGCCTCCAAGCTCATCGAACGCCTTGTTCATGACCAAATGAGTCGCTACCTCACGGACAACAACCTTCTCGACCCCCTTCAGTCTGGCTTCCGCCTACATTATTCGACTAAAACTGCCCTACGTAAAATCACCAATGACCTAATAACTGCCAAAACCAATGGTCACTACTCCATACTCATACTTTTAGACCTCTCTGCTGCCTTTGACACAGTTGACCACCTGCTGCTCCTCAGCAAATTACACTCCCTTGGCCTCCTTGATTCTGCATTATCCTGGTTCTCCTCCTACCTATCTCAGCGCACTTTCAGCGTCACTTACAACTCCATCTCCTCCGCTCCCCTTCCTCTTTCTGTTGGGGTACCCCAAGGCTCTGTCCTTGGGCCTCTCCTTTTCTCACTCTATACCTCTTCCCTGGGCCAGTTGATCACCTCCCATGGCTTCCAATACCATCTCTATGCTGATGACACACAGATCTATCTCTCCACTCCCCAACTCACCCCCACTATCTCCTCACGGATCTCAAACTTGCTGAATGACATATCGGTATGGATGTCACACCACTTCCTCAAACTTAATCTTTCTAAAACTGAGCTTGTTATATTTCCTCCTTCACGGTCCCCCTCCTGTGACTTCACCATTAATATCAACAACACAACTATTGGTCCCTCCACACATGCCAGAGTCCTGGGTGTAATCCTTGACTCTGACCTCTCCTTCAGCCCCCATATCCAATCACTGGCTAAATCCTGCCGCCTTAACCTCCGCAACATCTCCAAAATTCGACCCTTCCTGACTAATGACACTACAAAACAACTTATTCACTCCTTGATTATTTCCCGCCTTGACTATTGCAACTCTCTCCTTAATGGCCTACCCTTAAGCAGGCTATCCCCCCTTCAGTCTATTATGAATGCTGCTGCTAGACTAATACACCTCACTAATCGATCTGTGACTGCTGCTCCTCTCTGCCAATCCCTTCACTGGCTTCCTCTACCCCACCGTGTAAAATTCAAAATGCTAACCATAACATACAAGGCCATTCACAACATCGCCCCCATCTACATCACCAACCTCATCTTCAGATATCGCCCAAATCGCCCCCCTCCGCTCCTTCCAGGACCTCCTGCTCTCTAGCTCCCTTGTTACCTCCTCCCATGCTCGCCTTCAGGACTTCTCCAGAGCCTCTCCCATCCTCTGGAATTCCCTGCCCCAGTATGTCCGATCAGCCCCTACCCTGTCCACCTTTAGGAGATCCTTGAAAACTCATTTATTCAGGGAAGCCTATCCCACACCCACATAACTGTCCCTGAGCCACCCCCATCAAATCATTCTTTGCAGCTATTACCTTTTGTACCACCACCCCCTCCCTTTAGAATGTAAGCTCTACGAGCAGGGCCCTCCTGTACCTTTTGTATTGAACTGTACTGTAATTGTATTGTCCCCCTTATACATTGTAAAGCGCTGAGTAAACTGTTGGCGCTATATAAATCTCGTATAATAATAATAATAATAATATTATATGGTTTTGGTAAATCTAAAGGAAAGTTGAACAAGAAAATTGTATAATGTATGGCCAGCGTAACACTTTGGCTTATGACATCCTAGTGATCATGTTGCTGAAGAATGGTTCAGCCAAGGAAGGAGTGAAGCTAGATAGATTAGCGTTTTTTTTTGTCCAATTTAGTGATCCTGCTTCTGGCATTTTGCTGCCAGCCACAGGATGGAAAGTATATCATCCAAACTCTGCATTTTAAAGCAGAATTACTGGTATTATGTGTGCTAGCAAAGTTGAAGGTTTTGTGCAGTGCACAGTGTGCTGCATGTATACAACAATGGAGCAACAGCTCCAGGATGGATACCGCTGCGACACATGTGAGCGGGTTGCCATTCTAGAAGCTCACATAAGAGATCTGGAGGAGCGATTTACAACACTGGGCAGAACTGACCATCTTGAAAGGTGTCTTCTGCTCACTGAGCAGGTGGTTAATGATGTGGACGGTGGAGGGATAAGTCAGAATTATCAGGTAGGAAGATGGGTTACTTTAGTCAAAGGGAGTGGTAGGGGCTCACAGAAAAGGAAGGGCAGCCCTAGGTTTAAGCACCCTAACAGATGTGTCAAGTTGGGTGAAGATGTGGGGGTGGCAAGAGGTGGCAGCCTTATGCCCCGTACACACGATCAGGCTTTCCGACAACAAAACCGTGGAATTGTGTTCGAAGGTTGTTGGCTCAAATTTGTCTTGCATACACACGATCACACAAATGTTGGCCAACAATTATGAACGTGGTGACGTACAAGTCGTACGACGAGCCCAGAAAAAGGAAGCTCAATAGCCAGTGCAGCTCCATCTGCTTGATTCCGAGCATGCGTGAATTTTTGTGCGTCAGACTTGTGTACACACGATCGGAAATTCCGACAACAAAGTTTTGTTGGCGGAAAATTGGGGAACCTGCTAGCCAACATTTGTTGGCGGAAAGTCCGACAACAAATCTTCGATGGAGCGTACATACGGTTGGACTTTCAGCCAACAAGCTCACATCCAACATTTGTTGTCGGAAAATCCGATCGTGTGTACGGGGCATTAGGCCTCATGTACACTGCAGCTGCTAAACAGACATTTAGGGCACCAGTTCTCAAAAAGGATATCGGGGAAGTGGAGAAAGTGCAGAGAAGGCCAACCAAACTGATAAGAGGCATGGAGGAGCTCAGCTATGAGCAAAGATTAGAGGAACTGAATTTATTCTCTCTTGAGAAGAGGAAATTAAGGGGCAGATATGATCAACATGTACAAATACATAAGTGGTCCATATAGTGAACTTGGTGTTGAGTTATTCACTTTACAGTCATCACACAGGACAAGGGGGCACTCTTTATATCTGGAGGAAAAGAGATTTAATCTCCAAATACGGAAAGACTTCTTCACAGTAAGAGCTGTGAAAATGTGGAATAGACTCCCTCCAGAGGTGGTTCTGTCCAGTTCAGTAGATTGCTTTAAAAAGGCCTGGATTATTTCCTAAATGTACATAATATAACTGGGTACTAACATTTATAGGTAAAGTTGATCCAGGGCATATCCGATTGCCTCTCGAGGGACCAGGGAGAATTTTTTTCCCCTGCTGGAGAAAATTGGATCATGTTTTGCTGGATCAACTGTGGGTATAGGATTGTATATATTTTTCTCCCCTTTTATTGGTTGAACTACAGTAGATGGACTATATAACTACGTAACATTTTTCTGTAGGAGTTGTAGGAGTAGCATACCTCACACAATCATAAAAGAAGACTGTAGGCCAAACATAATTTATAGGGGGTTTAAACATGTTTATATATATATATATATATATATATATATACACACACACATACATACATACAGTAGATCCAAGTAGGGCTCCACAGAGGGGATTAGAGTTCTGCTTTAAATGCAGTGCATCTTTATTCCAGACCAAAAAACAGCTGGAATTGATTAACAAAAGCAGAATTGAAACATTTGAATAATGATATCTGCAAAAACTAGCCAGATGGAAAATGGCTAATTAATGGTGGAAATGTTGAAAATGAAAATAAACAGAAGGGATATTATGGTGTGTATGTATACTAATAGATGAAGAATTTAAAATGTGCAATTTATTTTGATTTTATTTTCCTCATTCTAAAATAGATCTTAAATGTTCATTTTGAGATAACTCTATTAACATTATACATGATTCATTACATCAGTATTGTACATATCACAAACATCTTGCTTCCTGAGGGCAGTAGATGCAGTGGCCCCAACAGACTTCTAATTTGCCCAGTTGCTGGATTCACTCTTCAATTGTGGCACCTCATTCATGGAAGGGGGTATGTAAGCAGGTGTTGGACTGCAGTTTTCCAACCTGAAGGTGGCACTGTGCCACTTGTTCAGGTCAGGAAACCATTGAGGACTAAATAGTCCCCTAATATGGGCTCCAGGAGGCAGTCTTGAGGAGGTTAGCATCTCCTATTGCAGTGATGGCGAACCTTGGCACTCCAGATGTTTTGGAACTACATTTCCCATGATGCTCACCTACACTGCAGAGTGCATGAGCATCATGGGAAATGTAGTTCCAAAACATCAGGGGTGCCAAGGTTTGCCATCACTGTCCTATTGGATGCCAAAATCCTGTGAGATTTGGGCATCCATTTTGACATAAAATTACTTCATTCAGTGCACTTGCAGTGGGAATAGGTCAGGAATAGAGCACCCTTGTTATGGAGAGAGCAGGAGCAGTGTTAGTGAGGAGGGAAAGAGTAGGTTTCTTCTACAGGATACTACTCCTGCCAGTTTCTCCCGCCATCAGCCAGTCAAACTGGAAGCTCTTTGGGGATCACAAGGTGACCCAGTCATATGGATGCCTCCTCCAAGGGAAGTGCTCCTCATGCATTCTCTGGTCTGTAAGTTAAAATTATATAGCTGTTGAATAGAGATGTGCAGAACAGAAAAATTTGTTGCACCAGGCATCTTAATTGATGTTGGATCTACTTTGGGGGAGATTTATTTTTTGTAATAAAGGACTTGTCAAAAACTGTTGTGTTTTTATTTATTTTTTACACTTTTTTGGTGAATGAGTAGGGATACTTCTTAAAGGGGGCTACCAGATTCCGATAAGTCATCCCCAACACCCAGACAACCACTGGGCCAGGGTTGTGGAGAAAAGGCCCTTGTCCCCATCAACAAGAGGGGGGCATGTTGAGAGCATGTGGCCTGGTATGGTTCAGGAGGGGGAGGGGGTGTTCGATCGCCCTCCCCTTTCCTGGTCTGCTAGGCTGCGTGCTCGGATAAGGGTCTGGTATGGATTTTGGGGGGCCCCACGCCATTTTTTTTAGAACATTTTTGGTGTGGGCTTCGCCTTAAAATACATACCAGACCCTAAGGGTCTGGTATGGATTGAGGGGGGTGAGGATTCCACGCTTTAAAAAAAAAAAAAAAAAAGGAAGTAGTAATACTATTCTGAATAAACAATGCTAAAAATACAAAATGAATGCCAAAATTCTGAGAATGAATTTGTTCCACTTGTATATTCAGAAACAAGAATAGCTGGTTGTTAAGGAGCCGGCCAGGAAGCCAGTCGCCACGTCCCTAACAACCGATGACTCATCAGCTTTTTTCGGGTCAGTGGTAGTGACGGGCCTCATAATTGATGTTGGATCTACTTTGGGGGACATCATTTAATAGAGGCATCAAGAGACTAAGAAAAATTGGGACTTTTAAAGGCACAACTGTAACGAACTACATAAAGTATATAAAAAATTGAATTTTATTTAATAAAATACAAAAAACATGGGGAGAAGACAGAACAATGTTAAAAACACATCAAATATAGGCATACAACACATGTAATAACACCCTTAAGGATCCTATCCTGCAGTCTCCTAAATAATCCTATATACTCATATACAGTTATTTCATATTCCAAGTAGGAGGGAAAGAATAAACTTCCCCTGAGGAGTTGAGGTTACGGGAGCACTGCAGGTCTGGTAATCCAGAGTGGTGTATTCTCCAATTGCTCTACATGTTTCGCGTTGACATATAACGCTTCTTCAGGAGCTAGAGGTTCAAATGGATGTGAAAAGGAAAAAAGGGTTCACAAACATGGACTTGGTCAGCGGATCGCTGTTAGGTGATCAAAAATGAAAATGTATCTGAAAAAAGGGGATTCAGGCGGGCAGCAAGCAGAAACACAGGGCCTCCCAGAGAAATGTCACATCAGGTAAATGTAGGTAAGGAGAAGGCTTATATAAGCTGCAGTTCCCAGGGTAGAAAACGGATTATCTGGGAGTGCACCGCTCTGCTGGGTTGCTGTCTGTTGTATGTCTCCGCTGACCAAGTCCATGTTTGTGAACCCTTTTTTCCTTTTCACATCCATTTGAACCTCTAGCTCCTGAAGAAGCGTTATATGTCAACGCGAAACATGTAGAGCAATTGGAGAATACACCACTCTGGATTACCAGACCTGCAGTGCTCCCGTAACCTCAACTCCTCAGGGGAAGGTTATTCTTTTCCTCCTACTTGGAATATGAAATAACTGTATATGAGTATATAGGATTATTTAGGAGACTGCAGGATAGGATTCTTAAGGGTGTTATTACATGTGTTGTATGCCTATATTTGATGTGTTTTTAACATTGTTCTGTCTTCTCCCCATGTTTTTTGTATGTTATTAAATAAAATTCAATTTTTTATATACTTTATGTAGTTCGTTACAGTTGTGCCTTTAAAAGTCCCAATTTTTCTTAGTCTCTTGATGCCTCTAACACAGTATCGGGGACGTTGGCACAAATAACACTTCAGTACCTACAGAGTCACCCTGTATACTAGGTACTTTACTACTAGGATCTCCCTTTCGCGACATCATTTAATAAAGGACTTGTCAAAAACTGTTGTGTTTTATTTACTTTTTACACTTTTTTGATGAATGAGTAGGGGGTAATATGTAGTGGGGCGCTGGGATCTGGGGGCCCTCTTGTTAAAAGGGGCTTCCAGATCCTGAAAGTCACCCCCAGCACCCCTACAACCACCAGGCAGGGTTGTGAACAAGAAACCCTTGTCCCCATCAACATGGGGACAGGTTGCTTTGGGGTGGGGGAAGTAGAGCCTCCCCAAAGCACCCCTCATGTTGAGGGCATGTGGCCTGGTATGGTATATGGGGGTGCTCGCTCACCCCCCTCCCTTTCCTGGCCTGCTGGGCTACATGATCGGACAAGGGTCTGGTATGGACTTTGGGGGGGACCCCATGACGTTTTTCTAAAAAAAAAAAAAAAAAAAAAAAATTTACGTTGGATTCCCCTTAAAATCCATACCAGACCCAAAAAGAGCTGGTATGGATTGGGGAGGACCACACGCTGTTTTTTTTCCTGCATTCTTCACTGCAGCATTCTTTTGTTTACATTTCATCTGTTAGCAGGGAAGCCCACCGAAAGCTGATGAGTTATCTGTTGTTAAGGACACGGCGGCTAGCTTCCCGGTTTGCTCCTTAACAACCAGAGCTATTCTTCACACAGAATTTGAATTGGTCAATCATTTTTTGACCGATCGGAATCGTCCCAAAAATGTGGAATTCATTAGAAAAGGAGTATACAAAACGAATCTAAACAAATTTCAACAAAATTCATTACTCTTTCATTTGGTCTACTGTTGAATAAGTTCCTTTTTAATGCGCAATACCCACCTCAATACCGGCCACTTTCACCCCCTTCCTGCCCAGGCCATGTTTTCAGCGCTGACACAATTTAAATGACAATAACACTGTACACAGATAATATTTTTTTCTTTTTTTTAGACAGATAAAGCTTTCATTTAATGCTGTTTAAATTACCACAGTTTTTTTATTTAAATAAATAATAAATAATCTAAATAAAAAAAAACTGAAAATTTGAAAAAAAAAAAAAAACAAGTTTTCTATAATAAATTTTTGAAACAAAATACTATTTCTTCATAAATGTACGCTAAAATGTGTTCTGCTACATTTATTTGGTAAAAGTAAGTCGAATCCGTGTATATTTTTTAGTCTGTGTAAAAGTTATATAGTCTACAAACTTTGGTATATATATGTAGCACCCTCTACCAGAAGGTAGGTGCTAGTAAGGGTTATTTTACTAGGTTATTTCAGCACAGGCACATTTGGGCAGGCTTATGCTGCAAGCTAGGCCTGTGTTTTGATCTGGGGGCTGGGAGTGGTCAGAGTAGCAGTGGGTGTGATCACCTGTGCTCCAGTTTTGAGGTGCCTCCCCTGCTTCCAGGAAGAATGTTCTGGAGGAGAGGCTGGGCCTAGATCTGGAGTAGCAGGCAGCACATGTGGGGGCCCTGACCAATCCCTAAATAGTGTTGGCAGGGAGCGGGCCTGAGGTCACATGCTGCTGGGGAGGAGAAGTCGGCTGGGTGAAGTGAGGACACCCTCATCTGGGGGGGGTGTACTGATCGCAGGAGGAGGCCCGGGGAGAGCTGTGAAGGAACATTGCCTCTGCATGGTCATTGGCAATGTCTCTGTCACCACACGGTCGGTGGCAGGGAACTCCTGGAGCGAAGGGGCAGGAGAAGCTGTCGGAACGCATGGTCCAGACAAGTTCCTCATCATGGACTCAGGGATGGAAGGTCGGTGAGTGTTACCACAGTTAATGGCTGGAGGTGCCAGGAAGTCTGTGAGGGAACTCTGCTTCTACACAGTCATTAGCAGAGTCTTTATCATGCACACGGTGGATGGTGAGAGTCCTGGATCAAAGAAGAGACTCTGGGGATCTGTGTCAAATCAGTGTGGCACATGGTTTGCAAGTTGGGCTGTCTGGGAGCAGTAGTGCACTACCTAGTAGATAGACTTTAACCTACTAGGCCTCCAGGGGAGAGGTTCTGCAGGCCTCAGACCTAGTAGCAGCGAGTCACCTGAGCCAGTAGAGCGGCTTATTCAGACCGAGTTCATACTACCCAATAGAAGAGGGGATGTGTCATACTTCAATTAGCAACTACAAGTTTGTGCAGGTAGAATCAAGTCTGTACAGAAGGAAGCAAGTTTGGGCAGGAGGTGAAGAGATCTAAGACCATTGCTTTTACACGGTCAAAAGTGATGTTTATGTCCCTCACACGGTGATGGATGGAGAACTCTTAGGAACAGTAGTCTGCATGGAGATGCAGAGGGAGCAACAGTCTGCATGGAGCTGCAGGAGAAGATTTATACTTAGTCAAGCATGCACATTCAATCTTCAGGCTCTAACTTTGTTCAAAGAGTATAGAATTCTTTAAATATGATGGCAATGATTCATTCCGTGGGTATCCCATATCCCTATCCCCATACAAGTTGTACCCCTCAATAAAAACAACAAAAACAAAGCTTGCCAAAGACTGTTCATTGTCTCTGGAAAGAATGCATATATATGTATATATATGTAGCACTAACTCTCGGTGGAGCTGCTGGTTTAAATCGGTCTGTTACCTTCACTCTCGATACCTCTGTTTCACCGGCACCGGGTCTAGGGTCCCGTTGAGTTTACCTCTGGACGATGGAGGCACCAAACACTTGAGTATATTTTCCAATGCTTTAATTAACAAGTAATAAAGGAAGTAGCAGGAAAGAGGCAGAAGGAAAGTTGCAGGGAAGCTCAAATACCTTTCCTTAGTATTCTTTAGAACATTCTTTGGAATTGAACACTTATAGTTGAATGCACTTCCCTTGTGGAATTCAATCTTTGCCCGCCTGGATAGGCCTCTCTCACTTGCCTAGCAGCCAATACGCAGCACGAACAAAAGTCTCTGCCACAGACTTGTTTGGAATAAAACCCATACGATCCTTTGCCACAGGATGTATTTGTTTGCGATGAATGTCAGACACAGTACTTGAACCTTTAAGCCAACCCATCAGTACTATGCAGTAAGATTACTTCAGGATACGTCCTCCAACCGAGTCACCAGGCCCCTCTCCAGACCAGCACTCTGCATGATCCTTCCCCGACGGGTCCTTCCCTGGGATCTCCTCAGTTGTCCAGCTTCTTCACTCTGGATAGACAGCTCAGGACCATTCCTCTGCCGCTGTGGTAGGCCCCAGACAGGCTTCTGGGCCCACCCACACGCCGCAGCGACGTGGGCCTCCGGAACGGAGGACCACGAGGTGGTACTCTTAACGCATACCTGTCGGCCAGGAGGGCCAGCAGGTGGCTGAAAACGAACCCCTAAACATGGCGTCTGTCCCATAAATACTCTCTCCCAGAATGCAACTCGGAGGACCACCTCCACCGAGTTGTCTCCGGGACAGAGGAGCACTCATACGCTTCGACACGTTGCCTTTCCAACACCAGCCGATGGTGACAACGACACCCACCGGCACAATGTGGAACTACACGCAACTCAGCCAAGCTGGAACAGAGGCAAATCTAACTTCCTCCAACAAGTAACCCACAAGATTTACCTATCAGCGGTAGATTGAAAATCTACCAGCGCTACATATACATATACATTATATATATATATATTGGAAAGTAGACAGGCACAAGTATTTAGTAAGAAGCAAGGTGAGATTTTGAAGTTGTAATTTTTTTCTCACACTTTTTTGGAAAACAAAACAACATATAGATATCTTTTTTCTTACAAAATTGTCATTTTAACAAGTTATGTCACACAGCATAGGCATTCTTAGAAATACACCCTATAAAACATTCTGCTATGCCCCCCAAGTATGGGGTTACCACATGTGTAAGACTTTTTCACAGCCTAGATGCATAGAGGGGTCCAAAAGCCAAGTATTTGGAAAATGCAGAAAAGAAAATTAAAATTTATTTTTTTAAACAAGGTTGTCAATTAATAAATATTTCTAATACACATTATAAGCATACTTAGAATTACAGCCCAAAACATATTCTGATACCCGAGAATGGGTATGCTACATGTGTGAGAATTTTTCACACCTTAACCACACAGAACAGAACTAAAAATCCAAGGGCCACCTTCAGGCTTTCTAGGGGCATAAATTATGCATCTAATTTCCTGACTAATTATCACATTTTAGAAGACCCCAGAGCACCAGGACAGTGAGAACACCCATACAATTATGACATTTCGGAAAGCAAACACCCCAAGGTATTTTCTAAGAGGCATAGTGGGTCTTTTGAAGACTTCATTTGTTTTTCCACAAGTTTCTGGAAAATGTGGAATGAAAAGAAACATTTTTACACAAAGTTGTCAATTTGATGAGATATTTCTCACATACAGCATTAGCATACAACCCAAAACACATTTTGCTACTCTTTCTGTGTATGGCTATACTATATGTGTGAGACTTTTTCAGTGCCTGGACTGATGGTGTTTAAAACCAAAAAATAGAGTTAAAACAATAAACACTAATAGCAACGCTCCATCAAAAGTCTTCACAATTATCCAGCATTCATGTGTTATATATACACAGATTACTGCAGACACCCAGTGAATATATGCATCAAAGTCTCTGGAATAAAAATTCTCCTTAACCACTTGCCGACCGATGCACGCCGATATACGTCGGCACAATGGCAGCACCTGTACGTCCCCATTAAATGTCTGCCGGTGTCCCGCGATCATGTCATGGAGTCGCAGAATGGGGAGATGTAAACAAGGCATTTCCCTGTTCTGCCTAGTGACATGACAGGGATCTACTGCTCCCTGTCATCAGGAGCAGTGATCGCTATCATGTCAGTGGTAGACCACCCCCCACAGTTAGAATCACTCCCTAGGACACACTTAACCCCTTGATCGCTCCCTAGTGTTTAACCCCTTCCCTGTCAGTGTCATTTACACAGTAATCAGTACATTTTTATAGCACTGGTCGCGGTATAAATGACAATGGTCCCAAAATAGTGTCAAAAGTGTCTGATGTGTCCGCCATAATGTTACAGTCATGATAAAAATCGCAGATTGCCGCCATTACTAATAAAAAAAAACATTAATAATAAAAATGCCATAAATCTATCCCCTATTTTGTAGACGCTATAACTTTTGCACAAACCAATCAATATATGCTTATTGCGATTTTTTTTTACCAAAAATATGTAGAAGAATACATATCGGCCTAAACTGAGGAAAACATTTGTTTTTTTTATATATATTTTCTAAGGATA
Source organism: Lithobates clamitans (assembly GCA_037952925.1). Classification (NCBI taxonomy): domain Eukaryota; kingdom Metazoa; phylum Chordata; class Amphibia; order Anura; family Ranidae; genus Lithobates; species Lithobates clamitans. Next base: position 5,154,358 of record JBBGZY010000680.1, on the reverse strand, counting down.
TTTATTATAGCAAAAAGTAAAATATATTGCTTTTTTTTCAAAATTGTTGCTCTTTTTTTGTTTATAGCTCAAAAAATAAAAACCGCAGAGGTGGTCAAATACCACCAAAAGAAAGCTCTATTTGTGGGGAAAAAAAGGACGTCAGATTTGTTTTGGTGTAACGTCGCACAACCGCGCAATTGTCAATTAAAGCGACGCAGTGCCAAATTGCAAAAAGTGCTCTGGTCAGGAAGGGGGTAAAATCTTCCGGGGCTGAAGCAGTTAAGTTCATATTCTGCTCCTTATTCCATGCACCAATCACCGGATTGTCACCACGTCACTCCCATAAGAGTTTGCACTCACCAGAACTAATAACTTTACACGCCTTTTGTTTCAAGTGCTATCCAATTAATCTTGGAGAGATGACTCCACACTCACCAAGTTCGCGCTGGGAGTTAATTTCCATATCTTACATAAGTGATTCTCAACCTTTTTTCAGTCAATGCACCCTTTAAAATTCTGCAAACATCTTGAGACATCCCATTTAGGTCAGCAGCTAGATGAGTTTCCTGATTCAACCAGATTGGCCCATCACTATGTGGAAGCCCCAGATTTAATTGGAGGGTATGGAATTGAGGCGTCACCTGTAACAATCACCGACACCTGCTCAGAATGGACAAACGATGGAGCCTCATGGGTGTGCTACTGCTACTTCTATGTCCAATCAAGAAGCCGGGGGTGTCTTTCCTCAGTGAATGCTGCTGCTTTGGGATAAGCTCAGGATCACTTCTTAGCTCTGTGAGCAGAGAGCTGGTTACTGTCAGTCAGCGGCTCTCTGCTCTGCCCCTCCTCACTCACTGGAGCGCTGAGCTGTGGAGGAGGCTAGAGCGGCCGGCTCAGGCTCCAAGGGGCTCGCTGAGAGGCTGAGCCGGGTTTCCGATCCAGGGATCCTGACTCTATGGTTGTTGTAAAGATGCCCGAGCCTGGACTGACCCTGTGACGTCAGCAGAGAGTGGACTTCAGCACGCTCTCTGCTGAAAATGGGTTACAGGAGTGCAAAATGAACTGCACTCCTGTGATCCACAGGAGAAGTACAGCCAAACAAGCTTTCGCTGTACTTCACATTAAAAAAAAAAAAAAAAAAAGGGATTTGCACACTTTAAATGAGGTCTATTTGTATGTGTGCATACCACAAATATCCCTTCTATTTATATTCAGCTTTCTAAACGATGAATTCAGGGATGTGGTATGCAAAGCAGTTAATCATTTCCTCTGGCCACCTCCTTTATTATTGACCAACAATCGCTAGTATGGTCAATTAAGCGTGTGGGGAGACCCCTGAAGATATCAGTTTTGCTGGTGGTTCTTGAAGTGGATATGCCTCATACAGGTGGATATGAATAAAGAAGAAACCTCATTGCGCAATACCGTTTAAGAAGAATTTATTGGTAAAAACAATATAATTTCACTCACATGTAAAAGGTGCCTACGTGCCAATAGCAGGTGATTAATTTAGGGGAATCAGCCTACAAAGGATAGTTGACCGTTGGCTGTGGTTCTGCTCAATTTCTGGAAGTTGCTCACAGGCGGAAGTTGGTTGCAAAATTCATGATCTAACCACGACGCGTTTCAGCCAATCAACGGGCCATCATCAGGATGCTCTAGTTCCGCCATATTGGGTGAGGGCATTTATACCCTTACTACCCTGTTTCCCCGAAAATAAAACCTAGCGTGATTGTCGGTGATGGCTGCAATATAAGCCCTACACCCCAAATAAGCCCTAGTTAAAGTCCTTGTAGGTCTTATTTTCAGGGTAGGGCTTATTTTCGGGGAAACAGGGTAGGGCTTATTTGGGGGGTAGGGCTTATATTGCAGCCATCACCGACAACCACGCTAGGTCTTATTTTCGGGGAAACAGGGTAATAGTCTTGTGATTTGTATGGATCAAATGATTTGATTGCCTGCTATTTACTCAGGGGTGCTTACATTCCAATGATTACAAACAAGTAAATAAAAAGAGATCAATTATATAATTGTAATGTGATGATAACAATATTACAATTAAATTATTTAATAATGAATTAAAATACAGGGGGCCCCCTAGTTACAAAACATCCGACTTACAAACGACTCCTACTTACAAATGGAGGGAGACAACAGGAAGTGAGAGGAAATCTACCCCTAGGAAGGGAAATTCACTCCTGTAAGGGTTATTATGGGGAAAAGGTACCTCCACTGAAGGTTTATCACCAATCCTTGTTTCCACAACAACCCAAAATTTTCAAAATCATTTTGTCATTGGGACAGAAAGTAAGGTGAAATCTTCTAAACAGGGGCACACGCAGCAAAACAAATGTTACAGGGTGTTAACCCTTCCCTATGCTATCCAAAAAGCTTAAAAATATTTTTTTTTTTTGGCTGGAGCTACACTTAAAAAATGTACCTGTTCCGACTTACAAACAGATTCAATTTAAGAACAAACCTACATTCCCTAACTTGTTTGTAACCCAGGGACCCCCTGTAATAATTGAAAATTAAATTGAATATAATTAGGAGGCCATCTAGTGGACATTGATGAAAATGACAGTGATAATGTCATTTCCTCTATAAATCAAGGCATTGGTGAAAAAAATTAATGGAGTGTTAATAATTAATTCAACGTTGATAATTAGCAAACACACTAGTGTATAAATTATAAATTAGTATATAAATTAATACAATAAATATACATCCAAACTGGTCACTAAAAAAAGATCTCTATGGACTAACATCAGGAATCCTATATTAATTAAATTAGTATTAAACGAATAGTATATTAATAGTTAATAGATTAAAATGAACACATCACAGAATGGTCACCATGGGTGGTTTCTGTTATGTAGCCTTCCTTGCAATGAAGATAAGGATGAATTGATAACAATAAATCAATATAAAATTAAGATATGTATTATAAGGACTGGATGGACTGCTAATAATTAGTTATGAAACAGTTGAGATTGTTACTATCACATTACAATTATATAATTGATCTCTTTTTATTTTTTATTTACTTGTTTGTAATTATTAGATTGTAAGCACCCCTGAGTTAATAGCAGGTAATCAAATCATTTGATCCATACAAATCATGAGACTATTGGGTAAGTAATGCCCTCACCCAAATATGGCAGAACTAGAGCTTCCTGATGATGGCCCATTGATTGGCTGAAACGTGTCGAGGCTAGATCGCGTCATCGCAACCAACTTCAGAGCAGAACCGAGGCCAGCGGTCAACTATCCTTTGTGGGCCGATTTCCCCTAAATTAATAACCTGCTATTCACACTGGGTGCCAGTATGTAGGCACCTTTACATGTGAGTGAAATCATATTGTTTTTATCAATAAATCCTTCTTAAATGGTATTGTGCAATGAGGTTTCTGCTTTATTCATACCCACCTGTATGAGGCATATCCACTTCAAGAACCGCCAGCAAAATGGATATCTTCAGGGGTCTCCCTACACTCTTGATTGACCATACTAGCGATAGTTGGTCAATACTGAGGGGTGAGTGTACATCTATGTGGGGCACCTAGTCTGAGCACCAAGGAGCACGGATGTATTTTTGAGCACGAGCATCTGTATATATCACATATTTGGACTGTCACAAATGCAATTCAATTTTATATTTAATTTTGTCTAACTTATTTAACCTAGCATGGTGAACTGGTTTTACTTATTTATAGAGATGAGCTTGATGTTCGGGTCGAACATAGGTTTAAAATACAGTGTAGTGTGGTGTTGCAAAACAAAATATAAATCATGTCTGGAAGGCCACCAAGGAGAGGCAGACGCTCACAAGCCACTAAAAGAGGGCAAGCAGCCTCTGTGTCTACAGTCAACAGTGCTGGTCGTGGACATGGTGCATCCTCTGCAATTGGCCGTGGGGTACTCTTGTCCTTTTTTTTTCTGCTGCTGGCCGTGTTATTTAGCCAAAACATGCAGAAGAGTTGGTGGAGTGGATAACAAATGTGGATAACAAAGCCGTCCTCATCCTCTGTCACCCAGGCTCAGAGTAGTTTGCCTTCCATCGCAGCTGCCACCATCAGGCACAGAGGAGTCCCCAGAATTATTCGACCACAGTGTCAGGGACATGCTGTTGGAGGATGCGCAGCGATTTGAAGGTTTCGATGTTGGTTCCTAGGTTGAGGAAGGGAGTAACGTGAGCCTAGATAGAGGGGGTGCCCAAGAAGAACAAGAAAATGGCAGTCATGTTCCCCCAGCTGCAGCATGCTGCCAAGCTTGCTCCAGTGACGAGGGGGGAGAGGATGATGAGGTCACTGACTGTACTTGGGTGCCTGGGAGAAGAGAGGAGGAGGAGGCACAACTCCAATGAGGCAGGATGTCCTCTAGGGGGCAGCGTAAGGGTGGCCACCCTATTGCATCACACCGCAGAGCTCCGCAGGTGCAGGGCGCTGCTGACTCCCTGCTGACTTTTAAAAATTCCCTTGATGTGGGCCTTTGACACATGTATAGCAGATCACACCATTGCTGTTTGTAACCTATGTCTGAAGCGGATCAAGCTTGAGCACCACATGCCTGACCAGACATATGACGACCTGCCATGCAGTCCAAGTGCAACAGCACTTGAAAGACCCACATCTAAGGAAAAGGCAGACTTCTCCTTGCTCCTCATCTGGGATCTCCAACCCTACTATACCTCCAGTCCTCTCAAAAACCTGCACTGAGAGGAATGAAGGTATAGCAATAGGTGTCCCAAGTACTTGCAGCCAATCTGCTAGCAGTACACCACCATCTGATTTTAGCAGGCACATTTCCCTACCCCAGTTGCTGAACCGTAAATAGAAATTCGGTCCCAGTCATCCACATGCTCAGTATCTGAATGCTAGCTTGGCCAAATTGCTAGCACTGCAACTGCTGCCTTTTCAGCTGGTACACTCTGCCCCCTTTCGTGAATTTGTGGAATGTGCTGTACCTCAGTGGCAGGTTCCAAAATGCCATTTCTTTTCACGGAAGGCCATTCCGGCTCTCTACTGGCATGTGGAAGGCAATGTTTTGGCCTTGTTGGACAGGGCAGTCAGCAGTAAGGTGCATATTACCCCTGACTCATGGTCCAGCAGGCGTGGGCAGGGACGTTACCTTTCCTTCACGGCGCACTGGGTAACGCTGCTGGCAGCTTGGAAGGATGCAGGACAGGGTTCAGTATTGTTGGAGCTTGTTCTGCCACCACACCTACAAAATGCTAGTGATGATTCTGCCAGAGCTCTCTCCTCCACCCCCTCCTCTTCTTCTTCCTCTATGGCTTCGTCTTCAGATTTGTCCTCTGAACCAGCGGTGCTTTGTAAGCATTCAAGGGGCTAGGCAAGCAGTCAGGCAAAAAGATACCATGCGGTACTTGAGTTGGTCTGCTTAGGGGACAGGAGCCACACTGGGGCAGAGATTCTGTCAGCTCTGCAGGGGCAGGCTCAGAGGTGGTTGACACCATGCCAGCTTCAGCTAGGAATGGTTGTATGTGACAATGGCACCAACCTTCTCTCCGCCCTCCGACAGGGACACTTGACCCATGTTCCATGTTTGGCACACGTCTTGAATTTGGTGGTGCAGCGGTTCTTGAGCAGGTACCCAGGCTTACAGGATCTCCTGAGGCAGACCAGAAAAGTCTGTGGACATTTTCGCTGGTCATACAATGCCAGTGCTCGGCTGGCTGACATTTAAAGGGAATGCAACCTGCCCACCAACCGCCTCATTTGTGACATGCCCACCAGGTGGAACTCAACGATGGCAATGCTGCAGCGGCTGCACACACAGCAGAGGCCATCAATAAGTACCTGTGCGAGTATGACAACAGGACAGAGTCAGGGGAGCTTGGCTTCTTTTCGCCACGCCAGTGGCTACTGATCAAGGATGCATGCACTGTCCTGTCACCATTTGAGGAGGCCACAAGGATGGTGAGCAGCGACAATGCATGCATCAATGACACTGTCCTCTAGTCTTCCTGTTGGAGCACACGCTTCATGGAATAATGGACAGGGCACTTGAGGCAGAACAGCGGGAGGAAGAGGAGGACTTCCTTTCCTCTCAAGGCCCCCTTTATCCAGATAGCCTTCCTGCGGGCCCGCCAAAGGCCCAATTTTTCTGCCCCTGTTCAACAGGGGCATGTAATTACAATTCTTGATATAATATTTCACAGCAGGGCCCGTTTATGCGACCAACAAGATTAACTGTGAGGGCTTACAGTGTCTGGTACCACCACCACCACCAAAGGCCCAATTTTTCTGCCGCTGTTTAACAGGGGCATGTAATTACAATTTTTGATATAGTTTTTTACAGCAGGGGCCGTTCCTGTGCTCACCAAGAGTAACTGTGAGGGCTTACAGAGTTCTGGTACCACCAACACCTAAGGCCCAATTTTCTGCAGCGTATATAGGGCAGGCCATATAGTATATATACTGCTGTTCAGAGTATATAGTGCCTGGGGGACCCCCACGCCATTTAAAAAAAAATTGGGTGCGGGGTTCCCCGTAATATCCATACCAGACCTGAAGGGCCTGGTAATGGACTGGGGGGGGGGGGCATGCCATTTTTTTCAATGATTTTCACCTATATTGCCGGGATCCGACAATACATTACAGCCGCGAGTAGTTTTGGATTACACTTTTTCCTTTAGAAATGCAATTTTACAAGCATACTAAGGACACCCCCAGGCACGATATTTAAAGGAATATTTAATTTTTATTGTTTTACTTTAAGCATTATTAAAATCACTGCTCCCAAAAAAAACTCAGTTTTTAAAACTTTTTTTGCATTGATACATGTCCCCTGGGGCAGGACCGGGTCCTCAAACACTTTATGGCAATAACTTGCATATAAGCCTTTAAAATTAGCACTTTTGATTTTACACGTTCGTGCCCCATAGACTTTAACGGTGTTCGCGTATTTCCGAACAAATTTTTTGCTTGTTCGCATGTTCTGCTGCGAACCGAACTGGGGGGGGGGGCGGTGTTCTGCTCATCCCTACTTATTTATATTTGCAGATTAGCAAGTTTTTTCACTACAGTTGGTATATATTGAGATTATTTAATATCTTTGGCGCTTAGTTTATTTATTTCACCTCCTTTATTGTCTTAAATGGTGGAAATGATCGTTCATGTGTTCATAGTTACGTTTAAATCTAGAGATAACCTTCAATTTTCAGCCTTCCCTCTGCGAGATACTCCAATCTGTGTTATAGCTACCATTCAGGCATGTTGATATTAAAACCCTCATTTTTTTTCCTTTGTATACCTGCTGCTGGATTCAGAAACTCAGATTTCAATGAAACGTAAATGTCAGTAGATAGTAAACAATTACAGGTTTACTTAATGGCACCTTACGATACAATAGGACATAGATTATAAGACATCAGTGTGGCTTGCTCTTGATGGAAGACAGGTTTCCCTATTCAGGGGTTTAGCAGTTTCCATCTAAAAGCCAACATTCAAGTGAAAAAACAGATTAGAGGTTGGAGGAGTTCCTTGAGCTGTGGTTAAATTACCTCCTATCTGATGGTGCCTGCATAGTTCCAGGACCAACAACACCACTTGGCAGCAAAAGGGGCTCTTTATTTAGGCCAATTAGGCAGTCGCCTAAGGCCTTGCACTCACAGGGGCCTGAAGGGCATGTTATGGATTGGAGGGGGGACCTACGCTGTTTTATTTCTTTATTTATAATTAACGGATATTTATTTTTTTTACATTTCCCAGTTCCCCCCTGACAGTTGATGAGTCATCAGTTGTTAAGGACGCGGCGGCTAGCTTCCCGGCCCGCTCCTTTACAACCAGCTATTGTTAAAGCAGAGTTCCACCCTGATTTTTTTTTGCTTATCTGTTCTTCTACACTGCATTAAGTACTTTAATCCGTGTGTTTAATAAACTCGCCGTTCAATTCCCTGATTTTTTATTTATTCACTTTTTTTATTTTTGCTTTGCAGAGCGCTTCCATCTTCACTGTGGGCATGTGAAGCCCACTAGGAGTCTGTTCCAGGATATGGTGTTGCTGGCTACCCAGCATCTACCTCCCGATCTCGCGCGTGCGCAGTATACACCGGGCGTGGCGCAGAAAGTTTACCTTGCATTGCGTCATTTCTGCTTTGGAAATGACGCAATGCTACAACTCAGCGATGCCTGTTGTCACCTGGAATTGATGACACGTATTTCCCAGGGGACACTGCAAAGCCAGAAATGGCGCACGTGGCCGTGAAGGAGGAAGTGAGAATTGATTAAAGAATTACTAAAGTAAGTGATGCAGAAAAAAAAATATATGCCAATTTGCAATTACTGAACACATTACTGCTGGATGGCGAGGACTTCAAAATGTGGGTGGAACTCTGCTTTAAAGACACTGGTGGCTGTGGAAATTGCAGCTGAACAGCTGTTTTGGAAATTTGCAGTGAAAACCGACGGTGGAATTTGCACCGGATATATGTGAACCTAGCCTAAGACTTCTGGAGCTCCATCTGCCAGACAATGAGGAGTGATGTTGCCTCCGTGCTTGTCACCCTTCCCATCCACCGCACGAGGATCTCGAGCTGGGAAAGCCTACCGAGGATCTCAAACTGGGAAGGCCTGCGCCTGCCGCATAGCTGACAGATGGACAGACGGATGGTAAGTAAAAGTTACACAGTTAATTTTTTTATTTATTTCCCATTATTGGTGTGAGTGGGGCCTCATGTCTAAGGCCTCACAAAGCCTAGAGCTGCCTCCCTGGACTCCCTGAGAACTGAATATCCCCCAAATTACCCCTTTTTGAAAAGTAGACAGTCCAAGCTATTTAGCGAGAGCATGGCAAGTTTTTAGAAGTTATAGTTTTTTGTCACAATTTTTACATACTGTCACCAGTACAGTACAGCATCATCATGTACCTGATGTGGCAGTTATCAGGGACACTAACTGGTAACAGTATGTAAAAAAAATAACAATAATAATAATCATAAATATTTTTTCTTTTTTTTACATACTGGGTGATCAGGCTTTTTTTTTATACACTATGATTGCTTATAATTGTGAATTTCACTGTTATAAAAGCAAAAATAAATTGTGAATAAAATACATTCATTCAGTGATTACTATTGTGATTAGATGTGATTGGCCACAGGTAATCACATGGTACAGATGGGCTGTGATTGGCCCTGTCTGTACCATGTGATCACTGGGACTAATCAAAAAGATCAGCTTACTAGTACACAATAAATGGCATGAATGAAAGCCCTTCATTGAATACAGTTGTCATGTGATCTGCTATAATTGGTCACAGAGATCACATGGTACTGGTAGAGGGGCGGTACACTGATCTGTCCACCAGACACAGTGGGTGACAGATCGTGCCAGATTGCGGCCTGTGAGGCACGTGTGATCCTGGGAGGATGTCACCAGGATAGTAGGGTTCCCGTCATTTTACGATAGGTCAGGTGAGAAGCAGTTAAAAAAGTTATTTTTTAACATGTTTTTGGGTAAAAATGCATTAACACTTAGCAAACACATGCAGTCGAAAAAAAAAAATTGACAGTGTCTCTTTAGTGGACTTTTATAAGTTTTATCTTCCCAAAATGAAATATCCCACTCTTCCCAATCACGTCTTATTCGTGTCATCAGTTTTCAGCACCATCTATATAATGGAGGTTAGCACAGAAAGGTCCCTGCTGTGCTAATCTCTGTAGTTATAAGAATAGGGAATTGAAGATGCCAGAGAACGCATTTTATAGATTTTTTCATGTCATGTCATATATTAAATTATGTCAATTTTTCAAAGAATCCCTTCTGCTAGTCTGCTTCAAGGCTGTGAGAACATTTAAATAATTATGAAGCAGCCTCAGTGGAGATCGAGCAATTCATCTATGTAAAAATATGCAAAACTTCTGTTGGTTGGAAATATTGCAGTGTAAATTCTGGCATTGCTTCAATGTACTCTCAGTTTACTATAACTTAAGGTGCAACCAAAGTCATTTTTAAAGAAAATTGCTGGCAGGACTTTACTGCAGAAGAGACCCTGGGCCAGATAAAGTATTGTTTTTCTGACAGTTTTTGGCACTTGATATGTGCAACATGTGCGAAAGAAACTGGAACATTGTGATTTGTTGTAGGAATGCCAAGCTCTATAAACTACAACATGGCAGAGATATTAGGCACAAATCTCTGGCTGATCAGACAAGGCACAGATCTGTACAATGGGCTGACTCCCTCTAATAGGTATGTAGGCAGGTGCCGTCTAATTTCTCCACTGCAGGTGACATTCATCCACAACTCAGTGCTGAAGGAGAGGAAGTCAAGAGAAACATGGTTCATCCATGGATTCCTGGGTCACTAGGGCAGCGATCCTGTTGGATTTTGAACACTTGAAAGACCTACATCAAAGAAAAACGTGGATTTCTCCTTGCTCCTCATCTGGGATCTCCAGCCCTACTATACCTCAAGTCCTCTCAAAAACCTGCACTGAGAGGAATGAAGGTATAGCAATGGGTGTCCCAAGTAATTGCAGCCAATCTGCAAGCAGTACACCACCATCTCATTTTAGCAGGCAAAATTTCCCTTCCCCAGTTGCTGAACCATAAAAAGAAATTTGGTCCCAGCCATCTTGCTAGCACTGCAACTGCTGCTTTTCAGCTGGTAGACTCTGCCCCTTTTTTGAATTTGTGGAATGTGGTGTACCTCAGTGGCATGCTCCAAAATGCCATTTCTTTTCACGGAAGGCCATTCCGGCTCTCTACCAGAATGTGGAAGGCAATGTTTTGGCCTCATTGGACAGGGCGGTCAGCAGTAAGGTGCATATTACCGCTGAGTCATGGTCCAGCAGGCATGGGCAGGGATGTTACCTTTCCTTCACGTCGCACTGGGTAACTCTGCTGGCAGTTGGGAAGGATGCAGGACAGGGTTCAGTGTTGTTGGAGCTTGTTCCGCCACCACTTCTCCAAAATGCTAGTGGTGATTCTGCCACTCTCCTCCACCCCCTCCTCTTCTTCTTCTTCCTCTATGGCCTCCTCTGCAGATTTGTCCTCTGAACCAGAGGTGCTCCATAAGCGTTCAAGGGGCTACGCAAGCAGTCAGACTAAAAGATGCCATGCGGTGCTTGAGTTGGTCTGCTTAGGGGACAGAAGCCACACTGGGGCAGAGATTCTGTCAGCTCTGCAGGGGCAGGCTCAGAGGTGGTTAAAGCCATGCCAGCTTCAGCCAGGAATAGTTGTATGCGACAATTGCACCAACCTTCTCTCCGCCCTCCGACAGGGACACTTGACCCATGTTCCATGTTTGGCATACGTCCTAAATTTGGTGGTGCAGCGGTTCTTGAGCAGGTACCCAGGCTTACAAGATCTCCTGAGGTAGGCCAGAAAAGTCTGTGGTCATTTACGCCGGTCATAATATGCCAGTGCTCGGCTGGCTGACATTCAAAGGGAATGCAACGTGCCCACCAACCGCCTCATTTCTGACATGCCCACCATGTGGACCTTAACGTTGGCAATGCTGCAGCAGCTGTATACACAGCAGAGGGCCATCAATGAGTACCTGTGTGAGTATGGCACCAGGACAGGATCAGGGGAGCTTGGCTTCTTTTTGCCACGCCAGTGGCTAATGATCAAGGACGCATGCACTGTCCTGTCACCATTTGAGGAGGCCACAAGGATGGTGAGCAGCGAAAATGCAAGCATCAGTGACACTGTCCCTCTAGACTTCCTGTTTGAGCACACGCTTCGTGGAATCATGGACAGGGCACTTGAGGCAGAACAGCGGGTGGAAGAGGAGGACTTCCTTACCTCTCAAGGCCGCCCTTTATCCAGATAGCATTCCTGTAGGCCCGCCAAACACACAGGAAGAAGAGGAGGAGGATTGTGTCAGCATGGATGTAGAGGATAACACTCAGCAGCAGTCTTCAAGGGATGGTTTTCAGTCCCCAGAAACCCAAGAAGTTGTACGTGGCTGGGACGAGATAGTTACAGATCATGTGATCCTTAGAGACCCAGAGGACTTGGAATCGAATCCCTCTGCAAACTTACACTGCATGGCCTCCCTTATTCTGCAAAGCCTGCGAAAGGACCCTAGTATTCGTGGTATCAAGGAGAGGGATTATTACTGGCTGGCAACCCTTCTTGATCCACGTTACAAGGGTAAGGTTGCAGAACTCATCCTGCCTTCGCAGAGGGAGCAGAGGGTGAAACATCTTCAGGAGGCCTTGAAGAAAGGTTTGTGCAAAGCATTTCCCAACCCTGGGAGGTTGCAATTTCCTGGTGCTGGACAACGTGTTGCTAAGGCTTTGTTCAGTCAGAGGAAGAGCAGGGGAGAAGGTGGCCGGCTGACCGATGCCTTTAAACAATTTTTCAGTCCTCAGCGCCAAGATCTGATCGGTTTAAGCAACCATCACCAGCATCTGCACTACATGGTGTAGGAATATCTAGGGGCAAGAGCAGACTTGGAGACCTTTCCAACAGAGCATCCACTGGGTTACTGGGTCTTGAGGATGGACCACTGGCCAGAACTAGCTCAATATGCAATTGAGCTACTGGCCTGTCCTGCATCCAGCGTGCTTTCTAAATGCACATTCAGTGCAGCTGGAGGGTTTGAAATGGATAAAAGAGTGCGCCTGTCCACAGACTCCGTTGAATTTGCTATGGATGTGGGATCCCTTGAAGACTACCTATGCTGACCATCCTATTCCTTCTCAATCTTGATTATGCTAGCTTCCAACAATATTTTTGGTTTAGAGCACCACCACCACAACCCAAGGCCCAATTTTCTGCCCCTGTTTAACAGGGGCATGTAATTACAATTTTTGATCCACTATTTCAATGCAGGGTGTGTTCCTGCGCCCAACAAGAGTATCTGTGAGGGGTTACAGTGTTGTGGCACCACCACTATCCAAGGCCCAATTTTTCTGCCCCTGTTTAAACAGAGGCATGTAATTATAGTTCTTGATATACTATTTCACAGCAGGGCCCGTTCCTGCGCCCACCAAGAGTAACTGTGAGGGCTTACAGTGTTCCCCAAACACTTTGTATGACAATAACTTGCATATAAGCCTTCACAATTAGCACGTTTGAATTTTCACGTTCGTGTCCCATAGACTTTAATGGTGTTCGCGTGTTTGAACAAATTTTTTGCATGTTCTGCTGCAAACCGAACCTGGGGGGGGGGGGGGGGGTGCTCGGCTCATCCCTAGCGGGTGGGTTCGGCGCGCAGTGCTCTGCGCCCTGAGCCCAACCCTTTTCAAACCAATTAGAGCCTCAGGCTCTAATCATGTGGCTTGAAAAAAAGAAAACTCATTGAAACCTATAAGTCCAGTGTCCCGCATGCATCCCCACATGCAAACTAGGGGAACTGTGCACCTTATGGACCAGCCCCTCCTGCATAGGAGGTAAAGATTATCAAGGGCCTATGTAACTAAAACTATATATTCTGCCAGATTAATCAGCAATGGATGTATAAGGGTGACACGTTTTTTTATTCACATAATTAATTCTTACATTAATAAAAGATAAGAAAACCTTGCAGAATTTTCCTATTGTATAAAGCTCATATCATTGCACAGGTTGTAGACATACAGTACATCACCAGTCACATCATGTTTGTTGTTGGTGTCTGAAGCCTATTAAAAAATCTCTGCATGAAGGCTTAGTGCTGTCATTATTAAGCCTGGCATCTATACACTGCCGCACCAACCAGGGTTACAATGAAATAAGAATGTGTGATTTTTTGTTTCATCAGGTATGCTATCAATGGCCCCATCAGATGGAAAACAAGGAGACATATGATTTCTTGTCTATTCATACATTTCAGGAGGACAAATGAACTATTACAACAAAACAATATGTGGTAAAAAATGTATGTATTGTACTAGTTTAAGCCTAGGTGTAGTTAAGATATTAAAAAAAAGACAAAAATCAGTACAAGGGACATGATTTGCTGTTAATGCAGTGTCCCTTGTGCTGCTGGCTCCTGGTTTTCTTGAAGTTTTCCTCCATCAACCCCCCCTTGCCATACACTTCTTTAAAGTGATATTAAAGCTTTCATTTTTTCTTTCCCTTTAAAATAACAAACATGTTATACTTACCTGCTCTGTGCAGTGGTTTTGCACAGAGCAGTCTGGATCCTCCTCTATTTGGGTCCCTGGCTGGCGCTCTTGGCCCCTCCCTCTTGCCAAGTGCCCCCTAGAGCAAGCAGCTTGCTATGGAGGCACCCAAGCAGGCTTGTTCCCAAGCCGCGGCTCTATGTGTCCATTCACTTGCAGAGCCATGGCTCGGCCCCGCCCCTCTATGTCTCCTCATTGGCTCACTGGTTGTGATTGACAGCCGTTGGCTCCCACTGCTGTCTCAGCCAATGGGGAAGGAGAGTCCCTGGAGAATGCTCTCAAGCACAGTGCTGGATCAGGCTCAGGTAGGTATTGGTTGGGGGGGGGGGGAAGAAGATAAAAAAATCTTGAGCCTTTAAAACCACTTTAATGACCTGCCTAAAAGTACATGCACAATGAAATGTTTTAGGTGTTATGAAAGAAAACATTTCTGGTATCTCTTTAGATGTGCATGCTTACTGTAAACTAATTATGATCCAGGCTAAGGACCAGATACAGCTAAACAGATGTTGGGGATGTCTTCTTAAATAGGCCTGTACATGGCTTTACCAGGAAATGGAAAGAAACCTGGTAAGAACATGGAAGATCCCATCTCAAATCTCCATTTTATTTGGGGTACCTAAGGATCCAGAATAGCTAGGGATACAATGTTTGCCCCTAAGGACCTGGGTGGTTTGGGGATGCCCGAGTTCCGGAAATACTACTACTACTGTCAATTTCATAGTCGGCAGTATTGCCCTGACTCGGTCCCATTGGAGGCCCAGGCATGATCACCACTGGCAACGGACCTTATCCTATGGACCTTCCCAAAACACTGCAAAGCTATTTTGTGCCCCACATTCTCCCACTCATTACACACATGGGACACAAGTTGCAGGAGATGACCCTTGCGCTCTGCACACACCAGTGGCTCCTCTGTTCGGCAATACCCCCCTGGTATACATCCTGATAGATTTGGCTGGTGGGTCAACAAGGGATTATACCGTATAGGTGACTATTTAGACCACAGGGGAATACGTCCCTCTTCACACTTTGCGGGCAGCTTGGAGATCCCCCCCCACGAAGAACTTTTACTTACAACAAATTTTGCACTTTTATAATTCACTACAAAAAGGTGGCTCTGACACCATGTTTGAAAACAGTTGCATGCAGGATGCTGCTCTCCGGGGGGGGGGGTGTCTCCATGCTCTCCATGCACTGTTCACCAGCCCCCTGACTAGATTGTCTTACCAGGTGGCATGGGAGAAAGATCTGGACATAGCCCCTGAGGCGGAGGACTGGCGCAAATGGAGTTCACAAATCCACAAAGGTATCCATAATATTGCCCTGATTGAGGCAGCATACAAAGTACATGCTAGATTATACTTAGTGCCACAGCGCCTGTCCAAAATGTATCCGGAACCTCACCCTCCTGTTTCAGGTGTTGTGGCCAGGTGGGTACACTAGTCCATAGCTCCCAACTGTCCCTGATTTGGAGGGACTGTCCCTGATTTGGAGCAATGTCCCTCTGTCCCTCATCCCACCTCATTTGTCCCTCATTTTGGTCTGATCTATATAGTTGTATAAAAAAATGCACTTTTTATCCTTCAAAAAGGGTTTCCTAGTGCTAAACCTTTCATCTGATTTCTAAATTGCTGCATTTGTACATTTTAAAAGCCAATATAAAGGAATAGTAGTGGTAAAAAAAAGTCCTTGTGGATTTAATAAACCTTTTTTTTGGTTAATTCTCCTTTAAGGGGGTGTGGCAGGGGGCGTGTCCTATGCCTACATACATTTGTTAGTAGGTGTCCCTCATTCCCATCTCAAAATGTTGGGAGGTATGCACTACTACACATGCCCTAATGGACATGCCCTAAGATTTGCCGCTTTTGGATGAGGGTTCATTCATTTATATATTCAGTCACAATGGTTAACATCATCAAGGACGCTAGTGTCACCCTACTGAATAAACCAGTGGACAACATACCTTGACATACCCTGACATTGATACACTTTATGTTCCTAGCAGCCAAAATTGCCATTGCCACAGCATGGAAAAATCTATGTTATAGATATTGCATTGATGAAACGCAAACTTATGTGGATCACGTTGAACGAAAAGATACCGAGTGTTCTACGTGAAAACAATCCCTTTTTGATAAAATGTGGTCCCCCTGGCTTGTCTATTTGCAGGTCCCTAATACATAGAGTTGTTTTTCTAGATGACCGACGGAGGGTTCCAGGGTGGATATTCCTTTCTCTTATTCCGATTCCTTCTTTTCTCCTCTTTGTTTTGTGCCAACCTTGGCATCGTGTTTCTGTTAGCGCTCTTTGTAACCCTTCCTTTTTTTATTGTATCCCAGACCCTCCTGGGCATATTTTGGGGAATATGGTCCCTCATTTGAGTAAGAGGTATTATTGCCATCAACACTATTTCATTGTGATTATGTTATAGTAATGTTATGCATCCGAGTCCATGTTCTTTCGCATATGTATGTTTGATCAGGTGGTTAGCCAGATGGTAACCCTATAGAGTTTATGTTATTCAAACGCTTTACTAGTAGTCTAATAAGTTTTGTCCTTCCTTAGATACAAGTTTATGTATGTTAGAGGGCCCTACGGCAGACCTAACCTGTGCGTTATGGTCCTCACCAGTTCCTACCAAGCCTTGCATTTGTATGTTTCCTCTGGTACATGCTTGGAGCAGACGAGGATTGTTCGCTGCTCTATTAAATGATCTTCTTTACTTGTTTTCCTAAAACAATAAAAACTATTGAAACAGAACATAAAAGATCTAAGCAGGGCTCTCAATGTAGAATAGGAAAAAAAGGTCAAGGAAACCAGGAGCCAACAGCACAAAATGTTTTATCCTCAGATTGGTTCTTTAACCTCCCTGGCGGTATTCCCGAGTCTGGCTCGGGTTGGATTTTTCCATACCAAAAGCGGTAACCCCGAGCCAGACTCGGGCTTGCATCGCAGGATCCAGGAAGAGCATACTTACCTTGTCCCCTGGATCCTGCGATGTCTCCCCGCTGTGATCGGCGAGCCGCTGTGTCTCGCTCGATTCACAGTGCCGAGCTCCGTTCCCTGCGAGCGTTGCGACGCACGGGGACGGAGTTCGGCGGTAAATTCAAATAGTGAAACACACAGTATAAATACAGCATACTGTAATCTTACAGATTACAGTACTGTATCAAATAACTACACATTAGGGATGAGCTTCGTGTTCGAGTCGAACCCATGTTCGACTCGAACATCGGCTGTTCGACCGTCCGTCGAATTGCGAACGATATGGGCCGTTCGCGCCAAATTCGTGTGGCGCGTCACGGCCCATAATTCACTGCGGCATCGCAGTGCATTGCTGGCTGATGATTGGCCAAGCATGCACTATGACCCGCATGCTTGGCCAATCACAGCGCCGTCAGTAGAGAGAGCTGTAATTGGCCAAAGCCAGGGTGGCTTTGGCCAATTATGGCTCAGGGGATTTAGTACACACCCCACACTATATAAGGCCGCCTGCACGGCGGCCCTGTGTAGTGTGTGTTCCGGTGTGCTGAGCGATAGAGAGAGAGAGAGACAGTGTCATTTGATTTGAGTTAGATAGATTAGGCAGAACAGTCAGTCAGTTAGCTGCACTTACAGTGTATTGTGTATATATATGCATCCCAGGTGTTGCATATATATATATACACTGTATTCAGTTTAGCTAGATCCGTTCCTGTTATCTTCTATCTAGACTATTTACATTCAGTGCAGTGTGTCCTGCTCACAGTGTTCAGCTAGATCCGTTCCTGCTATTTACATTCAGTACAGTGCTTCCTGCTCACAGTGTTCAGCTAGATCCGTTCCTGCTATTTACATTCAGTGCAGTGCGTGCTGCTCACAGTGTTCAGCTAGATCCGTTCCTGCTATTTACATTCAGTGCAGTGCGTCCTGCTCACAGTGTTCAGCTAGATCCGTTCCTGCTATTTACATTCAGTGCAGTGCGTGCTGCTCACAGTGTTCAGCTAGATCCGTTCCTGCTATTTACATTCAGTGCAGTGCGTGCTGCTCACAGTGTTTAGCTACATCCGTTCCTGCTGTTTACATTCAGTGCAGTGCGTCCTGCTCACAGTGTTCAGCTAGATCCGTTCCTGCTATTTACATTCAGTGCAGTGCGTCCTGCTCACAGTGTTCAGCTAGATCCGTTCCTGCTATTTACATTCAGTGCAGTGCGTCCTGCTCACAGTGTTCAGCTAGATCCGTTCCTGCTATATACATTTAGTGCAGTACGTCCTGCTCACAGTGTTCAGCTAGATCCGTTCCTGTTATCTTCCTACTGACAGGCAGGCTTGTCTGGTTACAGTATATAAAGCTACCTGAAGAAAATTACAGGTGTTCTTTTTGATCCTATTAGTACCACGGTCAGGCAGCTAGACTATTTACATTTAGTACAGTGTGTCCTGCTCACAGTGTTCAGCTAGATCCGTTCCTGTTATTTACATTCAGTGCAGTGCGTCCTGCTCACAGTGTTCAGCTAGATCCGTTCCTGCTATTTACATTCAGTGCAGTGCGTCCTGCTCACAGTGTTCAGCTAGATCCGTTCCTGCTATTTACATTCAGTGCAGTGCGTCCTGCTCACAGTGTTCAGCTAGATCCGTTCCTGCTATTTACATTCAGTGCAGTGCGTGCTGCTCACAGTGTTCAGCTAGATCCGTTCCTGCTATTTACATTCAGTGCAGTGCGTCCTGCTCACAGTGTTCAGCTAGATCCGTTCCTGCTATTTACATTCAGTGCAGTGCGTCCTGCTCACAGTGTTCAGCTAGATCCGTTCCTGCTATTTACATTCAGTGCAGTGCGTGCTGCTCACAGTGTTCAGCTAGATCCGTTCCTGCTATTTACATTCAGTGCAGTGCGTCCTGCTCACAGTGTTCAGCTAGATCCGTTCCTGCTATTTACATTCAGTGCAGTGCGTCCTGCTCACAGTGTTTAGCTAGATCCGTTCCTGCTATTTACATTCAGTGCAGTGCGTCCTGCTCACAGTGTTCAGCTAGATCCGTTCCTGCTATTTACATTCAGTGCAGTGCGTCCTGCTCACAGTGTTCAGCTAGATCCGTTCCTGTTATCTTCCTACTGACAGGCAGGCTTGTCTGGTTACAGTATATAAAGCTACCTGAAGAAAATTACAGGTGTTCTTTTTGATCCTATTAGTACCACGGTCAGGCAGCTAGACTATTTACATTTAGTACAGTGCGTCCTGCTCACAGTGTTCAGCTAGATCCGTTCCTGTTATTTACATTCAGTGCAGTGCGTCCTGCTCACAGTGTTCAGCTAGATCCGTTCCTGCTATTTACATTCAGTGCAGTGCGTGCTGCTCACAGTGTTCAGCTAGATCCGTTCCTGCTATTTACATTCAGTGCAGTGCGTCCTGCTCACAGTGTTCAGCTAGATCCGTTCCTGCTATTTACATTCAGTGCAGTGCGTCCTGCTCACAGTGTTCAGCTAGATCCGTTCCTGTTATCTTCCTACTGACAGGCAGGCTTGTCTGGTTACAGTATATAAAGCTACCTGAAGAAAATTACAGGTGTTCTTTTTGATCCTATTAGTACCACGGTCAGGCAGCTAGACTATTTACATTTAGTACAGTGTGTCCTGCTCACAGTGTTCAGCTAGATCCGTTCCTGCTATTTACATTCAGTGCAGTGCGTCCTGCTCACAGTGTTCAGCTAGATCCGTTCCTGCTATATACATTTAGTGCAGTACGTCCTGCTCACAGTGTTCAGCTAGATCCGTTCCTGTTATCTTCCTACTGACAGGCAGGCTTGTCTGGTTACAGTATATAAAGCTACCTGAAGAAAATTACAGGTGTTCTTTTTGATCCTATTAGTACCACGGTCAGGCAGCTAGACTATTTACATTTAGTACAGTGTGTCCTGCTCACAGTGTTCAGCTAGATCAGTTCCTGTTATTTACATTCAGTGCAGTGCGTCCTGCTCACAGTGTTCAGCTAGATCCGTTCCTGCTATTTACATTCAGTGCAGTGCGTCCTGCTCACAGTGTTCAGCTAGATCCGTTCCTGCTATTTACATTCAGTGCAGTGCGTCCTGCTCACAGTGTTTAGCTAGATCCGTTCCTGCTATTTACATTCAGTGCAGTGCGTCCTGCTCACAGTGTTCAGCTAGATCCGTTCCTGTTATCTTCCTACTGACAGGCAGGCTTGTCTGGTTACAGTATATAAAGCTACCTGAAGAAAATTACAGGTGTTCTATCCCAGCTTAGTGCAGCTACAGGCCATTAGTATGTCTGGAAGGCCAAGAAGGAGAGGCAGACAGTCACAAGCCAATAAGAGAGGGCAAGCAGGCTCTGTGTCTAGTGCTGGTCGTGGAGACGGTGCATCCTCATCAGCACGTGGCCATGGGACACGCTTGGCCTTTTTTTCGGCAGCTGGCCGTGTTGAGCCGCAACATGCGGAAGACTTGGTCGAGTGGATGACCAAGCCGTCCTCATCCTCCTCATCCTCTCTCACCCATGCCCAGGGTGCTTTGTCTGGCAAAGCAGCGGCCTCTTCCCTCAGCTCAATGTCATCAGTGACTCCTTCCCTAGCCCCACCATGTCCTCCTGAGGATTCCCTCGAACTGTTTGACCACAGTGTTGGGTACATGCTCCAGGAGGATGCCCAGCGTTTGGAAGGCTCTGATGATGATACTGAGCTCAATGAAGGCAGTAACATGAGCACGGACAGAGGGGGTGCCCAAGAAGGACAGCAATCTGGCAGTCATGCTCCCCCTGCTGCAGCATACTGCCAGGTTTGCTCCAGTGATGAGGAGGGAGGGGATGATGAGGTCACTGACTCAACGTGGGTGCCTGATAGGAGAGAGGAGGAGGAGGAGGAGGAGGAGGAGGTGGCACATCACCAACTAGGCAGGATGCCCTCCAGGGGCCAGCCTAAGGGCAGCACATTGACTGCATCACACCCCAAAGCTCCACATGTGCAGGGCGCTGCAGTCTCTGCGCGTTATTCAAAAAGTTCTTTGGTGTGGGCCTTTTTTGAGACGAGTGCATCAGATCGCACCGCTGCTATTTGCAATATATGTCTCAAGCGTATCTCGCGTGGCCAAAACATCTCCCGCTTGGGTACCACATGCTTGACCAGACATATGTTGACCTGCCATGCAGTTCGTTGGCAAGCGTATCTAAAAGACCCACACCAAAGAACAAAGACGATCTCTCCTTGCTCCTCATCAGCTGAGATTTCCAACCCCACTAGACCTTCAGTCCTCTCTGCGACCTGCAGTGAGAGGAATGAAGGTGTAGAATTAGGTGTGTCACAGCCAAGTACTTATGGGCAATCTGCTTTGGGTACACCGACGTCAGATTGTACCAGGCAAATTTCCCTGCCCCAGCTGCTGCACCGCCGAAAAAAGTTTGCTCCCAGCCATCCACATGCCCAGCGGTTGAATGCTAGCTTGGCAAAATTGCTAGCACTTCAACTGCTGCCTTTTCAGTTGGTAGACTCTGCCCCCTTCCGTGAGTTTGTGGAATGTGCGGTTCCTCAGTGGCAGGTACCCAAACGCCACTTTTTCTCACGGAAGGCGATTCCGGCTCTCTACCGGCATGTGGAAGGCAATGTCCATGCCTCGCTGGACAGGGCGGTCAGCGGTAAGGTGCATATTACCGCTGACTCATGGTCCAGCAGGCATGGACAGGGACGTTACTTAAGTTTCACGGCGCATTGGGTGACTCTGCTGGCAGCTGGGAAGGATGCAGGACAAGGTGCAGTAGTGTTGGAGGTTGTTCCGCCACCACGCCTCCAAAATGCTGATTGTGACACACCTCTCTCCTCCACCCCCTCCTCTTCTTCTTCCTCCATGGCCTCTTCCTCGGAACCAGCGGTGCTCCGTAGGCGTTCAAGGGGCTACGCAAGTACGCAGGCCAAAAGATGCCATGCGGTGCTTGAGCTGGTGTGCTTGGGGGACAGGAGCCACACTGGGGCAGAGGTTCTGTCAGCTCTGCAGGGGCAGGTTCAGAGGTGGTTGACGCCACGCCAACTTAAGGCAGGAATGGTGGTTTGCGACAATGGCACCAACCTCCTCTCTGCCCTCCGACAGGGACAACTGACCCATGTGCCCTGTTTGGCTCACGTCCTTAACTTGGTGGTGCAGCGGTTCTTGGGCAGGTACCCGGGCTTACAGGATGTCCTGAGGCAGGCCAGGAAAGTCTCTGTGCATTTCCGCCGGTCATATAATGCCAGTGCTCGGCTGACGGACCTCCAAAAGGAGTTTAACCTGCCCAAGAACCGCCTAATCTGTGACATGCCCACCAGGTGGAACTCGACGTTGGCCATGCTGCAGCGGCTGCACACGCAGCAGAGGGCCATCAATGAGTACCTGTGCGACTATGGCACCAGGACAGGGTCAGGGGACCTTGGTTTTTTTTCCCCACGCCAGTGGGCCATGATCAGGGATGCATGCACTGTCCTGTCACCATTCGAGGAGGCCACGAGGATGGTGAGCACTGACAGTGCATGCATCAGTGACACTGTCCCCCTTGTCCACCTGTTGGAGCACACGCTGCGTGGGATAATGGACAGGGCACTTGAGGCAGAACAGAGGCAGGAAGAGGAGGACTTCCTTAGCTCTCAAGGCCCCCTTTATCCAGACAGTGTTCCTGCGTGCCCGCCGATCACACAGGAAGAGGACGAGGAGGAGGAGGAGGAGGAGGAGGAGGAGGAAGATTGTGTCAGTATGGAGGTGGAGCCTGGCACTCAGCATCAGCAGTCTTTAAGGGATCAGTCCCAAGGAACACATGGACTTGTACGTGGCTGGGAGGAGGTGGCTGCGGACGTTGTTGTCCTTAGTGACCCAGAGGACTCCGGACCGAATGCCTCAGCAAACCTACGCTGCATGGCCTCCCTGATCCTGCAAAGCCTGCGTAAGGATCCTCGTATTCGTGGTATCAAGGAGAAGGACCAATACTGGCTGGCAACCCTCCTTGATCCACGTTACAAGGGTAAGGTTGCGGACCTTATCTTGCCATCGCAGAGGGAGCAGAGGATGAAACATCTTCGGGAGGCCTTGCAGAAAGGTCTGTGCAACGCGTTCCCAGAGACTGGGAGGTTACAAACTCCTGTTTCTGGACAACGTGTTGCTGAGGCTTCGGTCAGTCAAAGAAGGAGCGGTGGAGAAGGTGGCCGTCTGACCGATGCGTTCAGACAATTTTTTGGTCCGCAGCCCCAAGGTATGATCGGTTCCAGCAACCATCGCCAGCGTCTGTTTTACATGGTGCAGGAATACCTAGGGGCAAGATCAGACTTGGACACCTTTCCCACCGAAAATCCTCTGGGTTACTGGGTCTTGAGGATGGATCACTGGCCAGAGCTTGCACAGTATGCAATTGAGCTACTGGCCTGTCCTGCATCCAGCGTTCTTTCGGAACGCACATTCAGTGCTGCTGGAGGCGTGGTAACCGATCACAGGGTGCGTCTGTCCACCGACTCGGTCGATCGGCTGACCTTCATAAAAATGAATCAGTCTTGGATCACCACCAGCTACCAAGCACCTGATGCAGATGTAACCGAATAATTTTTTTTGAAATCTCAGATCCCTTCAAAGACTGCCTATGCTGATGCTGAGTGACTATCCCTGAGTAATTATCCTCTTCCTCCTCAATCATCACGCTGATAGCTTGTAAGAACATTTTTGGTTCTGGGCGCCACCACCAGTGCCTAAGGCACAATTTTTCAGCCCCTGTTTAACAGGGGCGTGTAATTACAATTTTTGATGTAATACTTTGCAGCAGGGCTCGTTCCTGCATTCCAACTAGAGTGTCTGTGAGGGGTTGCAGTGTTGTGGCACCAGCACCAGTGCCTAAGACCCAATTTTTCAGCCCCTGTCTAACAGGGGCGTGTAATTACAATTTTTGATGCAATACTTTGCAGCAGGGCTTGTTCCTGCATTCCAACTAGAGTGTCTGTGAGGGGTTGCAGTGTTGTGGCACCAGCACCAGTGCCTAAGACCCAATTTTTCTGCCCCTGTCTAACAGGGGCGTGTAATTACAATTTTTGATGCAATACTTTGCAGCAGGGCTTGTTCCTGCATTCCAACTAGAGTGTCTGTGAGGGGTTGCAGTGTTGTGGCACCAGCACCAGTGCCTAAGACCCAATTTTTCTGCCCCTGTCTAACAGGGGCGTGTAATTACAATTTTTGATGCAATACTTTGCAGCAGGGCTTGTTCCTGCGTTTCAACTAGAGTGTCTGTGAGGGGTTGCAGTGTTGTGGCACCAGCACCAGTGCCTAAGACCCAATTTTTCAGCCCCTGTCTAACAGGGGCGTGTAATTACAATTTTTGATGCAATACTTTGCAGCAGGGCTCGTTCCTGCGTTCCAACTAGAGTGTCTGTGAGGGGTTGCAGTGTTGTGGCACCAGCACCAGTGCCTAAGGCCTAATTTTTCAGCTCCTGTTCAACAGGAGCATGTAATTACAATTCTTGATCTAATATTTCACAGCAGGGCCCTGTGAGGGCTTACAGTGTTTTGGCCACAGCAACACCTAAGGCCCAAATTTCTGCTGAGTATATAGGGTAGGACCCTACTTTCAAACATCTAACTTACAAACGACTCCTACTTGCAAACGGAAGGAGACAACAGGAAGTGAGATGAAATCTACCCCTAAGGAAGGGAAATTCTCTCCTGTAAGAGTTAATATGGGAAAACAATTTTTCCTTTCCACTGATGCTTTCCAATCCTTGTTCCACAAAAAAACACAAATTTTCAAAAAACATTTTTCATTGGGACAAAAAAGTGAGGTGAAATCTTCTGAAGAGGAGGAAAGACGCAAAACAAATGTCACAGGGGTGATAACCCTTCCCTATGTTTTCCAAAAAGCTTAGAAAAGATTTTTTGGCTGGAGCTAAACACATTAAAAATGTTCAAAATTACAAACAGATTCTACTTAACAACAAACCTACAGTCCCTGTCTTGTTTGCACCGCCTGTATACTGCTGTTCAGAGTATATAGGGACCTTTCCTTATTTTAATTTGGGTGCGGGGTTCCCCTTAATATCCATACAAGACCCAAAGGGCCTGGTAATGGACTGGGGGGTACCCATGCCGTTTGTCTCACTGATTTTCATCCATATTGCCATGACCCGACATGACATTAAACCCGCAAGCAGTTTTAAATGAGATTTT
Source organism: Lithobates clamitans (assembly GCA_037952925.1). Taxonomy (NCBI): domain Eukaryota; kingdom Metazoa; phylum Chordata; class Amphibia; order Anura; family Ranidae; genus Lithobates; species Lithobates clamitans. The sequence goes on along the minus strand of JBBGZY010000680.1, from coordinate 5,129,147 downwards.
TTCCTTTAAAAATGACATTTGGTGCAGGGACTGTTCTAAACATGGGAAACACGCGTCACTTTACAGGCATACTATAGACACCCCCCAGGTACGATATTTAAAGGAATATTTCACTTTTTTTTTTTTACTTTAAGCATCATTAAAATCACTGCTCCCGAAAAAACGGCCGTTTTTAAAAGTTTTTTTTGCATTGATACATGTCCCCTGGGGTAGGACCCGGGTCCCCAAACCCTTTTTAGGACAATACCATGCAAATTAGCCTTTAAAATGAGCACTTTTGATTTCGAACGTTCGAGTCCCATAGACGTCAATGGGGTTCTAACGTTCGTGCGAACTTGCGGTCCGTTCGCGGGTTCTGGTGCGAACCGAACCGGGGGGTGTTCGGCTCATCCCTACTACACATCCCCTTTGTCCCTAGTGGTCTGCCCAGTGTCCTGCATGCAGTTTTATATATATAAAACTGTTCTTTCTGCCAGGAAACTGGAGATTGTCCATAGCAACCAAAACTGACTCTTTACATCAAAAGTGCTTTTAGACCAGCTAGAAAAAAGCGATAATAAATTAGAATCACTCGCAGAATTGAGCGATAGTGATTTGTGGGGAAATCCGTCACCAAACACTAAAAGTAACAAAAGCGACAATTCTGCAACTGAGCAAATTTCAGTGTTTTTGATTTGATTACATTATTATATAATTTTTATTATTATTATATTATTATTTGTTATAATTATTTATAGTTATTTATTATATTATAATTTTTTATTTCGTTTTTCAAACTTTATCATACCCGGGATGTCTACTAGACTCTTGTTTGGACAGATTTAAGTGAACTATTCCTAAGAATTACAGGCCTACAATATAAAACGCCAAATTTCTGTGCAAAATAATTGTACCGCTTTCAGCACCTAAAATCAGAAATAATCATACCGCCAGGGAGGTTAAAAACCACTTGTCGACCAGCTCCTGTACATATACATCGGCACTTTGAAGATGGATATCTCGGTAACGGCATCAGCTGCTGCCACAACCGAGGTATCCATCTCTTCAGGAACCGGTCCTGTTTACAATATGTGGTCTCTGTGGCAGATTTGCCACGAGATTACCGTTATCGGCGGCGGGAGAGGGAGCCCCCCTCCCGCCGCTCTCCCACGCCCTCCGCCGCAGCGGCGGAGGCGATCCGGTCCTTGTCGTGGCTGGGTATGGAGATGAGTGGGGCTAAGATGGCCCCCACCTGTCTCCATACCATAGCAGGGCGAAAGCGACGTCATAACGTCACTTCCGCCCATGCGCCTTAAAGGCACATTTTTTCAATGTAATTTTTTCAAGTGACAATTTTTTTTTTTTATTGCATTTTAGCCCAAATATGAGATCTGAGGACTCTTTGACCCCAGATCTCATATTTAAGAGGACCTGTCATGCTTTTTTCTATTACAAGGGATGTTTACATTCTTTGTAATAGGAATAAAAGTGACCCAAATTTTTTATTTAAAAAAAAACTGTGAAAAAATAAATAAAATCAAGAAAAATAAATAAGAAAAAAAAAAATTTTAAAAGCGCCCTGTCCCAACGAGCTCGCGCGCAGAAACGAACGCTTACGTGAGTAGCGCCCGCATATGAAAACGGTGGTCAAACCACACATGTGAGGTACCTCCCCTGTAACTCAAAACATGCAACCTGTAGAATTTTTTAAATGTCACCATTGGCTCCTGCTAATGTCAATCAAATCCAATGATGCGGGCGCAGGGGGCGGGGCCAAGTCTTGCTTTCTGTGTGATTTCACGCAAAAGCAGGACTCAGGAGCGCGCCCGCATGGGTGTCCACTAAAGAGAGCGCTTCTCCAACATGGACACCCGATGCGGGGAGGAGCTACCAGCGCCGCCGGGGGAACCCCAGAAGAGGACGATCGGGGCCACTCTGTGCAAAACTAACTGCACAGTGGAGGCAATTTTGACATGTTTGTTATTAAAAAAAAAACAAAAAAACGAGGGTTTACAATCACTTTAATACGTCCATGTAAATCAAGCACAATATATTATAAACGTGCATGTGCTCTTTAGTGTCATAACACATTTTGCAGTCAGTATTTACTAAAGGAAATCAGCTCTTCCAAAAAATAATATATACAGACTGTCTGTGGTTTCCAGACTTTCCGAGTCTCTGACTCAGAACAAATATTCTATAGTCACAAAGATCTCCTTACGGCAACAGACATATTCCAGCACGCAAGACTTATGTGGGTGATGGTACTGATGCTACAGCTTTTCATTAGTGCAGACTTCTCAGTGTGTCATCCAAGAAGCAGTCCTCATACCTACCTTTGTATAGAAGAGATATTGGCATAGCCCCATCTATTGCTACAATGGACTGCCGTGCTTGCTGTTGTGGTCATATGAGCATGCCTGCCTTGAGTGGTGTTTTAGCCAAAGGAATTTTTTTTTTTTTAAGTATTTTTGAAATACACAGTATTTAAGTTACTGGATCATTTTAATATAATCTATCAGTCTGCAATATAAAGAAATTCTATACCTCTTCCTAAGGCCCCCTCCTTCAAATCAACAACACTATCTAAAAAAAAAAAAAACGGTTGGGCATTAAAATAGATGCAAACCCATCAAAAACAAACTCATATAATATCTAATGTGTAATTCCAGTTAAAACCTAACCAAGCCTAAATCTACTCCGGTCCCCATTTTAAGCCTATGCTCTCTCCCCTGTAAAAGAAAAGATCTATACACTGAGGGTGCTGTCCAGACACATGGGGCTTTATTTACTAAAGTAAAGTAGGCCGTGCACTTTTCAAAGTGCAGTTGCCCTCTGCAAGAGCAGTTGCTCCAGAGCTTAGTAAATTAGTAAATGAGCAGAAGCCCTGCTGACTTCCATCATCCAATCATGTGCAAGCAAAAATGCTGTTTTTTTTTTTTTTAATTTTCCTTGGATGTGATTGGGTATTCTTTGCAAAGTGAAGCTTTACCTAATTTACTAAGCTTTGGAGCAACTGTACTTGCAGAATGCAACTGCACTTTGCAAAGTGCACAGTCTATTTGACTTTAGTAAATCAACCCCATGATTGATCTCTTCAGCACCGGCTTCAGTGTAGAGGAGGGCAGGGGATCCTGCTGTTTTTTTTTCCCTGCTAAGCAGAGAAAAACACAAGATCCTTAGTAAAAGCAGCACATATCACACACTTTACACATAGTTAGGCACACATTTGATCGCCCTAGGTGTTAGCCCCTTCCTACCCAGTGTTATTAGTACAGTGACATTGCATATTATTAGCACTGATCACTGTATTAAAGTCACTGTTGATGTCAGTGTCAGTTAGTGAGTTCCCCCCAGTGTTAGCTAGTGTCAGATTGCCTGCCACACTATCGCAGTCCTGTCATAAGTCGCTGAGCTCCGCCATTTGTAGTATAAAAAAAGAAAATCTAGTATATATCCCATAGTTTGTAGATGCTATAACTGTCAGACAAACCAATTAATATACACTTATTAGGAATTTTATTTTCTACCAAAGATGTGTAGCAGAATACATTTTGCCCACAATTTATAAAGGAAATTATTATTATTTTTTTTTTTTATTGGATATGTTTTATAGCAGAAAGTAACAAAATGTTTATTTTTTCAAAATAGTCGGTCATTTTTAGTTGATATCGCAGGAAAAAAAAAAAAAAAACAACCACCACCAAAAGCGCTCTATTTGTGTGAAAAATATGATATAATTTTTTTCAGACTAAGGTTTGTAAAATTAAATATTTGATATGTTGTAATAAATTTAGTATAATGGATATACTGTAGTTTTGTTCCATGAGCGGCGTTTCCTATTTTTCTCTCTGTGACATCTTTGTTGTATACTACCCAAGGTACCACCACTGCCAAAGGTGCCACCACTGTCAAAAAGATTCTTGGGGCTGTGCCAATTCTGTAAAAGTGTCAGAAACCATGAATCAGACTGAAACAGAAGTACAGTCAAATCTCATTTGTTTAATAATAATAAAAAAAAGGTAAACAGAGTAAACATAGCCAGAGTTCAGGAACCGGAACGGATAGTCAGACAAGCCAAAACTTCAGGGAGCCAGAGATGAGCGTAGTAGAATAGCAAGCAGGATCTGGAGCCAGAAGGAATGTCAGCCAAGTAGGTCTTTAACAGGAACACAGGAGAGCATCTCTAGAGATTTGACCAAGGCGAAGGCAGAGATCATCTGAGCTAGATGGCTTAAGTAGGCAGGACTGACGAGCAGGATATCATCAACAGGTGAGTCACTGTGGAGAGATAGGAGCTGGCAATTAGCCGACAGCTGAGCGTCCAGCTCAGAGAAGGAAGGGCTGAGCCCAGCCCTGACAAAAAAGGCAGACACCTGAACTTCAAGTGACATCTGGCAACCGCAAATCTCACACACCTCTGGTGCTCGGCATTGATCGGTACATGGAAGTATGAGTCGGCCGGTCGACTGATACCAACTGGCCCTCCTGCTGAACCGTCCCTGTAACTGTCTGCATGGACTCCATCTTAAACCTCTTGGTGTGTATGAACACATTTGATTCCTTGAAATTGAAACAGGCCAGAAGGCTCCTGCCTTAAGTACTAGAAAAACTGGGGAGAAAGGCCCCCAGATGATTCTATGTTTCGGGCATCACTGGCACGATGGCCTTGTAGTAGTATAAAAATCTTGCAAAAGTTTTCTCTTCTGAGATCTGTTGAACATAAATTAAATGAATTCAGTGGTCAACTTTGGAATTCTCCATTGTACTCCCACCTGTCTTCTGGACCCACTGGTCTTTGATGATTGTCGTCCAAACCCTCCAGAAGGAGGCTGCAAACATCAACTTTACTCAGGCCCCCTGGTCCCAACTGGAAGAGACTGGTTGGGCGCACCTTCAAAAAAACTTTTCAGCCATCTTAGCATCTTAGCAGCTTGCTCTGAGACACATCCACTGTGATCTGTTAAATCTGCAGCCTGTCCTATAAGGTTTGGCCTCCTGCTCCTTCTGAAGTTCAGTAGGCTTGAGTGAAGGATGGCGGCTTCCTTACTAGTCTGTGGCCACAGTCCAGACATTTCCTCCTGTTATTCGCTTAATTGCATTGTTCAGTGTTTGGCCAAACAATAACCTCCCATTATAGGAAACGTTGAAGGCTTGTGTAGAAGTTCTGCCTGCCCTCCAGTGGCGTAACAATGATGCTCTCATAGCAGCGACTGAGTACGCCAGCGCTTGTTCTAGGTCTATCAAAAGCATCAACCAAAAGTCAGTTGCTAGGTTCCACTCTTTCCAGAAACTATGCCAAATCTTGTAGTTTCCAGTGCTGAATGTAATACCATTTCTGAAGTTTATATAGCGAAGTTAACTTTATTGCTGATTGGCAGGCAAAATCTGTCACTGTATAGATTCTGTGCAAGTCTGATGGCCAGATCACCATAATTTCTGTGTTCCAGATGTGTTTCTGCATAAGTGTTTTTGATGCATTCTCAGTGTCTTTTGCCACTTTCCAGATGTGTTCCATACAGAAATGCAACATTCTACTTTTGTTGACTGCACTAGAATGCGCTGTACTGGTGTGAACTAGGGAATTGGAATCAAAGTTAGACACTGTCTATGCGTTCTTGATGTAGAATAAAAACGCACTGGACTGCATCCATAGGATCTCTGAAGGCAACCGAGTTATAAAAAGGCAAAGACATTTGCTGTCCCAGACATTAGAGGGCAGCATCCACCCCTGGAAGTGCAGTGCATAAACATACATCAGCCATCCTATTTGGATAAAGCTTAGAGAACCTGTTACTGTAAATTGGTCTTCTGACAAGGTCTCCGTCATCCTTCATCAACGATCGATTTACACTCTGCTATTATGGGAAAAGCCCATGCTTCCTCAATGAGCTATTTATGCTCTATCATTATGGGTGTTGCTTGTGGCATGGATATTTGCAGTATACTTTCTGCTATAGCCGCCGTAATAGGGCTTAGAATTTTGCACAACCACATCCTTGTGGGGCAACCTGTGCAATTTCATTTCTCTGCCACTGTAGACTGCATGCAGGACCAAATCGCACCCTGAGTTTGGCAACACATTTTCTATCATGCTGGCATAAACGCATGTGCCAATTTGCTGGATCCTGTTTTGCTGGAAACAACTCCTTTAGAGTGTATTGACCGCATGCTTAATGAATGTGACAACCTGTTAGGTGTCATCGTCCTGGTCAGGATAAGATGATCGTTGGCGGGTATTATGTTTTTTGGAGCGTTGCGTTCAGGGTTTCTGCTCCTAAAATTATGCAAAACATCTTAATTTGCATCATTTCCTTGGGCACTCTTTTAAGAACCATGTCCCACGTCGCCCCCTCCTAACTTTGCTAATCTTCTGTGCCACTAACAGGTGTGGCAAGCTCATATTTGCACAAAATATATGGAGAAAAGCATATTACCTCTCATTAAAAAACATGGAACCCTGTCTCTTTAAGAGCCATCTGCCTTCATCCACTCACTTTAAAGCATCAGCAGGAGAGCTTCAGGCAGCATTTCCAAAGGCAGACAGCAGACATAGTTAGAGTCTGAGACAAAAACCAGTCAGGCTGTCAAACCCACAGAACTACACAGCATAGCAGGGGAGCCAGGACAGCACATCCAGAGACAGACAGGAGACTCATGCCACATACACATGAGCGGACTTTCCGGCATACTTGGTCCGGCGGACTCTCCGACAATCCGATCATGTGTAGGCTTCGGCGGACTTTTTTTCCCCAAGAGTCCGCCGGACCTAGATTTGAAACATGTTTTAAATCTTTCCGTCGGACTCAGTTTCTGATGGAAAGCCCGTTCGTCTGTATGCTGGTCCGACGGAAAGCCTGTTCGTCTGTATGCTGGTCCGACGGACCAGATACAACGCAAGGGCAGGGTATTGCATCTCGCGCTCGCTGCAATAGGAAAATCAAATTTTCCTATTGTGGCGAGCGCGGGGCATACCAGGCCCTTAGGTCTGGTATGGATTTTAAAGGGAACCCCCTACGCCGAAAAAACAGTGTGGGGTCGCCCCTAGAATCCATACCAGACCCCGACCCGAGCACGCAGCCCGGTCGGTCAGGAAAGGGAGTGGGGACGAGCGAGGGCCCCCCTCCTGAACCGTGCCAGGCCGCATGCCCTTAACATTGGGGGGTGGGTGCTTTGGGGGAGGAGGCACCCTGCGGGGCCCCCCCACCACAAAGCACCTTGTCCCCATGTTGATGAGGACAAGGGCCTCTTCCCAAAAACCCTGGCCGTTGGTTGTCGGGGTCTGTGGGCGGGGGGCTTATCGGAATCCGGGAGCCCCCTATAATAAGAGGGCCCCCAGATCCCGGCCCACCACCCTATGTGAATGAGTATGGGGTACATGGTACCCCTACCCATTTACCTAGGGAAAAAGTGTCAATAATAAAACACACTACACAGGTTTTTAAAGTAATTTATTAGACAGCTCCGGGAGGGGGGTCTTCTTCCAGCTTCGGGGGTCTTCTTCCGACTTCGGGGGTCCCTCCGGTTCCTCTTCTCCCGGCGTCCGGTTGGTTCTTCCCTGCTCTCTCTGGCCTCTTCCCCCGGTGTTCCAGTTCTTCTGCCGGCTCTTCCGCTGTCTTCATGCCGCTCTTTTGCCAGCGGAGGCCCGGACTTCTGGGCTTCTGGGCTTCTTGGCTTCTTCTCTTCTTCTCTTCTTCAGATGTTGACACGACGGTCTCTCTGGCTGGAATGCTCTCTGAGCGCTCCGATGTGACTTATATAGGCGGAGACCCCGCCCCCTTATGCCGTCACAGTCCCTGGGCATGCTGGGACTGTGACGGCATAAGGGGGTGTGGTCAACTGTTGTGCGATGCTATACCCAAATGAAATTTATGTCCTTTTTTTTCCCACAAATAGAGCTTTTTTTGTTGGTATTCCATCACCTGTGCGGTTTTATTTTTTGCACTATAAACAAAAAGAGAATGATGATTTTGAAAAAATAAAACCTGTATTTTTACTGTCTGCTATAAAACATATCCAATAAAAATAAATTTAAAAATCGAGTTTTTTCATCAATTTAGGCCAATATGTATTCTGCCATATATTTTTGGCAAACAAAAATCCCAGTAAGCTTATATTGATTGGTTTGCGCAAAAGCTAAAGTGTTTATGGGCGGCACAGTGGTGTAGTGGGTAGCACACTCACCTAACAGTAAAAAGGGTCGCTGGTTCGAATACCAACCACACCACAACACAACACTACCTGCCTGGAGTTTGCATGTTCTCCCTGTGCCTGCGTGGGTTTCCTCCCACACTCAAAAGACATGCTGGTAGGTTAATTGGCTTCTGTCCAAAATTTGCCCTAGTATAAGATGCTCACTTATTATTTATTTAAGGTACCCATATACCAACGTGCATTTTACGCCGTGCTCCACACATACATCGCACCCTACCCTCAAGGAGCCCACAATGCAAGGTCCCCTATGTGTGGAGCACTGCGTAAAATGCACGTTGGTATATGGGTACCTTAAATAAATAATAATATAATAGATGAGCATCTTAATGAGACACAATGTACAGGGATAGGGATAGGACAATTGTGGACACGCCCCCACACTCACTCAGGTTGGACTGGTGTCTTTATTCAACCTTACTAACTATGTAACTATGCCTACAAACTGTGGGATGTTTTTAATTTATTTTTATTTTTATTTATTTTTTTACTAGTAATGGCGGTGATCAACAACTTATAGCGGGACTGCGATATTGCGGCAGACAAATCGGACACTAAGGCTGCTTTCACACTGGGGCGGTAGGGGGCGTCGGCGGTAAAACACCGCTATTTTTAGCGCTGTGTTATCGCGGTATTCGGCCGCTAGCGGTGCGGTTTTAACTCCCCGCTGGCGGGCGAAAAGGGTTAAAACCCCTCATATAGCGCAGCTATAGCCGCGGTATTGCCGCGGTACAGCCGCGCTGTCCCATTGATTTCAATGGGCAGGAGCGGTGAAGGAGCGGTGAATACACCGCTCCTTCACCGCTCCAAAGATTCGGCTTGCAGGAGATTTTTTCTTCTCCTGCCAGCGCACCGCTTCAGTGTGAAAGCCCTCGGGCTTTCACACTGAACAAACAGCGGAGGCTGTTTTGGGACGGTTTGCAGGCGGTATTTTTAGCGCAATAACGCCTGCAAACCGCCCCAGTGTGAAAGGGGCCTAACTAACACTTTTGACACTTTTCGGGGACCAGTGATACTCAGGCCTCTTGCACACTGCAGCTTGAAAATGCTCACTTTGTTCCTAGCTAGTGCTTGTGTACTGTGTGAGATGTGCTTTTACTAAGTGAAGTCATAGATCTGTGTCCCTGGACACAGGATCAATGCCTTCCCTAATGACAGAACAGCGATCTACCTTGTTTACATTAGGCAGATTGCCATTATGCATGTGTACTGTACAATCTGCGGACATCAAGCCCATGGTACCCACCCCTGGGCTCCCGCTGTGTGTGATCATGTGCACGCCCCATACCCGGAAGTGTCAGATCACCCACTAGGTACGTAATCTGGCACAGATCGGTCACCCTGCTGCAGTGAGCGGTCATAAAGTAATTAAAATATCAAAAGGGACCAAAGAAGACAAGTTTGTTTGAGTTGACATCTTTACCCACAATTCACCCTCCATTTTTTTTAATCTATCCTGTTGGTTCTTGCAGGACATGCACAGTGCAGTGCCCTATGACTACATTCACATTCTTTCTTGGGTGCGCATATTGTGCTGGGTTCAGAGGCAGCTAAATGCCACCTCTGGGATACAACAACACTCTGTGATTTGGCCACATGCAAACTGTCAGATTAGCTGTGGCCAGATTGTGTGCGGCCAAAACTTGGCCAAAAAGTTGACCCTGGATTCACATTGGCTGCATCCAGGGATGGTCGGAGGCTCTATTCACATGTAACTGCTCATATGCGTTGTTTCATGCAAACAGCACCAGCTTTTGATTTATACAGAAGTTCTGAAAGGATGGGAGCTCCACACCATCTTGTATAGTCCTTTGAAAAATTTTATTTTGAAACAGCCAACATGTTTCGGAGGTTCGGCACTCCTCCTTCATCAGGGCCAAACAATAGATCATGCAATACATGCGTAAGCTACAGAGCTCCGTCATGTGTGCAAACTAAACCCCTGTTTTTAAAGCATAATGTTAGACAGGGCAATGAAGTTAGCAGGATGGTCGGTAAGTTGAGCCAGGAATTTCTTTAGTTTTGTTTTTCAAGCGTTGCCTTTCCACTTGCTCCTTGCTGCCATTGTGTCAGAAACCATGAAATCAGGCCGAGACTGAAGTACAGTTAAATCACTTGTTTAATAATAAAAATAAAAAGAACAAACATAGTCAAAACATAACCAAAGTTCAGTAACCGGAACAGATAGTCAGCCAAGCCAGAAGTCAGGGATCAATGTAGTGGAACAGCAAGCAGATCTGGAGCCAGAATGGATGTCAGCAAAGCAATTTTTGAATAGGATCGCAGGAGTTTCTGTGATGTGACCAAGGCGAAGGCAGAGATCCTCTGGACTGGACTGCTTTAGTAGGCAGGACTGACGAGCAGGATATCATCAACAGCTGAGTAACTGTGAAGAGATAGGAGCTGGCAATTAGCCGACAGCTGAGCGGCCAGCTCAGAGAAGGAAGGGCTGAGGCCAGCCCTGACACAATGGCCAATAATAGGTGGGGGCCATTTGTTTGTACTGTTAAAATGTTGGTGAGAGGATGCACTGGACACCTTTGCTGCTATGGTGCTGTGTGCTGGGTGTCCAGTGTGCCCTTGCATCTTTATGGCTCGTACACACTGAAAATCAGACGACAGATCATCCGTTTTCTTTTTGCATGCTAGTCACATATCAAAAATGGAAAGTTTACTAAAGTTAAAAAAGTTCTCGTACGACAGAATAAAAAAATGGGAAATGATGTCATGTGTTTTTCTATTGTATTTTTCTGATGACAACTGTACTGCTTAAATAAAAATCGTACGATCTGGTATTATACGAGAAAAATTTTCGTGCATGCCCGATCGGATAATATCGGGTGAACTGTCGTGATCGGCTCTCGAAAGCTCTGTACTAACGATCCGATCGTACGATCGCCTCGAAAGCGGTATTTTTCGTCCGATTTTCGGATTGTGTGTACGGGCCATAAGGCTGCATTCACACCCGGGCGTATCTTTTCAGGCGGAAAGTTTCGCGATTTTGCAGCGATTTTGTAAAGGTCACCAATTTAAAAAGCAGAAAAACGCCAGTAATATGCTTAAAAAGAAGTTTATATACTTTTTTGAGCTTCAGGCGTTTTTCTTCAGGCGACAGAATGCTCAGATGTGAACAGGTGCCATTGAAATGAATGGGATTTTGCTTGTTGGGCAGTTTGGAACTTTTGAAATGAGCGTTTTACGAGCTGAAAACGCTCACATGTGAATGGAGGGGTGGGCTCCTTTCAGGCTCACACACCTTCTGCCTATCCATTATAATGCAAGCGCTTCCACTGTGGAGGCTCAAAAAATTTACAGTTAGGACTACAGATACCGGGGTGCCTTGACGGGGCTCGGTAGCTTATGCATGTATTTGCAAATGTGTGCAGACTAAATCCCTGTTTTTAATGCATACTGTTTGACAGGAAAATTCGGTTGGTTAGCACGCTGGTCGATAAGGTGACCTGGGAATTTCTTTGGTTTTGTTTTGCAATAGATCATGCAAGTACCTGGATTGGAAAAGCTTTTTCCAGGTGCCTGCATGATCTATTTTTTAGCCCCAATGAAGAGAGTGCTGAGCCCCTGAAACGCGTTGACTGTTGAAAAATAAAAACTTTCAAAGAACTGTACAAGCTGGTGTGGAGCTCCCATCCTTTCAAAACTTTAGTAAACTCCTCTGAGGGTCCAGGAGGACTCCACAGTTGCTGGTGAGCAGTCTTTAGGACTGCAAACCGCCCATCATGCTATAACACATTCAGCACTGCTACACCACAAAGTTTTAACATACACAGAGTACAAATATGACAGCTCTTGATGACAACTGCTGGTGGTTGCGCACAGAGTATGCAGCCACGTTTAGTACCGCCGGCAAGAATCTACCATTTCTCGGCGGCGGCTGTCCCTGGCCTCCCTGTAAGGAGTGTGAAGAATAGTTCAAATTAAATCTAATGAGTTATTTACATGTTGCACACGCTAGTCAGCCAACATCTTTGTGTTCTAAACGAGAATGTTAATTAGCACTGTCGCTGTAAAGGTTACATGTATAAAAGCCAAAAACTCTTGATTTTGAATATTTAGATTGGTTTAATTGTAAGATAATCATTGCTAAGCCTTGTTTCAGCATTTCAGTCCGCTGTATGCTGCCAAGGTGAGTGCAGGGTTTACGTCTGGTTTAATTATCTAACTGATTGCTTCTTCACCACCTGCTGTTCCTCTAATCCATCGGCATTTCACAGTACTGTAATAGAGTGATCATGCCCTTTACCGACATGTCCTCATTTTAGAAACAATAACCTAACATATGTAAATGCTACATTTCAATACTATACGGTAATAGCTTAAAACAGGGGTCAGCCACCTTTTCTACATTAAGGGGTTGATTTGCTAATAGACTGTGCACTTTGCAGAGTGCAGTTCCTTCAGAGCTTAGTAAATGAGGTAAAGCTTCAATTCGCAAAGAGTACCCAATCACGTGCAAGGAAAATAAATAAAACAGCATTTTTGTTTGCACATGATTGGATGACAGAGGTATCTGAGCATTGTGCTTTTTGACTTGTTGGATGACAGAAGTCAGCAGGGCCCCCCCTCAGTTACTAAGCTCTGGAGCAACTGCTCTTGCAGAGTGCAATTGTACTTTGCAAAGGGCATAGTCTATTTCCCTTTAGTAAATCAACCCCTAAAGCCTCGTACACAGGATCGAATTGTTGGCCAACAAAACCGTGGACTTTTGTCCGAAGGGTGTTGACCCAAACTTGGCTTGCATACACACGGCACACAATTGTTGGCCGACAATACGAACGTAGTGACGTATTACGTTGTTTTTCAGCGTCACCCTTTGGGCTCCTTCTGCTAATTTTGTGTTAGTAGAAGTTTGGTGAGTGTTGATTCGCGCTTTTCATTTCGTGCTTTTCAGCTCGTTTCTGAACGGCCGTTCGTCAACCAGACATGTTGAGTAATCGGAGGAGATAACGTGTTATTTATTATTGGCCTTGGAGTTATTGCTTTGACATTATTTTTTTGGTTGAATAATAATTTGATTTGGTAAATGTTTTTATATTTTTCGATGTATAGAATGCACTTTTTGTTTACCATAAGTTCTATTGGCAGATAGCATGTCTAATTTTATTTGTTTTCTTTTTTTAATGCACAATAAAAAATTGTGTAGAATAATACTTGGCTATGTGTTTTACTTCAAATGATAGTTTGGGAATAGGCAGTTACATTTAAAAAAATAAAAAATAAGCCGCGCTATATAAATAATGAAAGACGTATACAGTGACGTGTAAGTCTTAAAGCATACACCGAAGTCAATGAGGGCTACAAACCCTTCAAATGGCCAATGGTAAAGCAGTAATGGATAAATGAAGCTCATAAGTGTGCAAATGAGCCACAAGTAAAAGGAACTGGAGTGCTCTATAAGTGCTATAAGTATCCTATTCCCTCTGTTGAATTACTAAGAAGGAAAATGTTCCACAACATAAAAAAGTTGTTTTTAAGGAGATCACAATCGCCTGTGGCTTATACCCCAGCCCCGGGTCTCTGTGCTAGGCAGCCAAGTGTCCCAGATCATTCACTCCCGTTGTCCTCGGTATTAACACCAGTCAATAATTCCCCATGTAAGGATAAAAAGGGCTTCCATAGTGTATGTAGTGAACGTAACGAATACAAATTTATCCGAAGTTACAAATTATCCGAAATAACGAATGCCGCATCTAAATGAATGGAACGGAACAAATTAAAATAATCAATAATAAAAACTTTTTTTTATTATTATTTATTATTAATTAGTTCCGTTCCATTCTTTTAGATGCAGCATTCGTTATTTCAGATAATTCGTAACTTCAGGTAAATTCGTATTCGTTACGTTCACTAACAGCCAAATTTGAAAGGAAATTCCAATATCCATAATTTAGTAGTTAGTTATTATTAGTTAGTTATTTCGAATTTTTCAGATTTTCTTTCTTATATTCGGATTTTCAAATTTAAGAATTGCGATCATAACGAATGACCCGGAAAGCAAAAAAAAAAAAAAACAAATAAAAAGAAAAGAAAAAAAAATGGCAGTGCACATGTCTAATATACACACAGTTTGTATTTAATTATTTACCTGAAGTTCTGCTTTAAGTCCTGCACTCCACAGCCTTGCAGACAAGATTTCCCAAGTTCTATCTTCCAAGATACTATCTCCAATAAAAATGAGCAGTAGAAGTGTATAAATAGAAGCCCCAGGTGCTGTGTTCGGTAGATGTATGCACTGCATATCCCTAGACTGCAGGGGTGGATCACTAGGGAGACGGAACACAGAGAGAATAAGCAGAGCATGTCTGCCAGCAATGTATAGAGAAGGAGATGAGAGGCACCCTGGGAACGGTCAGTTTGCGGCGAAGGCCATGCAGAATGACCATAGGACACATCTTTATTATTGCACAGTATATCTTTTCAACATTTTGATAACACATCTCTTATTATAACTACCCTTTTCATTTTATATTGTAATGTATTAAGGGAAAAAAAAAAGTCTCTTTTGTTATTATAATTGCTACACTAGCCGTTTTGTAGTTTAATGGTCTTTATGTTTCCATTACATTATGCAGCCAGCTCAGATTTTCTAGGACTGCCAACAAAAAAATATAAATCTTAATGATCTTTTTGCAACTATGACAACAGTATGATTGCAGCAAAAATTGTCCAGAAATATCACCTTGTTTTTTAAATTGTCTCCTAAGAAGTCTGCACAGTGCTTAAGGTTTAATGGCAGGTATACCTAACACGTCCCTCAAAAACAGCACATCACTGATCAGAGTAAAGAGCCAATGACATTAGCCCTTTACCATGTGATCATCTGTGTCAAATCACAGCTGATCCCATTTAACCAAATGCCAGTTATTTCCTTTTCTCAGCGCTGTCAGCGTGCGAGGAAAGGAAAGCTGATAAGCGGCTTTCGTGTGGCAGGAGACATTTACACTGATAATCAGGGCACTGATCAACAGTGTCTTGATTATCAGTGCAGCCCCATTAGTGCCTCTTCATTAATGTCCATCAGTGCAGCTTATCAGTGTTGCCTCATCAGTGGCCATCAGTGCAGCCTCATCAGTGCTCATCAGTGCAGCCTCATCAGTGCCCATCAGTGCAGCCTCATCAGTGCTCATCAGTGCAGCCTCATCAGTGCCCATCAGTGCTGTCTCAGAGGCACAGACAAACACACATGGATTTCTCCAGAATAACAAAAGGTAGGAATCTGCAACAACAGTTCTTATAATCCTTGTAATGTACATAGATCACCCAGAGGGGAATGTTTTTTCTCAGCAAAAGTGGAGTTATGCTTTAATTAAAAACACACGTTGTCCATTTAGGTTTACATTTACTTTAAGTTTCATGCAGCAAGGTATTGTTCACCTAGGTATGCCAGAAGCTCGATATTTCTTATTACAATTCTGGTATTGCTCAGGCTATTTCGTGAGTGTCCTGGATTGATCTATCTCAGTTCCTACGGGATATAAAGCAGGAAATAATCTGTAATGAAACACGCTGTTAAGTTTATTGGCTTACAACTGGGAGAACTGACTCTGTTGTCAACATGTGATGCTGTCATATTTTATTATGAAGTTTGATTCTTCTCTGACTACCGCAGGTGTTTGTTGAGCAGTGCCAGGACAAAGCCATCCAGGGCCCATGGCAAAGTGGCCAATCTGTGCCCCCCCTCCCCCCTCTGCAATTTGCGCGTCCAATTGTCTTACCCTTGTCTTATATGTGGGCCTGATTATCATATCCAGAGTGCAGGGGCCAGGGGTAAGTAACCTGCAGAGTACAGGGGTCATCAGCAAAAGAAACCTGCAAGGTTCATGGGGTCAGGAGTAAAAGTAACATATACAGGGCTCAGAAGTGGGTAACATACAAAGTACAGGGGTCAGGAGTGGGTATCATACAGAGTGCAGGGGTCATGAGTACTTAACATACAGAGTAAAGGGGTCAGGAGTAAAAGTAACGTACACAGGGGTAAGAAGTGGGTAATATACAAAGTACAGGGGTCAGGAGTGGGTAACACACAGACTGCAGGGGTCATGAGTACTTAACATACAGAGTACAGGGGTCAGGAGAGGGAATCGCACAGAGTGCAAGGGTCATGAGTACTTGACATACAGAGTACAGGAGTCAGGAGTAAAAGTAACGTACACAGGGGTCAGAAGTGGGTAGCATACAAAGTACAGGGGTCAGGAGTGGGTAACACACAGACTGCAGGGGTCAAGTGTACTTAACATACAGAGTGCTGGGGTCAGGAGTACTTAACATACAGAGTGCAGGGGTCAGGAGTATGGGACATACAGAGTGTAGGGATTAGCATTGGGTAATGTACAGAGTGCAGGGATCAGGAATAAAAGTAACATACCGCCCAGTGAACAGATTGCAGGGGTCAAGAGTATGCCATAGTTTCAGCACCCTCTGTGATTCATTACACCCCCTTTATTCATAGAAGAGCAATATCCCCATATAAGGCATACACATACATACACACATTAACCACTTCAGCCCCGGAAGATTTTACCCCCTTCCTGACCAGAGTACATTTTTGCAATTTGGCACTGCGTTGCTTTAACTGATAATTGTGCGGTCATGCAATGCTGTACCCAAACTAAATGTGTGTCCTTTTTTTCCCACAAATAGAGCTTTCTTTTGGTGGTATTTGATCACCTCTGCGTTTTTTATTTTTTGCGCGATAAACAAAAAAAGAATGACAATTTTGAAAAAAAAAAATTTTACTTTTTGCTATAATAAATATCCCCCAATTAAAAAAAAAAAAACACATTTCTTCATCAGTTTAGGCCAATATATATTCTTCTACATATTTTTGGTAAAAAAAAATCGCAATAAGATTATATTGATTGGTTTGCGCAAAAGTTATAGCGTCTACAAACTATGGGAAAGAGTTATGTCATTTTTATTATTTTTTTTTTTTTTTACTAGTAATGGTAGTGATCTGCGATTTTTAGCAGTACTGCGACATTGCGACGGACACTTTTGACACATTTTTGGGACCATTGACATTTATACAGTGATCAGAGCTATAAATATGCACTGATTACTTTGTAAATGTCACTGGTAGGGAAGGGGTTAACACTAGGGGGCGATCAAGGGGTAAAATGTGTGTTCCCTAGATGTGTTCTAACTGTATGGGGATAGGACTGACTGAAGAAGGAGACATATCGTTGTTCTTAATTAGTAGAAACAAGCAAAATGTTTCCTCTCCCCTGACAGAACAGGGATTTGTGTGTTTACACACACAAACCCCTGTGCTGGCTCTCGTGCATGCAATCGCGCCGGCCACGCACATCGGGTCCCCGCGGGGCAGCGGGTGCGCACTCACCTCCTGCGGCGTGCGCTCTCTGTCGGCTCTTAAAGGGGACCCCGTACCCGTACGGGGTTTCGCGCAGTGGTGCTCTTTGTGAGCCGGTCATACTACAGTATCTCACAAAAGTGAGTACACCCCTCACATTTTTGTAAATATTTTATTCTATCTTTTCACGTGACACCACTGAAGAAATAACACTTTGCTACAATGTAAAGTAGTGAGTGTACAGCTTGTATAACAGTGCAAATTTTCTGCCCCCTCAAAAGAACTCAACACACAGCCATTAATGTCTAAAACGTTGGCAACAAAAGTGAGTACACCCCAAGTGTAAATGTCCAAATTGGGCCCATAGTGTCAATATTTTGTGTGGCCACCAGTACTGCCTTAACCCCCTTGGACATGGAGTTCACCAGAGCGTCATAGGTTGCCAATGAAGTCCTCTTCCACTCCTCCATGACAACATCACGGAGTTGGTGGATGTTAGAGACCTTGCGCTCCTCCACCTTCCCTTCGAGGATGCCCCACAGATGCTCAATAGGGTTTAGGTCTGGAGACATGCTTGGCCAGTCCATCCCCTTTACCCTCAGCTTCTTTAGCAAGGCAGTGGTCGTCTTGGAGGTGAGTTTGGGGTCGTTATCATGTTGGAATACTGCCCTGCGGCCCAGTCTCCGAAGGGAGGGGATCATGCTCTGCTTCAGTATGTCACAGTAAATGTTGGCATTCATGGTTCCCTCAATGAACTGTAGCAACCCAGTGCCAGCAGCACTCATGCAGCCCCAGACCATAACACTCCCACCACCATGTTTGACTGTAGGCAAGACACACTTGTCTTTGTACTCCTCACCTGGTTGACGCCACACATGCTTGACACCATCTGAACGAATTAAGTTTATCTTGGTCTCATCAGACCACAGGACATGGTTCCAGTAGTCCATGTTCTTAGTCTGTTTGTCTTCAGCAAACTGGGGGCTTTCTTGTGCATCATCTTTAGAAGAGGCTTCCTTCTCGGATGACAGCCATGCAGAACAATTTGATGCAGTGTGCGGTGTATGGTCTGAGTGCTGACAGGCTGACCCTCAACCCCTTCAACCTCTGCAGCAATGCTGGCAGCACTCATACGTCTATTTCCCAAAGACAACCTCTGGATATGACGCTGAGCACGTACACTCAACTTCTTTGGTTGACCATGGCGAGGCCTGTTCTGGGTGGAACCTGTCCTGTCTTGGCCATTGTGCTGTAGCTGCAGCTCAGTTTCACAGTCTTGGCAATCTTTATATAGCCTAGGCCTAGGCCATCTTTATGTAGAGCAACAATTCTTTTTTTCAGATCCTCAGAGAGTTCTTTGCAATGAGGTGCCATGTTGAAATTCCAGTGGCCAGTATGAGAGAGTGAGAGCAATAACACCTGATTTAATACACCTGCTCCCCATTCACACCTGAGACCTTGTAACACTAACGAGTCACATGACACCGGGGAGGGAAAATGGCTAATTATGCTCAATTTGGACATTTTCACTTAGGGGTGTACTCACTTTTGTTGCCAGCAGTTTAGACATTAATGGCTGTGTGTTGAGTTATTTTGAGGGGACAGCAAATTTACACTGTCATACAAGCTGTATACTCACTACTTTATATTGTAGCAAAGTGTCATTTCTTCAGTGTTGTCACATGAAAAGATATAGTAAAATATTTTAAAAAATGTGAGGGGTGTACTCACTTTTGTGAGATACTGTACATACATAAAACCATCTTCTGTGTCTTTTCTTTCAGTAAATCTTCACTACCAGGGGCAGGGCAAGTTTCCAGCATGGCTTGGTAGAGGTTGAAAGATGGAGCAAGTCTCTGACATTTCCGACCTCTGACAACTTTGTGCTGGTCTGGGGTGAGCTCTGCAGACCTCTGAGGGGAAACAGTGATCACTGCTATGGGCAACAGCACATCTATTTACAGCTGGGGTATTTTGTGAACACTTTCTCTCAAATGTGATGAGCAGTATACACTAACCCCCATGAAAGTACTGCACCCAGGGAAGCTGCTCTTCCTGACCTTGTTCCTCGGCCCCTGAATAACATTGCAAACATTTCTCTAAATTACAAACAGTTAAAATAAATAAATAAATAAATACGCATAACATCAGTATGTGTGTGGTAGGGTTTTGACTTTGGCAAGCTTCAAACAGTTTTGTGGAACTTCATTTCTAGTATGAGTATGTTAAATATGGAACCTTGAAATAAATTCTTGACAAGACAGCCCGAAAAGGTTAATTTAATGTTTTCATCACAGAGATAATTACCTTCATACATCAAATATAGGTTGGCTCATTATTTTTTTATGTCAAGGCTCAAAAGGCATGTAGAGATATGGTATAGAAGAAATATCGCTGATCACAATCAAAGAAAACTCAATAAGAAATGAGGAGGAAATGGAAATCCTGTTTCAGGTATTCAGAGCCACCACGGTCATAAATGAAAGCCAAGAAAGGCATGCTTGTAGAGAACATAGGAGAACCAAACTGGGAAAAAATATGGAGGCTGATTTTTCTAATTTCGCCTTCTAAAAAAAGATTAGTTGCTTGGTTGATCCTAGAGAAGACTGAACTTTGGAAAAATCATATCAGTTGTGGTGGGGCTGAACTGTCTAAAAAGTCATGAATCTCAGTTTTTAATTTCCAAATTATAAGTTAAAGGAATCCAAACCTGGCTCTAAAATAGTGTATATTACAGAGCAAAAAAGGGGTAAAATTGTACAGCCAGGCTTTGGATTCCCCTGGCAGCCCTGTTGGATAGGATGATGGGACCAAAAAATGACCTGATTCACTTTAAAAATTTCACCAGGTATATCAAGATAGAACAGTGAGACCTGGTGACACTAGCAGTCAATCTAAGGATGCGCAGTACCAACCTCCCCCAAATATCACTTCCCACCTCTATAATTTTCCCTCCAAACTCCCCCTATTAGAAAAAATTCTCTCCCCACCAACACAAATGCTCTCACCTCCCCAAATCCCTCCTACCAGCACTACTTCTTTCCCCTCCAAATCCTTCCTCTTAGTACAAATCTCTTATCACCCTAATCCACCTCCCAGCACTAATCTTCTCCTACCCCCCCCAGTACAAACCCCCCAACACAAATTCTCACCCCCCTCCAAATCCTCTATTCCAGAATTACCCCGCCCCCCTCACCAAATCCCCTCTTCCAGCACAAATCATCTCCCCCAAAATCCCCCCTCTTAGCACAAATTCTCTCCATCACCCGGCCAGCACAAATCCTCTCCCTTCTAAACCCCCTCTCTTAGCACAAAT
The DNA here is from genome assembly GCA_037952925.1 of Lithobates clamitans. NCBI lineage: Eukaryota > Metazoa > Chordata > Amphibia > Anura > Ranidae > Lithobates > Lithobates clamitans. The sequence goes on along the minus strand of JBBGZY010000680.1, from coordinate 5,108,313 downwards.
CCCTCCCAATTTCCCCCTCTTAGCACTATTCTTCTCAATCTTAGACCCAATCGTACTTACAACCCCCCCCCCCCCTCGCCAGGTCAGTCTGTCCCCCAGTACAATCCCCTTATCCTTCTGAATTTACAGACCTCAGATACAGCATGAAATGGGAGATTTCCTTCCTCCCAAACTCCTTCTCGTGTTTGTCATTTGTACACATTAGCGCCAAGGAGGAGCCTAGGAGAAGCTACCGTTGGCTTTGTGACAGCAGCTGCAGCATTGGCAAGACGTGGCACAAGCCCTGGGGGCCTGATGCTAGTGATGTCCCTGCTTTCTTCCACATTACCCAACTCTTTAACAGGTTTGCCAAATATTCTTAAAATTAGGAACAGTCCAAATTATATATATATATATATATATATATATATATATATATGTAACTGCAGTGGGTACATTAAAGTGGAACCTCGTCCAAAAGGGGAAGTTCTGCTTGTTGGCCTCCTCTTTAATTTTTAGCACTTTTTTTTGGGGGGGGGGGGCTTGGTTTGACAGGTACCTCCTCTTCCACCCAAAATGCTGCAGAGATCTGAGCGGAAGTTTATCCCCCCCTTAGCATGCAGCCTGCTAGGACACATCACAGGCCCCAGAAGACTGAAGGGCCATTCCCACTGCGCATGCGGCTTGCACATACACAATGGGAAGCTGGCTGTGAAGCTGCAAGGCTTTATTACCAGTTTCCCTTCGTTAGGATGCTGGCGCCTGGACCCAAAGCTCACTGAAGAATCGACTTGGATGAGGACAGTGCTGGATCCCTGGACAGGTAAGTGTCCTTGTATGAAAAGTCAACAGCTACAGTATTTGTAGCTGTCGACTTTGCGTTTTTTTGGGAAGAGACTAAAGACACTCACCGTTTAAGCTTCTTCTAAGCATTTGTAAAGCTTTTTCAGTATGAGTATCTTAAATACGGATCTTAATGGGAGTACTGACTGTTACTTTAAACAAGCAGCTAGCAGGTGTCAGCAGACTTTCAATAAACTTTACAAAGTGATGAAGCTTGTTTAAAGTGGCAGTCAACAGTCCTATTTAGATTCATGCTTAACCTAGCCAAACTGAATCCAATTGGTGCCTCAAAAACTTCAAAGCTGCTTGAATCTTAATGAGATCGTGCTATAGACACTTAAACAGTCTGAAACTCATGTCATCAAGGCCTTACAGAATATCAAAGTCATGGGATCATCAGGGTTGTCAAGAAACTTGCATTTTCAAAATGTGGTCAACAATGTCATCCTGCCGATTCCACTAAGTATAGATTTCCTTTAATTGGTATGTCGGTACTTGCAAGTTTAATACTGCAGACATACATCTGCACTAACATATTTAATTACTTACTATTTGTTTACCCAAGAGCCTTCAAAAGAAATCTTGACAAGACAGACAGAAATGGTTTATCTAATGTTTTCATCACAGAGATAATTACCTTCATTCATCAAATTTAAGATAGTTCATTATTTTTTATGTCAGGGTACCTAATGCATGTAGAGTTCATGTACAGAGGAAATGTGCCTGATCACAATCAAAGTAAACTTAATGAGAAATGAGGAGGAAATGGAAATCCTCTTTCAGGTATTCAGAGCCACCACTGTCATCATTGAAAGCCAAGATAAGGTAAGCTTGCAGAAATGATAGGAGAACCACCACACTGGAAATAAAAATGGTGGCTGCTTTTGCTAATTTCTTCTTCCTAAAAAAAGGCTAGTTGCCTGGCCATTCTTAACCACTTCCCACCCGGCCACTGCACATATATGGCCGTTTGGGCGCTTCCTCCTTCTGAGTGGCAGCGGCGCGATCCCAATGCACTTGTGTCACCCTGACATGACATGGCGCATCTCCGATCGGCAGGAGGGCTCTGTAATTCGCCTTCCTGATCACATGACGGCTGTGTCCAATCACAGCCATCATGTGATGTAAACAGAGAGCTGATTGCTAGGCGATCGGCTCTCCTCTCCTCACACGGAAGTTGTCAGTGTGGAGAGGAGAGCAGATCACTTACAGCTTTTTACACACTGATCACCAGCCCAGTGTCCCCACACAATGTAAACACACAATGTAAACACACACAGTGTCCCCTAAATAGTGTCCCCAAAACACTGCCCCCACACACATGTCCCCACACAGTAAAAACACCTGTCCCCACATATGTAACACTAAAATCATATGTCCCAATGATCATCTGCGCACATATGTCTGTGATCACACAAACCAATTATTATACACTTAACGGGATTTTTTTTACCAAAGAGATGTAGCAGAATACATTTTGGTTTAAATTTATGACAAAATTTGATTTTATTTAATTTATTTTAAAACAGAAAATAGAATTTTTTTTTTTTTTTTCAAAATGTTCGCTTTATTTTTTTGCTTATATCGCAAAAAATAAAAGATTGATTTGTGAATAAATAACACCAAAAGAAAGCTCTATTTGTGTGAACAAAACGATAAAAGATTTATTTGGGTACAGTGTTGCAGGACCGCGCAATTCTTATTGAAAGTGCAAGAGCGCTGAAAGCTGAAAATTGGCCTGGGAAGGAAGGGGGTGAAAGTGCCCAGTATTGTATTGGTTAAAGATGATTGCGTTCAGGTGCAGAAAAGCTAAAATTTCATAAGCCTCAGTCAATTTTGAATTTCCAAACTAAAAGTTCCATTGAAGTTAACGGAAATCCAAACCAGGCTCCACAATTGAGTGTATTACAGATGAGCAAAATTGTGTAAAATAGTTTGGGAAGCTCCTGGCGGCCCTGCAGGATGAGATGATTGGGGCAAAAATAACCTGATCTGCTTTAAAGATTCCACTGGGGATATCAAGATCGAAGGATGGGACCTTCTAGCACTTGCAGTCAAGCTAAGGGTGCTCAAGCTAAAGGCAGAAACAGGATCTGGAACTTCCTTTGGTCCCTTGCTTCCAGAAGCCTTTTTGGAATCCGAACTAGCAAAAACAACACTGAAATTTTCATTTTGCTTTGAACATCTGAATTCATGAAATTTGATTGAAATCTAATATTATTTGAACTTGTAAAACAGCAAATTATGGACTTTATTGGTACCCCATGCACACAGTACACCAAAATAAAGAGGTCAGCCACTCTGGCAATAAACTGGGCCCGGTGACATCATCCACTGGCCGATGTAACTGAGGTTCACCCCCTCAGGGATACTGGGCTGGTGGTTTCTGTTTGGTACATGTTACTGGACATATTTGAGTATCGATCCACCTTCATTGTACATCTCCACATGCTTCAATTTGTCTCCATATGTGTTTTATATTACTCTATCTAAGGTCCTATGCAGGGCTTTTTTTCAGGGGGAACTTGGTGGAACTCAGTTCCACCACCTTTGGCTCAGACCCTTTGGTGCCTGCTCACCACAATCACTTGTAAACACAGAAGTCTGGTTTCTGTGTTTACAAGTGACAGCTCTGCACTCTGTATATACTGCAATCCTGGTGTTTAATGCCCCTGTAAGACCCTCCTACTGTTTTTGTGAAATTTGACTGAACACACCCACTATCTGATGTGATTTGGAGGGTGTGTGTGGGGGGGGGGGGGTTTGTGGGGCCGTGGTTAAGTTCCAGCACCTATTGTTCGAGAAAAAAAGCCCTGGTCCTCTGTTCATTGATTAAACAGAGAATCTTTTTGGTCCAACTCTGGATACCTGCGCCTTTACCGAGCTTGGAACGTTTTGTATATCCAACTTTTCATCTTTAGTGTGTGTTCTTCATTTATATGATAATTTGGGCAGTTGTTGAAGATACCTAATCAATATATATGGACTTATATTATCTTATATGGTGATATGGGTCGGTATCCATTTATTTAAGGATATTTGTAGTGTTGTTCCAACATCCCCTTTGGAGATTGGTCTCATCATTATATTCACTTATCTTTTATAATATATAGGGTTCATTAAGTGTGGTCCTGTCTCTGTGATAAATATTTGCTCCCACACCCACCCCAGGGCAGGGTTTTGTTTGGGCTCTGGGATCTGTCCCTCTAGCCCTGCATGTTTTCGTTGTGGGTAAGCCTGCGGGTTTGCCCCATATTCAGACTCTTATGTACCCCTTTTTGGATCACCTGTAATGGAATTTTAACATTTGTTTCTATACAGAAAAGATTGGATGCTACCCGCCTACTCCTGAATAAGTGTTTGTTGCAGCGAAACATATAGAAAATTTATTGACCTTGGAGGATTTGTTTCCCTATATGCTCCAGTAAGTGGCTTTCGCCAATTGGAGCTCATTACAACATTGCTTGTAGGGAAACTACCTCCTAATAATGGGTTGAACTACTATATTTTATGTTGTTTTTATGAGTTTGTAATAAAATGTATACTTTTATATATTTTTTCTATATAATTTGTCCTTTTTCATGTTCTCTATTGATAGGACATGGTATCCCCCTATTTTTTAGATATTGGCAGTAATTTCCATATAGACCTATTTAGTTGTTTGTCTTTAAATTGACATGATCATATGATCAATTTATTCAAACGTGCATTTAAGTGTCAATAAACGAATTAAAATTCAATAATCAATACAGAAATTCCATAAGGGCTTAAAGTGCTAAAATATATGAAAAAAATCCATACACACTATATATATATATATATATATATATATATATATATATATATATATATATATATATATATATATATATATATATATGATACAATTGGTGCAAAAAAAACAAGGGTTCTTTAAAAGTGCTAAGTTTAATAAGGTGACTGTGCAATAAATGGTAATAACACAACTAAGAATTCATAATGAAGAGTTCATCCAAATATGATCAAACAAACTGAATCCACTGCTGACTTTTAGCTGCCACTTCAGTGCACCTTTACCCACCACCTGAGCACTCGTATTGAGGCCTTTGGCTCTGGTAAACAATGAAACGGGCCAACATTCTCTTATAGATATTCCAACGTCAACCACCACTAATGCCCCGTACACGCGGTCGGACATTGATCGGACATTTCGACAACAAAATCCTAGGATTTTTTCCGACGGATGTTGGCTCAAACTTGTCTTGCATACACACGGTCACACAAAGTTGTCGGAAAATCCGATCATTATGAACGCGGTGACGTAAAACACGTACATCGGGACTATAAACGGGGCAGTAGCCAATAGCTTTCATCTCTTTATTTATTCTGAGCATGCGTGGTACTTTGTGTGTCGGATTTGTGTACACACGATCAGAAATTCCGACAACGGATTTTGTTGTCGGAAAATTTTATAGCCTGCTCTCAAACTTTGTGTCTCGGAAAATCCGATGGAAAATGTGTGATGGAGCCCACACACGGTCGGAATTTCCGACAACAAGGTCCTATCACACATTTTCCGTCGGAAAATCTGACCCTGTGTACAGGGCATAAGACTTCAAAATCCACTTGGTATGTTAGAAACGCCAAGCATTATATTCAGATATACAGTTTCTCACAAAAGTGAGTACACCCCTCACATTTTTGTAAATATTTTATTATATCTATTCAGACAACACTGAAGAAATAACACTTTTTCTACAATGTAAAGTAGTGAGTGTACAGCTTGTATAACAGTGTAAATTTGCTGTCCCCTCAAAATAACTCAACACACAGCCATTAATGTCTAAACCGCTGGCAACAAAAGTGAGTACATGTTGGCAATCATGGTTCCCTCAATGAAGTGTATTTCCCCAGTGGAGGACTCATGCAGCCCCAGACACTCCCACCACTATGCTTAAACCTTTACCAGGAAATGCTTAGCTCTGCTGACCAGCTTTGTGGAGATGCTGATTTCATTTTTCAGCAGGACTTGGCAACTGTCCACACTGCCAAAATACCAATACCCGATTTAATGATCATAGTATCACTGTGCTTGATTGGCCAGCAAACTCGCCTGAGAATCTATGGGGTATTGTCAAGGGGAAAATAAGAGACATCAGACCCAACAATGCAGATAAGCTGAAGGCCGCTATCAAAGAAACCTGGGCTTCCATAACACCTCAGCAGTGCCACAGGTTGATCGCCTCCATACCATACTGCATTGATGCAGTAATTCATGCAAAAGGAGCCCCAAGAATTGAGTGCATACTATACTGTACATGGACATACTTTTCAGTAAGCACACATTTTTATATTAAAAAGCCTTTTTTTTATTGGTCTTATGTAAGATTCTAATCTTCGAAATATTGAATTTTGGGCTTTTACTAGCTGTAAGTAGGGATGAGCCGAACACCCCCCAGTTCTGTTCGCAGCAGAACATGCGAACAGGCAAAAAATGTGTTTGAAACACGCGAACACAATTAAAGTCTATGGGACACGAATGTGAAAAATCAAAAGTGCTAATTTTAAAGGCTTATATGCAAGTTATTGCCATAAAAAGTGTTTGGGGACCCGAGTCCTGCCCCAGGGGATATGTATCAATGCAAAAAAAAAAAACTAAAGTTTTTTTCGGGGGCAGTGATTTTAATAATGCTTAAAGTGAAACAATAAAAATGAAATATTCCTTTAAATATCGTGCCTGGGGGGTGTCCTTAGTATGCCTGTAAAGTAGCGAATTTTTCCCGTGTTTAGAACAATACCACAGCAAAATGACATTTCTAAAGGAAAATATGTAATTTAAAACTGCTTGTGGCTGTAATGTATTGTCGGTCCTGGCAATATAGATGAAAATCTTTGAAAAAAATGTCATGAGTCCCCCCCCCCCCCCCCCCCCCAGTACATTACCAGGCCCTTTTGGTCTGGTATGGATATTAAGGGGAACCCTGCACCCAAAATTACAAAAAAAATGGCGTGGGGTCCCCTAGGCACTATATACTCTGAGCAGCAGTATATATACTATACGGCCTGCCCTAAATACTCTGCAGAAAATTGGGCCTTAGGTGTTGGTGGTACCAGAACACTGTAAGCCCTCACGGTTACTCTTGGTGAGCATAGGAACGGGCCCTGCTGTGAAATATTATATAAAAAATTGTAATTACATGCCCCTGTTGAACAGGGGCTGAAAAATTGGGCCTTTGGTGGTGGTGCCACAACACTGTAACCCCTCACAGATACGCTTGTTGGGCGCAGGAACGGGCCCTGCTGTGAAATATTAGGTTAAAAATTGTATTTACATGCCCCTGTTAAACAGGGGCAGAAAAATTGGGCCTTGGGTGGTGGTGGTGGTGCCCTAAACCAAAAATATTGTTGGAAGCTAGCATCATCAAGATTGAGGAGGAATAAGATAGTCAGCATAGGCTGTCTTCAAGGGATCCCACGTCCATAGCAAATTCAATCAGTTACATCAGCATCAGTGCTTGATAGCTGCTGATCCAAGACTGATTCATTTTTATGAATGTGAGCCTATCAACAGAGTCTGTGGACAGGCGCACTGTTTAAGCCTTTACAAACCCTCCAGCAGCACTGAATGTGTGTTCAGAAAGCACACTGGATGCAAGACAGGCCAGTAACTCAATTGCATATTGAGCAAGTTCTAGCCAGTGGTCCATCCTCAAGACCCAGTAACCCAGTGGATGCTCTGTTGGAAAGGTCTCCAAGTTTGTTCTTGCCCCTAGATATTCCTGCACCTTGTAATGCAGACGCTGGCAATGGTTGCTTGAACCGATCAGACTAGGGCTGGTGCAAGGGTTTTTGACACCCTAGGCATAACCTCATTTTTCCGCCCTGACTCCACTCCCTTTGCCCTGCCCCTGTATATAGTGAAGGTGGTGGGGGGGGATGTTTGCGGTGCCTCTCCATGATTTTTTTGTTGCCGTGGTCCGCAGGCCCGCACCTGCACCTCTGGACCTGGCCTGAAGACAAATAGTGGCGGCCTACTTACGCCAGCCGTGGTCCGCGGTTTATGGACAGGCTAGGACAGTATACAGACAGGCTAGGACAGTATACAGACAGGCTAGGACGGTATACAGGCAGGCTAGGATGGTATACAGGCAGGCTAAGACCTAGCCTAGGGAGGAAAGAGAGAGGAAGGTGAGAAGGAGGAAGAGAGGGGGGAAAAAGGTACATAGCACAAAGCGGTGGGAACAGAGAGGGGGGTTATTCTGGGGGTCTAACTCACCAATTATGGTCTCCCATTCAGGCTGGTGTCCCCCAGGGCTGTGGCAGCTATTGTTTGAAAAGTGCCATCCATTTGCCCACAGAACTCCTCTCACAGCACAGTACAGTGCATGGTATGCATGTGGCTGGAGTGTGGGCAGGCCAGGGCGGGCACAAATGAGAGGCGGAGTATGGTATTGGACAAGCAGCTGAGTGAGGGAGGGGTTAGGAGGACAGTGGAGACAGAACACAGCCCAACTCCTGCACAAGCTGGCTTTCCCCGCTCTCACTATGTCACTGTCTATATATATATACATATATATATATATATATATATCTACATCTATAGATATATATATATATATATATATATATATATCTATATATGTAGTAGAAACTGTACACACTGTGTGTATTAGATACTGTGTACACCGCCTGCACTGTATTAGCAACTGTACTATGGCTGCACTGTATTGTGTACACCACCAGAAGTGTAGTAGAAACTATACACACTGTATTGGAGACTGTGTACACCACCTGCATTGTATTAGCAACTGTACTATGACTGCACTGTATTGTGTACTGTGTACACCACCAGAAGTGTAGTAGAAATTGTACACACTGTATTAGATACTGTGTACACAGCCCAACTCCTGCACAAGCTGGCTTTCCCCTCTCTCACTGTGTCACTGTGACAGGATGCCAGAAGCTGTGGAGCACCGGAGCTAGAGGGGTAGCATACTGTACGGTCATGGTGCCTGGGGGAGAAGACGCTCCTCCCGCAGTCGCCCCCTGCTCCGCCGGCTCTTGCTTATCCTCATCCCCACCCAGCTCATCCTCTGCCTTGTCACCCCGCATCCTGCAATAGAGCTCCAATCTGCTCGGTGCGGCGGGTGTGTGATAGCAGCTAGCGGTGCAGGGTCACTGTGTTGACAAAGGATTTTACCGCCGCCCTCCCTCCATCCTGGCACCCTAGGCGGGTGCCTGTCCCGCCCATTGGTGACGCCAGCCCTGGATCAGACCTTGGCGCTGAGGACTGAAAAATTGTTTAAAGGCATCGGTCAGAAACTGTACACACTGTATTAGATACTGTGTGCACTGCCTGCACTGTATTAGCAACTGTACTATGGCTGCACTGTATTGTGTACTGTGTACACCGCCAGAAGTGTAGTAGACACTGTACACACTGTATTAGATATTGTGTACACCGCCTGAAGTGTATTAGAAACAGTACACTACGGAGTGCTCTGTAGATATAGGCTACACTGGATGAAGAGTATATATATATATATATATATATATATATATATATATATATATATATACACACACTACCTGGACTGACTGAATATAGAGTAAACACTGAATATATAGTCTATGCTAAATGCAGAGTGTATATATATCTATATATATGGCCCCACATCCAATCACTTTCCAAAGCTTGCCGTCTCAATCTCCGCAACATCTCTAAACTATGTCCCTTTCTAACCAATGAAACCACAAAGCTCCTGATTCACTCACTGGTTATCTCTCGCTTCGACTACTGCAACTCCCTCCTCATTGGCTTACCTTTAAATAGACTATCCCCCCTTCAGTCCATCATGAATGCTGCTGCCAGACTCATCTACCTTACAAACCACTCAATGTCTGCTACCCCTCTCTGCCAATCCCTCCATTGGCTACTACTCATCCAACGAATTAAATTCAAAATACTAACAATAAGTTACAAAGCCATCCACAACTCTGCCCCCAGCTACATCACTAACCTAGTCTCAAAATACCAACCTAATCGCCATCTCCATTCCTTTCAAGACCTCTTGCTCTCTAGCTCCCTCATCACCTCCTCCCATATCTGCCTCCAGGACTTCTCCCAAGCCTCGCCCATTCTCTGGAATTCCCTACTCCAATCTATCAGACTGTCTCCAAATTTATCCACCTTTAGGTGATCCCTGAAAACTTTCCTCTTCAGAGAAGCCTATCCTGCCTCCATCTAACAACTGCACTATTTTCTCCATTAGCTCACCCCCCACAGCTATTACCCTTTTGTATAACTTGACCCTCCCTCCTAGATTGTAAGCTCTAACGAGCAGGGCCCTCTGATTCCTCCTGTATTGAATTGTATTGTACTTGTACTGTCTGCCCTAATGTTGTAAAGCGCTGCGTAAACTGTCGGCGCTATATAAATCCTGTATAATAATAATAATAATTTTATATATATGTATATATATATATATATATATATATATATATATATATATACACGAGACTGCATATATATTAATTATTAATACACCGCCTGAAGTGTATTAGAAACAGTACACCACAGAATGCACTGTAGATATAGGCTACACTGGATGCAGAGTATTTATATATATATATATACACAGTGGGGACGGAAAGTATTCAGACCCCCTTAAATGTTTCACTCTTTGTTATATTGCAGCCATTTGCTAAAATCATTCAGGTTCATTTTTTTCCTCATTAATGTACACACAGCACCCCATATTGACAGAAAAACACAGAATTGTTGACATTTTTGCAGATTTATTAAAAAAGAAAAACTGAAAAATCACATGGTCCTAAGTAGTCAGACCCTTTGCTGTGACACTCATATAATTAACTCAGGTGCTCTCCATTTCATCTGATCATCCTTGGAATGGTTCTACACCTTCATTTGAGTCCAGCTGTGTTTGATTATACTGATTGGACTTGATTAGGAAAGCCACACACCTGTCTATATAAGACCCTACAGCTCACAGTGCATGTCAGAGCAAATGAGAATCATGAGGTCAAAGGAACTGCCTGAAGAGCTCAGAGACAGAATTGTGGCAAGGCACAGATCTGGCCAAGGTTACAAAAAAATTTCTGCTGCACTTAAGGTTCCTAAGAGCACAGTGGCCTCCATAATCCTTAAATGGAAGATGTTTGGGACGAACAGGACCCTTCCTAGAGCTGGACGTCCAGCCAAACTGAGCTATCGGGGGAGAAGAGCCTTGGCGAGAGAGGTAAAGAAGAATCCAAAGATCACTGTGGCTGAGCCCAGAGATGCAGCCAGGAGATGGGAGACAGTTGTAGAAAGTCAACCATCACTGCTGCCCTCCACCAGTCGGGGCTTTATGGCAGAGTGGCCCGACAGAAGCCTCTCCTCAGTGCAAGACACATGAAAGCCTGCATGGAGTTTGCTAAAAAAACACCTGAAGGACTCCAAGATGGTGAGAAATAAGATTCTCTGATGAGACCAAGATAGAACTTTTTGGCCTTAATTCTAAGCGGTATGTGTGGAGAAAACCAGGCACTGCTCATCACCTGTCCAATACAGTCCCAACAGTGAAGCATGGTGGTGGCAGCATCATGCTGTGGGGGTCTTTTTCAGCTGCAGGGACAGGACGACTGCTTGCAATCGAGGGAAAGATGAATGCGGCCAAGTACAGGGATATCCTGGATAAAAACCTTCTTCAGAGTGCTCAGGACCTCAGACTGGGCCGAAGGTTTACCTTCCAACAAGACAATGACCCAAAGCACACAGCTAAAATAATGAAGGAGTGGCTTCACAACAACTGTGACTGTTCTTGAATGGCCCAGCCAGAGCCCTGACTTAAACCCAATTGAGCATCTCTGGAGAGACCTAAAAATGGCTGTCCACCAACGTTTACCATCTAACCTGACAGAACTGGAGAGGATCTGCAAGGAGGAATGGCAGAGGATCCCCAAATCCAGGTGTGAAAAACTTGTTCAATGTTTCCCAAAAAGACTCATGGCTGTATTAGATCAAAAGGGTGCTTCTACTAAATACTGAGCAAAGGGTCTGAATACTTAGGACCATGTGATATTTCAGTTTTTCTTTTTTAATAAATCTGCAAAATTTCAACAATTCTGTGTTTTTCTGTCAATATGGGGGGCCCCTGGGCAATGGGAGATTATGGGACCCCGGGCAATAGGAGATTATGGGGCCCCCAGGCAATAGGAGATTATGGGGCCACACAGTATACACACACACACATACAGAATACACACACAGACACACAATATACACACAGTATACACACACACACACTGAAAAGGAACTGGAGAGGCGGGGCAGCTATAATCTTGGGATTTTTAAAAAAACACAGATTTTTACATACTGTCCCTGGTTTTATTGAGGCTGGCAACCCTGATGGGGCCCCTTAGTGGTATGGGGCCCTTGGGCAGTGCCCGAGTGCCCGAATGGTCAGTATATATATATATAGATATATAGATATATATATATAGATACATAGATCTATATATCTATATGGATATATATATACTAGACTGACTGTATAAGCAGCCTTATATAGTGTGGGGCGTGGACTTAGTCCCCCTGAGCAGGGGCGGACTGACCATTGAGCGATTAGGGCACTGCCCGAGGGCCCTGGGCCACTAGGGGGCCCCATCAGGGTTGCCAGCCTCAGTAAAACCAGGGACAGTATGTATAAATCTGTGTTTTTTTTACATCTGTCTGTGTATACTGTGTGTACATGTATGTGTATACTGTGTGATTGTATACTGTGTGAGTATACTGTGTGGCCCCATACTCTCTGATTGCCTGGGGGCCCCATAATCTCCTATTGCCCGGGGGCCCCATAATCTCTTATTGCCCGGGGGCCCCATGAGTTATCAGTCCGCCCCTGCCCCTGAGCCATGATTGGCCAAAGGCACCCTGCTTTTGGCCAATTATGGCTCTCTCAGAAGAGGGCGCTGTGATTGGCCAAAGCATGCAGGTCAAGTGCATGCTTTGGCCAATCATCATACAGCAATGTAAATTAAAAACCAAAAGAATCGCGCTAGTAAGTGACAAAAAGTGCATGAAAATATGAAAACAGTGACAACTTCTAAATGAGCACAATGATAAATAAACATTGGAAAAAACAGTTTTCATATTTTCCTGTGTTTATTTATCATTGTGCTCATTTAGAAGTTGGCACTGTTTTCATATTTTCATGCACTTTTTGTCACTTACTAGCGCGATTCTTTTGGTTTTTAATTTTTAGTGCCATATGGGTGTCATATTGTTAGAATTGCTGCTGTTTCACTATAATTGATTCATATCACAAGAAATTTTTTCTCAAGTATTATATAGCGCAGTTCCCCCCCCCCCTTTTCTATCAAACAGCAATGCACTGCGGTCTCGCAGTGCATTATGGGGCATTCTGCTGCGCTCTAACTTGCTGAGAATGCCCCATAATTTCACTCTTCAGGGAACGGGGGAACACCCAATGTTCGAGTTGAACTTATGTTAGACCCAAACATCAAGCTCATCCCTAGCTGTAAGCCATAATCATCAAAATTAAAAGAAAGAAATGCTTGAAATATAACAAACCGTGTGTAACGCATCTATATAAAATATAGGAGTTTCACTTTCTGAATTGAATTACTAAAATAAATTATTATTTTGATGATATTCAAATTTTATGAGATGCACCTGTATGGTAAAATGCACGTAAAACACACATAGCACAGAGAAATATGTTTTAGGGGCTCATTCTGAAATTTGGAAAATTTGCATTTATTACAACACATGTAGCAAAGTGAGATGCGTTGTCAAGTCCTTCATTGTAAAAGGAACGCCAGCACACTTAGCAGTAGTGGCCAACACACAATACAGTGTACCACAATGCACATGATGTGAGTTAGGGTGTGTTGCATTAAATACCAAAAATAAAAAAAACTGCAGTTCTGATTTTATAAATGATTTTATAAATGGGCTGCCTTAATAAGTTCCCCTTAATGTAATCGTAATTTAAACTCAACAAAGCGTAGTTTTAAGGCGATCTAAAGCCAGTGAAGAATACAAAAATAAATTGCCAATTTTCCAACAACAACCTTGATATGATCTTTGTCTTATCTTATTATTCTTCCAAAGCCAAAAGGAACATTGTGCAAGAAAATGATTGACAGTCAGCCTTGGGTAGCCTTGAATGACAAGGAAATAGAAGAATAACATATAAGTCATTATTCTAGCAAATCAGTGGAGGAAATTGTACACAAAGTATGACCCGCATATACCATTGCACTGTATAATGAAATGTTTTGGTTGATACTTACTATGAAAATTAGATTTTTTTTTTAAATTCTCATGTTACATGATTCATTTATAAAGATTCATGAAAACCCATTACTATTCCTAGAAAACCCAAACCTCTGTGTAATTACTGTACCTACATTAAAAAGTAATGTGCAAAGCATATTAATAACTAATTTAATGTGTTACTGTAATGCAGTCAAGCTACTGTAGAGATACCCGCAAAGGAGCTGCTTTTGTTAATTCCGTTACTCTGCCTCTCAACCCTAATAACAGCTTCAGCCCTCTTTTGCACACCTGGCAATAGTGTAAGTGCAATGACCAATGAGAAACACACACATTATGATAAAACACAGAAATTGTCTTTACTGCAATATCTCTGTGGGAGAATAACAGACAGTAACTATATATATTTAAGTAATCAACTAGAGAGCAATAACTGAGATTTAAGAGAAATATAGTTATCAAGCTGCTTTCAGGGGATTCCAACCCTGAGAATGTCCCCAAGAGCAGAGGCAGACCTAAATGGCAAATAAAGCACAATATGGCCCTTTAAATCAGATTGGTTACCTTTACTCAGGTTGGCTCTATGAGTCCAGGCAGGAGGAGAGCAGAAGAATGATACTCTTTGTGTCAAGCCTCTCTCTACTGTCCCCTGACACCACAGGCCCAACTTTAAACACTTTATTCAAATTAACATGCAATGACTTAACCTCCTAGATAAGCTGTCCCACACACCCACTGCATATACATAGCCCTGAATATGTGTGTGCGGGTCCATATGGCACTGGTAGCTTCCTTTGAAGAAAAGATAAAACGTTGTGCCTTCAGCTTGCCACTTTCGTTGGTGCACCTAAACTAATGGATAGCAGGGCCAAACAACACAACTGGCCCAGATTATCAAGTGAAGCAGGCAGGATCTTTCTCAGCAAGGTGAAAGGTCTGTATACAGTGTTCATTTAACTCCTTCTGTGGTACAGTGTCCCCATTTCCTGCAAATGGGCAAAAGCCCTCTCCCCAAATCCTGCGGTCAAGGCCCAAATGAAATGTCCTGGAACAGCAGGCTCTCCTGGCGACCCTACTAGTCACCTCGCACTGGAACGCTTCACCGTCGGTGCAGGTGTGCCCGGATGTGCACCTGGGATCCCCCTCTCTCAGGCTGGATGTCCTGACTGGCGGCGGAGGCCTAAATCGCATGGTAAAATCACCTGGGAGACAGCATCTATCCCTTGGGTCTGATCTCTTCCTTTGCCTTGTGCTGACTGAATTCTCCCAAGGGAATCAAAATGGCAAAAAAGAGAAATGGGAGTGGCAAAAAAGAGAAATGAAAGTGGTGCGCTTATTCAATATAGTGTGCCATAAAATAAAATAAACAAACTAAAAATGCAAACAAAAGTCCAAGTAAAGCCCAATGGTAGGACTCAGTTTATATAGAGATGGATACCTCAAAAAAAGTAGCTTGATAGGAAGAAAACAAAGCATCAATCCAACATCGACTGTAAAATTCATAGATTGGCTGCTCACCTCCAACAATGACCAAAAGCTCAAACAAGGCTCATCAGACAGCAAATGGGGAATCCTGCTGGTGGATCTGTGAAGACATTCATGTCCCAAGTGAAGACGAAAATGCTGCATGGAATCTTAGCATCAACACACCCTGCGCTCACCAATCGGTAATTCCATATATAAAGAAAAAGCTTGCTCCAAAGGATAAATACTTCTTGTGTGAATGGCACTCAAAGGAAACAAAGAACAACCATAGTGCAATATTGCCAGATAAAATAAACTTGTTTAATAAAAGAAGTTGCTTACATCAAGTAAGAACAAAACCTCAGTATAAAATGGTAGTGACACACTCGCCTCCTCAGCACGCTTCTGTAGTCGCCACCGGAAGTGACGTCACAAGGCTCCACCCGACACGTTGTGTCACTGGTCATGTGATTTCCTCAGAGATAAGAGCCATGTGACGAGCGCCGAGTATTTATACCCCATCTAAACCAATGGGTTTGCCTTAGTAATAAGTGAATCATCAGTTCTTCTGTGTCCTATGTAGTTAATTTGCCAGTAAGATAAAAACACCATTCAATGCCAGAAAACTATCTAGCATCCAAGACTGATAGGTTGTATACAATAAAATAGAATAGGTACAATAATAAAATGTGGACAAATACAGAACAATTAAAGCATTAGGTATACAGATTAATACAAATAATTACAATCAATTTATAAAAATATTTCTATATACCTATAAAGATGACCCAAAAGGGTCAAAATAGTCCATACAGTAAGTGTATTAACGCTACACGTAAGTAAAGAGAAGAACAAAAAATAGATAAAATAAAAATAAATGAACATCTAGTAATCAGAAACTAAACAACTAAGGTCAAAATCTATATTTAACCCTTGAGGGTGGAAAGATTTCATTTCAAAATGCCATTTCGATTCACATCTGAGTATATTGAACCTCTTACTCCCTCTCTAGAGAGGTTTATATCTTTCAATTGCCCAAAATTTCAATACTGAAGGATCCTGTGAATGAAATAGGGCAAAATGTCTAGGGACACTATGCAGTGTTACCAACCGTCAGTATTTTTACTGGCAGCCAGTAAAAAACAGGTAATTTTCTCCTGGCAGTAAAAAATATGGCTCTGACGCTCAGCTTGGTCCGGAGTTTGCTGAGACTATCCCAGTGCCTGCTACAGTGTGATCAGGCGGCTCTGGCGGAGGCGGTGCCTGAGCATGTAGTGTGATGTCATGGTGCAATGGAGCCAAGCAGAGCGGCCAGAGCCTCGTGTGTGGGTCTGCGGTATTGGAGCAAGGCAAGCTGCTGCTGTCAGTGTCACTGTGAGAGTCAATTTTATGTGTGTGTGCGCCCATTCTAATTTCTTGCCCCCCTGAGTCCTGTCCCTGAGCTACTTACTTACGATATCGAAAATAAAATAAGAATATGTTTTTTGCCTTATCTACTTTAAATCATATTGCTAATTGCATATTGTATTTTTTGTAGCCTAAACACTGTCATTTGCATTTAAAACTGTAATTTTGTAACTTTTGGAAATGCCAGTAAAAACTTGGCTGTGCCAGTAAGTTTTGGGTGTTGTGTCAGTAAACTTCAATTTGGTAGGTTGGCAACACTGCACTATGCTTAGTGAACCCCTTGCGAATTTTTAGAATATGCTCTCTAATCCTTTTCCACATAGGGCGTTTGGTCCTACCGATGTACAGTATTGTTTCAAACACGGACATTGGAGGACATATAGCACCCCTTCTTTCCTGCGTGAAATAAACTCTTTGATCTGGTATTCCTTATTTGTAACGGTGGATTTGAATGTATCTCCTTTTTGGTCATTCAGCTTGGTGTTCTTACATGCATAAGATTTCTACATGGAAAGAAACCTTTTCCTTGAAAGAAGGTAAAGCTAGTTACTTGACTGGGAGGATCAGGGATATTCTTCGCAATCATATCTCGTAGAGCGGGTGCTCGCCTATACGTAAATTTCGGAAGTACTGGTAGAATTGTGCACAACTGGGAATCAGCTCTTAAGACGGACCAATGTTTCTTAAATATTTTTTCAATTTGCTTATGCTGTACATAATAATTCAGGATAATGGGAAGATCATAGGTGGTTCTTTCATTTCTTGATTTATCTATCGTCTATTTTATGATTGATGAAATATTCATTGTATCCTCTTTGTATAAATCTGTTACCAATGAATCTTGCCTGTTCGTTGAATCAAAATGGAGCCTCTCCTTTCCTGCCAGCAGAGCATGCTAGGATGTGTAGTCCTGCCCCTTTAAAAGTCAGTGAGGCCGCTCTGTGCTGAGACTTTATATTCCAGAGTCTTTTGCAGCTGCTTCCTGCAGCTTAGTACAGTCCCTCTGATTGGCTGCTGTAACCTGTGCCTTTAATTGGCTCCTCTCCTGCCAGTAGGAGCACACGGGAGGAAGGCAGAGAGTGAGTGGGTAGATGCATGTGTTAACATGCAGTAAGTGACGAGAAAGGGGAGGGGGGAAACCCCCTCTCTCAGAAACTGACAGGCAGCTCTCCCTCTGTGAAAAGGTTGTGTACCCACAACAGCCAGCTTGGCAGGGTCGTGGGAGAAACAAGACACCCGCTACACTACATTTAAACATGCCACTTTTTTTGTGCTAAGTGCTACAGCAAGGGTTAAAAAAATCCTGTTCTGGCAGCACTAGGAAAGTCAGACTGCTGTTGCATATCCTTCAAATTTTGAACTTCAGAATGAGGGACACTTGAAGGAGGAAGTGACCGATGGCATGTTACGTGCACTGCGGCAAAAGTGGGTGGGGTGCGGAGTGACAGTAGGACAGGCAGTAGGACACTGAGCATCAATGCAACCTCACTGTGTACATCAAATGCAGCTTTACTGTGCCCGTGAATGCAGCCTCACTGTGCCCATGAATGCAGCCTCACTGTGCCCATCAATGCAGCCTTACTGTCCATGAATGTGGCTTCACTGCCCATCAATGTGGCCTCACTGCCATCAATGCGGCCTCACTGCCCATCAATGTGGCCTCACTGCCCATCAAAGCGGCCTCACTGCCCATCAATGTGGCCTCACTGCCATCATTGTAACCTCACTGTCCATCAATGCAGCCTCACTGTACCCATGAATACAGCCTCACTGCCCATAAATGCAGCCTCACTGTGCCCATGAATGTGGCTTCACTGCCCATCAATGCAGCCTCGCTGTGCCCATGAATGCAGACTCACTGTGCCCATCAATGCAGCCTCACTGGCCATCAATGCAGCCTCACTGTGTCCATCAAATGCAGCTTTACTGTGCCCATGAATGCACACTTACCGTTGCCTGGATCACACACACAACAGGCATCTCCCGCTGTGTGTCGCGGAGCTGGGACTGTGTGTCTTCCGCAGTGCTGTAACAAGGTCCCGCCTCCTACACCGGCTTGTGTGATAGGCGAACACTGATTGAATCAGTGGCAGCTCGCATCCGCCTCTTCTCGGGTCCCTTGCCGGTGCTGCTGGCTCCTCCCTCCTGCCGAATGCCTCCACAGCAAGCAGCTTGCTATAGGGGCACCCGAGCCGAGCCGCTGCTCTGTGTGTCCATTCAGACACGGAGCCACGGTTCAGCTCAGCCCCCTCTCTCTCTCCTCATTGGCTCACTGATTTTGATAGCAGTCAATGGTGCCGCAGCTCTGTCTCAGCCAATCAGGAGAGAGTTCCAGACAGCCGAGACTCGGCTCGGGAGAGATCGTCTGTTCCTAGTGATTAGGAACAGCGATCTCTCTCTCCTCCTCCAATCAGCCCATCCCGCCACAGTTAGAAACACCTCCCAGGGAACACACCTAACCCCTTGATCGCCCCCTAATGTTAACCTCTTTCTTGCCAGTGACGTTTATACAGTAATCAGTGGCTATTTTTAGCTCTGATCGCTGTATAATTGTCAATGGTCCCAACAAAGTGTCAAAAGTGTCTGATCTGTCCGCTGAAATGTCGCAGTCCCGCTAAAAATCACTGATCACCGCCATTACTAGTAAAAAAAAAAAAATGAAAATGTCGTAAAAACATCCCCTATTTTGTAGACGCTATAACTTTTGCGCAAACCAATCAATATACGCTTCTTGCGATTTTGTTTACCAAAGATATGTATAAAAATACATATTGGCCTAAACTGATGAAGAAATTTGTTTTGTGTTTTTTTTATTTGGGATATTTATTATAGCAAAAAGTAAAAAACATGTGTTTTTTTTTTTTCAAAATTGTTGCAGTTTTTTTGTTTATAGCGCAAAAAAAAAAACCTGCAGAGGTGATCAAATACCACCAAAAGAAAGCTCTATTTGTGGGGAAAGAAAGAAGTCAATTTTGTTTGGGTACAGCGTCGAACGACCGCGCAATTGTCAGTTAAAACTGCGCAGTGCCGTATCGCAAAAAATGGCCCAGTCATTAAGGGGGAAAATCATCAAGTCTGTAAGTGGTTAAATTATTTGGTAAGGAGGCGATATTTTGCCTCCTCACTGCCTATCAAACACCTCGCAGGCCGAGCGTGGGTTGCTTTTCAGAGGAGTCCCTGCTGCACAGGTGAATGAGCCCTTACTCTTGTAGGAAGGTCACTGTGTATACCCCAGGGAGGGAAAAGACATTAGAATTTTTGGATGTTTTGCCTTGGCTTTGCAGATATAACAAATTTCATGATTTTCAGTCTTTCAGCACACCCAACATGCAAATCAGAAAATAGATTAGCATCAGCAAGTAGCGTCTCTTCAGCTGAATCAACTTGACTTCTAATGATTACAAAAGCGCAATTTAGGATTTTTAACATATAACAGTAGATGCAGTGAAGATGATTTTGGAATGAATTGTTTCTTGGAGGGATGTAGCGGCAAGATTTAGCCAATCTTTGCACAGCTTTGCAGATGGGTTGTAGAAAACGCATAAAAGCCAAAGCCGTAAAAACTGCAAACCCTCAGGGAAATGACATCAAACTCATCACTAACATCTATTCAACATGTCACAAGCCTGTAATTTGCCCCCGTTCCACTCTGACTCACAAAACATCTGATGAGTCACTTGACGTAAAAGGGGAATCGGAGTCCATGCCACAATGATATCTATAAGTCAAACCTGAAAACCGTCATGCTTCCCGATATTTGTAGATAACAGCCCATTCCATTCAGATCTGGTTGAACGTTTGCCTTGCTACTTCCATGGCCGATTGTTTTCATTAGATTGCAGGATGGTGGAAACATGGCTCCAGATTTGGAGAAGTCAAGACCTCAATGATAAGTTGCAATATAATAGTTTTCTTTGTGGGGTGGGGTTAATAGCCTTTAACCACTAGACAATTACACTCTATAGAATAAAACAAATCTAAACCCTTACCTACATTTGCTAGACCACTATGTATCACAAATACATTCAACTCAATTCAATACATACATTGTTTATAAAATACTGTTTTTACCATTTTCTGCTTTTTCCCCCATCTCTGCTACTGATTTCCCTCTGCGTAATTTTTTTTTTTTTATCAGCTATAATAGATTAAAGCTTGTATGAACATTGACATGCATACATGCATACATTATGATAAAATAATAATTTTGAATGCAGGAGTTCGGCACTTTTGCTGAATGCTGTATGTTACAGAGCTAAACAGGGCTATATGGACACATTGGCTATAACAGAACTGCATTCATTAAAAAAAAAAAAAGCTACACTATATTGTCAAAAGTATAGGGACACAGTCCTATACACGCACATGAACTTTAATGCCATCCCAGCCTTAGTCCGTAGGGTTCACTAATGAGTTGGCCCACCCTTCACAGCTATCACAGCTTCAACTCTTCTGGGAAGGCTGTCCACAAGGTTTAGGAGTATGTCTATGGGAATGTTTGACCATTCTTTCAGAAGCGCATTTGTGAGGTCAGGCTGTGAAGTTGGATGAGAAAGCCTGGCTCGCAGTCTCCGCTCAAATTCATCCCAAAGGTGTTCTGTTGGGTTGAGGTGCAGGCCAGTCAAGTTCCTTTACCCCAAACTCGCTTATCCATGTCTTTATGGACCTTGCTTTGTGCACTGGTCTAAATCCTTTGGTGGAGGGGGGGATTATGGTGTGGGGTTGTTTTTCAGGGGTTGGGCTTGGTCCCTTAGTTCCAGTGAAAGGAACCCTTAAGGCGTCAGCATACCAAGACATTTTAGACAATTTCATTCTCCCAACTTTTTGGGATGGTCCCTTCCTGTTCCAACATTACTGCGCACCAGTGCACAAAGCAAGGTCCATAAAGATGTGGATGAGCGAGTTTTTGGTTGAGGAACTTGACAGGCCTGCACAGAGTCCTGACGTCAACACCTTAGAACACCTTTGGGATGAATTAGAGCGGAGACTGCAAGTAAACAAAGGAGGGAAGGGACTAGAACCATTTGTGGTTCGGACCCAACAAAATCATTGAATGTTCGCTCCTTCCCTTGTGGACATTGTTCACATGGCTATCTCATTAGGAGAGATAAATCCTTCCCACTCCCCAATGGTGAGATGTTTAAGCCTAAACATTTCACCAATTGCCAACCATGCAGAGTTGTCTACATGATGTCCTGCGAATGTGGGGCTTGTTATGTAGGCAAAACAAAGCAACAATTTTAGCGTTGAATTTCCGAACATGTATACAGCATGGAAATTGGAAACAGATATCTACCAGTAGGCAGACACGCAGCATTACACCATCATTACCAAATGCCAAAAGTTACCTTACAGGATACATATTCCTGATCAAGGAGGAGACTGGAACAAAGTATTGCTCCAACACGAGCAACGCTGGATTTTTAAATTGCAGGCCAAAACCTTCCCAGGCCTAAACAAATCTATTACGTATGCTCGCTTTTCAAAAGGGTTTGCATCTGGCAAAACTAGTTAAATGGTAAAATATCTCCTTCTTTTTTTCTTTTTTGCTTATTTGACTAAATTAACTCAAGTGTTCACATAAATGAGAACAACAACCGGAGAGTCAGCCAGACCTCTAGCACATTTTATATATTAAAAAAAAGTTCAACAAAAAATGAATGGTAAAAATATATCAACACTGTAGAGTATTAGCGATAATTAAATCCAGTATGTATTTTGCGATTATGTTTTTCTCATCATATGTATTGTATTCTTTTAGTATTTGGTGATGCCCTGGTCCAGTGCCCTCTCTGCATCCAGGGGTAAGTATCCCGCCTTCCATTCAACTTCCCGGCACGTAAGGGAGAAGCATTGTATGCCTTTCTCCCACCCTTTGCTCCCGGTTGGTGCAATCTCCATCTGCACCACAAGAGGGAGCCGCATCGTGCCGATGTTCTGCCGAGAAAGTTCCGCTCGGCGGATAAGGACCCCCCTCTACTGCGCAGGCGCTGCGCCTGCGCAGTAGGATCCTGCGGAAATAGCCGAAGATAAAAAGGGGAAAATAAGCTGTACACGGCGCCTGCAAGAGGGCCCCTCGCGGGCTCGCTTCGCTCGCCACGATTCGGGCACGGCCTCGCTTCGCACGGCTCTTTTAGATTCCCCCTCTAGGTCCACTTGGATGGTGGGGAAGGAACCTGGACCCAGGGCGCAGGCGCCGTGTACAGCTCATTGTAGATTTTGTCGTTCGGCTATGTCCGGTGGCTGCTAGTAGTTAGTACTGCGCAGGCGCTGCGCAGTACAGGGGGGAACTTATCCGCCGAGGGAACTTTCTCGGCAAGACACTGGCGGCGTTCCGCGATCATCGCTGGACCTTTTGTGGTGTTGTGCGCTTGCGTGACATAGTGTGCGTGTGGCGTCACGCGGTTGCCACGGAGATGGCGGCGATGGCCAGGGCAATGCCTTCCGGAACGCCGTGGAGGCCACCATGCATGTGCAGGGGGGAGGAGATTCTGGGAGAGCAAGCACCTGTACTTGATTAAAAGTGAGTATAAAATTACACAATCTCCTGAGAATCTTAGAGTGATCCCAGGAGAGCTGCTGACATACAGACATATTGGACAAGTCTCATTATCAAGTAAGTGTCTTGGGTGGGATGTGCCAAATTACTTTAAAATTCTCATGTTTCTGAACGAATTACACAAACTCTTTTCTGACTTAATTTTGATATAGATACTGATGCATGGAAATCATTTAAGTCCTGTCATCCGCACTATAGATTTTCTTCACAACCTTCACTGCGTGTCATGATTAACTCTCACACAGCCTATGGTAATTACTTGGGGTTTTTTATTGTAATATAAGTAATTGGTTTCTGCACTTACTTTCTTGTGCACCACGTCACACTAACCTTTTATATCTAACCCATCATAGTCAAACCATCACATTTGTTTGAGCGTCTCTTTTTAGTATTAAGTTCATCAAATATATCTTTTACGCTAATTTAATTTATTTATTTTTCAGTAAATTAACTTGTGATTGAATTATATCACATGTTATAAATAATTAACTTCAATCCAATTCCCCTTTTTTTTCATACACCTATGCTACATTTTATCACAATCACTTAATTAATTGAATTAATTCACATTTAATTTTTATACTATCACTCACAAGCTTTCATTAATTTCATCACAATCACTCATTTAAATTTAATTCATTCAATTAACACTTATCAATTTTCACACTATCATTTCACAATACTTCTCTGATTCTCATATGCATATACACAATTATCTTTATGGTCTCTGTTGTCAGAGTAACACAAATATATTATAATTAACCAATACATCAACCGGCAGAGGTTAATAATAAATAAAATTTTAGTTAATAAACAAATAAAAAATCAATGACTTAAATATTTGGTTAGTGGTTGCCCATATTGGCAACCACCCAACAGTTTAAAAACTCTTTCCTAAAAAATATTTTGGAATTTGTTTGCAAAAACACTAACTACCATAATATATCACAGGTGCTTGCTTGCTCTCCTTCTTGTCCCCTTGGAAGTCCAAAAAAGTGGTCTCTTGTCTTCTTTGGAGGTGAGGTCTGTCCCAAGGGGAGCAGAGACGACACATGAAGGTTTCAGGATCACCAAATCTGGATTTTAAAGAATTCTCTGGGTATAGACATGTCTATTCCTTCTCCATCATCATATTTGGTAAATATACACCATTTTTGTGTGGCTAGATGTAATGTTTAAATACAAAATGATGATTAAACGTGAAAAATGTATTTTTCTTCTCCCACATAGAACAAAAAATCCCCTTTTAAGAAGACCGTATTTAGAAGGGTCGAAACGTGTAGGGGTATCATGTGGATGACCACGTTGCAGTAAAATGCTAATGTGGTATCATGTGGATGACCACGTTGTAGTAAAATGCTAATAACGGGTTCCATACAAATGTGTAGTTTTTATCATGATTGATGGGTAAGGCTATTTTCATGTAAATGCCAGAGCTAATTTTTTACAATTTTCATGAAATTGTTAATTGCTTTTTGATAAAATAAAATAATTTTAATCAATACATTTGAATACTTTTCTTGGCTGATAAAAAACCCAGTGAGGGAAATCTCCATTTTGAATTAGAGCAGAGACTGTGAGCCAGGCCTTCTCGTCCAACATCAGTGCCTGACCTCACAAATGCGCTTTTGGAAGAATGGTCAAACATTCCGATAGACACACTCCTAAACCTTGTGGACAGCCTTCCCAGAAGAGTTGAAGCTGTCATAGCTGCAAAGGGTGGGCCAACTCAATATTGAACCCTACGGACTAAAGCTGGCCATACACCTATAGATTATCTGCAGATTTGCTATGGTTGGATAGAAAATGTGCAACAGATCTCTCCATGTTCGCTAAACTGTGTGGATGGAGGAATCTCCCACTTTTTCCATCTAACCATAGAAAATCTGCAGATAATCTATAGGTGTATGGCCAGCTTAAGACTGGGATGTCATTAAAGTTCATGTGCGTGTTAAGGCAGGTGTCCCAATACTTTTGACAATATAGTGTATATGGATATGGAAGAAGAATTTTTTGCACCCGTGCATATTTTTTTTTTTTTTTTTTTTTTACTATGTTTAGTTGTACACTGTAAAAATATTGTGCTGGGTCTACTCAAAAAAAATAAGTCAACTATTTGCATCAGCTTTTTAAGTACTGTCAACTAAACTTATTTTTGTCTGACTCATTAGCCTTTTCATGTTTTCAACTTTGTTGTTTTAAGTAAAGTCAACTCACTTTTTTTAAGTTTATAGACCATAGTGTTTTAATTTAGGAATACATAACCTTTCTGGAACTATAGTTTTAAGTAAAGCCAACTACGTTTTTCCAGTTTATAGACCATAGGTTCAAGTAAAGCCTACTCAACTTTTTTCAGTTTCTAGACCATAGGTTTAAGTTAGGAATACATACATTAACTTATTTATTTCAGGTACGTATATAGCACCGCCAATTTACACAGCACTTTCCATATACAATCACATCAGTCCCTGCACTTAAGGAGCTTATAATCTAAGATCCCTAACTCACATTCATACATACACATACTAGGGCCAATTACTCTGCCAGCATCCCTTTGGAGTGTGGGAGGAAACCCAAGTACCCAGAGGAAACCCACGCAGGCACAGGGATAACATGCAAACTCCATGCAGGTAGCATAGTGGTCAGGATTTGATCCAGCAACTCTTTTGCTGCTAGGCGAAAGTGCTAACCACTACACCACTGTGCTAACCACTACACCACTTGTCTGGAACCATAGTTTTAAGTGATATTACCTTATTTTTTCTTGTAACTTACTGAATTTTTTTAAGTTGGTAAAACGTATTTTCCAAATGTATTTGATATACGTTTGAAGGTTTTTATTTAATAATAAAATTATATATTTTTTTAAAAAAAGGAATAGTCTCATGAAACGGGCTTTTAAAACAAATTAATATGTATTATTATTAATAGAGAAGACTGCCGACAACTAGTAAATCCTGTTTAAACTGTGATCAGCTGTGATTGCACACAGCTGGTCACATGGTAAAGAGCCACTCTTATTGGCTCTTTACCCCGATCTGTGAACAGCTGTGTCCAAAGGACACTGCGATCACAGATCCACGCCGATGAGCAGGGGGGCGTGTGGAAAGTACGATCACAGGAGGACGTCCATAGATGCCCTCCCGGCAATGTGAGCCCACGCTGTAGCCGTATGTCAGCTATAGCGTGGGTGGGAGGTGGTTAAAGTGGTTGTAAACTTCAGACATGAAATATGAACAAAGCACATCCCTCTACAGTGTGTACTTGTCTAAATTAAGAGCACTAAGTGTAATTTCTTCTGCTTTGTTCCTCTGCTATCAGTCACTACTGACAAGTTTTCTTGACACCAAGAGAAAAAAGATGACGGGAGGGATTTCCAGCACACAGCCTGTGATTGACAACCTCAGCTCTGTACCCAAACTAAATTTTTATAATTTTCTTCCCACAAATAGAGCTTTCTTTTGGTGGTATTTGATCACCACTTGGTTTTTTATTTGTTGCTAAACAAACTAGAAAAGCAACATTTTTGAAAAAAATATGTTTTTTATTATTTCTGTTATAAAATGTATTTTTCTCCTTCACTGACGGGCATGATGAGGTGGCACTGATGGGCACCAATGAGGCAGCACTGATGGGCACCGCTGAGGCGGCACTGAAGGGCACTGATGAGGTAACACTGATAAGGTGGCGCTAATGAGGAGGCACTTATATGCAGCACTCATGGGTACCGATAGCCAGCACTGATGGTCACCGATAGGCAGCACTGATGGGCACCGATAGGCAGCACTGATGGCCACTGATAGGCAGCACTGATGAGGAGGCACTTATATGCAGCATTGATAGACGGCACTAATATGCAGCACTGGTGGGCACTGATAGGCAGCACTGCTATGCAGCACAGATGGGCACCGATAGGCAGCGCTGATGGGCACTGATAGGTGTCACTGATGGGCACTGATAGGCGGCACTGATGGGTGGGACTGATGGGCATTAATAGATGCACTGGTAGGCAGCACTGATAAGGAGGCACTGACAGGCATTACTTATGGGCACTAATTGGCATCTATGAAGGGCACTGATTGGCATTTTGGTGGGCACTAATTTACATTTGGTGGACGCTGATTGGCATTTTGGTGGGCACTAATTGGCATTTGGTGGGCACCTCTGATGGAGGCTGCGCTGATAATCAATGCGCTGATTATTAGTGCAGACGCCCCCCCCCCCCCTCTGTCAGGAGACACAAAGCACCTACAATTGCCGCGCTGCGTGCCCTCGGGAGCAGCTTATTCTACTGGATGTCATATGACGCCCAGTCAGGATATTGGAGCCATATTGGGTGGGCGGGAAGTGGTTAAGCAGCATGTGAACGGTAATTTGTTCAATGTCCATTCTTACCTTTCAATGGCATTGCATGGCTTTGTAGTGACTTGGAAAAATTCTTGTCACTGGTGGCGCTCTTTTGTCCTGATGGGCCTCAAACGTTTGGGAAACTGCCTTGTGCCGGTTTTCAAAGTTCCAAAAGACGTCAGACTCTTTAAAATTACAGCATCAAATCTCCTGCGGTTGTACGGTTGGCAAACATCTGCTTCCGCAATTTCAGTCAAATGAAAAGATCATTTTTTAAAGTCAATACCTCAACTAACTAACTAACTTAATAGCTCAATTAGAATATGAAAATGCACATACCTGAAAAGTTTTGTCTAGATTACTCAATATTATACATTATTTTTGTAAATGTAAAATTGTGTTTTAAGAACTAATGAAAATTAAGTAATGTACTTAAAATATCAAAGTAAATTAATTAACTTTTATTTATTTGTTGAAAATGATAAAAAATTTTGGTAAAATTACGAGCCAACAGAATAATTTTTATCAGGGTAGGTGGGATTAGAAAGAGGTAATTAGTGGTAAGTTCTAGTGGTAAGGGTCCAGTGTCTATAAGCAGCTGTCAACTTTTGCCATTCCAATTACTGCGGAACAATATTGCTCACGAGGCTCACCTAGATAGCATAAAACATAGATTGGAAATATATGTCAAGAACTCTTGAAGGTCCAACCTCTGATTACAGCAAGGTTGCGTCTAGCAGCAAACACCAGCAAGCAGCCAGTAATGAATACCTTTTCTTCCCATATGACTCATCTGTATAAAAGGTTCTCTTTGTCGAGGTATAAGAGTTCAAACCTGGAATGTATACTTAGGCTCCCAACACAGTCTGCCTAATGATTGTTCTGTATATTGAATCACACACCACCTATACATTCTCTGACTCAGGGGACTTAAAGGTAGTGCGGGGTTTGTATTCCAGCTTATTTGTTTCTCACTGTAATTTCCAGTTTGCTAGGGTGAAAAAGGACCATGTATACGTCATGAAATTGGAAGGCAAGTCTACTCTGCTGGACCTGTTTTCATTGGGTTTAAATAAAGAGTTTCTGAAAGACCACCAAGCCGCCACTTTTACCGCTTGCCAACCAGCCACCGCAGTTATACTGCGGCAGAATGGCACGAGCAGGCGAATCGTTGTCATGTTACGTCGGCTCCTAAGGCGGCCACTGGGGGCACGCGCGCGTCCCCGGAGCCGATCCGATTGATAGAGACCGCCAGGCTTCCACGATTGCTCATAACACAGCGTTTACACACAGAGATCCTGGTTCTCTGAGAGGAGAAGTGATAGATCGTTTGTTCATACAGAGTATGAACAGCGATCTGTCATCTCCCCTAGTCAGTCCCTTCCCCCCTTCAGTTAGAACACACACTAGGGAACAAATTAACACCTTGATCGCCCCCCTGGTGTTAACCCCTTCACTGCCAGTGACATTTTTACAGTAATCAATGCATTTTTATAGCACTGATCGCTGTATTAATGCCAATGGTCCCAAAATTGTCCAAAGTGTCCGCCATAATGTCGCAGTCACGATAAAAATCGCAGATCGCCGTCATTACTAGTAAAAAAAAAAATAATAATAATAAAAATTCTATAAATCTATCCCCTATTTTGTAGAGGCTATAACTTTTACGCAAACCAAATAACATACGCTTATTGCGATTTTTTTTTTTACTAAAAATATGTAGAAGAATATATATCGGCCTAAACTGAGAAAAAAATGTGCTTTTTTTTAAAAAAAAGGGGATATTTATTATAGCAAAAAGTACAAAATATTGTGTTTTTTTTTTAAATTATATCTCTTTTTTTGTTTATAGCGCAAAAAATAAAAACCGCAGAGATGATCAAATACTACCAAAAGAAAGCTCTATTTGTGGGAAAAAAAGCCATCAATTTTGTTTGGGTACAACGTCGCACGACCGCGCAATTGTCAGTTAAAGCGACGCAGTGCCGAATTGCAAAAAGTGCTCTGGTCAGGCAGGTGGTAAAATCTTCCGGGGCTGAAGCGGTTAACCTACAACACTTAGCAACAGCAAAAAGGGATACTACAAAACACTAACTTCTTAGAGAGATATTATAATGTTTTTTTGGATCAATTTAATTTCAATTTCATTTGGTTTTTGGGGATCCCTCTTTAACTATATGAAGATGAGGCCTTTTCTGACACTTTTTGTTTGCATGTAAAAATCATTATTATTTTTTTGCTAGAAAATTACTTAGAACCCACCCAAACATTATATATATGTTTTTAAAGTAGAGCCCTAGAGAATAAAATGGTGCTGCAATTTTTTATGTTGTGACGTGGTATTTGTGCAGCGGTTTTTCAAAGGCAGTTTTTTGGGAAAAATGCACATGCTTGAATTTTAATGCACAAAAACACAATATGATACCCAATTGTTTGGTAAAATAAAACAGATAATGTTATGCCAAGTAAATAGATACCAAACATGTCATGCTTTATAATTGCACACGCTGTAGATTTACACAGGAGGTCTGGTGCTAAAATTGCTGCTCTCGATCTGACGTTCAATGGTGATATCTCATATGTGTGGTGTGAATTCTCTTTGCTTGTGTGCGGGACCAATGGGTGCGTTCGCCTTTGTGTGGTAGCACGGGGAGATGGGGACGCTTTAACATTTTAATTTTTTTTAACACTGTACCCTAAAATGATTTTTTTGACTTTATTACTATCACAAGGAATATAAATATCCCCTGTGATAGCGATATGCAGTGACAGGTACTGTTTACTGAGAGATCGGGGGGGTTTATTAGAACCCGATCTCTCCTCTGCCCTTAAAAGCTTCAGATCATACCAAGATTGGTATGATCTGATGATTTTTCAAACCTCTAAGAGTTTGTTTACATCCGGCAAATCGGACGTGATGAAATGATTATTAATATTATTTTATAGGATTTATATATAGTGCCAACGGTTTTACGCAGTACTTATCAAAATGAAGGCAAACATTACAGTTACATTACAATTTGGTACAAGAGGAATCAGAGGGCCCTGCTCATTAGAGCTTACAATCTAAAAAGGAAGGGTCAGTTGATACAAAAGGTAAGAGCTGTGGGGGATGAGCTGATGGAGAAAGTAAAACGGTGTATTAGTTAGGAGCAGGATAAGCTTCTTTAAAGAGAAGGGTTTTCAGGGATCGTCTAAAGATGGATAGATTAGGGGACAGTTGGACAGATTGGGGTAGGGAGTTCCAAAGGATGGGAGAAGCTCTGGAGAAATCCTAGAGGCGAGCATGGGAGGAGGTGACAAGGGAGCTAGAGAGCAGGAGGTCTTGGTAGGACCGAAGAGAGAGGCTCGGTTGGTATTTTGGGACTAGGTTAGTGATGTAGCTGGAAGCAGAGTTATGGATGGTTTTGTAAATCATTGTTAGTACTTTGAATTTTATTCGTTGGGAGAGTGGAAGCCAGTGGAGGGATTGGCAGTGAGGGGTGGAGGACACTGAATGGTTGGTAAGGTGGATGAGTCTTGCAGCAGCATTCATTATGGACTGAAGGGGGGATAGCCTATCTAAAGGTAAGCCAATGAGGAGAGAGTTTCAGTAGTCGAGGGGAGAGATAACCAGAGAGTGAATTAGAGGCTTGATGGTGTCATTAATTAAAAAGGGGCGTATTCTATAAATGTTGAGGAGGCTAAGGCGGCATGACTTGGACAGGGATTGGATGTGGGCCTGAAAGAACAGTTCAGAGTCTAAGGTTACCCCTAGCACCCTGGCATGTGGGGTCGGACTGATAGACTGATAGAAATGCTTATCGCTTCCAGATTCCTAGATCATAGAGACTATCTGAGCCATTCCATTAACCAATCAGCTCTATGGTCAGCCAGGGGAACTGCTGGCTGCACATTTGGGAGAGCCCTGAAGAGCCACAGAAGATGGCGGGGAGCTAATTAGCTGCTAGGATTGCTTTTACAAGAAAGATGAATGTCGGGTAAAAAAAAAACTGGGATGATGCCTGCAGCTGCAGGCATCTTGCCGGTATACCTACTCAAAGTCCGGCAACCAGTCCTGGTTGTTATGTAGTTGACCCCCCCCCCCCCCCAATGCTACAGGGCATGTGGGCTAGTATCAGCAGTGCAGGGGTGCTTTATGCCTATCTTGCTTAGGGGATACCAGCCTGCGTGCCTGTATAGCTTACAATTAATGGAGGACTTGCTAGGAGTGCAGGGGGAAACTGCCCTCCAGGCCAATATAAATGTTATGTGTAGGCCTGTAGGGCAGAGTGGAGATACTCCCTTATTCAAACCTCAATCAGAGCAAGACCCGCAGTCAGTGACAGTTGCTGGATGTTATCAAACATCCATTTCTTAAACTATGAAAGATCAGCTGATTATAGCATACATTTTTTAAAGAGACCAAGAAAGGGCACAAAATGAGGAAGAAGGCAGGACAGTGGGATTTAATTCTAGAGAGTCAGCCACTCCCAATGAGGGGCAGTTGGGATTTATGCTTTATATAGCTGTCTGGTTACTGTTTAGATCTGGGATTACAGTACCTGGAGGGATATCTTCCAGCACTGACTTACTTTGTGATCTGCAAAGGAAGCCAATGCTGGAAGAATGCAATGCTGTGAAATGTCCTGAGATTGTTTAGATTGTAAAGGAAGCTGAATGAAAAGGACTATTTATAATGATAGCATTGTATTTTTTTTTTGTATTTTATTTAAGAGCGTCCATATCAAGTTCACAGAGCAGCTGTCATTTTGTCAGCTCATAAAGTACTTCATTGTTTACAATAAGCCTTTATATCCTTTGTAACTCTATAACCACCCACCATAATCCATTGAGGCATGGACTTAAGGTATGCTGTGGTGTCTGACACCATGCCATCAGTGGCGGATGCTTAAAAGTGGATGTAAACCCTCACATATACCCAGTGAAGTGAACAGCCTCAGGTGATACACAGGGATGAGACAAATCTCCCTGTATAAGTTTTATATATATATCTGCTGTCTTCATTGTTATACACTGTTTAGAAGATGTTAGGAGATTTTCTTGTTCTGTTCAACACTGCAGTGAAGCCTGGGCATACAGCCAAGACAGCTGATTGGAGGAAAGGCACACGCCCACTCTCCTCATAGGTAGAGACTTTCAGCTCTGTTTGTTTAATAGTTCAGCACTCTGCTAATCTATTTATAGCAACCTACCACAACACAAAACTCTGGATGCTTTTATCTCAGTTGACGGAGAACTTGTGAGAAGTTATCAGGCTAATAACCAAGGAGCGGAGCAGGAGAAAGCAATGGGACATAGTGCTTTGAGGAGAGATAACAAAACACTGCAGATATATGTGCCAAGCTCAAATTTCAGGAATCGGGTTTACATTGACTTTAAGTCCTGGAAGTTGTGAGGTGGGACCCTCATGGATCGGACTTGAGTTCCGATGGATCGAACTTGTTTTTCCAGCACATCCCCCAAGTGCTTGATTGGATTGATTGATGAGAATTTGGTGGTCAAGTCAACAGCTGGAACTCAATTTTGTTTTCCTCAAACCACTTTTTAAATTTATCAGACCAGGCCAACTTCTTCTGTGGTCCAGTTCTGATGCTCAGGTGCCCATTGTAGGCGATTTGAATGTGTACATGCGTCAAAATGGGTACTTAACTGGTCTATGGGTATTCAGCCCCATACACAACAAATTGAGATGCACTGTGTGTTCTGACACCTTTTTCAGCAGTTTGAGCTACAGTACCACACGGGCCAGTCTTTGCTCCCACGACCCCCCCCCCCCACTACCTTCGTACATCAGTAGTGGCCCATTACGCTGTCTTTGATTCAATGGTTTTCCTTCCTTGGACCAGGTTTGGTCAGTCCTGACCACTGCGGACCAGGAAAATCCCACAAGAGCTGCATTTTTGGCGTTGCTCTGGTGCTAAAATCCTTACACTTGCCCATTTTTTGTGTTTTCAACACATCAGCTTCAGGGACAACATGTTCACTCGCTGCCTAATATATTACACCCACTTTCAGATGCCATTGTAATGAGAAAATAAATGTTAACATTATTACCCCTAACAGGTAAAGTGTAAATCGATATATGGTAAAATAACTTTGTTCTCTACGACAATACCCATTTTTTACTGTGGCCACCAATCAATACACTTTCTATGCCCCACAAGTAAATGTCCCTACCATGAAAAGTCCAGTTGTTTGCCTCTAAGGCCTAATAGGGGCTTTACACTGCCCCTGGGCAAAGGGCAGCTAACCCGCGGGTTTTGTGCAGGTTAGCTGCGATCTCCTATAGACTTCTATGATGCCCTGTGGTTTTGGTCTGGTTTCAGAAAGCACACCAAAGATGCAGCATACAGGAGTTTTGGGGTGCTTTCTAAAACCGCACCAAAATCTCAGGGTCTCATAAAAGTCTATTAAACAGCGCAGCTAACTCAGACAAAAACCACAGGTTAGCTGCGCTTTAGCAAACGTGCAGCAGGGCAGTGTAAAGCCGCCCTAAAGTTCCCAATCCCCCTGTTTGTGAACATTTACGACTGCCTTGCATGTTACATAAACAGGTTTCCATCCCTCCTTTGCAGTGTTACACAAAATTTGTGTTTCTCTGCTCTTTCTCACAATGGAAGTCTTTGAGTCGTGCAAGTTAATGAAAACCATACCAACCCATAGGCAGAGTGAAATCCCTCCAGTAGGTAGCGAAATCTTTAATAACTTCAAATAACACTTTAATAAGCATTAGGAATTAGAGTCATCTAGTAAAAAGAAAAGTGTTCACCAAGACAAAGTTCATATAAGCAAGTGTCCAATCATATCTTCCCAAATAGTACAGTAGTGTAAATCGCACTGAAATCGTTCTCAATCTCACCAAATATTGCCTCACATTTTCATGATCAACTTAAAGCGCTCTTCTTAGAAGTCCAATGTAATAGCTCCTTTGTTTTGCACCTCCTTCAATCGCACTCACCACTTATAACGTCTCCTCCGGTATGCACCTCTTTTAAATGCTCTCACCACTCATAACACCACTGGGACTCAGGGAAAAATAAACTTACATAGTTTAATACCATAACTACTTCTTTATTAAAACCCCAACTGCAGTTAAAATAACACTCACAATACTACATTAAATTAATACAATATTAGGGCCATCAATACTGCATAGATGTGTAGCTTCCGATCATCCAAAACCGGTCAGGCCGGTGAATACAGCGCCTTACCTGGTCTCCTGATCGTGTCATTTCCGGTCTGCGCCACTTCCAGTTTTGGCGTTTGATGTCACTGTCGGTTGTCGTACAGCCCCGTCCTGGCATGTTTCATCCTTGCAGCTTTGTCAAAGGGTAAGGTTGCATGGCACAGCAACCCAGAATTTTGAGGTGGTCCCTGGAA
This sequence comes from Lithobates clamitans, assembly GCA_037952925.1. Taxonomy (NCBI): domain Eukaryota; kingdom Metazoa; phylum Chordata; class Amphibia; order Anura; family Ranidae; genus Lithobates; species Lithobates clamitans. The sequence continues at coordinate 5,073,049 of JBBGZY010000680.1, read as the reverse complement.
CCCTGGAAAACCATACTCCCCCAATGTGGCTGCTATTATACATATCTCAGCAGATCAGCAGTCAGGCACAGTGATTATAGTAACTTATCTACCCTGCCTCTAGTGGCTGATCTACAAATCTCCACATGCAAAAGGAAGAATCGCCTTGTTGTGTTTACTGTAATTCTCCTTAATATTACGTAGCATTTTTGTGAATGTAGAATTCGCTATTCCGCTGTGTTTTCTCTACTTTTATTTCTCTACTGAAGTATTTCTTCAAGTTCCAGGGTGTGCAGATCACAGATGCACAAAATGTCCATGTCTACATCCACTTCCTACCTGTAAAGGTGAGTGTGACCACAGCTGGATCATCCGCTAGGCAACATACACAGGAGCCAAGGGACAATGGATGTCCAGGGGACCCAACTACAACCATCATGTGATGCTACTGCAGTAAACCAGGGGGATAGTACAGTTGGTCAAAGCTGTACTGGTTGGCAGTTGGTGTCTGACGGTACGAGTTATGCCAGCACATGTGGCTTCTGTGGCAGTGAGGTGGCTTCTCTGTGCTTCGCTGGTGTGCCCAAATCCTACCTTGGCTCAGGTCTTATTCTGCCTTAAAGAGTACCTAACCCCCCAAAAATGTATTATTTTGCAGGTTACTAGTTCTTAGATACAGTGACTGAATTTGTTTTCTTTTTTTTTCCCCCTTGGTAATCTCGTGACTAACACAATTCCTGTCCCTGAGTGGCTAAGTTTACTTCTCTACTGTATGGAAAGTAATGGCCCGGAGCAGAAGTGGAACTGGGAGGAGGGCCAGCATGACTGGATGGGCAGTGAGGCGGCGGGATGAGTGGGGGTAGGGATAAGTACGAGGCACTTACCTGGGGTTGGTGGGCCTGGAGGTGGGGGGTGTTCCCAAGGAAGCTGAGGGCGGTGGCAGCTGGCAGTGGTCAGTTGGAGCCTGGGGGACGCAGAAGCTGGAAGTTTTTTCACCTCCCTCCCTTAATTTTTTGGGTGAAGTTGGTTTGGGGGTCACCTTTTGCTTTCCTAAATCTGTGTGATGCCTGATGGTTCCCACCTGGTGGGGGGGGGGGCAGGCATTGCAGTGTGTGAGGGGGGGGGGGGTTGGTTGTTCCTTGTGCTTACTGGTTGTGAATTTGTTGTTTTCTTCTTTGCTTGATTGTCATAGCAGCGGGAGGTCTATGGGGTCTTTGAAGGCAGTGCTGGAAAATAATGGAGGTTTGGGGGGGTTGGGCCCATCTGGAGGTATGGGTGTCCCTTCCCTTAATAACAATACAATGGTAACAATGGTGTGTAGTTGGTTGTATCTGAAAGTAAGTAACTGGTTGTCCCTGAGCTTGTGTAATACACGGCGTGGGGCCTTTATGGTGTGTACCAATACAACTATTTGGTTGAGAAACAATTTGCCCTTCAAAGACCTCTAGATCAGGCAGGTTTAAACTGATTTGTATTTAGTTTAAGGTTTATGTAAAAATTTAAAGAAATATAGAAATAACTCAGCGCTGACACAAGGACAATAAAAATAAATGCAAGCAAGCACGAAGGCAAATTCAACAAAAACCTCAAAGATCATATAAATAATAAAAGTGCTGCGCAGATAAATTGTCCGTTCAATAATAAAAATAATGAAAATAAGATGGAAGATGAGATGAGATCCCCAGTGGATAGTCAAAACGCCTAGGATAGGATCAGAGGTGACTAAAAATCCCTTCACCATATATGGATGGCCCCTCACCTGCAATCTTCGACCTGAAACAGGTCACACAGCATGTAAACCAAACAGGTAAGCTGAAAACCGGGCGATATTAACTTCACATAAGCTGCTCTCACTCTCATCAGATGGCATATAAAATGAAGCAAAAACAATATAGTGCTCTCCGTTTCTAGACTTTATTAATAAAATGAAAAAAACTGGTGCACTCACATATCAAAGCACTCAGATCCGAGTGCCGGCTGGATAGCGTGTGATCGTATACTGGCTGACAGCCGCGGGTGACGTCATGCGCTCCTAGCCCCCGTACGCGTTACGTCCTGTGGGCGGGACTTCATCGCCCCACGCTGATGAAGTCCCGCCCACAGAACGTAACGCGTACGGGGGCTAGGAGCGCATGATGTCACCCGCGGCTGTCAGCCAGTATACGATCATACCATCACACGACAAAAGTATAATGAGCTAGTATGCATAGCATACTAGCTCATTATGTAATACTCATTGGAGATGGAATCCCCCGCTGCGGTGCCCGTACACAGTACCGGCCGACGACATTTTTCTCCAGAGTTACTTCTGGGTATCGCGGCTCCGGTGCTGTGATTGGCCGAAGCCATCGGTATATGTGATTGGCGGGAGCCGCCAGTAATGGCACACTCTCTGAAGCCAACGGCACGTACGTCCCATTGCTTCAGTGCATATGCGCCGATGTCGTCGGCACATGCAGATACATGGGGGGTAGCTACAGGTAAGCCTTATTATAGGCTTACCTCTAGCAAAAAGTGGATTGTGAGGGTTTACAACCACTTTAAAGTGGTTGTAAACACTTACAGACCACTTTTCCCTACAGGTAAGCCTATAATAAGGCTTACCTGTAGGTACTGGAAATATCTCCTAAACCTGCACGGTTTAGAAGATATTTACCATATATGCTTGCGCTGACGTCATCGGTACATGCGCACTGAAGAAAGGGCACGATCACGCCGTTTCTATATTGCCCGTGTCGTGACCGTCGGCTCCCGTACGCATGCGACTCTGGCCAGTAACAGAGCTGGAGTCCACAGCCCCGGAAGGAAAAGGGGTGAAGATGGGCGCTTCCTGCAGCGGGGACAGCGTGGGCTTCCTTTGCAGGTAAGTGACACATAATGGGCTAGTATGCTATGCATACTAGCCCATTATGCTTTTACTTTGCAGGGTTTGCAGGGTTTGCAGTAAACGAAAGAGGAAGTAAAACCCATTAGGGTTTACTTCCTCTTTAAATGGTAGTTGCTTCTTCGGCTCTGGGAGGTAGAAAACATCTTGTTATAGTTAATTCTTTGTGTATAATAATTGTATCACCGGCGCAAAATATATATAATTGTAAAATCAATATCTAGTGTACATTTATCAGCTGGAGCTACAGTGTTTTCACCCCAATGTGAAATCTCAAATAAACCAATAATATTAATGGTAGCAATGCTAATTAACCACCTCAATACTGGGCACTTTCACCCCCTTTCTGCCCAAGCCATTTTTCAGCTTTCAGCGCTGTCGCAATTTGAATGACAATTGCGCGGTCATGCTACACTGCACCCTAATAAAATTTTTATCATTTTTTCCCCACAAATAGAGCTTTCTTTTGGTGGTATTTGATCATCTCTGCGGTTTTTATTTATTGCGCTATAAACAAAATAAGAGGGACAAGTTTAAAAAAACACAATATTTTTTACTTTTTGCTATAATAAATATCCAATTTTTTTTTTAAACAAATTTTTCCTCAGTTTAGGCCGATATGTATTCTTCTACATATTTTTGGTAAAAAAAAAACGCTATAAGCGTATATTGATTGGTTTGCGCAAAAGTTATAGCGACTACAAAATAGGGTATACATTTTATAGCATTTTTATTTATTTATTTATTTTTTTACAAGTCATGGCGGCGATCTGCGATTTTTATTATGACTGCAATATTGTGGCGGACATATCGGACACTTTTGGCACATTTTTGGGACCATTCACATCTATACAGCGATCCGTGCTATAATAATGCATTGATTATTGTGTAAATGTTAACCCCTTCCCTGTTCTGGCAGGGAAGGGGTTAACACTAGGGGGTGATTGAGGGGTTAATGTGTGTCCTAGGGAGGTGATTCTAACTGTGGGGGGAGGGGACTGACTGGGGGAGGTGACCGATCGGTGTCCCTATGTACAAGGGACACACCATCGGTCTCCTCTCCTCTGACAAGACGTGGATCTGTGTGTTTAGATACACAGATCCACGGTCCTGCTCGGGTACTGGGCAATTGTGGGTGCCCGGCGGATATCGCGCACCCCCTAGTGGCTTGGGAAGGCGATCACATCATATGACGTCCGCCCAGAACGAAAGCTGCCTCGTCCCACCGTCATATGACAGTGGACGGGCAGCTAGTGGTTAAAATTATTGTGATACGTAATCATATATTCAAAATGTATATACACATACCTCCCAACTTTTTGAGATGGGAATGAGGGACACCTATCAGCAAAAGTATGCAGGCATAGGGCATGCCCCTTGCCACGCCCCCTTAAAGGAGAATTGTACAAAAAACAAGTGAAAAAATAAAATGTAGCGCATAAATTGTGCAAAAAATTCTACAATCAAGAAAATGGCTGAAACACAAATGTCCATAAGTGATAAACACGTTAATGATGAAACTTATAAGTCTCTAAATAAAGATAAATAAAGTCCAGTAAGTGAATAAAACAGCAAATATGCATGGGATATCCCACTGGGAATGGTATGTGGGTGTAAAACGACAAATGTTCCAACACAGGTGTATCATCGGATCATCCCAAAGCTGTATCTCACAACTGCATGTACCTTGGTGAAGATGGTGTGTAAGAAACTCTTACCAGATATAATGGACTCCCTTGTCAGCGACAGGGAGTCACTCGAGCGGGTTGCCTCTCAGGGCCTGAAAAACGGACATCACAGCTCTGCGAACCTTCTGGGTCAAACTCTGTGTGGATCTCCCGGGGCCGCCAGGTGGGTCCTCCCAAAGGATGGCCGAGGTGCGAATCAGAGGGAATGATGCATCACGTGAAAAGCTGAAGTGAAGACTGGTTTGATCTCTCAGTTGATATGTGGAGAAAAAATAAACAGGCTCCACATAGCGTAGATGAGCAAAGTGGGATTTTTATTGCTAAAAAAGCCAGGCAATAATAAAATGTGATCACAGGGTATAAAAACAAAGTTGGGCAACAAGAAGGATGCTGAAAGCGCCCGACGCGTTTCGATCAATGGATCGTCTACTGGGGCATGCCCCAGTAGACGATCCATTGATCGAAACGCGTCGGGCGCTTTCAGCATCCTTCTTGTTGCCCAACTTTGTTTTTATACCCTGTGATCACATTTTATTATTGCCTGGCTTTTTTAGCAATAAAAATCCCACTTTGCTCATCTACGCTATGTGGAGCCTGTTTATTTTTTCTCCACATATCAACTGAGAGATCAAACCAGTCTTCACTTCAGCTTTTCACGTGATGCATCATTCCCTCTGATTCGCACCTCGGCCATCCTTTGGGAGGACCCACCTGGCGGCCCCGGGAGATCCACACAGAGTTTGACCCAGAAGGTTCGCAGAGCTGTGATGTCCGTTTTTCAGGCCCTGAGAGGCAACCCGCTCGAGTGACTCCCTGTCGCTGACAAGGGAGTCCATTATATCTGGTAAAAGTTTCTTACACACCATCTTCACCAAGGTACATGCAGTTGTGAGATACAGCTTTGGGATGATCCGATGATACACATGTGTTGGAACATTTGTCGTTTTACACCCACATACCATTCCCAGTGGGATATCCCATGCATATTTGCTGTTTTATTCACTTACTGGACTTTATTTATCTTTATTTAGAGACTTATAAGTTTCATCATTAACGTGTTTATCACTTATGGACATTTGTGTTTCAGCCATTTTCTTGATTGTAGAATTTTTTGCACAATTTATGCGCTACATTTTATTTTTTCACATGTTCTTATGGTTGTTGTCAACCTGTATGTAGCTGCTCTGCACCATTATTTTTTTGAATTTAGCGCAGTGTATACTTTTATCATCTTTGTACAAAAAACAAGATTGGTTAAACTCACAAATGCTTTTTTTACCACCACTATTCCTTTATATTGGCTTTTGGAATTTACAAATGCAGCAATTTAGAAATCAGATGAAAGGTTTAGCGCTGGAAAACACTTTTTGATAGATAAAAAGTGCATTTTATATAGATCTATATAGATCAAATCAAAATGAGGAGGAAAGAGGGACAGAGGGACATTGCTCCAAATGAGGGACAGTCCCTTGAAATCTGGGACAGTTGGGAGCTATGTATACATCACCATATATTATACCCATAAGTGAGTTCATAATATATACAAAAAGTCCACTCGTGCAAAAATAATTGGTGTGTAATCATTGCTCGGTGATTCCAAATTCCAGTTCAGTGCCGTACATTCTATTCAACACCACTGTGTGTATAATCCTCCACCATTCAGACTACTCACTCACCAGAAACCCTCCAATATTAAGCGTAATTATCCACTCCACCAGGGATGCTGAACCAACTGTGATAATTAATGTAAGTTGTCATTTTGTTTTATACTGTACAGCTTTATATGGAATAAATATGTTGGGCAATGATAGCATCTTTTTTATGATTGAGCAAAAGAGTAGTGCAATATAACATACACGATCCAAAACAACAAAAAAGTGTGGCGCTAAACAATGTCACACATAACTGTAAACCAGTCAATAAGCAATGAGAAGGATCAATTGTGTCTGCTATGAACAGGTAGTCCTCATGTGGACATTACAGATAGGTAGTCCTTATGACAATATGTTGTAAACGAAATAATGAAGAATTATATAGACATCTCGAATGTAGATCAGCTCACTACCACCGAGAGATGAAAAGGCTTACCAGATGAGGTGGACCCAATGAGGCATACGCCGGATTGGGTCGGACAAGGCTTAGGTGGTGAGTGGCTGTGTATACTCCAAGAAGGATGTAATCTCGCGGATTTGCTGTATTCCTCCAGATAGCACCAGGATCTTGAGAGGTGTACGCAATCTCCCGGATGTGGGAGGTCATGTAGATCTTAAGGAGGTGGTGGGGTGTTCCGTAGGTGAACCCCTCAAAGCAACATTCCACGAACCAAGAAATGATGTAGTAGGATAAGGAAAGAAAAAAAGGGCCACATAGTGTAAATCCAAAAAACAAAAAGTATCTATTTAAAATAAATAGATGTACACTCACATGTAGATCCAAAACATAAAACAGCGCTGTGAGAAAAAGTGGCGACAATGGGGTCCTGCCCGACGCGTTTCGTCCTCATAGACGTCGTCTGGGGGGTTTCCCCCACTGTGGCCAGCCCGATATATATAAGAAATATGCCTACAATCATGGGAAACAGCTCCACGTATGAAAAACCATCACTTCCGGTATCAGCCAAAATGGCCGCCCGGCGTGCGTTCCAGGCGTGCGTGCCACGCCTCCCTTCCATGGTGTGTACTAAACCGGAAGTATAAGAACGATGTGAGACAAAAAAGACAGTGGAAATGAAAACACATGGATGAATCATGTGTGTCAAACTGACAAAAAGCCAAATAGTGTGCACGCAGTGGGAAACTGAGTGCAGCGATGTGCGCACGGATGTGTGGAATGCACCCGATACTGCGCATGTGCAATGGGTGTAAGGGGGAAAGGTGACGAAGTGCCTCCGGTGTGTGGGCGTGACGGCACCAAAAGGTGACGCTGCGAGGGGGAACCAATGAAGTGAGGGGATGGCACAAAGGCACCTAGATTGTGATTGCGCAATGAGGAGAAACTACGCTCCTGCATTAGTAATGTCAGTGAATGTGGCGTGGCCTGAAAAGTCGCCATGTGTTAGAGGGGTGACAAGGAATTGCAAAACAAGCTAGATATCTTACATTTGTGTTAAAAAAGGGTGTAAGTAAGATGTCAAATGGGAACGTTTTGCACTTATGGAAAAATGATTAATTATGTCAACTGCTGGCACAAGAACTGAACCAGCAATAGGTATTAACAACTAAAAAAGTGAATGGTGACCTCCAATATAAGAATGAAGGGGATGGATGTATGAATTTAGAGTGATAAATCTGACAAACACTTCCATAAGAATATGATAAAAAATAGAATGAAATGGAGCGGGCTCCCATGAAAATGTACACAGGATAATAAATCCACATATATAAACATAAGATAAAAATATATGAAAAATCTAAATGTACAGAATAATGAAAAGATTTCGCACAGGAAATGTGCAAAGGACACTTCCTGTGTATAGTGGATGCACCCTGGAGTGCAATATTAATATGCATAACATACAGGATCCCTGGATGGTTGAAAAGCACCTAGGTTACATTGATTATCACAGTTGATTCAGCATCCCTTGTGGAGTGGATAATTACGCTTGAGGCTGGGTTCACACCACAGCACAGAGCGGCTCACAGCAGGGGTCCGGTGCGTCCCCATTCACCGTTTCAGGTCCAATTTCAGCCCAGATTTTCTGCTGAATTCGGACCTAAAACAGACCAGAAGACGCACAGGGTTCCTGTGCAATTCGCACTGGAGCCGCTCCGGAGATGTGTGAACCGACTCCATAGAGAGCCGGTCACAATCTCCTGTCATGCAAATTGGATGCGCAGAAGTCCGCATATAATTCGCAATAGTGTGAACCCGGCCCAAAGGAGTTGTAAAGGCAGAAGGTTTTTCTATCTTAATACATTCTATGCATTAAGATACAAAAACCTACTGTGTGCAGCAGCCCCCCCTCTTACTTACCTGAGCCCATCTTTATCTAGCGATGTTGCAGGAGTGTCTTAGATGCCCAGGACTCCCCTCCTCATTGGCTAAGACAGCAGCGTGGCGCGATTGGCTCCCGCTGCAGTTAATCAAAATCAGTCAGCCAATCAGGAGAGAGAGGGGGCGGGTCACGGCTCCATGCCTGTCACAAAGCTGTGACTCAAGTCGGGTGCCCCCATAGCAAGCTGCTTGCTGTGGGGGCACTCAACAGGAAGAAGGGGCCAGGAGCACAGAAGAGGGAGCCGAGAAGAGGAGGATCCGGGCTGCTCTGTGCAAAACCAACTGCACAGAGCAGGTAAATGAGACACTATAATCACTTTAATATTGGAGGGTTTCTGGTGAGTGAGCAGTTTGGACGGTGGAGGATTATACACACAGTGGTGTTGAATAGAATGTACGGCACTGAACTGGAATTTGGAATCACAGAGGAGTGATTACACAACAATTCATTTTGCACGAGTGGACTTTTTGTATATATTATGAACTCACGTATGGGTATAATATACAGTGATGTATATACATTTTGAATATATGATTATGTATCACAATAATTTTAATTACTACCATTAATGGTATTGGTATTAATATTGGTCTGAAAATTTTAAAAATGTTTTTTTTTTCCTGGAGTTCTTTAAAACCATTGTAGCCAGAAAATCCATCTAAAGACTGCAATACAGTGCCTTGAAACAATATTCATACCCCTGTAGCGGTGTAGTTGCCACTAGTAACAGACAATCCACCAATTCACCCCGCTGCCAGACTGCATACATCACTTACAGAGACAATGAACAATGTTTTGCTGGTTTTGTTTTTGTTTTATTGGGGGGGTACAACTTGGTTGGGGAAAAGGTTATATGGGATGTCCATAGGATGTTTCAATTGCCATATTTTAAAGATTATACACACTAGCACATATTTAGAGCCATTAGGTATGATGTGCATCTGTAACTATTATGTTTCTCCTCCTGCATCTCCATGCAGACTGTTGCTCCTTCTCTGCTCAACTCCCGCAGACTATTTGCTTCCAAGAATTCCCCGTTCAATACCATGTAGAGAATGAGGACTTCACTCCTGACCGTGTAGAAATGATGTCCCCAGAAACTTCTTTCCTCCTGCACAAAGCTTCTCCTGTAGTTCCCCTCCTGCACAAACTTATCCTGAACTGAAGTAATGTCACATCTTCTATTGAGCAAGAAAGACCCACTCTGAATAGGTCCCCAAGCAGGCTCTGGTTGCTTCTCTGCTATTAAGCCTGAGGCCTGCAGCACCTCTCCCCGGAGGCCTAGTAGTTTGGAAGCATTTCTTTGGATGATGGACTACTGTTTCCAGCCAGCCCAGCTTGCAAATCCTGTGCTCTCAGGCCACATCGATATGACACAACACCACACAGTCCCTTCCTCTGATCCAGGACTTCCCATCATTCACTGTGTAAATGATGAAGACTTTGCTAATGACCGTGTAGAAGCAAAGTTCCCTCACAGACTTCCTGGCACATCCAGTCCTACACTGTAGTAACACTCACCGACCTTTCACTGCCCTGAGTCCTTGATGGAGAACTTGACCGGACCATATGTTCTGACCGCTTCACCTGCCCCCTCTGCACCAGGAGTTCTTTATCATCGACCATGTGATGATAAAGACATTGCCATTGACCATGTAGAGGCAAAATTCTTTCACAGCTCTCCCTGGGCCTCCTCCTGCGATCGGCGCCCCCCCAGATAGGGGTGCCCTCCTGCTGCTGCCTAGTATTCCATCCTCCACTTCACTCAGCCGACATCTCCCCCCAGTGGCATGTTACCTCAGCTTATATAGGAGGCCTGCCCCCTGCCAATACCAGTTGGGGATTGGTCAGGGCTCTCACGTGAGCTGCCTTCCACTCCAGTTCCAGGCCCTGCCCCTCTTCCAGAACATTCTCCCTGGAAGCAGGGGAGGTGCCTCAGAACCAGAGCACAGGTGGCCACACCCACTGCTACTCTGACCACTCCCAGCCCCCAGATCAAAACAGACAGGCCTAGCTTGCAGCATAGGCCTGCCTAAATTTGCTGACAGTTCCTAGTAAAAAAATCTATTACTAGCACCTACCTATTGGTAGAGGGTGCTACACCCCTTGAAATTGTCCATATGTTACAACCAAAAAACATACAGTTGTGCCCAAAAGTTTGCATACCCTGGCAGAAATTGAGACATTTTGGCATTAATATTGAAAAAATGACTGATCATGCCAAAAAACTATCTTATATTTAAGGATAGCAATCACATGAAGCATTTTATTATTACATAGTTTTTAGATCCTTTTTAAATCATAATGATAACAGAAATCACTCAAATAGTTTACATACCCTGGAATGTTTGGCCTTGGTACAGACACAGAAGGTGGCACACACAGGTTAAAATGGCAATTAAAGGTTAATTTCCCACATTTGTGGCTTTTTAAATCACAATTAGTGTCTGTGTATAAATAGTCAATGAGTTTGTTATCTCTCACATGGGTGCACTAAGCAGGCTAGACACTGAGCCATGAGGAGGTAGAAAAGTACAGTCAAAAGACCTGCATAATATATATATAGGGATGGAAGCACTAGTTTATGTTTAGCTAGGTCTGATAACATCTACACATCTGGTAATTATACTCATATTATTGGTTTGTTTAATTCCCTCTCTCTCTAGGGCCAACACTCTTAGGACGTGCTGTTACCTTCCATCCCTTGATTATTTATACAGCTTCCCTTGCTCTATTTAGTGTGTCATGTGATCTGGTTTAGGAGCCCTCTGGCTCCCATCCCTCCCGGGAGCTGCGATGCATGCCGCGGACCCTCCTCCTCCCCTTCTACTTAGGGTGGGTGGACGTTCATGCACCATGCATCAACGTCATCATCTGTGTGTGGCAGGTGCGGTGTCACTGCTGTGGCACCGCCCCTCCTGTCCACGTTAGTACCATCTGGCAGCTAGACGGAGGATTGTAATGTCACTGACACCGGGCGGTTCTCCACCCAGCCAAGGATGCCTCCCTCCTGCAGTGCACGCCCATATTACGTTGGTGGGCGTGTGATGGCCATGCCCTTATAGGCTTCATGTGTCGTCGCTCACTTTGGTTCACTACATGAATCACCTTGGATCCCTGGACCCTATGATCTGATCACTGTCTAATTGGGGATTATAATTCACCTCTAGTTGCACTGCACTGTTAGATTGTTTTATTCAACCTTTCTTGGTGATGCGTTTTATATCCTTATCACTTTTCACTTCTTACACCTTTTTATTCACCCTTTCTTGATGATGTGTTTATATCTTTATCGCTTTTCACTTCTTATAGCTTTTTATTCAACCTCTCTTGGTAATGTGTTTATATCCTTATCACTTTTCACTTCTTAATCCTTGGCTACCACCAATACCTTCCAATACCTTCTAGTACTTCCATCCCCCTGTTCTTTACCGAGCACAGGACACCCTACACGTGTCATACTATAAATATATAAAATATATATATTATATATATTTTTTCAGAAGTCCTTCATTGATGGTCTCAGCACTTATGGTCACTCTGACTACTTCAATTTCTTGAAATCTGTCTCCCCTGGATAACTTTCTTGCTGGACAGCAGGCCACTCACACCACCTCAGCTTCCCTTGGAGATGCCCCCCATTGGGGGTCCCCGATCTACAGTGCCACATTTTTATTATATAGTCAACCTTGTAAGTATGGTAGAGAGTGGGTTTTTATACTTGGTTTTATTTTATTTTTTATGATTTTTCTTTTTTCCCTTGGGTAGGATCAGACCATACAGCAACTCCCTCTATTATATTTTTTATGGAACTCACGTGCATGCTCCTGAAGAGTGGGTCAATCCACGAAATGCATAGAGCTATTATATGCCGTGCCCCTATAATTCAATTGATACCTGTCAGTATGTATAATTTTTGATATTAATCATTTTTAATCTTGTGGTAATCCGTCTACATTGTATGTATAGATATACATTTTTATGAATTGTACCAGTTATTATAATTGTATTGGATATACATTTACTCATGATTATGCCTTTGTATGTTCAATTATATAATAAACTTAATTCTTTATACCTACGTGCTTCAGTCAAAGTCCCAATCCCCTTTCCCCTCTTTTTTGACATATAGATAGGGATGGAGGCAATTGACCTTACCAGGTCACCGCCTGATATAAAGTCCCAACTGTTCTCCTTTTTCTTAAAGTACCTTTACAAACATATAAATGGTTATACCTAGTAGTAGTTTGTCATATTCAGCCGGACTTGTTGTAAAATTGAACATGTTTCACTACCCAACCAAGTAGCTTAACCATTTATTTTTTTATTTTTACCTTTATATCTTTATTAAAGCATTTTCCATTTTACAAAAAAAGAAAAACAACATACATCTAAAATTTTGAAAGAAGAAGGGGAGACAGACTCTCCTCCCTTAGGTACAGTAACTTCGCTCAGCTCTGTATATCCCCACCTTCCCTATCTAACTCATACATCACCAAGCCAACGTAGTCTCACTTCCACTCTTTTCGTTCACCTTTCACCCAGCACTTTACTTTCCACTCATCTTTTAACCCTTTTCCTTTCTTTTACCCTATTTCTAATTTAGCGTCCTTTTGACTATTTATATATATATATCCCTTTTCCATTTCAGAAGTGAGACAGCTTCTTGGATGGCTTGGGGTACCTTCACAAACATGTAAAGGGTTATACTTAGTAGTAGTTTGTCACATTCAACTGGAGTTTATCTTTATTACTGAAGTTGTTTCAAACTTATTCAAGTAGCTTAACCACTTCATAATTGAGGAAGCCTCTTGGATGACCTGGAATTCCATGAATATCTAAAATAGCTATACCTAATAGTTTGTCACATTCTATTGGACATATTCTGTAATACTGAAGATACCGGAATTACACTTTAACCATTTCAGAACAGCTGCTTACTATCACAAACATCTAAAATGCCATACTTAGTAGTAATTTCTCACATTCAGCTAGACTTGTTCCCAAACATTGAAGTTATTTTGAGACTTATCCAATTAGCTTAACAATTCCAGAACTAAGGAAGCTTCTTGGATCACTTGAAATATCTTCACAAACCTATAAAATGAGTATATCTAGTAGTAGTTTATCACATTCAACAGAACTTGTTCTGTAATATTGAAGATGTTCTAATACTTATCCGAGTACTGTAGCTTAACCATCTCAGAACCAACAAAGCTTTTTGGATGACCTAGAATACCTTCACAAATACCTAGTATTAGTTTGTCACATACAAGTGGACTTGTTCTGTAACAACGAAGATGTTCTAATACTTATCCAAGTAACTTAAAGTGTAAATCTGGGATAAAACTAATCTAATCTTTAAACTGCTCCCACCCCTCTTCTGACGCCTATACTAACTACTCTGTGGAAGAAAGATGCTTATACTTACCTATCCTGAGGTGCTCCGGTCTGGTCACGTTGTTCTCCACTGTGTCAGCCAATGCTGGCTACAGGGGAGAGGACAGATTGCTTCGTCAACAGCTGGAATGCCTAAGCAGTGACATCACCCATAGGCTTTCTATGGGCCATCTATTGTAGGGGCGCCCTCCTCTCCTCTGAAGCCGCTTCTAACTGATAGAGAAGGGACTGGACCAGAGCACCTGAAGATTAGCTAAATATAAGAACCTTTCTTCTACAGCAGAGGTCTCCAAACTGCAGCCCTAGGGTCGGATGCACCCCTATGCTTGTTTTTATCTGGCCCTTGGGGCATTATTGTCAACAACAATGGGTTATAGTTCCTGCTACTGACATTGACATTGGGGCACTATTCCTCCCACTGACACCAATGATGGGGCACTATTCCTCCCACTGACAGCGACAACGGGGCACTATTCCTCCCACTGACACCAATTATGGGGCACTATTTCCCCCACTTACACCAATGATGGGGCACTATTTCCCCCACTTACACCAATGATGGGGCACTATTTCCCCCACTTACACCAATGATGGGGCACTATTTCCAACACTTACACCAATGATGGGGCACTATTCCTCCCACTGACACCAGCAATGGGGCACTATTCCTCCCACTGATACCAATGGTGAAACACTATTCCTCCCACTGACACCGACAATGGGGCACTATTCCTCCCACTGACACTGACAATGGGGCACTATTTCTCCCACTGACACTGACAATGGGGCACTATTCCTCCAAATTACACCAATGATGGGGCACTAGTCCACCCACCGATACCAATGATGGGGCACTATTCCTCCCATTGACACCAATGATGGGGAACTATACCTCCCCCTAATACCAAAGATGGGGCATTGTTTACTGCAACTGGCACCAGGACATTTTCTACTCCCGGTGGCAACAGTCTGCCCCCCTACAGTTTGATAGACAGTAAACTGGCCCTTTGTTTAGAAAGTTTGGAGACCGCTGTTCTACAGAGTAGTTAGTATATTATTTAGAAGGCAGATGGGAGCAGTTTAAAGATCTAAAACAGTTATACCTAGTAGTTCAGGGGTGTCCAACCTATGGCCCTCCAGCTGTTGCGGAACTACAAGTACCATGAGGCATTGCAAGGCTAACAGGTACAAGCATGCCTCCCAAAGGCAAAGACATGATGGTACTTGTAGTTTTGCAGCATCTGGAGGGCCACAGATTGTGCACCCATGTAGTAGTTTGTCACATTCAATTGGACATGTTCTGTAATACTGAAGATCCCAAAATTACACTCTAACCATTTCAGAAGCATGACAACTTCTTACAATCACAAACATCTAAAAGGTTATACTTAGCAGTAATTTTTCACATTCAGCTGGACTTGTTTGTTAACATTTAATTTGTTCAGTTAGTTTAACAATTCCAGAACTGAGGAAGCTTCTTGGATGACCTGGAATATCACAAACATCTAAAATGGGTATATCTAGTAGTAGTTTTTTTACATTCAACTGGACTGGTTCTGTAATAATGAAGATGTTTCTTGATTTTTTCAAATAGCTTAGCCATTCTAGTACTAAGAAAGCTTCTTGGATGAATTGAAATACCTTCAGAAACATCTAAAATAGTGATTGTAACAAAACGTCCCACACTCCGCTTGAGTGCTTTCGTCATAAACCTCTTCCTCCCAGTCTGAATATAGATATCAGATATTCTAACCGCTGCTAACAACAAACAAGGCAATACTCGTTCGGTTGCTGAACATAAACCGTTTATTAGAACAAGAATACAGTCTTATACACAGTTGAAGAGGAGGTTTCCCCTCTCCTGCTCATATTACTCTAACAATACACCTGTAACCAGAAACATAAATTAACATGAGCTAGTTATCTAATCATTTACCCAGACTTGGTGACTCAGAGATATGACCTTTCAGGGTAGACTTGCCGTCTCCTCACTTACAACTTACAATACACATAAGTATAAACACATCCCCCAATAGTTTGCTATGAGACAAAGGGGTGTTAATGAGCACAATAAACTATTGGGTGAAAGACCCGGGCTTTCCAGATCTCATTAATCAGCATTCCTTTCACTGACATCTGTCCACTGAGTCCCAAGCTGGCAGAGACCATCGTGGCCTCCTTAATAATGTCCTTTTGCGTTACATAACAGAATATCTTCCTAAATGCTTGTAGCTCCCTCAAATGCCAGGGCCCATAGTCGGTAGGCAAGAGGTTAGCATTCAGTCTCCTCCAAAAGCCTCTGTCCCGGGTGAGTCTGTCACAGTGATACCCAGTGATTTGTCCCATTCAACTTCACTCGTTCTGTAATACTGAAGATGTTTCACTACCTATCCAAGTAGCCTAACCATTTCAGAGCTGTGAAAGCTTTTTGAATGACCCAGAATACCTCCAGAAACATCTAAAATGGGAAATTATATATCATCACAACTTTTCAGATCCTTATAAAACCAGAGATAAAAGATCTGCATTTACCTGTGGCCACTGTGGCAATCTGTAGCATTATCAGTGAAAACATATTGCTCAGATTCTTCAGCATTGCTGCACCACAATTCGAAACCCAAGGCGACGTAAAGACAAAAGTTCCAGATGATGTGCCAATGTTCCGATTAAGATCGCAGGAAGGATACAGGTTCTCATCCAAGGAAATGCCTGATCGATGGCTTGCAGGTGATAACTTATGATGTTCTGATTCCCACCATGAAGAACGATAGTTGCTTAGTGGTCACATTGTAATCCCATCGTCCGTCCAAGGTACCCACACTGCCTGGTTTGTTCACAAACCAGATAGACTGAAGCTGGCTGCGTGTATTCAGCATTTGTAGGCTGATGATAAACCCGCCTCTAGTGATGTGAGTGTGTGTGAGCCAGTCTGAGAGCTGCGAGAAAATGTGACATGGATTATATTGTGTATTTTCCTATCATCAAGAGGCTCACAAATGAATGAATAGTGTTCAGCCTGCGTGCCTTGCAGTGCTTGGTTTGATTGCCATCCAAGGCAGTGTCTGCATGCAGCTGGTATGCTTCCTTGTGTTTGTGTGGGTTTCCTATAGATACTGCATGTTTCCCTCACACTTCAAAAATAATAATGGGAAGTTAATTAGAATCTATTCATAGTGATTGTATGAGTGTGGTGGAGAAGTTAGATTATTAGCTCTTCTGGGGGTAGGGACTGATGTGAACGGCTGTATTTAGCTTCAAAGTTTTAGTGTAATATATCTGCACTGTATAAATACACAAAATATAAATTAATGTTTCAGTAAAGCTTTCATGGTAAAAAAAAAAAAAAAAAGAATAACTGTAGCAGCATACCAGTGGCCGCAGGTGCCCAATTTTCTTAATCATGATTAAGCACAACTGTACTGTGTGAAACTAGTCTACAAGACCTGTGTGTTGGTGTCCTTTGATGTCATCTTGGTGATCAATAAACGACATTTTGGATTTCATTCGATGTGCAGCCATCTCTTCCTTTATCAATGTCACACAACTGGTTGGGCTCGGGGCACAGTGCTTAATCTTATAGAAAATGTACGAAGGGAGCTGAGACTTTGCGTTGGCAAGCTACAGCCAAGAAACCTTAAGGATTTAGAGAAGATCTGTAAAGAAGAGTGGACCTAAATTCCCCCTGAGATGTGTGCAAACCTGGTCACCAACTACAAGAAACGTCTTACCTCTGTGCTTGCCAGCAAGGGTTTCTCCACCAAGTACTAAGTCTTGTTTTTCTTGGGGATCAAATACTTATTTTACTCACTGAATTGCAACTCAATTCATAAGATTTGTATTATGCGTTTTTTTCTGGATTTTTGGTTGATATTCTGTCTTTGTCATTTATTTGTAAGTGGGAAAACTTACAAAACCCGCAGGGAATCAAATACCGTATTTATCAGCGTATAACACACATCTTAAATTTAAGAGGGAAGCAAAATAATGGTTAGTACCCATCAATGCAGCCTTATCAGTGCCCATCTGCAGCCTTGCCATTGGACGTCATAATGGTCAGTGCCCATCAATGCAGTCTGATCAGTGCCCATCTGCAGCCTTGCCCGTCATTGCAACATGATCAGTGCCCATCTGCAGCCTTGCCAATCATTGCAGTCTGATCAGTGCTCATCTGCAGCCTTGCCCATCATTGCCGCCTTGCCCATCATTGCAGCTTGATCAGTGCTCATCTGCATCCTTGCCCATCATTGCAGCCTGATTAGTGCCCATCTGCAGCCTTGCCAATCATTGCAGTCTGATCAGTGCCCATCTGCAGCCTTGGCAATCATTGCAGCCTGATCAGTGCCCATCTGCAGCCTTGCCAATAATTGCAGTCTGATCAGTGCCCATCTGCAGCCTTGGCAATCATTGCAGCCTGATCAGTGCCCATCTGCAGCCTTGCCAATCATTGCAGTCTGATCAGTGTCCATCTGCAACCTTGCCCATCATTGCAGCATGATCAGTGCACATCTGCAGCCTTGTTATTGCCAAAATAAACATAGCCGGATCTCCTGTGCTCACAGTCCCACCCCTTGGTCCGGATCTTATGATGGACATAACACCGGTTCAATGGCGGGATGTCAATGCTAGGCGGCAGGACTGGGCGTGACTGGGAGCAAAGCTGAGTACACAGGAGATTCGGCTCTGTCTTTTTTGGCGGCGCTTATTCCCTCATTCCCCTCCAAGGCGGCGTATAACACGCACACACGATTTTCTCCTGATTTTAAGGGGGAAAAATGCATGTTATACGCCAATAAATACAGTAGATATTTTCCCCCAATGTATTTGAAACCATTGTTTGCTGTAACTGGTTATAAAGTGTGAGCTGGAGTTTGGCTTCAATTTATTAGTGTATCTACTGTAAATCTGCTCATACATCTAACACTTCCCTCCCCCAGAGTGGCGATGTTGCTGTCTAAAGGTGCCCCCTGTTCTCCTTCATCCAGAGTGGGGGGGGGGTGCACTCTAATATAGGAGGTGTGTTACTGGCCAGAAACAAGATATAGATGTGCTCAAATCCCAATAGCTTGTACATGCATATTATTTATCCGGTGCCAAAGGGGTGCAACCACATGTTAACACTATAAATACTGGATGAACCCTCTGCACAATGCTATATACCCTTTCTTGCAAACTATGCAATAAAAACAGGGATTTTTAGTTGACACATATTGCAATACATGTTTAAGCTGGCCAACTGCATTAAAGTAATCCCTCTTATGGCCAGTCCTAGACTGCTCTGCCACGGAAAATGCTACGGTGGACACAATGCCAACATGGGGCAAACAGACACAAAATGAGGGAGAGCTACTAGGTTCAGGTCTGTTCACTGACCTGCAATGCAACAAAAACAGGCTATACCTGTGCTCTGTTTTCACCTGGCCAGATCACCAGGTGAAAACAGAGTGAAAAAGGTCTAAGGGAAGAAAGAGAATGCAGCCACCACATCTAATGATTGGTAGGCTGTAATATGCTACATTTTTGGTTTTGCGTTTAAAGTGTAGCTTACCATTTCTTAGATGTGATGGTTGCATTCGTTTTCTTTTTTTAGGTTTTCTTTTTTCTATATATTTATCTGGTGATTCAGCCAGCAGGTCTGTTGTTTTTCAAAAGAACAAGCTCTCCAGTAGAAAGTATCAAGTTACAGAGATGAGACACACCATTTACCAATGAAAAGGGTGCTTACAATGAACAACTTTTATTTATTGATGTAAAACCTTTATCCCAAAAGGAACAAAAAAACAAAACTGTTTGCTGTAACTGCTTACAAAGTGTTAGCTAGAGTTTGGCTTCAATTTGTTAGTGTATTTAAATCTGCTAGTACATCTAACACTCCCCTCAAGCTAGACTGACAATGCTGCTGTCTAAAGGTGTCTGTGTTGTTCCTTCCAGAGTAGAGACACTCCAATCTGTCCGGCTATCTCCTACTTCTTAAAGGCGATCCCTGAAAACTTATCTCTTCAGCGAAGCTTATCACACCTCCAACTTATCTCCTATCACTTCCATCAGCTAATTTCCCACAATTATAAACTTTTGTACCACTTGCCCCACCCTATTAGATTGTAAGCTCTTCTGAGCAGAGCCCTCTTAACCCTCTTGTATTTTATTGTATTATAACTGTATTGTCTCCCTTTTATATTGTTAGGCTCGGTTCACACTGGAACCGGCTGCAGATCGCACAGGAGCGCTGTTCCCTGTTCCCCGTTTTAGGGACGAATCAGGGACAAATCTATGGCTGAGTTCGGCCCTGAAACTGAGCCAAAGATGCACAGCTTTTCTGTGCAGTGCGCTCCACAGCCGCAACGGAGATACAGTTAGGTCCATAAATATTGGGACATTGACACAATTCTAATCTTTTTGGCTCTATACACCACCACAATGTATTTGAAATGAAACAAACAAGATGTGCTTTAACTGCAGACTTTCAGCTTTAATTTGAGGGTATTTACATCCAAATCAGGTGAACGGTGTAGGAATTACAGCAGTTTGTATATGTGCCTCCCACTTTTTAAGAGACCAAAAGTAATGGGACAGATTAACAATCATCCATCAAATTTTCACTTTTTAATACTTGGTTGCAAATCCTTCGCAGTCAATTACAGCCTGAAGTCTGGAACGCATAGACATCACCAGACGCTGGGTTTCATCCCTGGTGATGCTCTGCCAGGCCTCCACTGCAACTGTCTTCAGTTCCTGCTTGTTCTTGGGGCATTGTCCCTTCAGTTTTGTCTTCAGCAAGTGAAATGCATGCTCAATCGGATTCAGGTCAGGTGATTGACTTGGCCATTGCATAACATTCCACTTCTTTCCCTTAAAAAACTCTTAGGTTGGTTTCGCAGTATGCTTCGGGTTATTGTCCATCTGCACTGTGAAGCGCCGTCCAATGAAATCTGACGCATTTTGCTGAATATGAGCAGATAATATTGCCCGAAACACTTCAGAATTCATCCTGCTGCTTCTGTCAGCAGTCACATCATCAATAAATACAAGAGGACCAGTTCCATTGGCAGCCATACATGCCCACGCCGTGACACTACCACCACCATGCTTCACTGATGAGGTGGTATGCTTTGGATCATGAGCAGTTCCTTTCCTTCCCCAAACTCTTCTCTGCCCATCACTCTGGTACAAGTTGATCTTGGTCTCTTCTGTCCATAGGATGTTGTTCCGGAACTGTGAAGGTTTTTTTAGATGTTGTTTGGCAAACTCTAATCTGGCCTTCCTGTTTTTGAGGCTCACCAATGGTTTACATCTTGTGGTGAACCCTCTGTATTCACTCTGGTGAAGTCTTCTCTTGATTGTTGACTTTGACACACATACACCTACCTCCTGGAGAGTATTTTTGATCTGGCCAACTGTTGTGAAGGGTGTTTTCTTCACCAGGGAAAGAATTCTTCGGTCATCCACCACAGTTGTTTTCCGTGGTCTTCCGGGTCTTATGGTGTTGCTGAGCTCACTGGTGCGTTCTTTCTTTTTAAGGATGTTCCAAACAGTTGATTTGTCCACACCTAATGTTTTTGCTATCTCTCTGATGGGTTTGTTTTGTTTTTTCAGCCTAATGATGGCTTGCTTCACTGATGGTGACAGCTCTTTGGATCTCATATTGAGAGTTGACAGCAACAGATTCCAAATGCAAATAGCACACTTGAAATTAACTCTGGACCTTTTATCTGCTTCTTGTAAATGGGATAATGAGGGAATAACACACACCTGGCCAT
Organism: Lithobates clamitans; assembly: GCA_037952925.1. NCBI lineage: Eukaryota > Metazoa > Chordata > Amphibia > Anura > Ranidae > Lithobates > Lithobates clamitans. The sequence continues at coordinate 5,051,350 of JBBGZY010000680.1, read as the reverse complement.
GGAACAGCTGAGCAGCCAACTGTTCCTATTACTTTTGGTCCCTTAAAAAGTGGAAGGCACATATACAAACTGTTGTAATTCCTACACCGTTCGCCTGATTTGGATGTAAATACCCTCAAATTAAAGCTGAAAGTCTGCAGTTAAAGCACATCTTGTTTGTTTCATTTCAAATACATTGTGGTGGTGTATAGAGCCAAAAAGATTAGAATTGTGTCAATGTCCCAATATTTATGGACCTGACTGTATGTGAACCGGCTCCATAGGGAGCCAGTCACATTCTCCTGCTATGCAAATTGGATGCAGAGAAACCTACATCCAATTCGCATAGGTGTGAACCCGGCCTAAAGCACTGCATAAACTATTGGCGCTATATAAATCATGAATAATAATAATACACTTTCTTTTTATAACTTCAGCATTGTAATAATATCACAAATAAGAGTTATATTTGACAATCCAATAAAAAGCTCACTTAAAAAATCTCCTTTCACACTGTGGGTGCTGCCTGTCTCTTTTTTCACAACTTCCTGGATTCCCAGCATGCTTTTCAGCTTCTCAATTTCTAAGGACTACGTATCCCATGGTACCTTTCTGCCTGCAAGCAGTGACTCGTGTACTGAATCTGCCTCCTGAAACTCCTCCTCTCAGCACCTCTATAGGTTAAGAAGGCAAGCTCTGAGAAATGTGTCACACAGCAGTGCCTACTCACAGGATATAGTTACTACGTGTCACAAGATTAAAGGTAGTAAATGTGTGGGGATCTTCACAAAGTAAGTTTACAAACTTCAAGATCATTCAGATTAATAGGAGTAGGATAATAATTGAAATACAACGTGGAAAAGGATATAGGATTTTACATTTTGACCATAGATATGCTTTAACATCTTCCTGTCCCTATTTTGTACAGTTCTTGCAATGTGGATTCCAAAGTCTGGTGTGTTGAGTTTCCATCCATCCAAGGTGCTTCCCATTGCCTTGCAGAATCTTTCTGGAGGCTACTGAATGCGCACTCCTTCCTACACCCCTTGGCGATGTGCTCAGGGGACACATGTACGGTATAGGACAGTGCTCCGGCACTGCGTTCGGGCACATCTGCAGTCCTGTGTTCTGGTGCATGCGCTGTACAGGACAGCGTACAAGTTATGATGGGACACGTAGTCTTGAAAATGTAAATCTAGGGGGCCCATGCGCGGGTGCCTAGGGGAACGGTAATGCCGCCTTAGAGCTCCGCTCCTCAGGAGTTCAAACCGGAGGACTACGGGTCCCAGCGGCACCGCAAATGGTTCAAAACTGAAAATAACTCACCCCAGTGACTTTCTGTACATAAAGTATGGTCTTGAGGGGACCAAAAAGCAAATTTAAATCCGGAATAAAGATGGGAGCGGCTCTCAAGCAGGCGGTCAAGATGGCGGTGCCGTCCTCCTCCTCACAGCACAGCGCTCCTCAGGCTAAGAAATCTCTGCCTCTCAACCAAAAAACACAGGCTGCTAAGGGTGAGACTGACTATAATATTAATGCCTCACAAACGGCAATGCAGTCTGACATGTTTGAAAAATTTAAATGTATGTTGCAGAAAGCTCTCAAGCAAACTTCTGATCATATCACAGATAAATTAACAAAAGAGATAAAAGAAATTGGTCAGAAAACCGCTGAATTAGAACTGAGAGTAGATGAAATTGACAATCAAACACAGTATTGTATTTGTAAGTTCATGGCCCTTAAAGAGGAGAACATCTTACTACAGTCATGTTTGGAAGACTGAGAAAATAGAGACCGACATTAAAATTTGCAGATCGGAGGTATACCTGAATCCATACTGGACTTACAGGCGACAATCACAACGCTTTTTCAAGAGTTACTCCCTGGCATCCCTATTGACAGGCTTGAAATGGACAGAGTGCATAGACCTTTAGCACCACGTAAATCTAATGGTCCCCCAGGGACATAATAACTAAATTGCACTATTACAGAACCAAAGAAAAACTGTTATCAGCAGCCAGAGGAAAAGAACCTCTCAGCTTCCAGGGTCATACCTATCAGATTTTTACGGATCTCTCCCCTCTTACGGTGGCAAAAAGGCGTGCACTCAAACCCCAACTGCAGTTGCTTCAGAGTAATCAAATTACCCATCATTGGGCTTTCCTTTCTGTCTTCGATTTACTCTGTCTGTCGCTTTCCAGAAGACTTACAGTCAGCCCTAATGGAAATAGGCTTAGTGGATGCAGCTTTACCTAAAGATCAAATATTAAAGTAGAAAAACACTGCACTAAAAAAAAACTCAGAAATAAGCTGCAGTTCAAATGTGCGATATACACAGCAATATAGAGAAAATAAAAAGAAAAAAACTGCGCTGTACATTCAAAAACATATATGTGGAATATATAACAAGTATTCCCAAATCATTAAACCAAGTGAAATTATGAGAAATCAAACTGGTGTCTGACTATTACCACGTGCATGTATAAAAAAAGTTGCCAAAACACTTGTAGTGAAAATGAAATTAAAACACCAAGTCCATAACCAGATGAACAGATGTCCAGTGGGCAAAAATGAAGATTCAATGGACTGACCTAATAGCTTACATTAATTACCTTCTCTTATTACAGGTTCCCAGTTATTTGTGTTGGTTGAGTTCCTAACTTAACCATATTCTTGACTATATTGAGCTCTGTCGACATGGTTCTGTTTAAATTATAAACATTTATTTGATTTCTCCTTTTTTTCTTGTTTCCATCTTTTTGGAAATAACAAAATATTATAGCAAATTGTTAAACATTTCCATGCTAGTTCTTAATTGGTTCCTGCAGTTCTCCAGAGTTGTTCTTTCCCTAGGAACTTCTTGCTGCCTCCTTTTTTCCACCTGTAGACTCTTGCTTTTTCTATGGCGGACTCTGCTGAAAACTCCTATGAGATGCTCCCAAACCCTACTATCTTGCTTCATAATTAAGTTGCATTGTATAAGTAATGGGTTAATACGATTGTTTTATTTATTTATTTTTTCCTCATTTTATTTTTATTCCTTTTTGATTCTCTGATCAGTGGTTCTGGTCTCAGTAAGTACTGTTTTTGTTCTGATAGAATTATCATCCTAGTTGGTCTATGGCTCCCATAAATGTTCTCTCTTTAAATGTACAGGGATTTAATATCCCACATAAACGCACAAAGGCACTACGATCCTTTTCATCTAAAAAAGCTTATATTATATGTTTACAGGAAACTCATTTCACAGATAAAGCTCATCCAAGATTTCTTTCGCCGTCATACCCACAATTTTGTACTGCCTCTGCCGTGGTCAAACAGCATGGTACGCTTATTGGTTTCCATCGTTCCACTCCGTTTAATCTTATATCACAAGTGATAGATCCGGAGGGATGATACTTACTTCTAATAGGTTTTATTTCTGATAACCCTATTACTATTGTATCTTACTATGCTCCCAATAAACGCCCAACGGCATTCCTATCCCACCTTTTCCAAGTCGTAGAGGCCCATAAATTTGGTACAACTGTCATATGTGGAGATTCTAATGCAACAATTTTCCCATTTTTAGATAAATCTGCTCCTGGGCCTACAACAGGCACAACAAACCTAACTTTGCAACGCTTACTCACTTCTCATGGTTTGGTTGAAACTTGGCGCAAAATTAATCCTACCAGTAGAAGGATCATATCCTTATTCCATCTAGCATATCGCAAGAAATTATCTCAGCCAAAATCATTTCCTTCCCATGGACTAATCATTGTGCAGTATTCACTAATATTGCTTCCACGCTTCCTAGATCTCATGACACTACTTGGTGCATGAAGGATTCCATTTTGACTCATCCATCTCTTAGTATTGAGATTGAGAGATCAATCTCTGACTACCTTGTAAATAATGACACAAGTGACATCTCTGCCCTTACGCTATGGGAGGCCCATAAAACTGTCAATAGGGGTAGAATGATACAAGCAACTATACTCAAAAGAGAACACAAACTCTTGTTTTCAAAGCTTGAGACTACCTTTAATGACTGTCATCTGGCCTTTCAATCCTTCCCGACTGCTATTAATAACTCTAAACTAGAAAAAGCTTGTCTGGATTTAGATCTTTTTTGACTGATTCAGCAGACAAAATCTTACTCAAATTCCAACATACTTTATATCTTAAGGCAAATAAGCCTGATACGCCTACGGCCAGAAGTCTAAAAATTACACAACACGCAAAGACTCTTATCCGTTTGAAAATATCCCGAGAAGCGCACACTAGTAACCCAGTTAAGATTCTAGAGGTTTTTCGTTCTAATTTGGCTAAGCTATATTCCCCAGCTTCTAATTTCGATAAGACAAAAGCGGATACATTATTCTCTAGTATCACGCTTGATAACCTTGATCAAAAAAAGCAAGATCTTCTTGAAGGCCCTAACACTAATACTGAAGTTTTGAACACTATAAAAATTTTAAAGCTACATAAGAGACCAGGCCCAGATGGGTTCTTGGCAGAGTACTACAGGCAGTTTGTACATATCTTAGCGCCAATCCTTACTAGGGCCTTTAAATTGATTCTCAATGGACATTCATTAGAACAGAGACGCTCACATCTATAATAGCCATAATCCCCAAACCACATTCAGACTCGTCTTCCTGGACTAATTATCGTCCTATATTACTCCTCAATTTAGACATTAAATTATTAGGTAAAATCCTGCCCACTAGTTTGGATACTATCATTGGCCACCTAATCCATAAGGACCAAACAGGTTTTATACCGAAGCGTCAGGCAGGTGATAATATAAAGCGAGCACTCTTACTCATACACGCAGCTAAAACTAGACATATCCCAGCCTGCCTTGTTTCCTTAGATATAAAGAAGGCATTTGACTCTGTCACTTGGCCATATATGGAATATGTTCTTCAAATATGGGGTTTTGGAAATCATTTTCTAACCTGGGTCTCCTCTCTTTACAATAATCCGAGAGCATACATCAAATATGCTGGCTATTAGTCTACAATGTTTGACATAAGTAGAGGCACCAGACAAGGTTGTCCTCTTTCCCCATTACTTTTTGCCTTACTAATAGAACCCCTAGCACAACTAATTAGAACTAACCCAGATATCAAAGGTATTGAATTAGGCGGTCACCAGCACAAGATATGCCTCTTCCCGGATGATGTCCTTGTTTTCTTGTCTCACCCCCATATATCTACCCCAAATCTACTGAACATATTAAACAACTTTGCCCATATTTCTGGACTTCATATTAATCCCTCTAAATCAAATGCTTTAAATATTTCTTTGTCCCAATCAGAACTCCAAAACTGCCTTACCTTTTAATTGGGTTCTAAAACAACTACCTTATTTAGAGGTGCAACTCAAAATCTCTCTCAGGGATCTGTTTGCAGCCAACTATCTGCCTCTCCTGAAACATCAGGCTGCATGAAGCAATGGGCCTCTCTTTCACTCTCATGGCTGGGTAAAATTAATGCTATAAAGGTGTCTATTTTGCCAAATTTTTTATATCTATTTAGGGTACTACCTATATCATTACCATCTTATTTTATAAGACTTACTCAACGTAGAGTCCTGTCATTTATTTGGGGCATCACTAAACCTCATATACCCAAATCTTCACTTTACCTTAATAAATTAAGAGGTGGTTTAGGATTACCCAACTTTTTCTCTGACTTTAACGCTGCTCAAATAGCACTCCTTCCCAAATAGCATGCTACAGTCGAAACACCCTTATGGGTGGCTATTGAATCAGTGGATAGCAGTGGCGGAATTACCGGGGTCGCAGTTGCGACAGGGCCGGCATTCCGCCACTGTGGGGGGGGGCCCAGCGGGGTTGCTCTTCATATCGCTGAGGCTGAGCGTGTCTCTCATCTAACAGCAGAGAGACACCGGCATTGTTTGTTTTATTTCCCTGCTCTCTGTGTGTCCTCTCTCTCGCACGGCATGACAGGACACACAGCTGATCTCCCCCCTCCCCTCTCTGTGTGCTCCGCAGGCAGTCAAGTGTGAAGCTAAGGAGCTCACATTTCCCACGGAGCACACAGAGAGGGGAGGGGGGAGATCAGCTGTGTGTCCTGTCATGCCGTGCGAGAGAGAGGACACACGGAGAGCAGGGAAATAAAACAAACAATGCCGGTGTCTCTCTCCTGTTAGATGAGAGACACACAGGCGTACAGCGGAGCGGACCAAAGCCGCCTCCCCCTCCTCTCTGGTTACGGAGGGGGAGGAGGAGGAGTCCGAGGGAGAACGCTGTTCTGAGGTCTGTAAAGTTTGTATTCAAATAGACATGTGCTGGGGGGAACACTATGGGGTGGGGGTCTGCACTGAGGAGGGGTCTGCATTGATGAGGTGGGGGTCTGCACTGAGGGGGGGTCTGCATTGATGAGGTGGGGGTCTGCACTGAGGGGGGTCTGCATTGATGAGGTGGGGGCCTGCACTGAGGGGGGTCTGCATTGATGAGGTGGTGGTCTGCACTGAGGGGGGTCTGCATTGATGAGGTGGGGGCCTGCACTGAGGGGGGTCTGCATTGATGAGGTGGCGGTCTGCACTGAGGGGGGTCTGCATTGATGAGGTGGGGGTCTGCATTGATGAGGTGGGGGTGTGCACTGAGGGGGGGTCTGCATTGATGAGGTGGGGGTCTTCACTGAGGGGGGTCTGCATTGATGGAGGGAGGGGGGTCTGCATTGAGTGGGGTCTGCATTGATGGGGGTCTGCACTGAGGGGGGTCTGCATTGATGAGGTGGGGGCCTGCACTGCGGGGGGTCTGCATTGATGGAGGGAGGGGGGTCTGCACTGAGTGGGGTCTTCATTGATGGGGGGTCTGCACTGAGGGGGGGTGCTGATGGAGGGGGGTGGTCTGCATTGTGGGGGCCTGCACTGATGGAGGGGGGTCTGTAATGAGGGGGGTGTGTGCTGATGGAGGGGGGTGGTCTGCATTGTGGGGGCTGCACTGAAGGAGGGCGGTCTGTACTGAGGGGGGTTGTGAACTGATGGAGGGGGGGTCTGCAATGATGGAGGGGGGGTCTGTACTGAGGGGGATGTGAACTGATGGAGGGGGGGTCTGCACTGATGAGGTGGGGGTCTGCACTGAGAGGGGGTGTGCATTGATGAGGTGGGGGCCTGCACTGAGGGGGGTCTGCATTGATGGAGGGAGGGGGGTCTGCACTAAGTGGGGTCTGCATTGATGGGGGGTCTGCACTGAGGGGGGTGTGTGCTGATGGAGGGGGGTCCAATTACCTATTCAACTTAACACTTCAGCCAAACAAACGATTGCCAAGGCGTGGAAGTCCAAATTTCTAAACACTACTACCCCAATGAATTTGACCAGTCTTTGTTATTACCACACTAGATTGTATAGATAACTCAACTAATAAATGCATATATCTATCGTGAGCCAGACCACCACTACTGAAACTTCCCCCTTCTTTTTTTTTCCCCCTTTTTTTTCTTCTTTACAAGCTACATATCTTATTACTGAAAATTGATACTTTGACTATTTGTCTGATCATTAACTTTCTCTTTCATATTCCTGTGTGTATAAAATTAACATAGTGGTAAGATAGTTTTAATTTCCTACTATAATGTTAAATATATTGAATGTATGCTATGTATTCATGCTTTACATTCCTTTGTTTTTTTCTTGTGAAAACTCGATAAACATATTCAACAAGAAGAAAATGTAAATCTATGACATGTTTAGGGTGCATTCCCCAATCGCTGGGGAGACACTGCGGAGAGAGAGATGCTGAAAACAGAAGAACCAAAACAGTTAGAACAATAAAAAAGACACTAACACTATAATAACTAGCATATGGTGGAGCTTAATGTGAATAGTAATTGTAAAATTTAGACATGTGCCGTTCGTTTTGTTCCGAATTAATATTCGCACAAAATTTTCGTTATTCGGAGATTCAGATATATCTGAATACCTGAATTACAATATAAACAAATTTTACTGAATGCTCCGAATAACGTAACGAAATTCGTCCCAATTTCAGAAATTTGGACTGAAATTTGAATCAAATTCTACATTGAACTCCAGTCAAATTCTAACTACACATAATGCTGAAATCAAAGACTGTGTGTTAATAGAGTAATATTTCGAAATAATGCTGTTTTTGTGAAGCCAAAGGTGATTTAAAGAGTCATCGTAATCATTTGATTAAGATTTTTCTTTTGTTTGTTCACTTTGCTGCAATTGAAATTCGCAGAAAATTCTGAAATTGAACGAATCAACCAAATTGAACGAAACAAAATAACTAGATTAACGAATCAAAACATTTTTTTTTTTCGTCATGCACATCTCTAGTAAAATTATTAAAAGGGACAGTGGCGGCTGGTGTTTTCTTTGTTGGGGGGGGCGGCAAACAACCGGTCCACCGGCACTTACCCCATCGACGGGGACATGGGGGATCTGCGGGCACATGGGAGGTTGGCGGGCACATCGGGCAGGGGATCAGGCTGCGGCGGGCATCTGGCAGCGTCTCCTGTGTACTCTTCACCTCTGAGATCACGGCGGCTTCCGCTGTGCGCCCCCCCATCTCTTAAGCATCCAATAGGATCACCTGACCTTTCAGACAATCAGGAAACGGGTAACGGACCCACGCTTCCTGAAAGGCGGCGAGGCGGTTCAGTATTAGAAAAGCGAATATTCATTTGCTTTTCTAACACACCAGGGTGGGCTCCAAGAGCAATGCTGTGCACTCGGGGTCCACCCTATTTTGAAGCCTATTAGAGCTCTAATCAGGTGCTTCAAAAAAACACCCCTGCCGCTGCAATTTAAGCGCCCGGCGTCCTAAAAGGGGCCTGATGCATGAATAGGGGGTAGCCGCAGCGGCCGTAGATAGATTCATGCTATGAATGAATCTATCCATTAACCATATAGGGGGTGGCGTGGATAGAGGGGCACCCAAGCACCCTTAATGGATGGGCCGCCCCTGAAAAGGGATGCTAGATTTACATCTCTGCATCATCACCCATCATGCTGGTTCCAACCTACAACAAGCAGAGGAAGCTTTATGAGGGGACCAAACTGGAAAGCACAGAAGGTTAGCACTGGGGTCCCTGGTTCGAATCCCGGTTAGGACATGATCTGCATGGAGTTTGCATGTTTTATCTATGTTTGTGTGGGTTTCCTGCCACACTCCAAAGACATGCTGATATGTCTACTGGCTCCTGTTCTAATTGAACCTAGTAGACCTGAGCAGAATGGAAAAATGTATTTTGTTTCGGATAGATTCGTTATGTTACTAATTTAATTTCGTAATGGAATTTGCTTAGTTTGATTTCAGAATTCATTTTCGGTTCCATTTTTGTTAAAATTCATTTAATTTAATTTAATTTATTAGTTTTCTAATGAATTCCAACTTTTCAGAATGATTAGAATTCGGATCAGTCGAAAAACCATCGACTGATTTGAATTCTGTGTGAAGAATAGCTGGTTGTTGTAAGCCAGCCACCCGCGTCCTTAACAGCCATGACTCGTCATCTGTCAGCTGGCTTCCCCACTGACAGATGAATGTAAAAGAAAGAGTGCCGGCATTGCCTGGCAAAAGAAAACCATTAAAAAAATAAATGGTGTAGGGTCCCCCCCTAGTTCATACCAGGCCCTTCAGGCAGCATGCACTGGTCCGTGACATCAGAAGGGAGGTGCCACCAGGTGACATAGACAGGTGGTCCTGCCCCTTACCTATATAAGAAATGTCAAACGAGGGAGCCTGCAGTAGGCATTGCGCCTATGTGTCGGCGAGAGCGATTTTTTTTTTCGGGTTGGCGGGCGGCGTGATTGGGAGACATTGTTTTTTTATTGTTCAATAAAGGATTTGTCAAAAAATGTCTCTGTGTTTTTATTACTTTTTGACACTTTTTTGGTGAATGGGTAGGGGTACTATGTACCTGATACACATTCACATGGGGGGCGGGATCTGAGGGCCCCCTTTTTAAAGGGTGCTTCCAGATTCCAATAGGATTCCAGGATTGTGGGAATGAGGCCCTTGTCCCCATCAACATGGGGACAAGGTGCTTTGGGGCCCCCTGCCCCAAAGCACCCTGCCCTCCATGTTGAGGGCATGTGGCCTGGTACAGTTCAGGAGGATGGGGGCGCTCGCTGCATAAGGGTCTGTTACGGATGCCTTTTTTTAACATTTTTCTATTGCTGGGTAATTGCCGACATTCTTTTCTTTACATTCATCTGTCAGTGGGTAAGCCATACGAAGGTCTGCAGTATTAACCTTTGGGTGGTCCGTCACGTACCTGAAGTACCTGTTTAACCCTTCAAATGGAGGCACTGCTGAGATAAGGTGATCAACTGTGGTAAGTACCTTTTTGTCTCACCTTGACGAATTGTTTTCTTGCCTCAGCTCTGATAAAACTTTAGTCTCTTAAATTTAGTTAAGAAGGGAGACGGACCACACCTTATAAGTGGTCTTAGGTAGGCCTGTCCTTTGGTAGGACTGTTTTAGAAGTTTTAATATGTAGTACTACACTCCTTTTGGGAAGGAGGGAAAAGTGTTGGTGTTGATAAGGCAATTACCACCGGGTCCCGCAAACTCTGTCTTGCTTTTCTTATCTATCACATTGCATAGAGTATAAGATAATCTGTTGTGTGAAACACGGACTGTAAGGTAAGGCAGTCCAACTTTCACTGTGATAATGGGTCAGTCACAGGGAAAGATCCCCCCCTCCCTAATACTGGAGAGAATTGTAGAGATTATGTAGCCACTAGCCAGAGTGTGCGGAACTAATTATGAATTTAAAAATCCCTGGGTGTCTAATTTGGCTGGGTGGACAGAGAGTATGCACAGTAGCGATCCATTCCCTCGGGAAGGGGAAAATAGTGAATTTCACATGGTTATGGTAAAAGGTTTGTGTCTGGGTGATAAGAAAGCTTTCCCATGGTATTCTGGTGACCCTCAGTGGGACATGGGGTATATGAGAAAGGGAGGAGAAATTTGGTTGAAATATGCCCCTTATTGATTTCAAAGAAATAATAAGAAGCAGAAGAAATCCATGAAACCAAGTGATGAAGATACTAGTAGAAAACATAAGGCTGAGGCAGATAAAAAGAGACCAGATCCGACCAATCCTCCCCTCCCATTTAATCCGCCACCTTATCCCCCACCTTATGCTACTCAGATCTATCCGAGTCTTACAATGGAAGATATAGATCTGTTAGCAGGGCACCATGCTATACATCAAAGACAGGCACCCGCTCCATCCGCTCCAGAGCTCCAGCCACAGGTTTCTGCTCCGCAGGCGGTGGAACCTACACAGCCGACGCAGGTCCCTGTGCAACAACAAGCACAGGTACAGCAGGTGGAGGGAACTGATTCCCAGGTGGCATCGGGACATGGTACCTCTAGTGCAACAGACATATCTGATGCAGGGGATGAGGACCATGTGCCCAAGGCTTCGGGGGGAAGCATCCGCTACTGATCGTACAAAAGATATAGATAAACCAAAAGTACAAAAAAAGAGGTAAAGCAGCCAGTAAGGAAGCTAAGACTCTGGATGAGAGCACCCCGTCCCATTCTAAGAGCGGGGCAATATATAACAAACTAAAGAAAGCACCGGAGACACAAGCAACCCATACTATAGCAAAATCTGTAGCAGAGTCATCCCCTCTTTGCTCATCGGATGAATCTGACACAGAGATAGGTGTATAGGAGGCCTCTGAGGAGATCTCCATCACATCCGATGAATTTAGAAAGCAGCTAAAGAAGGCTAAACAATTCATTCATAAAGCTACGGAGATCACTACTGACCTTGTCTCTAGAACTCCAGTCAGTGTGAGACGGGTTCTTATTTCTGCTACCAAAAGTGGGGAAACTGCAAGTTTCCCTCTCATGACCATAGGAGACAAGATGCTAAAGAAACCAATCAATTACAGCCTGAAGTCTGGAACGCATAGACATCACCAGACGCTGGGTTTCATCCCTGGTGATGCTCTGCCAGGCCTCCACTGCAACTGTCTTCAGTTCCTGCTTGTTCTTGGGGCATTGTCCCTTCAGTTTTGTCTTCAGCAAGTGAAATGCATGCTCAATCGGATTCAGGTCAGGTGATTGACTTGGCCATTGCATAACATTCCACTTCTTTCCCTTAAAAAACTCTTAGGTTGGTTTCGCAGTATGCTTCGGGTTATTGTCCATCTGCACTGTGAAGCGCCGTCCAATGAAATCTGACGCATTTTGCTGAATATGAGCAGATAATATTGCCCGAAACACTTCAGAATTCATCCTGCTGCTTCTGTCAGCAGTCACATCATCAATAAATACAAGAGGACCAGTTCCATTGGCAGCCATACATGCCCACGCCGTGACACTACCACCACCATGCTTCACTGATGAGGTGGTATGCTTTGGATCATGAGCAGTTCCTTTCCTTCCCCAAACTCTTCTCTGCCCATCACTCTGGTACAAGTTGATCTTGGTCTCTTCTGTCCATAGGATGTTGTTCCGGAACTGTGAAGGTTTTTTTAGATGTTGTTTGGCAAACTCTAATCTGGCCTTCCTGTTTTTGAGGCTCACCAATGGTTTACATCTTGTGGTGAACCCTCTGTATTCACTCTGGTGAAGTCTTCTCTTGATTGTTGACTTTGACACACATACACCTACCTCCTGGAGAGTATTTTTGATCTGGCCAACTGTTGTGAAGGGTGTTTTCTTCACCAGGGAAAGAATTCTTCGGTCATCCACCACAGTTGTTTTCCGTGGTCTTCCGGGTCTTATGGTGTTGCTGAGCTCACTGGTGCGTTCTTTCTTTTTAAGGATGTTCCAAACAGTTGATTTGTCCACACCTAATGTTTTTGCTATCTCTCTGATGGGTTTGTTTTGTTTTTTCAGCCTAATGATGGCTTGCTTCACTGATGGTGACAGCTCTTTGGATCTCATATTGAGAGTTGACAGCAACAGATTCCAAATGCAAATAGCACACTTGAAATTAACTCTGGACCTTTTATCTGCTTCTTGTAAATGGGATAATGAGGGAATAACACACACCTGGCCATGGAACAGCTGAGCAGCCAACTGTTCCTATTACTTTTGGTCCCTTAAAAAGTGGAAGGCACATATACAAACTGTTGTAATTCCTACACCGTTCGCCTGATTTGGATGTAAATACCCTCAAATTAAAGCTGAAAGTCTGCAGTTAAAGCACATCTTGTTTGTTTCATTTCAAATACATTGTGGTGGTGTATAGAGCCAAAAAGATTAGAATTGTGTCAATGTCCCAATATTTATGGACCTGACTGTATGTGAACCGGCTCCATAGGGAGCCAGTCACATTCTCCTGCTATGCAAATTGGATGCAGAGAAACCTACATCCAATTCGCATAGGTGTGAACCCGGCCTAAAGCACTGCATAAACTATTGGCGCTATATAAATCATGAATAATAATAATACACTTTCTTTTTATAACTTCAGCATTGTAATAATATCACAAATAAGAGTTATATTTGACAATCCAATAAAAAGCTCACTTAAAAAATCTCCTTTCACACTGTGGGTGCTGCCTGTCTCTTTTTTCACAACTTCCTGGATTCCCAGCATGCTTTTCAGCTTCTCAATTTCTAAGGACTACGTATCCCATGGTACCTTTCTGCCTGCAAGCAGTGACTCGTGTACTGAATCTGCCTCCTGAAACTCCTCCTCTCAGCACCTCTATAGGTTAAGAAGGCAAGCTCTGAGAAATGTGTCACACAGCAGTGCCTACTCACAGGATATAGTTACTACGTGTCACAAGATTAAAGGTAGTAAATGTGTGGGGATCTTCACAAAGTAAGTTTACAAACTTCAAGATCATTCAGATTAATAGGAGTAGGATAATAATTGAAATACAACGTGGAAAAGGATATAGGATTTTACATTTTGACCATAGATATGCTTTAACATCTTCCTGTCCCTATTTTGTACAGTTCTTGCAATGTGGATTCCAAAGTCTGGTGTGTTGAGTTTCCATCCATCCAAGGTGCTTCCCATTGCCTTGCAGAATCTTTCTGGAGGCTACTGAATGCGCACTCCTTCCTACACCCCTTGGCGATGTGCTCAGGGGACACATGTACGGTATAGGACAGTGCTCCGGCACTGCGTTCGGGCACATCTGCAGTCCTGTGTTCTGGTGCATGCGCTGTACAGGACAGCGTACAAGTTATGATGGGACACGTAGTCTTGAAAATGTAAATCTAGGGGGCCCATGCGCGGGTGCCTAGGGGAACGGTAATGCCGCCTTAGAGCTCCGCTCCTCAGGAGTTCAAACCGGAGGACTACGGGTCCCAGCGGCACCGCAAATGGTTCAAAACTGAAAATAACTCACCCCAGTGACTTTCTGTACATAAAGTATGGTCTTGAGGGGACCAAAAAGCAAATTTAAATCCGGAATAAAGATGGGAGCGGCTCTCAAGCAGGCGGTCAAGATGGCGGTGCCGTCCTCCTCCTCACAGCACAGCGCTCCTCAGGCTAAGAAATCTCTGCCTCTCAACCAAAAAACACAGGCTGCTAAGGGTGAGACTGACTATAATATTAATGCCTCACAAACGGCAATGCAGTCTGACATGTTTGAAAAATTTAAATGTATGTTGCAGAAAGCTCTCAAGCAAACTTCTGATCATATCACAGATAAATTAACAAAAGAGATAAAAGAAATTGGTCAGAAAACCGCTGAATTAGAACTGAGAGTAGATGAAATTGACAATCAAACACAGTATTGTATTTGTAAGTTCATGGCCCTTAAAGAGGAGAACATCTTACTACAGTCATGTTTGGAAGACTGAGAAAATAGAGACCGACATTAAAATTTGCAGATCGGAGGTATACCTGAATCCATACTGGACTTACAGGCGACAATCACAACGCTTTTTCAAGAGTTACTCCCTGGCATCCCTATTGACAGGCTTGAAATGGACAGAGTGCATAGACCTTTAGCACCACGTAAATCTAATGGTCCCCCAGGGACATAATAACTAAATTGCACTATTACAGAACCAAAGAAAAACTGTTATCAGCAGCCAGAGGAAAAGAACCTCTCAGCTTCCAGGGTCATACCTATCAGATTTTTACGGATCTCTCCCCTCTTACGGTGGCAAAAAGGCGTGCACTCAAACCCCAACTGCAGTTGCTTCAGAGTAATCAAATTACCCATCATTGGGCTTTCCTTTCTGTCTTCGATTTACTCTGTCTGTCGCTTTCCAGAAGACTTACAGTCAGCCCTAATGGAAATAGGCTTAGTGGATGCAGCTTTACCTAAAGATCAAATATTAAAGTAGAAAAACACTGCACTAAAAAAAAACTCAGAAATAAGCTGCAGTTCAAATGTGCGATATACACAGCAATATAGAGAAAATAAAAAGAAAAAAACTGCGCTGTACATTCAAAAACATATATGTGGAATATATAACAAGTATTCCCAAATCATTAAACCAAGTGAAATTATGAGAAATCAAACTGGTGTCTGACTATTACCACGTGCATGTATAAAAAAAGTTGCCAAAACACTTGTAGTGAAAATGAAATTAAAACACCAAGTCCATAACCAGATGAACAGATGTCCAGTGGGCAAAAATGAAGATTCAATGGACTGACCTAATAGCTTACATTAATTACCTTCTCTTATTACAGGTTCCCAGTTATTTGTGTTGGTTGAGTTCCTAACTTAACCATATTCTTGACTATATTGAGCTCTGTCGACATGGTTCTGTTTAAATTATAAACATTTATTTGATTTCTCCTTTTTTTCTTGTTTCCATCTTTTTGGAAATAACAAAATATTATAGCAAATTGTTAAACATTTCCATGCTAGTTCTTAATTGGTTCCTGCAGTTCTCCAGAGTTGTTCTTTCCCTAGGAACTTCTTGCTGCCTCCTTTTTTCCACCTGTAGACTCTTGCTTTTTCTATGGCGGACTCTGCTGAAAACTCCTATGAGATGCTCCCAAACCCTACTATCTTGCTTCATAATTAAGTTGCATTGTATAAGTAATGGGTTAATACGATTGTTTTATTTATTTATTTTTTCCTCATTTTATTTTTATTCCTTTTTGATTCTCTGATCAGTGGTTCTGGTCTCAGTAAGTACTGTTTTTGTTCTGATAGAATTATCATCCTAGTTGGTCTATGGCTCCCATAAATGTTCTCTCTTTAAATGTACAGGGATTTAATATCCCACATAAACGCACAAAGGCACTACGATCCTTTTCATCTAAAAAAGCTTATATTATATGTTTACAGGAAACTCATTTCACAGATAAAGCTCATCCAAGATTTCTTTCGCCGTCATACCCACAATTTTGTACTGCCTCTGCCGTGGTCAAACAGCATGGTACGCTTATTGGTTTCCATCGTTCCACTCCGTTTAATCTTATATCACAAGTGATAGATCCGGAGGGATGATACTTACTTCTAATAGGTTTTATTTCTGATAACCCTATTACTATTGTATCTTACTATGCTCCCAATAAACGCCCAACGGCATTCCTATCCCACCTTTTCCAAGTCGTAGAGGCCCATAAATTTGGTACAACTGTCATATGTGGAGATTCTAATGCAACAATTTTCCCATTTTTAGATAAATCTGCTCCTGGGCCTACAACAGGCACAACAAACCTAACTTTGCAACGCTTACTCACTTCTCATGGTTTGGTTGAAACTTGGCGCAAAATTAATCCTACCAGTAGAAGGATCATATCCTTATTCCATCTAGCATATCGCAAGAAATTATCTCAGCCAAAATCATTTCCTTCCCATGGACTAATCATTGTGCAGTATTCACTAATATTGCTTCCACGCTTCCTAGATCTCATGACACTACTTGGTGCATGAAGGATTCCATTTTGACTCATCCATCTCTTAGTATTGAGATTGAGAGATCAATCTCTGACTACCTTGTAAATAATGACACGAGTGACATCTCTGCCCTTACGCTATGGGAGGCCCATAAAACTGTCAATAGGGGTAGAATGATACAAGCAACTATACTCAAAAGAGAACACAAACTCTTGTTTTCAAAGCTTGAGACTACCTTTAATGACTGTCATCTGGCCTTTCAATCCTTCCCGACTGCTATTAATAACTCTAAACTAGAAAAAGCTTGTCTGGATTTAGATCTTTTTTGACTGATTCAGCAGACAAAATCTTACTCAAATTCCAACATACTTTATATCTTAAGGCAAATAAGCCTGATACGCCTACGGCCAGAAGTCTAAAAATTACACAACACGCAAAGACTCTTATCCGTTTGAAAATATCCCGAGAAGCGCACACTAGTAACCCAGTTAAGATTCTAGAGGTTTTTCGTTCTAATTTGGCTAAGCTATATTCCCCAGCTTCTAATTTCGATAAGACAAAAGCGGATACATTATTCTCTAGTATCACGCTTGATAACCTTGATCAAAAAAAGCAAGATCTTCTTGAAGGCCCTAACACTAATACTGAAGTTTTGAACACTATAAAAATTTTAAAGCTACATAAGAGACCAGGCCCAGATGGGTTCTTGGCAGAGTACTACAGGCAGTTTGTACATATCTTAGCGCCAATCCTTACTAGGGCCTTTAAATTGATTCTCAATGGACATTCATTAGAACAGAGACGCTCACATCTATAATAGCCATAATCCCCAAACCACATTCAGACTCGTCTTCCTGGACTAATTATCGTCCTATATTACTCCTCAATTTAGACATTAAATTATTAGGTAAAATCCTGCCCACTAGTTTGGATACTATCATTGGCCACCTAATCCATAAGGACCAAACAGGTTTTATACCGAAGCGTCAGGCAGGTGATAATATAAAGCGAGCACTCTTACTCATACACGCAGCTAAAACTAGACATATCCCAGCCTGCCTTGTTTCCTTAGATATAAAGAAGGCATTTGACTCTGTCACTTGGCCATATATGGAATATGTTCTTCAAATATGGGGTTTTGGAAATCATTTTCTAACCTGGGTCTCCTCTCTTTACAATAATCCGAGAGCATACATCAAATATGCTGGCTATTAGTCTACAATGTTTGACATAAGTAGAGGCACCAGACAAGGTTGTCCTCTTTCCCCATTACTTTTTGCCTTACTAATAGAACCCCTAGCACAACTAATTAGAACTAACCCAGATATCAAAGGTATTGAATTAGGCGGTCACCAGCACAAGATATGCCTCTTCCCGGATGATGTCCTTGTTTTCTTGTCTCACCCCCATATATCTACCCCAAATCTACTGAACATATTAAACAACTTTGCCCATATTTCTGGACTTCATATTAATCCCTCTAAATCAAATGCTTTAAATATTTCTTTGTCCCAATCAGAACTCCAAAACTGCCTTACCTTTTAATTGGGTTCTAAAACAACTACCTTATTTAGAGGTGCAACTCAAAATCTCTCTCAGGGATCTGTTTGCAGCCAACTATCTGCCTCTCCTGAAACATCAGGCTGCATGAAGCAATGGGCCTCTCTTTCACTCTCATGGCTGGGTAAAATTAATGCTATAAAGGTGTCTATTTTGCCAAATTTTTTATATCTATTTAGGGTACTACCTATATCATTACCATCTTATTTTATAAGACTTACTCAACGTAGAGTCCTGTCATTTATTTGGGGCATCACTAAACCTCATATACCCAAATCTTCACTTTACCTTAATAAATTAAGAGGTGGTTTAGGATTACCCAACTTTTTCTCTGACTTTAACGCTGCTCAAATAGCACTCCTTCCCAAATAGCATGCTACAGTCGAAACACCCTTATGGGTGGCTATTGAATCAGTGGATAGCAGTGGCGGAATTACCGGGGTCGCAGTTGCGACAGGGCCGGCATTCCGCCACTGTGGGGGGGGGCCCAGCGGGGTTGCTCTTCATATCGCTGAGGCTGAGCGTGTCTCTCATCTAACAGCAGAGAGACACCGGCATTGTTTGTTTTATTTCCCTGCTCTCTGTGTGTCCTCTCTCTCGCACGGCATGACAGGACACACAGCTGATCTCCCCCCTCCCCTCTCTGTGTGCTCCGCAGGCAGTCAAGTGTGAAGCTAAGGAGCTCACATTTCCCACGGAGCACACAGAGAGGGGAGGGGGGAGATCAGCTGTGTGTCCTGTCATGCCGTGCGAGAGAGAGGACACACGGAGAGCAGGGAAATAAAACAAACAATGCCGGTGTCTCTCTCCTGTTAGATGAGAGACACACAGGCGTACAGCGGAGCGGACCAAAGCCGCCTCCCCCTCCTCTCTGGTTACGGAGGGGGAGGAGGAGGAGTCCGAGGGAGAACGCTGTTCTGAGGTCTGTAAAGTTTGTATTCAAATAGACATGTGCTGGGGGGAACACTATGGGGTGGGGGTCTGCACTGAGGAGGGGTCTGCATTGATGAGGTGGGGGTCTGCACTGAGGGGGGGTCTGCATTGATGAGGTGGGGGTCTGCACTGAGGGGGGTGTGCATTGATGAGGTGGGGGCCTGCACTGAGGGGGGTCTGCATTGATGAGGTGGTGGTCTGCACTGAGGGGGGTCTGCATTGATGAGGTGGGGGCCTGCACTGAGGGGGGTCTGCATTGATGAGGTGGCGGTCTGCACTGAGGGGGGTCTGCATTGATGAGGTGGGGGTCTGCATTGATGAGGTGGGGGTGTGCACTGAGGGGGGGTCTGCATTGATGAGGTGGGGGTCTTCACTGAGGGGGGTCTGCATTGATGGAGGGAGGGGGGTCTGCATTGAGTGGGGTCTGCATTGATGGGGGTCTGCACTGAGGGGGGTCTGCATTGATGAGGTGGGGGCCTGCACTGAGGGGGGTCTGCATTGATGGAGGGAGGGGGGTCTGCACTGAGTGGGGTCTTCATTGATGGGGGGTCTGCACTGAGGGGGGGTGCTGATGGAGGGGGGTGGTCTGCATTGTGGGGGCCTGCACTGATGGAGGGGGGTCTGTAATGAGGGGGGTGTGTGCTGATGGAGGGGGGTGGTCTGCATTGTGGGGGCTGCACTGAAGGAGGGCGGTCTGTACTGAGGGGGGTTGTGAACTGATGGAGGGGGGGTCTGCAATGATGGAGGGGGGGTCTGTACTGAGGGGGATGTGAACTGATGGAGGGGGGGTCTGCACTGATGAGGTGGGGGTCTGCACTGAGAGGGGGTGTGCATTGATGAGGTGGGGGCCTGCACTGAGGGGGGTCTGCATTGATGGAGGGAGGGGGGTCTGCACTAAGTGGGGTCTGCATTGATGGGGGGTCTGCACTGAGGGGGGTGTGTGCTGATGGAGGGGGGTCCAATTACCTATTCAACTTAACACTTCAGCCAAACAAACGATTGCCAAGGCGTGGAAGTCCAAATTTCTAAACACTACTACCCCAATGAATTTGACCAGTCTTTGTTATTACCACACTAGATTGTATAGATAACTCAACTAATAAATGCATATATCTATCGTGAGCCAGACCACCACTACTGAAACTTCCCCCTTCTTTTTTTTTCCCCCTTTTTTTTCTTCTTTACAAGCTACATATCTTACTACTGAAAATTGATACTTTGACTATTTGTCTGATCATTAACTTTCTCTTTCATATTCCTGTGTGTATAAAATTAACATAGTGGTAAGATAGTTTTAATTTCCTACTATAATGTTAAATATATTGAATGTATGCTATGTATTCATGCTTTACATTCCTTTGTTTTTTTCTTGTGAAAACTCGATAAACATATTCAACAAGAAGAAAATGTAAATCTATGACATGTTTAGGGTGCATTCCCCAATCGCTGGGGAGACACTGCGGAGAGAGAGATGCTGAAAACAGAAGAACCAAAACAGTTAGAACAATAAAAAAGACACTAACACTATAATAACTAGCATATGGTGGAGCTTAATGTGAATAGTAATTGTAAAATTGTGCCGTTCGTTTTGTTCCGAATTAATATTCACACAAAATTTTCGTTATTCGGAGATTCAGATATATCTGAATACCTGAATTACAATATAAACAAATTTTACTGAATGCTCCGAATAACGTAACGAAATTCGTCCCAATTTCAGAAATTTGGACTGAAATTTGAATCAAATTCTACATTGAACTCCAGTCAAATTCTAACTACACATAATGCTGAAATCAAAGACTGTGTGTTAATAGAGTAATATTTCGAAATAATGCTGTTTTTGTGAAGCCAAAGGTGATTTAAAGAGTCATCGTAATCATTTGATTAAGATTTTTCTTTTGTTTGTTCACTTTGCTGCAATTGAAATTCGCAGAAAATTCTGAAATTGAACGAATCAACCAAATTGAACGAAACAAAATAACTAGATTAACGAATCAAAACATTTTTTTTTTTCGTCATGCACATCTCTAGTAAAATTATTAAAAGGGACAGTGGCGGCTGGTGTTTTCTTTGTTGGGGGGGGCGGCAAACAACCGGTCCACCGGCACTTACCCCATCGACGGGGACATGGGGGATCTGCGGGCACATGGGAGGTTGGCGGGCACATCGGGCAGGGGATCAGGCTGCGGCGGGCATCTGGCAGCGTCTCCTGTGTACTCTTCACCTCTGAGATCACGGCGGCTTCCGCTGTGCGCCCCCCCATCTCTTAAGCATCCAATAGGATCACCTGACCTTTCAGACAATCAGGAAACGGGTAACGGACCCACGCTTCCTGAAAGGCGGCGAGGCGGTTCAGTATTAGAAAAGCGAATATTCATTTGCTTTTCTAACACACCAGGGTGGGCTCCAAGAGCAATGCTGTGCACTCGGGGTCCACCCTATTTTGAAGCCTATTAGAGCTCTAATCAGGTGCTTCAAAAAAACACCCCTGCCGCTGCAATTTAAGCGCCCGGCGTCCTAAAAGGGGCCTGATGCATGAATAGGGGGTAGCCGCAGCGGCCGTAGATAGATTCATGCTATGAATGAATCTATCCATTAACCATATAGGGGGTGGCGTGGATAGAGGGGCACCCAAGCACCCTTAATGGATGGGCCGCCCCTGAAAAGGGATGCTAGATTTACATCTCTGCATCATCACCCATCATGCTGGTTCCAACCTACAACAAGCAGAGGAAGCTTTATGAGGGGACCAAACTGGAAAGCACAGAAGGTTAGCACTGGGGTCCCTGGTTCGAATCCCGGTTAGGACATGATCTGCATGGAGTTTGCATGTTTTATCTATGTTTGTGTGGGTTTCCTGCCACACTCCAAAGACATGCTGATATGTCTACTGGCTCCTGTTCTAATTGAACCTAGTAGACCTGAGCAGAATGGAAAAATGTATTTTGTTTCGGATAGATTCGTTATGTTACTAATTTAATTTCGTAATGGAATTTGCTTAGTTTGATTTCAGAATTCATTTTCGGTTCCATTTTTGTTAAAATTCATTTAATTTAATTTAATTTATTAGTTTTCTAATGAATTCCAACTTTTCAGAATGATTAGAATTCGGATCAGTCGAAAAACCATCGACTGATTTGAATTCTGTGTGAAGAATAGCTGGTTGTTGTAAGCCAGCCACCCGCGTCCTTAACAGCCATGACTCGTCATCTGTCAGCTGGCTTCCCCACTGACAGATGAATGTAAAAGAAAGAGTGCCGGCATTGCCTGGCAAAAGAAAACCATTAAAAAAATAAATGGTGTAGGGTCCCCCCCTAGTTCATACCAGGCCCTTCAGGCAGCATGCACTGGTCCGTGACATCAGAAGGGAGGTGCCACCAGGTGACATAGACAGGTGGTCCTGCCCCTTACCTATATAAGAAATGTCAAACGAGGGAGCCTGCAGTAGGCATTGCGCCTATGTGTCGGCGAGAGCGATTTTTTTTTTCGGGTTGGCGGGCGGCGTGATTGGGAGACATTGTTTTTTTATTGTTCAATAAAGGATTTGTCAAAAAGTGTCTCTGTGTTTTTATTACTTTTTGACACTTTTTTGGTGAATGGGTAGGGGTACTATGTACCTGATACACATTCACATGGGGGGCGGGATCTGAGGGCCCCCTTTTTAAAGGGTGCTTCCAGATTCCAATAGGATTCCAGGATTGTGGGAATGAGGCCCTTGTCCCCATCAACATGGGGACAAGGTGCTTTGGGGCCCCCTGCCCCAAAGCACCCTGCCCTCCATGTTGAGGGCATGTGGCCTGGTACAGTTCAGGAGGATGGGGGCGCTCGCTGCATAAGGGTCTGTTACGGATGCCTTTTTTTAACATTTTTCTATTGCTGGGTAATTGCCGACATTCTTTTCTTTACATTCATCTGTCAGTGGGTAAGCCATACGAAGGTCTGCAGTATTAACCTTTGGGTGGTCCGTCACGTACCTGAAGTACCTGTTTAACCCTTCAAATGGAGGCACTGCTGAGATAAGGTGATCAACTGTGGTAAGTACCTTTTTGTCTCACCTTGACGAATTGTTTTCTTGCCTCAGCTCTGATAAAACTTTAGTCTCTTAAATTTAGTTAAGAAGGGAGACGGACCACACCTTATAAGTGGTCTTAGGTAGGCCTGTCCTTTGGTAGGACTGTTTTAGAAGTTTTAATATGTAGTACTACACTCCTTTTGGGAAGGAGGGAAAAGTGTTGGTGTTGATAAGGCAATTACCACCGGGTCCCGCAAACTCTGTCTTGCTTTTCTTATCTATCACATTGCATAGAGTATAAGATAATCTGTTGTGTGAAACACGGACTGTAAGGTAAGGCAGTCCAACTTTCACTGTGATAATGGGTCAGTCACAGGGAAAGATCCCCCCCTCCCTAATACTGGAGAGAATTGTAGAGATTATGTAGCCACTAGCCAGAGTGTGCGGAACTAATTATGAATTTAAAAATCCCTGGGTGTCTAATTTGGCTGGGTGGACAGAGAGTATGCACAGTAGTGATCCATTCCCTCGGGAAGGGGAAAATAGTGAATTTCACATGGTTATGGTAAAAGGTTTGTGTCTGGGTGATAAGAAAGCTTTCCCATGGTATTCTGGTGACCCTCAGTGGGACATGGGGTATATGAGAAAGGGAGGAGAAATTTGGTTGAAATATGCCCCTTATTGATTTCAAAGAAATAATAAGAAGCAGAAGAAATCCATGAAACCAAGTGATGAAGATACTAGTAGAAAACATAAGGCTGAGGCAGAGAAAAAGAGACCAGATCCGACCAATCCTCCCCTCCCATTTAATCCGCCACCTTATCCCCCACCTTATGCTACTCAGATCTATCCGAGTCTTACAATGGAAGATATAGATCTGTTAGCAGGGCACCATGCTATACATCAAAGACAGGCACCCGCTCCATCCGCTCCAGAGCTCCAGCCACAGGTTTCTGCTCCGCAGGCGGTGGAACCTACACAGCCGACGCAGGTCCCTGTGCAACAACAAGCACAGGTACAGCAGGTGGAGGGAACTGATTCCCAGGTGGCATCGGGACATGGTACCTCTAGTGCAACAGACATATCTGATGCAGGGGATGAGGACCATGTGCCCAAGGCTTCGGGGGGAAGCATCCGCTACTGATCGTACAAAAGATATAGATAAACCAAAAGTACAAAAAAAGAGGTAAAGCAGCCAGTAAGGAAGCTAAGACTCTGGATGAGAGCACCCCGTCCCATTCTAAGAGCGGGGCAATATATAACAAACTAAAGAAAGCACCGGAGACACAAGCAACCCATACTATAGCAAAATCTGTAGCAGAGTCATCCCCTCTTTGCTCATCGGATGAATCTGACACAGAGATAGGTGTATAGGAGGCCTCTGAGGAGATCTCCATCACATCCGATGAATTTAGAAAGCAGCTAAAGAAGGCTAAACAATTCATTCATAAAGCTACGGAGATCACTACTGACCTTGTCTCTAGAACTCCAGTCAGTGTGAGACGGGTTCTTATTTCTGCTACCAAAAGTGGGGAAACTGCAAGTTTCCCTCTCATGACCATAGGAGACAAGATGCTAAAGAAACCAATAGACATAGATGAAATGAATAAAATAATAAAACATTGCCCCAAACCAGAACACACAAAAATGTAGCCAGCACTTTTGAAGACACCTGGATGGTGTAATCTATATATCCATATATATCATACACATATGATCATACGATACATAAAAAATCCACAAAGTGCATAGGTGAAAAAGTCTGTAATTAAAATGGTAAAAAGTCCACAGGATAATCCGGAGTGGGGTTAATTGCTATAAGTAGAAGATGGTTAAGCTGTCACCGACACCACCACACGTGAAGAGCCAGGGGAGTACTCACATCCCCCTCTGAATAAAACTCTTACCAGAAAATGTAAGGTGATAAGCATGTAAATAGCACTTGTTAGCATATGTTTTATATCCGATTTCCCTGGACCAGCTTTTATCATAAGGAATCGATCACAAACAGAGATATTAGTATCCAATCATATGAGGAAAACAAAAACACATTCCATAGTGTAATCCTGTATAAAATTGTTTATTTCCTCATATAAACCATTTATTTCCTCATATAAAATACTCCCCCTTTAGGAATTGCAACTCTTGTGTTCATTGAGGTGTCTCACTTTACCAGGGGTCTTCAATATTAACCCTTGGGTGGTCCGTCACGTACCTGAAGTACCTGTTTAACCCTTCCCCAGATAGCAAGGATAACTTGCCACAAATTTGTGGCAGTGTTGAATTCTAAGTCTGTTAACTTGCTGCACATTTTCACTGGACCGTTGCACACTTGCAGAGCACTTGAAGCACAAGTTCTAGTTGACACTTTTCCAATTTGTAGCAAATTCGTGTGGCAAGTCTCTAGCAGGAGCAAAGTTGCAGTGGCGAGTCCACAGCAAGAGCTCTGCAAGTCTACAGCATTAAAATTCAGCCACAGCGACCCCTGTGGTGGGATGAATGTAGCAAGTCAATTTCAATCTTGCAGCTCCATTGCTTGCTATTTGGGATGGTGGAGGGGATTTGTGCTAGGTGGGGAATCATTTTTTTTTGGGGGGGGTGGGGGGGGGATTTTGTACTAGTAAAAAGGATTAGGGGGATTTGTGCTAGAAGGGGGGATGGGGGAATTTGTGCTGGGAGGGGGGCTTTGAAGTGGGGGGAGAGGATGTGTACTGGGAGGGGAAATTTGAGGGGTAGAGTATTAGTGCTAAGAGGAGTGCTTTTTTGGGGGGTCAATTTGTGCAGGGAGGGATTTGCGGAGAGAGAGGATTTGAACTGGGAGGGGGGATGGGAGGCAACGATTTGTGCTGTGAGGGGGGGTTAGCAGGCGGGGGTGAATTTGTCCTGGGTGGAGTGGGAATTTATGTTTAGGGTAAAAGAATGCAGATTAGCGCTCAATTTTTTTGGGGGGGTGAGGGTGATTTTTGCTGACATATAATGCTCATACATCTTAAGTGGGGGTGCAGGTTGGCATGTTCGCCTTGGGCTCTAGAGGACCTTGTCCCGGCACTGCTTGCGTGTATGTAGGAACGTTAGATTGTGAACATCTTGAGTGACTGATGTCTTTGTGCAGTATGTAAACCGTTGTCCATTGTCGGGTCTATATAAATGTGGTTTAGCTATTGTTAGAAGATATATGATCTAAATTACCTTATGGCACAATGATTGTCAATGCTGTATTTGGTGGTTGTCCTCTCCAGGATTCATGTTCTGTCATCTGTAGAATTTACAGAGAATGATGCAAAGAATAAAAAGTAACCAACTGCCATTCTGTGAGCGAAAACACACGGGCAGGATAGTCAGACATAATGACATGATGACTATGGCTCAAGTAATTACTTTTTTTAAAGCAGTGGTGCACAGAAAGCAAGCACATCATACCTTGGGAATGGACATCAGCACCAGAAGACCACCCTGGGTTCCTCTGCTGTCAGCTTTAAACAGGAAATTGAGGCTATGGGGGGCACAGAATTAAAAATACTGGATCAATAAAGACTGGGAGAACTTTACCAGTCTTGATTATTGCTATGACCTGCAGATAGTGAGGTCAGAATTTTGTGTAAACACCATGAATCCAAGGATCTGTCCCATCTTGTGTCATCCATTCAGGCTGGTTGAGTAATGTTGTAGAGAATGTTTTCTTGGCACACATGGGGTCATTTAATTCCAAAAAAGCATTTTAAATGCCAAGGCTTACCCGAATATTGTGTGCACTCTTTTATGGGTGCTAACCTTATAAAGTGGTCATCATTATGAATTGCCCTATGGGCTACTGCATGTTTGCAACATGTTTGCTACTGCAACTTTGCATGTTGCTCTTTGGTCTGACAAGACTTCCATGATAAGTGATTGCTGTCTAAAGAGTGATTTGCATTCAGATCACTCATCAGACAGCATTTAACAGGTGGTGAGGAGACATTGTATTGCCACCTCACAGCCAGCTTTAACCCCTTGGATGCTAGTATGCTGCAGAGCAGCCCCATTTACTTGAATGGGCCATGATCGATAGGCGGTAGTTGAAAGTGACAGGGGGTATCATTCTTGCCACGCCCGTGAAGCAAAGCATTGCGGCATGTGTACACCCCCCAAAGGGGGAGTGGGTGTGGGGAGGGGGGGTTTACTGGCCCCAACCACTAGTGTGGATGAGCCCTGTGACTAATTTGCATACCTAAACCAGTTTTACATATATCTAGGATATATTTTAATTAAAAAAAAACCCTGCACAATCTCCTAACTACCAAATGAACACCTCACTCATTGAACTATGTCTCTAATCGGAACGTGACCTACAGCATACTCTGGATCAAACACACTGGGACCAAATCTGAGCCAGTACAAAGTCATGTTTCACTAATGCAGCCGCTGTGGAAACCACTTACAAAGTTCTGCTTTGAAGATACATGGTCCTTAGCAGGTTGGCACACGTTTCCACTGATTCTTCTGCACACTGTTTTCGTGGCTGCCCCGACACTGGATCCTTTCTACACATCTGGTGGACCTCCCCAGAAGCTCAGCGTTTTTGGCAGCAAGTGTACCAAGTCCTTTGAGGCCTGACTTAAAGGACCTTGTCCCTGCACTGCTTGCGTGTATGTGAGATGGAATTGTGAGCATCTTGAGTGACTGATGTCTTTGTGACTATGTAAAGTGCTGTCAATTGTCGGGTCTGTATAAATGTCTGTAATAAAATTAATAAATCATGCAGCTGCAACACAATACATAAAATGTGCAGAAATGGCCAAGAGGTTTAGCTATTGTTTGACCAGAAGATATATGATTTAAGTGACTTTATGGCAGAATGATTGTCAATGCCTTATTTGGTGGTTGTCTTCTGCAGGAATCATGATCTGCCATCTGTAGAATTTACAGAGAATGATGCAAAGAATAAAAAATAACCATTCTGTGTGGGAAAACACACAGGCAAAATAGTCAGAAATGATGACAGGAGGCCCACCATGGGTCAAGTAATTATTTTTTAAAAGCAGTGGAGTACAGAAAACAAGCACATCATACCTTGAGAATGGACATCAGTACAAGAAGACCACCCTGGGTTCCTCTGCTGTCAGCTTTAAACAGGAAATTGAGGCTATGGGGGGCACGGGATCAATAATACTGGATCAATAATCACTGGGGGAACTTTACCAGTCTTAATTATTGCCTTGACATGCAGAGAGTTAGGTCAGAATTTGGTGTAAACAACATGAATCCAAGTATTCCTCCCATCTTGTGTCATTTATTCAGGCTGGTTGAGTAATGTTCAGGCCAAATTTAGCAGCATCTTTGACAGTAACTCTATGGGCTTGTTCATAATAGCATTGCTGTCTAAAGAATGATTCACGTTTAGATCACTCTTCAAAGAGCATTTAACAAGCGGAGAGAAGACATTAATATACAGAGGAGTGCAGCGCATATCAGGGCTCAATAAAGCATAACAAATGTGATAAAAGTCCATATAAATCCAAAAAAGAGCAGAAGGTGGACTAACAGCCCCAGCAGGCAGAGATTCCACGTGAGAAAATTTTTAATGCAAGAGTGACTTTCCCTCCACCTCCAGAGCACTCGCTTCGCTCACCTCTAAGTGTGGACCACTGAACTAACAGATGGTCAACAACGCATGTCCCATACAGGTATAACCTCCAGGTAGGGCCCAGATCCACTGACCGATATCCCAAGGGGTAAGTATGGTAAGAGAAATGCAAATCTAAGCGCTCACTGGTAACGTTATTTTACAAGGCTTTATTGATATAAAAATGGCTACTCACCAGGGCTTCAATATACAGCTCATATCAGAGAAGACACCAGGATGGCAGGGGGTGACGTCAGGACATTCCTCCTCCCTCATACGCGTTACGTTCGCAAGGACTTCGTCAGTGGGGCGGAGCCAACCAGCACCACCCGTCCTCTTATAAGCAACCTAATCGTCATGGAAACATGACGCAAATAAAGGCGGCGAAGATAGCCACTCCCCCCAATGGAACCAGAGATACCACTGTCAGGCAGCATATCCACAAACAGGAAATAGCCATCTTACATTGCCAATGAAACTGAAGGCAGTGAAAATACTGACCCCTACTGGCCGTTTCATAGAAGGCAGCACAAATAACAATCTATTCACAAAAATGAACATTAAAGAGGGAGTCCACCTAAACCGCCAAAAAAAAAAAACTGCAGCTGCTGACTTTTAATAAATGGCCACTTACCTGTCCCAGGGTCCAGCGATGTCGGCAGGCGACGCCGAGAACCAGCTCGGTTCTCGGCAGCTGCCGCCACCATCCTAGGTGAGGGAATCAGGAAGTGAAGTTTTGCGGCTTAACTTCCCGGTTCCCTACTGCGCATGCGCGAGTCGCGCTGCGCATCGTAACTGGTCCCAGCTATATCCTGGGAGCTGTGTGTTTCCCAGGAGACAGCGCGGAGGGACAGGAAGAGGCATAGACTCCCATGGGAGTCTATGCCGGAAGTGGGTGCAAATACCTGTCTTAGACAGGTATCTGCACCCCCCTCCCCCCTGAAAGGTGCCAAATGTGACACCGGAGGAGGGGAGGGTTCCGAAAAGCGGAAGTTCCATTTTTGTGTGGAACTCCGCTTTAACACCCGCTGTCATCCTGTATATCCACACACCCAATAACAAAATACCCCAAAGCAATAAAAAACATTATACAATCAAATTCATATCATAAAATATTAACATAGAAAGATTAAAATTCATAGAAATTCATTAAAAAATTCATAAAAATTTCATAAAAATAGGGGTATAGAATATGTTAAGCTACTACCTGTCCGAGATAAAGCAATTCAAGTCAAAGTCGACATTTAACCCATCAGGTTTTAAAACCTTTGCCTCAAAAATCCAGAATGATTCTCTCTGGCTTAGACGATGGATAAGGTTACCCCCCCTGCTTCAATGTCTATCGACCTTCTCTATGCCCCAAAATTTAAGACCCCTTGGGTCCCTCTCATGACAGACTCTAAAATGTTTGGAGATACTATGGGATCTTAATCACTTTTTTATATTGTTAACATGCTCCCCAATGCATACACTCAAGGGCCTGGACGTTCTACCAATATACTGGAGTCCACAATTGCACTCCAGCATATATAGAACCCCCTGCGTGTTGCATGTGATCAAATTCTTAATCTGAAACTTCCGATTGGTAGAGAAGGAAGTGAATTCTTTGCGTTTTTTTAGTGTTACACTTACATTGTCTGCATGCTACGCATCTACCACAAGCGTAGAAGCGTGACAAAAAAATTTAAATTCTATTTTCTCTAAAAATAGGTGGGTCAATCACTCTCCAGGGGCAATGACATCTCTAAGCGTCGGGGCTCGCCTGTAAATAAATTGAGGGTGATTGGGGAAAACTACACCCAATACCCTATCCTTCCTAAGGACATCCCAATGTTTTAAGATAATCCTCTCAAATTGCCTATATTGCACATTATAGTCGAGAACAATTTTATATTCAAGAGAGGCCCGGAGTATTATCAAAGGCAATCTAGGGAGGGGGTTAATGGGGGCTTGGTTAAGGAAGGGGGAGTGTTAAGGAAGCAGGGCTGTGCAGTGGTTTATGGGGAATGGGGTGGAGCTGGGGGGGAGGAAGTGAGCCGGAAAACGAAGGGGAGGTCACAGTCACGAGGGAGAGAGGGTGAGCAACTGGATGTTATGTTTAAAAAGGTTATTATGTTAATTATTATGGTAATTATTTGATATCTATATTTGGTTAATAAAACGGCTCCTATAGCCAATTTACTCCATTTCATTGTTGTGTGGTCATTAGATCGAAGGGTGGGGTTATTGGTATAGCAGGTAACAAGCCATAGTTAATAACATAGTCATGTTTATTTTCACCCTTTCCTCCGTTATAGTCAGCAACCAGTGTTTTTCTGTCCAAATTACCTATCTTTTCTCTCTCAGAAATGACCTGCTCAGATTGGTAACCCTTTTGGAGGAATCTATTCGCCAAAACCAATGATTGATCCTAATAATCAGAATCAAGGACGCAATTGCACCTTAGGCAAATAAAGACATTGTATTGCCACCTCACAACCAGACTTAACCCCTTGAACCCCACAATAGTGTGCTGCAGAGCAGCCCCATTTACTTGAATGGGTCATGATCGATAGGCGGTAGCGCCGGCCAAAAATAACAGGAGATATAGTTCCTGCCGTACCCGTGAAGCAAAGCATTGCGGCATGTGTACACCCCCCCCCCAAAGGGGGAGGGGAGTTTTACTAGCCCCAACCACTAGTATGAACGAGCTCTGTTACTAATTTGCATACCTAAAATCTCCTAACTACCAAATGAAAACCTTATTCATTGAACTATGTCTCTAAATGGAAACGTGACCTACAGCATACTCTGGCCAACACAAAATCATGTTCCAGTAATGCAGTGGCTGTGGAAACCACATACAAAGTTCTGCTTCGATGGTACATGGTCCCTAGCAGGTTGGCACACATTTCTGCTGATTCTTCTGCACACTGTGTTCGTGGCTGACCCGACACTGGATCCTTTCTACACCTCTGGTGGAGCTGCCCAGTAGCTCAGCGTTTTTGGCAGTAAGTGTACCAAGTCCTTTCGAGGTCTTATTTAAAGGACCTTGTCCCTGCGCTGCTTGCGTGTATGTGAGATTGAGAATTGTGAGCATCTTGAGTGACTGATTTCTTTGTGCAGTATGTCAAGTGCATTGTCGGGTCTGTATGAATGTCTGTAATAACACAGCTGCAACACAATACATAAAATGTGCAGAAATGGCCAAGAGGTTTAGCTATTGTTTGACCAGAAGATATATGAACTAAATGACTTTATGGCGGAATGATTGTCAATGCCTTATTTGGTGGTTGTCTTCTGCAGAATTCATGATCTGCCATCTGTAGAATTTACAGAGAATGATGCAAAGAAAAAAAAGTAATCAACTGTCATTCTGTGTGAGAAAATCCACAGGCAAAATAGTCAGACATGATGACAGGAGGCCCACTGTGGCTCAAGTAATTACATTTTAAAGCAGTGGAGTACAGAAAGCAAGTACATCAAACCTTGAGAATGGACATCAGCACCAGAAGACCACCCTGGGTTCCTCTGCTGTCAACTTTAAATAGGAAATTGAGGCTATGGGGGTCACGGGATCAATAATACTGGATTTATAAAGACTGGGAGAACTTTACCAGTCTTAATTATTGCCTTGACATGCAGTTACTGAGGTCAGAATTTTGTGTAAACATCATGAATCCAAGGATCTGTCCCATCTTGCGTCATCCATTCAGGCTGGTTGAGTAATGTTGTAGAGAATGTTTTCTTGGCACACATGGGGTCCTTTAACTCCAAAAAAGCATTTTAAATGCCAAAGCTTACCTGAATAATATGTGCACTCTTTTATGGGTGCTAACCTAATAAAGTGGTCATCATTGTGGATCGCACTTTGATCGCACTACTGCACTTTGCATGTTGCTCTTTGGTTTGACAAGACTTCCATGATAAGTGTCCATTGATACATTCTACATTCAGGGCGCCGGACGCATGGATTTCAATAGGGTTTTTAATTTTTTTTTAAGCACATGATTGGAGTCTGTGGCTCTAATTGCCTTCAAAAAAGGGTGGACTCTGCGCCTGGAGCCCACCCAGTTGGGTAACAATAGCGAATTAATATTCGCTATTGTCTTCCTGCTTCTCCTCTCTGACAATCAGGAATTGGGTCCTGAGACCCGATTGGCCGAGAGGAGAAGCAAACGGATTGACCGGAGCACTGAGGAAGAGGAGGAGACACAGGGGGATGCCGCCGAAGCTGCCTGGGACCTGAATGGGGTAAGGGCAGGGCTGGCAGATGGACGGGCGAGTGGGGATATTGACCGAGCGACCCAGCGACGGGGGGGCTATTGACTGACTGACCGACCAGGTGGTTGGGGGGGCAGCCGGGTGGTTTGTTTGCCACCCCCCCCCCCAAAACATGGAGCACCAGCCACCACTGGTCTGAGGTATTTAGTAAGAAGCATGGTGAGTTTTTTTAAGTTGTAATTTTTTGTTACAAGTTTTAGGAAAATTAATAAAATAAATAATTTTTCTTTTCACCATTTTTCACCAGTGCTGTACAGTGTCATCATATGACTGGTGTGGCAGCGATCAGGGATACTGACTGGTGACAGTCAGTCAGTCAGTCAAAAAAAAAAAAATTAAATAATTTTTTATTAATTTTTTTTAACATTTTTTAACTTTTTAAAAATATTTTTTAATATTTTTTTTTTCTTTTTTTTACATACTTTCATCAAAGAGGCGTTCGATGTCACCATTGTGACACTATACTAGTCTGGGGAGGTTGATTGGGATTTTTTTTTTCACACTTTGATGATCACTGATACAGCAATGTTTAAACTGTCATGAATTCATAACAGCTGTGATTACTATTCTTTGAGGTGATTGGCCCACTGTTATCACACGGTACAGGGTGCTTTGAATGGCCCAAGTACCATGTGAAAGCTGTGGGCCAATCAAAGCATCACAATACCAAGCACAGCTGTTATGAATGAAACCCATTTATAACAGTTGTGTTTATATGGTGATTATGTGATTGCATAGCATGATACCCCAGCTGCTCAAAGTGAATGGGTACCAAGAGCTGCAATCTACTGTGTCCAATGGATGTCGCAGGAGCAGGGCACCACGTTCCCCAGGGGGGCACTGTGGGGCCATTAGCTGGCGACGTACATGTATGTGATCCAGCCTGCCGTGCCACCTGGGTTAAATAGAGGAGGGCGCCACAGAAAAACGGCAGTTTTTATCAGCAAGCTGAAGGCTATCATTATTTTTTTAGTGATGCCTCCAGCCTGCATGTGATCACTCTGCCATAGCTGACATAGTGATCACATGATCAGGAACTATTGTGATTGGTTTATGATAGTCTGTTGAAACCCCAGCTGTCAGTGACAGCAAGAATTGAGAGCCAGCAAATGTACATATAGTGGGGAAAATAATTATTTGATCCCCTGCAGATTTTGTAAGTTTGCCCACAAAGAAATGAAGGGTCTATAATTTTTATCATAGGTGTATTTTAAATGATAGAGACAGAATATCAACCTAGCTGCCAGGGGAATAACTCCTGCAGTGAGGTTGGGAATAAAGCCAAGGAAAAGGAAAGACAGATTCTGGTGGTAGGGGACTAAATTCTTAGAAGGACAGAGAGGGCA
Organism: Lithobates clamitans; assembly: GCA_037952925.1. Taxonomy (NCBI): domain Eukaryota; kingdom Metazoa; phylum Chordata; class Amphibia; order Anura; family Ranidae; genus Lithobates; species Lithobates clamitans. Next base: position 5,016,872 of record JBBGZY010000680.1, on the reverse strand, counting down.
ATCTGTCACAAAGACCTGAAGCGCCGAACTGTGTGTTGTCTACTGGGCTCTTGGGTTCGGCACATCACGGATACGGTGGACAGATTATTGGGAGGTGCACGTTGGCACCAATGACAAAGTCAGAGGAAGATGGAGTGTCCTAAAAAATGATTTTAGGGACTTAGGAGCTAAATTGAGGAAAAGGACCTCCAAGGTAGTGTTCTCAGAAATACTACCCGTACCTTGAGCCACACCAGAAAGGCAGAGGGAGATTAGGGAAGTAAACAAGTGGCTGAGGAGCTGGTATAGTAAGGAGGGGTTTGGGTTCCTGGAGAAATGGGGCGACTTCTCAGTCGGTCACCAGCTCTATATAAGGGACGGACTGCACCTAAATGAGGAGGGTGCAGATCTGCTGGGAGTGAAGATGGCCGACAAGTTAAAGGGGCTTTCAAACTAGGCGACAGGGGGGAGGGTCCAGAGTTAGAGATAGTCGGCGCAGAACATATTCCAGAGGATAGTATTGGGGCATTATGTGTATTGTCGGATCGGCAATTCATTAATAGCCGCGAGTAGTTTTAAATGACTTTTTTTCCTTTGAAATGTCATTTTGCTGTCAGACTGTTCTAAACACGGGAAACATGCACCCCTTTACAGGCATACTATAGACACCCCCAGGTACGAAATTTAAAGGAATATTATACTTTTATTGTTTCACTTTAAGCATTATTAAAATCACTGCTCCCGAAAAAACGGCCCTTTTTAAAACTTTTTTTTGCATTGATCCATGTCCCATGGGGCAGGACCCAGGTCCCCAAACACTTTTTATGACAATAACTTGCATGTAAGCCTTTAAAATTAGCACTTTTGATTTCTCCCATAGACTTTTAAAGGTTGTTCTGCGGCTTTCGAATTTGCCACGAACACCCCAAATTGTTCGCTGTTCGGGGGAACTGGCGAACAGCCGATGTTCGAGTCGAACATGAGTTCGACTCGAACTTGAAGCTAATCCCTACTGGCAATCATTCAAGGGTATTCCCTATATCGCAGGGATAGAGAGGGTAAAAAATGGGGAGGGGTATGCCTGTTGTAGCAGAGCATCCCAGAGAGAGCCAGGAAAAGTCCTGTTCAGGGTTTATATGTCTCCCAGGCTCCTCTCATACATGTTCAGGGATCTCTGAACCATGATCCAGTTCGGATCTTGGTCCTCTCCCCCAGGCCATTTTAAACTCACCTGTGACAGACAAGCCTTCGCTCTCTGCCTGGGAAACACAGACAACACTGGTCTGTGAGAACAAAAAGGTTGGTAAAAAGCTGAAAAGCTGTATCTGTGGAAGCTGACAAGCTGTAGGCTTGCTCAGCCTGGCAATTAAGGCCTGTATATATTGTGTAGTTAGTGCCGAGACAAGGCTAGGTTTTAGTTTGGCTATTTTTGTTCTGTTTGTTTTTCTGAAACACTGTAAAGCACCTGTATATAGACTAGTATTTATCATCAATAAACACTGCACTGTTTGTCACTGTTTGTCACTACCTCACTGTATTTGGTATCTTTGCCTGAAAGACTGCTTATCCCAGCGTGCTTTGTACCTGCTACCTGTCCCCCAGGTTACACTGTATATCAAAAATGATGTACAAGTGAATGTGAGTGATGACATCACTAAGGGAGCAAGGGAGGAGATGGAATCCTTATGGGTAGAGCTGCAAAGGGATGAAACTAAGGGGGAAGTAATACTGGGAGTATGCTATAGGCCCCCTAACCAGAGGAAGGAGGCGGAGGCGGACCTCTTATTACAATTTGGATTAGCGGCAAGGATGGGAAGTGTTGTCATAATGGGGGATTTTAATTATCCAGACATAGACTGGGTAGAAGGAACTGCGCATTCATCTAAGGCTCACCATTTCCAAAATGTCTTGCAGGACAATTTCATGGGTCAGATGGTAAATGCACCAACTAGAAACAAAGCGTTACTAGACCTACTGATTACCAACAATACAGACCTGATCACGGATGTGGAAATACTGGGCAATTTAGGAAACAGTGATCACAGGTCAATTAGTTTCAGTATAAATCACACTATTAGGAAACATAAGGGGAATACAAAGACAGTGAATTTCAAAAGAGCCAACTTCCCTAAACTACGAGCCTTGCTAGAAGATACAAATTGGGATAAAATCTTAGGAACAAAGAACAGAGGAGAGGAGAGATGGGTTTGCTTTAAGAGCATATTAAACAAGGGCATTAGCCAGTGCATCCCAATAGGAAATACATTTAAAAGAGCTAATAAAAGTCCTGGATGGCTTAACTCTAATGTTAAAATGCATATAAAAGCAAAGGAGAAGGCCTTCAAAAAATACAAGGCTGAGGGATCATCATCAGCATTCCCACTTTACAAAGAATGCAACAAGAAGTGTAAGGGTGCAATCAGGGGAGCTAAGATAGAGCACAAAAGGCACAAAGCGGATGAGAGTAAGAAAAATCCTAAGAAATTCTTTAAGTACATAAATAGTAAGAAAGGGAGGTCAGATTACTAAGGTTACTAAGGATGGAGAGATGGCGAAGGTATCGAATTTATTCTTCTCAGTCTTCACGAGGGAATCGGGGGGTTTAGTAACCAAAACTGCAATGTTTATCCTCATGACACATCACAGGAAGCACCCTCATGGCTAACAGAGGACAGAATTAGAAATAGACTTGAAAAACGTAACATTAATCGGTCACCGGGACCAGATGACTTGCACCCGAGGATCCTTAAGGAACTCAGTCAAGTAATTGCCAGACCATTGTTCCTAATTTTTACGAACAGTCTACTGACTGGAATGGTACCAGCTGATTGGAGAAAAGCCAATGTAGCACCAATATTTAAAAAACGGCCAAGATAGATCCCTGGGAATTACAGACCAGTTAGCCTAACATCAATTGTATGCAAGCTCTTGGAGGGGATGATAAGGGACTATATACAAGATTTTAGTAATGAGAACGGTATCATTAGTAGTAATCAGCATGGATTCATGAAGAATCGTTGTTGCCAAACCAATCTGTTAACCTTCTATGAGGAGGTGAGCTGCCATCTAGATAAAGGAAGGCCCGTAGACGTGGTGTATCTGGATTTTGCAAAAGCATTTGACACAGTTCCCCATGAACGTTTAATGTACAAAGTAAGGTCAGTTAGCATGGACCATAGGGTAAACACATGGATTGAAAACTGGCTACAGGGGCGAGTTCAGAGAGTAGTGATAAATGGGGAGTACTCGGAATGGGCAGGGGTGGAAAGTGGGGTCCCCCAGGGTTCTGTCCTAGGACAAATCCTATTTAATTTATTCATAAAGGACCTGTAGGATGGGATAAACAGCTCAATGCCTGTATTTGCGGATGATACTAAGCTAAGCAGGGCAATAACTTCTCCGCAGGATGTGGAAACCTTGCAAGAAGATCTGAACAAATTATTGGGGTTGGCAACTACATGGCAAATGAGGTTTAATGTGGAAAAATGTAAAATAATGCATTTGGGTGGCAAAAATAGGAATACAATCTATTCACTGGGGGGAGAAACTCTGGGGGAATCTAGGATGGAAAAGGACCTGGGGGTCCTAGTAGATGACAGGCTCAGCAATGGCATGCAATGCCAAGCTGCTGCAAGCAAAGCAAACAGAATATTGGCATGCATTAAAAAGGGAATTAACTCCAGAGATAAATTGATTCTCCCACTCTATAAGACTCTGGTCAGGCTGCACTAGGAGTATGCTGTCCAGTTCTGGGCACCAGTCCTCAGGAAGGATGTGCTGGAAATGGAGCAAGTCCAGAGAAGTGCAACAAAACTAATTAAGGGTCTGGAGGACATTAGTTAAGAGGAAAGGTTACAAGCACTGAACTTATTCACTCTGGAGAAGAGACGCTTGAGAGGGGATATGATTTCAATGTACAAATACCGTACTGGTGACCCCACAATAGGGATAAAACTTTTCCACGTAAGGGAATTTAATAAGTGAGCCATTCACTAAAATTGGAATAAAAGCGGTTCAACCTTAAACTGCGTAGAGGATTCTTAGATATATGCATAGATAATTTCAAAAAACTAGTAAATAAGCACCTGAACGACCAAAACATACAGGGATATACAATGTAGCACTGACATTAAATCACACATAGGTTGGACTAGATTGACTTTTTTCAACCTCACCTACTATGTAACTATGTAACCAAAAATCCATTAAAAAAAACACTTAAAACAAATGCTGTAAATTAAGTTGCAGTTCAGTGAGCAAAATAAGTATGCGAACCCCAAGCAAAATATGACTTAGTACTTTGTGGAGAAATCCTTGTTGGCAAGCACAGAGGTGAGTCGTTTTTTTGTAGTAAGTGACCAGGTTTTCACATATCTCAGGAAGGATTTTGGTCCACTCTTCTTTATAGGTCTTCTCTAAATCCTTAAGGTTTCTTGGCTGTCTCTTGGCAACTCGAAGTTTCAGCTCCCTCCATAAATTTTCTATAAGATTAAGGTCTGGAGACTGAATAGGCTACTCCATGACCTTAATGTGCTTCTTGAGACACTCCTTTGTTGCCTTGGTGGTATGTTTTGGGTCATTGTCATGCTAAAAGGCCCATCTTCATTGTTCTGGCTGAGGGAAGAAAGTTCTCATCCAAGATTTTACAATACATGGCCCCGTCCATTGGCCCCTCAATGCGGCAAAGTTGGCCTGTACCTTTAGCAGAGAAACAGCCCCAAAGCATAATGTTTCCACCTCCGTGCTTGACTATAGGGATGGTATTCTTAGGGTCATAGTCAGCATTTTTCTTACTCCAAGAACAACGAGTCGAGTTAATGCCAAAGAGCTCAATTTTTGTCTCATCTGACCACATCACATTCTCCCAATCTTTGTCTGAATAATTTAGATCTTCATTGCCATAACTGTACATGTGCCTCCTTGAGGAGGGGGACTCGTCGTGTTTGGAGGAAGAAAAATGCTGACTATGTCCCTAAGAACACCATCCCTACAATCAAGCATGGAGGTGGAAACATTGTGCTTTGGGGCTGTTTCTCTGCTAAGGGTACAGGCCAACTTTGCCAAATTGAGGGGCCAATGGACGGGCCATATATTGTAAAATCTTGGATGAGAACCTTCTTCCCTCAGCCATAACACTGAAGATGGGTCATGGATTGGTCTTTCAGCATGACAATGACCCTAAACATACTGCCAAGGCAACACAGGAGTGGAGCAAGAAGAAGCACACTAAGATCATGGAGTGGCCTAGCCAGTCTCCAGACCTTAATCCTATAGAAAATGTATGGAGGGAGCTGAAAGATTGGCTTGTTGCCAAGCGACAGCCAAGAAACCTTAAGGATTTAGAGAAGATCTGTTAAGAAGAGTGGACCAAAATCCCTACTGAGATGTGTGCAAACCTGGTCACTAACTACAAGAAATGTCTTACCTCTGTGCTTGCCAACAAGGGTTTCACCACCAAGTACTAGGTCATGTTTTGCTTGGGGATTAAATACTTATTTTACCCATCTGAACTGCAACTTATTTTTATAACATTTGTATCATGTGTTTTTTCTAGATTTTTGGTTGATATTTTGTCTCTGTCATTTAAAATACACCTATGATAAAAAATGATAGAACCGTCATTTCTTATTAAGTGGGCAAACTTACAAAATCTGCAGGGGATGAAATAATTATTCCCCCCACTGTGCATGATTCAAATATGATAGATCAGTGTTTCTCAACCTTGTTTCAGTCTTTAATATTCCGCACATCTCAAGGCACCCCATTCTGAAATGTAAAAATCTAAACGAAAAGTTTTGCATAATGTAGCAACATTCACATGCGTAGGACACCCATAGGCGTGCGCACAGGGTGTGCCAGGTGTGCCCAGGCACACCCTAATCACTCTGTGCAGCATAGATTCCCCCTACTGCCCTAGCCCCCCCCCTTCCCCCTGCACCACTGCTGGCTTCCCTCCTCTCCCATTGGCTGTTGCTGCGGGGATGTTTTAGGATGAATGGGGGAAGGGGCCAGTAAATATGTAATTTATTGACCCCTTCCCTTTCTAAATAAACACAGTGAGTGATCGGTAGTGTGTGTTTGAGCTTTGGGGTGCACACCCTAATGCAAAAGGCTGCGCAAACCTATGAGGACACCCAATAATAGTGGTGATTTTATCCTTCCAAAGCAAATACATCTATGCACACTGGTACTGATTAGTGTTCCAATTTGTTTCTTCTTCCTCGGTTTCTCTCCCTCACTCAGCTAATGTGACCCCAGTGATAAAGGAGAGGGGAAGGGACAAACAAGGATGCTGTGCAGGTGCTCTACATCCTCCTTAACAACCGATGGCATTATTGATTTTTAGGACACCGGCGGCTAGAAGGTTGTAATGGTGCACAATGAAAACCTGGGCAGGCTTGATCCACCCACTGACTTATATACATTTTCTAGGTATTTTGCAAAGGCACCCCTGAAGACACCTGAAGGCACCCCAGGGTGCCTGGGCACCCTGGTTGAAAAAAGGCTGTGATAGATGAATGCACACCAGTAAAATCAAAGTAAAGGTATTTGTGATAAAGGTTTTACATAAATGAATAAAAGCTGATCATTTTAAGCACCCCAGTCAGTGTCAGAGCTTTTCTGTTGGAAAACAACAGACTTACTGGCTGGATCACCAGATGAAAATAGAGGAAAGAAAGCCTAAAAAGGGAAACTAATGCAGCCATCGCATTAAAGAGATGGTAAGCTGCAGTGTAATAAATGTTTGCTTTTGGGTTTAAAACTGCTTTAGGTCTTTGGTCCTCCCAAGACCTCCTGCTCTCTAGCTCCCTTGTCACCTCCTCCCATGCTCGCCTACTGGATTTCTCCAGAGCTTCTCCCATCCTTTGGAACTCCCTACCCCAATCTGTCCGGCTGTTCTCTAATGTATCCATCTTCAGACAATCCCTGACAAACCTTCTCTTTAACCACTTGCCTACCAGGCACGAACACCCCCTTCCTGCCCAGGCCCTTTTTCAGCTTTCAGCGCTGTCGCACTTTGAATGACAATTGCGCAGGCCATACTACACTGTACCCAAACACATTTTTTTATCATTTTCTTCACACAAATAGAGCTTTCTTTTGCTGGTATGTAATCACTGCTGGATTTTTTATTTTTTACAAAAAAAAAAAGGCCAAAAATTTTGAAAAAAAATAGTTTTTTTACTTTTTTTCTGTCAGTAAATTTTGTAACTAAGTAATTTTTCGCCTTCACTAATGTGTGCTGATAGGCTGAACTGGTGGGCACTGATGAGGCGGCACTTATGGGCACTGATGAGGAGGCATTAATATACCACACTTATGGGCACTGATAGGTGGCACTGATATGTGGCATTGATGAGCACTGATAGGCGGCACTGATGGGCACTGTTACGTGGCACTGATGGGCACTAATAGGCGGCACTGGTGGGCACTGATAGGTGGAAGTGGAGGGCACTGAGAGGCGGCTCTGGTGGGCACGGATAGGCGACATGGATAGGCGGTACAGATGGGCACTGATGGGCATTGATGGGTGGCACTGATGGGCAACACTGATGGGCAATGATGGACAGCAGTGATGGGCAATGATGGGCAGCACCGATAGGCGGCACTAATTGCCAGCACTGACTGGCATGGCTAATGGGCACTGATTTGTGGCACTTGTGGGCAGTGTGGGCACTGATTGCTGCCACTGGTGGGCTTTGATCACTGGCATTGGTGGGCACTGTATGCTGGCATTGGTGGGCATGGTTTCTTCTTTATTTGTGGCACTTTATTTATATCTTGTAATAAGGGCACTGATGATCAGTGCCCTAAATACTTCCCTAGCTGTCCCCCTGTGAGGAGATGCCGCTGATCGGCTCTCCTCTCCTCGCCCTCTGTCAGTGTGAGGCGAGGAGAGCCGATTACTGGCTTCTCCGTGTTTACATGTGACCGGCTGTGATTGGACATAGCTGATCACATGGTTAAAGAGCCGCGGAAGTGGCTCTTTACACGGATCGGTGTCGCACCGTGTCCTAGCAACACGGTGCGGCCATGATCGCCGCGGTGTGCGCCCCCGAGGGCCCTCTGATTCCTCTTGTACAATGTAACTGTAATGTCTGTTTTTATTTTGTTAAGCGCTGCGCAAACTGTTGGTGCTATATAAATCCTGTATAATAATAATAATAATAAAGAGGAATATACAAAGCTTAGTAATCCCATAGCAACCCACCAGCAGTTTTTTTTTTTGTTCTGGTTGCTCCAAATTGATGAAAAACAGGATGAATCAATTGGCTGCTGGTCATAATTGTTCCTTGTGCTGCCTTATTAGATAATCCCATCTCCCTGCCTGTACAATAAATGTGCTAAATATAGATGAATGATCAATTATATCAGACTTAAATACAGATGTTCATAGCTCTACAGCTCCCCAATTATGTAACTTTAAAGCCGACTTTAATCCCAATGTACAAAAGCTTTAACACACAGCATTCAAACCTTTATTTTCAGCCATGTAATTGTAATGATTGCATCTCATTCAAAATAGAGGCAAAATGCATCGAGGTCTTACACAGCCCGCACTTGGTCACAATTGTGTTCCGTGATATCTGTGTATAATTGGCAGTTCTCCATTGTCTTAGCATTCATTACGAACAGTCTGCTGTCCATGGTTCTGTTCTCAGTAATAACACAGCTACAGTTTGTAGGTATTTATAAAAGAAATTGCATAGCTGTTCATCCATCAAAACTGCATGTAAGTTTGTTCTGTGCGAATGGAACAAAACCAGTTTCCTTCACTATATTCTTTGCTATTCGAATGTCTGAATGCAGAACATACTGCATTATGACCACTAGATAGCGCTGATCACCATAGAACATAAGTATGCTCCTCAGCACCAGCTAGTGGCCATAATGCAGCTTGTTCGTAAAACATTTAAATTGCAGAGAATACACCCCGAAAATATTTGATTTGGCTTCATTCGTATAGTATACCTATAGTATACCTTATATGCAATTTAGAAAAAAATAAAAAATAAACACTTATGTGCTTTATGCTGTGTTAATATGTTATTGTAATAATAAATATATCATGGTTAATGATTTTGTCTGACCCTGCCTATCTCTGGGCCTCCTCCCCTCCCTCCCCTTCTCCCCATTCCCTCCTCCCCCCCTGTTTCCCGTTTTCCCTTTTTTGGAACCCAGTCCTAGTATTCATTATGCATTATGCGGGCAACCCGTTGGTGATGTTGGAGCCCACATTTGAGGCCCCCCATATCAAGAAAGTTGACCACCACTGTTCTAGTGGGATCCCATAAGTATGGTACATACGTAGTTATATTGGTCCAGCTTGGACCAATGTAACTATGAAAATATCCATACCTAGACTTCATCTTTAACAGGTAGTATAACTGCGGCAGCTTGGCTCCCCTCCCCAGCTACGACTAAGGCTATTGCCGAAACGCGTCAGATTTATTGTTTTATTGTCACTCTGATGTACCAATAAATGACACTTCAAGGATTACAGCTCTCCTTATTACTGTTGCATTGGAGTGTGTTGGGACACATCGAGCCTCGGCACCTGTGAGTGGACCTGGTGTATCGATTGAATTGTCCCTGCAGAGAGCGCTGTTACCTTTCTTCTTTTCCTCCCCTGGACGAGATGCCGTAACTGTACGTCGGCCCTTTAAGACGCTATAGGAGGCGCACTCGCAAAGCCGGAGGCACGCGCGCGTGCCCGCAGCATGTGCCTGGAGCCGATGCAAGTGCCCGGTGGGCGCGATGACCGCCGGGCACCTGCGATCGCTCGTGACAGAGCGAGAACCGGGATCTGTGTGGGAAAGGTTCTCTCAGGGGAAAGGAGAGATTGTGTGTTCATACTAAGTATGAACACCGATCTCTCTCTCCGCCCCTAGTCAGTCCCATCCCCCCTACAGTTAGAACACACCTAGGGAACACAGTTCGCCCCCTAGTGTTAACCCCTTCCCTGCCAGTGACATTTATACAGTAATCAATGCAATTTTATAGCACTGATCGCTATATGATTGTCAATGGTCTCAAAAGTGTATCAAAAGTGACCAATTTGTCCGCCGCCATATCTCAGTCAGGATAAAATTCGCAGATCACCGCCATTACTAGTAAAAAAATAAAAAATAATAAAAATGGCATAAATCCTATCCCCTATTTTGTAGACGCTATAACTTTTGTGCAAATCAATCAATATATGCTTATTGGGATTTTTTTTTTTACCAAAAATATGTAGAAGAATACATATTGGCCTAAACTGAGGAAAAAATTATTATTTTTTTATATATATATATTTGGAATATTTATTATAGCAAAAAGTAAAAGATATGGTTTTTTTTCAAAATTGTCGCTCTTCTTTTGTTTATAGCAGAAAAAATACAAAACGCAAAGGTGATCAAATACCACCAAAAGAAAGCTCTATTTGTGGGGAAAAAAGGATGTCAATTTAGTTTGGGTACAGAGTCGCACGACCGAGCAATTTTCAGTTAAAGCGACAGTGCCGTATAGCAAAAAAATGGCCTGGTCATTGACCAGCCAAATCTTCTGGGGCTGAAGTGGTTAATAAACAGTGCTTTAGCCACAAAATCAGTCATCCAGTTAGAATTTAGATCTACCTTATCGGTCTGTGCATAAGCTGCCTGCTGTCCATGGTCCTGATCTTAGCTCCTTTGTAGTATGGTGCCCACAGTGCCACAGCTGCCTAACTCTACCACCTCAGTAAAGTAGATCTAAAATCTCAAATAAAGTCTCAATCTCAATAAAGTAATAAAAGAAAATAATTAAAATAATAATAAAATAGTCACCAAAAATTTGAACACATTCATGTAAATTAAAAAGTTGTTTTTATTAAAAAAAAAATAAAAAAAAAATCTGCAGCTTTTATTAAAATGCCCAGTGATCCTGCCATGCTGGTCCTTGCTCAGTCACTTACTGTTCTAGGGTGACAGTGCTTTGTCCGTGTCTCCTGGTTGCTCTCCTGTATTGTCACTGTATAGGCTGACCCTGTGCAGGCATGTTTCACCATTGTCACCAACAGGAAGGCTGAGTAAAGACATTGAGTTGCTGCCAAAGCCAACGCATATATACAGGAAGTGGCTGAAAAGAGGCTAAAGGAGATCAACAGCACTGAGATTTAAAAAAAAAAGGTGAAAACATTACTTTATAAAGGAAAAAATGCAGCATTTGTTTATGATACCCAGTGATTTAGCAAAACTGAATGTCTCTAGTAATCTAGTTACATATAATTGTCAGTTGCGCAGTTCCGCATGTGCAATTGTAAGGCTTTTGCAGCAAATTTGCAGCGCATTTTCTTTGCATTTGCAGTGAATTTTTTTTAATCTTTTTAATTTACTTGCATTTGCAATGCATTCATGTGTGACAAAAATGCGGTACTTTTTTTAAACGCACATTAAAAGCACTACAGCGGTGTAAACTAGGCGCACTGAAATTCATTCATTAAAAATGCATTTGTCTGCATCTGGTGTACGAGTTTGTTTACATCGCAATCCCCTTGTTCACTGTGCAGTTCAGCAGGCACAATTACCTGTATTTGTAACATGGAGTGTTTGTAGTGCGTTATGTTGTGTATGTGATGCATTTGTGTTGTAGTTTTTTTTACTGAGTTGCACTTACATTTGTTTGTGGTGAGTTCATGTGCATTCTGTTACGTTTATGTATTAAAAAGTGTCATGGTGTACTCTTTTTTAAATGTTCATTATAGCACCGCATTTGTGTAAACTATATATTAATCATACTTGCATATGTGTTCGTACTTTGTTTAACCACTTCCCGCCCAGGCCATTGTAAAATGACACATTGTTCTGGGTGGACGTCATGTGACGTTCCACCCAAGAAGTGCCTTGTTTGGGCCCAACGGGCAGCGCTCCAGCGTGCCTGACACCCGCTGTGTCCACGGTGGATGACTGATCAGTGTACCGGCCAGGTACCGGTACCATGTGATCGCTGTGACCAATCACCGCAGATCACATGACACTTGTAAACAGTGAATGGCTTCAGTTCATGCAATTCATTGTGTACAATTGTGTTGCTAGCTATGATTGGCCACAGTGATCACGTGGTACAGACAGGGCCAATCACAGGCCATCTGTACCATGTGATTGGCTGTGGCCAATCACAGCTTATCACAACAATACACACTGAATGAATCTTTTTCATTCAGTAAAAATGATTGCTTATAGCAGTGAAATGCACTGCTATAAGCAATCATAGTGTTAGTGTGTAAAAAAAAAAACCTGATCACCTCCCCAGAATAGTACAGTGCTGATGGGGATTCTAATAGCAACCCTGACAAAAGGGGGAACTCTGATGGGGAACTTGATGTAAGGGGGGGACTCAGATGGGAACCCTGACATAAGGGGGGATGCTGATGGATACTCTGATGGGGAACCTAATATGGGAGGACTTGGATGTGGAACCTGATGTAAGGGGGCACTCTAATAGGAACTCAGATGTAAAGGGGTACTCTAATGTATGGGGCAATCTGATGGGGACCCTGATGTGAGAGTGACTTTGATGGACAACCCAATGTAAGGGGGGACTCTGATGGGAACTCAGATGTCAGGGGGGACTCTAAAATAAGGTGCACTCTGATGGGGACCCCCAGGGCACACAATACAGTGGAGCACAGGGCATGCAACATTACACATTCTTCTTTCTTGTTTGCATGGGAACCGATAATGTGCCTGATGCTGGCTTATTTCTGTTAACCAAACGCGCAACTACCTTATAAACCCCCGGCTTTTATCTTATTTTGATTAACCTGTACTATTAAAGCCCAACTCCAGGAAATCGAAATGTCTTCCCTTCCAGTAACAACTACTCCTGTCATTTATTTTTCCGCCATCCCAGGGACAGTACATTAAAGTTGATCCAGGGAAAATCTGATCGCCTCTCGGGAGATCAGGAAAGAATGCTGTCGAAAATTGGATCATGCTTTGCTGGGGTTTTTCGCCTTCCTCTGGATCAACTGTGGGTATAGGATTGTGTATATGGGATTATATATATATATATATATATATATATATATATATATATAATTTTTTTTTTTTGAACTAGATGAACTTGTGTCTTTTTTCAACCTGGCTATGTAACTATATGTAAGTAGTCTCCAGTGATGGGCTTTATCATCTTCCCCTCGTGTGTTCTCCTGAGTCTGCTGTGAGGTATAGCTTGCATGACTCCAAATTACAATCAGGTCATAGTAGCCTCTGGCAGTCATTGCTGTGCACAGAGGGGTATACAGTAATGGCTGTAAAGTCAAAGAAAACATTGAAAGTTACTGAGAACACTTTGTGATTTCTACTCTCTAATGCCCCGTACACACGGTCGGACTTTGTTCGGACATTCCGACAACAAAATCCTCGGATTTTTTCCGACGGATGTTGGCTCAAACTTGTTTTGCCTACACACGGTCGCACAAAGTTGTCGGAATTTCCGATCGACAACCACGCGGTCACGTACACCACGTACGACGAGACTAGAAAAGGCCGGTTCAGAACCAAGCGCGGCACCCTTTGGGCTCCTTTTGCTAATCTCGTGTTAGTAAAAGTTTGGTGAGAGACGATTCGCGCTTTTTCAGACTCGTGGCTTTCAGATCGTTTTCTGCCGTTCAGTTTGTGCTTGTGGGTTTGTATTTGCTCTTCAGTGCGTGCAGTCAGTTCATATCAGAGTTTTCTGTGCGATCTTGTTCGCTCGTTGCTGTTTTTCAGTTCGCTCTTCACAGGCCTTGCTGTTCTTCAGTGCGTTCTGTTACTTCGTTCTGAGCAGCCGACTGTTTTCTAGCCATGTTTCGTATGCGTACTCCTCGTAGAGTTCGTGCTGTGCGGGGGCTTGGTGTTGGGGTCCTGACCTTGACACAAGTCCAGTCCATGAACAGGGTGGGGAGGAGTTCATGGACCAAGAATTGGTTGCTTCAGCGTGACCAGTTCTGTCATATGCCTTTGCTCCGTGAGATCCGTGAGAATAATCCTGGTGATTTCAGGAATTTTCTCAGGATGACGGACCCCGTATTTCACCGTTTGTTGGCTTCGCTGACCCCCTATATCAGCAGGATACCTGCATGAGGCAAGCCATCACTGCGGAGCAGAGGTTGGTCGCTACCTTGCGGTATTTGGCGACAGGGAGAAGTCTGCAGGACCTCAAGTTCTCGACAGGCATCTCCCCCCAGGCTCTTCTTTGTGGACATTTACTGCTTGTGTTTGTTTTAGCTGACCCTGACAGAAATGTGTGGAGTCCAGAAAATGTCGTGATTGTGTAACCTTATACAAAGCACTGTTGGCTGTTATTTACTAAATGCAAAGACACTTTTCACTACAAGTGCACTTGCAACTGCACTGAAACTGCACTTGTAGTGCAAAGTGGATTAGCCCTTAGGAAATTACCCCCATTTTCTCATCAAACAACAATTACATCACCCCAAAAGTGTTGTAGCGTTGAGACAATAATCCACACATTCTTGATGAACAATCTTTTTAATACCAGCACAATCACAGGTGCATTTACCAAAGGTTTTTCTGACAAACCAACATGTTTGTTGTATAACATTTTTTGTGGTGTCATTATCCAAAATCAAAATGTGCATTTTATAGAAAACAGGCCTGTGTAAAACCCACAAGAAAGACACAAATCTTGATCTTACAAAGTTCACATTTGGTAGAACTTGAAGGCAATATCAGACATGAGTATTTAGGAACTGTGTTTGATATTGCGTTCAGATGGGGGGAAATCACCCCTGGAAAAGCCAAATTTGGAAGATGCACACAAATTTCACAATGTCAACATGTGCTATCTGCCATCAGGGGGGATCAAGGGACGTGTTTTGGGGGAGAAAGCCCTTCCTCACCGTTACTTTATTATTGAGGAAGGGGTTGCACCCCCAAAACGCGTCCATTGATCTCCCGTGATGGCAGATAGCACATGTTGGCACACTGTGTGCATCCTCCAAATTTGGCTTTGGGAAAAATCACAAAAACATTTCGCACATTGTAGCAGACAAAAGAAGAAAGTGATTTTGAGGGGCTTTAAACTCGCCCCAAAACATCAATGATGTTTTCTTATATTTTGGAATAACATCATTGATGTTTTGCTTGATGTTTTCCAATTGTAAATTACACCCCATGATCTCCCCGATCAGGATCTGGGCACTTTCGGATGTGAAAGGATCTTCATCCACAACCTCACGATCACCTAAAAAGAAAGGAAACCCAAAATAAATTAGGTCGAAAAAAAATTCTGCCATCCATCTCTTATCTGAGCCTGTGGTCACAGACACTCACCTGTTGTGGTGACTAGTTCCACCACGTCTTCTTCCTCCTGCTCAGCTTGTGTTGGTATTTCCCCTTCTTCCAGAGGGGGGGGGGGGGCTCTGGTCTCCTCGGATGAGGGGTGTCCTCCGAGTCTTTTCTCCCCTATGTAAAACAAAAATGGTATAATTAGCACACAGATATTTAATGTCAGAACTATAAAGATGAAACATTGCTTGGAAGTGGGGTACAATGATCTATTTTAGCCGAGTTCCAAGATGTAGCTTTTTTAGTGTCCTTTGTCAAGCTGCAATACTTTACCTGTTTTGTACAAGCTTCACAGATGGAGACCCCCCTATAGTATACACTGGAGCACCTGTGTGGCCCCCTAATAAAAATGGTGTTCTTTTGTCCCACACTAGTGCTCCAGTGTCCAGATGTGAAAACAGCTGCTGAGTGTCCTCTCCTTACACAGAATCTAGTTTGCTTTTCATTCTAGTAACAAAGCCATCTACACAACCCAATTCTTTGAAGACAAGTATAGGGCGTCAAAATGGTGGCCAAATGCATATGGGCTAAACAATGGTATTTTATATTCCGAAAAAAAAATGTGTGATCCGAACGAATAATGTGCCCATGAACATGAAAGTTGCCATTTTAAACTGTACAACAGTTCCTAAAAGCACATGGAGCAGCACGAACGTAATAAACACAAGAACAATAGGAACACAGCACAACTACTTACTTTTTTGCAGCACTCTCCGGATCTTTCTGTACTGCTCATGTTCTCGTAATTTCAGGTCCGACCACCGCTTCCTGAGCTCATCTTTCGATCGTCCTTCCCCGAATTTCCGGGGCAGACTCCTGACCACTTTCGCCATGATCTTGGCCTTTCGGACATTGTGGTTGGGGTAAGGCCCATACTTTCCATCATAGTCGGCCTTCTTCAGGATGTCCACCATTTCCAACATCTCCCCAAAGGACATATTTGAGTCCTTTAATCTCCTTCTGGATCGGGACGTTTCAGGCTCCGGCCTTTCCTCCTCCTCCTCCTCCTCCTCGTTGCTGTAATTAGCACAATCCTGCTGTCTATCCGCCATGTGCTCTTCCCCCACTGCGCCGAACGAAAAGGGGCGGGGAATAGAATAGAAAGAACGTCAGGGGCGGGCGGAGTTATACGCATGCGCAGTGTGTATAAATCGTAACGCGCGCGTCTTACGTACGATCTGTGAGCGGAGGAAGGAGCATCGGAGACGCCGATCGTGCTAACGAAGGTAGGATCTAAACTTGGGCCTATACTGCTTCGAAATTGAAGCCTATATTGTAACAAGATTAGGGGAGTTTGGCCTGACATTAGGGTTTGTCTTGTGTTGTGTCTTGCAGAGAAAATGGATGGGTTCAACGACCACAATTTCCTGCCCCTGTTTATTGACAAGTACAGAGAGCTGCCCTGTCTGTGGCAGGTCAGACACCCCCACTATAACCATAAACAGAAGAGGCAGGCAGCGCTGGAGAAACTGCTGGAGTTGGTGAAGCCGGTGGTCCCCACAGCAACCATCCCCTATTTAAAAGCCAAAATTGGTGGCCTGAGGAGCACTTATCTTAGGGAGCGCAAGAAGGTCACAGATTCCCAGAGGTCCGGAGCTGCAGCAGATGACGTTTATGTCCCCAGGCTGTGGTACTCCGAGAGACTGCGATTTCTGTCAGACCACACTGAAGTCAGGGAATCCCTCTCTACTCTTCCTTCCACGCTTCCTTCCATCCCAGCTGAGGCTTCTGATGTCCAACTTGTGCCTTCCAGCCAGGAAGAAGTGGAGGAGCCAAGCTGGAGTCAGGTATAGCATTCTTCTACAGATTTCTGGGCAATAAAGAAATGATGTTTACTAGATGTTATTATTGATCACTAATTGCTGCTTGAAAGTGTTTTACATATCAATAGACAGTAGTGGGCACCCAAAATTGGGACAAGAATGCAAAATGCTGGGCTCAGAAGGATAGTCTGATATATTTGTTAACATTCAATTTGCAGCAGTCAGGAGGTGAAAATTGTGTGTGATTGATGAAAACAATACTAAAACTATGTCCCTTTTTCATACACAGGAAGACCTCAGCCAGGAGGAGGCTGTGGAATGTGGCAGTCAGGAGGAGGCGGGGATTAGTGGCAGCCAGGAGGAGGCGGGGCTAAGTGTCAGCCAAGAGAAGCCAGGGACAAGTCGCAGCCTGACTGAGTCTCAGGTCCCTCCCCTCCGCCTGCCATATAAAAGGGCCAGGAAGGCCACTCCCAGTCCTGTGCAGGATTCAGCGTACAGGCTGATCCAGGAGGCTTCGGCGTCCCTCAGAGCCTTCCCCAGTCCTGAAGAGGCCTTTGCCTGCATGGCTGCCACCAAATTGCAGGGCATGCAGGAGGGCCAACGCAAGATTTCTGAGGACCTGATTTATAAAGTCCTTCGTAAGGGGGAGAGTGGGGAACTGACACACAAGACGGATGTCATTGAGAGGGACAATCCTCCTCCTCCTCCTCCTCCTGCTGCCACAACTCCACCACCACAGCCAAAGGCTGGAAGGAAGCGTGGAAGGAAGACCACAGAGTGATTGCCCTGGGTTCAGTCTGGTCTGACAGAAGATGCAGTCTCTCGTATGACCACAGCCTGGGGACACAGATGTCATCTGCTGCTTTCCGGATCTCTGGGACTTCTGGACCAGACTGCCCTCCCTTAGATATGGACTCCTCAGGCCACCAATTTTGCTTTTAAATAATTGATGTCTGCCCTGGGAGTCCAAGGCTTCGCCCACTTCTGCAGTTTCTCCAGCGTTGCCTCCCTCTTTGTTTTTTTATAGTTGTGACCCCTTAATAAAATATTTTTAGGTAAATTCTACTCTCCTGTGTGTGTTTTCATCCAAAAAGGACAGTTTGTTGGTGAGTATTCAGGTACATTTCTAAAGTACAATGTGAAATTAACAAGGGACAACAACACCAAACAATCTCCTCCTACAGATTAAATAGAACAACATATCAATGGTGTTGTGGGAACTTGTCACAAAAAACACACAAACATTTTCAGGAGTACAAATCAAAATCAACAAAAAAAATAAAAATAAAAAGAGAAACACAAAAAAAGATTCTACATTAAAGTAAAAAAAAAAAAAAATATGTTGTCAGATGTGAGAAATCAAAATATATTGAGGGAATCCCGATAAATAGTAACGAAAAAAGTTTGTGAGAAGTGTGTGTGAATATGAGCATCAAAACGACTTAATTCTTGTCACATTATAAAGAAGAAGAGAGTGCGCTGTATTAAACCATTTTGAACATTGCAGCGTTACGAAAGTGCTTTATCCATTACGAACGCTAAGTTTACCAGAATGAGCTGTCCCGTGTCGGAATTTCTTCTGAGCATGCGTGGCACTTTGTGCGTCGGAACAGGCCACACACGGTCGGAATTGACGAGATCGGATTTTGTTGTCGGAAAATTTTATCTCCTGCTGTCCAACTTTGTGTGTCGGAAAATCCGATGGAAAATGTCCGATGGCGCCCACACACGGTCGGAATTTCCGACAACACGCTCCGATCGGACATTGTCCATCGGAAAATCCGACCGTGTGTACGGGGCATAACTGTGATGTATTTTTAGTCATTTACTCTTGTATGTGCAACTGTACAACTTCAGATCCTAGGGGGATTAGAGTCAGACATTTTTTTCCCCTAAATTTTGGGTAGAGCAGAGTAGAGTAACAATCTCTTTTTTTCATCCTTTGTTACATCTTTGGTACCACTGATCTCCTGAAGCCTCTTTGCAGCCCCTTCCTGTCTACATTCCGTAAAGCGATGGCTGCCTGGTATTTCTCAATGAGGGTTTCCTGATGGTGTCAATAGTGGACCATGTCTACATAATGCATGTTAAAAAGGCCACTTATTGTCTCCATTGGAAACCTGTGTAAAAGAGTTTGCGAAGGTATTTGGTGCACAGAGGTGATTTATATTTTGTGTCTGTAGCGCTACCCCCCCCCCCCCCCCGTAGGAGCTGCTGGTAAGTTTGGGTCCTTTGCTCTCTCTAGCCATAGACAAGGCCTCACTCTTGCTGACACCCCCAAAATACCTTTTTTTTGGAAGCTCCACATCAGATGTACAAGAATTGCACATACTGCCCTTTAAAAGATAAGCAGACTGTGTTGGCAGAATTAAGATCACAAATACAACAGCAAATTGGCACATTGACACAACAGTAACAGATACAACAGACCCAACAGAGGTGTCTCTACGCAGTAGACACGTGCACTGGCAAAAAATGTGTTCGTTTTCGTTTCATTCGTTTTTTTGTTTTTTTTTGCTGTTTTCGGAAATTCGAAAATTCGGAAATTTCGGGAATTTTCGAATTTCGAATGTTCAAATTTTCAAATTTCAAATTTTCGATTTTCGGATTTCCGAATTTTCGAATGTCCGCAAAAAAACAAAATAACTTTGAATTCAAAAATTTGAAAATCCGAAAAAAAGAAAGAAAATCAGTAAAATTTGAAATAATATCTAACTATTAAATTATAGGTATTGGAATTTCCTTTCAAATTTGTCTGTTAGTGAACGTAACGAGTACTAATTTATCCGAAGTTACGAATTATCTGAAATAACGAATGCTGCATCTAAACAAATTGAACGGAAGAAATTAATAATAAAAAATGTATTATAATAATAAGGTTTTATTATTATTGTTGTTATTTATTATTATTATATTATATTAGTTTAGATGTTACGTTCCATTTGTTTAGATGCGGCATTCGTTATTTCAGATAATTCGGAACTTTGGATACATTCGTACTCGTTACGTTCACTAACAGCCAAATTTGAAAGGAGATTCCAATAATTATAATTTAATACTTATTATTAGTTAGTTATTTCAGATTTTCGGGTTTTCAAATGTTCAGATTATAATTCTTTTGAATTTTCAGATTTTCATTCTTATTCTTGGATTTTCAAATTTCCAAATTTTAGAATTTTTAAATTTATGAAATTTTCGAATATTCGAATTTCCAAAATATTCCATTTTCCGAAATTTTTAAATTTCTGAAATTCGAATTTATGAAATTTCGAATTTCCGAATTTCGAATTTTCGGAAATTGGGAAATTTGAAAATTCGGAAATTTGAAAATTCGGAAATTTGTAATTTCGGAAATTCGTAATTTCAGAAATTAAAAAATTCGGAAATTCCGTAAATAACGGATTTGTCAAAATTAGTTAAAAAACGAATTTGGAACTAAACGAATTGCACATGTCTACTACGCAGTATATACTGCAATACTAGGAGCACTGGCTCCTAGTCTACTACGCAGTATATACTGCAATACTAGGAGCGTAAACAATATCTCTCTGCATGAGAGATTACACCTCAAATGACCAAAAAGGATTATAAAGAGATGTAACAGGCTAAGTCACTTGAGGGCTTTCAAATGAAGGGGCCAGGTTTAGGCCTTTAAATTTTAAACTCATTATCAGCAACCCAGTTCTGCCCTCAGGCATCAAGTGACACAGACAATTCTCTACGAGAAACTTCTGCCGGCTATGTTGGGCCTTTTAAAACAGTTGGTGTGCAGAACGGTGAATGTGACTCATAGGGTGACGATCAACAGCAGTCTAGTGTGAAGTCAGGCTCATTCGGTGTGTAGACTCCTTATTGCAACAATGGATGCAGCAGCAAGTGTGATGGAACTCTTGTAGCAAAGTGTTAACGGAGAGAAATTGCTCTTTAGCCAGTCTAAACTTGAGAAAGGGTTAACAGATGGTTTTAGCTGTAAAGCAGATTGGAGACCCTCTCACCAGAATCCTCTGTGGCAGTCCTCTGAAGGCAGCAAGAGATCTGTATAGGAGGGGCCCCCAATAAACAGCGATACAGCAGATGGCAACTAATGTGATAGTGGCCTGGACAGTGATTTTGGATGTTAATGTCCTCGTTTTGATCAGCCTCCTGGTTCCTGTGTCCAGCACAGCAACTCTCTCTCTAGCACTGCACAGCTTGGCACAGCATAGCTCGGCACTGTTCAGCTTGACACTGCTTGGCTCAGCACGCCTTGACACAGCACAGCTCTCTCTCTCCTACCCGGCTGGCAGGCTCCCCCCCCACACCTGCTCCTTCCCAGGCTTGTACTTTTATATGGTCCCTCCTTTTTCCAGGTGCTTATGGACCTTGTAGTTGTAGTCTTGAAAAAGGATTCTAACTAGAGACGTTTGTGGACTGCATTTCCCAGACTACTCCTGGCAATTTGTAATCCAGTCATAGTTAGGCAAGAATAACTGGCAATGCCATTTTGTTAAATAAGGTTTTGCACTTCTTTAACATTGCCCAGTGTTACATGACCATGGAGGAATATATTTAATTTAAATAATTTGTGTCTGGAGTTGAGCTTAAGGTGGAACTTCACACAAAAGGGGAAGTTTCACTTATTTACATCCTCCCCCCTCCACTGCTACATTTGGCACTCTTTGGGGGGGGAGCAGGTACCTGGTTTTGACAGGTACCCGCTCCCACTCCCGGTCGGATCACCACTGCAATCCGAGTGGAAGATCACCCCCCCCCCCCCTCCATCCCCGCAGGCTTCTGTGGTACATCACAGGTACTGGAAGACTGCAAGACCAATCACAAAGCACAGTGGGAAACCGGCTATGAAGCCACACAGCCGGCGCCTGGACCCAAAGCCGATTGAAGAATCGGCTCAGGTGAGGACGACGTTGGATCCTTGGACAGGTAAGTGTTCTTATAATTAAAGTCAGCAGCTACAGTATTTGTAGCTGCTGACTTATATTTTTGGGGGGGGAGACTGGACCTCCTCTTCAACCATATTTTAAATTTTTTTATGGTAAAATTACTTAAACTCAGTGTTAAAAAAATGTTTTGTTAGCAGAGGACCTGTAGATTAAAAAAAATTCAAATGTAGCACAGTATTTGCACACTTGTCTATATTTTCAATAAATAAATCCACTAAAAAGAACTTTAGTGCACACAAACATTATTAATCCCAAAGTTTTTATTAAAAAAAAAAAAAAGATTTAGTCTGAGTCAAATAAATTGATATGTCAAGCTTTAAAACCAAGCATCTCAAATGCAATACCTTAAATCAAAATTGTACATAGACTGCACTGTAAAAGCCTCTAAAGCTCACACGCTTAAAATGAACTATGAATAATGGCCATAGAATTATTCCTCTCACTCCAGCATGCATACCAATGCCTTGCAGAATTGTCATCTATATAACCGTTCAGCTTACAAGTTGGGTGATTTTAAAAATCATTGTGCTTAACCACTTGCCTACAGGACACTTTCACCCCCTTCCTGCCCAGGCCAATTTTCAGCTTTCAGTGCTGTCGCACTTTGAATGACAATTGCACGGTCACGCAACACTGTACCCCAACTAAATTTTGATCATTTTTTTGAGACAGATAGAGCTTTCTCTTGGTGGTATTTAATCACCACTGATTTTTTTTTTTGTTAAACAAATGATAAAATACCAAACATTTTGGGGAAGTTTTTGTAAGTAATTTTTCTCCTTCACTGATGTGCGTTGATGAGGCTGCACTGACGGGCACTGATGAGGCGGCACTGATGGGCACTAATGAGGTGGTTCTAATATTCAGAACTGATGGGCACTGATATGCAACACTGATAAGCGGCACTGATAGGCAACATTTATGGGCACTGATGGGCGGAACGGGTAGGTGGCATTGATGGTCACTGATAGGCGACACTGATGGGCAGCACTGATGGGCACTGATAGATGGCACTGATGGGCGGCACTGATAAAGAGTCACTGATCGACACTAACAGGCATCACTGATAGGCATTAATTGACAGCACTAGTGGGCACTGATTGGCAGCACTGATCATAAGGGCACTGATGTTCAGTGCCCTGAATGTCAGTTCAGATGCCCCCACTGAGGAATGCCGCTTCCCGGCTCTCCTCACGTGCTGTCAGCATTGTAACTGGCATTTCCTGTATACTCTGTGATCAGCTGTGATTTGACACAGCTGATCACATGGTAAAGAGCCTACATCAGTGATGGCGAACCTTGTCACCCCAGATGTTTTGGAACTACATTTCCCATGATGCTCATGCACTCTGCAGTGTAGTGGAGCATCATGGGAAATGTAGTTCCAAAACATCTGGGGTGCCAAGGTTCGCCATCACTGGCCTACGACATAGGCTCTTTACCGTGATTGGTGATGAGCTGTGTCCGAGGTACACAACGCACCACTGATCGCCGGGTGCCCAGAACGAGCGTGCTTCCACCTATCTGTCATTTCACTATATGGCGGCCAGGAAGCAGTGTATTTTTTAGTTCAATCTGATTTTATTGAAAATACAAAGAGAGGATAACGCATATAAAAATAGAAGCAAAATGTCTGCTTTGATAATAAAGATAGAAAGATTACAATCTCTTATATACAAATTCAAGATAATAAATTCAAATATCAAAGAAGTACAGGTGGTTGTAAAGAAATCGAGCTACAAGGGATAGCATTGCAGGTGAGAGGCACCAAAAATGGCATATAAACTTCATTGTGAAGGGAAGGGCAGTTAGTGTATTTTTTTTATATTTTAATTTTCTACACAGTTTTTACATTTTTTTTCACTTAATGGTTTTTGCTATAAGGCTGACAAGCATATATGGAGTGAAGAGCGCTATTCATCCAGTCATCAGGGGTCAATCTGCTGTTTTCCCTGCAGCCACGTTTGTTCCTGCCCCATTACTGCTACATTATAAGACTTTCAGCGGCGGTAGTAAAAAAGGCTAATGAAAGCTATAGAAAATTACATTTTGAAATTACATTTAGGTTTTGTGCACATGGGCAGATAAAATGCTGCTTTTAGAGACATTCCTTTTTTTTACTGGCTTTGAATGCAGCTCCATTTCAGCCAATGTATTCATGCCCACTGTGGCTTTATGTTTGTATACAAGAGAGCGAGAAAATCCCCCAAGCCTGTACCCAGAGAGGAGCTTACAGATATAATTTATGTGCATAAATGTGTGTAATTAAATTCCAGTGGTCAGAATAAATACATATTCTAGCCAATAGAATATTGGCTTCTAAATATGCTTCTAAAAGCCATATGCCCTGTGCACACGATCGGACATTGATCGGATATTCCGACCACAAAATCCAACGTTTTTTTTCCGACGGATTTTGGGCCAAACTTGCCTTGCATACACACGGTCGCACAAAGTTGTCGGAAAATCCGATTGTTCTGAACGCAGTGACGTAAAACACGTACGTCGGGACTATAAACGGGGCAGTAGCCAATAGCTTTCATCTCTTAATTTATTCTGAGCATGCGTGGCACTTTGTGCGTCGGATTTGTGTACACACGATCGGAATTTAAACGATCGGATTTTGTTGTCGGAAAATTTTATATCCTGCTCTCAAACGTTGTGTGTCAGAAATTCCGACGGAAAAAGTCAGATGGAGCCCACACACGATCGGAATTTCCGACAACACAATCCGATCGCACTTTTTCCGTCGGAAAATCCGACCGTGTGTATAGGGCATTACACTTATAAACACGTATAATTACACGCCAAAACTACCAACTCCTGATAGAAAAATCTAATGTAGGTAGAACTATTTTTAAAGCGGACCTTCAGTCATTTTTTCATCTTTCCATATATTAAATCTTCTGCCCTTGTTGTTGTTTTAACTTTGGATAGTAAAACTTTTTTTTCTGCCAGTAAATACCTTATACAGCCCACTTCCTGTTTCTTGTCTGGTAATAAGCCTAGGCTTAAGAAATCATGCACAGCTCTCTCTCTCTAACTCTAGTGAGAGTTTGCCAGGAAGGGAGGGGGAATGAGTCATAAGAGGGCCAATGAAAGCTGCAGGGCTGGAGGTGTGCCTCTGTGTGTCTGTGTTAATCCAGGAAGTGAACAGGCAGCAGCTTCAGCTGCCCACAGTTAAAATGGACGCAGCCAGACTCAGTGGAGGGAGATTTCTGCAGCATATTTGGCAAGTACAGAATCACAGTATATATAAAATAATATGCAAAGTGGTTAGAGGGAAGCTTCAGAATGGCAAAGATGTTTTTATTAAAAATGTTGTGAGTAGACTGCAGTTCCTCTTTAAGATGCCTGTGTGCATGAAGCAAAAAAAAAAAAAAAAAAGACATGGAGAGGGACCATCACACATTACATGACTAGACACAGACAAGAAAAAAGGTAGAATTGGGCTTTCAAGTTGAAGGCTGGGCTAGAGGAAAAATTACCCTTGTAGTTGGTTCCCCACACCCGCACTGCAAGGGTTAATGGTTTTTTTTGTCTGGGGGATTGGATAGGGGTGTTTCAGAAACCATGAATCAGACTGAGACAGAAGCACAGTTAAATCACACTTGTTTAATAATAATAAAAATAAGGTAAACATAGTAAACGTAGTCAAAACTAAGAGCCCTTTCACACCAGGCCGCCCATAGCGTCGGCGGTAAAACGTCCGGCGTTTTACCGTCAGATTAGCGGCGCATTTCGGCCACTAGCGGGGCGCTTTTACCCCCCGCTAGCGACCAAGAAAGGGTTAAAACCGCTCCTGCAATGCGCCGCAATAGCGGCGTTTTGCAGGCGGTATCCCAGCGCTGCCCCATTGATTTCAATGGGGAGCAGCGGTGGAGGAGCGGTAAACACACCACTCCTTCGCCGCTCCAAAGAAGCTGCTGGCAGGACTTTTTTCCCGTCCTGCCAGCGCAGCGCTCCGGTGTGAAAGCCCTCGGGCTTTCACACTGGAGACAATGCTGCAGCTGTTTGAGGGCGGATTGCAGGCACTATTTTTAACGCTATAGCACCTGCAAAATGCCCTCGGTGTGAAAGTGGTCTTAGCAGGAGTTCAGGAACCGGAACGGATAATCAGACAAGCCAAAACGTCAGGGAGCCAGAGAGGAGTGTAGTAGAACAGCAAGCAGGATCTGGGGCCAGAAGGAATGCCAGCCAAGCAAGTCTTTAACAGGAACACAGGAGAGCATCTCTAGAGATGTGACCAAGGCGAAGGCAGAGCTCCTCTGGGCTGGACAGCTTAAGTAGGCAGGACTGACCAGCAGGATATCATCAACAGGTGAGTCACTGTGGAGAGATAGGAGCTGGCAATTAGCCGACAGCTGAGCGGCCAGCTTAGAGAAGGAAGGGCTGAGCCCACCCCTGACAGGATGAGATACTTATCTCATTTCCCGCTATCATAGGGTTGCTCTACACTTCAGCACCCAAACCAATTTGTTTGGCGTTTCAACTCTCCAATTTCATCACTTACATAGGTGTGTGTATAACGACAGCGGCTGGTCGGCAAGTGGTAAACATATCTTACAGCAGCTGGCGGGAGAGGAGGGAAGTTGGCAGCACTTGGAGGGGAGGTGGGGCACGGTAGAAGTCGGGCAGCAGGGGGAATCTGCACCATACGGGGTATGCAGGGTGTGCCCAGTCACACCCTGCACACCCCATGGGCTTGCTTATGATCACATACATCGCAGTACCATTCATCCTGAATTGTACGCGAGGACACAGAGGGCACGGCCATATGCTATTAAATTTTTGTCTTTAGTTATTCATTTTTAAGAACATTTTTTAAATTTTCTAATCATTAATGGGGTTATAGTGATATTTATTTTTGACAGGTGATGAGACAAAATCTTTCAGTAATGAGAAAATTCGAAGGAGTGAGGCGGAATATTTTTTCTGCATCGATTGAGTTTCACACAGTGAATGTGGTTTTGGTTTGCTGAAGTCCTTTTGTTTCAAAATTGAATGTTAAAAGCAAATTAAATTTTGAAGCACTTTCGAACAACATTCATCAAGTTTTTGAATGTACTGAGAATGTTCGTATAAATTTTCATTTACAAATGCTTTTAGTGAAATAGAAAAGCAAAACATGAATATTCAGAATAACCATTGCTTAGTAGATTTCAAAACAAAATAAAACATAGGCACGTCTTCAATATCGCTATAATATGTAAAGCAAGTAGAATGATGTTGCATTTCTGTCGTATAATCCAGAACCAACATTAGGTACAAAGAAAGTGTCTTCACATAAAGATATTGGACAGTGAATAAAAGAATAGCACCAAAAACAACACAAGCATACTGGGGAAAATAGTGTATAGAGGTATAAATCCCTGGAGCAAACCAATCTAAAGAAGGTTATTAGTAATAGGACCAGTAATCCCATAACTATGAAAGAATGGCATCCTATCATAAATGGTATGATGTGTCCTCTCCATAATTCTAATTGACTTAATGCTGTCTAAGACCTGAGACCAGGGTGTAGAGTTAGTTCACTAATGCTGGCTGATAATCCATTGGATAGCACTTTACAAGGTGTTTAATTAAAAAACAAAAAGAATCGCGCTAATGAGTGTCAAAATGTGCATAAATTATAAAACAGTGACAAAAATGAGTGGGCACAGTTATATGCAGACACAGTGTAAACAAAAATACATCAAATTGAAATAAATCCCTCATGTGATCTTTTAAAGTCCAAAGGGTGAACTAAAAAACAGTGAAAGCGGTGGCACTAAACCACCAGTCTAAATAAAACTCCAAGTGATTGGTAAATATTCATCCGTGAGAGAGGCAGTCCACCACCAAGAATGGAAGGGGTCACTCCTTACCAGAAGGCCATGATCCCCCACTACAGAGGATCACAGCTCGCAAACACAGCTGAAAATGGCAACTGGAACCCGCATCAGTATCCACTACAAGGTCATCACCAGGGATAAAGCGATAATTCTCCCACTCTACAAGACTCTGGTCCGCCCGCACCTAGAGTATGCTGTCCAGTTCTGTGCACCAGTCCTCAGGAAGGATGTACTGGAAATGGAGAGAGTACAAAGAAGGGCAACAAAGCTAATAAAGGGACTGGAGGATATTAGTTATGAAGAAAGGTTGCGAGCACTGAACTTATTCTCTCTGGAGAAGAGACGCTTGAGAGGGGATTAGATTTCAATTTACAAATACTGTACTGGTGACCCCACAATAGGGATAAAACTTTTTCGCCTAAGGGAGTTTGTGACGAAACGTCCCACACTCCGCTTGAGTGCTTTCGTCATATACCGCTTCCTCCCAGTCTGAATATAGATATCAGATATTCCAACCGCCGACAACCATAAACAAGACAACTGGTTTGGTTGCTCAACATGAACTCAGAGAGAACTCACAAATATATACAGCAGGATGACAATACAAACTGTAACCAGAAATCTAATTGACATGAGCTAGTTTACTAGTTTACTAGTTTACTTTCAGGGCAGCCTTGCCGTCTCCTAACTCACAACTTACAATACACATAAGTAGAAACACACCCCCCAATAGTTTGCTAGGAGACAAAGGTGTGTTAATGAGCATAATAAACTATTGTGTGAAAGACCCGTGCTTTCCAGATCTCATTAGTCAGCATTCCTTTCATATACATCTGTCCACTGAGTCCCAAGCTGGCAGGGACCATCATGGCCTCCTTAATAATGTCCTTTTGCATTACATAACAGAATATCTTCCTAAATGCTTGTAGCTCCCTCAAATGCCAGGGCCCATAGTTGGTAGGCAAGAAACTAGCATTCAGTCCCCTCCAAAATCCTCTGTCCCGGGTGAGTCTGTCACAGAGTTTAAGACACATGGCCACTCATTCAAATTAGAAGAAAAGAGGTTTAACCTTAAACTGCGTAGAGGATTCTTTACTGCAAGAGCGGCAAGGATGTGGAATTCTCTTCCACAGGTGGTGGTTTCAGTGGGGGGGCATCGATAAAAACTATTAGATAAGCACCTGAACGACCGCAACATACAGGGATATACAATGTAATACTGACATATAATCACACACATAGGTTGGACTTGATGTACTTGTGTCTTTTCTCAACCTCACCTACTATCTAACTATGTAACTATGTATGGAATGGAAGAGAGATTGGGACTTTGAATGAGGCATATTATTGGATAATGAATAACTGTTAAACATATATTTATTTGTTCTTTCTACAATAGTGATTTTACAAGTCTATGACAGTAAGTAAATGCATAATTAAAAATTTTAATTATGACATAAATGACATGACACATAGCATAATGTGGTGTGGAAGAATAATCTCCATGACAGAATTATTCTTCCACACCATGTTATGCTATGTGTCATGTCATTTATGTCATAATTTAAATTTGTAATTATGCATTTACTTACTGTCATAGACTTGTAAAATCACTATTGTAGAAGGAAAAAATAAATATATGTTAAACAATTATTCACTATCCAATAATATGCCTCATTTAAAGTCCCAATCTCTCTTCCATTCCACACCACTAGGGATGGAGGCACATATGTATGAGTGTACACATGAGTCTCATATAAAGTCCCAAACCTCTCTTCCATTTTGTATGTAATGCATATCTTAAAGTGTTACTAAGCCCACAACAGTAAAATCAACCTGTGAATGAAGTAAAGCATGCTTGTTATACTCACTGTGGAACCTAAGGGGTTAATCCTGCATGTGTAAAAAGGCTGTTTGATCCTGTCTTCTATGATCCTCCCCTTCTTGTATTGTCCCCAAAACACCTCCAGATAAGATAGAATTAAAGCCCGTACACACGATACGAAAAGCGTATGCCGAGATTTTCGGATTGTTAGTAGGTGCTTTCGACAGAGGATTTTGCTTTTTCGTCAGACAAAAGCTGGATGTGCAGACTATAAAATTTTTGTCGGATGTGAACTCAACGTTCGATTTTCGTTTCATTAGTACGGTTTTTGTATGAAAAAAAATCATAAGAGCAAGACTACGCATGCTCAAAAACGAAAGAATACACACACAACTATTCAACACATTACATCACTTCTGATGTTGTATTCTGTCGTACGAAAATTTTCGTATTGTGAGTAGGGATGAGCCAAACACCCCCCGGTTCGGTTTGCGGCAGAACATGCAAACAGACCAAAAATTTGTGCGAACACGCGAACCCCGTTAAAGTCTATGGGACTCGAACGTGAAAAATCAAAAGAGCTAATTTTAAAGGCTAATATGCAAGTTATTGTCATAAAAAGTGTTTGGAGACCCGAGTCCTGCCCCAGGGGACATGTATCAATGCAAAAAAAAAAGATTTAAAAACTGCTGTTTTTTCAGGAGCAGTGATTTTAATAATGCTTAAAGTGAAACAATAAAGGTGTAATATTCCTGTAAATATCGTGCCTGGGGGGTGTCTATAGTATGCCTGTAAAGTGGCGCATTTTTCCCGTGTTTAGAACAGTCCCTGCACAAAATGACATTTCTAAAGGAAAAAAAGTCATTTAAAACTGCTTGTGGCTGTAATGTTTCCCCCCAGCCCATTACCAGGCCCTTTCTGTCTGGTATGGATATTAAGGTGAACCCTGCACCCAAATTTAAAAAAAAAAGGCGTAGGGCCCCCAGTCCCTATATACTCTGAACAGTATACAGGCGGTCCCCGGGTTACAAACAAGATAGGGACTGTAGGTTTGTTCTTAAGTTGAATCTGTTTGTAATTTGGAACAAATATATTTTGTAAGTGTAGCTCCAGCCAAAAAAATCTATTTTTTAGCTTTTTGGATAACATAGGGAAGGGTTATCATCACCCCCGTAACATTTGTTTTGCTGTCTGTGCCCCTGTTCAGAAGATTTCACCTCACTTTCTGTCCCAATGACAATTGGATTTAGAAAATTTTGGGTTATTAGGGAAACAAGGATTTGTGATAAGGCATCAGTGGGGAGACACCTTTTTAACTCTTACAGGAGAGAATTTCCGTTCCTAGGGGTAGATTTCCTCTCACTTCCTGTTGTCTCCCTCCGTTTGTAAGTAGGAGTCGTTTGTAAGTCGGATGTTTGAAAATAGGGGACCGCCTGTATATACTATACGGCCTACCCTATACACTCTGCGGAAAATTGGGCCTTAGGTGTTGGTGGTACCAGAACACTGTAAGCCCTGACAGTTACTCTTGGTGGGTGCTGGAACGGGCCCTGCTGTGAAATATTATATCAACAATTGTAATTACATGTCCCTGTTAAACAGGGGCAGAAAAATTGGGCCTTAGGCGGTGGTGGTGGTGGTGGCACAACACAGTAAAGCTTCACAGATACTTTTGTTGAGCGCAGGAACAGGCCCTGCTGTTAAATATTAGATCAAAAATTGTAATTACGAGTCCCCTGTTAAACAGGGGCAGAAAAATTGGGCCTTAGGCGGTGGTGGTGGCACAACACTATAAAGCCTCACAGATACTTTTGTTGAGCGCAGGAACAGGCCCTGCTGTGAAATATTAGATCAAAAATTGTAATTACATGCCCCTGTTAAACAGGGACAGAAAAATTGGGCCTTAGGCAGTGGTGGTGGTGCCACAACACTGCAACCCCTCACAGATACTCTTGTTGAGCGCAGGAACGAGCCCTGCTGTTAAATATTTGATCACAAATTGTAATTATACTCCCCTGTTAAACAGGGGCAGAAAAATTGGGCCTTAGGCAGTGGTGGTGGTGCCACAACACTGCAACCCCTTACAGATACTCTTGTTGAGCGCAGGAACTAGCCCTGCTGTTAAATATTTGATCAAAAATTGTAATTACACGCCCCTGTTAAACAGGGGAAGAAAAATTGAGTCTTAGGCAGTGGTGGTGGTGCCACAACACTGAAACCCCTCACAGATACTCTTGTTGAGCACAGGAACGAACCCTGCTGTTAAATATTTGACCAAAAATTGTAATTACACGCCCCTTGGGCCTTAGGTAGTGGTGGTGGTGCCCTGAACCGAAAATATTCTTAGAAGCTATCATCATGAAAATTGAGGAGGAATAGGATAGTCACTCAGCATATTAGGATAGTCACTCATTTGGTCATGAAAAATCATTTGGTTACATTAGCATCAGTTGCTTAGTAGCTGGTGATCCAAGACTGATTAATTTTTTTAAATGTGAGCCAATCAACAGAGTCTGTGGACAGGCGCACTCTGTGATCGGTTACAAAGCCTCCAGCAGCACTGAATGTGCGTTCAGAAAGAACGCTGGATGCAGGAAAGGCCAGTAGCTCAATTGCATATTGAGTAAGCTCTGGCCAGTGGTCCATCCTCAAGACCCAGTAACCCACTGAATGTTCTGGTGGAAAGGTCTACAAGTCTGATCTTGCCCCTAGATATTCCTTTATCATGTAATTCAGACGCTGGCGATGGTTGCTGGAAGCGATCAGACCTGGGCGCTGAGGATTGAAGAATTTCCTGAAGGCATTGGTCAGCCGGCCACCTTCTCCACCACTCTTTCTGTGACTGAACGAAGCCTCAGCAACACATTGTCCAGCAACAGGAAATTGTAACCTCCCAGGCTCTGGAAACGTTTTGCACAAACCTTTCTGCCAGGCCTCCCGAAGATGTTTCATCCTCTGCTCCCTCTGCAAAGGCTGGATAAGTTCTGCAACCTTACCCTTGTAACATGGATCAAGAAGGTTTGCCAGCCAGTAATGATCCCTCTCCTTGATACCATGAATCCTAGGGTCCTTTTGCAGGCTTTGCAGGATCAGGGAGGCCATGCAGCATAGGTTTGCAGAGGCATTCGATCCTGAGTCCTCTGGGTCACTAAGGATCACATGATCCTCAACCACCTCCTCCCAGCCACATACAACTACATGGGTTTCTGGGGACTAAAAACGATCCCTTGAAGACTGCTGCTGATGCTGAGTGTTATCCTCCACCTCCATTCTGACACAATCCTCCTCCTCTTCTTCTTCCTGTGTGATCGGCGGGCCTGCAGGAATATTAGTATCTGGATAAAGGGGGCAATAAGAGGTAAGGAAGTCCTCCTCATCCTCCCGCTGTTCTGCCTCAAGTGCCCTGTCCATTATTCCATGAAGCGTGTGCTCCAACAGGAAGACAAGAGGGACAGTATCACTGATGCATGCACTGTCACTGCTCACCATCCTTGTGGCCTCCTCAAATGGTGATAGGACAGTGCATGCATCCTTGATCAGTAGCCACTGGTGTGGCGAAAAAAAGCCAAGCTCCCCTGACCCTGTCCTGGTGCCATACTCAGACAGGTACTCATTGATGGCCCTCTGCTGTGTGTGCAGCCGCAACAGCATTGCCAAAGTTGAGTTCCACCTTGTGGGCATGTCATAAATGAGGTGGTTCTTGGGCAGGTTGCATTCTCTTTGAATGTCAGCCAGCCGAGCACTGGCAGTATATGACCGGCGGAAATGACTACAGACTTTATGGGCCTGCCTCAGGAGATCCTGTAAGCCTGGGTACCTGTTCAAGAACTGCTGCACCACCAATTTCAGGACGTGAGCCAAACAGGGAACATGGGTCAAGTGTCCCTGTCGGAGGGCGGAGAGGAGATTGGTGCCATTGTCGCATACAACCATTCCTGGCTGAAGCTGGCGTGGCGTCAACCACCTCTGGGCCTGCTCCTGCAGAGCTGACAGAATCTCTGCCCCAGTGTGGCTCCTGTCCCCTAAGCAGACCAACTCAAGCACCGCATGGCATCTTTTTGAGGATGAGGACGGCTTTGTTATCCATTCCACCAACTCTTCTGCATGTCGTGGCTCAATAACAAGGCCAGCTGCAGGAAAAAAGGACAGGCGTGCCCCACGGCTACGTGCTGAGGATGCACCATATCCACGACCGGCACTGTCGACTGTAGACACAGAGCCTGCTTGCCCTCTTTTAGTGGCCTGTGAGCATCTGCCTCTCCTTGGTGGCCTTCCGGACATGCTGTAAATTTTGTTTAGCAAAAAAACATTATTCTGTACTATGTACACCACCAGGAGTAGAAACTGCACTAGGGGTGCACGGTACTGTGTACACTAACAGAAGTGTAATAACAACTATGGGTGCACTGTATGTATTGTGTACTGTGTACACCACCAGAAAAGTAGTAGCACTAGCAACTGCACTATGGGTGCACGGTACTGTGTACACCAACAGAAGTTTAATAACAACTATGGGTGCACTGTATGTATTGTGTACACCACCAGGAAAGTAGTAGCAAATGCACTAGGGGTGCACGGTACTGTGTACACCAACAGAAGTTTAATAACAACTATGGGTGCACTGTATGTATTGTGTACACCACCAGGAAAGTAGTAGCAACTGCACTAGGGGTGCATGGTACTGTGTACACCAACAGAAGTGTAATAACAACTATGGGTGCACTGTATGTATTGTGTACACCACCAGAAAAGTAGTAGCAACTGCACTAGGGGTGTACGGTACTGTGTACACCAACAGAAGTGTAATAACAACTATGGGTGCACTGTATATATGGTGTACACCACCAGGAAAGTAGTAGCAACTGCATTAGGGGTGCACAGTACTGTATACACCAACAGACGTGTAATAACAATTATGGGTGCACTGTAAGTATTGTGTACACCACCAGGAAAGTAGTAGCAACTGCACTAGGGGTGCACGGTACGGTGTACACCAACAGAAGTGTAATAACAACTATCACCACCAGAAAAGTATGAGCAACTGAACTATGGGTAACGCCTGAAGTACTGTATATTAGAAACAGTACACCAGGAACGGCCTGCAATCAGATATAGCTACACTGGATACAGTGGATATATATATATAGGAGAGTTGTATATATATATATATATATATATATATATATATATATTAAATACACTGCAGCTAACTGAATCACCTGCCTGCCAGAAGTATATTAAAAACAGTACGCCAGGAACGGCCTGCAGTGAGATATAGCTAAACTGTATGCAGTGAATATATATGAGACTATCTGTATATATATATATTAAATAAACTGCAGCTAACTGAATCACCTGCCTGCCTGAAGTATATTAGAAACAGTACACCAGGATTGGACTGCGGTCAGAATGAAGAGAGACTATATAGTGTAATACTGTTAAACGATATTTATTAAATAAAAAACCACTTCCCACACAGGGGTACTCACATTCTTCTGGTGCTACTGTGCACCAGAAGAATGTGTCGAACATGCGTAGGGGAGGGGCCAGGACGGAGTGAGCAGCACACAGCTGAGCTGGGAGAAGCATATACCCCGTGGCACACCGATCGGCGGTTTTTAAAGAGCTTTTCATTGTTTGGTGCACAGTAGCACCAGAAGAATGTGAGTACCCCTGTGTGGGAAGTGGTTTTTTATTTAATAAATATCGTTTAACAGTATTACACTATATAGTCTCTCTTCATTTTATGGTATGATGTCTATGGAGCCATATTAACCCAGAGTGGAGATTGTATCTAGCTTGCTATGCAGAGCCCAGGGGGTGGCTACACAGCGTGATTTGACACAGCTATTCACTGTGTCACACGCTCTAAGGTGAGCGCAATCACTTTGGGGGGTCACCGAGGCACATCACGGCTGTTTTGTGTCACTTGAACTCAGCACGCTGGATAATTTGGACATTTAATGTCTTTTGTGGACACGGATACACATTTAAAGATTATTTTGGATATTGTGGACACTATTATAAGGATTTCACCGATAGAGATTGCATTAATTGATTTCAAGGTTCACTGGGCACTTATATGCAAATTAATCCTAAAATTTAATATATCTTTGCATGTCGCACCTTATGTGAGTTATTGCACATTTTTTATTTAACTTGTCACTGGTTTATACATTTACCATATGCACAATAATGTATGGTTAATTGTTGGAATAATTATATGTATGCACATTGCACTTAGAATTGTTTAAACATATACATGTTGTATCTTAGATGGTGTTGTGCACATTGCACTTAGGAAGTATTATGTGTAAACATATATATATTTTTGTTTTTTTACTTTATGTGATTTTGGGTATTATCTTTTTTATGATATATAATTAAGCGCAGCACAAATTTCTATTTATATATATATTAAATACACTGCAGCTAACTGAATAATCTGCCTGCCTCAATCTAAATGACACTCTCTTTCCATCTACGCCAACGACACACTACACGAGGC
This sequence comes from Lithobates clamitans, assembly GCA_037952925.1. NCBI lineage: Eukaryota > Metazoa > Chordata > Amphibia > Anura > Ranidae > Lithobates > Lithobates clamitans. The sequence continues at coordinate 4,980,709 of JBBGZY010000680.1, read as the reverse complement.
CGACGTGCAGGTGGCCTTATATAGTGTGTGGCATGGACTTAGTCCCCCTGAGCCATGATTGGCAAAAGGCACCCTGCCTTTGGCCAATTATGGCTCTCTTAGCTGAGGGCGCTGTGATTGGCCAAAGCATGCAGGTCATGGTGCATGCTCTGGCCAATCATCATACAGCAATGTACTGTGCTCTCGCAGTGCATTATGGGCCATTACGCGCCGCTCGAATTTGGCGTGAATGGCCCATAATGTTCAGTTTTCGACAAGCGGGCGAACAGCCAATGTTCGAGTTGAACTCATGTTCGACCCGAACAGAAAGCTCATCCCTAATTGTGAGTAACCTCTTCACTTTCGACATGAGACTAGCATGCAACAAAAAACGAACGGTTGTCCGAAAATCTGATTCCCTAATTCCCTATGAGAGCCATCTTAACTGGTCCAACTTGGGTCGATCCGACTACACTACTTTGGTCTAACTTCTGTCTGATTAAAGCCCATAGAATTTAATGGAAGTCACATCCAAGTGGGATCCTCATCTTAATTGATGTGATTTGTATCTGACATTACAGGACGATTACCCAGGCATTTCCTGAAGTTGCTTCAAAGTTGCCTGGCAAAGTCGTGCGACTTTCATGTCAGAGCAGTGTGAACCCAGCCTTATCCCAAAAGGAAAAAAACGGTGGCTGAAGCTCCTTAGAAAATAGATGGAATTTGGCTTAAACTTGTTAGTCAAGTCTAAATCTGCTAGTCCACCATAACCCTTTACCCAAATTGACAATGCTGCTGTCCAAAGGCTACTTTACTACTTCATCCAAAGTGGAGACACCATAAGGCTCGGTTCACAATAGCCGACACCAAAGTGCAACTTTTCAGTGCAACTTTGGAGTCCGACTTTGATACGACTTTGATACAACTTTGAAGTGACTTTGATAAGACTTTTACACTCTCTTGTATTGAAGCCGTGTCAAAGTGGGATCAAAGTAGTGCAGAAACCTTTTCTGAAGTCGCAGCGACATCAGTAGTGTCAATTGGAACAGCTCTCATAGAGATAGACATCATTTCACATGTCCTGCGACTTTGGGACTCAAAATCAGATCCTAAATTGCAGGAATGTGAACCGAGCCTAAGACCGGAAGTGTGTTGCTGGTTGGATCACCAGGTAAAATAAAGAGGGGGGAAAAAGTCTGAAAAGAGAAAATGAATGCAGGCAAAACATTTAAGGATTGATAAGATGCAATATTTTCAATTTTTGTCTTTGCGTTTAATACTATTTTAACCCTTGCAGAGCAGAGGCGGGCCCACTGGAAAGGTAACTTTTCTCCAGCCTGGTGTTCTGATATAAAACTTATATGAGATTTTACTGATTTACATGTATTTTTATTTTGCATGTTTTTCTGTAAAATCCTGTCTCCATCTACAGTGGCAGATCTATTGGAGATTCCTGAAAACTGTCTAAGGTGATTGCACTGATTTGTAGACTTCAGGGTCACCAATACACAAAAAGCTGTCACATATACCTAACTAAATGAAAGGCAACCTGATTTTTAATTGACGTGTCTTTAATTTTGTCCAATTAATTTGATTAATGCTCTGTAAAGCACATACAGTTTACTAAGCAGCTTGGTTTTTCAGTTGCAGCGCCTGCTTCCTTCCTCATATCTGATGCTCACTGCTTTACATAAAGCTGTCTCACAATCATGAAAGCTTGTTAAGCCATGGGGCAGCAGAGCGACAGTCTGTGTCAAGACGTTCTCTCGTCTCGCTGTGTGAAGCCGTGTTTGCAAAATGCGTTATGTACTCCATGCTGTCAGCTCCTGCCAGCAATGTCAAGGCTGTCCATTTCAGAATACAGGATCTGCTTTGCATAGCAGCTAAAAACTGCGGACTTTGAATTGTGTTATGTGTCCCTGAAAGAGATTATGGGAAGTTAGAGGGCGTTAACTGTGGCAAGCAGGGACAGGTGAGAATGGGCCATGTAGAGCCAAAAGGGTGAACCAATCTCTCCTGCTGCCTTAGACGAACACCGAAATTGGTGCCCGCCAAACCAAATGTCTACTAAACTTGTAGAAAGCAAGACCTTAACGTGATTGTAAAGTCTCGTTTTTTTTAATAACAAACATGTTATACTTACCTCCTCTGAGCAGTTGGTTTTGCACAGAGCAGTCCAGATCCTCCTCTTCTCGGGTCCCTCTTTGCTGCTCCTGGCCCCTCCCTCCTATCTAATGCCCCCGCAGTCAGCAGCTTCCTATGGGGGCACTGGTGGCGAGTCACAGCTCTGTGTGTACATTTAGACACGGAGCCTTGACCTGGCCCCACCCTCTCTCTCTCCTGATTGGCTGAATGACTTTGATTGACAGCCACAGGAGCCAATGGCACCGCTGCTGTGTCTCAGCCAATTTCGGAGTGTCTCGGACGGATTAGACATTCGCGGACATTGCTGGAGAGAGATGGGGCTCAGGTAAGTAATTAGGGGGTTCCCGGGTAAGGCTGCTACACACAAAAGGTTTTTTATCCTAATGCATAGAATGTATTAAAATAAAAAAACCTTCTGCCTTCACAACACCTTTAAAGTATAACTGAAGGCAAAACCTTTTTTTTTTAGTTCTGGATACAGTGAAGATGGATTAGAACAGGGGTCCCCAACCCCTGGGCTGCGGACCGGTGCCATTTTGTGGCCTCTCTGCAACCGGCCCACGAAGGCTGCTCTGTCACAGGTGCGGCGGGCAGAGAAATGACATCATCTCTCAATGCCCACCCCGCATCACTGCAGTTCCGCACTCACAGCTGTGAAGGCTGCTCTGTTAGATGTGCAGCTGCAGGCAAGCAGAGAGATTACTTCATCTCTCACCGCCCCTGCCCTCACTCTGGGACCTAGCCAATGCGCATGTGCCAGTTTCCCGCTCGGACGCTGTAACCCTGGGGAGAGACTGCCAGAAGCCTCTTTCTCTGCTGTCACTGTACGTCTTTCACTGTTAAAAAAAAACCTTACAAATTGCCTTTACATTTAAAAAGTGACAAGCTGCATCTGGTATTTTTTGATGGCAGGCAACAGTGGGAAGCTTCAGCTGGTGGCGGAATAGTGACAATCCGCATCTAGTGGCAGGCTACATGGCAAGTGACAATCCACATCTGGAGGCAGGCAAGGGTGGCAAGTAACAATCCACATCTGGTGGCAGGCAACATGGCAAATTACAATCCGTATCTGGTGGCAGGATAGTGGCAATCAGCATCTGGTGGCAGGATAGTAACAATCTGCATCTGGTGGCAGGTAGCGGTGGCAAGTGGTAATCCGCATCTGGTGGCAGGCGACGTGGTAAGTGACAATCCGCATTTGGTGGCAGGCGACGTGGCAAGTGACAAGCTGCATTTTAATAATGGAAATAATGCGCTTCAATCATCCTGACACCATATCAACCATGGTGCTGTGATGATTGAAACACTAACACCAGCCCTGACAATTTAAAACCGCATGCCTGTGAAAAACTGCATCCCCTAACCCCCCCGGGCCTTTGCAATATTTTCTTCCACATGCAATAAATGACACAAATTTCTGCTAAAATATAAAAGACGAGGTTGCACCGAGTGAAAAGATACCCAACATGCCAAACCTTACATTTTTGTGCGCCCGTTAAATGGCGTCAAACTTAAGTACCCTTTAATTTCTATAGGCGACGCTTCAAAAGCCCCCTATAGGTATCAGTTTAGTGTTATGGATGAGGTCTTGTGCTAGAATTATTGCTCTCACTCCGGTGTGCACGCCCATATGTAACATGTGTATCGCAATTGACATTTTCACACGTAGGTGCCCCCCGATGCATGTGTTTACATTCGTGCGTGTGTATATGTGGGGGTGAGGGGGGCCTCAAAATGTTTTTTGGGGTTTATGTGCTTGGGTGTAACTTTATTTTTTGCAATAAAAAAAATTTAAAAAATTTCTTAACTTTTTTTATCACATAAGGGACAAAAAGTCCCATATGTGATTTTTTTTTGGTGACAAGTTCTCTTTACCCTGCATGTCTCCCCTGTGCTCCACTAAATGTTTTGCAATGCAGATCGCATTGCAAAACATTATTTCCCAGCTGAGCTAGCCAGGAACACGGAGAGCTTGACCCGGAGGTGACATAAGAGATGTTGTTTTCTGGATCATAAGTAAAAAGAGAGGAGAGCGGACGTGTGTCCGCTCTTCTCCTTCCCCTCTAGCCGCTGGCACCCGCCATGGAGCTCCCGGGCCTGATGGGCAAGCTGAGCCCGGTAAGCATGGCGGGGGTGGCGTCGGTAACGGGGGTGTGTGATAGCGATCGAGCAGGCCTGCTGCTCCGGAAAGACGCTGTATGACGAAACGTGTAGGGCGGGGCAAGGATGTTGGCGTCATCATGCCAGCCAAGATCTACTCGCAGCTCGCGGAAACAGAGTAGCGGTCGGAGACGATTGGCAAAAACAAACAGCGTGCACTTCCTAGTGTCAGGTCTGACACTCATCAAATGTGAGTGTACTGGTTTATTCTTTTAATAAAGCCTGTTTTTTAAACGTTAATGCACTATGGGAGCTTTCCTTCTTCCGTCTTTCATGGTCATGGGACCTGTTTGATGGCTTGGAGAGGATAACCTGGAGTGGGGCATTGCTGTGGAGGTGTCCTAGGATAATATTTAAAGGCGCAAGTGATGGTTTATAACTTTACCAGCCATTAACTCTGGTGAGTTAATTTGGTATGATCGGTGGAGGATTACACTGGGTGATTTGTTTGAAGCACAGAAGTATCTTTTCACAAAGGAGATCACTGAATTTTCACTGCATTGGACTATTTTTTACTGTTTTTTATTTTTTTTTTTAGGACCAGAGCTGCTATTTTCCTATAAAAATTATTATTTTTCCCCCAAAAAGTGCATTTGAAAAGCCACTGCACAAATACCACATGACATAAAAAATTGCAACAATCACCATTTTATTCTCTAGGGCCTCTGCAAAAAAATAAAAAATATTTGGGGGTTATAAGTAGTTTACTAGCAAAAAATACATCCCTCTTCCACTCCTGCACCCCTCTTCTACTATTCACCTTTGTTCCCCTCTATCACTACTCATCTCTGCACCCCTCTTCCATAGTTCACTTCTGCACCCCCCTTCCAGCCCACCCTGGGAGAACACCTTTTCTCAGTATCAGACAAAGTTGACCTCTAAGTACTGGGTGAGGACCCCCTAAAAAAGATACCTCCACAGCTGGGAAGGATAGAACCTAATGACCACACATTAAAAAAAAAAGTCAGAGGTAGAGACTACAGGTAACAGGGTGCCTTGCTGGGGCCTGTAGCTTACGCATGTATTTGCAAATGTGTGCAGACTAAACCAGTTTTTAATGCATACTGTTAGACAGGATAATTTGGTTGGTCGCAGATTGGTCGGTAAGTAGAACTTCGAATTTTCCTTTGATTTTTCCTTGACCTTTTTTTTTTTTTTTTTTTTTTTTTTTTACATATGTTGCCCTCCAATGCTCCTTGCTGCAAAGGTCAGTTATAGGTGGGGGCAGTGGCTAATTTTTTGTTCTGTTGATATAATGGTAACACACTGACACCTTTGCAGCTTTAGTGCTATGTGGTGGGTGTTCAGTGTGCCCCTGTACCTTTAAGGAGGGGTGGGCTCCCTCCAGACCATCTGCCCTCTACCTATCCATCAGAATGCATGTGCTTCCACTGTGGAGTCTCTTAAAAGTCAGAGGTAGGGACTAGAGGTAACAGGGTGCTTTGCTTGGGCCTGTAGCTTACACATGTATTTGCAAATATGTGCAGACTAAACCAGTTCTTAATGCATACTGTTAGACAGGTTAATTTGGTTAGTCACAGGCTGGTTGGTAAGTAGAGCTTGGAATTTTCCTTTTTTTTCTACATATGTTGCCCTCCAGTGCTCTTTGTTGCAAAGGCCATTCATAGGTGGGGGCAGTGGCTAACTTTTTAGACCACACATTAAAGCCCAACTGTTTTCCCATGCAGTTGGACTGTGTCCGCAATGCACAGGTCAACTGCTCGGGGTGAGGAGAAAACTGTATACCCACCCTATCCTCTGCTCCACCGGCAAACAGCATCCTGCATGATCCAGAGGTGGACTGTTCCTGACGTCCTCATATCCAGAGCAGGTCTGTGTACATGATGACGTCAGGAATAGTCCACCACACAAAACCGCTAGACTGGAGAGGGGCAAGAGCCACAGGGACAAGACCGCTGCAGGGAGGGTTGGAGGATTAGGTAAGTATATCTCAATTCTCCAGTCCCTAGACAAAAATGAGCAGTTAACCCATGCAATGTGGACACAGTCCCACTGCATGTGAAACTTTTTCTTTTGCCAGGAGGTTTAAACACACACAAAAAGTGAAGTGCACAGGCAAGTGAGTAAAAATGAAATGCAGGAAAAAAAATAAGCCGCCAAAGTGCAAGACAATGGCTAGACTTTCAGACCTGGTAAATAAAAAAATACTATAGTCTTGGCCAAAAGCACTAGTTCCAGAAGGGTTGTGTAGAAAAATGCTGTGGTGCTGTAGCCTAGCGCCATAGTGCACTGTGGAAATGCAAACCTATAGTGTTTATTTGGCAGGCCCTGGATGCCAACTCCTAGGGGCCATCAGTACCAAAGCCTTTCGGTCTTCCCAGTGTCTTGTCATCCACCTATCATGGTGGGCACTAGGTGTTCCAGCCTCCCTGAAGCAGGATCCTTCTGAAATCCAATCATTTTAGGTGAGGTACTCCCTAGCCAGTTGAAAGAGATACCTTTCTAGTTCACATTGTTTGTAGTTGGATGGAGTGGGAAGGACCCATACTGGCTTAACCAGTATCCGCCAACAGTACTCTGTACACATGCTCAGGCTTTACACCAACCCCGCTTTGCCCTTCGGGCACAAATAGATGTTGGGGGAAGGAGGAGTCCAAACCAGAAATGCCTTCTAACAGAAGCAGCCATTTAAATACGTCAGCCATTCCTTGAAGGTGACAGCAATGTCTAGTAGATTTTAATTAAACTTGATTCCACCCCCATTCTATAATAAGATGTCTATACTTACCTATTCCCTGGGTGCTCCGGTCCAGTCACAGGATCAGCCCTTAGCGCCAGCTTCAGGGGAGAGGAAGAACAGCCAACAGATGCCCTATAGTAAGCCAATGGGTAACGTCACCACTTAGTCATTCCATCCGTCCGTTGTCATCGCTTTCTCCATTCTCCTGAAGCAAGCGGTGCCCTGAGAATGAGTAAGTATGCGTTGCTGCCGACGTCATCCGCGCATGTGCACTAAAGAAGCGGCCTGCTGGTGCCGTTTCTTCAGGACTCGTGCCGTGACTGGTGGCTCCCACACGCATGCGTGGGAGTGACGTCATCATGGCTCCAGCTAATCGCAGCGCCGGAGCCGCCAACCCGGAAGTAACTCCGGTGGAAGATGTCGACCGTGTACTCGGAGTGCTGACCCCGATTCAAGGCATCGTGCTGAGGTAAGTATTTCATAATGAGATATGAGTATGCGATGGATATTAGCTTATTATGCCTTTGTCTTACAGGTTTTTTTTTTTTTCTGAGGTTTACAACCTCTTTAAAGGAAGGGTGTCACCATGTCCAAAATTCCAAAGCAGGGGATGAGAGTAGTCCCAACAATGCAAACAATCCTCATGCTGCTCCCGGCTTCCCTTCTAAGGGAAAGCTAAATGAATGAGGCCCAAAATAGCTGTCAATCCTGCCAGAAATTCAATGTCCTTGTCACTTCCTGTGAGCTGCATAGAAAGCAAATCTTTCATTTGTAAAGTACCCCCCCCCCCCCCAATTCATGGAGTTGAACAAAGGTAATATATTTGTAGTTCAACCTGGGTAACGACCATGGCTGCCCCGTAGATACAGTAAATGAGTGAACATAGAGAAAGGAAGTATGCTTTTCACAGAATTAGCAAGCAAAAATACGGGGGGAAAAGCTGAGGCAAGTACCACAGGTAAGCTGGCATATATTAAATTTTAATTTTGGTTTTTGATAAGTTTTAACATCAAATGCTTATTGCATGAAATTATGTTTTGTTCACATCACAAAAAAGAACCCAGTGCTTTTCATAAAACGTGTTTGTTTAGCCATGGGCCTCAACAATCTGCAGGAGCTGGCTCTAGAGAGCACTAAGCATGCAATTGGATGATATTGGATTATATGTTGAGCACTCCTTTTAACACATTACCTCTTTAATCATTGACAAGGGAAACAGAAATTATCTTATTACAATCTATAAAAAGAGCAATCTATCACCAACATAACCTCAATGGCAGACATGATCACAATGCAATTCTATTATACAGACACAGGGCATTACACCTCATCACTGGAGTCACATCATATCAATCAAAGTACAACTTTACTATTCTCTGTACACTAGAGCTGCCCGATTAATCATTAAAAGATCACGATCTCGATTCAACCCGCCCCACAATCTTAGCCCGACATTTCCTCGATTCTATGTGACAAGTGCAGAGCCGCTCCAAGCTGTCAAAAAAAAAAAAAAAAACGGCAATGCTTATCAACTTTCCTTAGTGCTGGGAGATAGAGAAGAGAAGAGAAACATTGTATCTCTCATATCTTTTAGATCAAATTAATGCACTTCGGTCTGTAAATGAGGTCAGTTTAACCACTAAGGCTCTGTTTCCACTGCATGCAACTTGACACATGTCAAGTCGCATGACAAGTCAAAACCCATGTATTTCAATGGTCCCCGTTATAATTGGTTCGACTCAAGTCGCAGCGACTCCAAAAAAGGTTTGTGCACTACTTTGTTCCGTCTTCGGAGTGACTTGTTCCCCATAGAAAGTAATTAAGTTGCAATGCAGTCGCATGATACATGATAAGTATGATACAGCGACTTTGTTACGACTTCCACAGAAGTCTACGGAAGCACATGATCTCTGCTCCTCCCAAATACATAACTTCCTATATGTATGTGCGTGAGTGTGGAAGACACCAGGAAGCATGCCTAGGGCTAGAAAGAACATGCGACAAGTTCATGACAATGAAGAAATCATTCGGCTTGTCAGACAACGTCCGGCAATATATGACCTCAGAGATCAATGTTACAAAGATCATGTAAAGAAGGAGAGAGCATGGTTGGAAGTGGCTCGCATATATTATGATACCTGGGACACTTTATCAGCTACAGAACGGTCTGCAAAAAGTAATATATGCTGCTTAGCACTTTGCGGCTTGCACCTATTTAAATATGCAGCAACTAATATGTGTGTGTGTTAATAATGTGCAGTAACCTCTAGCAACCAATGGGTGTGTGTTAATAATGTGCACTGTGTTTTCTTGGTGGGGACTGCTTCTCCTGCCGGGAGATCACAATGGTTTGGCAGGAGGGAATACCCTGTCAACACTATCTGTGTTGATGGTGGAATTTAGCTAGTTTCTTTCCTGCAACCTGTGGCTGCAGGAAAGTAAATCTGTGTGTATGTGTGGGGCCCCAAATAATATTTGCCCATGGTCCAAACAATATTAAAGATATACGTCAGCCATTCCTTGAAGGTGACAGCAATGTCTAGTAGATTTTAATTAAACTTGATTCCACCCCCATTCTATAATAAGATGTCTATACTTACCTATTCCCTGGGTGCTCCGGTCCAGTCACAGGATCAGCCCTTAGCGCCAGCTTCAGGGGAGAGGAAGAACAGCCAACAGATGCCCTATAGTAAGCCAATGGGTAACGTCACCACTTAGTCATTCCATCCGTCCGTTGTCATCGCTTTCTCCATTCTCCTGAAGCAAGCGGTGCCCTGAGAATGAGTATGCGTTGCTGCCGACGTCATCCGCGCATGTGCACTAAAGAAGCGGCCTGCTGGTGCCGTTTCTTCAGGACTCGTGCCGTGACTGGTGGCTCCCACACGCATGCGTGGGAGTGACGTCATCATGGCTCCAGCTAATCGCAGCGCCGGAGCCGCCAACCCGGAAGTAACTCCGGTGGAAGATGTCGACCGTGTACTCGGAGTGCTGACCCCGATTCAAGGCATCGTGAGTAAGTATTTCATAATGAGATATGAGATATGAGTATGCGATGGATATTAGCTTATTATGCCTTTGTCTTACAGGTTTTTTTTTTTTTCTGAGGTTTACAACCTCTTTAAAGGAAGGGTGTCACCATGTCCAAAATTCCAAAGCAGGGGATGAGAGTAGTCCCAACAATGCAAACAATCCTCATGCTGCTCCCGGCTTCCCTTCTAAGGGAAAGCTAAATGAATGAGGCCCAAAATAGCTGTCAATCCTGCCAGAAATTCAATGTCCTTGTCACTTCCTGTGAGCTGCATAGAAAGCAAATCTTTCATTTGTAAAGTACCCCCCCCCCCCCCCCCCCAATTCATGGAGTTGAACAAAGGTAATATATTTGTAGTTCAACCTGGGTAACGACCATGGCTGCCCCGTAGATACAGTAAATGAGTGAACATAGAGAAAGGAAGTATGCTTTTCACAGAATTAGCAAGCAAAAATACGGGGGGAAAAGCTGAGGCAAGTACCACAGGTAAGCTGGCATATATTAAATTTTAATTTTGGTTTTTGATAAGTTTTAACATCAAATGCTTATTGCATGAAATTATGTTTTGTTCACATCACAAAAAAGAACCCAGTGCTTTTCATAAAACGTGTTTGTTTAGCCATGGGCCTCAACAATCTGCAGGAGCTGGCTCTAGAGAGCACTAAGCATGCAATTGGATGATATTGGATTATATGTTGAGCACTCCTTTTAACACATTACCTCTTTAATCATTGACAAGGGAAACAGAAATTATCTTATTACAATCTATAAAAAGAGCAATCTATCACCAACATAACCTCAATGGCAGACATGATCACAATGCAATTCTATTATACAGACACAGGGCATTACACCTCATCACTGGAGTCACATCATATCAATCAAAGTACAACTTTACTATTCTCTGTACACTAGAGCTGCCCGATTAATCATTAAAAGATCACGATCTCGATTCAACCCGCCTCACAATCTTAGCCCGACATTTCCTCGATTCTATGTGACAAGTGCAGAGCCGCTCCAAGCTGTCAAAAAAAAAAAAAAAAACGGCAATGCTTATCAACTTTCCTCAGTGCTGGGAGATAGAGAAGAGAAGAGAAACATTGTATCTCTCATATCTTTTAGATCAAATTAATGCACTTCGGTCTGTAAATGAGGTCAGTTTAACCACTAAGGCTCTGTTTCCACTGCATGCAACTTGACACATGTCAAGTCGCATGACAAGTCAAAACCCATGTATTTCAATGGTCCCCGTTATAATTGGTTCGACTCAAGTCGCAGCGACTCCAAAAAAGGTTTGTGCACTACTTTGTTCCGTCTTCGGAGTGACTTGTTCCCCATAGAAAGTAATTAAGTTGCAATGCAGTCGCATGATACATGATAAGTATGATACAGCGACTTTGTTACGACTTCCACAGAAGTCTACGGAAGCACATGATCTCTGCTCCTCCCAAATACATAACTTCCTATATGTATGTGCGTGAGTGTGGAAGACACCAGGAAGCATGCCTAGGGCTAGAAAGAACATGCGACAAGTTCATGACAATGAAGAAATCATTCGGCTTGTCAGACAACGTCCGGCAATATATGACCTCAGAGATCAATGTTACAAAGATCATGTAAAGAAGGAGAGAGCATGGTTGGAAGTGGCTCGCATATATTATGATACCTGGGACACTTTATCAGCTACAGAACGGTCTGCAAAAAGTAATATATGCTGCTTAGCACTTTGCGGCTTGCACCTATTTAAATATGCAGCAACTAATATGTGTGTGTGTTAATAATGTGCAGTAACCTCTAGCAACCAATGGGTGTGTGTTAATAATGTGCACTGTGTTTTCTTGGTGGGGACTGCTTCTCCTGCCGGGAGATCACAATGGTTTGGCAGGAGGGAATACCCTGTCAACACTATCTGTGTTGATGGTGGAATTTAGCTAGTTTCTTTCCTGCAACCTGTGGCTGCAGGAAAGTAAATCTGTGTGTATGTGTGGGGCCCCAAATAATATTTGCCCATGGTCCAAACAATATTAAAGATGGCCCTGTCGACATCCTTCAGCACATCACAAATTCTGCATGTGTCATGGATAATATATCTTGCGGTTGTTTTCCGAACATCAATTATGCAGCCTAGCAAATGAATGACCTATGGGCAGTTAATAAAAAAAGATTTTTAGAACTTGGTATTGTCTTTATATTTTGCAGTGAACTCATTACAAACTCGATGGAGAAGTCTCAAAGACTGTTACAACCGGTACCTACGAAAATTAAAAGAAGGAAGGAGTGGTTCCGGCTCAAAAAGATTGTCTCCATATGCCCATGCCGGGGATCTTGAATTTTTAAAACCGGTGTTGGAAATGCAAGAGTAAGTTATCAGCAGGCATATTTTATGAATATGACATATAAAATTGTAATGCTTACTTTAAAAATATGTTATTCGTATTTCAGAAACCAAGCAAGCTGGGAAGACAGCACACAGGGTTTGCCACAGGAAGATGAGTCAGAGGAAGCTGTTGCTGCGGAGGAGGAAGAACAATTCCAAGACAATGTTGACAAGGAACTGCTCGTAGATGAATCAAGGTCATCAACAAACTCCATGAATGAGGAGGATGCAGAACCAGGGCCTAGCAATGTCTCTAGGCCTTTGTGAAGATCTTCAAGGGGAAGTGCCAGGGCTGGGAAACCCATGGATAAAATCTTAGATGGAGTCAGTCAGATGTCCACTAAAATGGCTGAAAACCAGTGTGAAGACACAGCATTCCTCACTGTAATTTTAGTCATATGTAAACAGGTCCCCCGAGAGAAAAAAATATGCACTCAGGGTGGCTTTGATGTCAACTGCTTAATCCTTTGTGGGTGAGGAGCCAACAACATCCTCAGCATATATGCAACCCCTCCCCCCCCATATCCCCCTTATCAGCAATACCCTCACTTTCAAAGTACACAGTATGCTCCACCAATAAACCGGCCATACTGTGACCAGTATGGTAATATGCTGAATCCCTCAAGGCCACACATGTTGCATCCAATTCCTGCCCCCATTACCTCTACCCTTGGCCCCCCGACCACTTACCAACTTAGGCAGCCTACACCCAGTCAGGTTCCGCCTTTTCTTGAAAGGAAATACTACCCGGGAACATCAGTGGATTACTCTGGACCAACCACTAGTTCAGTTTCCGGGACCACTGAAACAAAAACATACTAGCAATTGTGAGGATTTTTTACTTTTGGTGTTGTTTTGATACTTGTTCATTTATGGGTTTTTTATTGTGGTTGCCAAAACAACAACCCAAAAATGGTTTCGTTCACGGAAAATCTTTTTTTTTTACATTCTTGCAAAAAGATTTTTTTTTTGCTAAAAATTATTCAGACTATATATTGTTATTTTTTTGTATGCCTTTTTTTTTGGTGTTGTTGAAATTGATATATGTTCATTTATTTTTCTTTGTTGTGGTTGTCTAAAAATAAAAAAACAACAAATGTTGTAGTTCACAAAAAAATACTTTATTTTTGGTGCATTCTTGCATAACATTTTTGCAAATAAAAATGATTCTGGTTACATTATGCGTTTTTTAATTATCCATTTTTATATTTTGTGTTAAAGACCTGCTATTCAGCATTTGAATGCAAATAAACATAACAGACCTATAAATAATAATAAATAAAAAAATGTGTGACATACATTATGCAATGGCATCCTGCTGCCAGGGGACAGCAGCAGACATGAAAAATGAAGTGAAACCCTCACGCACAGTGGCACCATTGCAGGTGCACTCCATTGTGCACGTTCCATATCATGCATCGGACATAGTTATGAAGCATACATGCTGCTTTTACCGCAGATATTGCATTCTCCATTTTCAAATTGATAGGTGTATGTAGGAACCACCACTTGTTCGAAAAAATGCCAAATGCACATTCGACAACTCGTCTTGCCCTCGTTAAGAGGTTGTTGAAGATTCTCTTTTCTTCACTCAGAGACCGATTGGAATAAGGCCTTAGTAGATGGTCACTGAGAGCAAAGGCCTCATCCCCAACATACACAAATTACAGTGGCGGCCCATTTGTTCCTGGCAATGGACAGTCCTGTGGCAGGTCCAGGCCATTTTCCCCTCAACATTCTTCCAAAAGATGATTGTGCAAAAATACTGGAGTCTGAGCTGCTGCTGTACAATCCTATGTCTATATATCTAAAACAATAATTGGCAACAGCCACTGCTAGTAAGACAAACAAAAAATATTTTTTATAGTTGAAGAATTTTGTTCCACTGCCAATGGGCATCACTACTCTTATATGTTTGCCGTCAATTGCCCCGACACAATTCGGAAAATTGCATCGGTCCCAGAAAACTTCCGCTATCTTGCACCAATCTTCGGGAGTAGGCTTCTTCAGTACCAAATCCCTAAGAACATTCCAGATGTGTCTGCAGGTATCATGTACAATATTGCTGGCAGTAGTTTTGCCAACCAAGAACTCAAAATGCAAACTTGCAAAGGAATGTGAAGTTGCCAGGTACCTAAAATGGAAGAGTAAATACAGTTTATTAGAATGATACATATTAACAATAAACTACTTCTATATTAGAACTAAAAACGAGCTTGGAAGGAGGTGCCTGAGGAAGTGAAGGAAGAAGAGGAGCAGAATAAAGACCCTGATGATGTACAGGGACAATTAATATTGTAAAAACAATCACACCCACAATAGCATCCTAGTATTTATCATTTCAATTCATATAAAGAGGATGAAAGAATGATGTGGATATCCAAATGCCACATATGAGGTAAGAAGAAGAAAAAGTAGGTATGAAAAGTTACCTCAATGTTATAATGAGTCTTTCAACAGCTGGAATACTCCTTCGGAAACTGGTGTTTTGTCGCTCTAGATGGCTAGAGAGCAAAGCCAACAATTCATCAAAACTGTAAAGAGAAAATGTATGGCTATTATCTACATTGATGTAAAAATCAACCATTTATAAATCTATTTCCATTTTTTTAAAAATATGATCAGGTTAATGTTAACACTTCTAGCTTTTCAAAGCTAAAAATTAGAAAAAGAGTCATGCATATACACGTTTGCCTAAATATATCTTGGAGCATTTGCAAGTTTACATAAACAAATGTTCCCACCTTCTAATTGACATCCGTGTGTAGTTGAAGAATTTGTCTTCATGAGCACGGAGGTCGTTGTAAAGGACCCAAAACTGGCCTCTCCCTTCCCTTTGGGCGATGACGGGATGGATCCAAAATATATGCCTTCTCCTCCTCCAGTTATCCTCTTCTTCATTTATTAATGCTGCTACAGCAGCCATAATGACTGCTGACCCAACATATTGCATAGCCAACATGTTTGCTAAGCACTATACAACACGTGACAACGAAAGAGGAAGGAGAAATAACTAAGCAGGATAAGGAATTACATCACTATGACTAAATCGCAGAACATCACAGTCGCACAAAGTCGCATCAAATCGAAACAGAAATGGCATTGCAAAGTCGCACTGTAAATCGCGCGACTTTGGGGTCGCAATAGTGGAAACCGAGCCTTAAAGGCCAAACCTTTTTCCGACATTCGTTGCTTACAAGTTAAAATCAGTATTTCCTGATAAATTACTTAGAACCCGCAAACATTATATATATTTTTTTTAGCAGAGACCCTAGAGAATAAAATGGTAGTTGTTGCGATATTTTATATAATGTAGTACAAATACATCTTTGCACACTGATTAGTGTTCCAATGTGTCTCATCTCCCTCGGTTTCTCTGCCTCACTCAGCTAATGTGACCCCAGTGATAAAGAAGAGGGGAAGGGACAAACAAGAATGCTGTATGTCCTCCTTATCAAATGATGGCATTATTGGTTTTTAGGACACTGGCGACTAGAAGGTTTTTGAGGTGCACAATAAAAACCTGGGGCTTTGTGTAACTAATAGGCAGGCTTGATCCACTCGCTGACTTGTATTCAATTTTCGAGCAATTTCTAGGTATTTTGCAAAGGCACCCCAGGGTGCCTGGGCACCATGGTTGAAAAAGGCTGCACTACACCTCCAACATCACCAACCACTGGACATGATCAGAATACAATTCTATAACACTCTATGCACAGAACATTACACCTCCAAAATGACTGACCACTAGACATAATTATAATAAAATTCTATTACACTCTATACATAGAACATTATACCTCCAACAAGACTGACCACTAGACATAATCATATTACAATTATATTACACTGTATACATAGAACACTACATCTCCAGCATGACTGACCACTGGACATGATCATAATACATTTCTATTACACTTTAGACATAGAACAACAAATATCCAACATGTCCAGTGGTCGGTCATGTTGGAGGCACTATAAACAGAGCACTACACCTCCAACATCACCAACAACTAGACATAATCATTATGCAATTCTATTACATGCTATACATAGAACACTACACCTCCAGTGCGACTGATCACCCGACATGATCATCATAATACAATTCTATTACACTCGATGCCAGTTTTGCCAACCTACCAGATTGAAATTCACTGACACCACCCAAAATTTACTGGCACAGCAAGGTCTTTACTGGCATTTCCAAAAGTTACACAATAATGCACCGTATACACGATAGGATTTTCAGATGGAAAATGTTCGATGGGAGCTTGTTTTCGGAAATTCCGACCGTGTGTAGGCTCCATCGGACATTTTCCATTGGAATTTCCGACACACAAAATTTGAGATCTGGATCTCAAATTTTCCGACAACAAGATCCGTTGTCGTAATTTCGATTGTGTGTAAGTAGGGAAAACTCTCGGGGCTGGGATGCATGGCTGTGTAGAAGCGTAGGCCAGCATGATCCAAGTGAAGGTTTCCTCTTTTTGCTGGTATTTCAAGGTGCAATCCAGCAACAGCTAGGACAGAAAAAGTGTCCCAGCGGGAACTTTTTGGTGGAGAGGTAGAGGGAAGAAACACAAACCCCACTATACTCTCATTTGTAATCCACACGATAGGAAATATCTTTTGATCAGCAGACTTGCCAATAATTTCAGGGATCGGACAATTGTAGATCTTTCCCATTAGCATCCACAGTGATAATGAAGTAACAAAGATCCTTTTGCTCATGCCTGCCAATGATTACACAGACTGGATAAATATGGCATCCATATTTCCAGGTTCGTGAAACATGAGCGTACTTAGAGGGAGCATGTTTGAGAGACAGCTCTTTGAAACTGAGGTGCAAGGGAATTTTATGCCGTCCAGTTCTGGGCACCAGTCCTCAGGATGGATGTGCTGGAACTGGAGAGGGTCCAGAGAAGGACAACAAAACTAATAAAGGGACTGGAGGATCTCAGTTATGAGGAAAGACTGCAAGCATTGAACTTATTCTCTCTGGAGAAGAGACGCTTGAAAGGGGATATGATTTCAATGTACAAATACTGTACTGGTGACCCCGCAATAGACATAAAACTTTTACGCGCAAGGGAATTTAATAAGACATGTGGCCATTCACTAAAATTAGAAGAGAAGCAGTTTAACCTCAAACTGGGGTTCTTTACTGTAAGAGCAGTAAGGATGTGGAATACTCTTCCATAAGCAGTGGTTTCAGCGGGGAGCATTAATAATTTCAAAAAACTATTAGATAGGCACCTAAACGACCACAACATACAGGGATATACAATGTAATATGAACATAAAATCACACACATAGGTTGGACTTGATGGACTTTTTTTCAGCCTTACCAACTATATAACTATGTAATACAATTCTATTACACTGTATACATAGAACACTACACCTGCAACGGGACTGACAACTAGACATAATCCTGATGCAATTCTATTGCATTCTATACATAGAACAACACACCCCCTACATGACTGACCATCGGACATGATCATGATGCAATTCTATTATACTACACCTCCAACATAGCTGACCACTGGACATGATCATAATACAATTCTATTACACTCTATGCACAGAACATTAAACCTCCAAAATGACTGACCACTAGGCATACCGTATTTATCGGCGTATAACACGCGCCGGCGTATAACACGCACCCCAAGTTTAGGAGGGAATTTTAAGGAAAAAAAACTTTTAGGAGGGAAGTTTAAGGAAAAAAAACTTACATTAAAATGCCCATCAATGCAGCCTTATCTGTCCATCTGCAGCCTTTTCAGTGTCAGTGCAGCCTTGCCCCAGTGCAGTCTTGTCAGTGCAGCCTTGTCAGTGCAGCCTTGTCAGTGCAGCCTTGCCCCAGTGCAGCTTTGCCCCAGTGCAGCTTTGCCCCAGTGCAGCCTTGCCCCAGTGCAGCTTTGTTAGTGCAGGTTTGCCCGTGCAGCTTTGCCCCAGTCCCGCCCTATGATGGACATAACATAGGTCCAAGGGCGGGACTGGGCGTGACGGCGGCGCCGAAAAAAGCCGAGAACACTCGGGTATGTGTATCTCAGCTCCGAAGTATCCCTGCAGTCTCGGCGTCATATTTGAATCTACCCACGGCTGTGTATGTCGGCGGCGACCGCGGCAATTGCCGCGATCGCTCCGATGACACAAAATCGGCGGGGATCGGCCTATAACACGCACCCACGTTTTTCCCCTGATTTTTAGGGGAAAAAAGTGTGTGTTATATGCCGATAAATACGGTAATTATAATACAATAATTACACTCTATACATAGAACACTATACCTCCAACATCACTGACCACTGTCCATGATCATAATACAATTCTATTACACTCTATACATAGAATACTACAAACAAAACTACTGGATATGATCATCATGCAATTATATTCTTCTCCATACATATAACTCTACACCTCCAACATGACCAGCTACTGGACATGACCATAAGACAATTATATTACATTATATACATAGAAAACTATTCCTCCTACATGACTATACTATACATAGAACACTACAACTGAATGAATGAATGAATGAGTGACTTGTATAGCGCTACCTATGCGAACTGAATCGCCTCAGGGCGCTTTCCGCCGGTGTCCATCTGCAGTATAGCACAGTCCTTTACCCTATGGGGTCCTGACGCGCTTACAAACACATACAGATATTTGGCCAATTTTTTTGACAGAATCTAATTAACCTACCAGCATGTCTTTGCAGTGTGGGAGGAAACCGGAGCACCCAGAGGAAACCCACGCAGGCACAGGGAGAACATGTAAACTCCAGGCAGATGGTGTCATGGTTGGGATTTGAACCAGCGACCCTATTGCTGCTAAGTGAAAGTGCTAAACACTACACCACGGTGCTGTCTATCACTAGACATGATGATAATACAATTCTATTACACTTTATACATAGAAAACTATACCTCCTACATGACCAACCACTGGACATGACTATAATACAATTCTATTGCACTTTAGACATAGAACAACACACCTCCAACAAGTCGAGTGGTCAGCCTTGTTGGAGGCACTATGTTGTTATCATTAAAGAGTGTGATCATGCCCTTCGGTAAAGTCCCTATAGGGGGTTGTTAATGTATAATTCTATGTTTACAGTCAATGTTTCCTTCGGTAAAGTCCCTATAGGGGGTTGTTAATGTATAATTCTATGTTTACAGTCAATGTTTATTTTTGTAACGATCTAACTCTGCAGCTGATTCATTCACCACTTTGCCTCAGCTGGCACGTACATTAGGGGTCCTCAGGAAAACCACTTCACTTTGAAAGTTTAATCAATATTGTCTTTAGCAACAAAGCATAGCAGCAACAAATCCATAACCTCTGAAAGGTTTAATTGGGAAATCATCCCATACACAAATCACACTTGGCATGTGCAGTATAAACAATGTAAAGCAAGGACACTTGAAGGAAACCTGTGCTGAGAGAAAAACAAAGGCAGCCAATGCCGATCACTATCAGCACGTGCTGAATGACTGGCTATTATTTGGATCACATACCTAGAACAAGCATACAGCTAGTGGAGCAAAGTGTTTAAGCCTGTGGTTGCTTGTGCTGGCCCCAAAATTGCTACTGGACACAGTAGAGGTCAGTGAATTAAACCATTGGGTGTAGTGGGGACTAGACATCTAACCATACTAGAAGTGTCAGAATCTCAACATTCTTCAGGTGGTAACTTTCCTTCATTACAGCAGAGATTGGCATGATAGGCAAAAGGGGAAGCAAGTGTTAAAGGAGAAGTCCAGTCTGGTATGGTATAAAATAACAGTCCATACAATTAAAAACCCGTTGGCTGGGCTTCTCCTAAGGGTCACAGGAGTGCAGTTCGTTTTGCACTCCTGTGATCCGTTTTAAGCAGAGAGTGAAGTCCGCTCTCTGCTGCCGTCACCAAGATCAGTCCAGGCACCGCGTCATCCCAACTTCGTAAGTCTGGATCCGCCAGGTGCCTGGACTTATGGCCATCTCAGCCTCTCAGCGAGCCGCTGAGACGGCTGATCACCACCCCTCCACAGCTCAGCGCTCCAGTGAGCATGCAGGAGCAGAGCAGGAGAGCTGCTGATTGACAGTCAGCAGCTGATTGGCTGAGAGAACTAAGCCATCGGCGGTGTTCGGTGGCTCGGTTCTCAGTGCAAGGAACCCGGGGGACAGATGCAGTATCGGACTGATGCTGCATCCACCTAGGTAAATATGATTATGGGAAAAATGGATTCCCATACTTCTACTTCAACTATATTTTTTTCCAGGTTTTCTATTATTTTTTTTTTAAGTTTTTTTAATTGTGTGGACTGTTAGTTTATACCATACCATTTCATACCTTTATATCCAACCTACTGTGCTACTTATACTTACTTTCCGCACACTTTCCCACCAGCCCTTTCTCCTGTCTTAAAAAGTATGACAGCCATTTGGTTATTGAGAAAAATAAGGGATTTACACAATCACATTGCACAATTTTCATTTCAAGATATGCAGTTGAAGAAAAAGTAAAAAGTACAAATTTACAGTATATGGGAAAGGACTTACATGAAAGAGATGAGTTAATCTCAGAGTTGGAGAGCAGGTTTGACAAGTTTACAGAACTGAAACCTTTCACAGATCATCAAAGGCAGCTTTTTCCAACTAGGGTTCCTCCAATGTTTGCTAGGGGTTCCTTGAGCAAGGAGCCACTTCTTCCTCTAGGATATGTAACCACTGACACCAATGATCTTTTTAAAAATCTGTAGGGCGGTCATTCTTCCCACTGACCATCAATGTAATAAGCATTCTTGCCACTAACCACCACACTAATGAACCGCGAGCTGTTGATATAGTAAATATTGGCAGGGGTTCTCTGAGACCCAAAAGTTATTTTAAGGGATCCTTTGTGTTAGAAAGGTTGGGAAACTCTAGAGTCTAGAGCAATGTTTCTCAACCAGGGTGCCATTTACACTCCTCCAGGATGTCGCAAGCATGGGACACAGTTTGCCCAGGAATAGCATCCAGCCTCCAGCACCTTAACAACCAATGACCACGACCCATCGCTTCATTTTTTGCTATGGTGTTGGTGGTCAACCTGCCCACACCATGGCAACACATAATGCTGATCCAGGGCAGGCAGCATGCAGTCCTGCCCCCAGCACTCAGGATATGGGACAGAACTTTACCGCTCCACCCTCTGCTGTGCTACTGGAACCAAAAGGTGGGGTTTTGTGATGGAGGAATGTGTGCTTGGTGGACTCTTTGATTGGGGGCTGTGTGATTGGGGGGCTTCTGATGTGATTAGAAGACTCTAGAAGAGGTGAACTTTGTCATGTAGGGACTCTTATGTGATGGGGGGCTCTCTTGTATAAGGGGCCTCTGATGTAAAGGGAGGACTATGATGTGATGGGCAGTTGTAATAGAGGGAGTCTGATGTGAGGGAGGGGTTTCTGATGTTAATTTTATCAAGACAGTTGTGTGCATTGTTCCAAGACCAGGTTTCCCATTAAAGCGTGAGTTCCACCCTGAAAAAAATGTTTTACATAATCACACACCTTTAAACCTAATAAAGAAACATTTGGAGGAATTTCTTTTTTTATATACTTACCAGAAACGCCCTGTTGCTATGTAGTCCTCCTAATCTGCCACTTCCTGGTCTGCTGCGCTCCTCGTCACTTCCTCCCTCGCCTGTGCTCCTGGGAAATGTGAGTCATCATTTCCCAGGAGTCTGTGGGCAGTACTGTGATCAAAAATCGCGTTATTTCCCGACAGGAAATAATGTGATTAAAGGCGGTTGCCATAACAACGGGGTGGGACCTTCCTCCGTCGCCACCCGTTGTTATGGCAACTTTAGAAATAATCCGTGCTACGACCGCCGGTAAATCGCGCATTCGCGAGATTGAGAGGTGCATGCTGATTACCCAGCATACACCTGTCCAACGCTAATCCCGGAAGAGGTATCAAGTGGGCTTCACATGCCCACAATCATGATGGCAACGGCCAGAAGAGGATGTACAAACTTGTGAATACAAAAAAAATATTTTATCAACATCCACTATTAAACATATCTAATAGTTTTAATGTAATAATACATTATGCTCAGATCAATAAACAAAACAAAAAAATGTGGCCGGAACCTTTGCTTTAATAAGCAACATTTAAATTCCCCAATTGACAAAAGATTACGTAATACCGATCTAAGGTAATCAACTGAGTTCTGTCTCTACACCATTGTATCATTTTTGTATAGCAGTTTACTCTCTATAGTAGCTGGTTCATTATACTGCCAGTGGTGAGCACAGGAATCTCCATAGAATGTACACAGTGCAGAGATCTTCCTCATGTTATTTCCCCTGCTGGTCAAATGTTTTTAGCCTGTAGTGTTAAGCTATTTTCTTTTTTGGTCAAATGTTCTTCAACTCTTCTAGTCAAACGTTCTAAAGGCTTTTTTCTCTTAGTATCGAATGTTAAGGAATGTTTTTTATAATAACAGCATGTATGCTTGACAGCTGTTAGCACTTAAAGGCAGTGAGCTATTACTGTTGCATGCAGTATTTCTAAACTTAGCCATTCACGGTTCACTTTTTTTTCATTCAGCCAGCCAGCTGAATGAAAAAACTGAACTGATTCCTCCATCCACACACTCAAGGTGGTTGTAAGAATCCTCCCCACTGTGTCATTGTATTCTGACAGCGGGACTCCCTATCTGGCAGAATACACTGATCAGCACTGCAGTGATTGGATATGTGCGCTGAATGAAGCAAAATTTTTCAACAATCTGCTTCATGAGAAGCCAATTATTAATGCAGCTTCCTGAGAACAGGAACGGCCATACATGGATTGAAATTCATCAGTCCATTTTCAATCCATGTATGGCCAGCTTAATATTGGAGTCACAATTGGAGAATTCCGATGTTTATGATCATTGGATATTGTACATTTTAAAGTACCACTATATACATATGAGTTAACAGAGTTCAAGAAAACCAATAATGACAAATTAGACAACTTTCATAAGAACATCCAGATATGCAAACGTACAAAATTTGAACGGGACCGTGAGGACTATAAAAATGGCCGTGTCTATAACTGGTCTGACCCTAACTATCAACGTACCAAAACATATAGAAGAGGACAACGCAAACATCCGATTAATTCATTTTCATCTACAGCATCTACTGGGTCATCAACCAATGTACCCACTACTTTTTTACCTACAGCCATGATCGCATCCGGACTAGGAGGGGCGGCAGGAGAACAAAGAAAGGATACAACCGGAGGTGTAACCACCAGACGCCAGAATCGTCAGAGACAGTAAACAATGATGTGGTACCTAACATTTCTTCAATTGTTTTATCTAAAGCTGAACTAAATGTATTAAATAAGGGATTGGGCTTTTGCCCTAAAGAGAAAATGATTTTGTGTTAAAACAGGATTTGTACAGGTTTTATAGGCAACTGAGATTTAAAGCTTATTTTTCTGGTATACCTATTGATAAAACAAAAAAAATTCTACCAATTTGGGTTTGAAATCAAAAGACACTAAGGCTCCCCCTACCTTGTGTCCTGCGGTTGAGGTATATATAGAAAAAGTAGATAATGATATCAAAAAGAGGCCATATACCTAACAAGTAAAGATGAGGTTATAGCGTTAAACTCCTTGTCGGCTTGACGCGATATAACTATCAAACAGGCGGACAAGGGGGGTGCTATTGTTGTAATGGATACCACAATGTATGAAGCCGAGATTATGAGACAACTTGGGGATACACTTACATACAAAAAGCTGAACTCTAATCCGGTTTTTAAAGTACAGAAAAAAATTAAAGATGTCTTAACTAATGCAGTAAAAAATACAATCATTGATGATGAAACAATGGAATATTTGGTATGCGAATATCCAGTTACACCTGTAATATATATGTTGCCTAAAATCCATAAAAACCCTGTGAACCCCCCGGGACGTCCCATTGTATCGGGAATGGAATCGGTCACAGCTCATTTGGCATGATATCTTGACACATGTTTAACTCCATTATTATTAAATACTAGATCATACATAAAGGACACGTCAGATTTTTTGTCTAAGGTCCAAGATATCACACTGTCTGCCGATTCCATCCTGGTATCATGGGACGTCTCCAGCTTATTTACAATTATTCCTCATGATTTGGGGATGGAAGCATGTCGGCGGTTGTTAATCCAGTCAGGTGACTATAAAATGCAACATATCAGGTTTTTGCTTGATCTTCTTCAAAGTGTTCTTGAAGAGAATTATTTTCTCTTCAAAGATACCCACTTTCTGCAGCTAAACGGAGCAGCAATGGGTTCTAATGTCGCACCCCCATACGCAAATTCTTTTATGAATATGATTGAAACTTCTTTCATTTATGTTAATGATATTTTTTCTAAGCATTGCGAAGGATGGTACAGGTTTGTGGACGATATTTTTGCGGTATGGGACGGCGACATGGAAAGTCTATTTTTGTTTGACAAATACATTAACTATTTAATTCCTGGTCTCAGATTTAACATGGAGATTGGTGGAACTGAGATCTCTTTTCTTGATACTAAATTAAAACTTGTAAATGCACAAATCACTAGTGATCTGTATGTGAAATCTACAGATCGCAATCAATTATTACATTACAACAGCTTTCATCCACCTAATGTGTTTGCCTCTATTCCAAAGAGCCAGATGATGAGGGTACATCGGATCGTTAGTGATCCATTGTCGGAGGCTTGATGAAATGGAGGCTAAATTAATCAATAGATGGTATCCTGAGGCTTTAGTTAAGAAAGAACGGTTAAATATGAATTCAACTAGGACTCCTAAAAATGACACTAAGAAAATTCCTTTTATTATGCAGTATCACCCTTTTTCTCATAAAATTACCAAAATCATTAGAAAACATTGGAATCTCTTGAGAAGCAGTTATCCTATGGTCCAAGAGTTTTGGAACCTTCCTATGTCATCGTATAGAAAAGGTAGAACGATACGACTGATAAAATCGGATCAGTATTCAACTGCAACACCTAAATTAACATTTCTGAGACCTAAAAATTTGGGTTCATACCCCTGTCTGTCCTGCATACAATGTAACTCTATGATCAAGGGCAAATATTTCACACATCCCCATAAGGGCTTTAATATCACTATACAGGGACATTACACATGCCAGTCATCATATGTCATATATGCCATTAAGTGTCCATGCGGGTTGGTTTACATTGGAGAAACCACACAGAAAGTAAAAGACAGGATAGCAAGACATAAATATTCTATACGAGATAAACTAACACAGTTGCCACTTGCCCGACACTTTCTGGAATTTGGACATAGTGTATCCCAATTAAAATATATGGTCCTTGAAGGAATAGATAAAAATAGGAGAGGAGGGGATCGGGAGATGATCCTCAGAAAAAGAGAGGTATATTGGATAAATTTTTTGAATACTATTGTTCCATATGGTTTAAATGTAGACTTGGAACTTTATTTATTTGTCTGAGGATATGGACATGTATATAAAAGGTGTCCATCTGTTCAGGCAAATTATTATATCTATGGTCAATTGTTGAAGAATAACAGGTGTATATATGCTTATACATATGTATGTATATATGTTTCTTTCAGATGTCTGGACATATTGAAAAAGATGAATAGGAAAATTAATTGATCAGCTGCTATAAACCATGTTCTGTGTATGTGGCAGATAATTAGTGTATAGAGACATTGATTGAACTAAGGCTAGGTGTAATTAACCATATTGTTTCCACCTGTGATGGCATTTGTGATTACTTATTTAAACTAATGATTGTGGGGAAACCCTCAGATGTGCTCTTGATGGATCTTAGGAAGGGCGTAAGCGAGATAGCCCGAAACGTAATCCATTCATATCTATCTATACTGTCTGTAATGATTATACCTGCTTTGTAATCTTCTTTCAAGACTTGATGAAATAAAGCAACAAAGATTTTTAAGTGCAGCAACCTCTTGGATTTTCTTCTTTATATACAAGGTCAGTGGGAAGACCTGTTTGCTAGCACTAAATTCCAAGCTGGGTGCGGTTCTCCTCTACAAATCACTATATACATATGTACACACCAAAGAAGACAACACGGTTGTTTGCAATTTGCACAGGACTCGTAGTTATAAGCATAAAATATATGTATGATACATAGTTCAAAATCCCATTGAATTTTCTCATGAGTATAGCCAGAGCTATTACATTTTCTGCATAATTAGTTTTCACAATGACCTAAACTATTACCAGATACTTGTTTATCTTATTTATTACTCCATTATGGGTTGCTTAGGCCACATAAGCATTATACATATTACTCACAGAAATTATACTTCTAATTCTATCCAGGGTAATTACTCACAGAAATTACGTACTTCTAATTCTATCCAGGGATTACATGATGGGATTCTTCGTACTGTGCGTGTTTTGTGCTGTTTTTACAAGGATTGTTTGCTGGTATGCAGAACCTGCATCAAATTTTTTGCTGTATTATGCAAGGTACGGTATGACTGTGCACTCACTGGTCACTTTATTAGGTACACCTGTTCAATTGCTTGGCAACACAAAATTGCTAATCAGCCAATCACATGGCAGCAAGTGGTGAAGACGACTTGCTGACGCTCAAAATGATCATCAGAATGGGGAAGAAAGGGGATTTAAGTGACTTTGAACATGGCATTGTTGAGGGTGCCAGACAGGCTGGTCTGAGTATTTCAAAAACGGCTGATCTACTGGGATTTTCATGCACAACCATCTCTAGGGCTTACAGAGAATGGTCCGAAAAAGAGAAAATATCCAGTGAGCGGCAGTTTTGTGGATGAAAATGCCTTGTTGATGTCAGAGGAGAATAGGTAGACTGGTTCAAGTTGATAGAAAGGCAACACTAACTCAAATAACCACTCATTATAAGCAATGTATGCAGAATACCATCTCTGAACACACAACACATCGAACTTTGAAGCTACAGCAGGAGAAGACCACACCGGGTGCCACTTCTGTCAGCTAAGAACAGGAAACTGAGGCTACAATCTGCACAGGCTCACCAAAATTGGACAATAGATGATTGGAAAAATCTGGTCTGATGAGTCTCTATTTCAGCTGCGACATTCAAATGGTAGGGTCAGATTTTGGCATAAAGAACATGAAAGCATGGATCCATCCTGCCTTGTATCAACAGTTCAGGCTGGTGGTGGTGTAATGATGTGGGGGATATTTTCTTGGCACACTTTGGGCCCCTTAGTACCAACTGAGCATCATTTAAACACCACGGCCTACCTGAGTATTGCTGACCATGTCCATCCCTTTATGACTACATTGTACCCATCTTCTGATGGCTCCTTCCAGCAGGATAATACACCACGTCACAAAGCTCAAATCATCTCACCACTGGTTTATTGAACAGGACAATGAGGTCACTATACTCCAATAGTCTCCACAGTCACCAGAGCAAGTCAATATGGACCAAAATCTCGGAGGAATGTTTCCAACACCTTGTTGAATCTATGCTACGAAGAATGAAGGGAGTTTTGAAGACAAAAGGGGGTCCAACCCGGTACCAGCAAGGTGCACCTAATAAAGTGGCCGGTAAGTGTATATACATATTATACATGCTGTATTATACATTCATAATAGTGTGAATGGTGCATCAAAGGTAAAGGGGGGTGTGAGTTAGTAGAGTTTAAGGCCCAGGTTGGTGTCTGTGTGGTTTTCAGGGTTTATGGAAATAGATAGTAGTAACATGGGACAGGGAGCAGGGCTGAGAGTGAACAGAGGGGATGGGGGCTGAGGGCTGGAAGTGAATTAGCAGATGAGAGGAATCGAGGGGCGGCATGTTGGTTGGTACTAGTACATGGGGAACCATGGTGCTAACATTTTAGAATAATTTACACCAAGTATTAGCCTGATGGTAAAGTTTTTAGGTGTGAGTTAGCACCCTTGTGGAATGGGCTGAAGCACTGGGACCCAAGAATAACACAAGAATGTTAACGTATTTTCCCCTGCCAGTGACACCTGTCCTGTCACTGACTACAAAGTAATTTTGTGGGAAACGATTCACCTAACCAGCAATTCAATTCAACGTGATAGTTTACATTTTTGGGGTTGTATTCGAGATGTGCAAAGAGAGATCACAAAAACACTTGTAGTTATAACATTTAATTAAGTAATGACAGATACAGATAACAAGGACTTGTATATAGGGAAATGGCAAACCCCTTGCAAGCAACATGACCTTTAAAGGACCTGGTCAGTTTATAATAACATTCCTTTGGTATAAAGTCAGCTAAGGTAACCAGGCTTGGAAGGCTTTATTAGATATTGTGAGACATCTTTAACCACTTGCCTACTGGCGCTTTTACCCCCTTCCTGCCCAGGCCAATTTTCAGCTTTTCAGCGCTGTCGCACTTTGAGTGACATTTGCGCGGTCACGCAATACTGTACCTAAACAAAATTTGTATCATTTTTTTTTCACACAAATAGAGCTTCCTTTTGGTAGTATTTAATCACCACTGGGTTTTTTATTTTTTGCTAAATAAACAAATAAAGACCAAAAAAAAAACTTTTTGCATAGTTTGTTATAAAATTTTGGAAACAGGTAATTTTTCTCCTTCACTGATGTGCACTGATGAGGGTGCACTGATGGGCACTGAAAGGCTGCACTGATAAGCACTGATGAGGTGGTACTAATGAAGCGGCACTGATGGGCATTGATGGGCACTGATAAGGCGGCACTGGTGAGCACTGATGAGGAGGCACTGATGGACACTGATAGGTGGCACTGACCGGCAGCACTGATGGCCAGAAATTAAGAAATAAGCAGGGGCACGCTGGCCTAGTGCATTATCCTCAATATATTGCTTTATTAAATAAAGAAATTATACTCACAAACATACACTTGAATACAGCATATCTAATATTAGGCAGCTTAACGTCCATAGTGTTACATTGTAGATGAAGATGTCCCACAGAAAGACTGGCTGACATGGTTTGAGGTATCACCTCTTCCTCTGAGCCAACTCTGGCTCTGAGGAAGAGGTGATACCTTGAAATGTAGTCTTACTGTGGGACGTTTTCATCTACAATGTGACACTATGGACGGTAAGCTGCAAAATATTTTATATGCTGTATTCAAGGGTATGTTTGTGAGTATCATTTCTTTATTTAATAAAGCAATATATTGAGAATAATGTACTAGGCTGGTGTGCCCTCTATTTATTTCTTAATTTCAGTGCATTTAGACACCCCCAGTCTTAAGAGGGCAGCAAGGTGGCATCTATCCGGATCTGCCAGGACAAGAGCCTAGAGCAACACCATTGTGGGGCCCACCTTCGAGCACAGGAGATATGTGTTGTATATGTCAAGGCACTGATAGGCGGCACTGAAAGGCAGCACTGATTGGCACTGGTAGGCAGCCTTGATAGGTGACTGATGAGGAGGCACTGATGGGCACTAATTGGCAGCACTGGTGAGCACTGATGGGCACACATTGGCAGCACTGGTGGGCACTGTTGGGACTGCACTGATAATCAGGGCACTGATTATCGGTGTTTTGATTATCAGTGGACATGTCCCTTTTAGAGAAGCTGGGTATTGGCTCTCTTCTCTATTTCTCATGCTGTCAGATCACCGGCTTCTATTTACATTCCTGATCACCTGTGATTGGACACAGCTGATCACGTGGTAAAGAGCCTCTGATTGCATCAACGTGCAACAGAGTCTTTAGGGCTATGCTGTGGTGTCTCATACTTTTAACTTGTATTACTTCTGGTGGTTCACTCACTAATAGTCCTGCCCAGGGTCCCGCCAAGGGGTGACTCACTTCAGTGTACCACTACATCTCTCCATGTATGGTCCCTTTTCATCCCATGACACATCTCAGGAAAAGGGCATAGAAATAGTCCTTGGGTCCCAGCCTCTTCTACTTAAATACCCCACTACAGGAACCCTAACAGGTCATATGGTATGGCATATACACCACAACAGTTAACCCCAATGATACCAGTAATATATTATACACACAGTACATCACAAAAACAATTGACACCTGCCAATAGATGAATAGAGGGGAGGAAATGAGGCAGGTACAGGAGGAGAAAGGGGGGAAAATCGAAAATTTAAAAAAAAGATAGATTGTGTTTTTAAAGTTTGTATATATTTTATTATTTTGTCAATAAAGTTTTGTCCAAAAGTTTTTGTCAACAAGATTTCATTTCCGTTAATGTGATTTTGGGGTATATGAGAAAAATTGTACTTTGTTCAGTCATATCCTTCTTTACATAAAAGAAGCTATATGGTCACTTTAATGTACCAAAAGGGACGCAGTGATGGAATACAGGTACTGAGAAGTGCAAGGTGATTGTTTTTGATGTGGCATCAGAGCAAAACGAATAAAATGCATACCTGCACCTCTAATCTCCACCTCAAAGGCAATTCCTCTAGCGATAGAGAATACAAATTGTGTTCATGGCATCTGTTACAGATGTTTCCAAACTTTTAAACTTTCAGTTGAAATCTGCAAGATACATTCAAAGTGCTTCAAAGGTTTGTAAAGTCTTTGTAAGATTCTCATTTTTATGGTAATAATATTGATACTTTAATAATTCATATTGATGATGAAAGTTCCAAAATATTACAAGAACAATATCAAAGTATAGAATGTCATTAATAATGTGTTATATTCTTAAGATGAAGATTGAATCAGATATGTGTGTGTATGTAGATGTGGCAGCAATGTCTCGTGATGTGTAAGCGTAGCTGTCTTCGTGGAGTGAGAGTCTGCAAAAACTCTGTTACTAGCTTTTTACTCCTAAATTCAGCCACCACCTTCCCCAAAAATCTGATCCCTCCTTCCTAAAAAGGCTTGGTTTCTTAATTCACTTGTAGTCCTATAGAAAATCACTGGCTTTCCTGATACATATCTTTCCTCCCACCTCTCTCGCAAGGGTGGAGCTTATTCAGTCACTAAACTTTGACATTCCTGAAGAGTGACCAAAAACAGTGTGTAAACCTATTTTAACATATACAACATAAGTTTCCAAAATTTCTAAATCTAATACTACATATATCAGTATGTATATTACATACATTTAAAATGCAATGTTCTTATTAATATCCTAATCAAGAAATATTGTAATATAAAGGACTTATATTTTTAACTAACATTAAAACTTTAGCATCTTAAGTAGTGTGAAACCTTCCTTCTCATCTGATAGGGGAAGATGAGAGCACATCTCAAGACTCCTAATTACAAACACATGTTTAGATCTCAGTAGGAATATTTATGAAGATTATAACCATGTATATTTTCACAAGTATAAAAGTCTATATAAATTCACCTTTTCCATACTAAAAGCTATAAATATATATATTCAACTCAATTATTCTGAAAAGATCTCATCCATTCATTCTTTTGTTAATAATTGTTAATAATGAATATTAGATCAAAGAAAACCTTCTAACAGTCTTATGCCGCGTATACACTGTCGGAATGTCCAACAACAAATGTTCGATGTGAGCTTGTTGTCGGAAAGTCTGACCGTGTGTATGCTCCATAGAACATTTGTTCTCAGAATTTCTGCCAACAAATGTTTGAGAGCAGGTTCTCACATTTCCCAACAACAAAACTTGTTGTCGGAAATTCCGATCGTGTGTACATAAGTCCGACGCACAAAAGTCCACACATGCTCGGAATCAAGCAGAAGAGCCGCACTGGCTATTGAACTTTTTCTCGGCTCGTCATACGTGTTGTATGTCACCGCGTTCTTGACATTTGGAATTTCCGTCAGCATTTGTGTGACTGTGTGTATGCAAGAAAGTTTGAGCCAACATCCTTCGAGAAAAAATCCAGGTTTTGTTGTCGGAAAATCCTATCGTGGGTACAGGGCATTACAGTTTATCTTCTATAGAACAGCGGTCTCCAAACTGTGGCCCAGGGGCCAGATGCGGCCTTTTGCTTGCTTTTATCTGGCCCTTGGGGCATTATTCCTCCCCACTGTATAGTTCCTGACACTGACACCGACAATGGGGCACCATTCCTCCCACTGACAGCAATAATGGTACACTATTCCTCCCACTGATACCAATGATGGGGCACTATTTCTCCCATTGATACCAACAATAGAACACTATTCCTCTCACTGACACCAATAAAGGGGCACTATTCCTCTTACTGATATCAACGATGGGGTTCTATTTCTCCCATCGATGCCAAAAATTAGTCACTATTCCTCCCACTGACACCAATGATGGGGCACTATTTCTCCCATTGATACCAACAATAGAACACTATTCCTCTCACTGACACCAATAATGGGGCACTATTCCTCTTACTGATATCAACGATGGGGTTCTATTTCTCCCATCGATGCCAAAAATTAGTCACTATTCCTCCCACTGACACCAATGATGGGGCACAATTCCTCCCATTGATACTAACGATGGGACACTATTACTCCCTCTAATACCAATCATGGGGCATTATTTAATCCCACTGATGCCAAGACATTTTCTCCTCCCACAGGCCACAGTCCAGCCCCCCTAAAGATTGAAGGACAGTAAACTGACCCTTTGTTTAGAAAGTTTGGCGACCCCTGCTTTAGAAAGTCATAGCCAACATTCCCCAATCAGCAGGAAGCATAAGCATTGTTGATTGCAGAGCTATAGGTCCAACCCCACATAGGGCATAATTTAAAGTGGAACTAAAGTTGAAAAGATAAAATAAAAAGAGACAGGCGCTTTATTGCAGATGAGACATGTAATGTCTCATAATGCCTGTTCGCCATCCTTTGTAGAATTGTACATTGAGCTACGCATACGCAGTTCAGTTTACATTCTGGTACAGTGCCTGTGTGCTGAGATGACTGCACTTCTGCTTATGACCCTGTGCTGGCCAATCAAGACACTTGAAGACCAGTACCTGGAAGAAGTCAGGAAGAAGATGCCAACGCTGGTGAGGAACCTCATAGGCGTCAAACCACTGGAGTAGAGGGAAGTATTTTTATTTTAGTTCTGCTTTAAACTGAAAGCGCAATTGGGCTAGATTGGGATTAGTTGACTAGTAGATAATTTACAGATCAGCTACAGGGCTGCTGTTAGAAACCATGGGGCCTCATACAGACATCCTGACATGAGGGCTCCATACAGACAACCTGGCACGGGGGCCCCACACAGACAACCTGACATGGGGCCCCATACAGCTATACGGCTGGTAAATATGACATATTTACCTAATCCTTCCTCCATTCTCAATCTTGAATGATCCTATTCTATGCTTGCAGAAAGAAGAGGAGGGAAGCCAGCAGTAGAGTGGTGGTAGGGGGCACACAGGGGGGCCTGGGCAGCAGGGGGAACGTATGGTGCACAGGGAGGGTGATCGGTGTGTTGTGGGCGGGGTGGCAATTACTGGAACCGATCCTTTATATGGCTCTCTCTGCAGCAGCTAAAAGCCAATGGGAGGGAGAATAGAAGAAGCCAATGTTCTGCTGCTGCAGAGAAAGCCATACAGAGGATTGGTTTCAGTAATTGCCCCCCATGCCGCATCACCCTCCCTGCCCACATTTGATTCACCCTGCTTTCTGGCCCCCCCGCTGACCCAGACCCTTTACAGGAGGACTGGTGGTACCCCCTTATCTATGGCCCTGATCGGCCATATTGTGTAGGGTCCTGCATATACACTAATTCCGCGTATACACGATCGAAAATGCCGCCAGCAAAACTCCAATGAGAGCTTTTGGTCGGAAAATGCGACCGTGTGTATGCTGCATCAGACTTTTGCTGGCAGAATTCCAGCCAGCAAAAGATTGAGAGCATGTTCTCTATTTTTCGGTCAGAAAAAGTGCCTATCCGAAAATGTGATCATCTGTATGCAATTCGGACTCTCAAAAAACCACGCATGCTCGGAAAAAATTTGACGCATGCTCGAAAGCATTGAACTTTATTTTCTAGGCTCGTCGTAGTGTTGTACGTCATTGCGTTCTTGACGGTCGAAAGTTCAGAGAACTTTTCTGTGACCGTGTGTATGCAAGCTTGAGCGGAATTCTGTCGGAAAAACCATCGAAGATTTTTCCGACGGAAATTCCGCGTGTGTGTCTCGGGCATTAGGCCTGGTCTACAATTGCAGTTGGGGGGGGCAATAATTATAGGCTGTTGAGCCATGTTTTTATTCTCAGAATCCTTGTCAGGACTTCCAGAAACCCTGTGAGGACTTCCAATAGCACTGACAAAATCCATGCCAGGGCTTCCATGGTTTACAATTATGGGTGTGTCTTCTGACCAGAAGGGAATTTAAAGTTGTTCTAAATGCAATTTTTTTAAAACAAATAACAAACATGTTACACTTACCTGCTCTGTGCAATGGTTTTGAGCAGCCTCAATCCACCTCTTCTTGGGTTCTCTGATCTGATGAAACAAAGACTGAACTCTTTGGCCTAAATGACAAGCCTCATGTCTGGTGGAAACCAGGCACGGCTCAGCACCTGGCCAATACCACCTCTACAGTGAAGCATGGTGGAGGCAGCATCATGCTATGGGGATGTTATAAAAGTTGCAGAAACTGGTAGAATAGTCAGGATTGAGGGAAAGATGAATGCAGCAATGTACAGAGCCATCCTTGATGAAAACCTACTCCAGAGCACTCTGGACCTCAGACTTGGGAGAAGGTTCATCTTCCAACATGACAACGACTCTAAGCACACAGCCAATATAACAAAGGAGTGGCTACGGGACAACTCTGTGAATTTCCTTGAGTGGCCCAGCCAGAGCCCAGATTTGAACCCGATTGAACATCTCTAGAGAGATCTGAAAATGGCTGTGCATCGATGCTTCCCATCCAACCTGATGAAGCTTGAGAGGTCCTGCAAAGAAGAATGGGAGAAACTGCCCAAAAATAGGTGTGCCAAGCTTGTAGCATCATGCTCAAAAAGACTTGAGGCTGTAATTGGTGCCAATGGTGCTTCAACAAAGTACTGGGCAAAGGCTGTGAATACTTATGTGCATTTATTTTTTATTTATTTATAATTATTTATTTATTTTATTTATTTTTTAAATACATTTGCAAAGATTTCAAACAAACTTCCTTCACGCTGTCATTGTCATGGGGTATTCTTTGTAGAAAATTTGAGGAATAAGGCTGTAACATAACAAAATGTGGAAAAAATGAAGCGCTGTGAGTACTTTCCAGATGCACTGTAAATCAACCCCTATGATACAGACCAAAAATCGGAGGTCATCACTGGAACTTTTTTTTTAACCATTCATCTACAGTTCTGAATGTTCTGAATAATGTGGTTTCTCTCAATATCTAAAAACACATTCTGCAGCAATTATAACCTTTTTTTTTTTTAATGCAGAACACAGTTTTAATAAAGCTTTATAGGGATTGACTTAACAGCCAAGTGTCAAAAAGCAGCTAGCAAGGATTAGGTGTCTTTTCTACTCTTGCCCTGTGTGATTGTTGAACTATTTGTCACTTTTTATTAGTACTTTACTTACCCGATTTTATCTAGAATATGTATGGCTACAATAACATGATGGGACTGCTCACATTTATTTTTACGTGTCCTAATTTCTGTTTTTTGCATATAGCTGTAGCTGAGGCTGGATTATTGCCCTGAGCTTTGACTTGTAATATTGGGCTTCATTCACAAAGCGATATCTTACCGCATCCGAGTATGCGGTAAGACCGCACAGCGTTTTTTTTAAAAACTTTTGAAAAAAGTTTTTTTAGCATTCGATAAAAAAAACGCTGCTAAAATACCGCATGAGTTATTTTATGTTTATATGAAGTTATGCTTTATTTTTGTAGTTAAAGGCTGTGGTTTTTTTACCACTGGCGATAGCAGGCAACCTTACCACAGGCTGTTACTAGCAGGTTGTTAAGAAGCAGGCAGCCACCTGTGTCCTTAACAACCAGTAACTGTCATGGTTGTTAAGGAGCTGGCGGCCACCTGTGTCCTTAACAACCAGTAACTATCATGGTCGTTAAGGAATGGGCGGCCGTGTCCTTAACAAGCGATGAGTCAACAGCTGTCAGTGGGGCAATAAAAATTAAGAAAGAAAATGAGCGTGAGCCCACCTTCCCCCCAACAAAAAAACCTGGCCCTTCAGGTCCTGTGTAACTCTAAACAGGTAACCTGTAGAAATTTTTAAAGCGCCGCCTATGGAGATTTGGAAGTACCGTAGTTTGGCGCCATTCCACGAGCGCATGCAATTTTAAAGCTGTTAGGTATTAATTTACTCAGCGTACAAAATATTTTACAGCGCACACATTCAAGAATGACATTTCCTAATTTGGGATACTTTGTCGCAGTAAGTGGGCTTAGCACTATATGACTATATAGTGTGACCAAACCCCCGTATTTTTTGAATATGTACAGGTGTTTTTAACTAGCCTTGCAGGAAATGTCATTCTTGAATGTGTGTGCTGTAAAATATTTTGTACTGTTTGTAGGTCTTATATTAGCACCATCTTGAATTTAAAGGCATTGTTGGGTGTGCCCCCCAAAATATGTTTTTGTATATTGTAATAGACCTTGGCCAGGTTTTTTGGGCTGGAGCACCCCTCCCCCTCCTCATTACCTCTTATTTTAGTGGCCACCAATGCATAGGATGTATCCCCTTCAGTTCTCCCACATAGAGGAGTTCAGCTCCCATGGTTGAGACAAAGGATCTTCCATTTTTGTATATTTACTCAGCGTAACATCACCTTTCATATTATACAAAAAATTGGGGTATATATTATGTTCTTTTTTATTTATTTAATTTTTTATTAAAATGTATTTTTACCCAAAAAATTGTGTTTGAAAAACCACTGCGCAAAAACCGCGTGACATGAAAATTTGCAATGACAGACATTTTATTCTCTATGGTCTCTGAAAAAAAAAAGATATAATGTTTGGGGTTCCAAGTAATTTTCTAGCAAAAAAAATACAGATTTTTACTTACTTTATAAACAACAACAAAAAATCATTTTACTGTAAGTTGCTTTCTGCTCATATTTTTTGAGAGTAGGGCAGAATTATTTATATTGCTTTATCTATTTATCTTGCCAGTACATTCCTGCTGGGAAGTGATATATATACTTCGGTGTAGGTCCTGCTGTTCAAGTGCACATAACTTGGCATAAAGGAACTCTGTAAGTTAAATCCTGAA
Source organism: Lithobates clamitans (assembly GCA_037952925.1). Classification (NCBI taxonomy): domain Eukaryota; kingdom Metazoa; phylum Chordata; class Amphibia; order Anura; family Ranidae; genus Lithobates; species Lithobates clamitans. Next base: position 4,943,144 of record JBBGZY010000680.1, on the reverse strand, counting down.
AGACTCTACAATAGACAACTCTGGTCTAATTAAGAAACCAATCATGGTTGTGAAATGAGGAGCTGGTAAGATCGCTAAATGACGGCAGCGAATACATCTACCTTCCTTAATATATGCAAATTACCATCTGCCTGAAATCTGCCGCTATCATGCGTTCATGTCCACCCAATTTACTAAATCAGGCTGCTAGGCTGCCAAGTGTGAACAGAGCATCAAAACACATCAGTGCATTATGGGTTTAGCCCATACCATGCTGAGAAGCAGTTGTCACCGATTAAAATAGCCACATGTACCTGGCACTTGGAGACATCATGGGGTTTTTTTTTAATCGCAGAAAAGATTGTTTTTTTTACCGTTTTAACTGGATTATGTTGTTATTTCAGATACACAACCAGGATTGTGGAAACTCCATTTAAAACTTTATAAAGAAGATTAAAAAAAAAACTCTTGGGAGAAATATAACGTCTCTTGGATACACAGATTCAGGACAATGAAACTGACGCTGCTACCCAACTTCCTTTATTTTGCCCTGGTGCTACCATCCCCACCTATCAACTGCCCTGCAGAGACAAATACTTCAGGTCATTAAGAAGGGGGCGTTGCACCAGGTGCCAAAACAAGGCCTCTATAGGATTAAAACCCAAAGTGGGCTGGGCTCACCGATATTTCGTAAATTATTACTCTGTAGTACAAATCACCCAAATATCACTGTGGCAACCCTCACACAATACGCCATTGTGGGTCTCTGTGGAAATATACCGTATCTCACAAAAGTGAGTACACCCCTCACATTTTTGTAAATATTTCATTATATCTTTTCATGTGACAACACTGAAGAAATGACACTTTGCTACAATATAAAGTAGTGAGTGTACAGCTTGTATAACAGTGTAAATTTGCTCTCCCCTCAAAATAACTCAACACACAGCCATTAATGTCTAAACCGCTGGCAACAAAAGTGAGTACACCCTTAAGTGAAAATGTCCAAATTGGCCCCAATTAGCCATTTTCCCTCCCCGGTGTCATGTGATTCGTTAGTGTTACAAGGTCTCAGGTGTGAATGGGGAGCAGGTGTGTTAAATTTGGTGTTATCGCTCTCACTCTCTCATACTGGTCACTGGAAGTTCAACATGGCACATCATGGCAAAGAACTCTCTGAGGATCTGAAAAAAAGAATTGTTGCTCTACATAAAGATGGCCTAGGGTATAAAAAGATTGCCAAGACTCTGAAACTGAGCTGCAGCACGGTGGCCAAGACCATACAGCGGTTCCACTCAGAACAGGCCTCGCCATGGACCACAGACTTACAAGACAATAGATCACATACAGACAAAATTGTAAGACCAGTTCTAGGGGTAGTCATTAGACATGTGCACACTGAAATATTTTGTTTCAGAATTTCGTTTTCGTTCCGAAAAATAAATTTATTTAGTTACTCCCGAAATTCATTTTTATTTATTTCGTTTTTCATTAAAAATTGCATTAGTCCGAAAATCCAAATTGAGGTCGAATCTGTCATTGAAGGCTTATGGTGTCTGTCGAATGTTCAAAGAAGATTCGACGGAGCAGCTACACTGTACGACGCCGTATAGTTTACCTGCTCCGTCAAATCTTCTTAGAACTTTCAACAGACACCATAAGCCAAAGTACGTGTGTACTTAGTTCTAGCTATTTTACTGCTTTTCCTCTTTGGTTACAATCAGCCAATAACATTCATCATCATCATTATTTTTATTTATCTTTTCTCCCCTACGTCGAATCTTTTCTCTATATGTCGAATCTTTTCTCTCTATGTAGAATAATCTTGGACTAATAGAGTTAAGATTAGGCACATTCGACCACAGGTTTGATGGACACAGATTGTTATTGTCATCATCATGTCAAATCATCTATCTATATCGAACTGTTGTAGCAACGAAAACGAAAATAAAGCATTTGTTTATGTCGGATCTTTCTTTTTTCGGATTCTGCACTTTCGTTATCGTTTGTTAAAACGATAACGAAAATACCTGAAATTCGGACGAAAATGCATTTGGACGAAAACGAATGCACATGTCTAGTAGTCATAGCACATCCACATCCCTAAACAATATGTATAGAAAAAAGATTGAGAGATCACCACTCTCCCATATGGTGTGGGACTTTAAAGGGTGTGTGACTGTCGCTGGGGTAAGCATACAACAATGTAATAATAAAATTTTATTTTATTACAAATTCATAAATAGCAAACTATGTGTGGAAAAGGCATGGAGTTTTCTGACATGTTTTGCAGAGCCATAACTGCTTCTTCTGGGCAATGCTACATGCATCTAGATTTCAAAAAACATCATTATAGTAACATTTACATCATTTTTAATAACCTTGAAAAAAAAGTGTGGTGATTAATTTAGTTAATATGTAAAGTTTAAAAAACAGGCAATTTATTCTTAAATATCTCTATGCAGTGGTAAATACAAATAACCAACTATATGGTTAGGGAGCAAAATCTCTTATCCACTCTGAGCATAACAGACATAAGAGATATACTGTATATACTATTAGAAGAGATACAGTGGGGACGTAAAGTATTCAGACCCCCTTAAATTTTTCACTCTTTGTTATATTGCAGCCATTTGCTAAAATCATTTAAGTTCATTTTTTTCCTCATTAATGTACACACAGTTCCCCATATTGACAGAAAAACACAGAATTGTTGACACTTTTGCAGATTTATTAAAAAAGAAAAACTGAAATATCACATGGTCCTAAGTATTCAGACCCTTTGCTGTGACACTCATATATTTAACTCAGGTGCTGTCCATTTCTTCTGATCATTCTTGAGATGGTTCTACACCTTCATTTGAGTCCATCTGTGTTTTATTATACTGATTGGACTTGATTAGAAAAGCCAAAAACCTGTCCATATAAGACCTTACAGCTCACAGTGCATGTCAGAGCAAATGAGAATCATGAGGTCAAAGGAACTGCCTGAAGAGCTCAGAGACAGAATTGTGGCAAGGCACAGATCTGGCCAAGGTTACAAAAAAATTTCTGCTGCACTTAAGGTTCCTAAGAGCACAGTGGCCTCCATAATCCTTAAATGGAAGACGTTTGGGACGACCAGAACCCTTACTAGAGCTGGCCATCCGGCCAAACTGGGCTATCGAGGGAGAAGAGCCTTGGTGAGAGAAGTAAAGAAGAACCCAAAGATCACTGTGGCTGAGCTCCAGAGATGCAGTCAGGAGATGGGAGAAAGTTGTAGAAAGTCAACCGTCACTGCAGCCCTCCACCAGTCGGGGCTTTATGGCAGAGTGGCGCAACGGATGCCTCTCCTCAGTGCAAGACACATGAAAGCCCGCATGGAGTTTGCTAAAAAAACACCTGAAGGACTCTAAGATGGTGAGAAATAAGATTCTCTGGTCTGATGAGACCAAGATAGAACTTTTTGGCCTTAATTCTAAGCGGTATGTGTGGAGAAAACGAGGCACTGCTCATCACCTGTCCAATACAGTCCCAACAGTGAAGCATGGTGGTGGCAGCATCATGCTGTGGGGGTGTTTTTCAGCTGCAGGGACAGGATGACTGGTTGCAATCAAGGGAAAGATGAATGTCGCCAAGTACAGGGATATCCTGGACGAAAACCTTCTCCAGAGTGCTCAGGACCTCAGACTGGGCCGAAGGTTTACCTTCCAACAAGACAATGACCCTAAGCACACAGATAAAATAATGAAGGAGTGGCTTCACAACAACTTCGTGACTGTTCTTGAATGGCCCAGCCAGAGCCCTGACTTAAACCCAATTGAGCATCTCTGGAAAGACCTAAAAATGGCTGTCCACCAACGTTTACCATCCAACCTGACAGAACTGGAGAGGATCTGCAAGGAGGAATGTCAGAGGATCCCCAAATCCAGGTGTGAAAAACTTGTTTCATCTTTCCCAAAAAGACTCATGGCTGTATTAGATCAAAAGGGTGCTTCTACTAAATACTGAGCAAAGGGTCTGAATACTTAGGACCATGTGATATTTCAGTTTTTCTTTTTTAATAAATCTGCAAAAATGTCAACAATTCTGTGTTTTCCTGTCAATATGGGGTGCTGTGTGTACATTAATGGTTGCAATATAACAAAGAGTGAAAAATTTGAGGGGGTCTGAATACTTTCCGTCCCCACTGTATACTGTATATACTATTAGAGGAGATATACTGTATATACTATTAGAGGAGATATATTGTATATACTATTAGAGGAGATATACTGTATATACTATTAGAGGTTGAATCTGGTAAATATCATCAGCCTCAGAGATCAATTTTTTTATGTAAAGAAAAAAAAAATTAAAGACTGTTTTGCAGATTTTCATACAGACCTGTAATATAATATAATGTATGACAGACTCCTTTGTCATAGGCGGGTGGCTTGATAAAAGCTCCCTGCGCCTGCTCTCACTTATGCTGGCCATACAAAAACAATGTCTTCCTTCAAAATAATTTTCATTTTAAGAATGTTTGTTCGTATTTCTAATTGTTAATGGTGTCAAATCGATGTTCGTTTTTGACCACAGTGACTGCAAAATTCAAAGGAGCAGAATAGAAAACTTCTTAGTCAAAAGGAATTTTCAGACAGCGTATGCGCTTTTCGTTCAGATTTTAAAACTGAATGTTAAAAGCAAAATTTTCAAACGTCATTCATTCTTTCAGCGAATGTACAAAGTTTGTACGTATGAATATCGCCCGAAAATCAATATGTGTATGGCCAGCATAGGGCTCTGTTCATACCTATGCACTTTGCGTTTGCTCCGTTTCTGCAGTGCTTTTTGCTGTGCGTTTTTGCACATGTGATTTTGCTGCGATTTGCATTTTTTATGCTTTTTTTTGGCCAATTTGTTGTTGTCCAGTCTATCAGACCTCCACCTTCTCTGGGTATGCAACCTCATAAGGCAGTCAGAGGAGAACTAAAACTCCTCCTACAAGCTTTAACCAGACACTGATAGAAGTCACAAGACTGCTATATACTGCTGATGAAAAAAAGGTATATGGCAGATTATATTTACTAAAATAATTGCATTTCCATGTTCTTTATACTGTGGGAAACCAGATATAGTGAATGCAGGGTCCTGGGTTTAGTAACACTTTAAGGTAAAAGGTTTTGCCTTTGGAACCTCTTTTAGCCAGTAATAAGAAAAGATCAGCTGCAGGGAAAACACTGGTGACTCATCCTTTGTCCTTTGCCTGCCTTATTTTAAGCAGTTTTCAGAGTTCAGTTCCTTTTAAACTCTTTTCCTAAGGCCCCTTTCACACTTATGCAACTTCAAAGCCGCGCGATTTTACCGCGATTTGGGAGCAGTACTACTTTGCCACATTTTTGGCATTAACAAATGAAAACATACAGTAGTTGGTATGAATCATAAGGGGGAACTCCACGCCAAGTTTTAAATAAAAAAACTGGCGTGGGTTCCCCCCTAGGGGCATACCAGGCCCTTAGGTCTGGTATGGATTGTAAGGGGAACCCCCTACGCCGAAAAATCGGCGTGGGGGTCCCCCCAAAATCCATACCAGACCCTTTTCCGAGCACGCAGCCCGGCCGGTCAGGAATGGGAGTGGGGACAAGCGAGCGCCCCCCCTCCTGGACAGTATCAGGCCGCATGCCCTCAACATGGGGGGTGGGTGCTTTGGGGCATGGGGGGGCGCCCGGGTGATGACCACGCCCCCTTATGACGGCACAGTCCCAGCATGCCCCAGGGACAGTGACCTCATAAGGGGGCGGGGTCACCGCCTATATAAGTCCATTGCGGAGCGTTCAGAGACCATTCCAGCTGGAGAGAGCGTTGTGTCAACATCTCTGGAAGAAAAGAAGAAGGCAGAAGTCCGGGCCACCGCTAGCAATTGAGCTGCAGAAGATAGCAGAGGAGCTGGCAGAAGATCAGGACACCGGGAGGAGACGCCGGAGAGACCCCCGAAGTCGGAAGAGGACCCCCGAAGTCGGAAGAGGACCCCCGAAGTCGGAAGAAGACCCCTGAAGTCGGAAGAAGACCCCGGAGCTGCCTAATAAATTACTTTAAAAACCTGTGTACTGTGTTTTTTATTGACACTTTTTTGCCTAGGTGAATGGGTAGGGGTACCATGTACCCCATACTCATTCACATAGGGTGGGGGGCCAGGATCTGGGGGCTCCCTTATTAAACCAACGGCCAAGGTTGTCGGGAAGAGACCCTTGTCCTCATCAACATGGGGACAAGGTGCTTTGGGGTGGGGGGGCCCGCAGGGTGCCCCCCCATGCCCCAAAGCACCCACCCCCCATGTTGAGGGCATGTGGCCTGGTACGGTCCAGGATGGGGGGGCGTTCGATCGTCCCCACCCCCATTCCTGACCGGCCGGGCTGCGTGCTCGGATAAGGGTCTGGTATGGATTTTGGGGGGGACCCCACGCGATTTTTTTGGCGTAGGGGGTTCCCCTTAGATCCATACCAGACCCTAGGGCCTGGTATGCCCCTAGGGGGGAAACCACGCCGTTTTTTTTCATTTAAAACTTGGCGCGGCGTTCCCCCTCAGGATTCATACCAGACAGCTGTCAGCACTGCCTGTCGCTCATCGCGAAAGGAAAAAAAAGTTTTCCTTTCCCAATCAGCGAGCCAGGCTTGTGCTTACAAAGTCGTACTGAAGTCGTGTCTATATTATTCAGGCACGATTTGCATGCTACTTCAGGGTTTAACATTGAGGTCTATGGAGTACAACTCGCATAGAAGTTGGACCAAAGTAGTGCAGGGACTACTTTCAAGTCGGCACGACTTAAAGTCGTGCCAATATGAATGGTAGTCATTGAAAATCATGGAGAATGACTTGTCATACAATTTTGCAGTACAAAATCGTGGGACAAGTCGTATAAGTGTGAAAGGGGCCTTATTCAGGTTTTATTCAATCTGGAATTACAGAGAATGCATGGTGAAAATTAATAGGGTGACCTGTATAGGATTTTATTATAATTTTTACAGCTCCGTCTGGTATATACTGTATATAGAAGGAAAGAGATGGCCAGCACTCAGGATGACATCCAAAATGGTATTTCTTTATTAAATAATTGTACAAAGCTGTAAAACAGCCTATGCGTTTCGGACATTAGTCCTTAGTCATGGCTGCTCCAGCCATGACTATGAAACTAACATCCGAAAAAGGTTGCAGCGCCTATACACTTGTTTTCCTTGGATATAGTGTGTATATATTGTATAGAAAAAATATATACACAATATATATATATATATATATATATATATATATATATATATATATATATATTATTTTTTTTTTATGACCTGTTTGCTTATACATATTCCCCAATTAGTTTCATTCCTCTTACACAGCTAATTGTGTTGTTTTTTAACCTACATGTTGCTCCTTAGCTACTGGTAAAATTGTTTAATCATCCACTGGACCCTGTGCCTGCAAAATCCTTAGACATTTTTGAGAATTTTAGAGCATTTTATTCACCTCTGCAACTTATTTCAATTATTTCTAGGTAATCTTATTAATCTAAACAATCCTGAAGTCTGTAGACTTACTTTGTGAAGATCCCACCACATTTACTGCCTTGAACTATGTGATAAGTAGAACCGATTTGTTTATTTCCTGTTTATGCTAAGTCCTCATGCACACGGACGTTTTTACAGCTGCTTTTTTGAGCTTTTTTTGCAGCTTAAAAAGGCCTGTCTATGTTAGTCTGTGGCTTCATGCCCACCTAGGCGTTTTTGAGCTGCAAGTGGCATAGGCGTTTTTAAGCTGTAAAAAAACCCAGGACCAGTGGGTTCTGAGAGACGTTTTTCAGCTGTAAAAACGCTCTAACGCTGCAAAATGCTCAAAAACGCTCAAAAATGCCATTCTCCAACGTTTTTTAACGTTTTTGATCCATTGAAAAAAAAAAAATTTTTGAAAAAAAAAAAACGCTAAAAAACGCTAACGCGGAAAAACGCTCAATAACGCTATTGCAAAAACGCTGAAAAAAGCTGAAAAAAGCTGAAAAAAATCACTGCAAAGATACTGGCGTTTTCATAATGTTATTTTAACAGCCTGTGTGCATGAGGGCTTAATGTGATTGGTCATTGCTTGGACCTTGAAGAAGAGGGTATACCCAGGAAACTTGTCCTGAAAATATGGATGCTAGTGCAAATAAAAAGTATTCAATTGCTCCTCTTTCCTGTTTATGCACTTTGTAAGGAAAAAAAACGTTTTATATTTATATAATGTGATCCTATAGTTCTATCGCATCCATTTGTCAGTTTTCCCCTGCTTCTTTGTATAAAAATTCCCTACATCCATGCCCACACAGCAGACTACATTCCACATGTACAATGCCATCTTGTGGCCAAAATGTTCATAGCACTGCCGTTGTTACATTATGCCAGTGTTTATCAACATTTATTCAGTCAAGGCACCCTTTAACCGCTTCAGCCTCAGAAGGATTTACCCCCTTACTGACCAGAGCACTTTTTGCGATACGGCACTGCGTCGCTTTGACTGACAATTGCGCGGTCGTGCAACGTTGTACCCAAACAAAATTGACATCCTTTTTTTTTCCACAAATAGAGTTTTCTTTTGGTGGTATTTGGTCACTTCTGTGGTTTTTATTTTTTGCGCTATAAACAAAAAAAGAGTGACAGTTTTGAAAAGAAAAAAAGCAATATTTTTTACTTTTTGCTATAATAAATATCCCTCAAAAATATATAAAATACACATTTTTTCCTCAGTTTAGGCCGATATGTATTCTTCTACATATTTTTGTTTAAAAAAAGTACAATAAGCGTATATTGATTGGTTTGGGCAAAAGTTATAGCGTCTACAAATTAGCGGATAGTTTTATGGCATTTTTGTTTTTAATTTTTTTTTTTTTACTAGTAATGGCGGCGGTCTGCGATTTTAATCGTGACTGCGACATTATGGTGGACACATCAGACACTTTTAAAACATTTTTGGGACCATTGTCATTTTTACAGCGATCAGTGCTGTAAAAATGCACTGATTACTGTGCAAATGACACTGGCAGGAAAGGGGGTTAAAGAGGAGGTCCGGCAGTTTTTTTTTTTAAGTCAGCAGCTACAAACACTGTAGCTGCTGACTTTTAATAAGGACACTTACCTGTCCAGCGAGTCTGCGATGTCGGGCCCTCCCCCCCCAGGCCGATCCTTCCATCGGATTGGCTGCCGGCACCGCCATCCTGACTAAGGGAAACAGGCAGTGGAGCCTTGCGGCTTCACTGCCAGTTTCCTACTGCGCACGCACGAGCGGCGCTCTGTGAATGGCCCCGTGGTTTTCTGGGAACACACCCAGTTCCCAGAAGGCAACAGTGCCGCTCACAGTGGAGCAGGACACGCCGCAGAATAGGAAGAGGCAGATTAGGAAGACTGCCTAGCAACAAGGGTTTCAGGCAAAAAAAAAATTTCATTTTTTTTTTTTTGATGCTATTTTTTATTTTAGGGTGGCCCTCCACTTTAAACACTACGGGGCGATGAAGGGGTTAAGTGTGTCCTAGGGAGTGATTCTAACTGTGGGGGGGATGGGCTTCCACTCACATGACAGCGATCACTGCTCCCGATGACAGGGAGCGGTGATCTCTGTCATGTCACAAGGCAGAACAGGGAAATGCCTTGTTTACATACGCACTTCCCTGTTCTGCGGCTCTGTGACACGAGCGACGGGAGTCCCGCGGGCATGGTCACGCTGTATGTGGCTAGCCCCGCCAATTAAAGGGGACGTACAGGTACACCCATTTGCCCACCGCTGCCAATGTGCCAACGTATATCGGCGTGCGGCGGTCGGCGTGTGGCAAGTGGTTAAAATTATGTGCAATCCTAAGGCACCCCAGCAGTATCCACGCACATAGGACACTGAACATTACAGATGGTTTATTTTTAAAAAGCAATATGCCTTGCACAATGGTACTGACTAGTATTCCAGTGTCTCTCTTCTCCCTCAGTTTCTCTCCTTAACTCAACTAATATAACCCCAATGTTGGGGAGCATTTCACTGATGACCAGATTAAGAAGTAATTTCCCCACTGATCACCAATGTTAGGTCGTATTTGTCCTCTGAATACCAATGTGAGGGAACCCTACAATTTTACTACCTGCTTTCTGGCTAGTTTTTATTATTTGCTTTCATTCATTATCAATACTGAAAATAATGTCAAATAGAACAGGTCGGGGTGTGAAATATGTTCAGAACACCACAATCCTTATTCTTTTATTCTTATATCTCAACTTATTGTTCACGCCTATGTACTATGAACTGAAAATGTAGTCATTTTTGGTAGGGGTTCCCTGGGACTTAAAGCGGACCTTCAGTCATTTTTTCATCTTTCCATCTATTAAATCTTCTGCCCTTCAATTTGGATAGTAAAACATTTTTTTTCTGCCGGTAAATATCTTATACAGCCCACTTTCTGTTTCTTGTCTGGTCATTAGCCTAGGCTTATGACATCATGCACTCTGGTGAGAGTTTGCCAAGAAGGGAGGGGGGATGAGTCATAAGAGGGCCAGTGAAAGCTGCAGAGCTGGAGGTGTGCCTCTGTGTTTCTGTGTAAATCCAGAAAGTGAACAGGCAGCAGCTTCAGCTGCCCACAGTTAACATGGATGCAGCCAGACTTAGTGGAGGGAGATTTCTGCAGCATATTTGGCAAGTACAGAATCACAGTATATATAAAATAATATGCAAAGTGGTTGGAGGGAAGCTTCAGAATGGTAAAGATGTTTTTATTACAAATTATGTGAGTAGACTGCAGTTCCTCTTTAATACCATTTTTTTTTTATCCGGACATACCTTTTAAGGAATGTGGGACAGGACATGAGGGTAAATTGTTTGTCAGTGGTCTGTGGCCCTTGGTTGTCAGAGACCCTTGTCACCAATTGCTGATCAGTGATCAGTGCCACTTATTGCTGCACAGTGCTCATTAAAACTACTCAGTGCTCATCATTGTTGCTCTGTGTGCCTGTCCAAAGAACTCCCAGAGATGTTGCCCCCCACCCCGTCTTCTTGAAAAGACACCCCTAGCTGATTCAAACACCCTTGCATGTGATCTCTCTCTCCCTTGTTGCAGTAGCCCTGAGTTCAATGGTGCTGCAATAGAGGAGATAATGGACCACACAGGTGCAGGGGTTCGGGAGCTCACTTTTTGTGAAGGTCGGGGTGAGCAGTAACAGTTGGGAGTGTCTTGGTAACATCCCAGCAACAAGGAGGGACAAGATGATGCCATCTCTGGGAGTTTTTGACCAGGTTTTAGAACAGCGGTTCTCAACCTGGGGGTCGCGACCCCCTGGGGGGTCGATTGCCGATTCTCCAGGGGGTCGCGGATGCTGGCCGAGATGCTGCCTGAGATGCTGGCCGAGACGGACCCGAAGTTACTGCCGGAGTCCGTCCGTCTCGGCCAGCGAGATGTCACTTCCTGCAGAGGAGAGACTGCAAGGAAGTGACGTTCCGTCGCCGCCATCTTGGTACTCTCATCCACAGTAATGCTTAGACTTAGAAGTCGGCAAGCGGACATCTTGTTACACCCACCGAAGTCCGCTTGCTGTGGATGAGTGTACCAAGAGGGAGGCAACGACAACGACCTGAAGAAGAACACCTGTGTCACTGTGACATCTGGTAAGTCAGACACACAGGAGAAGCTGACAAGATAAAATTTTTTTCATTATGTTACTTAACATTTATATATATATATCTAGAGTATATTATTAAGGCTTTGTATACATAATTTCCTCACACAAGAGGCGTTGGCCCTCCTCCATTTCCTGCATTTTGCTGGCAGTCATGCAGGCAAAAGCCTCTTGAAGAGTGGGGGTGGCTCTGAGGGCCGCCTTAGCCTCCCGAATCAGCCCAAGCGCTGCCTCCTGCATATTACTCCCCTTTCTGGGCCTTTTGGTTGGAAGGCGGAGGGGAGGGTACTGGGATTCTGTCAGGCTACTACTGGGCCTGGCCACCTCCTGGCTGCCACTTACCCCCGCCACCTCCTGGCTGCCACATTCCACAGCCTCCTGCTGGCTGCCACATTCTATGCTCTCCTCCTGGCTGCCACATTCCATGCCCTCCTCCTGGCTGAGGCTTTCCTGTGTATGAAAAAAAAACATAGTTTTAGTTTTTTGTTCATCAATCACACACAATTTTCAGCTCATGACTGTTGCAAATTGAATGTTAACAAATAGAAAAGACTATCATTCTGACCCCTGCATTTTTCCTTCTTGTCCCAAACATTTGTGGCCACTACTGTCTATTAATATGTAACAGTAAAACGCTTTATTAAATCAGCAATTAGTGATCAATAATAACATCTAGTTAACATCATTAATATTACGACCAGAAATATGGTAAACAATGCTATACCTGGCTCAAGCTGGGCTCCTCCACTTCTTCCTGGCTGGAAGTCCCAGGTTGGACATTGGAAGCCTCAGCTAGGGTGGAAGGAAGCGTGGAAGGAAGAGTGAAAGGAAGGGTTGAGAGGGATTGCCTGACTTCAGTCTGGTCTGTGAGAAAATGCAGTCTGTCATAGTACCACAGCCTGGGGACAAAAATAGCATCTGCTGCTGCTCCTGATCTCATGGAATCCTGGACCTTATTACGCTCCCTATTATAAGTGCTCCTCAGGCCACCAATTTTGACTTTTAAATAGGTGATGTTTGCAGCCGGGGCCACCAGCTTCACCAACTCCAGCAGTTTCTCCAGCACTGCCTGCCTCTTTTGTTTATGAATATAATGCGGATGTTTCACCTGTCACAGACAGGGCAGCTCCCTGTACTTGTCTATGTATATGGGGAGGAAGTTGTGGTCATTGAAGCCATCCATTTTCTTTGCAAGACACAACACAAGACAAACCCTAATGTCAGGCTAAATTCTCTTAATCTTGTCCCAATATAGGCCTCAATCTATAAGCAGTATAGACTACTGATGCCCCAAGTTCAAATTGTACCTTCGTTCTAACGATCGGCACTCCCGATACTCCTTCTTCCGCTCACATTTTGTACGTATGACGCACGCGTGTTACACTTTATATACACTGCTCATGCGTGAAACTCCGCCTGCCCCTGACCTTCTTTCTTGTCTTTTCCCCGCCCCTTCTCTTTCTGCGCAGTGGGGAGAGCACATGGCGGAGAAAGAGCAAGTGCATGCAGAAAGCAGCAGCAACGACGAAAGCCCGGAGCCACGAACGTCCTGATCCCGGGGGAGATTTAAGGCCTCAAATATGTCCTTTGTAGAGATGGTGGACATCTTGAAGAGGGCCGACTATGATGGGAAGCATGGACCTTACCCAAACCCAAATGTGAGAAAGGCCAAGATCATGACCAAAGTTGTGAAGAGTCTGCACAGGAATTTTGGGGTACGGCGATCCAAGGATCAACTGAGGAAACGCTGGTCAGATCTGAAATTGAGGGAGCATGATCAGTACAGAAAGATCAAGAGAGTTCTTCAAAAAAGTAAGTTGTTGTCGTGTTTTCCTACTATTATTATTACTGCATGCTGCTCCATGAGCTTTTCTTTACTGTTGTACAGTTTAAAATGGCAACTTTCAGGTTCGTGGGCACAGTAATCGTTCGTAGTAAACATCGTTCGTCCGCCCATTAATACGATGTTTTTGGCAGACGCAGGTTTACTACATTTTTCAGGCCTATTTGGATTAAAATAAGTTCAGTACATTGTTGTCTAGATGGGTTTGTAACTAGAACGAAAGGTAAACTTGATTCAGTGTAAAGAGAGGACACTCAACAGCTGTTTACACATCTGGACGCTGGAGCACTAGTGTGAGACACCAGAACAAACTTTTTAGGGTGTCCCACACAGGTGTTACAGTGGATACTAGGGGTGTCTCCATGTGTGAAAATTGTACAAAAAAGGTAAGTATACCAGGTTTAGAAAGGGAAAAAAAATGTCTTCAGCTTGGAACTCTGCCCAAAAAGACAATTGTACGACACTTCCAAGCAATGTTTCGTATTCCTATTTCTGGACTCAAATATCTGTGTGCTAAGTATACCTTTTTTTATTCACACAGGGGAGAAAAAACTCGGGACATCTGAGGACACCAGGGCCCCACAATGTTCTAAAGAAGGGGAAATACCACCAACACAACCAGAGGATGTGGAGGAAGGAGAGGTTTATGAAGTGGGCAAAATAGTGACCACAACAGGTGAGTGTCTGAGACCACAGCTTCAGGTAATAGATGGATGCCTGCATATTTGTAATACATGGTGTTTTTTTTTTTAATTTAAGGTGATGTGGATGTTGTGGAAGAAGTAACTCATTTCACAAGTGCAAGTGCACAGATCCTCATCGGGGAGATAATGGTCTGCAATCGTGATTTACAGAAGATCAAGGAAGACATCAATGATGTTGAAAAAAGACTCAAAAACATCATTGACGTTTTAGGCAGAATCTAAAAAACACCTAAAGTCTTCATTTTTTTGATATTTTTCACCAATTTTTTTTAGTATCTTGAAAGCCAAATTTTGAAGATGCACACAGTGTGTCAACATGTGCTATCTGCCATCACGGGATATCAATGTACGCGTTTGGTGGGTGCAACCCCTTCCTCGCAACTCAAGTAGCTGAGAGGAAGGGGTTGCACCCCTAAAACACATCCATTGAACCCCCATGATGTGAGCTAGCACATATTGACATTAGGCATGGGATTAGGAGGGAAATCCCCATTTTGACTCTCAATTTGTGTGCATCTTCAAAATTTGGCTTTCACAGGGGTGACATCACCCCATCTGATGAAGGCAAGATAAACACAGTTTGGACATAGTAATGTCTAAACTTGCCTTCATTTTTTCAAAGTTGAACTGAGTTGGGTATTGTTTTATGGTTTTTAAACATGCCTATTTAACACAAAAAAGGCTATTTGTACTGTCTATACCAAAAATGTTATTCCTAAAATATGTTGTTTTTTTCAAAAACCCTTTTCTAATGCACATGTGAATGTGCACAGAGTAAAAGTTTTAAGACTCAGCAATGTGTGGCTTCTTCTTTCAATGCTCAATAGCAGTTTTTGGAGTAAGTTGTTGTTTACAGTGGCAATGGGGGTTATTTCCTAAAGGCGAATTCTCTTTGCACTACAAGTGCACTTTCAAGTGCACTTTTGCAGTGCACTTGGAGTGCAAAGTGGATCTTCCTTTAGTAAATTCCTTTAGTAAATAACTCCCACAGTGCTTTATAATTTGCCACAAGCATGCCATTTTCGTGACTCCCCAAAATTCATTCATGGTGCTGAAAATGATGAATCTTTTTGTCATTAATGCATTACATACATTAACAACAAAAACAAGGTGTGTGTGTAGCAGACCCAAAACATAATATTTCGCAGAAAACAAAACATAATATTTCAAAGAAATTACGGTTGCACTATTGAAGAAAATGGCTATAAAAAAAGGCCACTGGAGAATCTAGGAGACAGCTAAAAGAAACACAAGCAGTAAATCAAATGAAATATGAGTTCAGTTTATACCAAAAATATTTCTTTGAGAAAAGTTTCACACATTGTCTGGCATATCAATGGCCCCCCTACCCGCAAAGTACTCAAGATACTCCTGTCTAACTTCGCGTGCGATTTGGGGGGGCAAGCCTGGACGGCCAGGTTCAAGTGTGGTCAAGGTAGTTGGTTTTTGAACACCGGCCTCAGTCCCAACTGAGGCCACATAGTTTTTAGCATTTTTCCATAGGAAATTGTGGTAGATGCAACAGGCAAGGACAATATGATTCAGTTTATATTCCACCATATGGATCGCTGTCAGAAATAGGCGGAACCGGCTGGCCATTATTCCAAAGGCATTTTCAACCACTCTTCTGGCTCTGGTCAGCTGGTAATTAAAAACTCTCTGTTCCTGGGTAAGGGTCCTCATCGGGAATGGCCGCAGAAGATGGTCCCCCAGCACAAAAGCTTAATCCGTGACAAAGACAAACGGGAGTCCCGCCACATTGTCTTCCGGAGGTGGCAAGCCCAAGCTGCCATTCTGGAGCTGTCTGTAAAATTCCGGGCGATGACTCCACCATCCGACATCCGGCCATTTTTCCCCACGTCCACATACAGAAACTCGTAAGTCGCCAACACCACCGCCAACAACACTACACTATTAAACCCTTTGTAATTCTAATAGTTAGACCCCCAGTTGGGGAGTGGTACGATGTGGACGTGTTTCCCATCTATTGCCCCTCCGCAGTTGGGAAAGTCCCACCGCTGGGCAAACTGGGATGCCACAGTCTGCCATTCCTGTGGCGTTGAAGGAAACTGTGGAGTCAAACAAGAAAAAAAAAAATAGTAATTTTGCACATAAACATTGCAAGCAGATTAAACACAAACATTCTTGGCCAACATCAGTATACCATTTATTTGAAGAAGTATGTAAAGACAAATATATAAAGTACACTTTAGATTCCTCACCCTCTCTGATGGCCCATGTAAAAATTATAGAGGGGGGAGATGTTTTGGACAGGTAACCCTCTCCACTTCCATGAGAGCTGAATGCATAAATAATGTGTTTAACTTTGGCCAGCCCCTCCTTACTTACACTATTGGCAGCCCACTGGACAAGTAAGAAGTGTCATAACAAAAAAATATGAATACACACTGTACAAATTTAAGCACATTTTTTCATTCTGCAATTACCTATCAAGATAATAAGAGAACACAACTTTAAACAGTACCATTTGAAAGTATTCAGGTAGGCCCTTGGACTACATGCTTTGGTGAATTCATCCATAAATATGACCACAAAAGAGGTAGGTATAGTGTGTATGGGTTGGGCAAAGTCAGCAGATATAGGATTGGTATCAGTTGACTTGGGGGGAGGGAGGGTTTCAAATGAGTTTGGGACCCCCAAAAAAATCCTCAGGCACTCTGCCTGAATTTAAGGACACAAATAACATTTGTACACATTTTAGGGGGTGTTTAGGGTAAAGTACTACAATGGAGCCGACAAAATCCATTGTTAAGTGACTAGGCTAGGTGTGTATGGGCCCAGGATAGCATGCTGGGGAGGATAGTGAAGGCAAATATGCATAAAGGACAAAAAGGAAGTTTAAAAAATTCCAGCATGCATGGGGACAAAGCTCAGTTTCAGCGTCTTGGCAATCTTCTTATAGCCTATTTCATCTTTATGTAGAGCAACAATCTTTTTTTCAGATCCTCAGAGAGAGTTCTTTGCCATGGGGTGCCATGTTGAACTTCCAGTGACCAGTAGTGACCAGAGACCTTGTAACACTAATGAGGGAAAATGGCTAATTGGGCCCAATTTGGACATTTTCACTTAAGGATGTACTCACTTTTGTTGCCAGCGGTTTAGACATTATTGCCTGTGTGTTGAGTTATTTTGAAGGGACAGCAAATTTACACTGTTATACAAGCTGTACACTCACTGCTTTACATTGTAGCAAAGTGTCATTTCTTCAGTGTTGTCACATGAAAAGATATAATAAAATATTTACAAAAAATGTGAGGGGTGTACTCACTTTTGTGAGATACTGGGGGTTATTTACGAAAGGCAAATCCACTTTGCACTACAAGTGCACTGCAAGTGCACTTGGAAGTGCAGTCGCTGTAAATCTGAGGGGAAGCTCTGATGATTTTATCATCCAATCGTGTTCAAGCTAAAATGCTGTTTTTTATCTTCCTTGCATGTCCCCCTCGGATCTACAGCGACTGCACTTTCAGTGCACTTTCAAGTGCACTTGTAGTGCACAGTGGATTTGCCTTTCATAAATAACCCCCATAGTGTGTGTGTGTGTATATATATATATATATATATATATATATATATATATATATATATGATATTGGATCACAAGTATCTTGCAGACTGGCATACCCTCACTCCTGTGGAAGTTAAAAAACGACACATATTGTACTACCCTGTTTATAGAGAAAACCTTGCAATTGCGCTAAAAGTTAGCATGTAACAAGAATATAGCAGCAAGCACACCAACAGAAATAAATTGGTCACAACAGAGCTCTGTGGTGGAAACATGGTCATATAACAAGCTCATTTTTGACTGCTCTGTAATAGGGGGTCAAAGCTTCCCAGTAAGTAGGAGACATTTCGTTTTTGGTGGAGGTACACACTGGTGTATGAATATATGGACACTTACTGAAGATTTCACACATTCACATTTGGCACTTTATTGAACTTTTTCACTTTCACTGGACTTTATTTATTGATATAATCAAATTCACTAGTTTTCTTTGCTATTTATAATGTGTACTATATTGTATTGTATATGCACAGAACTTTTGTATATTACCCTGTTTATAGGGCATATATGGAAGTATTGATACAACACCTGTAATTGTACAGAAGCCCTAACTAGGTATTCATTGGAAATTGCTGTAATACAGTATGGTTTGGTGTCAGGATAAATAATATATCAGCCATGAATTGTTTTTATTGATATACTGTATATTTTATGATGTAACAAAGAACATTATGATCATTTACTGTATTTTGTAGCATTATATACATACACATACATGTTGTAAACAGAATAAACACATAGAAATCCTCCATATACAGAATGCTATACCCACAGTCTATCCAGTGGAAAGCAAAAAAAAAAAACAAAAAAAAACATATAAAGCATGATCCAATTTGCTCCACCAAAATTCCATCCTGATCCCACAGAAGGCAAATGGATATTCCCTGGACCAACAATCTCTGGTGTTATTACCTACAGTACTGTGCAAAAGCTGGCAGGTATGAAGAAAAACTGTAAAGTAAGAATACTTTCAAAAACATTCTGAATGGCACCCCCCATGCATGTAAAATTGCGGTACGTGTGCGGGAACTGCAGGCAAATTGCATGGTCAAAAAGGCCGCGTGATTTCCCTGCGACCACGTTTTTGAAAAGGTGCATGCATTCATTTATATGGGCTGCCGTGGCCAACGAAAAAGCAGCCTGCAAAATTGCATAGGTATGAACCTAGCGTTAAGGAGGAGTGGACTCCCTCCAGGCAAACCTGCCCTTAATCTACCCACTGCTATATATGTTTCAACTTGGGGACTCTCAAAAATATAGAGTTAGGACCGCAGTATGTAGAGAAGCCTTGACGTGGGCACTGCGCCTTCCACATATATTTGCAAATGTGTGCAACTAAACCCTCTGTTTGTAACGAGAATTGTTAGACAAGGACAATTTGTTTGGTTTTTTTGCAGGATAGCTGGTAAGTCTGCTGGGAAATTTTTGTCTGTTTGTGAAGTGTCCGCATCTCTTTAGAAGTGAATGAATGAATGAATGAATGAATGACTTATATAGCGCTACCTATGCCAACTGAATCGCCTCAGGGCGCTTTTTGCCACCGGTGTCCATCTACGGCATAGCACGGTCCTTTACCCCATAGGGTCCCGACGCGCTTACAAACACATACACAGCGACATACACATACACATATTATGGCCAATTTTTTTTTTTTTTAGACAGGGTCTAATTAGAAGTGAGTAACCCTTCGGGAGTATCTCAATAAAACTAAAATTCCCTTTGCAGAGGTTGCCTAAAATGCGATTTGTATCTTAGTGCAAACTTCTAGAAAAAGCCTCCAAGTCTCCAAGTTGCCATATTGCATAGAATTTCACAGAAAATTGCAAAGTTGCAGATAAAAAAGAGAAAAGGTTATTTGTAATAACATTTTAATGACAATAAATTATAACATGGCTTGTGTAGCAATTGTATATGATGTATATATTTTATATTTTTTATTTGTTGTATTATTTTTTTTCAAAAGTGAAGTTACCTTTTAAAGTGATACTAAAGTCTTGTTTTTTTTTTTTTAGTTTAAAAATAACAAACATGTTATACTTACCTGCTCTGTGTAATAGTTTTGCACAGAACAGCCCAGGATCCTCCTCTTCTCGGGTCCCTCGCCGGAGCGACAGGCCCTTCCCTCCTGCCGAGTGTTCCTTCAGCAAGCAGCTTGCTGTGGGGGCACCCGAGCCGAGCCGCTGCTCTTTGTGTCCATTCAGACACAGAGCCATGGCTAGGTCCTGCCCCCTCTCTCTCCTCATTGGCTCACTGACTTTAACAGCAGCGGGAGCCAATGGCGCCTGCTGCTGTGTCTCAGACAATCAGGAGGGAGAATCCTGGACAACCAGAATCTCTCCACATTGGTGGATCGAGATGAGGCTCTGGTAACTATTAGGGGGGATGGGGGAGCTACTGCACACAGGTTTTTACATCATAATGCATTACGATAAAAAACTTTCTGTCTTTAGAACCACTTTAAGCATAGTCATATATCGGTCGGTTAATCTTGAGCACCATTAACATTTAAAATTTCTGCTGCTAATATGTGTAAAGGAAATAATCGTTCTACTTCCCAGTGTGCTGAATTCATCTTTTTTTTAGCAGGGCTGCCCATTAGAGTTTTCTTTCCTTAATTTTACAAAAATTATTTCCTCCCAAGCAACCTATAATGGACCAATTTAGCAGTGCAACTCCTTGGAAGGGGGTTGTGTGGCAGGAAGGGGGTATGCAGAGGCATTCACTTGGTGATTTACATGATTTGTGTAGACTTTACCTAATTGTGAATCAGAAAGGAAAGAGTTAATGCCTTCCTTATTCAGTCAGTCATGTGCAAAACAATAACAGATGTAATGGAGCTCATTAGCACATGGTATAACACAGCATTAGTTAATGATGTTACTGCTGCCTGCCAAATGCTGAAACAGATAAGTATAGGTAGGCAAAATGCATAAAGCCTTTAAAATGTTCAAGAGTGAAAGAGACTATCATTTAGAGCATAATGAACCATATTTATGGATATTAATGGAACAGTAGAATGGCTTTGGTTATTTTCTTTGAATGCTTAAAAGATTTTAAATTGATGTTTTATACCAATTTTTACAACTAGATGATTATGATATATGGTGCAATTATCAACTTTATATGCACCCCAGGGAACACAATCAATGTAAACATACAAAGTTTGTTGAATAACAATCATAAATAATTAACAGAGTCAGCTATCTTTTCTCTTCACATAATTTGCGAAAAGAAGAACTTCCCTGTACACTACACAAACTCAAAAGGCTTAGTTCACCTTTATTTACTTTTTTTTTTTATTCCAGCTCCACAATGTACCAGAATAGCATTATTGTACTTATTTTGTAAAAATAAAACACCTTTCCAATAATACTACACAGGCTTATCTCACTCTCTTCATAGCTGTTTAAAAACACTGCTTGATTACTCCTGCCTTACTTCCTGGACAGACTTTAGGTCATGACAGAGGAAGGAGTTGACCAGCTGATCTCATTAGCACATTCTACATCATCCACCCTCAGCTGGTCAACTCCTTCCTGTGTCATGACCTAAAGTCTGTCCAGGAAGTAAGGCAGGAGTAATCGAGCAGTGTTTTTAAACAGCTATGAAGCGAGTGAGTTAAACCTGTGTAGAATTAATGGAAAGCTGTTTTATTTTTTTAAAATAAGTACATTAATGCTATACTGGTCCACAGGGGAGCTGGAATTTAGAAAAAAAGTGAACAAAGTGAACTTAGCCTTTAAAAGCTAAGTTCCCTTTTTTTTTTTATATATGTACCTCAGTTGCAGAAAAATAAAAGCTTTCTTTGATTTTTAGAACAAGGCTTTACCTTAGCCCCTGCTGTGTTCATAGAAAACCTCATGAATTCCTGGTATGTAGATTTGGGACGTGAGAGCCAGTAAGACACAGGAAGCGGTTCACTATCTGACCTCATTAGCATACACAGCCTGCACCCATCAACTAGGTTTGCACAGCATCCCTGGCATTCCTGCCTGCATGCATTTGCCTGGCTTGTCAATGTAAGCTGCCACAGCTGCTATAAATGCACGGTATCCCCTCCAGACGGGCCTGGGCCGCATGCTAAACTCTCTGGGTCCCCATGCGGCTCACAGGCTGAACACCCCGATGTAGTGCAAGGGCCTGTCTGATTAGATACAGAGGGAATGGATAGATAGGTGGGTCATCCTATTCCATAGTTTTGGTAAATCTAAAGTAAATTGTACAGAGATTGTACAATCAGATTGTACAGTGTAGTGTATAGTTTTTATTGATTCTAAACCAACTTTAGGGTCTCTGCTCCGGCATCCGGCATTTGGTGTGTTCCACTGAACATGCAAGTGGGGCTAGGAGTCCATTCTGACTCCATGTAATCCACAGAACACTAAAGCCGTGTACACACGGGCGGACTTTTCAGCATCAAACGCTCGACGGTCTTTTCAATGGACTTTTGACGGAGTTACGACGGACTTTCGGACGACCGGACTTGTCCACGCACGAACGGACTAAAGTCTGTTCAAAAGTCCGTTGATAGGAACGTGATGACGTACGAAGGGACTAGCATAAGGAAGTTCATAGCCAGTAGCCAATAGCTGCCCTAGCGTCCTTTTTTGTCCGTCGGACTAGCATACAGACGAACAGATTTTTCGAGCGGACTCGAGTCCATCGGAAAGATTTGAAACATGTTTCAAATCTAAAGTCCGTCTGATTTTCAACAGAAAAAGTCCGCTGAAGGTCCGATGAAGCCCACACACGGTCGGATTGTCCAACGGATTCGTTCCGTCGGACCAGTCCGGTTGAAAAGTCCGCCCGTGTGTACACGGCATAAGAGAAAAATCTCACCACTACATACCATACAAGGCCAGCATGCAATAGGTGATAGCAGCCTCAACTTAAGTGCATCCAGGCCACACTCTCGACACATTTCGCCCCACCCATGGGGCTTAGTCATGGAGGTCCTGTGGATGGGGTAAAACATGTCAAGGGGTGTGGTCTGGATGAAGTTTAAAAAAATAAAAAAATAAACAAATTTCTTCATCAGTTTAGGCCAATATGTATTCTTCTATATATTTTTAGTAAAAAAATCGCAATAAGCGTATATTGATTGGTTTGCACAAAAGTTATAGCGTCTACAAAATAGAGGATAGATTTATGGCATTTTTATTATAATTTTTTTTTTTTACTAGTAATGGCGGTGATCAAAAATTTTTAATGGGACTGTGACATTATGGCACACAGATCGGACACCTTTGACACTTTTAACACTTTAGACACTTTTTTGGGACCAGTGACATTTATACAGTGATCAGTGCTATAAAAATGCACTGATTACTGTATAAATGACACTGTCAGGAAAGGGGTTAACACTAGGGGGCGATCAAGGGATTAAATGTGTTCCCTGGAAGGTGTTTCTAACTGTGGGAGGAGGGGACTGACTGGGAGTACAGAGAGATCGCTGTTCCTAATCACTAGGAACAAACGATCACTCTGTACTCCCCTGTCAGAATGGGGATCTGTTTGTCTACAGTGACAGATCCCCGTTCTGGCTCTCTGTGGAGCAATCGCGGGTGGCCAGCGGACATCGCAGACGCCGGTCATGCGCATCAGCCCCCCCCCCCCTCCATGCAGCTATAGCTGTTATAGGGACCGACGTACAGCTACAGCGATTTGCGGAAATAAGCCGACCTGCCGCAGTATAATGACGGCGGCTGGTCGGCAAGCAGGTAATGCTACTGACAGTCCTCATATGTTTCATCTTTTTATTTTGCCCAGAGTTCCAAATATATTATGCCAAAGTGTAAAAGTTGACTTTAGCAATAATTCATTACTTTGAACTAATTAAAACAGACTAAATTTTTATTGACAGTGAGAGAAATTAAAATTCAGAACTTTCTTGATACAATGACAATGAACAACATATGGATCTCCTTAGTAACTCCTGGCTTTTGTATCCTCGTTGTCATTCAGTGTTAATGTAATCGCTCAGTGACATTAAGTTTCATGCCAGCAAATTCTAATTAAATTTGATGCCATTTTAACCAATTATGAGCTCAAGTTTTTTTGTTAAATAGAAAGAACATGTGTAGGTTTGTTCAATATAAAACTGTCATCTATTTTCTCTCTTTTATTCTACTTTTTGGGTTTTTTTACTTAAAATTTCAGATCGCCATGTAAGGTTAGATATTATTACTATGAAGAAAAGAAATTAGAAGTAATTTTCAATTACGCCATACATCTGAATTGCCATGTCAACTATTATTGAAGCATTATCTCTTACAATTGAATGAACAAAGAAGTTATGTAATATCTTATTAGATATGTTCACTGACTTTTACACACCTAATTATTGTAGGAACATCACCCACTTCTTTAAATTGTCTGATGTGTCTATTGTTCTTCCCTATGAAAACACTTTTTGCCTCACGCCTATAATTTCTTATGGACCAGCACAATTTTTACATTTCAAATGTGTGTTTATTGATTGAGCAATTACTTTGTCATATACTAATATAGTAATTGATAATGTTACAATGGTTTCTTTTTGGATAAACAAAGCTGCATGCTGGTCCTATTGTCTTTCAAAAATTACCGTATTTATCGGCGTATAGCACGCACAGGCGTATAACACGCACATTCATTTTCAGAGGGAAGTTTCAGGAAGAAAACTTAAATTTTAAATAAGGAACTTTGAAGCAAAATAAGGGTCAACGCCCATCTGAAGCCTCACCATTGCCATCAATGCAGCCTGATCAATGCCCATCTGCAGCCTCACCATTGCCATCAAGGCAGCCTGATCAATGCCCATCAGCAGCCTCACCATTGCCATCAATGCAGCAGCCTCACCATTGCCATCAGTGCAGCAGCCTCACCATTGCCATCAGTGCAGCCTGATCAATGCCCATCTGCAGCCTAGATGGGACAGGGAGGGGGGCTCGTCCCGCCCCCCTCACTGTCCCCTCTGAGGCAGCTAAAATTGAAGTATTGGCGTATAACACGCACACGCTATTTGCACCCGATTTTTATGGTGAAAAAGTGAGTGTTATACGCCAATAAATACAGTATATATTTTTTTAATTTTCAAGGGCAAAATAAGTAAAAAAAAATAATACAAACTGTAAGAAATATGCTTTTTTTTCCAGTAATAGTGTTAAACAACTGAGGTTATTATTATTTTTTTTTGCAGCAACTTGTCCAATTTATTGTTATTGTAAATCCATGTTTTGAGTGTGGTAATGTTAGGAAATAAAGGGTTTGTGTGTGATTGTATTTTTATCAAGTCTTGCTAAGACTACTGTGCCATCTTAGTAAGTAGTAAATGTCCATTTCAGGTTGGTTTTGAATTTCAGTTGACTCATGAGAACTGGCACATGGAAGTATAACCATAGGTGGTAGTAGACCCCAGCTCCAAAGGCAAACGCCCTGGGTCTCCTGCCCTATGACGATGGTCAGTCTATGGAGACCTAATGAAGCAAGTCATTTAGACTGTCAGTATCTAGATTCTCCCTGCTCCAGTTTTAATAAGTTCCCCTCAATGTGTCCTTCCCAGTTTGGACTAAAAGTTAATTAGTGCATGTGCTTTGAAGATGAATTGATTAGGATAAATTTAGTTTAGCAAAAGACAACTGGGCACGGCTGACATCACCAACGCAAGACACAAAAATGCTGTGTTTTGTCAGCTCACAAAAGAAAATCACGAGCTTAGTGTGAATTTCTAACTGATCAACCAGTATTTTTCTTTACCCCACTTTTAACCTCAGGTGGTCAGACCAGTTTTGCAGAATTTCACTTTTCTTTATTTTTTTTTTTACTTTGGCCTCATCCACATGGGCAATGATGTCTCTATAATGTGAATACGAGCTTAGTGTGTATTTCTAACTGATCAACCAGTATTTTTCTTCACCCCACTTTTAACCTCAGGCGGTCAGACCAGTTTTGCAGAATTTCACTTTTCTTTATTTTATTTTTTAGCTGTGGCCTCATCCACATGGGCAATGATGTCTCTATAATGTGAAAACATTGAAGCTGAGGCACTGCAAAAAATGGCCTATATACCCTATACAGTGAGATGGTGCTACCGATTTTGTAGGCCTGGGAGAGTTGCCCAAATGTTTATCAAAAATAAACCCTTTTTACACGGGGGGCAGACTCCGTTAAGCAGAACCTGTCAGCTGATCCCCACTGAGCAGGCAGATGACATGTCCATGTCTGCTCCACTATGCAGAACGAACACAGCCTGTGTTCCCACATTTCTGAATAAAATGTACACTATGTGGCCAAAGGTTTGTGGGCATTTGGCTATACTGCACCTACACTATATGGCCAAAGTATGTTGATGCCCCTCCAAATTATATTATTGAGTTTAGGTGTTTTAGTTAAAGGTACTGTTACTGCTACAACATACAAAGATATTCTAGGCATCTGTGTGCTTCCAACCTTGTGGCAACAGTTTGGAGAAACGCATTTTCTGTTCCAGCATCGCCATGCCCCTGTCCACAAAGCCAGCTCAATAAAGACACTGTTTGATGAGTGTGGTGTGAAGGAACTCGAGTCGTCTGTGCACAGTAGTGACCTCAATCCTTTAGAAAACGTAAGGGACGGCTTGGAATGCAAAATGTGAGGCAGGTCTTCTCATCCAACATTAGTATTTGACCTCACAAATGTTCTTTGGTGGGCACACATACTCTCCAAACTCTTTTGGACAGCCTTCCCAAACGAGTAAAAGGCTTTAACAGCTGTCCATAGTATTAGAATGGCATGTCCAGCAAGGACATAGGTGTTATGATCAGATGCCCCCAATCGTTTTAGCATATACTGTATGAACTCCTGGCAAGTGTCCGTTATTATCTTATTTTTAGGTTAAAGGGTGCAGCTTCACAATCTAGAAAGGATTTTTCTTCTTTACTGCCAGCACTATTTGCTCTAAGTAATAATGAGACATAATATTGCTCTATTCCACAATATACCTCAGAGTAGGGAACATGAAAGAGATAACGTCTTGGAAAGTGGCCAAGCAGTCATTACTGTCAAATGACTGGCAAAATTAGCTAAATATAACCTTTATTTCCCAGGCCAAGAGGATTGTAATTAGTGAAAAAGATGATGCCACTGTGCCCATTTGATTATAGTTTAGCTTCAGCTGATTCTGATTTTAGGAACCTGATGCTTTTTATGCTTTGCAAGAAAGGATCACACAGAAAAAAATAAGGATCATAAAAGATAAACAATCCTCATCCATTAAAATAATTTTAAAGCAGAAAATGAATAAAATGGATAGAAAATAAACAGCAGTCAACATTTATTTGTTTACAATATTTGGTCTAAAGCCCATTGTCTTTCAACCCAAAGCTGGGGACTGGAGAGGGGAAGTAGTGCTTTGCTTCCTGTTAAAGTAGCCCACGTCAGTGTTGCCAACCTACCAGATTGAAATTTACTGACACCACACCCAAAAATTACTGGCACCGCCAAGTTTTTACTGGCATTTCCAAAAGTTACAAAATTACAGTTTTAAGTACAAATTAGAGTTTTTAGGCTACAAACAAATATAATATGCAATTAGCAATATGATTTAAGGCTAGATAATAAGGCAAAAAACATATTTCTTATTTTATTTTTGATATAGTAAGTAGCTCAGGGACTGGCCTCAGGAGGGCAAGAAATTAGAATGGGCGGCCACACACATAAAACTGATGAGACCTCCCTGACACAACATGTCCCCTCCTAAGTCACAGTGACAGTCTCTCCAAATCAAGTGGTCCCTCCAGTCTAAACAGCACTGACGGTCCCGTTCCCAGCCCGCCTCGCTCCTATACCGCAGACCCGCACACGAGGCTCTGGCCGCTCTGCTTGGCGCCCTTGCACCATGATATCACACGACATGCTCAGGCACCGCCTCCGCCAGAGCCACCCGATCACACTGTAGCAGGCACGCGGATGGTCCCAGCTGACTTCGGACCAAGCCGAGTGTCACAGCCATATTTTTTACTGGCAACCTTTTACTTTTACTGGCATTTACTGGCAGAAGAAAATTGCCTGTTTTTTACTGGCTGCCAGTAAAAATACTGATGGTTGGCAACACTGGCCCACGTACCCTCTCCACACACCAGCATTGCCCAATGCATTATCCTCCATCCTACAGTGCTGCTGTTTTTGAATTCAGTCCTCCTAATGTGAGCCCAGGTCATCATGGACACATCACATTGTACAATGCTTTCAGAGAGCAGTCCGGATGTCATATTGCTGTTCTCTGTAGCACTGAGGACCACTCATAGCTGCCACTGAAGGAAAAGAGGAAGGACTCTGTAACATTACATAAAGACAGCTGTAAAACCTGGATTTCGACTTTAAAGAAGACCTTTACTGTGGAAGTTATGCTAAAAAAGGCAAAGGACTAGTCACTGTATTGCCTGTATACTCCCATCAACTGTTTTTTTTCCCTGGGACTGACTTACCGTGCCTTGTTCCACACTCTGTGGCGGGGGCCATCTTGACTGGTGGAGTAATGTTCAAGAAACAGCAGGTAAGGTGGAGGAATCACATGTAGCCCTGGTTCACAGCTGACAGGGAGAAGAGCAGCTACAGTTTATTGTGTCCACTGATGAATTTGTTTGAATAGCACCCTCTATTGTGCTACTAGTATCAGTGTAGGCAAATCTATGTTTTGACTCAGTTAACTTGTGAGTCTAAATTGGGTCAGGGTTTACTGCAGGTCAGGCTGGATGACTCATACAGGCAGGTCTGCGATGCTTCTTTGCCAGGAGGGTTGATCTGCATACTTAAGGGAATTTAACAAATCCCCAGGTAGTGGGCCTGGCAAGGTGGCTGAGCCAGCCATTAGGGGAGCCCGGGTGGATGCTGAGGAGACTGTCGTTGGTCTTGGAGGGAAGCCCTTGGTTTGGGGGAGGCTCTGCCTCAGGCTAGAGCTCGAGCTGGCTTGGGAGGATCCTGACAGCAGTGCGTTTTGAAAGGAGTCTTGCCTAAAAAGCAGTGAGAGCAAGGAGGACAGTGTGAGTACATCAGCACACCTAGGTATTCACAAGGGGAGAGACTGCCACATGTACCAAGCCTTTCCAGAACACAGCGTTGTGCTTAATCTTTCCTTTCCCTTGCCCTGGAAGATCTTCGGGGAGCGGGGTGGGCTAGTGAAGAAGCAGCCATGTGGGCTGGTAGTTCCTCCAGGCAGTATAGCTGGGATCAGTGTCTACAGTTGAGTTGGAGATACTTCGGTATGCAGCCTACAACACTTTGTGCTACTTTTTAAGGGGCTGAGAGTTCCTTGTCCTTAAGAGGCTTTTATGTCTTTGACTATCAGAGAATGTTAGCATTCAGGAGGAGGACAGTTCTGGAGCATATGCATAGGGAGGAAGTTGTCCCTGTCATTGTTGCAATCAAGCTGGCCATCCCATAATTCCTATTCCCAACCCATGTTATTACCCCTAATAAACAACAAAAACCAAGCTCAAAGTCTGTTTCTTGTCTCCAGATGGAAGTGGGGAAAAATGCTTGTCACCTGGCTGTGCAAGAGTAGGGAAACCAGTCATCTGCAACCCCTGTGGGGGTAGTGCTACATATGTTTTTTCAACCAGATTAATTATGTAACTATGTAAATGTATATACTTTGAGCTATTGGTCTTGGTCAACATTGCTCTTTACTGTTACAGACTACTTTACTACAGACCTGACATGAGTTGGCTTACTGTCTGACTCTTGTCTATGACTTACCTTACCTTACTCACTTGAAGGTTTTGTACCTTAATGAAAAGTTCTAAATAAACAATTGATTAAAAAAAAAAAAAGAGATGTGTTACAATAGATCATGTTCTTTAAGAAAACACATACCTTAACCATGGCCACCAATCCATGCGGCACGGTGGCACACTTTAGTGTGATACAGCCTTTAACCCAAAGGAAACAGCTTCTATCATGGAAGCGCCAATTGGTTGTGTTTGCCTCCCAGGGTTGGTGTAGGCCTCATGGACCGAGCTTGAAGGCTCAAAAACGA
Organism: Lithobates clamitans; assembly: GCA_037952925.1. NCBI lineage: Eukaryota > Metazoa > Chordata > Amphibia > Anura > Ranidae > Lithobates > Lithobates clamitans. The sequence goes on along the minus strand of JBBGZY010000680.1, from coordinate 4,913,401 downwards.
GCATATAGTAAAAGGCAGGCAGAAAAAAGACAAAAAACAGGTGGTATAACGATATGTGGCTCGGAATATGGAATTTGCGTCTGAAAAGGCTAACACCATTGATAAAATTGAAAAAAATAATGAAAAATATAAGATATGTATCTCGGATGTATAGGATTTTAGAAGGAAAGACGAGAGAATAAGGAATGTGTGAAAGTATATGTGCCTTTTATAAAAGAAGAGTATTAAAGAATACCTTGATGGAAAAAGCTTCTACCAGTAGAGGACTGAAACATGCAGATAACATTTCTACCAGATTGAATCTACCAGATTGTATAAACTTGTTCTAAAAAGCATTTTAAAAAATACAAAGGTCTGTTGACGGCCATTAAACAAGACCTGCAGTCCTGGCAGCACAGACTGTTCTCCTGGTTCGGTCGGTACGGCATAGTAAAAATGAACATTATGCCTCGGTTGTTACAGCACCTGCAGGCCTTCCCCATCCGGATCCTGAGTTTCTTTCTCAAAGCGGTAAACCAAGTTATTATCTCTTTTCTCTGGGCCCAGAAACCCCCGTGGCTGGCCCAATCTGCCAAAAGCGTTGGGCGGCATGGCCTTGCTGGATGCCAACCTTTACCATATGGCTTGCCATTTGACACGAGTCCTGGACTGGTGTTGCCACAGTCCTCTAAAACAGTGTGTTCAGGTGGATTGGCTCCTGGCAGCAGTCCAGCTGGATGCGTGCCAGACGAATTTGCCTAGAAGGATCTTAGACCACCCCACTGTGGGTGAAACGTGGCGGATTTCCCAAAAAGCCTTTTGCGACTTCTCTATCGTGCCCACTCCCTCGCCGCTCACCCCAGTTGGGGGGAACCCAGCCTTCAGTCCGGGACTCAGCGACCTCAGATTCCAAGATCTAAGGGAGCTTGAAAGATCCCAGGTCCATCATATCCTCACAAATGGACAGTGGATGACCAGGCAACAAATCATGGATGAGCAATCCTTGGTGGGTCTCTCCTTCTGGCAAAAACTCCAGTTAGTCCATTTCATGGGCTTTCTACCTTCCCCAGACCCCTTCCGGAGAAGACTTACAACCTTCGAGCTATTGTGCCTGGAAAAGTCCCCTACGCGCCATGTGATCTCCCAGACTTACCAACTGCTATTAGCACCTCCCCCGAACTTTAGAACTCCCTATATATCTAAATGGGAGTAGGAAGTTGGGACTTCAATTCACGGAGAGGCAAGTGGAAAGTCTTCTCTTCTCTAGTAATACTTCGATTTGTGCCAACCATCAGGAGGCAGGATATAAGGTGTTGACAAGGTGGTACTATACGCCGGTGAGGATCCATAGGATGTTCCCTCAGAGCACAGATAAGTGCTGGAGTTGTGGGGAGGGACCAGGCTCTCTCCTCCACATCTTCTGGTCTTGTCGCCTCTTGCTCCCTTACTGGACCAAGGTTTACCGCATTGTTCAGAAATTCACCGATCAAGAGTTTCCTTGGACCCCCACGTTCTTCCTTCTTCATCACAACGAGATTCCAAGCAAGATCTACAAGAGATTCATCCTGCCTCTTCTGCTCACAGCGGCGAAGAGCTGCATCCCTCTGTGCTGGAAACAGACACAGCCGCCAGCGGTGGCCGTCTGGTTGAAGAGTAGCCAAAATCAACACAATAGAGGACTTGGTGGCCACGGAAAAGGGCCTACGTGAAAAATATCTCAAAAAGTGGTTTTATTGGAACAAGTTTGTTTACTCTGAAGAGCATGCAGAACAAGTGACTTGACTAACCAGGGGAATAGGGCTCCCCGGGGATGATTGGGGTACTGGATAGTAGCTGTACCCCACTTCCCCCCTTTTTTTTCTCTACATCCCCCCCCCCTGTCTTTCTTCCTCCTTTTCTAGCTTTTACTCCCCTTTGTTGCTTGACCTCTAGGGTCATATCTACTCTTTCTACAGTCTGAGTTAATTTGATGTTAACCATCAAATATTGTGCGGGATGCGGAGACTTCCTAGATCCTGAAGCCCAATGTCTAAATTGCTTTCTATATGTCTATAACAGTGTTGACAACGCACTGTCTGCACATGTGGTCTTGTACGTGGAAGTGATCCACTGGATGTTTACCAATATTGTGGTCTCTGTATGTCTCACTTAAATAAAGAATTGGAAAAAAAAATACAAAGGAAAGCAGAGCACAATAATAAATTGAACATGGTAATGGTCAACTAATAGAAAGAAATCAGGTTTTTTCCTTCAATAAAGTCCTTTAAGTTTTACAAAATATTTGGAATACAGGGAGATATGTATTACGGTTGTTAGTCCATATTGAAACAATATATGGTACTGAATATGGTTATAAATACAAAGCATATTAAAATACTACTACAAGATAGAAATATGCAATAACATCTAGAGTAAAGATACCCAGGTAGGGGTGCTGACTAATAAAATGACAATACCAGAAGGTGGTGGAATTGCAGATAAACTGCTAATTAGTAAAAAGTAAAAGTATAACTAAAGGCAAAACTTTATTAAAGCCTTAAAATAAAGAAGAGAGGGATTAGAATATCTGTCAGGTTGTTATTGCTTTTGACAAATTAAACCTTCTAATGTGCCGCGCTACATCAAATTCATAAACGCATGATTAAAAACCTTTGATGAAGTCAATGCAGACATAACGCTTAGGTAGAGTGCTAACCACAGAGAGCAGAGATCCTAATTGGGACTAATTCAGACTCCGGGTTGCATCTCGTTCTGGATCACTATATCTTCCTATCAGTGTCTAATGTGAGTGCAGTTTTAATTTTAACAATAAAGGGATTAACCACTTTGATACCGGGCATTTTCACCCCCTTCCTGCCCAGGCCAATTTTCAGTTTTCAGCGCTGTCGCATTTTGAATGACCATTCCACGGTCATGCAACACTGTACCCAAATTAAATTTTTATCATTTTTTTCCCCACAAATGGTGCTTTCTTTTGGTGGTATTTGATCACCTCTGTGGTTCTTATTTCTTGCACTATAAACAAAAGAAGAGTGTCAAATTTGAAAAAAACACAACATTTTTTACTTTTTGCTATAATAAATATGCCAATTAAAAAAAAAAAAATTTCCTCATTTTAGGCCAATATGTATTCTTCTACATATTTTTGGTAAAAAAAAAATGCAATAAGCGTATATTGATTGGTTTGCGCAAAAGTTATAGCTTCTACAAAATAGGGGATAGATTTATGGCATTTTTATTATTTATTTATTTTTTACTAGTAATGGCAGCGATCTGTGATTTTTATTGTGACTGTGACATTGCGGCAGACACATTGGACACTTGTGACACTATTTTCGGACCATTCACATTGATACAGCGATCAGTGCTATAAAAAGCACTGATTACTGTATAAATGTCACTGGCAGGGAAGGGGTTAACACTAGGGGGTGATCAAGGGGTTAATTGTATTACCTAGGGAGTGATTCTAACTGTAGGGGGAGGGGACTCACAAGGGGAGGAGACCGATCAGTGTGCCTCTGTGCTGGGAACATATGATCGGTCTCCTCTCCCCTGACAGCACGTCCACGTCCTGGCTCTGTTACTGGCAATCGCGGGTGTCCAGTGGACATCTCGGCCGCCAGGCGCGGGCATCAGCTCCCGAGCGACGTGGCGGGGGCAAGCGCCCCCTAGGCGGCCGGGAAGCCCAGGACGTCATATGACGCCGGCCCAGGATGGGAGATCCCTCCTGCGGACGTCATTTGACAATAGCCGGGATGTGAAGTGGTTAACATCTACAGAGAGCACTTTTTAGTTGCACTTTTTGTATTCTTTTTATGGCACATGAGTTTGTTGGAAAGCTGACCAGATAGAGAAGAGCCAGTGAGCCTGTCTGTGTAGCTGATCCTGGCTTTAATGGGCACAAGCATTGTGAGACCTTTTATGATTTTAAGGTCTTCCTTGAAGATGAGCGTCCATCTATAAGCCCTTATTGGTGGAGGGGATTTAAACACACACACACGGAGACTTGTGTTTTGAAGTCTGGGAAGGAAGATTCACTGCAATAATTTTTATTGCATGACTGACTTATAGTGATATTTATGCACAATTACTATATATACACATATTTGGCACAATATAAGCGTATATTGATTGGTTTGCACAAAAGTTATAGCATCTACAAAATAGGGGATAGATTTATGGCATTTTTATTATCATTTATTTTTTTTTTACTAGTAATGGCCGCGATCTGCGATTTTTATCGGGACTGCGATATTATGGCGGACACATCGGACACTTTTGACACTATTTTGGGACCATTGTCATTTATACAGTGATCAGTGCTATAAATAGCCACTGATTACTGTATAAATGACACTGGCAGGGAAGGGGTTAAACACTAGGGGGCGATCAAGGGGTTAAGTGTGTTCTAGGGAGTGATTCTAACTGGTGGGGGGGGATGGGCTACCACTGACATGACAGCGATCACTGCTCCCGATGACAGGTAGCAGTAGATCCCTGTCATGTCACTAGGCAGAACAGAGAAATGCCTTGTTTACATAGGCATCTCCCTCGTTCTGCCTCTCCATCTCACAATTGCGGGCCGCCGGCGAACATCGTGTTGGCGGGACCCCTGGGCACGCTCCCGCAAGGCGGCAAATTCAAAGGGACGTACGGGTATGCCCATTTGCCTGTACATGTGCCCATTCCGCCGACAAGTGGTTAAGCTGTGTTCTGCTGTCTAGATGAGATCTTTCTCTGATCGTACTTCTGTATACTCCTCCCCCCTCCTTCTCTCTGGAATCATTCCATCCACTGTATCCTGTCATGCTGTAGACATCTTTCCACGTGGCTTACAACATTAATGTTTTTCTACTTATGAGTATCCTCCATTAAACAGAACATTTGAAAGGCTTCATCGTCTGTCTCCTCAACGTGTGAGTTCATTCTTCAAGTTAAACTGTCTGAATTGATGCAAGGGATAAATATATCACCAGGTTGTATAAGCCCTATATGTCACTGGAGATAAAGCTTATGGCCTTGTAGTTGAGTCAGAACAATGTTTGACATGGATCAGATTCTGCTGCAGTCTCTCTCGTTGTGACTTACTAAAAATTTACATTGTTAAAGTCCAGTCACTGGAGGAGAAGAGACTTCTTGAGTACCACCAGATTAAAGCAGAAAGTTTCATCCACCAAGGAGCTTTCTCCATAATGCACAGCATATTTGCACTTTATAATATATTATCACTGGAGGAGGGCCATGCAAAGTGTCCTCCTGCAGTGATGACATCTCATGCCATAATCAGCCACATCACTCCCTCACCAGTGCTTTCATCTTCTCCCCATCTTCTTCAGGGTCCAGAATCTTCAGCCGTCTTGTTTGGCTTGGCTGGGATGACCTAACTCCCATGTATGCACATTGAACTCACTTAGTCCCAGTATTTAGACCTAGCATTAGAAAGATGGTAGACATTAGTGCAGCTGTCAGCTTATAAATAATGAAAAACTGCTAGTAGGTTGGGGGAGATATTTTATGGTAGAAGAGATATGCGGAACCTTTTCTACCAAAAAATACCTTTTAAAAATGTAACTGTAATTCCACTATGAAAATGGCTTTGAGGCAGACTGATTTAAAGTCTCTAAAGCTGGTATCACACTTATGCAGTGCTGGTAGGTTAATGCACAGGGATTAATGCGCTAAGACATCGTGCCCATTTTTAGGGCAGCTAGGGTTGCCGCCTCATACTTTTAAACCTGAACATGTCTTAATTACTCAGGTTCTGTGGCTGGTTAAGGTGGTAATTAAACTCACTTAGTGCCGTATCTGTGTTAAATTAGCCTCAGAACCTGTGTAATTCATATGTGTTCGAGTTTAAAGGGATGAGGTGGCAATCCTAAGGGCAGCCCATTCATTTTGAAATAGGTGTCAATGACCCCAGCACACAGGAAACCATTTTTGGGAATGCAATGCATGGCAACACATTCTGCATTTCGGTAACATGCTTCAGTGCAGGTGCTTTTGCATTAGTACTTTGGGGTGCCATTCAAAATGAACGATACTGCAACACAAAGACCCAAGCTTCAAATTGGAGAGCAGTTCTATTTTCCTCCCGGTATTCATCTTGTGCACTTTCAACTCTGATACACAATATGGCCAAAAATATGGACTGGACACCCCTCCAAGTCCTAGATTTCAGATGTTTCCCATGAAGGGTAATGTTAAAGTTGCAGCATACAAAGACATTTTAGACAATTGTACACTTCCGAACAGTTTGTGGAAGGCCATTTTCTGTTCCAGGAGGATTGTGCTCCTGTGCCTAATGCCAGTTCCATAAAGACCAGTTTGGTGTAGAAGAAGAACTCGAGTAGTGAGTGGATTGCCCTTTGGGATGAACAAAAACCAATTCCAACCCAGGTTTTCGCATCCAACAAGTCTACCTACCTAACCTATCTTCGTGCTCTGCTTATTGCTGTGAATCTGAGCCTGTGAAAATACAAATAGGTGTTTTCACAGTTATCCAGCAGCACCCTCCTCCTAAGACCACTGCCACCTCACCTATACATATTGCAGCAGAAGAAGGAGGTTGCATAGCACAGTATTATGTGACTATGTGACTGTAGTTCCTTCTAAAGTTGAATATTTACACTCAGAATAAAGGTAACCTAAATAGACTACGTTTTCTGGAGCTTTATCAGATCATAGCTTGATTTAGTTTGTTTCCAGGCATTTCAATCTTTGTTTTGTTCCTAGTTCAGCCTGAGAAAGGACACGGAGACCCCTTCTTTTTAACATCCCACGGTGTTCTCTTGGGTTCTTTGCTCCATGACGCACGTTAAGCTGCCGTATTAAATGGACCCTGCTTTGGATGATTCTGAAATTACAGCTATTGTCTTTTTTTTCTTTTGTAATTACACTCCTATTGAATCACAGTCAATATTAATCAAGCTTTCTTATACCTCACCTGTCAGTCTTTCCTTTTTGCATGACTGATTACTTTGTTACATTCATGTTTCCTGAGGTTGGCGTATTTATAAGACAACATCTACTAACAGTAATAATATTTCCTGCAAATGCAATAACATATTTATCTATACAGAGGCATAGCTACAGGTCATGGGGGCCCCATCGAAAAAAAATTAATTGGGCCTTCCTGTGACCTCTCTACTGTTAACGAGCTTTACATAAAGTATGTCTAGATGAAGGGCAGGTAGCAGGAGAGCTGTCATCATAGTCAGTCCAATATTATGGACCGGTGCTGTGGACAGAATTTGTGATGGGCAGAGGGGGGCAACAGTACAGGGCATTAACTTTTAACATGAACTTTCCAGCTCACCACACTATCCTCGGTAGTCTTTTTGACTAGCTCAGATCTCAGGGTCTCAGTGTAAATTCCATAGCTGTGGGCAGCCTAATGCATAAAAACATGGACTGTGTCAGTAGGGCGGTGGACGGTGTTAGAAGGACAGTGGATGATGTCAGCGGGACAGCGGACATGTCAAAAGGGCAGAGGTTGGTGTCTGTAGGACTTTGGATGGCATCAGTTAGTAGAGCAGTTGACTTTATCAGTAGAGCAGTGGACAGTGTCAGTAGAGCAGTGGACAGTGTCAGTAGAGCAGTGGACGGTGTCAGTAGAGCAATGGATGGTGTCAGTAGTTTTTTATTTTTATTATTTTTTATTTTATGTTTTACAGTTTTATTTTGATTCTTTTTTTACAATATTTTTCATGATTTTTTTTTTTTTTTTTACAATTTGTTTAGGAACCCTGTTGGGGGGCTTTGGTGAAAGATCAGGGGTCTAAACAGACTGAAATATTAGGGAACTGAGGACAGAGATTCCCCAGTCCCTTTCTCTGCAGCCTCAGCTGCAATGGACATTGAATGCATGGGAAGTGCTCTGTGCTGAAGGGCTTCCTGTTCATTCACAGACTGACAAAGGGATTACACACAGACCAACAGATGAGGGGCACACTGATCACCAGATGAGGAGGCACACAGACCATCAGATGAGGGGGCACACTGACTACCAGATGTGGATGGCACCCATGCTACCAGATGAGCGGGAACACTAACCACCAGATGAGGGGGCACACTGATCATCAGATGAAGGGGCACACTGACCACCAGATGAAGGGGTTCACTGTTTAAATGAGGTGGCACACTAACCTCCATATGAGGAGGCATGCTAAGCAAAATATGAGGAAGTACACTGACCAAAAGATCAGGGAGTGCACATATCACCAGATGAGGGGGCCCAACATACTACAAGATGAGAGCGCACATTGATCATCAGACGAGGGGGACATGGAACATTTTATTAGGGGTTATACTAACCACTAAATGAGGGGGCACACCGACCACAAGATGAGGGTGCTCTGTGATCACCAGACAAGAAGTGTACAGATCACCAATCAAGGTGACACACTGATCACCAGATAAGAGAGCACAATGACCACCAAATGGAATACACTGATCACCAGATGAAGGGGCACATTGATCATCACCAGATGAGGTAGCACACTGACTACTAAAAAGGGGGGCACACTGACCACCAAAGTAAGGGAGCACAGTGATCAAGAAACACCACATTGACCACTGACATTGACCATTTCCATAAGAATGGGGTCCACTATAATGCTGCTAAATATGTAATTATTAATACATTATTAACACTTTATGTGCAGAAAGGGAAAGTGCTTAGAGTAAAAGAGAGCAGAGGGGCAGAGATAATGCCCATGGCTGTCCTGCTTTTCCTGCACTGTTCAGTGAGAGTCTGGGCTCAAAGGAAGTGGATTTAATGGTGTTGCTGGCTGTGACAGGCTCCAGATACCCTGTTGGGTATTTCCGCCAAGAAGCTGATTCCCAAGTCCTGGAACACAAGACCAATGGATCTGGCTATAGAACCCCAAGAACCAGGCAAAACCAGTCTTATGCCCTGTACACACGATAGGATTTTCCGACAACAAATGTTCGATGGGAGCTTGCTGTCGGAAATTCCGACCATGTGTAGGCTCCATCGGACATTTTCCGTCGGAATTTCCGACAAAGAAAATTTGATATCTGGATCTCAAATTTTCCAACAACAAAATCCGTTGTCGGAAATTCCGATCGTGTGCACACAATTCCGACGCACAAAATTCCACGCATGCTCGGAATCAAGCAGAAGAGCCGCACTGGCTATTGAACTTCATTTTTCTCGGCTCGTCGTACGCATTGTACGTCGCCGCATTCGCTGCGGTGCTGACATCGCTGGACTCCAGGACAGGTAATTGTCCGATTTTTAAAAGTCAGCAGCAAGGAATTAGTGACCAGCTCTGTCAGGGATAACTTACAGCGGAGGTCCACCCACCGCTGCAAAAATTAAAAGGCAGCAGCTGCACATACTGCAGCTGCTGACTTTTAATAATCGGACAATTACCTGTTCTGAAGTCCAGCGATGTCGGCACCGCAGCTGATGTTTCCATCAGCTGTCGGGTGCTGCTGCCTTCATTGCGAGTAAGTGAATCCGGCAGTGTAGCCTTACGGCTTCACGCCTGGAACCCTACTGTGAATGCGCAAGGCACCGCTCCTCTCTTCTTTTGGCCCAGGGGCCGGGGAAGGAGGAGGGAGCCCCACGGTGATGTTAATACCCGCGGCTGAGGCTCCCGGAAGTGGGGACAGGATACCTGTGAAAGACATGTATCCTGTCCCCCCTCCCCCCAGAAAGGTGCCAAATGTGGCACCAGAGGGGGGAGGAGTACAATGAGTGGAAGTTCCACTTTTGGGTGGAACTCCGCTTTAAGAACACATAAAAACAGAGTTCTCCGGGCAATGGTTCTCAAAAGAAGATAGGTACAGAAAAGTGCCACTACATAGAACCTCTGAGATAAAGTGTCTGAAAAAAATATATTAACTACAATTATCAAAAGATAGAATTTATTGCAAAATTACTACAATAAGCCAAATACAATTCATAAAATCATCAACCCTTCACCAAACACCATCCATAGACAACGTTGTCTGGGGACAAACAGGACAGACAGACAAACAATCAAGCAAGACGTATGGACACTAGACAGGCATCTGCAATGGAGACCATGTAAAAGCACTGCAAAACGCAATGGGCAAAAATTGAGGAGACACCGCCAGAGCCCCACAGTCCTGATATGGATATGTGAAAAAAGAGGCAAATGCAAAATTCAAAAATTCAACTAAAAATCCTGGGGACTGTGGTATGTGGCTGAAGTACACACGGGATGGGACACTATACAGGAGGCTTGTTGGTGGATGGTATTTGATAAACCATGCAAGCTGATCAGAGGAAATATGGAAAATATTTAAACAGCATGGATAGTCACCGATAAAGCAAAGGTCAATTCCCAGCGTGAGCACAGTTAGCAGAGATGACTATCTAGAGCATAAGGTACCTTGATTTGGTATATAGATGTGAAGCTTTACCGATGGAACCGAGTAATGAGTTGTAAACGTGCTTCATCGTCAGCTGGGATGTGGATAGGCATGGTGTTCCATAGCTATGACAGCTGAGAATGGAGAATCCCTTCAGATACGGTCGTTTCCTCGTCGCGGACCACACGAAACTAGGAGTCCCGTCACCTGCTGAGTGTGGGGAGTGACTCCATAGGCTGAGGCAATCTTGTGAGTGTCCACTGGGCACAATAGCCCGTACTCCTGTATATCGGTCCGTTCGCAACATGGCTCCTAGGCGGTGATGCATCGGTGCGCGGAGTGTCAGATGTTCAGGGGGTTGACTTCAGTGCGTTTTACTGGGAAACCCCAGCTTCGTCAGGACTCGGTTCTCCTGCAGCCCAAAGTCCGTGACACTGGCCATCATTCAATCTGTAAGACCCAAAGCATCGATGGGTGGAAAAAGAAGTACTGCAAGTATTGCAACAAAAGCTGATTTTTTAAATTAAATTTTTTTATGGGCTATTGCTTTTGTTTTTAGCTGGAATTCTGCTTTAAAAAAATAATATATAATTGCCTATTTGTTGCTGATTCTTTTTAAAGGTTGAATTTCAGGCTGGGAGCTAAATACAAATTTCCTCTGTGGAAGACTTTTTAGTCGAAACGCGTTGGTCCAGCACCCCCTGCCTCCCACATTGACATTTTATGCATTTTTGTGATCACTTTTTATATGGTATTTTACCTTTCAATAAACCTATCCTGGTTGATCTGCGCCATGTGGAGCTCCTTTTTTTCATGTTTCCCCATTAGTGTTGACAACAACCCTTGGACCACCTTCGTTGTTGGACTTGTTCGGCGGCCATTACAGCCTTGGGAAACCCTGTTCCAACCATCATCCAACCTCGCACAGATCGGAGTTTGTGGCCTACAGGAGACCATCCAGTTTGGCATCACTACCGGGGATCTAGTATCCCAAAGCCTTAAAGACGCACTGCCGTATGGTAAGTGCGTCCAACAGATCCGGTAAGAGTATTCATTCTTCTACCTGATGTCTTTTCCTGTTCATTGGTTCATCTTCCATCTTGGTTGAAGACCGAGGAGAAGTCCCCTCATTATTGGACACTTCATTTTGTGGACATCCTTTTTATGCTTTATAATTGTTTTTGGATTTATACATCCTTTATATTCACATTATCATACCCATCCCATCTATGTGATTAAGATGGCTTTGATGCGCATGTGTTTTTGCATTTATCACTTATTCATTTATTTTCACCCTAGCGCTACACTTTTTGTTTGCACTTCAATTTGACTTGGTTTGTTTGTGTGTCAGCAGCTGTTCATTTTTGTTCATTGGGTTTAGCGCAGTATTTTCACCCTTTTTTCACAAAATATATACGGCACCTGTTTTACTTGCCACAGGATGGTCATTTTGGTCATCCAGCTTTTTGTTTCACACATTTCTGCCCCACTACATGGTCAACAGGGTGACACCCCTATTACCTCCAGCTTACTCATCAGCATCATCACCTCTGTTCAGTTAGCAGTAAGGTGAACTAGGAAGCAGCCATGTGAACTTCCCGGCTGTGCAGTGTGGCAAAGGTGTATAAATGACAAGACTGGCTGGACAAAATTGCAAATATAAACATATATTCATTTCAGGTAAGTACTGAGCCTGAATTTATACAAAGAAATGAAATATCAGAGCGTATTGACCCTTTATAGATTCACTGTATTTAATTTAAGGTACTTTACTCTCACGGCATGTTTCTTATTTGACTTTTATTCTTTTTTTTAGTACGCCGTGACTATTCAGTTCTGCAAAAAATTACTGCATGATACACAAGTGAGTTTAATGAAAGCAATGAAAGTTTAGAGACAAGCTGGAATTAAGAACTGTGGAAAGTGTACTCATTAAACATACAAATTAAACACTTTATAAGTGGCTGATATATAGAGAGAAGGGCTCTGGGGCCATTCTAAAGTTTAATAAACACAATTTTGAGTTTTAAAATCAGACTTTTGTTTAATAAATTTTAGGCTGGCCCCAGAGCTCCTCCGTAGATATGAGTTAAACTGGCAGTAAACCACCGTGCTTTTTTTTTTTTTTTTAAACCTGCAAGGTAAAATTATAATGTGCTAGTATGCATCGCAAACTAGCACATTATGTGAAACTTACCTTAAAACGAAGCCCTCCAGCGACGCACTATCACTGCTGACAGGGCTTATCTTCACCCGGTCTTACTTCTGGGTTCGTGTCCTCTGGCCACTGGTCACTCCTGCACACGGGAGCCGCTATTCACGGCACAAGACTCTGAAGGAATGGCACAGAACGTAATGCTATAGAGCTGATAAGTAAAATATATAATGCTATAGACCTGATAAGTAGTAAATATACAATATCCATATCCACATAGATCGATTGCAATAAATTCAGTCGCCGGCGCTCCTGGCCCCTCCCTCCTGCTGAGTGTCCCCACACCAAGCAGCTTGCTATGGGGGCACCCGAACCACTGCTCTGTGTGTCCATTCAGACACGGAGCCATGGCTCGGCCCCACACCCTCTCTCTCCTCATTGGCTCACTGACTTTCATTGACAGCAGTGGGAGCCAATGGCGCCCACTGCTGTGTCTCAGCCAATCAGGAGGGAGCCAATCAGCCAATCAGACAGCCGAGGCTCTTGTACAACATTGTTGGATCGAGATGGGCCTCAGGTAAGTATTAGGGGGGTCTGCTACACACAGAAAGATTTTTATCCTAATGCATAAAATGCATTAGGATAAAAAATTCCAATCACGGCTGATCACGATGTAAACAGGAAGAGCCATTGATCAGCTTTTCCTCACTCGCGTCTGACAGACATGAGTAGAGGAGAGCTGATCGGCGGCTCTCCTGACAGGGGGGGTCTGTGCTGATTGTTTATCAGCGCAGCCCCCCCCTCGGATCCCGCCCAGGACCACCATCATGCCGCCCAGGACCATCAGGATGGCCATCCACACTGGACCAACAGGTATGCCCCCCCAGACCACCAGGGAAATGCAAATCTGTGCCAAGGCAGCTGCCAATCAAAGCCCAGGCAGCTGCCAATCAGTGCCCACTCACAATGCCTACCACTGCAATGCCAACAGGGATGCCTATCAGTGCCGCATATCAGTGCCATGTATCAATGCCCAGCAGTGCCGCCTACCAATGCCCAGCAGTGCCACCCATAAGTACCCATCTTTGCAGCCTTTCAGTGCCCATCAGTGTCACCTATCAGTGCCCACCAGTGCCACCCAAGAGTGCCCATCAGTGCTGCCTATCAGTGCCCATCAGTGCTGCCTATCAGTGCCCATCAGTGCTGCATATCAGTGCCCATCGTTGGTGCCTGTCAGTGCCCGCTCATTGGTGCCACCTCATCAGTGCCGCCTTATCAGTGCCCATCAGTGAAGGAGAAAACTTACTTATTTACAAAATTTTATATCAGAAACAAAAGCAAAACTTTATTTTTTTCAAAATTTTCAGACTTTTTTTATTTGTTTAGCAAAAAATAAAAACCGCAGAGGTGATCAAATACCACCAAAAGAAATCTCTATTTGTGGGAACAAAATGATAAAAATTCTGTTTGAGTACTGTGTAGCATGACCGCACAATTGTCATTTAAACAGCGACAGTGCAGAAAGCTGAAAATTGGCTTGTGCCTGGTATTGAAGTGGTTAATTAGGGATAGGCATTCATGTACATTTGTCTTTTTGCTGCTTAGCTTCTTGATTTAGTGCACTTCATCACTGTTTCACATAGTATCGCATATTACTGCAATTTTTGTTTTGTGTCTGTTTTTTGGGGTTTTTTTTTTTTTTTAGTTTTTATTGTATCATTTTTATTGTTTTTGAGAATGTGTGTTCTTATATATGCTTTGTTAAATGTTTTTATGAACATCAGCTTTGTCTTAATGCACTATTCAGTGAACTGTGGTACTTTTTTTTTTTTTTTAGGGAAATGGTAAAATATAGGCCAAAAAGGCTGAACTTAAAATATTTCAATGAAAGCTTTTTTTTTTTTTCTACTTAAGCCACTTTTGCTTAGATCTTGCAATTTTTCTGACAATTCACCTCTCTTCACTTATTAGTGAATAGACCCAATAAAAACTAAAAATGGACACTTGGACAAACAACAAGAAAAACTAGTGCCAAAGATATTAGTGGTAGATCGAGCAATTAAATAAGATTGCTGCCACCTAAGTACCCGTGAATCACCAGCATAGGTGTATGTAGCCTATTGCATTAGGGTGTGCACCCCAAAGATCAAACACACATGCGTGTGTGTGCATTATACAGTATATACACACACAGACACACAGGTAGAGCAGTGAAAAAGAAGTACGGTAGCACTTCATGAATGACAGAACTGGTCAGAGGGAGATTTTTACCATCTCCCTGCTTGCACACAGATAATGCTAATGCACTTGGGGTGATTAGGGTGTGCCCAGGCACACCTGGCGCACCCCCTGCACATGCCTATGATCACCAGTTAATTAGCAAGAAAAAAGAAACAAGCAGCCTAAATCTATAATCCCACAATCTGGTGATGGTGAACCTACTGCTATTAACCTAATCCCTTACTGTACACGTTTGAAATGTATTCAATCTAACAATCATGTATAATGATCTTGCTGTAGACTTGCGGGGCTCGTACTGTAGACTTGCGGGGCTCTTGCTGTAGACTTGCGGGGCTCGTACTGTAGACTTGCGGGGCTCTTGCTGTACGGGGCTCTTGCTGTAGACTTGCGGGGCTCTTGCTGTAGACTTGCGAGGCTCGTACTGTAGACTTGCGGGGCTCTTGCTGTGGACTTGCAGGGCTCTTTCTGTGACTTGCGGGGCTCTTGCTGTAGACTTGCGGGACTCGAACTGTAGACTTGCGGGGCTCGTACTGTAGCATTGCAGGGCTCGTACTGTAGACTTGTGGGGCTCATACTGTAGACTTGCGGGGCTCTTGCTGTAGACTTGCGGGGCTCTTGCTGTAGACTTGCGGGACTCGTACTGTAGACTTGCGGGGCTTTTGCTGTAGACTTGCGGGACTCGTGCTGTGGACTTGCAGGGCTCTTGCTGTAGACTTACGGGGCTCGTACTGTAGACTTGCGGGGCTCTTGCTGTAAACTTGCGGGGCTCTTGCTGTAGACTTGCGGGACTCGTACTGTAGACTTGCAGGGTGCTTGCTGTAGACTTGCGGGGCTCTTTCTGTGACTTGCGGGGCTCTTGCTGTAGACTTGCGGGGCTCTTTCTGTGACTTGCAGGGCTCTTGCTGTAGACTTACGAGGCTCTTGCTGTGGATTTGCGGGGCTCTTTCTGTGACTTGCAGGGCTCTTGCTGTAGACTTGTGGGACTCGTACTGTAGACTTGCGGGGCTCTTGCTGTAGACTTGCGGGACTCGTGCTGTAGACTTGCGGGGCTCGTACTGTAGACTTGCGGGGCTCTTGCTGTAGACTTGCGGGACTCGTACTGTAGACTTGCGGGGCTCTTGCTGTAGACTTGCGGGACTCGTGCTGTGGACTTGCAGGGCTCTTGCTGTAGACTTACGGGGCTCGTACTGTAGACTTGCGGGGCTCTTGCTGTAGACTTGCGGGGCTCTTGCTGTAGACTTGCGGGACTCGTACTGTAGACTTGCAGGGCACTTGCTGTGGACTTGCGGGGCTCTTTCTGTGACTTGCGGGGCTCTTGCTGTAGACTTGCGGGGCTCTTTCTGTGACTTGCAGGGCTCTTGCTGTAGACTTACGAGGCTCTTGCTGTGGACTTGCGGGGCTCTTTCTGTGACTTGCGGGGCTCTTGCTGTAGACTTGCGGGACTCGTACTGTAGACTTGCGGGGCTCTTGCTGTAGACTTGCAGGACTCGTGCTGTAGACTTGCGGGGCTCGTACTGTAGCCTTGCGGGGCTCGTACTGTAGACTTGCGGGGCTCATACTGTAGACTTGGGGGGCTCTTGCTGTAGACTTGCGGGGCTCTTGCTGTAGACTTGCGGGGCTCTTGCTGTAGACTTGCGGGACTCGTACTGTAGACTTGCAGGGCGCTTGCTGTGGACTTGCGGGGCTCTTTCTGTGACTTGCGGGGCTCTTGCTGTAGACTTGCGGGGCTCTTTCTGTGACTTGCAGGGCTCTTGCTGTAGACTTACGAGGCTCTTGCTGTGGACTTGCGGGGCTCTTTCTGTGACTTGCGGGGCTCTTGCTGTAGACTTGCGGGACTCGTACTGTAGACTTGCGGGGCTCTTGCTGTAGACTTGCGGGACTCGTGCTGTAGACTTGCGGGGCTCGTACTGTAGCCTTGCGGGGCTCGTACTGTAGACTTGCGGGGCTCATACTGTAGACTTGGGGGGCTCTTGCTGTAGACTTGCGGGGCTCTTGCTGTAGACTTGCAGGACTCGTGCTGTGGACTTGCGGGGCTTTTTCTGTAGACTTGCAGGACTCGTGCTGTGGACTTGCGGGGCTCTTTCTGTGACTTGCGGGGCTCTTGCTGTAGACTTACGGGGCTCTTGCTGTAGACTTGCGGGGCTCTTGCTATGAGTAAGCTCGAGCAACTCAAGTGAAACGCATCAACATATTTGTACCCTGTGTATTGTCTGGCTGGATTCCAATAAATATTTTCAAAGAACTTGATTACGTCTGTGGTGTGCCACCATTTCCTGTATTCCTATATTGCATCCATGAGGGCGAGCTGAGATGAGAACCCACAGCTGTCTATCGTTGCACTGATTTCCCTGAGTGGTGTGCTACATGTGTTATATGTGATTGGACTTCCTTAACCACTTCAGCCTCGGAAGATTTGGCTGCTCAATGACCAGGTCATTTGTTTTTGCGATATGGCACTGTGTCACTTTAACTGACTATTGCGCGATCGTGAAATGCTGTACCCAAACAAAATTGTCGTCCTTTTTTTTCCACCACAAATAGAGCTTTCTTTTGGTGCTATTTGATCACCTCTGTGGTTTTTATTTTTTGCCTTATAAACAAAAGAGCAACAATTGTGAAAAAAAAAACACTATCTTTTACTTTTGCCATAATAAATATCCCACATTTTTTTATAAAAAAAAATTTAAAAAAAATGTTTTTTCCTCAGTTTAGGCCGATATGTAATCTTCTACATATTTTTGGTAAAAAAAATCGCAATAAGCATATATTGGTTTGCGCAAAAGTTATAGCGTCTACAAAATAGGGGATAGTTTTATGGCATTTTTATTATTATTTTTATTATTATTATTTTTACTAGTAATGGCAGTGATCTGCAATTTATATCGGGACTGCGATTTTGCGGCAGACAAATTGGATGCTTTTGACACATTTTTGGGACCATTGACACTTATACAGCGATCAGTGCTATAAAATTGCACTGATTACTGTATAAATGTCACTGGCAGGGAAGGGGTTAACTGTAGGGGAGATGGGACTGTGTAGGACAGGGATATGCAATTAGCAGACCTCCAGCTGTTGCAAAAAAAGTGCCATCATGCCTCTGCCTCTGGGTGTCATGCTTGTGGCTGTCAGAGTCTTGCTATGCCTCATGGGACTAGTTCTGCAACAGCTGGAGGTCCCCTAATTGCATATCCCTGGTCTTGGAGGAGAGAGAGATCGGTGTTCATACTTAGTATGAACACACTATCTGTCTCTACTCCCCTGACAGAACCGGGATTTGTGTGTTTACACACACAGATCCCGGTTCTCGCTCTGTCACGAGCGATCGCAGGTGCCCAGCGGTCATCGCTGGGCACTCGCATCGGCTCCGGGCACATGCACATGCTTTTTGTAAATATGTTTTATCGCTCGTCCAAGTGGCATCCTCAGTTCTAATGAGTGTCAGAAACTTTCCCAACACTTATACCCGCAAAGGTCATATTAATGCACTCAATACGGGTAATTTAGTCATTTATTCCAATTACCATTAATGGAATAGGCTATTTGGATGACAGGTGAAGAATCTTTAACACAAGTTGAAGGCTTCTGTTGAAATATGGGAGGGTTCTACGCTTTGCTAACCATTTCCCCACCTGTGATATAAGGATGTATAAGAAAAGGATTTAATTTGTATTCGATCGATTACTAATCACATAATTGATTCCAAATGTGTAAAATTATGGTATTTAAGCCATGTGTGTAACTTTTGACTTTAGATGTGTGTTTGATATATGTGTGTTTATATATATATATATATATATATATATATATATATATATATATTTGTAAATAAATGCAAATGCAAAGCAAACATTGACGGTGTCACTAGGGCAGTGGACGGTGTCACTAGGGCAGTGGACGGTGTCAGTAGAGCAGTGGATGGTGTCAGTAGAGCAGTGGACGGTGTCAGTAAGACAGAGATTGGTGTCAGTGGGGCAGTGGACAGTGTCAGCAGTTTTTTTATATAATTGTATTGTATTTTTTGAAATATTGATCTTTTTTACAATTATTTTTAGAAGCCCTGTTGGGGGGCTTTGGTGAAATATCAAGGGCTTAAACCCCTAATGTCTCACTTTTGCGACAAGGAACTGCGGAGTATCTGTCCTCAGTTCTTTTTCTTTCTCTGCAGCTTCAGCACTCACTGTGTTCATTCAGAAAAGGAAGGTGTTGGTAAATTACATATTTACCAGCCCCTTCTCCCGCTCTCCAATGTTAGGAATCTGCAGCAAGGATGGCAAAATCTTTGCATGTGTGTGTGTGTGTATATATATATATATATATATATATATATATGTATATATATATATATATATATATATATATAAAAGCGGAGTTCTGCCCCCAGGGCAAAAAATTTAAAGTCAGCAGCTACACATAGAGATATAAGTGAACCAAAAACCCAGTGACAAAATACCTAACTAAATGACAGAATAACAAAAATCCTAACTATGGAACTAACGATATACAATATAAAAGGGGCAAACAGGAAAGCAAGATAAAACTGGAGCTGCAGGGAATATATAGCTAGGGGGGAACCAAAATTGGGATTAGGAACAAGAGGAAGAAAGAACTAGGCAGCAGGGTTCAGGGTGAGTGTTACTAGGCAAAGAGCACAATCAAAGAGCAGGCACAAGATAATGACTAGCATTATCTAGCACAGGGGAAGGCAACCCCCCCGGCACGCAAAGCCTCTTTTGCCGGCACCCGACTCCCTCCCCAACTGTAGAGCAGCGCAGGGAAGTGTCAGTAAGACACTAATGCATTCCAATCTCACTATTACCCACACCGCACATGCACCGAGGGGGGGCACTGTGCCCCCACACATTGTAAAAGATGGGAAACATTGATTGGTTCTCTAACTTTTCTGTAGCTGTGATTGTCAGCTTTTGTGATAGGGAAGAGATTGGGTGTAGTTCTGCTAGGGGGGGTGAGGGCGGTCCCTGTTTCCAGGAGGAGGAGGACTGTGATTGGCCACTGCCAAAGCCTCCACCATCTGGAGGAAGATGACTCGCTTGTTTGCCACTACCAATCTCAGAAAGAAGAGATTTCACGGTAATTGAGAAAACCTCAATCAGGTGACAGTTTGCGAAACTATCTGCATCGTCTACTACTACAAACCTCTACATCACCTACTCCCAACCTCTGAACCCTGCGTCACTTACTACTGAACCCCGGCACTCTGTGTCCTTTAAGCCACAGCCAGTATTCATCACAATGAAAATCACACCCAATTTTGCTGTGGCGCTCGGCATCGCACTTTTTCTCAGCTGTGGGGGCTTGATCTTGCACACTGGCTCACTGCTTTCAGAAAATGCCCCTGACCTGAGCTCATCATTGCGCATCCATTCCAGATGCTTGTATGTGACATCACATACATCACATACATCCCATACATCATATACATCCCATACATCATATACATCACATAAAAGCACGTGAGCTGTATGCGAGAGGTGGATCAGCAGGGATAAGTGTGTCAGGACAGGTAGATGTGTCTCATCTCTGCTTCCTTGCACCACTCTGGATATCATAGAGGAGAAGAAGGTACAGCAGTGGAGCAGATGAGTAGGAGGGTACAGCGGTGGGGCAGATGAGTGGGTGGGTTTAGTGGTACAACAGAAGAGCAGAAGGGTACAATAGTGGGGCAAATGTGCAGGGGGTACAGTGGTGGAAGAGATGAGAAGGGGATTCAGTGATGGACCAGATGAGAAGGTGGTTATAGTGGTGCTACAGATGAGGAGGGGGGGCTACACTGGTGGGGCAGAAGAGCAGGGAGGTACAGAGGTGGGGCAGTTGTGCAGGGGGGGTACAGTGGCAGGGAAGAAGAGAAATTAGGTACATTGGTGGGACAGGTGAGCAGGGGGTTACAGTGGTGGGGCAGAAGAGCAGGGGGGTACAAAGGTAGAGCAGGGGGGTACAGAGGTGAGACAGATGTGCAGGGGGTACAGCGGTGGGGCAAAAGAATGGGGTACAGCGATGGGGCAGACGTTCAGGGGGGTACAGTGGTTGGGCAGAAGTGCAGTAAGTACAGTGGTGGGAGAGATCAGAAGGGGGTTCAGCGGTGAGACAGAAGAGCCCAGTACAGTACAGTGATAGGGCTGATGAGCAGGGGGTTACAGTGGTGGGGCAGAAGAGTGGGGGAACAGAAGAGCAAGGGGAACAGTGGTGGGGCAGATGAGAAAGGGAGTTACAGTGGTGGGGCAGATGAACAGATGGGTTCAGTGTTAGGACAGGTGAGAACGTGGTTCAGCGGTGAGACATAGGAGCATGGGGGTACAGCAGTGGAGCATATGTGCAGGGAGATATAGTTGTGGGGCAGATGAGAAAAGTGGTACATTGTTGGGACAGAAGAGCAGGGGGGTTACAGTGGTGGGACAGAAGAGCAGGGTGGTACAGTGGTGGGGCAGATGTGCAGGGTAGTACAGTAGGGGGGGCAGATTTACAGGGGGTACAGTTATCTGAGGTGTGAAGGTGCAGGAATTGGGGCTGATCTGAGGACTGGAGGTACAGGATTTGGGGCTGATCGAAGGCATGAGAGTGCAGGGTGGTAATTAGTCACTATTACTCAAGTAGTTTACAGCATTTACTAAATAAAAAATCCTTTTCGTGATTGAGAGTGTAAATTCGGCACGCTCAGTTTCTTTGAAAAAAAAATTTTCAGCACACTGTGCTCAAAAGGTTGCCTACCCCTGATCTAGCAGCAAGCAAAACACTGGAGCAAGGTGTAACAGCAGATGAGGGACTAAATACCCTCCTAGATGGCTGCTGGGAGACACCCTCTGGTGGACATTGGAACTACAAACTTACCCTCTGGAAAGCACAGCACCACCTGTGGGTGAACCAGGTCCTGACGTTCATCCTGAAGTTAAGCACAGGCAATGATTGACTGTAACAGGACTGGGTCCTTGCAGCTGGGGACCATAAGGTAAATTGTTAGCACAAATAAGCAGACTGGAACAGTCCAAGTCCATACAGCTGGGGACCATAAGGTTAATTTGTAGCACAAGTAGTCAAACTGGAACAATACACACACTGAAGGCTGGGGACTGCGAATAGACTGCGGCACAGGGATAAGGCTCTACTCACAGATCCCAGAGTGAAACAAGTCCAGTGGCTCTGTCCATAGGAGAGTAGTCCAGCAACCAGGCCAATAGTGCTCAAAGGACAAACAGTCCCCTAAAGCTCGCACATCTGTTCCCTCTCGGGAAAAGACAGTCTGACCAGAGCTCCAGCCCATTTGCTCTTTGACCACCTACTGGGCACACCTCACCAGGGATTGGCCAGAGCATGGCATATATTCAGTCTAGTCTTTATAATTTCCTGCCCTTAGCTCTGGAAGGTACTTCACAGAAGCAGAGGGTACAATGAAGTCCCCAGGCTGTGGAGCAATGAACAGACCCAGGCAATCCATCCAAGCTCCTCTGAACAAAGGGCAAGCCAACAACTAAATTTGCCTAGCATCCTATCCTAGAGGGTGATACAACTAGAAGGATCACCAGCAGGAGGAAGGAGGTCCTGATTCCCCTATAAAGATATTTAGTTATCACTAGAGGGATCACCAGCAGGAGGAGGAAGGTCCTGATTCACCTATATAGATCTTCAGTTATTACTACAGGTATCACCACCAGGAGGAAGGAGGTCCCAATTCCTCGTTATAGATCGTTATGTATAACTAGAAGGGTCACTAGCAGGGGAAAGGAGGTTCTGATTCCTCCATATAGATCTTTACTTATCACTAGAGGGATCACCAGCTGGAGGAAGAAGGTCCTGATTCCCCTACAATAATCTTCAGTTATTACTAGAGATATCAACATCAGGAGGAAGGAGGACCCAATGCCTCATTATAGATCCTTAGTTATAACCATAGGTGTGCGCAGCCTATTGCATCAGGATTAGGGTGTGCACCAGTGGCGGCTGGTGCTCAAAATTTTTTGGGGGGCGCAAACGAACTGAAAAACAAAAACCCCATCAATTGCAGCCTCACTGTGCCCATCAAATGCCGCCACTGTGCTCATCAAACGCCGCCACTAGGCCCATGAAAAACCCTGCCACTGTGCCCATCAAACGCTGCCACTGTGCCATCAAATGCTCCCACTGTGCCCATCGAATGCCCCCCCCACCCGCCCAGCACTTACCCTGTCCTCGGTGGGGCAGCGGGCGACGGCGGCGAGCGGTTTCCTCCATGTCCTGGATGTCTTCTCCCCTCCTGTCCTCTCTTATAATTGGATGCCTGATAGGCGTCCAATCACAGAGCCTGTTGTTGCAGCAGGCGGTTCAGTGTTAGGAAAGAAAATATTAATTCGCTTTCCCAACACAGCTGAGTGAACTGCGAACATGGCGCTCGCTATTTACCTTTTTTGACGCTTATTAGAGCCTATGGCTCTACTCAGGTGCTTAAAAAAAATACCCTGCCGCTGTAATTCAGGCGCCCAGCGCCTGAATAGGTTTGGCAGCGGCGGCCATGAATAGATTCATGCAACGCATGAATCTATCTATTGGTGATAGAGGGGTGGCTGGAGAGAGGGGGCGACGCCCGTGCGCCCTTATGGAAGCACCGCCACTGGTGTGCTCCCCAAAGCTCCAACACATATGCATTTGACATATTTACCGGCCTCTTACCCACTCTCCATCCTGAAACGTAGGGGGGAAGGGGGAGCACACAGGGGAACCCGGGAAGCAGAAAGAAGAGGAACAGGGACAGGAGGGGTGGTGGGGGTGGCATATATTGGTACCAATCCCCTGTATTTTCCTCCTGTGGCAGCCCCCTGTATTTTTCCTCCTGAATGTCGATGAGAGGGAGAGGAGAAGAAGCCTACTTTAAGCAGCTGCAGGAGGAAAATACACTAAATTCCACCCCTAACGCTTTTCCTGTCCAGGTTCTGAGGGTCAGCAAGGAAGGATTGTGGTTCAATGGCGAGCAGGTGACAGGTTGCCAACCCCAGGATTAGGGTGTGCCAAGGCACACCTGGCACACCCCTTGTGCACGCCTATGGTTATAACTAGAGGGATCACTAGTAGGGGGAAGGAGGTTCTGATTTATATACAGTATCTCACAAAAGTGAGTACACCCCTCACATTTTTGTAAATATTTTATTATATCTTTTCATGTGAAAACACTGAAGAAAGGACCCTTTGCTACAATGTAAAGTAGTGAGTTTACAGCTTGCATAACAGTGTCAATTTGTTGTCCCCTCAAAATAACTCAACACACAGCCATTACTGTCTAAACCACTGGCAACAAAAGTGAGTACACCCTTAAGTAAAAATGTCCAAATTGGGCCCAAACTATCAATTTTTTGTGTGGCCACCATTATTTTCCAGCACTGCCTTAACCCTCTTGGGCATGGCGTTCACCAGAGCTTCACAGGTTACCACTGGAGTCCTCTTCCACTCCTCCATGACGATATCACAGAAGCTGGTGGATGTTAGAGACCTTGTGCTCGTCCACCTTCCATTTGAGGATGCCCCACAGATGCTCAATAGGGTTTAGATCTAGAGACATGCTTGACCAGTCCATCACCTTTACCCTCAGCTTCTTTAGCAAGGCAGTGGTCATCTTAGAGGTGTGTTTGGGTTCGTTATCATGTTGGAATACTGCCCTGCAGCCCAGTCTCTTGAGAGAAGGGATCATGCTCTGCTTTAGTATGTCACAGTACATGTTGGCATTCATGGTTCCCTCAATGAACTGTAGCTTTCCAGTGCCAGCAGTACTCATGCAGCCCCAGACCATGACACTCCCACCACCATGCTTTACTGTAGGCAAGACACACTTGTCTTTGTACTCCTCACTTGGTTGCCGCCACACACGCTTGACACCATCTTATAATTTACTATTTTATAATTCAATGTTATACAAGCTGTACACTCACTACTTTACATTGCTCCCGGGCTAATGAGCTGCATATGCCAAACACTTGGCTTGCAGCTCATTAGCCCGGTAATAAATTGCCATTCTGTTCCTACTGGTGATACCTATAGTATTGACTAAAGATCTATATAGGGGAATCAGGACCATCTTCCTCCTGATGATGATCCCTCTAGTGATAACTATATATATATTACCCCTGGCCACCCGTGAGGCCTTGCAATGTTGCAGTTTGGAACAAGGAACAAGCCAGCATAGACAATGCAAAAATAACATTGTCTGCAAAAAAGACCAACAGTATTTGGTATGCTGACCAATCACAATGCCTTTGATTTGTGAGGGTTTTTCTAAAGGTTTCTGCAAGATGTCTCATAATCAGTAAAAATATGATGGAGGACAAAGCCTTGTTCTGTTGGAGATAAGACCAGAAGATCCTGGGAGCCGCACATCAGAACAAGGCATGCTGTGTTTAGACAAGTGGCAGTCTCAGCCTGGACCCCCACCAGGCCACGTCCCAATGCGTCTCACTCCGTCCACTGAAGCTTACTCATGGGGATAGAGTCTCCTGAGGGGGCGTTTTAAATTCATCATCGGCCACCACTGAGTGGGTAATGATGATGCATATACAGTGAAGCACACTAAGGTCCTGGAGTGGCCTAGCCAGTCTCCAGACCTTAATCCTATAGAAAACATGTATAGGGAGCTGAAGGTTCGAGTTACCAAACATCAGACCAAATGCCTTCTGAGATGTGTGCAAACCTGGTGGCCAACTACAAGAAACGTCTGACCTCTGTGATTGTCAACAAGGGTTTTTGCCACGAAGTACTAAGTCCTGTTTTGCAAAGGGGTCAAATACTTATTTCACTCATTAAAATGCGAATCAATTTATAACTATTTGAAACGCGTTTTTCTGGTTATTTTTGTTGTTATTCTGTCTCTCACTGTTAAAATAAACCTACCATTAAAATTATAGACTGATCATTTCTTTGTCGGTGAGCAAATGTACAAAATCAGCAGGGGATCAGATACTTTTTTTCCCTCATTGTAAACCGCCCCTTCCAACAGGAGACACCATTAGGTTTTCCTTAGGTGGCTACACCTGATCTCCTGACCACAGATATGAGGCCTTACTGATGATTTTTACATTGACTGTAGTTTAATATCGGCACTTTACTGTATGCCTATTTACTGTATAACAGCTCGGTACTCCATAGATGTCTTCATTTGACTACTCTTGTGCTGCCAAATAATTGGTTTAGCAAACCTCAGGTTGTCATGAACTTTTGAAAACTATAAAAACAAGCCCTCCTTATATAAAACCAATTTGCTTTTAAGAACCTCTTCACTTCTTCTCTGACAGATGTTTAAAAAAAAAGAAATCTTTTTAATAAGTATGAGTGACATCCGCAACCAATATCGTGGCTGTTAGCTTGGTAAACCTTGTAACCCATAACGAAAATGCGTTTGTATCCAATGGAGCTTCAAGGACAATGACACTTAGAGATACTCTCAAACTGTGCTGAAAGCTTAGCAATCAATGTGCCCGGTACAAATCTCAGATAGAAGGTACAGTAAATCCTGAAATGTTAAGCTATTAAAGAACCATTGCAATGGTCATAAAATGACTATACAATGGTTTAAAATAAGCGTAAGATGTGGGGAACAAAGAGTGCTTGCATGTGCATGAGAATCAATAAACATGCTTTAGGTTTTAGCTAAAATGGTTATTAAGTGCACATACAGATACAAAATTATAGAGCTGCTATAAAAGGAGACACTATCTCTTTCCTTTTGGAAAAATGTTTCTCCGGTAAGCAAAAAACATGATGGGACAGCTCCATTATAACAGCAGTGCATTTATGCTAGCTCTACTCTGAGAAATTATCAGCAGAATTTATCAGTGTGTTTCACATAACAATTGTGTGTATAGCTGCTTTACAGCTGATCGTGTACATAGCAATTTTCAGTCAATTTCAACCTCCTTTTTAGCCACCGAAATGGCAAATGGGAGTGCAGTTAATTGCCAAAAACAAAGCAAACTACTTCCCACAAATTTGATCAACCACCGAAATTCAGTCCATTGCAAAGTCAAAACTGGGCAATTGAAGTTGAATTGGAAACGGGAAAGCATTTTTTTTCCTGCCTTTTTCAATTGGTGCAGTTTTGATCTAATTTCTTTGATGACAATCAAAACCACCATTTTACATCTTTAACTGCTGCACAATTACATAAAAAATGGAATCAATAGTTCAAGTGCACTATTGAATTGGCATGTGTATGGCCAGCTTAAAGGACAAGTACATATTTAGCAGAGTTGTGAAAATGTTGGGAGGGAAGCTATGCAGCACCTGGTGCGCACAAAGTGAAGTTTTTAGTATGATATATTACAGGAGTGCTGGGAGCAATCTAGAAGCTCATTAAGACAGTGTCAAACTCAATTCCATTGTGGGTCAGCATCAGCAATATGGTTGTCCTCAAAGAGCCGGTTGTATCTCTGTAGACCAGGGGTCTCAAATTGGCAGCCCTCCAGCTGTTCCGAAACTACACGTCCCATCATACCTCTGCCTGTGGGAGTCATGCTTGTAACTGTCAGCCTTGCAATGCCTCATGGGAGTTGTAGTTTTGCAACAGCTGGAGGGCCACCAGTTTGAGACCCCTGCTGTAGACACTTGCCGGTACAAATAATATCAGCCGTCATACCCGTGTGTATGTCGGTCTGTCCAACAGAAGCTGGCTTCTGTGTGGGCATGTTTGCTGGAAAACCAGCAGCCGACTGACTCCCAATCAGTGCTCTCAGCCAGTGGCAGAGAGCGCTGATCGGACTGTTCTGGTCGGGGGTGGGGGGGCATTCCCCTGTCAGAACACAACAGCTCGGCGGGGGAGATCACTGTACTAATATTGCATTGTTAGTACTCCTACGAGTGCTGACAGTTTTTTTTTTTGTGCAACCAGCTGGGTGCACAAAAAAAAAAAAACTAATAATGCGTACCCGGCTTTAGACTATATAAGTCAGAAAAACAAAACAGGCGCCTCTTAGTAAGACTGTATAGATTTAATGACAAATTGCATTAAAACACTCACATATATATAAAACTGTTGTTAGGTGCATGGGAATCCAGTAGAGCCCATGCGATCTCAGCATTCCGGATGGAATGGAGCCTTGTGTCTCTCTATGCAGCCGGCGTCCTGGTCCACAGGTTACTTCCGGGATTCAGATCCACAGCAAGGCCTGGAACGCGGCCGGACAGTCAGAAGGAGGGCTGGAGTGCAGAGTACAATGTGGTGGCTGTACTGCCGTAAAGTGACGCGTTTCCGAGCATGCGCAGTAAGTGCGCTCCTTTATCAAGCTATGGGTGATTGGCTGTATGTGGTCTATTTATATGCTGCAATAGCACGGCCACCTAGTGGTAGAGAAAATTGAGTACTGTCTGTGATACTTTTTTTATTTGCACTAACATACAATTTTTCAGGACAAGCTTTCGGGGCATGTCCCCTTCGTCAAGGTCCAAGCAGTACAGTGGTGAAATTTTATATAACAGGCTGTGTGATCACAGGGGCGATATTCTATTAACAAATCATTATGACAATGGGTCATTGTCATTGTGTGCATACATACATATGCTTCACAACAAAGTTTTCTTCAGGTGATAACATGATATAGGTAATTGGTGCAATGATACAAATACAGAATATATACTGATTTAACATATAATATAGAAATAAAAACGAAAAACTTTAATTATTATAAATATTGATAAAAACAAATAAAATAATGATTGGAGAAAAAGAGAGGAAGGGGTTTAGGATTTTTAAATTATATTGTATATGGTGGCATTATTTTGTATCTACGCATATATTATAATTTTAACCATAACAGATATGTAGAATTAAGGAGATATTAAAAATATATATATATATATATACACAATAAGGGGTATAAAAGAGAAAATATATACACTGTGGGGACGGAAAGTATTCGGACCCCCTTACATTTTTCACTCTTTGTTATATTGCAGCCATTTGCTAAAATCATTTAAGTTCATTTTTTTCCTCATTAATGTACACACAGCACCCCATATTGACAGAAAAACACAGAATTGTTGACATTTTTGCAGATTTATTAAAAAAGAAAAACTGAAATATCACATGATCCTAAGTATTCAGACCCTTTGGCTCAGTATTTAGTAGAAGCACCCTTTTGATCTAATACAGCCATGAGTCTTTTTGGGAAAGATGCAACAAGTTTTTCACACCTGGATTTGGGGATCTTCTGCCATTCCTCTTTGCAGATCCTCATCAGTTCTGTCAGGTTGGATGGTAAATGTTGGTGGACAGCCATTTTTAGGTCTTTCCAGAGATGCTCAATTGGGTTTAAGTCAGGGCTCTGGCTGGGCCATTCAAGAACAGTCACGGAGTTGTTGTGAAGCCACTCCTTCGTTTATTTTAGCTGTGTGCTTAGGGTCATTGTCTTGTTGGAAGGTAAACCTTCGGGCCCAGTCTGAGGTCCTGAGCACTCTGGAGAAGGTTTTCGTCCAGGATATCCCTGTACTTGGCCACATTCATCTTTCCCTCGATTGCAACCAGTCGTCCTGTCCCTGCAGCTAAAAAACACCCCCACAGCATGATGCTGCCACCACCATGCTTCACTGTTGGGACTATATTGGACAGGAGATGAGCAATGCCTGGTTTTCTCCACACATACCGCTTATAATTAAGGTCAAAAAGTTCTATTTTGGTCTCATCAGACCAGAGAATCTTATTTCTCACCATCTTAGAGTCCTTCAGGTGTTTCTTAGCAAACTCCATGTGGGCTTTCATGTGTCTTGCACTGAGGAGAGGCTTCTGTCGGGCCACTCTGCCATAAAGCCCCGACTGGTGGAGGGCTGCTGTGATGGTTGACTTTCTAAAACTTTCTCCCATCTCCTGACTGCATCTCTGGAGCTCAGCCACAGTGATCTTTGGATTCTTCTTTACCTCTCTCATCAAGGCTCTTCTCCCCCGATAGCTCAGTTTGGCTGGACGGCCAGCTCTAGGAAGGGTTCTGGTCGTCCCAAACATCTTACATTTAAGGATTCTGGAGGCCACTGTGCTCTTAGGAACCTTAAGTGCAGCCGAAATTTTTTTGTAACCTTGGCCAGATCTGTGCCTTGCCACAATTCTATCTCTGAGCTCTTCAGGCAGTTCCTTTGACCTCATGATTCTTATTTGCTCTGACATGCACTGTGAGCTGTAAGGTCTTATATAGACAGGTGTGTGACTTTCCTAATCAAGTCCAATCAGTATAATCAAACACAGCTGGACTCAAATGAAGGTGTAGAACCATTTCAAGGATGATCAGAAGAAATGGACAGCAACTGAGTTAAATATATAAGTGTCACAACAAAAGGTCTGAATACTTAGGACCATGTGATATTTCAGTTTTTCTTTTTAAATAAATCTGCAAAAATGTCAACAATTCTGTGTTTTTCTGTCAATATGGGGTGCTGTGTGTACATTCATGGGAAAAAAATGAACATAAATGATTTTAGCAAATGGCTGCAATATAAAAAAGAGTGAAAAATTGAAGGGGGTCTGAATACTTTCCGTCCCCACTGTATGTATGTATGTATGTGTAATATGTATGTATGTATGTATGTGTATGTATGTCACCTAGAACAAAACAAAACGAAATTGGGAAATATATTCAATAATTTAGGATCTACATCTACCTTACAGAATTGTAGAAATTTCTAGCTCCTCATTAATTCCACCAGGATTTAAAGATTTTAAGTATTTATCTAAGGAATAAATCCAATAAGTCTCTCGTTTACATAATTTTTGGAATCTTTCTGCCTGAGAGAGATTTTTTGGCATTTGCTCTAGGATCCAAACTTCGAGGTCTTCTGTGGATTTATTGTGGTATTCTGCAAAGTGACATGGAACGCTATGCTTATCCTTGCCTCCCTCTATTTTTCTACGATGTTCACCAAATATTTCTCTCAATGGGCGTATAGTACGTCCTACGTACATTAAATTGTAAGGACAGATCAGGCCATAGACTACGAAGTTAGAGCTACAATTGTAAACGTCTCCTAGAACATATGTTTTTCCTTTTGTTGAGAATTGCTTCTTGCCATGTTTAACATAACTGCAAGTTTTGCACGATGGCTTTTTGCACTGGAACATGCCTCTTAAAGGAATCAAGCAGACATGTGCCTGTGTGATACTCTTTTGTGACTTTAATTTGCTCTGTTAGGGGCTTTCCTATAGGTGATTCTAGGGTGATCAGGTAAAACGGGTCTAATTTGTGGGTCTTCAAGAAGAATTGGCCAGTGCTTTTTGAAGATTGTCTCCATTTTAGAAAAGTCAGTGTGGATGTCGTAATAAAACGGCCTGATTGATCAAAACTTTTTTTGTGTATGACTGGTGGAGTGTGTTGTAGATAATGTTTTTAGGCCTGATCTACCAATGATTAAGGATAGCCTTTGTCCTTGAGTTTGTTTCTTAGAAGGCAACTTTTCTCAATGTATTCTGATGTTTCAGTACAATTTCTGCGCTATCGGCAAAATTGCCCTTTTGGTATGTTATCTTTCTATTTTCGGTAATGACGGCTCTTATAGTGCAGCAGTGAATTTCCTGCTGTCGGCTTGAAATAATTCTTAGCATGTATTTTGTTGTTTTTGTGATAAAGATCAAGATCTAGGAATGCCAGTTTATCTCGATCTGTAACACTGGTGAAACTAAGGCCATATGGATTGTCATTGCAATGGGAAACAAAATCATCGATGACATCACCAGCACCATCCCAGATGATGATGATGTCATCGATAAATCGTCCATAAAAAATATAGACTATAATTAGACTATATAAGTATATGCAGGGCTTTTTTTCTCAGAGCATTGGTGCAGGAACTCAACCATGCGCCCCACCAAAAACACGTTAAACAAAGGGTGTGGATAAATTACAGTGGGAGGATCTTAAAGGGGCAATAAATACAGGAGTGCGTTTTGTGTCGAGTCCAAGGATGCACTACGTACAGAGCGCAGGGTTCAGAGGTGCGAGTGCAGTGTTGAGGCGTGCGCTACATACAGAGTGCAGTGTTGAGGAATGCGCTACATACAGAGTGTAGGGTTTAGGGGTGTGCTATGCACAGTGTGCAAGAATCAGCTCTTTCACAAGCTGTTCACATCTCACTTCCACCCCACCCGCAAGGTGCGAGAGCCACATGAAATGGCCTGCAGGGCCGGGTTCGGCCCGTGGGCCCTGTGTTTGACACATGTGCCTTAAGAGGTTAGTGCTGCACATAGTTCCGTAGAGGGACTTCTGTGCTACTATACCAATGCTAGAATAGATAGATACTAGATAATGATGATGCTGCAAAATCAAAAAAAGTGAACACCACTCACTAAGATAAAACTAAAAATATTGCACACATAAATAAATGTGCAAGTGATCCTGCGCAACACCTCTATCTTATATGAGCCTAAGGGTAGATAAAAGATTTGTGATGTGAAATCTCCAATGGTTAGTGGTGTATAAAACGTGTGTGAAAGTAATCTTGATGACAATAATGATGGTGTATAAATGAATCAAATACAAAATACAATGTCAAATAAGTGGATAATAAAACAGTCCAATAGTGATAATATATGGTGAGTATAGTGTTGATAAATAAAGTTCAACAAAAGAAAAAACAAAAAAGTTGATAGATGATCTTGTGACTTTCGTGATAATCACACCACCGCTATGTGCTCCCAGAACTCTCACCTTAACGGCATAACAAATATGCCTAAATGTATCCTCTGGGATGCGGTCCATGCTGCAGGAACAATGATGTTTATCCGTGATGTTATGGGGTAAATCCCCTCCCAGTGGTTGGTGAGATCCACATGAAAAATAAAAATTAAGCCTCCAATAGGGTGATAACGTAAATGGAAATGGATTTATTACATTACGTCATATCACATGACTTCCTCAGCGTGTCACGCTGTTTCCCTGTTTATGTTTGGCGCATTCGAGTTTACTGCAGTGTAAGCGGCTATTTTTTAATAAATCCATTTCCATTTACGTTATCACCCTATTGGAGGCTTAATTATTATTTTTCACAAGATCATCTATCAACTTTTTTATTTTTTATTTTGTTGAACTTTATTTATCAACACTATACTCACCATATATTATCACTATTGGACTGTTTTATTATCCACTTATTTGACATTGTATGTTGTATTTGATTCATTTATACACCATCATTATTGTCATCAAGATTACTTTCACACACGTTTTATACACCACTAACCATTGGAGATTTCACATCACAAATCTTTTATCTACTCTTAGACTCATATATGATAGAGGTGTTGCGCAGGATCACTTGCACATTTATTTATTTATGTGTGCAATATTTTTAGTGCTGCACATATATTTGAATATGAAGTTAGCTGTGTGGAACAAAAGGTTATAATTTTTGCAATTGCAAGTTGGGTACTAGTTAATTTACAGTTTGTATACCGCCTCGCCAGCCCCTCCTTCCAGTCACAGGTGCCTCCGGAATCTGTAATGCCCCTCTAGACTCAGTATTACATACAATACCTCACTCTATTTTCTTTCAAGAAAAAAACAACTTTATTGTTCAAGTTCCAGCAGGAACACTGACAGTCCAACATACTCGTTAACCACTTCATCCCCGGAAGGATTTACCCCTTTCCTGAACAGAGCACTTTTTGCGATTCATCACTGCATCGCTTTAACTGACAATTGCGCGGTCGTGCGACGTTGTACCCAAACAAAATTTACATCCTTTTTTCCCCACAAATAGAGCTTTCTTTTGGTGGTATTTGATCACCTCTGCGTTTTTTCTTTTTTGCGCTATAAACAAAAAAAGAGCGAACATTTTGAAAAAACAAACTATTTTTTACTTTTTGCTATAATAAATATCCCCCAAAAATATATAAAAAAAACAATTCCTCAGTTTAGGCCGATATGTATTCTTAAACATATTTTTGGTAAAAAAAACGCAATAAGTGTATTTTGATTGGTTTGCGCAAAAGTTATAATGTCTATAAAATAGAGGATAGTTTTATGGCATTTTTATATATATATTTTTTTATTAGTAATGGCAGCGATCTGCGATTTTTATCGGGACTGCGACATTATGGCAGACACATCGAACATTTTTGACACTATTTTGGGACCATTGTCATTTATACAGCGATCAGTGCTATAAAAATGCATTGATTACTGTGTAAATGACACTGGCAGTGAAGGGGTTAACCACTAGGGGACGATGAAGGGGTTATGTGTGTCCTAGGGAGTGATTCTAACTGTGAGGGGGATGGGCTACAACACACATGACAGCGATCACTGCTTTCGATGACAGAGAGCAGTGATCTCTGTCCTCTCACTAGGCAGAACAGGGAAATGCTTTGTTTACTAAAGCATCCCCCCATTCTACCTCTCCGTGACACGATCGCGGGCGCCCAGCGGACATCGAGTCTATGGGACCCGCAGTCACAGAGAACGCAGCGGGCGCCCGCAGCACCGCTTCTTAAAGGGGACGTACCTGTACGCCCTTTTGCCCACCAGCGCCACTCTGCCGACATATATTGGCATGTGCTGGTTGGGAAGCAGTTAAAGTAGAAGTCTGGCTAAAACTAAAATCCCTGCATCTATAGACACCCACGATGTAACACTAGCCTATCTAACCCTGTAAAGAAAAAAATCAGTATACAGTATAGGTTAGTGTTAGACGCTGAGCTGTCAGCCGAATCTTCGCTGTGTGGGCGGGTGCAGAGGACACGTCCGCCAACAGAAAGCCCCTTAGTAAGTCTGTGGGTGACTTCACATCCCATTCATTTCACAGCCACTGTCGGCTATGTCCACTGCGGAACTTCCGCCGCTGGAGATCGGGTCGGATCGGCTTTAGAAAAAGGTATGTATACAAATTTTTTTCTTTACATGGCCAGATAGGTTTAGTGTTAGATCGTGGGTGTCTATAGATGCAGGGATTTTAGTTTTAGCATGGACTTCCACCTTAAGTTTGACTGGGAGGTTGCTGGACAGGGCATTCAGGTAGTCTTCTGAAGGACTGGAACCCCAAGTGATGAGGTAAGCCCGGAATAGCAGCAAGAGATAGGCAGTACCCGTGGCAGGGAGAAGGTCAGGCGGGCAGAACTGAAGCGATGCAGTCAGAACCAGAGCCGAGGTCATACACAGAGGATCAAGCAGACGGAGTAGCAGGAGCCAAGATCATTCACAGCAGCCAGATGTCAGGACTGGTAAGGAGTGGTCAGGAGGGCAGGCAGGGTTATACACGGATGGTCAGAGGAGGCAGGGTATGTAAGAGTGAGCCAAGGTCAGATCCAGGAATCAGGTATAAACCAGGTCCAGAAGCAAGCCGAGTCACTAATTGGGAAGTCCAAGGAGCATGGGAAGCACAGTAACAAGCCCACTGGGGAACCGAAGATCAACCAGCAATTTCTGAAAGCTGCTGTCTTACCTATAAAGGGCATTTGTCACCAGTATTGGATGAGGGCCTGCGCCAATGAGCATCCCTGCATTGTCATGTGCTGGTGCATTTCTAGTGCATTCTCGCACATTCCCGCACAGACTAGCATGGCCATGCAAGTTACTGGTAATGGTGCCAGATCTTTGTTTCAGCACACACATACTGTATCTTTGATTCTAGTAGCATCCTGGCGTCTTCTTTGCATAATAAAGCATTGCCTTGCATTTTTAGAGGGCAAGGCAAACTGTGTTCACAGACAGTGATTTTTGGAAGTACTCCTGAGCCCATGCAGCGTTGTCCATCACAGAATCATGCCGTTTTTTAATGCAGTGCCATCTGAAGGCCCAAAGATCACAGGCATCCAATACTGCCTTGTCCTTTGTGCACATTGATTTCTCCAGTTTCTCAGAATCTCTTGATGATATTATGTAATGTAGATGATGATATATTTAAGGTCTTTGCAATTTCACATTAAGGAACATTATTGTCAAGTTGTTCAAGACATTTTAGATGCAGCTTTTCACACATTGGTGCAGTTCTGGCTGTTTATTCTTCTGAGACACTCTGACTCTCTAAGATACTTTTTTTATACTTAGTCATGTTACTGACTAATTAACCTAATTAGTTGCAAAATGTTCTTCCAGCTTTTCCTTGTACCACTTACTTTGCCAGCTTTTTGTTGCCCTTTCTCAACTTTTTTAAGACATTGCCCTTTTCCAATTTTTGTGAGACATGTTGCTGCCACCAATTTCAAAATCACCTTATTTTTTGGAAAAATTGTCAATTTTCCCAATGTAAACATTTTATATGTTTTCTATTTCCTACTGTGAATACTGTGTGCATTTGACCATGTGGACGGGGACCTTTGCACCTGCCCTTGGGTAGTCCACAACCGTGGACATCGAATATAGGGGGTTATTTAAGGCAAATACACTTTACACTACAAGTGCACTGCAAGTGCAGTCGCAAGTGCAGTCACTGTAGACCTGAGGGGGACATGCAAAGAAAATAAAAAACAGCATTTTTGCTTGCACATGATTGGATGATAAAATCAGCAGAGCTTCCCCTAATTTCAGAGCTTCCCCTCAGATCTACAGCAATCTACAGTGACTGCAGTTACAAGTGCACTTGCAGTGCAGAGTGGATTTCCCTTTAGTAAATCAACCCTATAATGTTATAGCGCAGAAAAAAAGACAAGGAAAATTTTCAAAACGCAGCCATGAAACAAGTCACGGGCACTTCAGCTAATTACCACTAATTGCATAGTACATTCTACATTTTTACATTTGTACACATAAACAGTAGACAATGTGGGGGGGAAGGAGTGAACGTTTTTAGATGCAATTAATAGAGATGCATTTACCAGAAAATGCTAATGAAAGCAATAGTATAAAGAATGCCTTTTATATTACAAAAAATGCTTCAATTGCAACGAGAACAATTGATGAGCAGCACTATTTTCTTTGTGAACAAAGATGTAACAAGATGAGTTTAAAAAATAGAAACTTTCTCTAAAACGCTTTTGAAAACATCACCAATAATTGTTCTGCACATTAAGTAAAGCGATGGTGGTTTAAATTGGCTTGTTTGCACTTTTCTGGTTGACAAAATGATCGTACAACCGTAGGAAAACAATTGTGGTATTATTTCTGAAATGTGAACCTGTGATCCATCCGAGATTGGAAATATTGGAGAACAGTTCAGATGAAGCATAGCCAGACCACTAGACTTAAAGTGTAAGTCCACTCTAACACTTAAATTCTCCCCTGCAATCATTAATGTGAGCTTGTTAGAAAGTTTCTTCAATCTAATATGTCATCAATTAACAAATATTAACAAATGAATGGATTAGATTTTTACTGAATAATTGAGTTGAATATAATATATACATATATTATATCTTTTAGTTATGTAAAAAGTGAAATTATATAGACTTTTATACGTGTGAAAATATACATTGTTATAAACTTCATAAGCAGTTCTATGGAGATTCAACATGTGTTAGTAAATAACCTTGAGCTGGGTTCTCACCTTCCCCCATCACATGAGGAAAAAGGTTTCACATTTCTTAAGATGTAAAAGTTTCAGTATAATAGTTAAGTTTAGGATAAGTCCTTTATACTACAATATTTCTTGATTAGGATTTTAATAAGAACATTAGTTTTTTAATGAATATATATATATATATATATATATATAATTTTTTTTTTTTTTTTTTTCCCTCACCTCACTCTCACCTCCAAGATATAAGAGTATAGCATATAATGCTCAGACACTGTAGTCTCCCTGTTACTCTGATCAGGACCACTTTAACCTCCAACCACAGGGGTCTCACTTGATACACTCCACAGTGCTTCCTGGAAAAGAGGTGTGGATCCTTTCAGTTATCTTAATTATTCATGCGGCCGTTCTGTATAGCTCTTAGTGAAAGAAGCATAGATAGAGGGATCCCATAGTGCAGTAATGTTAAAACCAACCTATTTTATAAACCATTTGCCTACTGGGCACTTTTACCCCCTTCCTGTCCAGGCCAATTTTCAGGTTTCAGCGCTGTCACACTTTGAATGACAATTGCGCGGTCATGCTACACTGTACCCATATGTAATTTGGATCATATTTTTCACACAAATAGAGCTTTCTTTTGGTAGTATTTCATCACCACTGGATTTTTTTATTTTTGGCTAAACAAGCGAAAAGAGGCTGAAAAGTTTCAAAAATTTTTTTTTAAAAATGTCATCGTTTGTGATAGAATTTTGCAAACGGGTAATTTTTCTCCTTCACTGATGTGCACTGATGAGGCTGCACTGATGGGCACTGTTAGGCTGCACTAATAGGCACTAATGAGGTGGCATTGATGGGCACTGATAGGTGAAACTGATGGGCACTGATGAAGTGTCACTGGTGTGCACTGATAAGAGGGCAATGATTGGCAGCACTGATGGTCACTGATAGGTGGTACTGATGAGCACTCATTTCCAGAACTGGTGGGCACTGATTGGCAGCACTGGTGGGCACTGGTAGAACTGCACTGATAATCAGTGCCCTGATTATCAGTGCCAATATCCCTTTCACTTAAGCCAGTTATTGGCTCTCTTCTTCTCTCCTCATGCTGTCAGAGTGAGGAAAGAAAAGCTGATAACCAGCTTGTGTTTACATCCTGTAATCAGCTGTCATTGGCTGACAGCTGATCACGTGGTAAAGGGCCGCTGTGATTGGCCCTTTACCACGATCTGTGATCAGCTCATTCTGAAGGCGCAGTGGGGGGCACACGAGCAGTGCGATCAGGGTAAGACGTCCATGGATGCCCTCCCGGCAAACTAAGCCCGCACTGTAGCTGTCTTTCAGCTATAGCCTGTGCAGGAAGTAGTTACATATAAAATGCACTCACATTTAAACAAGCCTAATGCTATTGGTAACCATGCATAGTACCAAATATTGGATTTCCTATTCCATCAGTATACATGTTTCATATTTTGTTATGATTGATTAGTTCACCAGCAGTGCACCACTTTTATTAGTGTTCATTTTCTTATTTCGGGGGAGCAGAAATGGGTGTTTGCAGCAGCACATAT
Organism: Lithobates clamitans; assembly: GCA_037952925.1. Taxonomy (NCBI): domain Eukaryota; kingdom Metazoa; phylum Chordata; class Amphibia; order Anura; family Ranidae; genus Lithobates; species Lithobates clamitans. The sequence goes on along the minus strand of JBBGZY010000680.1, from coordinate 4,874,698 downwards.
TTAAGTTTTTTTTCCCCCTTTTTCTAGTATTGTGATATTATTTAAGTCACTAGGCACTATTTGTTTGGTAGCGCAGTAGTTTACACCATTCTATGTCCTAGTTTGGCCCGCCACACACCAACACAGAGAATTGGAGTGAACTTGGCACATTGAAAACAATGTAGTTTATCTTGTTATTGCATTGGGTCTGCATTGAAGGGGGATCCCCCAGTGCCTCCAATCATCATTACCTTTATCTACGCTTTTTTAAATGTTATTCTTAGGTAAGAGTGTTAGGACCATAGTTTTTTGCTCCCTCTCTTCCCTGTTCTAATTAATTACCATTGATTATGAATGTACAATCTATTTTAGGTATTCCCAGTGCATAGCTGCTCCTGATGAGTGAAGACAATGCGCGAAATGCGTCGAGCTTTCATATTTGATGCTATGTCACAGTAAACATGTGTTCACTATGGGTTTTATTTGCTTGAATCATCAATTTATTAACACTCTTACATATATTGGATATACTGCAGGTCTTATCATTTATCATGTGCAACTATGTATATTATTCAATTCATTTTATTTATAGCTATGTGATTTACCAATCATGTTTTACCTTATTCTGCATCATACCTATTGACTCAATATAAATGTTATCTACTGCACTATGCTTAATTGTGTTATTAATAAATATTCCATTTACTTTATTGATTGATTCATTCTACCCTAATGTTGTGTTTCATATAAAGTCCCATTACCTTTCTTTTTTTTCCCATTTCCCCTTTCTTTCCAAATAATAGGGGATGGAGACCTGTGTACTGTAGTAGTCATGGCCTCATATAAAGTCCCAACAAATTTCTTTTTTTTATTTACTGCATTGAAGAATGTTGCCCAAACCATGTGTTAGGAATGAGACTTTTTGACTGATTAGTTTATTAATACTTTGCTACAGTTCTTACCACCAACTACTCCTTCAGTAAGATCAGACTTTCTAAGGCTAGTTTGAGGTCATGTCCCTGGTTTCTAGATCTTAAAGGGATTGTAAAGGTTCGTGTTTTGCATCCTGGGGGGCGGGGCTGAGTCCTGCATTCGGCCTCTATGGACGCCGAATGCTGGACTCGGGAGCACACCCGCAAGGTAACCCCCCCGGGAGAGCGCTTCTCCCAGGGGGTTATCTGTTGTGGGGAGGAGCCGCGAGAGCCGCTGGGGGACCCCAGAAGAGCAGGTTCGGGGGCCACACTGTGCAAAACGAGCTGCACAGTGGAGGTAAGTATGATATGTTTGATATTTTTTAAAAAAATTAAAATTAGCCTTACAATCACTTTAACTTCACAGTAAAAGTACTGCCCTCCTGACCCTTATTCTTCATGTGGTATGGGGCTCATGGGGAAGCTAGGAGGAGTCAAAAACATCATGTACAGGTCTCATGTACAAAAAAGGGAGCCACTGCCAACCCCCCCCCCCCCCTCCAATAACTGGCCATTGCAGCAAGTAGCATTGGAAGGCAACATATGTTAGAAAAAAAGCCAAGGAAAACTCCAAGCTCACTTACCGACCAGCCCGCAGACAACCAAATGAACCCATCTAACAGTATAGATTAAAAACAGGGACAAATGTGTGCAGACTAAACCCCTGTTTTTAACGCATACTGTTATGCCCTGTACACACGGTCCGACATTGATCGGACAGTCTGACAACAAAATCCTAGGATTTTTTCCAACGGATGTTGGCTCAAACTTGTCTTGCATACACACGGTCACACAAAGTTGTCGGAAAATCCGATCATTCTGAACGCGGTGACGTAAAACACGTACGTCGGGACTATAAACAGGGCAGTAGCCAATAGCTTTCATCTCTTTATTTATTCTGAGCATGCGTGGCACTTTGTCCGTCGGATTTGTGTACACACGATCAGAAATTCCGACAACGGATTTTGTTGTCTGAAAATTTTATAGCCTGCTCTCCAACTTTGTGTGTCGGAAAATCCGATGGAAAAAGTCAGATGGAGCCTACACACGGTCGGAATTTCCAACAACACGCTCCGATCGCACATTTTCCATCGGAAAATCCGACCGTGTGTACAGGGCATTAGACAGTTTATTTGGTTGTCCGTGGGCTGGTCGGTAAATGAGCTTGGAGTTTTCCCTTGGATTTTTCCTTGGATTTTTTCTAACACATGTTGCCTTCCAATGCTACTTGCTGCAATGGCCAGTTATAAGTGGGGGCAGTGGCTCCCTTTTTTGTATTATTGTTATATTAGTCAGGCAACGCACTGACACCTTTACAGCCCTAGTGCTATGTGCTTGGTGTTCAGTGTACCGATGTACCTTTAAGAAGGGGTGGGCTCCCTTCAGTCCACCTGCCCTCCATCTATACATCAGAATGCATGTGCTTCCACCGTGGAGTCACTCATAAGCTAGTGATAGGACTACAGATGCCAGGGTGCCTTGGCGGGGCCTGCAGCTTACACATGTATTTGCAAATGTATACAGACTAAACCCCTGTTTTTTAACACATACTGTTAGACAGGTTAATTTGGTTGTCCGCGGGCTGGTTGGTAAGTGAGCTTGGAATTTTCCTTGGATATTTCCTTGGCTTTCTTCTAACGGGTCTCATGTAGACTTGCGGTTGCGAGGTGTTAAAAACATGCTGTTGAGTCACGTTTCTAGCGCCCCCCAACTGCCCCCTATTAGACTGCAATGGCAGTGGATGGAGGTGTTCGCATAGTGCAGTCATGATGCTTCGCTTTGCATACATGGCAAAGATTATCCTACATGTCACGCTTGTCACCACCAAATGCAAACCATTTAGGCAAATGAGGACGCGTCACAAACGCAACACAACCACAAGCAATTCACGTGATTGTGGTGCATTAGTGCGGCAATTATGGGGTTAAAATAGCCAGTGAATAGGCGTCACATTGTGGATCATTTTTCAGAGGGGCAGTAGTTATGCCTAATATTCACCATATCACTCAAATATTAGAAATTATAACATAATACAAATATGATATTCAAAAAAAAATTAATCATATGCACAGAAAAAATAAATGCATTCAATTCTGTGTGCCATGCTATGCCTTTCTGCTTTGTAAAAAAATTTGGAAGAGCTCCACACTGGTGAGTGTGCCTGTAGTCAAATGTAGTTAGCTTTCCTACCTGTAGGTGGCTCCACGTAATTACTGCAAAAGAAAAGGAGGGAATTGATCCCTTAGTGATTTCCTACTGTGCTCTGAGAGAGGAAAGTAGCCTGATTGGACACTGAACTCTCAAAAAGACTGACAGCCATCTTGGGTGGGGGAATCTTTCAAATAAGGGACCCAACATATTGGTCCGCTTCTGAAGAATGAATGGTAGGGAGAGGAGCCCACTTGTAAGGGACAGTGCTTAGCACATGGTCAGGTTCCTTTCGAGGAAAGAAGGATAGCTCACAGAAGCCTCACTTTGTACACTCTGGTGATCAATGCAGAGGTGTGGAGCCAATACAGACTACCGAAACATCTGCTTAGAAGGACCTTTTACTCTGCCCCTAATACTGCACCCCTATATTTGTCTTTACCCCCAGTACTGTACCTCTTATATTTTACTCTACCCCCAATCCCGTACCTACTATTTTTTACTCTACCCCCATTACTACACCCCTATATTTTGCTATACCCCCAGTACTGTACCCCTTATAATTTACTCTACCCCAATACCATATCCCCTAAATTTTACTCTACCCCGAATACTATACCCCTATATTTTACTCTACCCCAGTACTGTACCCCTTATATTTTCCTCTACAGCCATTACTGTACCCTCTATATTTTAGTGTACCCCCAATATTGTATGCCCTATATTTTACTCTACACCTAATACTGTACCCCCTATATTTTACTCTAGCCCCAATACTGTGTCCACTATATTTTATGCTAACCCCAATACTGTGCCCACTATAATTTAGTTTACCCCCAATACTGTACCCCCTATAGTTTAATCTGCCATCAATACTCTCCCCATATATTGTACTCATTCCCAATACAGCATCCCTATATTTTACTCTACTACCAGTACTGCCCCCCCCCCCCCTATATTATACTCTGTCCACAGTACTGTACCACATACATTATACTCTACCCCCAATACTATGCCCCTATATTTTACTTTACCCCCAATACTGTACCACACATATTTTACTCTATCCCAGTACAGTACCCCTTTTTTACTCTGCCCCAATACTGCTCCTCCATATTTTACTCTACCCCAAATACTGTACCCCATATATTTTACTCTACCCCCAATACTGTACCCCCTGTATTTTACTCTACCCCTAGTACAGCATCCCTATATTTTACTTTACTGCCAATACTATAGCACCTATATTTTACTATACACCCAATACTGTACTTCCTATATTTTACTCTACAACCAATACTGCACCCCTTTATTTTTCTCTACAGCCCTTATTGTACCCCCATATTTTACTCTACCCCAATACTGCACCCCTGTATTTTATTCTGCCCACAATACTGTACCCCTTATATTTCTTATGCACCAGTATTTTTTGCTCATGTATTTTTTATCCCCACCAAAAAGGCTCCATCATCTGCTTTTCTCAATAAGCCCCTCAAGCTAATGATATTTTAAAGCAGTAACCGTTGTGTTCATTTTGTAGTTTGCCTTTGCATAAAAAGCACTTATAAATTAAATAAATAAGGTTCCCTTAGTATGCTCAGCTGACCCCTGCAATAAAAAAATAGTTGGTACTATAAATTGTACACAACTGGAAAATGCAAAGTAATGAACATAGTTCAAGTGTTATGTCTAAGCGAATTGACCCCACATTCCACTTATTAGAAATTCTGTTTTAGAGTTTATATAGAGTATTTTTAAATGTAATTAGCTTTTTGGTTGTTCTGTGCATAGTGGGTGCCATCTAGTGGAATATATATATATATATATATATATATATATATATATATATATATATATAGATATTATAGATATATCTATCTATCTATCTATCTATCTATCTATCTATCTATCTATCTATCTATCTATCTATCTATCTATCTGTCTATCTATCTATCTATCTATCTATCTATCTATCTATCTATCTATCTATCTATCTATCTATCTATCTATCTATCTATCTATCTATCTATCTATCTATCTATCTATCTATCTATCTATCTATCTATCTATATATATATATATATAAATATATATATATATATATATATATATATAAAATTTTGTTTTTTGTTTCATTTATCACAGGTACTTGTATGGTGTTGTCAATTTACACAGCACTTTACATTTATATATTTTACATTCACATCAGTCCCTGCCCCCAAGGAGCTTACAGTCTAAGGTCCCTAAAACCTCGTACACACGCTTAGATTCTTGGACGCCCAAACGTCCGTTTTTTGTTTTTTTTTGTTGTATGCTAGTCTCATGTCGAAAGTAAAGAGGTTACTCACAATACAAAATTTTTCGTACGACAGAATACAACGCCAGAAGTGATGTAATGTGTTGAATAGTTTGTATGTATTCTTTAGTTTCTGAGCATGTGAACTCTACGTCTGATTTTATGATTTTTCTGATGCGCAGTCTTGTAAGAGTCTTGTAAGAACAAGACTGCGCATCAGAAAAATCATAAAATCAGACGTAGAGTTCACATCCGACAAAAATGTTATAGTCTGCACATGCAGCTTTTGTCTGACGACAAAGTGAAATCGGCTGTCGAAAGCACCGTACTAAAAGTCCAAAAATCGGCAGACAAAAATAAAAAGGCTTTGACTATTTCCTGCTCTCCTGGTACACCGCAGTCTGCATACCGGGGGGGTCATATGTGACCCTTTACCATTTAATGTGCAGCCCTCAAGGCCTTACCTAGGTGTTTGCCCAGGCCAGTAAGGGAGAATATTTTCGATTGGGGTCTAGTAGTTAAATGGCATGGTTTATTTAGAGAAGGAGGAGATTTACTAAAACTAAAACACAGAATCTGGTGCAGCTGTGCACTGTAACCAATCGGCTTCCAGGTTTTAGCCCACGTTCACATTGGGCCGATTTGGCATGCGATTTGACATGTCAAATCGGCGGCTATTGCCGGCAATGGCACCGTTCCTGTACTACTTTTGGCAAATTCGGGAGCTGATGGAATAGACATCTGTGTAGGAACCCGCACAGATCTCTGCCAAATCGCCCCAGAAGCCGGACCGCATCGCCGGTTTGAAATTGTGCGAGTTTAGCTCATATTGCATGTCTGCAGTCTCTGAACATCTGTAGTACGTCTGCAATCTCTGACCATCTCCTATAATATGTCTGCAATCTCTGACCATCTCCTATAATATGTCTGCAATCTCTGACCATCTCCTATAATATGTCTGCAATCTCTGACCATCTCCTATAATATGTCTGCAATCTCTGATCATCTCTTATAATATGTCTGCAGTTTCCGACCATCTCCTGTAGTTATATATATACTGTACAGTTTATGACCTTCTCTTGTAGTATGTTTTCAGACTCTGACCTTCTCTTGTAGTATATTTGTGTTCTGTGGAGCATACACATGGTTGGACTTTCCGACAACAAGCTCACATCCAACATTTGTTGTCGGAAAATCCAATCGTGTGTACGGAGCATTGCCATATTTTGTAATATATCTGCAGTCTCTGACCATCTCTTTTAGTATGTCTGTAGGCTCTGACCAGATCTTGTTGCATGTCTGCATGCAGGCTTTGACAATTTCCTGTTGCATGTGTTCTGTCTGAAAGCTATCCATAGCATGACATTCAATAAATAAAATGTGTGTATGTGTGCGACATCAGGGGCTGCACTTGAGGCCCCCAAAATCATGAAAGTTGACCACCACTGCACTACTCTATCCAAAACAAAACAATAAAAAATAAAAGCGTTTGGCTTTGTACATTCTTTAAAGTAAAACTGTTACTAGAGAAAATGCTAACTGCCTGGCTATTAGGCCAACCTTCTGTATCCGAAACTTATTGACCCATGCAAGTATGCAGATTGAGATTGTTAGAAAAAAGTCACAGGTCTTATCTGCATACTCTTTGCGGGTCAGAAACTTAGATTATTGAAGCCAGTTTGTCAGCTTAATGGCCAGGCATTTGGCATTTTTAAAAGAAGGCGGTCAATGATTGGAATTTTTTGACCCTTATCATCATATCCTGGTGATAGGCTTTAGGTTGCAGGACCTTCTAGCTGTCCACTATTCCCCTCCAGGACCCTCTAGCTGTCCACTACACTATTCCCCCCCCCCCCCCCCGGACCTTCTAGCTGTCCACTATTCCTGACCAGGACCTTCTAGCTGTCCACTATTCCCGACCAGGACATTTTAGCTGTCCACTATTCCCCCCCAGGACCATCAAGCTGTCCACTATTCCACCCCAGGGATTCTAGCTGTCCACTATTCCCCCCCCCAGGACCTTCTAGCTGTCCACTATTCCCCTCCAGGACCTTCTAGCTGTCCACTATTCCCCTCATGGACCTTCTAGCTGTCCACTATTCCCCCCCAGGACCTTCTAGCTGTCCACTATTCCCCCCAAGGACCTTCTAGCTGTCCACTATTCCCCCCAGGACCTTCTAGCTGTCCACTATTCCCCCCAGGACCTTCTAGCTGTCCACTATTCCCCCCCAGGACCTTCTAGCTGTCCACTATTCCCCCCCCCAGGACCTTCTAGCTGTCCACTATTCCCCCCAGGACCTTCTAGCTGTCCACTATTCCCCCCAGGACCTTCTAGCTATCCACTATTCCCCCCCAGGACCTTCTAGCTGTCCACTATCCCCCCCCCCGAACCTTCTAGCTGTCCACTATTCCATTCCCAGGACCTTCTAGCTGTCCACTATCCCCCCCTAGGACCTTTTAGCTGTCCACCATCCCCCCCAGGACCTTCTAGCTGTCCACTATCCCCCCCAGGACCTTCTAGCTGTCCACTATTCCCCCCCAGGACCTTCTAGCTGTCCACTATCCCCCCCCAGGACCTTCTAGCTGTCCACTATGCCACCCCCATGACCTTCTAGCTGTCCACTATTCCCCCCCCCCAGGACCTTCTAGCTATCCACTATTCCTCTCCCCCCTAGGACCTTCTAGCTGTCCGCTGCCCCCCCCCCCCCTGGACCTTCTAGCTGTCCACTATCCCCCCCAGGACCTTCTAGCTGTCCACTATCCCCCCCCCAGGACCTTCTAGCTGTCCACTATTCCCCTCCAGGACCTTCTAACTGTCGACTATTTCCCCCTCCCAGGACCTTCTAGCTGTCCACTATTCCCCCCCCAGGACCTTCTAGCTGTCCACTATTCCCCCCCAGGACCTTCTAGCTGTCCACTATTCCCCCCCAGGACCTTCTAGCTGTCCACTATTACCCCCCAGGACCTTCTAGCTGTCCACTATTCCCCTCCAGGACCTTCTAGCTGTCCACTATTCCCCCCCAGGACCTTCTAGCTGTCCACTATTCCCCCCAGGACCTTCTAGCTGTCCACTATTCCCCCCAGGACCTTCTAGCTGTCCACTGTCCCCCCCCCCCCCCAGGACCGTCTAGCTGTCCACTATTCCCCCCCAGGACCTTCTAGCTGTCCACTATTCCCCCCCCCCAGGAGCTTCTAGCTGTCCACTATACCCCCCCCCCAGGACCTTCTAGCTGTCCACTATTCCCCTCCAGGACCTTATAGCTGTCCACTATTCCCCCCCCCCCAGGACCTTCTTGCTGTCCACTATCCCCCCCAGGACCTTCTAGCTGTCCACTATTCCCCTCCAGGACCTTCTAGCTGTCCACTATTCCCCTCCAGGACCTTCTAGCTGTCCACTATTCCCCCCATTAGGACCTTCTAGCTGTCCACTATTCCCCCCCAGGACCTTCTAGCTGTCCACTATTCCCCCCAGGACCTTCTAGCTATCCACTATTCCCCCCCCAGGACCTTCTAGCTGTCCACTATTCCCCCCCCCCCCAGGACCTTCTAGCTGTCCACTATTCCCCCCCAGGACTTTCTAGCTGTCCACTATTCCCCCCCAGGACTTTCTAGCTGTCCACTATTCCCCCCGCCAGGACCTTTTAGCTGTCCACTATCCCCCCCCCCCCCCAGGGCCTTCTAGCTGTCCACTATTCCCCCCCAGGACCTTCTAGCTGTCCACTATTCCCCCCCAGGACCTTCTAGCTGTCCACTATTCCCCCCCAGGACCTCCTAGCTGTCAACTATTCCTCCCTAGGACCTGCTATCTGTCCACTATTCCCCCCCAGGACCTTTTAGCTGTCCACTATCCCCCCCCCCCCAGGACCTTCTAGCTGTCCACTATTCCCCTCCAGGACCTTATAGCTGTCCACTATTCCCCCCCCCCAGGACCTTCTTGCTGTCCACTATCCCCCCCAGGACCTTCTAGCTGTCCACTATTCCCCTCCAGGACCTTCTAGCTGTCCACTATTCCCCTCCAGGACCTTCTAGCTGTCCACTATTCCCCTCCAGGACCTTCTAGCTGTCCACTATTCCCCCCATTAGGACCTTCTAGCTGTCCACTATTCCCCCCCAGGACCTTCTAGCTGTCCACTATTCCCCCCAGGACCTTCTAGCTATCCACTATTCCCCCCCCAGGACCTTCTAGCTGTCCACTATTCCCCCCCAGGACCTTCTAGCTGTCCACTATTCCCCCCCAGGACTTTCTAGCTGTCCACTATTCCCCCCGCCAGGACCTTTTAGCTGTCCACTATCCCCCCCCCCCCAGGGCCTTCTAGCTGTCCACTATTCCCCCCCAGGACCTTCTAGCTGTCCACTATTCCCCCCCAGGACCTTCTAGCTGTCCACTATTCCCCCCCCAGGACCTCCTAGCTGTCAACTATTCCTCCCTAGGACCTGCTATCTGTCCACTATTCCCCCCCAGGACCTTTTAGCTGTCCACTATCCCCCCCCCCCCCCCCAGGACCTTCTAGCTGTCCACTATTCCCCCCCAGGACCTTTTAGCTGTCCACTATTCCCCCCCAGGACCTTCTAGCTGTCAACTATCCCCCCCCCAGGACCTTCTAGCTGTCCACTATTCCCCTCCAGGACCTTCTAGCTGTCCACTATTCCCCCCCAGGACCTTCTAGCTGTCCACTATTCCCCCCCAGGACCTTCTAGCTGTCCACTATTCCCCCCCCCCCAGGACCGTCTAGCTGTCCACTATTCCCCCCCCAGGACCTTCTAGCTGTCCACTATTCCCCCCTCCCCCCCCCAGGACCTTCTAGCTGTCCACTATTCCCCCCCCCCCCCAGAAGCTTCTAGCTGTCCACTATCCCCCCCCCCCAGGACCTTCTAGCTGTCCACTATCCCCCCCCAGGACCTTCTAGCTGTCCACTATTCCCCCCAGGACCTTCTAGCTGTCCACTATTCCCCCCCCAGGACATTCTAGCTGTCCACTATTCCCCCCCAGGACCTTCTAGCTGTCCACTATTCCCCCCCAGGACCTTCTAGCTGTTCACTATCCCCCCCCCAGGACCTACTAGCTGTCCACTATCCCCCCCCCAGGACCTTCTAGCTGTCAACTATTCCCCCCCAGGACCTACTAGCTGTCCACTATTCCCCCCCCCAGGACCTTCTAGCTGTCAACTATTCCCCCCCAGGACCTTCTAGCTGTCCACTATCCGCCCCCCCCAGGACCTTCTAGCTGTCCACTATCCCCCCCCCAGGACCTTCTAGCTGTCCACTATCCCCCCCCCCCAGGACCTTCTAGCTGTCCACTATTCCCCCCCAGGACCTTTTAGCTGTCCACTATCCCCCCCCCCCCCCCGGAACCTTCTAGCTGTCCATTACCCCCCCCCCCCGGAACACCATCTCAAGGAAACATATTTTGAAGAAATGTAAGACTATACAAGTTCTTGTTTGCTGAAAAAGCTAAGTACCCCATATAGAAAATATGCTGTAACAAATGGTAATGCACTACATAATATGCCATAATTCACAGCGTAATACTCTTCTATTACTAGAAGATGTTTTCCCAAACACAGCAAACCTTTCAAGCCCTCTTAGCACACACTTCTCGTCTCTCTTCGATGTCTTTAATAACAATAATCCATTAATCTTCAATTACAAGGCAAAACCAAAGCATGTTTTGTTCCAAGGTTTTATAGAAGAGTTGCTTAGTAACATTGATTTTTATGAGAAAGGGCGTAGTTGGTCTAAAAAAGACAGCTGATTTTTTTTTTTTTTTGGGTGTAAAAAAAAAAAATCATCCCTAATTTAATTTAGATGTTCCGAGTCTATCCCTTCTACTATGATTTGTATTGTCATTGCATTAGTATAACATTTGCACCGTCTCCCTTGATTCTGTAATCTAATATGGCAGAGTGCAAACTAAAACAGGAATCTTGGTAACTGTTGTTGTTACAGAAAAAAAGTATGGTTAGGAAGTTGAGGTCAGACACACGATACGAAAATCGGATGGAAAAATTTGTATGACGAGCGGTCTGACGATTTTCGGATCGTTAGTACGGTGCTTTCGACAGCCAATTTCGATTAAAAGTTTACATTCCTTGTAATAGGAATAAAAGTGATAAAAAAAAAACTGTAAAAGAAAGTGTAAAAATAAAGTAAAATAAAAAAATAAAATAAAAAAAAAATAATTTAAAACGCCCCTGTCCCCGGTAGCTTGCGCTCAGCCGATTTCGCTTTTTCGTCAGACAAAAGCTGGATATGCAGACTATAAAATTTTTGTCGGATGTGAACTCTACGTCCCGATTTTCATTTCATTAGCACAGTTTTCGTACCAAAAAAATCGTAAGAGCAAGACTACGCATGCACAGAAACGAAAGAATACATACAAAATGATTCACTTCTGGCGTTGTATTCTGTCGTATGTAAATTTTTGTATTGTGAGTAACCTCTTTACTTTCGACATGAGACTAGGATGCCACATCCTGACTGAAAATTTCCTTGTCAATGCTAATGTCCCGTACACACGATCGCACATTCCGACAACAAAATCCATGGATTTTTTCCGACGGATGTTGGCTCAAACTTGTCTTGCATACACACGGTCACACAAAGTTGGTCGGAAAATTCCGAACGTCAAGAACGCGGTGACGTACAACGCGTACGACGAGCCGAGAAAAATGAAGTTCAATAGCCAGTGCGGCTCTTCTGCTTGATTCCGAGCATGCGTGGAACTTTGTGCGTCGGAATTGTGTACACACGATCGGAATTTCCGATTGTTGTCGGAAAATTTGGGAACCGGATCTCAAATTTTGTGCGACGGAAATTCCGATGGAAAATGTCCGATGGAGCCTACACACGGTCGGAATTTCCGACAAAAGGCTCCCATCGAACATTTTCAATCGGAAAATCCAACCGCGTGTACGTACGGGGCATTAGAGACCTCTAAACAAGGCTCTGAAGAATAGGGAAACCTTGAAACGCGTTAGGTAATGTGACTACAAGTGTTGTGGATTTTCGCATTTGGATTTAAGCGGATGATTTTATGATAATGCTATTACACAAGTACTGGTTTGTGAATATATTCACCTCTATTTCATTAAATAAAAACATGTATTGAGGATAGTGCGCCCTCTCTGTTCTTCTATACTTTCTGAAGGTCCGGCACCGTATGTCAGACCTTCAGAGCGCATGCGCCGGTGACGTTACCAGCTGCATGCACTCTGAGTATCTCCTAAACAGTGCAAGTTTACGAGATATTCACAGTACCTACAGGTAAGCCTTATTATACCCTATATTACCAAAAGTATTGGGACACCTGCCTGTACACGCACATGAACTTTAATGACATCCCAGTTTTAGTCCGTAGGGTTCAATATTGAGTTGGCCCACCCTTTGCAGCTATAACAGCTTCAACTCTTCTGGGAAGGCTGTCCACAAGGTTTAGGAGTGTGTCTATGGGAATGTTTGACCATTCTTCCAGAAGAGCATTTGTGAGGTCAGGCACTGATGTTGGACAAGAAGGTCTGGCTCACAGTCTCTGCTCTAATTCATCCCATAGGTGTTAGGTTAGGACTCTGTGCAGGCCAGTCAAGTTCCTCCACACCAAAAAGGCTCCATCATCTGTTGGAACAGGAAGGGGCCATCCCCAAACTGTTCCCACAAAGTTGGGAGCATGAAATTGTCCAAAATGTCTTGGTATGCTGACACCTTAAGATTTCCTTTAACTGGAACTAAGAGGCCAAGCCCAACCCCTGATAAACAACCCCACACCATAATCCCCCCTCCACCAAATGATTTGGACCAGTGCACAAAGCAAGGTCCATAAAGACATGGATAAGCGAGTTTGGGGTGGAGGAACTTGACTGGCCTGCACAGAGTCCTGACCTCAACCCGATAGAATACCTTTGGGATGAATTAGAGTGGAGACTGCAATCCAGGTCTTCTTGTCCAACATCAGTGCCATCAATTCAATTTTTAGTGGCGTTTTACCGTCGGATTTGCGGCGCATTTCGGCCGCTAGCAGGGTGCTTTTACCCCCGCTAGCGGCCGAGAAAGGGTTAAAACCACCCGCAATGCGCCGCAATAGCGGCGTTTTGCCGGCGGTATCCCAGTGCTGCCCCATTGATTTCAATGGGGAGCAGCGGTGGAGGAGCAGTAAACACACCGCTCCTTCACCGCTCCAAAGAAGCTGCTGGCAGGACTTTTCCTGACGTCCTGCAAGTGCACCGCTCCAATGTGAAAGCCCTCGGGCTTTCACACTGGAGACAACGGAGCAGCTGTTTGGGGGATGGATTGCAGGCGCCATTTTTAACGCTATAGCGCCTGCAAAACGCCCTCGGTGTGAAAGGGGTCTTATTTCTCATCCTGTATGTAAGAAGGGGATAAATGATGCCTCAGTGCTGCCCTCTCTGGCAGGCTCCCATATCAAAACAGTGAGTGGAGCCTAGTAGTAAAGTCCTGGTGTGTAGAACAGCATAGAGTGTTAGGTCTTATTCACATGGGAGTACCTATCTCTACACCACAGTCGCCAATCGGCAGTAAATATACTGATAGTTTGTAAAAATCAGTGATTTTTTTTTTTACAACTGTCAGTAAATATCAGGGGCTGATAATTTGTCATACTGTGTTGACTTTTTAGTTGTAAATCAGGCAAATTACTTGTTTTTGGTATTGTCCATGTTTCTGTATTGTGTTTATACTGTTTAAATATTGATTGTGTTCTTTTTTTATTAGTCATTTGTCAGGTTGTCAGTAAAAAAGGTGCTCCGTCAGTAAATGTTTCATGTTTTGTTTGTAAAAAATGCTGTGGGAGGTTGGCAACCCTGCTTAACACACGTGTGAAGGGCAATCTTTGCCCACACAGGATGCACAGGTGTTCCGGGCATCCGCATGCAGAAAGTCCCATTCATGTCTGTTGGGATGCAGCGGCTGCACAGATCCAAGTGACAGCCAAGTGGGTGTGGCTGTGGGTGTGCGTCCCCAAATGCAGATAGTGTGGGTTTGGGGACACACACCTTCACCTGCACAGCTCTCAAAATGGAACTAATAGCTGTGTCTGTGCAGCTGCTGCGTCCCAATAGATATGTAACTCTGTACATTATTACTGCAAATTTCTATTTGCCCACAAGATGGCAGTGTTTATCATTTCTGTTCTTCACATCCTTAACCATTTGGCAACAGGGCACTTACACCCCCTTCCTGCCCAGGCAATTTTTCAGTTTTCAGCGCTGTCGCACTTTGAATGACAATTGCGCGGTCATACAACACTGTACCTAGATGAATATTTTATTATTTTCTTCACACAAATAGAGCTTTCTTTTGGCGATATTTAATCACTGCTGGGTTTTTTATTTTTTACTAAAAAAAAAAAAAAAAAAGATCAAAAAAATTTGAAAGAAATTTTTTTTTTTACTTAGTTTCTGTCAGTAAATTTTGTAATTAAGTAATTTTTCTCCTTCACTGATGTGTGCTGATGTGGCAGCACTGATGGACACTGATAGGCTGAACTGGTGGCCATTGAAGAGGTGGCACTTATGGGCACTGATTAGGTGACACTAATGAGGAGGCACTAATATGCCGCACTTATGGGCACTGATAGTTGGGACTGATAGGCACTGTTAGGTGGCACTGATAGGCGGCACGGATAGGCGATACTGATGGGCACTGATGCTTTGCACTGATTGGCGACACTGGGCATTGATGGACAGCAGTGGTGGGCATTGATGGGTAGCACTGATAGGCAGGACTGATAGCCAGCACGGACTGGCATCACTAATGGGCACTGATTGCTGGCACTGGTGGGCACTGATTGCTGGCACTGGTGGGCACTGATTGCCGGCACTGGTAGGCACTGTTCGCTGGCACTGATTTGTGGCACTGGTGTCGCTATTGTAATCAGGGCACTGATGATCAGTGCCCTGATTACATATGTAGATGTCTCCTGTGAGGAGATGCCGCTGATTGGCTCTCCTCGCCACACGCTCTGTCAGTGTGAGGCGAGGAGCGCCGATTACCAGCATCTCCGTGTTTCCATGTCACCGGCTGTGATTGGACACAGCCGTTCACATGGTTAAAGAGCCACGGACACGGCTCTTTATAGAGATCGGGGGTTGCACTGTGTCCTAGCAACACGGCGCGGCGAAAGCAGCCGTTCTGGGACGCCGTCATATGACGGCGTCCCAGAACGAGAGCCGCACCGCCCAGCCATCATTTGACAGCTGGGCGGGCGGCAACTAGTTAAAGAGGAGTTCCACCCAGGCGGGCCATTAAAAAAAAAAAAAAATTAAAAGTCAGCAGCTACAAATACTGCAGCTGCTGACTTTTAATTGGACACTTACCTGTCCCAGGGTCCAGCGATGCGGGGGATCGAAGCCCCACTCGTTCCCCCCCTCCGCTCGTCGGCGCCGGCATTTCAACTGTGGGCACCGGGCTGTGGCTTCACAGCCTGGCACCCACTGCGCATGCGCGAGCGGCGCCGCGCGCCGTGATTGGCCGCTTAATCACCTGAGACCTGTAATGGGTCCCAGATGATTGACAGGAGGGAGGGAGAAGAGCCGAGCCCTTCCTGTGCCAGGGGGAAGTGATGTCACCAGCCCAGGCAGAGGAAGGGGCAGACTAGGAGGGACCCCCTAGCAACAGGCATTTAGAGGTAAGTAAAAAAAATATATATATATCCAAATGTTTTTTTGTTTTGTTTTTTAGAATTTTTTAGATATGTTTGTTTTTTTGGGTGGAACCCCACTTTAAAGAGGAAGTAAATCTTGAAGGGTTTTTCTTCCTTTCATCTTCCCTGCAAAGTAAAGGCATAATGTGCTAGTGTGCATCACATATGCATTACCTGCTAACGAAGCCTGCGCCGTCCCCACTGCAGGCCACATCCATCGTTGCCCGTCTTCCTTCTGAGGCCGTGGACTTCGGCTGTATGACTGGCTGGAGTCGCGTGATGTCACTCCCGTGCATGCATGCGGGAGATGTTGGTCATGGCACTAACTCCTGAAGAAACGGCACGAGCGCCCGTTTCTTCAGAGAGCATGCGCCGATGACATCATCGGCGCACAATACAGTAAATATCTCCTAGGAGAGTTTTACAGTACCTAATAGGTAAGCCTTATTCTAGGCTTACCTATAGGTACAAATTACACAAGGAGGTTTACAAGCTCTTTAATACAGGTGTCCAGAGAGTGCTGGGAGTCGTATGCTGAAAGCAGAATTTTCTCCACATTGAAGCTCAAACTAAACTACATAGCCCAGGAGCGATCACTGGGAGGGGGGTGGGAGCATAGAAAAGAAAAAAGCCTGGGAAGTTGGAGAGAACCTGTGCTCATGGAAGGAGCATGTGTAAGAGCTGTATCCTGCCGTGTGGGTGTGGGCCTGAACTGGACCATATTAGGCCAGGAAGTGCAGAGCTGTTGGGGAAGCCAAAGTGATCATTGTTAACCCGAGCATGGAGTGTAAGAGGCCAGCCTGTGGAGACCTGTCTGCTGCAGGAGTGCGAGAGTCTCTGCCATCACAGCCGCATCTACAAAAAAAAGGGGGTCTCTGTTAAAAAAGTTAAAAAAAAAGGGGGGTACCCCCATCGCAGGACACGCATCGCTACAGTGATTGCTACATAAAGATTGGGTGAGAGGGTCCCTGACCCACCATCATCATATTCAGTTACATATTCAGTTACATACAGTTGCTGCCGTTCAGGTTCTTTAAGAACAAAGACCAGTGACATATGTGCCAGTGCCTTTTATTGCTGCAGACTGCCATCCTTCATCTGCCATCACCTTTCCTACCTGCTGGTTATGGAACGTAGTTAATGCCTCTGCTTCCTGCTAGGCAGAACCTTGTCTCTGTAGCTGAACCCACTTGAGTTCAAGCCATCTAAGAAGGGAGTTTTGTTGCTTAAAGTGGATGTAAACCCTCTCCTATACCCAGTGGCTGTATACCCTTTTTTATATTTTTACCTACAGGTAAGCCTATAATAAGGCTTACCTGTAGGTAAAATGAATATCTCCTAAACCTGTACGGTTTAGGAAATATTCACTTTGCATGCAGCCGCTGACATCAGAGGCGCATGCTCTGTGAAGGCCCGGCTGAAGGGTTTTTTTTTGTGTGTTTTTTTTTTCCCCCCATGTGCGGGTATACAACCGCTTTAAGTGAACAGCCTCAAGTGAGACACAGGGATGAAACAAATCTCCCTACATAAGTTTTACATGTATATCTGCTGTTTTCATCTTTTATATATCCTTTTGTTCTTTTTGTTAGGAGATTTTCTCTTCCTGGTTAGCACTGCAGTGAAGCCTGGGCATACAGCCAAGACAGCTGATTGGAAGAAAGGCACACACCCCCCTCTCCTCATAGGCAAAGGAAAAAAGGAATGTGCAGAGCTCTGCGCTTGTACAGCAAGCTGACTGCTATTCAATATCTAGTGAACCTTCGCTCCAACTTTAACTGTGCCAACGGTCCTGCAGGTGCCCGTCTTGCCAGGCACAGGCGAACAAATGTGTGCATGCAAACAAATATTTGCACGCAGATACGAACGCACATGTGCGTGTGTTAGCCATTAACAGTTGCACCAAATGGCCTATATACAGTATCTCACAAAAGTGAGTAAATCCCTCACATTTTTGTAAATATTTTATTATATCTTTTCATGTGACAACACTGAAGAAATTACACTTTGCTACAATGTAAAGTAGTGAGTGAACAGCTTGTATAACAGTGTAAATGTGCTGCCCCCTCAAAATAATTCAACACACAGCCATTAATGTCTAAACCGCTGGTAACAAAAGTGAGTATACCCCTAAGTGAAAATGTCAAAATTGGACCCAAAGTGTCAATGTTTTTTGTGGCCACCATTTTTTTCCAGCACTGCCTTAACCCTCTTGGGCATGGAGTTCACCAGAGCTTCATAGGTTACCACTGGAGTCCTCTTCCACTCCTCCATGACAACATCACTAAGCTGATGGATGTTAGAGACCTTGCACTCCTCCACCTTCCATTTGAGGATGCCTCACAGATGATCAATAGGGTTTAGGTCTGGAGACATGCTTGGCCAGTCCATCACCTTACCCTCAGCTTCTTTAGCAAGGCAGTGGTTGTCTTGGAGGTGTGTTTGGGGTCGTTATCATGTTGGGATAGTGCCCTGCGGCCCAGTCTCTAAAGAGAGGGAGGGGATCATGCTCTGCTTCAATATGTCACAGTACATGTTGGCATTCATGGTTCCCTCAATGAACTGTAGCTCCCCAGTGTCGGCAGCACTCATGCAGCCCCAGACCATGACACTCCCACCACCATGCTTGACTGTAGGCAAGACACACTTGTCTTTGTATTCCTCACCTGGTTGCAGTGAGACACGCTTGACACCATCTGAACCAAATAAGTTTATCTTGGTCTCATCAGACTACAGGACATGGTTCCAGTAACCCATGTCCTTAGTGTGCTTGTCTTCAGCAAACTTTTGCGGACTTTCTTGCACATCATCTTTAGAAGAGGCTTCCTTCTGGGGTGACAGCCATGCAGACCAATTTTATGTAGCGTGTGGCATATGGTCTGAGCACTGGCAGGCTGATCCCCCACCCCTTCAACCTCTGCAAAAATTCTGGCAGCATTTATACATCTATTTCCCAAAGACAACCTCTGGATATGACGCTGAGCACGTGCACTCAACTTCTTTGGTTGACCATGGCGAGGCCTGTGCTGAGTGGAGCCTGTCCTGTTAAACTGCTGTATGGTCTTGGCCACCGTGCTGCAGCTCAGTTTCAGGGTCTTTACAATCTTCTTATAGACTAGACCATCTTTATGTAGAGCAACAATTCTTTTTTTCAGATCCTCAGTGAGTTCTTTGCCATGAGGTGCCATGTTGAACTTCCAGTGACCAGTATGAGAGAGTGAGAGCGATAACACCAAATTTAACACACCGGCTCCCCATTCACACCTGGACCTGGGAGGGAAAATGGTTAATTGGGCCCAATTTGGACATTTTCACTTAGGGGTGTACTCACTTTTGTTGCCAGTGCTTTAGACATTAATGGCTGTGTGTTGAGTTATTTTGAGGGGACAGCAAATGTACACTGTTATACAAGCTGTACGCTCACTACTTTACAACGTAGCAAAGTGTCATTGCTTCAGTGTTGTCACATGAAAAGATATAATAAAATATTTACAAAAATGTAAGAGGTGTACTCACTTTTGTGAGATACTGTAAGTGCAGCATCTGCACTAGTACATTGCTATACCTGGCTTGTCTGACTCTGCATCCAGTCATCCATCTGTCCTGCTCTGCATTGTGCCTGGTTATGCTGGTCCTCCATCTGCTGTGTGCATAGGCGTGCGCACAGGGTGTGCCGGGTGTGCCCAGGCACACCCTAATCACCCCATGCGCATTAGTGTTATAGCTCTGTATAGCAGCAACATGGTAAAGATCTCCCTCTTACCTGCTCTGCCATAAGAAAAGTGTTTATGCTCTTCACTTTCACTGTGGCGGCAGGGAGATCAATGTGCCGGGTTCATATATATGTAGACACATACACATGCATGTGTGTTTGAGCTTAAGGGTGCACACCCTAATACAATAGGCTGCGCACACCTATGGCTGTGTGCTTCCAGCCTTCCTACATCTGCTACCAGCTGCTGCATACCGAGTCTGGTATCTGCTGTTCCTGCTGCCATCCACTGCTTCAGCTATCCAGCCAAACTCTGGTGACGCACCTACCACGCACCTCAGCAGCTAACGGAAGATCTTACAGGCACTCTTACCTCACCGCACTCTGGTAGCCATTGTCGCAATATCAGTAGTCCTTGAGCCGGAGCTGTACGAGAGGTCTCCCTCTAAACATCAGGCTCTGCTCCAAGGTACGTGACAGCGCCCTTCACTGCGCGGCAGCATAAGGACCCCAACTAAGCCGGCAGAAGAATTAATCTTCCAGATTGTTTGTACTTGGGGACTGTCTTTCTTAGAAGTACTGATGTGCAAGAAAGTTTTGAGTGCTTAAACCTAGACCCTCCTGACTGAGGGCCTACAAGTGAGCTGGCCAGGCCAATACCTTGTTATTCATGCACGTCTCACTTGGGGAGTAATCTCCCAGTCAGAGGGCTATTGTTTATATCCTCTGTCTTGCAGGACAGGTGGCCACACTTTAAGGAGTATTTCTTGCTTCTAGTATTGTGCTTGTGTCAACTCATTCAGCCCACTGTTTAACCTTTCTGAACTGCTGAATTGACTACCATTTTCTTTATTGCTAATAATGCAACCTGGTTGTTTATTTTATCACAGTGTGTGCGTATACTTTCTTGTGTGACTACCGGGAGACTCCCGGCCAGGGTAATGTGGTGGTGTCAGTAGGAGTGGGTCAAGTGAAGAACAGTGGACCCAAATATACCAGCGGATCTTTCGGTGGTAGCGCTACATACATCAATGGGACTTCGGCATGCAGATGCATGGAATACCTGTGCATCCAATGAAGGAGAAGATGGCCCCTTGCACAGATACCAGATAGGTACACCCATGTGAATGGGGCCTTAGGACTGTTCCTCCCATGTGGGCTTCCCGTTAATGGGGTTTTCCCTAGAGTTGGGCTTATTCTCTGGGGTTTTGAGTAGCTTAACAGTAATCACTCTATATAAATATATTTGAACATTTTTTGGATAAGTATGCTTTTGGATAGATTGTATTTGTTTATCTGTTATATAAAGGAGCGAAGCACTATATTTTAAAGATTGTCACTTTTTATTTGTGGGAACACAAATCAGTGATTGCAGCACACTTGTAGGTCACATTTGAGTTGATTATATCACAAACAATATCAGTATGAGCAAAGTTTGTTAGGAATACACAGCATCTAATGCCGCGTACACACGAGTGGACTTTTCGACCAGAATGGTCCGACGGACAATTCGACCGTGTGTGAGCTTTATCGGACCTGCAGCTGACTTTTTCGGTTGAAAATCTGACGGAATTTAGATTTGGAACATGTTTCAAACATTTACGTCGGAACTCTGCCGGATCCAGTTCCTATCGAAAAGTCCGCTCGTCTGTATGTTAGTCCGACGGACAAAAAACGGCGCTAGGGCAGCTATTGGCTACTGGCTATCAACTTATTTTAGACCGGTTGTACCTCATCACGTACGAATCCGTCAGACTTTGGTGTGATCGTGTGTAGGCAAGT
Organism: Lithobates clamitans; assembly: GCA_037952925.1. Classification (NCBI taxonomy): domain Eukaryota; kingdom Metazoa; phylum Chordata; class Amphibia; order Anura; family Ranidae; genus Lithobates; species Lithobates clamitans. The sequence goes on along the minus strand of JBBGZY010000680.1, from coordinate 4,853,159 downwards.
CCATTCATTGGGAAGGCCCATTGAAAGTCTGCCGAAAGTCTATCGTTCGAAGTCCAGTCCGGTCGAAAAGTCCGCTCGTGTGTACGCGGCATAAGAGATTTGGTAGTGCAGGAGTACTAACACCTATACAAACATTTTTTAACTTCATGCAAGGACTACTGTAATATGCTGCTTGTATCTGAGGTCATAGTTGACAAGTGGCGGTGTAGGTGATGGAAACACCTGGGAACTCTCTAAAACTGGTGAGATTGGGGCAGGACAAGGGGAGGGTCCAGCAGCAACTTTGCTGAGGTGCAGGTATTGGTTTAATATCGGCATATATAGGGTGTGCAGTGCTACAAATTTCTGTGTGCACCCAGTCAGGCCATTTTTAGTGTATAAACTATTACAAAGTACTCTTCCAGTAGAGGCAGGAGCATTATTATTGGCATGTGTATTTCTCAGAATTAGACTCGTGTATGCATGGGGTGCTGCAGCAGCTGAAAAATTATCCACAGATGCTTTTCACTGTCAGTTTCCCCCATTTCTGGGTGTTCCGCCCCACTTTCATGTATTTCTTCTGTGTTGTATTGAACTGCATTAAATTGTTGTTATTATTTTATAGTATGTTGGCTTCTAGTGGTGGTTTGGGGCCAACATGCTTACTACTGTATGGTGATTTTGGTATCTTCCGATATCCAAAGTATAAACAGAAAAGTCAGCGCTACTACCCATACACCGCATAGATAGCGGAGCTCCCATGTGCTCGATCCACAGTCGCTGGCTGAGTAGAGTAATGTGGAAAAAATGATCCGCACTCTGGTCGTTGCTCTTAAAATTTCTTAATTTTATTGAATAGCCACAGTGAACAAACTCAGATTAAGTCAGTTGACGCGTTTCAGCCTATAAGGCCTTAGTCATAACCACCTATATCTTTATATACCCACCCCTCCTGTTTAGCCACTTCCCATTCGGGCCAATTCTGGCACTTCGCTCCTACATGTATAAATCAAGATTTTTTTTTTTTCTATAAAATTACTCATAACCCCCAAACATTACATATGTTTTTTTTAGCAGAGACCCTAGGGAATAAAATGGTGGTTGCTGTAACTTTTCATGTCACACGGTATTTGCGCAGCAATTTTTCAAACGCGTTTTCTTTTCTTGGTTTGATGAATTAAAAAGAAAAAAAAAAAACAGTAAAGTTAGTCCAATTTTTTGTATAATGTGAAAGATGATGTTATGCCAAGTAAATGGATACCTAACATGTCACGCTTTAAAATTGCGCACACTCCTGGAATGGCGCCAAACTTTGGTACTTAAAAATCTCCATAGACGACGCTTTAAACATTTTTACAGGTTACCTGTTTAGAGTTACAGAGGAGGTCTTGGGCTAGAGTTGTTGCTCTCGCTCTAACGCATGCGGTGATACCTCACATATGTGATTCAAACGCCGTTTCGATACATGGGCGCGACTTACGTATGCGTTCGCTTCTGTGTGTAAGCACGCGGGGATGGGGGCACTTTACTTTTTTTTTTTGTTCTTTATTTTACTTTTATTTTTACGCTTTCTCTTAATTTTTTTTATCACTTTTATTCCTATTACAAGGAATGTAAACATCTCATGTAATAGGAATAGTGCATGACAGGTCCTCTTTATGGAGAGATGTGGCCACTGTACAACCCTGTCCTGGTACTGCTTCTCACCAGGTGTCAGGGCCTGGACTTGAACCTGGGACCGCTGCTGTGTCTAGCAATTACTGGGCTACCTGAAATGCTAGATAGCACCCTGTCTGATCTATTGGACAACCCTGTCTTGTGCTTTGACTTCTACTGAACCTTAAACTCTTTGCTCGTAACATAAACTTCCTGATTTAAGCCATGGTGACTGCCTGTGTATATATCCTGCTGGTTGGTGGTAGTCCCACAACTGCTATAGTAGCTGGTCTTCGAGCCTGACCCCTGATGGTGACACATGTCTTCCAATCCTGTGCTTCAGCGGGTCAGCATGGATATTTTTTCAGCAAATAAGCAAAGTGAATCCAGGGAAACCAATTATGGTGACATGTATCCCTTGTATTGTCCAGGGAAGCTGTAAGGTCCTCCACTGTCATACCTTTGTTGAGGGTTCTTGAAGGTGTGGCATAAGAGGCAATCTATAATTGGGGGTTGGGCTTATTGCATCTTCACCTGTCCCCTAAATAACTGATTTTCCATCCCCATCCGGTGTTCAAGCTTCTCCCAGTACAAAGGCCAGTGCAGAAGGAAGTCAACAGGCCTCTAGCTTTTAATAGGGGGGGGGGGGTGTCAGTGGACCAGGGGGTGGAATGTTCACATGAACATTTCCCAGAGAACGGCAATGTATTTACATTCATTGAGCTATTATTGCAGATCTGTGCACCACTAGTTTTAATAGAGGATAGATGAGACATTTAAAAGACCCCTGATTTTTCCCTGGACTGGTCTTTGAGTAACAAGCAAGCGGGAGTAAGGGTGGAGCAAGTAGGAGCTCTCAGCAACCAAGCGGGAACCCCTAGTGGGAAATCCTCAGAAACCAAGCGGGAACCCTCTGCGCCTAAGTGGGAACCCTCTGCGCCTAAGTGGGAACAATTGGCAACCAGCTGCGGGTAACCAGGAAGAGGCCTATGCAGTCAACACACCTACGGGGACAGTGCTACATTTGTATGCCTTAGGGGACATTTGTGCTTCAATGGAAGCAGTAAAGCACAATCATTGTATAGTGCTGCATTGCAGGAAGCAGAACTTGAGTATGTAATGTGCAAATTTGGCTTCCTCCATTCACACATATAACTACAAACTGGACATAGACATAAGGATTTGAAAACATGCACAGACACAAATAACACTATATTCCATCAAACCCTTTGCATTTATATATATATAAATATAAAAAAAGACACCAAAAATATTTGACATTCTCTTTAGTTGCAAACTGTGTCCATTTGCCCTCCAAGACATGGAGGGGGGGTCTATGGAAGGTGCAGGACTTTGTCTCCTGACTCCCCCCCAGAGGTGGTCTGATCCTTGTAGGGTGAGCTCCCATCTCTTCAATCTTTCTTAGTCCGCCGGACTTTCTTCAGTTTGCCATTCATTCGGCTCCAGACGTCGGCGCTGACTCGGTCTTGTTTGGTGACAGCGCTGAAATCAAAGCTCTTGAGCTGCGGAAGGACAGACAGTATGTAGGACCTTTGGAGGGGAGGAGGGGGGGGTGTACGTTAGAGGAGGTATAAACTGAAATATACAGTGATGGGAAAAGTAAAGATGCTTTCAAAAATAGCACACTGAATAGAATTTATTTTTTAATTAACAAGCTATAAAGTGCATAAATTGAGAAAAAATCTAAATCAGATAAATATTTGAGGGGGGCCATGCTTTGCCTTTAAAACAGCGTTCGACTCTCCCAGGTATACTTGCACACAGCTTTTTAAGGCGCTTGGCCTGTAGGTTGTATTGTGAATCTTGGAGAACTAAGCTCAGTTCTTCTATGGATTTGGGTTTTCTCTGTTGCTTCCATTTCTGCATGTAATCCCAGACAGATTCAATGATGGTAAGATCAGGGTTCTGAGGGGGGTCACATAATTTCTTCCAGAGATCAAGGCTCTGTGGGGACCATACCATCTTTACTAGAGAACAGGAATCGGTGGGGGCCATACCACCTCATCCAGAGATCAGGGCTCTGTGGGGGGCATAGCATTTTCCAAATAAATGACTCCAAAATGTGTATATATACACACAACAGTGATCTACTTAATTCACAGTGACCATGCAATGACAACACTGTGTGAAGTAACAAACAGGTTTGTGCAGTCCTTAATGTATAAACAAAAGTCCAATTCCTTGTTGTTGTGCTGACAATCACCAATACTTCATGTGCTTAACCACTTCAATACGGGGCACTTATACACCTTCCTGCCCAGACCCATTTTCAGCTTTCAGCGCTGTCGCACTTTGAATGACAATTGCGCGGTAATGTTACACTGTACCCAAACTAAATTTTTTTTATCATTTTGTTCCCACAAATAGAGCTTTCTTTTGGTGGTATTTGATCACCTCTGGGATTTTTATCTTCTGCTAAAAAAAAAGACCGAAAATTTTGAAAATAAAAACGTTTTTTTTTTTTTTTTTCTGAATCAAAACTTTGTCAATAAGTAAGCTTTCTCCTTCACTGATTGGCACTGATGGAGCTGCACTGACGGGCACTGATAAGGCCGCACTGATGAGCACAGATGAGGTGGCACCAATGAGGTGGCACTGATGGGCACTAATATGCGGCACTGATAGGCACTGATAGGTGGCACTGATATGCAGCACTGATGGGTACACATAGGTGGCACTGATGGGCACTGAAAGGCGGCACTGATAGGTGGTAGTGACTTGTGGGCACTGATTGGCATCCCTGGTGGTCATGGGTGGCATACCTGGTGGTGACTAGTGGTGGGCATCCCTGGTGGTCCTGGTGGCGTCCCTGGTGGTCCAGTGTGGGCATCCTCAGGGGAGCTGCGCTAATAATCAGCACAGACCCCCCCCCCATCTGAGGAGCAGCCGATCGGCTCTCCTCTACTCGCGTCTTCTTCTTTACATAGTGATCAGCCATGATTGGACGCGGCTGATAATGTGGTAAAGAGTCTCCATTTGTCAGAGACTCTTTACCTAGATCGGAGCTGCGGTGTGTCAGACCGGGGGCGCGTAGCGGCTTGTTATCCTGAAAGACGTCATATGACGTCCGGTCAGGATAACACAACCACTTTGCCGCCGTAATTTTGCTATATGGCGGGCGGCAAGTGGTTAATTAAAATGCTCAAAATTATGCATTCTCACCTTAACGCCAGTGACCTCACAATTAAGTTTGGTCAATGCTTCTTATGCCGCGTACACCGGTCGGACTTTTCGACCAGACTTGTCCGACGGACCAAATCCGGCGGACAATCCGATCGTGTGTGGGCTTCACCGGACCTTCAGCTGACTTTTTCAGTCGCAAATCTGACAGACTTTAGATTTGGAACAGGCTTCAAATCTTTACGTCGTAACTCCGCCGGACCCAGAAATCCGCTCGTCTGTATGCTAGTCCGACGGACAAACACCGACGCTAGGGCAGCTATTGGCTACTGGCTATCAACTTCCTTATTTTAGTCCGGTGTACGTCATCACGTACGAATCCATCGGACTTTGGTGTGATCGTGTGTAGGCAAGTCCGTTAAAAAGTCAGTCGAAAGTCCGTCGGAAAGTCTGTCGGACCAGTCCGGTTGAAAAGTCCGACCGTGTGTGCGTGGCATTAATCCCATCTGGACTAAAATGTAAAGACGTCCTCATTCCCTTCCTCTCCTTCCATGTGCTGCTGCTTCTCACCATACGATCTGTGTGTGTGTGTAAAAACAAATGATCTCCAATAATGCTTATAACTTTTTAAAATCCAAATAATCTTTATTAAAGTGCAAAATGATTACTCACATTTTCAGGGTGCTTAGAGCGCACCACTCTGACATCTCTAAGTAAAAATGTAAATTTCCCCCTGAAGAAGCCATGTGTCCTTATGGCATAATACGTAGGGGGGGGCGCAAAGAGGGCGGTATGGCGAGTGTTACTAGCGGGAGGATTTGTACACCAGCGGCTTGTGTCACGGAGATAACGGACTGTACATTTTTACTTAGCAATGTCAGAGTGGTGCACTCTAAGCACCCTGAAAATGTGAGTAATCACTTTGCACTTTAATAAAGATTTTTTTCAAAAGTTATAAACATTATTGGAGATCATTTGTGTTTACACACACACACAGAGATTGTATGGTGAGAAGCAGCGGCACATGGAAGGAGAGGAAGGGAATGAGGACATCTTTACATTTTAGTCCAGATGGGACTAAGAAGCGACTATTGACCAAACTTAATTGTGAGATCACTGGCGTTAAGGTGAGAATACACCCAAAGGGGAGCACGAGTTGGGTGTTGTCACCAGCTGCATAATTTTGAGCACTTTAATCAAGCGCACGGATTGGTGATTGTCAGCACAACAAGAAATTGGACTTTTGTTTATATATTAAGGACTGCACAAACCTTTTTGTTACTTCACACAGTGTTATCATGGCATGGTCACTGTGAATTAAGTAGATCACTGTTGTATATATGAATTTTGAAGTCATTTATTTAATTGATTTGGTATATTTCACGGTTAAGTAATAGAAGTGCGACACATTAATTGAATTTACCCCGGTATATACACCCTGACTAGAAACATCGACTCACTCACACCCACACATCAAGAATTTTGATATTTGCATAACTCCTCCCAAGATCCAGGAGTTCTGCACTTTGTGGGTTGTTAATTGTTAAAAAAAAAAAAACGTTTTAATTTATTATATTTCAAGGTGTCCTCACTTAACAGCACTTTTTATAAGTGCCTAAAAACACAGCACCGTGAATAAAATAATATATTATTCCAACTTCCCCTATAGGTGACCTGTGTGTTTCTTCATTCTACACCCTGGCTGAATTGCCCGGGTTTGTGGCAAGTTTACTTTTATTGTAAAATCTACTTTCCTTGTGTGTCACAGGTTCATCATGAACTTTGGGGGCTTACCTGTACCCCTTTTCTGCCTCAATGGGGTTCCCATGGAGCGTCAGGCTCTTCAGGTTGGGCAGGGCCGCAAGTTTATCCACTTCTGTCAGCTGGCGAATACTATTGCCATGAAGATTCAGTACAGAAAGATGACGGTATGTAGTCAGAACCTGTCCAACAAAAACCCCCCAAAATCACCATCAATATGTAAGGAACCTTCTTCTTCCCACTGATCATCAATGTAAGGAGGATTCTTCCCCACTGATCACCAATGTAAGTGACATTCTTCTCACTGATCACCAATGTAAGTGACATTCTTCCCACTGATCACCAATGTAAGAATTATTCTTCTCACTGATCACCAATGTAAGGAACATTCTTCTCACTGATCACCAATGTAAGGAACATTCTTCTCACTGATCACCAATGTAAGGGACATTCTTCTCACTGATCACCAATGTAAGAAGCATTCTTCCTCACTAATCACCAATGTAAGGGACATTCTTCCCATCGATCACCAATGTAAGTGACATTCTTCCCACCGATCACCAATGTAAGAATTATTCTTCTCACTGATCACCAATGTAAGAATTATTCTTCTCACTGATCACCAATGTAAGGGACATTCTTCACACCGATCACCAATGTAAGAATTATTCTTCTCACTGATCACCAATGTAAGAATTATTCTTCTCACTAATCACCAATGTAAGAGACATTCTTCTCACTGATCACCAATGTAAGGAACATTCTTCCCACCGATCACCAATGTAAGGAGTATTCTTCCCACTGTTCATCAATGTAAGGGACATTCTTCCCCACTGTGATCACCAATGTAAGGAGTATTCTTTTCACTGATCACCAATGTAAGGGACATTCTTCCCACTGATCACCAATGTAAGGGACATTCTTCCCACTGATCACCAATGTAAGGGACATTCTTCCCACTGACCATCAATGTAAGGAGCATTCTTCCTACTGACCACCAATGTAAGGAGCATTCTTCCCACTGACCATGAATGCAAGGAGCATTCTTCACACTGATCACCAATGTAAGGAGCATTCTTCCCACTGATCACCAATGTAAGAATTATTCTTCTCACTGATCACCAATGTAAGGGACATTCTTCACACCGATCACCAATGTAAGAATTATTCTTCTCACTGATCACCAATGTAAGAATTATTCTTCTCACTAATCACCAATGTAAGAGACATTCTTTTCACAGATCACCAATGTAAGGAACATTCTTCCCACCGATCACCAATGTAAGGAGTATTCTTCCCACTGTTCATCAATGTAAGGGACATTCTTCCCCACTGTGATCACCAATGTAAGGAGTATTCTTTTCACTGATCACCAATGTAAGGGACATTCTTCCCACTGATCACCAATGTAAGGGACATTCTTCCCACTGATCCCCAATGTAAGGGACATTCTTCCCACTGACCATCAATGTAAGGAGCATTCTTCCTACTGACCACCAATGTAAGGAGCATTCTTCCTACTGACCACCAATGTAAGGAACATTCTTCCCACTGACCATCAATGCAAGGAGCATTCTTCCCACTGATCACCAATGTAAGGAGCATTCTTCCCACTGATCATCAATGTAAGGAGCATTCTTCCTACTGATCACCAATGTAAGGAGCATTCTACCCACTGATCACCAATGTAAGGAGCATTCTACCCACTGATCACCAATGTAAGGAGCATTCTTCCCACTGATCACCAATGTAAGGAGCATTCTTCCCACTGATCATCACACTAATAATCAGTGAGCTGTATCTATAGTAATTATTAGTAGGTGTTCTTTGAGACCAGAAAGTTATTTCAAGGGTTCCTTCATGTTGAAAAACAGAATCTGAGAAATGCTGCTCTGGAGGAACCTGGTTGGGAAAGGCTGGTCCAATCACTTCTGCCATAGTTGAATAAAAGAAAATTAGCATTTTTGTGAAATGGATGCCAATTGAATTGCAAATACTACTTCTAATAATAAGTTACAAAATGTTTTTTGTAGCAAATCTAGGGGTCATAATATTTTTTTTTTTAGCATAACTTGAATTCTCTCGGAAGCTCTGACACAAATCTTGTAGAGAACACAAGATGCAAAGACACTCAGACAATCCCACTCTGAGGAAGAGACCATTGGGGACAGCAGTGGGCGCACTTACAGAGTCGATGTTGGGGAGGTCATTGAAGGAGAGGTCTACCCAGCAGAGATGGGAAGGGTCACTCAGCAGGTTGGCCACCACCTCCTTGAAGCCACGGAGGTCGGTCAGGGTGTTATTGTTCAGCCTGAGCGCCTGGCTGTGCAGCTTTCCGCCTTCTCCACGTTTTATGGGCCTCAGGCCCTCTCGGGGTTCTTCCTGTAGGACATCTGTAAGGGGCAGTACAGAGTGTCAGCATGGACCATCCAAATTATGTGCCATCTGCAACAAGACCTGGACTTCAGGGATCACAATTTCCATAGAAGATAACAGACCTGCCTTTTTCACTGCCTCCCTCCCCTCACCCTTTACCTCAATGGATCTTCGCTACCAATGTCACCCCATCCCTGCACCCCGCCTGACCCATGCATGTAGTGGGCCTGCAGTGCTTGTCCTGTACCAGAACCTGATCCAAAGCCTAGTCAATAATGTCCACTACTGATAATGGCTACAGCCCCATCAGTTCCTGACCCTGAACTCTGTCCTCTCCTGGGAACATTCCTTAATGCATTCCTAATAGTGTGTGACTGTGGGGGGACATTAGATTGTAAGTTCTTCTGGTACAAAGACTGTGACATACAGAAGCAGAGCATGATCCCCTCTCTTCAGAGACTGGGCTGCAGGGCAGTATTCCAACATGATAAGGTCTTTAACATCCACCACTCCAGTGGCAACCTGTGAAGCTCTGGTGAACTCCATACCTAAGAGGGTTAAGGCAGTGCTGGAAAATAATGGTGGCCACACAAAATATTAACACTTTGGGCCCAATTTGGACATTTTCACTTAGGGGTGTACTCACTTTTGTTGCCAGCGGTTTAGACATTAATGGCGTGTGTTGAGTTATTTTGAGGGGTCAGCAAATTTACACTGTTATACAAGCTGTACACTCACTACTTTACATTGTAGCAAAGTGTCATTTCTTCAGTGTTGTCACATGAAAAGATATAATAAAATATTTACAAAAATGTGAGGGGTGTACTCACTTTTGTGAGATACTGTATAAAAATAGTGTGTGAGCACATTGGAGTGTAAGCTCCTCTGGTACACAGACTAATGTGCCTGGCTCAATGTTCTCAGTACAGCACTACAGTATATGTCAGAGCTATATAACTTACGTGACATGTTGCTGAAGACTGTGGAATGGTTCTATCAGTGAGGGTAAAAGCATCATGTGAGAAATGCATCTACTTACCTTCCATGGAATTAATACATTTGAAGGCGAGGTCTACGGGGGGTCCCATCACGCCATCATTTTCGATTTTTTTACTCATTTTTGAAACCTGGAGAAATATAAAACGATAGGATGTTTGTACATATCAGGGGACGAAGGGACCTCAACTTCCTTTCCAAGACCAGAAGGCTTCTATGCAAGGTCAGGCCACTAGTGGAAACAATGGCCTCGCCGAGGAGAAAGACAATTGGAATAGGAGATGCAAAGGGGAAAGTCTTTGTGGCCTGAGGAGTTTTGGGCCCTGTTCACACATTTACACTACTGCATTGACCTACATTTGAATGCACTGTGAAATCACTGGTCAACACATGGACACACAGAAAACAATTGTTTCCTATGTCCCATCCACATTGCAATGTTGCGATAAAATGCTGACATGCTGCATTCTACCGTACAGAATTGTATGGCACTGTATGTTCACTTCAAATAAAGTTTGTACAAAAAAAATAAAAAGGGATGTACTGAATCGCGCACCACACTGCCCCCCTACCACAGACAGGAACAGACAGCTGGCAGAGTGCCCCGGCAGCTGACCACTAGAGTGTGATCCCCGGCTTTTCTGCACTGAAAAAATGCAGGTCACCCTCAGGACACGTGTCCTATTCACACTGCAACGCACATCGGAGGTGTGATACAGCGAGCGGAGATAAAATGCATATATGCTGCATTACATCACAGCACACTGGAGAGGATTGCATGTCACTGAACAGAAGCGCAATGCACCGCCCCCGACGCTCTAATTCAGGCAGCCGAAAAGGGGCCGGGCACCTGAATAGGGGGTGGCAGCGGTGGCCATAGATAGATTCATGCAATGCAATGCATGAATCTATCCATTGGTCATAGAGGGGGTGGGTGGATAGAGGGGGCGGCGCCCATTCACCCTTATGGATGCAACGCAGTAGTGTCCTCTACCCCCCCATAGTAGTGTCCTCTGCCCCCCCCATAGTAGTGTCCTCTGCCCCCCCCATAGTAGTGTCCCCCCACACAGTAGTGTCCTTTGCCCCCCCATAGTAATGTCCTCTGCCCCCCCACCCCCATAGTAGTGTCCTACTATGTCCCACCTAATCCCATACCTTATGGACGCAACGCAGTAGTGTCCTCTGCCCCCCATAGTAGTGTCCTCTGCTCCCCCAATAGTAGTGTCCTCTGCCCTCCATAGTAGTGTCCTCTGCTCCCCCAATAGTAGTGTCCTCTGCCCCCCCCCATAGTAGTGTCCTCTGCCCCCCTCCATAGTAGTGTCCTCTGCCCCCCTCCATAGTAGTGTCCTCTGCCCCCCTCCATAGTAGTGTCCTCTGCCCCTCCCCCCATAGTAGTGTCCTCTGCCCCCCCCCATAGTAGTGTCCTCTGCCCCCCCCATAGTAGTGTCCTCTGCCCCCCCATAGTAGTGTCCTCTTCCCCCCCATAGTAGTGTCCTCTGCCCCCCCCAGTAGTATCCTCTGCCCTCCCATAGTAGTGTCCTCTGCCCCCCCCCATAGTAGTGTCCTCTGCCCCCCTCCATAGTAGTGTCCTCTGCCCCCCTCCATAGTAGTGTCCCCTGCCCCCCCATAGTAGTGTCCTCTGCCCCCCCATAGTAGTGTCCTCTGCCCCCCCCAGTAGTGTCCTCTGCCCCCCCATAGTAGTGTCCTCTGCCCCCCCATAGTAGTGTCCTCTGCCCCCCCCCACACACACAGACAGTAGTGTCCTCTGCCCCTTACCCCCCCCATAGTAGTGTCCTCTGCCCCTTACCCCCCCATAGTAGTGTCCTCTGCCCCTTACCCCCCCCACACACACACACACAGTAGTGTCCTCTGCCCCCCCCCATAGTAGTGTCCTCTGCCCCTTACCCCCCCCCCCCCACACACACACACACACAATAGTGTCCTCTGCAGTGGCAGTCAGTGTGGACAGTAGGTATGGACACCACAACTACACACTTCCCTTCCCGCCGCTACAACCACAATCCATCCAGACTGGATGCTGAGCTGTGTGGTCGGCGTTCTCCACTCCTCATCCATTCTGCAGAATGTTTGTTGGGATCGGCCAGAGCTCCCAATGGTCCCTGATTTCGAGCAATGTCCCTCATTTTGATCTGATCTATATAATTGTATATAAAATGCACTCTTTCCATCTATCAAGAAGTGTTTCCCGACGCTAAAACTTTAGTCCGATTTCTAAATTGCTGCATTTGTAAAAAAGCCAATATAAAGGAATAGTAGTGGTAAAAAAAAGCGCTTGTGGGTTTAACCAATCTTTTTTTTTTTTGTACAATTCTCCTTTGAGGGGGCGTGTCCTATGAATACATACATTTGCTGATAGGTGTCCCTCATTCCCATCTCAAAAAGTTGGGTGGTATGAGATCGGCCGTCCCCACCGATGACCCCCCCCCCCCCCCACACACACACACACACTGCCCAATCCCAGACCGGCTGTGCAGCTCTGACAGTCTCATATTTCATCCCTCTTCTATGGGGACAATAACACCCATGACTGTTGACATGGACACCCAGCTCTCTTCCAACGATTTATCACTACTAATCCCCATCCATCCATCCATCCATCCATCCATCCATATGACAGACCTGAGGAAATGTCTCCTATCAGTGACTGACCACAGGAGGGCTCCAGGCAGGAGAATGTTATGGGGTCTCCATAGCAACGGCTCCGACCACCGACACAGGAAAGAAAGGGGGGCACTTCACATCTCTATCCCGGATACTACATCTCCCGAAACCTCTCCGGAGATTTATAAATAATGGAGGATGTTTTGTACTGTCCATGTGTATATCTGGGGTACATCCATCTCCTCATATCCATCACAGAGATGTACGGACCCCCCCCCCCGGGAAGGTTATTGGTACAGTCCATTGATCAGCGCCCATTGGACAGCACTCTAGCCGATGGGCGGGGATAGTGAAGGAGGAGAGACTGGTAGTGCTGGCAAATGGTAAGTGCGAATCACCCCACCTGCAGATCCTTACACACCTCCACATACTGCCCCATCCTTCATCCCCAGATCCCTTCTGTTACAGTCCGCTCTGCCTCTGTTAATAAAATAATTTTTACAAAACAGAAAGGAATAACCAATCACGGTCCAGAGTCTCTCCCCGCCAACCAATCACAGCCAAGGGGCTCTCCAACTAAAAGCTTAGGTCACACCCCTCCTCCTTCCCAGGTCGCTGGTTCGTCAGATTTGGCGACCCGTCAGAATTTGTAACGAAAGTGAGGTTTCGTCGCCGCCATCTTGCTACACCCCGCACTCCTCCATAGTAAGGATACACTGAGAAGGGGGAAAGCGGACATCTTATTACACCCACCAGAGTTTTGCATTTTACACTATATTTTTAAGAGTAAAATGAGTTTATATAGTGAAATACAGGACTTAGAACTGCCTGCAGCCCGACTTCTCTCTTCCCGCCCACGAGGGCCGCAACCGAGCCCCCTTCCTCCGCCACCGGTGTTCTGCCGAGAAAGTTGCGCTCGGCGGATAAGTTCCCCCCTCTACTGCGCCTGCGCAGTAGGATCCGGCGGAAATAGCCGAAGCGGAACAGCTGAAAATTAGCTGTACACGGCGCCTGTAAGAGGGCCCCTCGCGGGCTTGCTCTGTTGCCACGCTTCGGGCACGGCCTCGCTGCGCTCAGCACTTTTAGATTCCCCCTCTAGGTCCACTTGGATGGAGGGGAAGGAACCTGGACCCAGAGCGCAGGCGCCGTGTACAGCTGATTGAAGCGTTTGAGCTTTGGTTATCTCCGGCGGCTGACGCTAGTACATACTGCGCAGGCGCTGCGCCTGCGCAGTACAGGGGGGGAATTTATCCGCCGAGGGAACTTTCTCAGCAAGACACCGGTGCTCTTTCCACTCTGCGGATCAATAGACAGTAATGGAGTCGTTAACGCTGGTGTGTCCCCACTGGAAGCTACACTGTGCAGAGTGGATGAGCAGCGGAGGAGGGGGGGGGGTTCCTGCTGATGATCACCTCTTATCCTAACTGTCAAATCTAACTGTCATTCCTCTCTTGATCCTCTCCACTGCATCATGTCCCAGAGGAGCCGTTGCCGGCGGAGATGTGACCACCTCTTCTGGACCCTCTTCCCTCACCTCTGCCTGGTGCTGTACAGCTTCCCCGGGGGGCCCCCTTATTCTAAATGGCTGGAAGGGCGACCAATCCAAAGCGTACATCCTGCTAGAGAAGCTCTGCAACGTTTCGCGGGCCGTGAACAGGAACGCCAGCGCCAGTGAGCCCCCCTTGTATATTTATATTTCTATATTTTATACACATACGGAGTTATATGTTTTGACTTCACTTGCTGCATGCTTGTTCTAGGGCAGTGACTGAGTATTGAAGCCAAAAACAGCCAGGGAACTGGTATTTTTTCCAATGGTGGCCCCTGTGTGTCTCTTTGCAGGCAAAAAAAATCCCACTCTTGAGATGTCTATCCTATTAGTAACATGGCCAACAGGTCCCATATATACCAGCCAGACCAGTACAGTACCAGCTAGGTGGTTGCCATGATCACAGTACAGGTCCTCTTTACCCTCTCTGGGGGAGCAGTCAGCTGCGGGGGGCCCTTACCAGGTTGGTGTTGTGGGTGTCACACTCACCGCCGTTCACTTCTAAAAACTGAGACACAGAATGTCAATAGTATCCATAGCAACATGTGTCATGGCCTCACTTTTATGGAGATGAAAGTTGGCTGGTAGCTGCTAGTGACAACATCACTTCCTGTTCTGATACCATGGTGATGTGGGGTCACCCATAGCAACCAGATTACTCAATACCAGAGTCAGGGGAGGGGAAGATGGTTCCTGATTGGTTGCTATGGAATAACGCTCTCTACATATTATCGTTTGCCTGTCAGAGCACTGCACAGTGCACCGTAACCTGTAGAAACCCAATTTTAGTTTTGTGGAGGGGAATTGTAATTTAGACAGACAGATGTCTTCTGGACAGGGAGCCACCAGTCGATGGACACGCGTGGGTAGCCGCCCGACTGAGTGCCTCAGCGGCGCTTTGCTGGCGGTTCCCATTCAGATCAATGGGCAGGAGCGGTGTAGACACCCGCTCCTTCACCGCACCAAAGATGCAGCTTGCAGGAGTGGTTACCACTGTTTGCTTCTTTTTTTTTTTTTCAAAAAATTGGCAAAAAAAAGTATTAAAAAAATATGGGCAGGTGTGGGTGCGGGGGGGGGGGGGGGGCAGGGGTGTGTCTTTGAATGGCAATTTGGAAATGTGGTCACCCTAGGCGGGGGGGGGGCCTGGAGCACCGCTTTGAAATCAGTATTTTTAGCTAGAAAATTGCTTAGAACCCCCAAACATTATATATTTGTTTTAGGCAGAGACCCTAGAGAATAAAATGGCGGTCCCTCCAATATTTTATGTCACGCTGTATTTGCGCAGCGATCTTTCCAACGCAATTTTTTTTTAGCTGTAAAAAACGCACTTTAATGAATTAAAAACAAAACAGTAAATTTTGCCCAATTTTTTCTATAATGTGAAAGATGATGTTACGCCGAGTAAATCGACACCGAACGTGTCACGCTTTAAAATTACACACGCTCGTGTAATGGTGACTACTGTACTTAAAAATCTCCATAGGCAATGCTTAAAATTTTTTTTTACAGGTTACCAGTTTAGGGTTACAGAGGAGGTCTAGTGCTAGAATTATTGCTCTCACTCTTAACGATTGCGGCGATATCACACATGTGTGGTTTGAACACCGTTTATAAATGCGGGCGCAACTTACGTATTTGTTTGCTTCTGCACGCAAGTTCGGAGGGATGCTTTAAATTTTTTATTTTTACACCGTCACTTTAATTTTTATTTATTTATTTTTTTGATCAGTTTTATTGCTGTCACAAGGAATGTAAATATCTTTGTGACAGCAATAGGCACGAGTAAACCGGAAGAGATGTCATGACTTGCTTCTGGGGTACCATAGCTGAGACCCGATCACAGCCGGCTTTGTTTGGGTCTCTGGCCAGCCGGCGAATGTGCTGACTGGTTGCTCAGGGATCTCGGTGGGATGGGAGAGCCCGTGCGAGCAGCGGGAGGGGGGTGAAAGGAATGCTGCTTGTAACAGCCAACCGTCCGCTCTAAAAACGGTACTGGGGTGAACGGCAGCTGCAGGCATCACCCCGGGACACCTACTTGTCACCAAATGATGTACAGGTTCGTGATTTGGCGACAAGTGGTCAAAGTGCAACAATAAAAATGAAAAATTCCTCTAAATATAGTGCCTGGGGGGTCCCCTTGGCAGGGCCGGATTAACATAGGGGCTGGTGGAGCTGCAGCTCCAGGCCCCTCCCTCAATATAGGACCATGCCAGTGGCTTATCGATATCTGTGTGCCTTCCTGAAGGAAGAGGAGCCCTCTGTGCACACATGGAGGAGACAAGTGTTAGTGCAGCCAAGTCCTGTCTCTGCCGATGCCTGACTCCTATCACAGGATCTGTTAAATTCACACAGATCCTCGGTGTCTGGGAGCTGTCTGGGGGAGGGGTGCTGATGTTCTCCTAACCAGCAGGAGCCCGGGAGGAAGGACATCTTACATGCTGTTCTGATAAGGTTAGTACATTTGTTAGGGAGGTGTTTTATTGTGCTAGGGGACAGACTGCTGCTTCCCCCCATGTAATGTGCTCTCTTGTGCCCAGTGCCCACCATGTCATGTGCTGTGCCTTGCAGTGCCCACCATGTCATGTGCTGTGTCTAGTATGTCATGTGCTGTACATTGCAGTGCCCTCCATGTAATGTGCAGTGTCCACCATGTCATGTGCTGTACATTGCAGTGCCCTCCATGTAATGTGCAGTGCCCACCATGTCATGTGCTGTACATTGCAGTGCTCACTATGTGCTCACTATGTAATGTGCAGTGCCCACCATGTCATGTGCTGTGCATTGCATTGCCCTTCATGTGATGATGTGCAGTGCCCCATATGTAATGTGCAGTGCCCGCCATGTAATGTGCAGTGCCCACCATGTCATGTGATGTGCCATCCAGTGCCCACCATGTCATGTGCAGTGCCCACCATGTCATGGGCTGTGCCATTCAGTGCCCGCCATGTAATGTGCAGTGCCCACCATGTCATGTGCTGTGTCTAGTATGTCATGTGATGTGCCATGCAGTGCCCGCCAAGTAATGTGCAGTGCCCGCCATGTCATGTGCTGTGCATTACATTGCCCTTCATGTGATGATGTGCAGTGCCCCATATGTAATGTGCAGTGCCCGCCATGTAATGTGCAGTGCCCACCATGTCATGTGATGTGCCATCCAGTGCCCACCATGTCATGTGCAGTGCCCACCATGTCATGGGCTGTGCCATTCAGTGCCCGCCATGTAATGTGCAGTGCCCACCATGTCATGTGCTGTGTCTAGTATGTCATGTGATGTGCCATGCAGTGCCCGCCATGTAATGTGCAGTGCCCATCATGTCATGTGATGTGCCATCCAGTGCCCACCATGTCATGTGCAATGCCCACCATGTCATGGGCTGTGCCATTCAGTGCCCGCCATGTAATGTGCAGTGCCCACCATGTCATGTGCTGTACATTGCAGTGCTTACTATGTAATGTGCAGTGCCCACCATGTCATGTGCTGTGCATTGCATTGCCCTTCATGTGATGTGCAGTGCCCCCTATGTCGTGCTGTGCCTTGCAGTGCCCACCATGTAATGTGAAGTGCCCACCATGTCATGTGAAGTGCCCACCATGTCATGTGATGTGCCATGCAGTGCCCGCCATGTCATGCACTGTGCCCGCCATGTAATGTGCAGTGCCCACCATGTCATGTGATGTGCCATCCAGTGCCCACCATGTCATGTGCAATGCCCACCATGTCATGGTCTGTGCCATTCAGTGCCCGCCATATAATGTGCAGTGCCTACCATGTCATGTGATCTGCCTTGCAATGCCCGCTATGTAATGTGCAGTGCCCACCATGTAATGCGCTGTGCCATGCAGTGCCCACCATGTCATGTGCAGTTCCCACCATGTCATGTGCTGTGTTGTGCCCACCCTGCCTTGTGTTGCGCCCAGCATGTAGTGTGTTGTGCCCACTGTGTAATGTGTCAGTTGCATTGCCCACCGTGAAATCTGCTATGCCATACAGTGCCCACCATGTAATGTGTTGTGCCCACCATGTAATGTGCTGTGCCCACCACGTCATGTGCTGTGCCATGCAGTGCCCACCATGTAATGTGCTGTGCCATGCAGTGCCCACCAAGTAATGAGCTGTACCCACCATGTAACGTACTGTGCCATGCAGTGCCCACCATGTCATCTGCAGTGCCCACCATGTCATGTGCTGTGCAGTGCCCACCATGTCATCTGCTGTGTTGTGCCCACCATGTCATCTGCTGTGTTGTGCCCACCATGTCATGTGCTGCACCATGCAGTGCCTACCATCTAATGTGCTGTACTCACCATGTAATGTGCTGTACATTGTCCACCATGGCATGTGCCGTGCAGTACCCACAATAGAATGTGCTGTGCAGGGCTCACCATGTCATGTGTGGTGTCCACCATTTAATGGGCTGTGCTCACAATGTAATGTGCTGTGTCGTGCAGTGTCCACCAATGTGCCCAATGGAATGTGGTGTGCAGGGCTCACCATGTCATGTGTGGTGTCCACCATTTAATGTGCTGTGCTGTGTCATGCAGTACTCACCTTGTCATGTGCTGTGCAGTGCCCACCATGCCATGTGCAGTACCCACCATATAATATGCTGTGCCCACCATATAATGTGCTGTTCAGTGCCCACTTGTAATGTGCAGTGCCCACCATGTAATGTGCTCAGCTGTGCCTGCCATGTCATGTGCTGTGCCCATCATATAAGGTCCTGTGCCCACCGTGTGCATGTGCTGTGTTGTGCCCACCATGCAATGTGCTGTGTTGTGCAGTACCAACCATGTCATGTGCTGTGCCCACCATATAATGAACTGTGCCTACCTTGTAATGTGCTGTATTGGGCAGTGCCAACCGTGCAATGTGCTGTGCCCACCATGTAATGTATTGTGCTATCCCCCCCCCCCCCCCGTGTTATGTACTATGCTGTGCCTCCCACAGACTCACACCCTCACTCCCACCCCCCTCTCTCTTTCACCCACCTCACCCCCTCTCTCTCTCATCCCCTCTCTTTCACCCTGTTCTCTCTCTCACCCCCTACCACCCTCTCTCTCTTTCACCCTCTCTCTATTCCCCTTTTTCTCACCCCCTCTCTCTCGTCCCCTCTCTCTCTCTCTCTCTCTCTCATTCACCCCCTTTCTCTCTCTTTCCCCCTCCCTCTCATCCCTTCTCTTTCAACCCCCTATCTCGCTATCAACCCCCCCCCCCCCTCTCTCTCTCTTAACCACTCTCTCACACCCCTCTCTCTCTTTAATTTAAATTTAACAAAAATTGTTCGCGTTTTCATTTTATTTATTTCCATAAAAAGGCCCACCAAAATCCTTAGCACCAGGCCCATGATGCTCTTAATCTGCCCCTTGGTCTGCATGTTAAGTGTCGCACCTGTACTGTGTATAGAACATGCTGCAGGAAAACTGACATTTATATATAAAAAAAAGAATGAACTGACACTTAAAAGAGAAGTATGTATTTTTATTTTTTTTTCAAGATTCATACTTACCTAGGTGGATGCAGCAGGTTCCCTGGTGTCTCTGCACTGAGAACCAAGCGATTGAACACCGCCGATAGCTCGGTTCTTTGACCTCCCCGAGCAAAGAGCTGCTGCCTGCCAATCAGCAGCTCTCCTGCTCTGTTCCTCCATGCTCACTGGAGCGCTGAGCTGCGGTGGGGCGGGGAGCGGCCCTCTCTGCTGGGAGCAGAGCGGCTGAGACGGCTATCAGTCTAGGCACCTGGCAGGTCCAGACTCCTAGAGTCGGGATGACGCGGTGCCTGCACTGATCAGTTTAACATCAGCGGAGAGCGGATTCCAGACCTCTCTCTGCTGAAAACGGGTCACAGGAGTGCAAAACGAATTGCACTCTTGTGATCTAGGAGAGAAGCCCAGCCGCATGAGCTCAAGCTGGACTTCTCCTTTAAATTGCCGGTAATACAAAAATGATTAAAAAAAACAAAAGAAACAGTGTGGGGAGGTGGGTTCTTTGGGGCAGGGGGGCTCTGCTCCTTACCTATAAAAGAACTGTCAAACGGCAAGCCAGGCATACGGCTATTTGCCTTAGTTGACATTGGAGCGTTTTTGTTTTTTCTTTTCTGGGTGCAGCGGAGCGTAGTGAATGATGATGGATTTACATCGGGGGACATTGTTTTTTTAAATAAAGGAATTGTCAAAAACTTGTTTACTGTTTTTATTTGTTTTGACACTTTTTTGGCGAATAGGTAAGGGTACTAAGTACCCCATACTCATTCACATGGGGGGGCAGGATCTGAGGGCCACCTTGTTAAAGTGGAGTTCCACCCACATTTACAACTCTTCAGCATCCCTCACTAAACTGTGCACTGTAAACAAATTGGATATTTTTAAATTTTTTTTCTCAGCACTTACTGTATATTTGCTGTATTCATTTTTCACTTCCTCCTCCCTGGCCGCGGCCCATCGCATCATTTCCTGTTTGCAATGCCTTCTGGGAAGGGGCGGCAACTTCCTCTGAAACTGCCGTTGCTATGGAAACCTGACCTGAAACCTATTACACTGCTTGTGCTGCACTGAGCATGTGCGAGATCTGCAAGGATGAGATCCAGGAAGAAATACAGTCTGGCTTCAGATGCCCACACTTAAGATGGCCATGGCCTGCTGTAAGTTTATAAAATAACAAACTACTGCTATAAACTAACAAAACAGACCTTAGTTTACAGACTAACTTTACTAGAATACATTAACCACTTCAGCCCCGGAAGGATTTACCCCCTTCCTGACCAGAGCACTTTTTACAATTCGGCACTGCGTCGCTTTAACTGCTAATTGCGCGGTCATGCAATGCTGTACCCAAACGAAATTTGCGTCCTTTTCTTCCCACAAATAGAGCTTTCTTTTGATGGTATTTGATCACCTCTGCCGTTTTTATTTTTTGCGCTATACACGGAAAAAGACCGAAAATTTTGAAAAAAAATGATATTTTCTACTTTTTGTTCTAAAAAAAATCCAATAAACTCAATTTTAGTCATACATTTAGGCCAAAATGTATTCGGCCACATGTCTTTGGTAAAAAAAATGTCAATAAGTGTATATTTATTGGTTTGCGCAAAAGTTATAGCGTCTACAAACTAGGGTACATTTTCTGGAATTTACACAGCCTTTAATTTATGACTGCCTATGTCGATTCTTGAGGTGCTAAAATGGCAGGGCAGTACAAAACCCCCACAAATGACCCCATTTTGGAAAGTAGACACCCCAAGGAATTTGCTGAGAGGCATGTTGAGCCCATTGAATATTCATTTTTTTTGTCCCAAGTGATTGAATAATGACAAAAAAAAAAAAAAATTACAAAAAGTTGTCACTAAATGATATATTGCTCACACAGGCCATGGGCATATGTGGAATTGCACCCCAAAATACATTTAGCTGCTTCTCCTGAGTACGGGGATACCACATGTGTGGGACTTTTTGGGAGCCTAGCCGCGTACGGGGCCCCGAAAACCAAGCACCGCCTTCAGGATTTCTAAGGGCGTACATTTTTGATTTTACTCCTCACTACCTATCACGGTTTTGAAGGCCATAAAATGCCCAGATGACATAAACCCCCCCCAAATGACCCCATTTTGGAAAGTAGACACCCCAAGCTATTTGCTTTGAGGCATGTTGAGTCCATGGAATGTTTTATATTTTGACACAAGTTGCGGGAAAGTGACAATTTTTTTTTTTTTTTTTTTTCTTTGCACAAAGTTGTCACTAAATGATATATTGCTCACACAGGCCATGGGCATATGTGGAATTGCACCCCAAAATACATTTAGCTGCTTCTCCTGAGTACGGGGATACCACATGTGTGGGACTTTTTAGGAGCCTAGCCGCGTACGGGACCCCGAAAACCAAGCACCGCCTTCAGGATTTCTAAGGGCGTACATTTTTGATTTTACTCCTCACTGCCTATCACAGTTTCGGAGGCCATGGAATGCCCAGGTGGCACAAACCCCCCCCAAATGACCCCATTTTGGAAAGTAGACACCCCAAGCTATTTGCTGAGAGGCATGGTGAGTATTTTGCAGCTCTCATTTGTTTTTGAAAATAAAGAAAGACGAGAAAAAAAAATTTTTTTTTTCTTTTTTCAATTTTCAAAACTTTGTGACAAAAAGTGAGGTCTGCAAAATACTCACTATACCTCTCATCAAATAGCTTGGGGTGTCTACTTTCCAAAATGGGGTCATTTGGGGGGTTTTTTTGCCACCTGGGCATTCCATGGCCTCCGAAACTGTGATAGGCAGTGAAGAGTGAAATCAAAAATTTACGGCCTTAGAAAGCCTGAAGGCGGGGCTTGGTTTTCGGGGTCCCGTACGCGGCTAGGCTCCCAAAAAGTCTCACACATGTGGTATCCCCGTACTCAGGAGAAGCAGCAGAATGTATTTTGGGGTGTAATTTCACATATTCCCATGGCATGTTTGAGCAATATATCATTTAGTGACAACTTTGCGCAAAAAAAAATAAAAAAAATAAAAAATTGTCTCTTTCCCGCAACTTGTGTCACAATATAAATTATTCCATGGACTCAACATGACTCTCAGCAAATAGCTTGGGGTGTCTACTTTCCAAAATGGGGTCATTTGGGGGGGGTTTGAACTGTCCTGGCATTTTATGCACAACATCTAGAAGCTTATGTCACACATCACCCACTCTTCTAACCACTTGAAGACAAAGCCCTTTCTGACACTTATTGTTTACATAAAAAAATAATTTTTTTTTGCAAGAAAATTACTTTGAACCCCCAAACATTATATATTTTTTTTAAAGCAAATGCCCTACAGATTAAAATGGTGGGTGTTTCATTTTTTTTTTTCACACAGTATTTGCGCAGCGATTTTTCAAACGCATTTTTTGGGGAAAAAACACACTTTTTTACATTTTAATGCACTAAAACACACTATATTGCCCAAATGTTTGATGAAATAAAAAAGATGATCTTAGGCCGAGTACATAGATACCAAACATGACATGCTTTAAAATTGCGCACAAACGTGCAGTGGCGACAAACTAAATACATTTTTAAAAGCCTTTAAAAGCCTTTACAGGTTACCACTTTAGATTTACAGAGGAGGTCTACTGCTAAAATTACTGCCCTCGATCTGACCTTCGCGGCGATACCTCACATGCATGGTGCAATTGCTGTTTACATTTGACGCCAGACCAACGCTTGCGTTCACCTTAGCGCGAGAGCAGGGGGGACAGGGGTGCTTTTTTTTTTTTTTTTTTTTTTTTTCTTTATTATTATTATTTTTTTATCTTATTTTTAAACTGTTCCTTTCATTTTTTTTTTTTTAAATCATTTTTATTGTTATCTCAGGGAATGTAAATATCCCCTATGATAGCAATAGGTAGTGACAGGTACTCTTTTTTGCAAAAATTGGGGTCTATTAGACCCTAGATTTCTCCTCTGCCCTCAAAGCATCTGATCACACCAAGATCGGTGTGATAAAATGCTTTCCCAATTTCCCAATGGCGCTGTTTACATCCGGCGAAATCTACGTCATAAAATGCTCGTAGCTTCCGGTTTCTTAGGTCATAGAGATGTTTGGAGCCACTCTGGTCTCTGATCAGCTCTATGGTCAGCTGGCTGAATCACCGGCTGCATTTTCAGGTTCCCTGTTGAGACAGGAGAGCCAGAGAAAAACACGGAAGATGTTGGGGGGGGGGGGCATTCCCTCCCACTGCTTGTAAAAGCAGTCTAGAGGCTACTTAGCCACTAGGATTGCTTTTACATGAAAGCCGACCGCTGGCTGAAAAGAATGATACCAAGATGATACCTAAACCTGCAGGCATCATTCTGGTATAACCACTCAAAGTCGTGAATGGCATACCTGAAGACAAAAAAATGGTTAACAATAAAGCACAGTAAACGGTAAGGTATAAAAAATTGCATACCTGAAAAGCAAACATGATAAAACATAATAACAATAAAACATTGCAGAATAGAATACAGTAAAAAAGAGCAGAACAATAGAGAGAGAATAGAGAGAGAGAGAACAATAAAACGACAACTATTTTTATTTTATATTTTTGTTTGTGTTTTTTTTTTTTTTACACTTTTTTTTGTAACTAACTATAATAACTGTAACCGGTTCCAGGTTCGGGTCTCTCAAAATGCGATGGCATCTCGGGAGACCCTGTGAAAGTGTGCCTAGTCTGTGCAATGCTGTACCCTACGCTAATACTCAACTAGTGCATGGTAGCGTTCAAAACATTCACCAATGCAAAGACCAGGATTGTCAGGACAGGAGGGACAATAATAGCGGGTGTCACGCCTATATCCGCGCTTGCTGCAGACACGACATCTTTTTTGGGGGGGTTCGCTGGGTAGGGGTACTCGGGAGGACATAAAGAAAATGCCTCTCATGCAGCCGACTGCATTTGGTTGGGGATGTGAATCGTGGAAGTACGGGCGCTGCAGAAGCGGTGGGTTCCCAATTAGGATTGGCGAATGCAGCAGGAAGGGCACTATGGGCATGACGGGCCTGTGTTTGTCTTTTTGGTGGCAGCGGGACACTACTTGTGCTTGCCACCTCACCAGCTTGAACTGCACTTATGGGACTCGCCACGTCACCAAGTGTTACTGCAGTGCTGGTTTGACTACGACCGGGGTGTACTAGGCCTCTGGTGCTTGCCAGTTCACCAAGACGCTACAAAAAAAACTGTTAGCGATCGCAGGGATCAGGCCTGACTCTGCGAACGCTGCAGTTATGCGTTTAGAGTTTTGTAAGTGACAGTGATCGATCGATACTGCACTTGGGTGGGCTGGGCCGGGCCGGGCCGGGCGGAGGGGCAAAACGCAGGTGCTAGCAGGTATCTGGGCTGATCCCGCTAACACTGCGTTTTTGGGAACCCTAAACTGCTGGGGACGCTAGTATAGATCTGATCGGATCAGATATTGATCTATTCAGATACTATACCACTAAGGGAGGTGTACGCTGCGTGCGTGGGTGTTAGCGGTACTGGCGCTAACCTGACGCTGCCTGGGGCTGGTGCTTGCCAGTTCACCAAAATGCTACCAAAAAAACTGTTAGCGATCGCAGGGATCAGGCCTGACTCTGCGAACGCTGCAGTTATGCGTTTAGTGTTTTGTAAGTGACAGTGATCGATCGATACTGCACTTGGGTGGGCTGGGCTGGGCCGGGCGGAGGGGCAAAACGCAGGTGCTAGCAGGTATCTGGGCTGATCCCGCTAACACTGCGTTTTTGGGAACCCTAAACTGCTGGGGACGCTAGTATAGATCTGATCGGATCAGATATTGATCCGATCAGATACTATACCACTAAGGGAGGTGTATGGTGCGTGTACGGTGCGTGCGTGGGTGTTCGCGGTACTGGCGCTAATCTGACGCTGCCTGGGGCAACGCATATCACCGCCGGGCGATCAGGGGGCTAAACCTTTATTCGGTAATAAACGGCGGGTGCCCTGACACTATAAAAAATAAACTAACTAACCAGCGTCACCCGTAACAGTTATACGGTGATCAGTGGTGAAAGGGTTAACTAGGGGGCAATCAAGGGGTTAAAACATTTATTAGGTACTATATGGGGGTCCCTGTCGCTATAAAACACTGACGGCGAACCTAAATATTTACGTTCCTAACTAGCGTCACCAGTGACACTAATACAGCGATCAGAAAAATGATCGCTTAGCGACACTGGCGACAGGGGGTGATCAAGGGGTTAAAACTTTATTAGGGGGGGTACTGGCGCTAATCTGACGCTGCCTGGGGCGACGCATATCACCGCCGGGCGATCAGGGGGCTAAACCTTTATTCGGTAATAAACGGCGGGTGCCCTGACACTATAAAAAATAAACGAACTAACCAGCGTCAACCGTAACGGTTATACGGTGATCAGTGGTGAAAGGGTTAACTAGGGGGCAATCAAGGGGTTAAAACATTTATTAGATAGTATATGGGGGTCCCTGTCGCTATAAAACACTGACGGCGAACCTAAATATTTACGTCCCTAACTACCGTCACCAGCGACACTAATACAGCGATCAGAAAAATGATCGCTTAGCGACACTGGTGAGGGGGGGTGATCAAGGGGTTAAAACTTTATTAGGGGGGGTAAGGGGGGTACCCTAGACCTACAGGGGGGTTACAGTAACTGTCCTAACACTGCTAACTGTCACAAACTGACACTATGCAGTAATCAGGAAAAAAAAAAAAAAAAAAACCTGCTTGGTGTCAGTTTGTGACAGGGGGGGGGGGGTGATTGGGGGGGGATCGGGGGGCGATCGGGGGGGGATCGGGGGTGTAATGTATGCCTGGCATGTTCTACTGTGTGTGTTTGTGTTGTGCACTTACTTACATGTCATCTCTCCTCGGCGCTGGAACGGAAACTGACAGCCGAGGAGAGATGACATCACATCCTCTGCCTCTGTGTACTATACAGAGGCAGGGGATGTTTGTCAGTGGCTGGGAGCGATCGCGAGGGGGGGGCCACGATCGGATGGTCTCCCCCTCGTCTGTCATCGCTCCCAACCAAATGCCGACCGCAGCTGGCACAGGGGGGGGGTCCGATCGGACCCCCCACCCGCGGGAAGGCAATCACGTACTAGGTACGTGATTTTGCCTGCCCGTGCCGCTCTGCTCACGTATATAGGCGTGAGGCGGTCGGCAAGTGGTTAAGCTTGTGTATTATAGGGGTATTTTTATTTAAAAAGTATAATTTCGTCCGGAACACCACTTTAAAGGGGACTTCCAGATTCCAATAAGCTCCCCCGCCCATCAATATTGGGGACAAGGTGCTTTGGGGTGCCAAGGCTGCATGTTTGGGTAAGGGTCCATTATGGATTTTGGGGAGACCCTACGCCGTTTTTTTTTTGTGGGGTTCCCCTTAAAATCCATACCAGACCCGAAAGGAACACCCATGCGATCCAATTCTGGTACGGACCAAAAAAAAAGGGTCCTGCATGACTTTGGTCTGAATGCGATGCAAATTCAGCCATACAAGCTGTATGGCTGAATTCGCATCGCACAGACATTGAATGTGATCTGCACCGCAGTGCTGTGCGAATCACATGTGATGTCTGACATTGCAAGAGTGTGAACCCGGCCTTAAAGACGCCGCGGTCAGCTTCTCGGCCCTGCTCCATAACAACAAGCTATTCACTGTGCCCTGATTCACACCCGCTGAACGCCCTGCAAATTCGGGTGTTCGGTGAACAGGCAGTGTTCAGGCTGAACTTTTGCTCGGCCCGAACCATTCGCCCAACTCTATTTATAATGTTTTCTTCTCTGTGACGTTATTGAAGTTTCTCTCTCATGATATATAGACAGGTTTACACAGAGAGGAAGTGATGAACCCTAGAGGGCTGGCAGTGTCTTTGCAATGTGTCTCCACCCAGAGCCAATGTACAATGAGAAAAGTCATAGAGAAGGTCTCACAGAAAATGGCCGCTGGCTTGGTGTGAATAGCACTGAGCTGGGGACAGGGCACTTCCTATAGAAATTAGTGATTGTTTTCTCTTGTTTGGTATAGGATGTTTCTTAGCAGATTCTGATCCAGGTGAGGGTAAAACAAGCAGGGCTTTATTTCTCTCGCAAAATGCCCCCTCGGTCGCTGGAACGCTGTCTGTGTTCTGTTAGTGAAAGAGAGAAACTGGACTGTGGGCGGGGTTATCTCCAGACTTATGTTAATAGTACTAACACCAATGCTGGGGGTTATTATTGCATTAATTGCACCATGCTGGGGGTAATTATTGCATCTATTGCACCAGTGCTTGGGTTTATTATTGTGCTCAGTGTATGAATGCTGGGGGCCAGTATTGGGATCAAAATGAACCCTTGACTACAAGCCATGGTGGTGTCATGTGAGGAGGACCGTTAGGAAAGCTTTGCTTTGTATCTGAGGTCTGCCAGGGGGTACTGCAGAGCTGTGGGCAATGTAGCAAAGTGCATCCAGCTAGGGAAGAGGGCTCAGCCCGAAATCACCCCTAATTTTGCTGTACCTAGAGCAGACTGATTTTACCGGCTTTTACCGACAACTCTGTTTCTATATTGTTTTCTGTGACGTTTATCGAAGTTTCTCTCTCCTGATATTTCAGATAATGGCCCCGGTGCAGAAGATGATCTCATCCCAGGTATCACCGTTCTCCAGCTCTGGACACCGTCCACACCTAGAGATGCTTCCACCGCTGTCATATCCTACAATGATCTCATCCCAGGTATCACCGTTTTCCAGCTCTTGACACTCTCCATACCTAGAAATGCTTCCACCGCTGTCATATCCTACAATGAATACCCTCTGATGTCCCAGGACTGCCATGGTACACATCAGAGGGACTTTAGAAAGTGTTTCTTCTCCTCCTCTTCTCTTCAGGGGTATAATTGCAATAAAATTACCATTCTTTGACACTTCATGTAATAAGGGGTGGCAGGAGAGTGTCAGCAGGTGCCCTCTTATTGCTGAAATGCAGATGGCGAATTTTTAGCCGGCGGTATGAATTGTGAGTTGTACATGTATCTGATGGTTTATGTAGCCATCTGCCTGCCTGTCTCTCTATTTAAATAAACCAATATGTTTTAAAGTCTTAGTAAAGCTCAATTCTTTTTTGACAACTGGGGAAAATCCTCACAAATGAAAGCAGAGAGTGCTGACCAAGGGCGTTGCTAGATCTACAGAAGATCTGGGGCTAGAGCCCATAGCACCGTATTAAAGAAAGTCATACACTTGGGCGAGCATACACATGTATATAATATATGTGTGTGTGTATATATCCCCAGAGAGCTCCCCACTTACACCAGGGTCCCCTGAGAGTCCCCCACTCACATCAGGGTTCCCAGAGAGCCCCACTTACATCAGGGTCCCCAGAGAGCCTCCCCCTGCATCAGGGTCCCCAGAGAGCCTCACTCTGAAATCAGGGTCACCAGAGAGCCTCCCCCCTGCATCAGGGTCACCAGAGAGCCTCCCCCTGCATCAGGGTCCCCAGAGAGCCCACCACTTACATCAGGGTTCCCAGAGAGCCTCCCCTCCCCTTGGGGACCTCTGCAGAGACTCGGGGCTATGGGCCCCAGATTCGGGGCTATACTCCCAAAAGCCACCCCTTAGCGATGCCACTGGTGCTGATTATTAAAAAGTACTCCTAAGTAACTATTCTTCTCTTTTTATTCATAGGTTTACATGACTACCTGGCTCATTCTAGGCTCTTCACTGCTCGGGCAGGACCAAGCCACGACATGTCATGCTGACAAGATCACTCTTCCCAGTCTGCCCTACCAGCAATGACAGCCAGACTTTCTATAGGAGCTACTGTCAATCAGTGCTATTATCTGAAAAACAAAAAGAAAGAACTGCGCTATAAGTGAAATTGCAAATGACTCGTGTGCAATAAATTAGTGTGCACAATAGACCCACAAAATGTATCTAAACCACATCAAATCATATTAATTGTGATGTAAAGTCCATAGGTGCAGGAGAGATGAGAGGAATCCTCTGGTAATTCTCCGTGAGGGTCAGGGAAAAGAGTGGAATGACAGACACACCCTGTGAAGTGATCCTCCACCACCAAACATATGTGCTTACCAGATGGAAGGCACATCTCGGGATAATATCCAGGTCAGGCGGTACAAATCTTTACTAGATGATGCTACGGCTGTTGAGCCTGTAAACATGGGTCCTGATAACCAGCATGCGATCTCCCTCCGTGAGCGTAGCTTCAATCAAACCATACACCAAATTAGCCACATAAGGGTAGAAGAGAGGCAGCCATAGTGTAAATCCAATATGATGTTTTATTTAAAATAGATAAAAAACGTACAAAGCTGTAGTTAAAAAGAGCATTCGCCAAGCCGGCAAGCGAGCGCCCGTTCAGAGATGAGTGCAATGACGTCAGAGCGTCATTATTATGACGTCAGTGCTATTATCTGTCCCAACTGCCTCTGTCAAATGCAGCACCATCTAACTGGGTAGACAATTATGTTTATTGACAGCAGCTCCTATGGAGAGCCTGGTTGTCATCGCCTGCAGGGCAGACTGGGAAGAGTGATCATGTCAGGATGACCTGTTGCGGACTGGTCCTGCCCGAGCAGTGAACAGCCTAGAATCAGCCAGGCCTCCAAAAACAAAGTATATGCGGTTAGGGAATCAGATGTGTATTTTATGCCCTTTTAACATCCTAAAGATGAGCATTGGATTTTGGCCCCTCTATGTGGCTAGGTAGTAGGAAAAAAAAGAAGACTCTCATCAAAGTGGTGCCCCCATACTCAGGAGGAGGAGCAGAAATATTTTTTGGGGGGTGTAATTGTCAGTATGTCTATACTGTGTGTGAGAAATATCTTATTAAAATGAGGAGACACCTCCAGCGCTGTCCAGAGCCCGCAAAGATGGTCCAAAACAGCCCGGCCGGGTCTAAACCAGCCGATGCACAGCCCACGGAGATCTAAAGATGGCGCTGGTGCCTCTTCCTTGTGTAGGAAGCCGCCAAATGGCAAGCTGCAAGCTGTATTTCCTGTTGTAGATTTGTAAAGTCCACTTGAAAGACTACCATTGTTATTTTTAGTTATGACAACATCTAAAAAAGTAATACTGGTTTCACTGAAAGTTGCGGTGAATTTTAAATGAAATTCATTTTGGTTCATAGCGGAAATACAGTCCTCCAGTTCAACCACAGAGCCCTCCCACAACAACAAGATATCATCTATGTAGAGGAACCAAGCTGCCACATGATGCGTATGTAGCTTGAATGATTAATCAGCCAGGAAAGACTGCTCCCACTCCCCCAGGTACAAGTTGGCATACCTGTATATGTTTATTATATAGTGTAATTCCCTCCTGACTACTGCCCCTGACGAAGGGACGTTTTGTGTCCTGAAACGCGTTGGGCTGTCTGGATCTTTATGGGAACTCCATCATCATTGTTATCATCTTTTATTGGTTTGATAATTTATAATTGTATATATGTACATTTTGTTGAATAAAATATATTTATATTTTTGTACCTTAGTTGTCGTTAAAGTCCCAGTTCATTTTGGGGGGGTAGCTCCTTTCTCTATTAACTGTTTCAAGGGATGTTGGCAATCATTTATGGGCGTGGTTGGATGTTCTCTTTTTATGTCTGTTCTTGTTTGCAATTGAACGGGCGCATAGAGTTGCTATGCGGCCTCCACCATCAGGAGCTCCCCCGCAACCCCTACTGGAGGTCAAGACTGATCCGCAAGGATGCTATGTTGCTCTGGTCTTTAAGTATATGGAAATACTATATACCATAGTGAATGTTTATATTCTGCCACCTCATTATAGGGGGAACTTTTGATATGGGGATGGATAGACTCCGATGTGCTAGAGCACACTCTCACGCCTTAAGAGACTGGGCAGCAGCCTCTGATGTAATTGAAATATGGCGATGGAAACACCCAGATAAGAGGGAATTTTCATGCTCATTGGAGTCCTATAAATCTCTGTCCCGACTTGATATGTTTTTCCTATCTCGAGATGTTTTACACAAAGTGGAAGAGGTGTTATATATCCCGAGAGCACTATCTGATCATTCTCCATAGGAGCTTACAATCCGAGTGTCTAGACCTCCTGGTGGCCAGGTTTGGCATATGAGTCCTTATTGGATGGTGGAGCCGTTGGTTCTTTACACTTGCACGGATGCTATCTCCAAATTTTGGTTGAAAAATGCCCAGGAAGTGTCATTGCTAATTACATGGGATGCTTTTAAGGCAGTACAAAAAAAAAAAAAAAAATGGGAGGCTCCTTGCCTTCTTAGCTAAATCTATACCCGATCCCATCACTATTTCTAGCATCTACGATAGTTCAGCCACTCTCCAGTCCTCCCAGGATTGGTTTATGGATGCCTTTTTACAATTTTACTCAGGCCTTTATAAATCCCAAGCTCATTATACTCCTCCAGAACTATATGAATATGTAGACTCTTTAACCTTCCCTACCTTATCAAGTGAACAACACATATCTCTGGAAGCACCCATTTTCATTGAGGAGATAGAGTATGCCCTTAAAAACTTTGCTAAACATAAAACACCAGGGCTGGATGGGTTACCCATTGAGTGGTATCTGGATGTCCTGGTCCCGAGACTACATAAACTTTATTCCACTATCTTTACACAGAAAAGTCTCCTTCCATTTATGCGTGAGGCCTTAATCGTATTGATTCCAAAACCTAATAAAGACCCCCCTCTACTGCGAATCCTATAGGCCAATTTCCCTGATTAACACAAATCTTAAGATTATATCTAAAATTCTAGCCTCCCGCATAAATTTGGTGATTACTACACTAATAAACCCAAATCAAACTAGATTTATTCCTGGAAGATCTACATACAGTGGGGACGGAAAGTATTCAAACCCCCTTAAATTTTTCACTCTTTGTTATATTGCAGCCATTTGCTAAAATAATTTAAGTTCATTTTTTTCCTCATTAATGTACACACAGCACCCCATATTGACAGAAAAACACAGAATTGTTGACATTTTTGCAGATTTATTAACCACTTTCCGCCCGCCCTATGGCGGATTGATGTCCGGGAAGTTCTGTTATCCTGACTGGACGTCATATGACATCCAGCAGGATAACATGCCGCAGCGCGCCCCCGGGGGCGCGCATGGCGGCGATCGGTGGAGCGGTGTGTCAGTCTGACACACCGCTCCACCGATCTTGGTAAAGAGCCTCCGGCGGAGGCTCTTTACCACGTGATCAGCCGTGTCCAATCACGGCTGATCATGCTGTCAATAGGAAGAGCCGTTGATCGGCTCTTCCTCACTCGCGTCTGACAGACGCGAGTAGAGGAGAGCCGATCGTCGGCTCTCCTGGCAGGGGGGGTCTGCGCTGATTGTTTATCAGCGCAGCCCCCCCGCAGATCACCACACTGGACCACCAGGGATCGCCACTAGGACCACCAGGGAAGGGGCAACATGTTGATAACCAGGTATGTACCCCATGGCCATCCACATGTGCCCAGTGTGCCAAATCTGTGCCAATCAGTGCCCACAAATGGGCACTGATTGGCACCATTATGTTGCAGTGATGTCCAGCAATGCCACCCTTAGGGGCATCACTGCAAACAAGCAGTGCCATCAGTGCCACCCATCAGTGTCCATTCATGCCACCTGTCAGTGCCCATCTATCAGTGCCCATCCATGCCCATCTGTGCCAACTATCAGTGCCACCCATAAGTAACCATCAATGCCACCTACGAGTGCCCATCAATGCCACCTACGAGTGCCCATCAGTGCCGCCTATAAGTGCCCATCCGTGCCACCTATGAGTGCCCATCAGTGCCACATACCAGTGCCACCTATCAGGGCCCATCAGTGCCACCTATCAGTGCCCATCAGTGCCACCTATCAGTGCCACCTCATCGGTGCCCATCAGTGCCGCCGTATCAGTGCCCGTCAGTGCAGCCATATCAGTGCCCGTCATTGAAGAAGAAAACGTACTTATTTACAAGAAGTTTTAACAGAAACAAAGAAAAACTTGTTTTTTTTCAAAATTTTCGGTCTTTTTTTATTTGTTGCGCAAAAAATAAAAACCGCAGAGGTGATCAAATACCACCAAAAGAAAGCTCTATTTGTGGGAACAAAATGATAAAAAATTTGTTTGGGTACAGTGTAGCATGACCGCGCAATTGTCATTCAAATTGCGACAGCGCTGAAAGCTGAAAATTGGCCTGGGCGGGAAGGTGTCTAAGTGCCTGGTATTGAAGTGGTTAAAAAAGAAAAACTGAAATATCACATGGTCCTAAGTATTCAGACCCTTTGCTGTGACACTCATATATTTAAAGTGGTGTTTCACCAAAAAAAAAAAATTAGATGTCAGCAGCTGCAAATACTGCAGCTGCTGACTTTTAAAATAAGGACACTTACCTGTCCCGGGGTCCAGCGATGTCGGCACCCGAGACCGAGCCGTCCCTCGATCCTCGGGTGCTGCCGCCGCCATTCACACTGAGGGAATCAGGAAGCGAAGCGTTGCCGCTTCACTGCCCGGTTCCCTACTGCGCATGCGCGAGTCGCGCTGCGCGTCTTCACTGGTCCCCGTTGTGTTGTGGGAACTGTGTATTTCCCACAACACAACGGGGATGGGCGGGGAGTCTGCGGCTAGCTGCGGCTAGCTATACCCGGAAGTGGGTGCAGATACCTGTATTATACAGGTATCTGCACCCCCCTCCCCCCTGAAAGGTGCCACTTGTGACACCGGAGGGGGGGAGGAATCCGATGAGCGGAAGTTCCACTTTAGGGTGGAACTCTGCTTTCACTCAGGTGTAAGCCACTGTGAAGCCCTCTGGAATCCTGCTGGGCAATCTGAGAACCGTATTTGCTGGCTTTCACCCGGGGTATCATATGAGGGAAAGAGGAATGCCCATAGCGTGATATTTCTCTATGCGTTTCGTCATCCAAGGCTCCAGATTGCGTCACTTCCAGTCTGAGCGGCGATTATTGTTTACACAGCGCCGGCTCTGGTTTCGCTATTGCATGTTTATAACTGTTTAAAATTTGAGAATATCTCTCAATTTTTTATAAAATAAAGCCAATCTTAAGCAATATCACGCTATGGGCATTCTTCTTTCCCTCATATGATACCCCGGGTGAAAGCCAGCAAATACATTTCTCAGATTGCCCAGCAGGATTCCAGAGAGCTGCACAGTGGCTTATACTGTGAAGGCATAACACCCCTGGGGGGGTAATATCATCTGGTGAGTGCAATCACATTATCGACATGGCTAATATCACCTGGCACTACTGTCACTTTGAAAGGATAACCAGCAC
This sequence comes from Lithobates clamitans, assembly GCA_037952925.1. Taxonomy (NCBI): domain Eukaryota; kingdom Metazoa; phylum Chordata; class Amphibia; order Anura; family Ranidae; genus Lithobates; species Lithobates clamitans. The sequence continues at coordinate 4,818,324 of JBBGZY010000680.1, read as the reverse complement.
CAATTTCTGATGAAGCACTGGACACTGTTTTTTTTTTAGCACAAGTCACTTTATTCATTGAATGGACTAATTGCCATTGATTTAGTGTTTGAAGCAACTTTATCATTTGTTTTGTTTTTTTTTGTTTTTGGGTTTATACTGTGGTTAAACACAGAGACGCACATTTATTCATATTTTTTTTTCATTTATGCATTTTCCTTTTTTATTTTATCTTTCTTGATCCTTTGTGAATATACATTTGTACACTTGCCTCTGGTTTTGACACAGAGGGTTAATCTCATTGATCACTTTGCACACACAGGGAAAAGAGAACTTTTATTTCTTCATAATTTTAGTTCACGGTACAGATCAGGTTTTGGTTTGCATACCCCAGAGGGTGTAACACACCAGATGGTCACATTACAACAGAGGGTGTAGCACGGGCGTCAGTTACACCTGTCTAATGTTTAGCACCTATTTTTGCAATACACTCTGTAATTAACAGGCAGAGGGTGTGACACTTTTTTTAATACTTTTTATATTCTTTTATATTTTTTACGCTCCAGGGGGTGTAACACAGTGGTTCATTGCACCAGACGTTGTAACACGGTAGTTGGTCATATTTGTTTTGAAGTTTTGCGCCTATATATATTTCTTCTAAATACACTGTGTGATCAACCGGCAGAGGATGTAACACTTAAATCTTTACAATTAGATCAAAGGAGAAATAGCGCCACGCCTACTCTTTCCCAATTCACCTTGGGATTTTTTCTGGTCTGTGGATCCCACCCTCTCATTTGATCTTCCCTTAGACTGCCCGTTACAAGTCACTTCAGTGTTTAACCAATACCGGGCATTTTCACCCCCTTCCTGCCCAGGCCATTTTTTAGCTTTCAGCGCTGTCACGCTTTGAATGACAATTGCGCGGTCATACAACACTGTACCCAAATGAAATTTTTATGATTTTTTTCCCCACAAATAGAGCATTATTTTGGTGGTATTTGATCACATCTGCGTTTTTTATTTTTTGCGCTATAAACAAAAGAAGAGGGACAAGTTTGAAAAAAACACAAGGCCGATACTTATTCTTCTACATATTTTTGGTAAAAAAAATCGCAATAAGCGTATATTAATTGGTTTGCGCAAAAGTTATAGCGTCTACAAAATAGGGGATAGATTTATAGCATTTTTATTATTATTTTTTTTTTTTTTACTAGTCATGGCGGCGATCTGCGATTTTTATTGTGAGTGCGATATTGCGGCGGACACATCGGACACTTTTGACACATTTTTGGGACCATTCACATTTATACAGCGATCCGTGCTATAAAAAATGCACTGATTACTGTATAAATGTGACTGGCAGGGAAGGGGTTAACACTAGGAGGTGATCGAGGGTAACTGTGTTCCTAGGGAATGTTTCTAACTGAAGGGGGAGGGGACTCACAAGGGGAGGAGACCGATCTGTGTTGCTCTGTACTGAGAACACAGATCGGTCTCCTCTTCTCTCTGACAGGACGTGGATCTGTGTGTTTAATGCCATGTTACCGCGCAATCGCATGTGCCTGGCGGACATCGCGGCCGCCGGGCACTCGCATCGGGTGCCCAGTGACACTGCGGGCGCGCGCGATTGCCGTCGGCGGGCGCGCGCGCCCCCTGGTGGGCAGGGAAGGCGAGGGCGTCATATGGCGCCCTCCCAGAACAAGAGTCGCGCCGCCTGGCCGTCATATGACAGCCGGCGGGCGGCAAGCGGTTAAATATTTGTAAGTTACAGTACAATCACCGATCTCTACCTAGATTACTAATAACCTCTTACCGTGCATAGCATCCTTTAATACTAAAATGACCAGCTGGGCAAACTTGCCATTGACGTTAATGGGTAGAGTTAACTTATTTAAAATGGTGTTTTTGCCTAAATTCTTATATAACTTGAAAAACAGCCCTGTGTATGTACCTAGGAAAAATTTTCAGGAAATGTAATTCTCTATTGACGACATTTCTATGGTCCCCCAAGATTCCTAGAATAGCCCTGGCAACGTTGCAATTGCCTACGGCTCAGGGTGGATTTCAGACTATATTACTATGCATCACAACTGGTCTATATACACTGGTGGCTTTTCCCACAGTTAGATCATGCCACTGATCTCTGCTCCCTGTAATCGGGGGCGGTGATCAGTGTCGTGTCACACACAGCCCCTCCCCCCCCACAGTTAGAATCACTCCCTAGGACACAATTAACCCCTACAGCGCCACCTAGTGGTTAACCCCTTCGCTGCCAGTGACATTTTTACAGTAATCAATGCAATCTTTTAGCATTGATCGCTGTATTAATGCCAATGATCTAAAAAATGTGTCAAAATTGTCCGATGTGTCCGCCATAATGTCGCAGTCACAATAAAAATCGCTGATCGCCGCCATTACTAGTAAAAAAAAAAAATATCAATAGAAATGCCATAAAACTATCCCCTATTTTGTAGACGCTATAACTTTTGCGCAAACCAATCAATAAACGCTTATTGCGATTTTTTTTTTTTTTTTTTTACCAAAAATATGTAGAAGAATACATATCGGCCTAAACTGAGGAAAGAAAATGTTTTTTTATATATTTTTTGGGGATATTTATTATAGCAAAAAAGTAAAAAATAATGTGCTTTTTTTTCAAAATTGTCGCAGTTTTTTTGTTTATAGCGCAAAAAATAAAAAGCACAGAGATGATCAAATACCACCAAAAGAAAGCTCTATTTGTGGGGAAAAATAGGACGTCAATTTTGTTTGGGAACCACGTCGCACGTCCGCGCAATTGTCAGTTAAAGCGACGCAGTGCCGAATCGCAAAAAGTGCTCTGGTCAGGAAGGGGGGGAAATTCTTCCGGGGGTGAAGTGGTTCATTTACCCAATGTGTGCAGTCCAAAGTGGTGTATATTAGCGGTGCTCGAGGATGTGGAACTAAGCTCATATCAAAAATAATTCCTATGCTGCTTATTATGTTACGCCGGGAAAACGGTAGTGTTGCAACGTATATTTTTCACACCAATCTACCTCAATCACTGGAAAACTTTGCTTTATAAGCTATTACCAACTTACAATCTCACATACGAAGCTAGGGGATGTTCTAGTAAATTTGAGAAAATATGGAGCCAGTGGACTAAACTCTCATATTACGCTCCATATTACCCCTCGATTATAGGGGACATACAGGTACGCCCATTTTCCCAGCGCTTCCATTGTGCCGACATATATCTACTTTCCTGGCATTTCGGGATCTGTATTAGGCAGTCAGGAAATCTGATCTGATTTGATCTGATTATTTGATTTGGGGCCCTCCTAAGTGGCTAGACTGCGATAAAATCTCCCCCATGTGGTATCCCCATATTTAGGAGGAGAAGGAAACTGTCTTTTGGGGTGTAATTCTAAGTATACCCATGCCATGCACAAGACATATCGCATTAAAATGACAACTTTATTTTTAATTTACTTTCTTAATTTTCTAAAAAACTGTGGTAAAAAAGAATTCTTCAAAAGTCTCTCCATGCGTCTTACCAAATACCCCGGGGTGTCTTCTTTCCATAATAGGGGTCATATTAAGGGTGTTTGTACCACTCTAACATTTTATGGCCTCAAGAAATGTAATTGGCAGTCAGGACACCAGGGTTTAGAAATCTCAAATCTATATTCCATCGTCTGTAGGCTCTAGAACCTTCACACAGAATATACACTATATTACCAAAAGTATTGGGACGCCTGCCTTTACACACACATTAACTTTAATGGCATCCCAGTCTTCGTCTGTAGGGTTCAATATTGAGTTGGCCCACCCTTTGCAGCTATAACAGCTTCAACTCTTCTGGGAAGGCCGTCCACAAGGTTTAGGAGTGTGTCTATGGGAATGTTTGACCATTCTTCCAGAAGCGCATTTGTGAGGTCAGGTACTGATGTTGGACAAGAAGGCCTGGCTCACAGTCTCCGCTCTAATTCATTCCAAGCGTGTTCTATCAGGTTGAGATCAGGACTCTGTGCAGGCCAGTCAAGTTCCTCCACCCCAAACTCGCTCATCCATGTCTTTATGGACCTTGCTTTTTGCACTGATCCAAATCATTTGGTGGATGGGGGATTCCTTTTCATGGGTTGGGCTTGGCCCCTTAGTTCCAGTGAAGGGAATTTCACAAGACAATTTCATGCTCCAACTTTGTGGGAACAGTTTGGGGATGGCCCCTTCCTGTTCCGACATGACTGAGCACCAGTGCACAAAGCAAGGTTCATAAAGACATGGATGAGCAAGTTTGGGGTGGAGGAACTTGACTGGCCTTCACAGTCCTGACCTCAACCCAATAGAACACCTTTGGGATGAATTAGAGTGGAGACTGCGAGCCAGGCCTTCACTCCAACATCAGTACCTGACCTCACAAATGTGCTTCTGGAAGAATGGTCAAACATTCCCATAGACAGCGGCGCTTTGTCGGTGCTTCGGCAGCGCTGGCCATTGATTTCAATGGGCAGGGCCGCTGTAGGAGCCGTGTATACACTAATGACTAAAATACAACTAAAACTAAAATGCCATTTTAGTCAAAAGACTAATGCCCTGTACACACGGTCGGACATTGATCGGACATTCCGACAACAAAATCCATGGATTTTTTCGGACGGATGTTGGCTCAAACTTGTCTTGCATACACACGGTCACACAAAGTTGTCGGAAAATCCAATCGTTCTGAACGCGGTGGCGTAAAACACGTACATTGGGACTATAAACGAGGCAGTAGCCAATCGCTTTCATCTCTTTATTTATTCTGAGCATGCGTGGCACTTTGTCCGTCGGACTTGTCTACACACGATCAGAATTTAAAGGATCGGGTTTTGTTGTCGGAAAATTTGATAGCATGCTCTCAAACTTTGTGTGTCGGAAATTCCGATGGAAAAAGTCCAATGGAGCCCACACACGGTTGGAATTTCCGACAACACGCTCCGATTGCACATATTCTGTCGGAAAGTCCGACCGTGTGTACGGGGCATAAGACTAAAACTAAATTGAAATTTTACTTCAAAATTAACAATGGTCTGTAGTGCATGTTCATACCTCAATGTAATAATAAATAACATATTAGATTTTTCACTCCAGCAGTATATAATGAGTTTACAAATTGTAGAGAATTGTTAACTAATGCATTACAATTGAATTACACCCATTAGATTTTAGATGACTAAAATGAGTTTTAGTCGACTAAAATGCATGTGAGATTTAGTCAACTAAATACGACTAAAACTAAAACAATTGCAGAAGACTAAAATGGGACTAAAACTAAAATGCCATTTTAGTCCTAAGACTAAAACTAAATCGAAATTTTCTGCCAAAATTAACACTGATTACTACCCTTCTCGGGGCACCCAAATGTGCCCCAGGCCACTAAATTGTTCAGGTTTGGCTTGAAGAAAAGGTGGCAACCCTAAGGCAAAGGCTGCATATGATGGGCATAGGCTGCATATGATGGGCACAGAGGCTACATTTTATGGGCACAGAGGCTGCATATGATGGGCACCGTGGCTGCATTTTATGGGCACAGAGGCTGCATTTTATGGGCACAGTGGCTGCATATGATGCGCACAGTGGCTGCATTTGATGGGCACAATGGCTGCATTTTATGGGGCACAGTGAGACTGCAATTGATGTTTTTTTTCCCGAATTTTTCAGTTTGTTTGGGGCCACCCCAAAAATTTGGAGCACCAGCCGCCACTGCCCCCCAGCAAATATCCAACTCTCCCCACCCTGCTGCTAGCACTGGCCCTCTCCCCAGGACATATCTGGCCCCTGCATTCCATGCAGAACACTCACAATTCAGCCAAGCGCACTGTTTGCTACAACGAGCTATGCGCCACATTACTACTCTCTTTCAGGCCACCAAAAGTGTCCCAGGTCTTTTACAATCTTATAGCGTATACCCCCCCAAAAAAATGCCGCCGCTAAAGTTTTCGGGTTTGGCTTGAAGAAAAGGTGGCGACCCTAAGTAGAGCCCGTGTGGGGATTGCACCCCATTTTTCATGTTTTCTAAAAGGAAAGTATGACAGTACTGTCCATGTAGTGCAACTTTGATTGGACTTTACACTCTCTGGCACTCAAGTAGCATCAAATCGCATCAAAGTAGTGCAGAAACCTTTATGTGTCCACAGTCGCATGTTAGGGTTAAGGGTTGGGGTTAACTGTAATGCCCCGTACACACGGTCGGACTTTGTTCGGACTTTCCGACAACAAAATCCTAGGATTTTTTCAGACGGATGTTGGCTCAAATTTGTCTTGCATACACACGGTCACACAAAGTTGTCGGAAAATCCGATCGTTCTAAACGCGGTGACGTAAAACACGTACGTCGGGACTATAAACGGGGCAGTGGCCAATAACTTTCATCCCTTTATTTATTCTGAGCATGCATGGCACTTTGTCCGTCGGATTTGTGTACACACGATCGGAATTTCCGACAACGGATTTTGTTGTCGGAAAATTTTATATCCTGCTCTCAAACTTTGTGTGTCCGAAAATCCGATGGAAAATGTGTGATGGAGCCCACACACGGTCGGAATTTCCGACAACAAGGTCCTATCACACATTTTCCGGCGGAAAATCCGACTGTGTGTACAGGGCATTAGAGTTGAATGTTGACAATTACCCCAAAACCTCTAGATTCGCTTCTCACGAACGGGAACAGCCAAAATGGATGGAAATTCAGCTGGTCCCTGTTGAATCGAATTTCAATCCACCTGTGGCCAACTTATCTCTAGTCCAAGCAGGCAGGTTGCACCCCCACCCTTCACTGATTTCTCTTCATGTCTCCTCCAGTTACAGTGTATATAGTGTCCCCTATGGAATATCAAGTGTATATAGGGCCCCTATGGAATATCCAGGGTATATAGTGCCCCCTGTGGAATAGCAAGTGTATATAGGGCCCCCTTGGAATATCCCGTGTATATAGTAGCCATTAGCTTATACACATACAGTATCTCACAAAAGTGAGCACACCCCTCACATTTTTGTAAGGGGATCTATTTTACTGTCTTTCTTTGTTATCATTAACAAATTCCGTGCAAATCACTTAGTAGCAAAAATGATACTGAGTTCTGTATTCTCTAAAGCGGGCAGCGCTGGGAGGCCAGTAAGAGGGGGAACCAAGGAACAGTGCTCAGGGGTGGGTAGGGAGCAGAAACGAAGGGTGAAGGTCGGAGTTCCTGCACCCATTCTCTGAGAAAAAAGCCCTGGTGGTAAGTATTGTGATTGCCCCCTCCCCCGCAGTGAAAGCTGCACATACACCAGGATTAATATTGGAGGAATTGTAGTCAGTTTGTAAAATAAACAGAAAAAGAGACGAGTAGACGTAAGATGAAATTTTATTGGAACAGATCTTTTTGGTGATGGTGGAACTTTCTTCCCCTTTCTGGCTCCTGTATTGTCTTCCATTGGTCATTGGGAAATGAGAAGCTGCAGAACAGCTGGGGCTGCTGTTAGAAACCACAGGATCAAGTACAACCTACCTCACAGGGGCCTGCCCGGCATGTGGGTGCATGTGTGCTCCCCCGAACACAGACAGTGTGCATTTGGGCCCGCTCACCTGCACATCAGTCAGATTAGAGCATGCAGCCATGTTTGTACAGCCTCGTCTCCATAGAGTAAGCCTATGTTCACATTCACATTAGGTGTGGCCAAATCAACTGTTTGGAACATTCTTAAAAAGAAAGAACGCACCGGTGAGCTCAGCAACACCAAAAGACTCGGAAGACCACAGAAAACAACTGGTGGATGACCGAAGAATTCTTTCCCTGGTGAAGAAAACACCCTTCACAACAGTTGGCCAGATCAAGAACACTCTCCTGGAGGTAGGTGTATGTGTGTCAAAGTCAACAATCAAGAGAAGACTTCACCAGAGTGAATCCAGAGGGTTCACCACAAGATGTAAACCATTGCTGAGCCTCAAAAACAGGAAGGCCAGATTAGAGATTGCCATACAACATCTAAAAAAGCCTTCACAGTTCTGGAACAACATCCTATGGACAGATGAGACCAAGATCAACTTGTACCAGAGTGATGGGAAGAGAAGAGTTTGGAGAAGAAAAGGAACTGCTCATGATCCAAAGTATACCACCTCATCAGTGAAGCATGGTGGTGGTAGTGTCATGGCGTGGGCATGTATGGCTGCCAATGGAACTGGTTCTCTTGTATTTATTGATCATGTGACTGCTGACAAAGACAGCAGGATGAATTCTGAAGTGTTTTGGGCAATATTATCTGCTCATATTCAGCAAAATGCTTCAGAACTCATTGGACGGCGCTTCACAGTGCAGATGGACAATGACCCGAAGTATACTGCGAAAGCAACCAAAGAGTTTTTTAAGGGAAAGAAGTGGAATGTTATGCAATGGCCAAGTCAATCACCTGACCTGAATCCGACTGAGCATGCATTTCACTTGCTGAAGACAAAACTGAAGGGAAAATGCCCCAAGAACAAGCAGGAACTGAAGACAGTTGCAGTAGAGGCCTGGCAGAGCATCACCAGGGATGAAACCCAGCGTCTGGTGATGTCTATGCATTCCAGACTTCAGGCTGTAATTGACTGCAAAGGATTTGCAATCAAGTATTAAAAAGTGAAAGTTTGATGGATGATTGTTAATCTGTCCCATTACTTTTTGCCCCCTAAAAAGTGGGAGGCACATATACAAACTGTTGTAATTCCTACACCGTTCACCTGATTTGGATGTAAATACCCTCAAATTAAAGCTGAAAGTCTGCAGTTAGAGCACATCTTGATCGTTTCATTTCAAATCCATTGTGGTGGTGTATAGAGCCAAAAAGATTAGAATTGTGTCGATGTCCCAATATTTATGGACCTGACTGTATATGTTTTGAGTTAAGAGCTTGGGTTGGGGTTAAGGACTAGGGTTAGAGTTAAGGGCTAGGGTTAGCATTAAGGACAATTTATGTGTCCATAGTCGCATGTTAGGGTTAACTGCTAGAGTTAGGGGTAATTGTTAGAATGTTAACCCTAACAATTACCTTTAACCTTAATGATGACTGCTAACTCTTAACTCTAATGCCCCGTACACACGGTCGGACATTGATCGGACATTCCGACAACAAAATCCTAGGATTTTTTCCGATGGATGTTGGCTCAAACTTGTCTTGCATACACACGGTCACACAAAGTTGTCGGAAAATCCGATCATTCTGAACGCGGTGATGTAAAACATGTATGTCGGGACTATAAACGGGGCAGTAGCCAATAGCTTTCATCTCTTTATTTATTCTGAGCATGCGTGGCACTTTGTGCTTCGGATTTGTGTACACATGATCGGAAATTCTGACAACGGATTTTGTTGTCGGAAAATTTTATAGCCTGCTCTCAAACTTTGTGTGTCCGAAAATCCGATGGAAAATGTGTGATGGAGCCTACACACAGTCGGAATTTCCGACAACAAGGTCCTATCACACATTTTCCGTCGGAAAATCCGACCGTATGTACGGGGTATAATGATTACCAGTAACCGTAACCCTAATGATTACCTCTAAATCTAACCTTTAACCCTAGCCCTCAACCCTAACACTAGCCCTTAACTCTAGCATATAGCCCTAGCCCCTAACCCTAACACCAGCCTTTGACACTATATAACCCTTGTCCTTAATTCCAACCCTAGCCCTTTACTCTAACCCTAGCCCTTAATCCTTACATATAACCCTAGCCCTTAACTATAATGTGACTTTGATGCTACTTTAGTGCCAGAGAGTGTAAAGTCACATCAAAGTCGCATTCCATGAACAGAACTGTCATACTTTCCTATGAGCCTTAGAAAAATGCATTACACATGTTCAAAAATGTGCCAGAAATACGCATCATCCGCAATCTGCATGGATGTGAACCCAGCCTTAAAGTTTAACTTCGCCTGAAAAGGGAAGTTCTGCTCATTCTCATACTTCCTCCCTCCTCTACCACTTTTTTTGGGGGTTTTCTGGGAGCTGATGCCTATTTCTGAACCAGTACCCACTGCCACTTAGGTGAGTAAAGTGGAAGTTCTCCCCCCCCCCCATCAGATTGACTCCTCACGAAAGGGAACAGCCGAGATAGATCGAAATTCAGCTGGTCCCTGCTGAATCGGTCAAATTTCAATCCATCTGTGGCCAACTTATCTCTATTCCAAGCACGCAGGTTGCACCCCCACTGATGTTCACTGATGTCTCTCCATGTCTCCTCCAGTTCAAGACTGTTACTTTGGTTCTGGTGTTTGATGCATGCTTCTAGTCAAGATGTCCTCGGTAGGGATGAGCCGAACACCCCCCGGTTCGGTTCGCTGCGGAACATGCGAACAGGCAAAACATTTATGCGAGCACTGTTAAAGCCTATGGGACGCGAATGTGAAAGTGCTAATTTTATAGGCTTATATGCAAGTTATTGCCATAAAGTGTTTGGGGACCCGGGTCCTGCCCCAGGGGACATATATCAATGCAAAAAAAAGTTTTTTCAGGAGCAGTGATTTTAATAATGCTTAAAGTGAAATAATAGATGTAGCTCCCTGTAGTTTAGGCAGGGAGCTCCTCACAAATTTACTTGCCAAGAGTATTTATCTTGGTCAATTGATAGGGATCTATTGATTTCTCCCTAAGTTTGGCCTTGTTGCACTTCTCTCTTCTATCACTAGGTGGCCGGGTACTTGGTGGTACTAGATACGAGAAGGGCAACCCAAGGTCAGCTTATGGGTATATCGATATCTCAGCCAATGGGCAGGGGTTTTCTTGAATCCCTTGGCCTGCTGGGAGAACCTATATATTCGGGTGAGGTCAGGTGATTTGGGTTCTGTGCCACCTGGACAGCTTTCTTTCCAAAATGGACAAAACGACTTAAATCATGAATCGAGTTGAGAGGTCAAATCGATTAAAAATTTAAGCAAATCGATTTTTTTCCGAGACCGGACGCCGCGGACTAGGCCGAAGCCGCGGCCTCGCCTAAAAACTTCTGCCTGCAGCTCCCCAGGACCAGAGCTGACACTGCGCTGGTCCCGAGTAGCTGCGGGCAGGAGTTTTTAGGCAAGGTCGCGGCTTCGGCCTAGTCCAAGAGGCCGGACGCCGTTTTTTTTAGGAAAATCGAAGATTTTTTTTTTTAAGAAACTCTCCCAGCCCTAATCTTGACATTTTATGGCCTCCAAAACTGTGATCGGTAGTGAGGAAGTGAAATCACCATTTTACGCCCTTAGAAGGCCTGAAGGCGGTGCTTGGTTTTCGGGGTCCTGTACACGGCTAGACTACCAAAAAGTCTCACACATGTGGTATCCCCGTACTCAGGAGAAGCAGAAGAATGTATTTTGGAGTGTAATTTCACTATGCCCATGGTATGTTGGAGCAATATATCATTTAGTGACGACTTTGTGCTAAAAAAAAAAAAAATAAATAAAAATAAAAAAAAATTTTTCCCGCAACTTGTGGCAAAATATAAAATATTCCATGGACTCAACATGCCTATCAGCAAATAGCTTGGGGTGTCTACTTTCCAAAAAGGGGTCATTTGGGGGGGGTTGAACTGTCCTGGCATTTTATGCACAACATTTAGAAGCTTATGTCACACATCACCAACTCTTCTAACCACTTAAAGACAAAGCCCTTTCTGACACTTTTTCACTTTTTGTTTACATGAATAAATATTTTTTTTTTTGCAAGAAAATTACTTTGAACCCCCAAACATTATATATTTTTTAAAGCAAAGGCCCTACAGATTAAAATGGTGGGTGTTGCAATTCACACAGTATTTGCGCAGCGATTTTTCAAACGCAATTTTTTTGGAAAGAAAACACTTTTTTTTAATTTTAATGCACTAAAACACTATATTACCCAAATGTTTGATGAAATATAAAAGATGATCTTATGCCAAGTACATGGATAACCAAACACGACATGCTTTAAAATTGCACACAAACGTGCAGCGGCGACAAACTACATACATTTTTAAAAGCCTTTACAGGTTACCACTTTAGATTTACAGAGGGGGTCTACTGCTAAAATTACTGCCCTCAATCTGACCTTCGTGGTGATACCTCACATGCATGGTGCAATTGCTGTTTACATATGACACCAGACCGACGCTTGGGTTTGCCTTTGCCCGTAAGCACGGATGGACAGGGGTGCTGTTTTTTTTTTTAACTATTTATTTAGCTTTTTCATTTATTTTTCAACTGTTCCTTTATTTTTTTTTATATCATTTTTATTGTTTATCTCAGGTAATGTAAATATCCCCTTTGATGGCAATAGGTAGTGACAGGTACTCTTTTTTAAAAAAAAAATTGGGGTCTTATTATTATGGGATATTAGACCCTAGATCTCTCCTCTGCCCTCAAAGCATCTGACCATACCAAGATTGGTTTGATAAAATGCTTTCCCAATTTCCCAATTGCTGTTTATATCCTGCGAAAAAAAAGTCATGAAATCCTCGTAGCTTCCGGTTTCCTAGGGCATAGAGATGATTGGAGCTGTTCTGGTCTCTGATCAGCTCTATGACCAGCTGGTGGAACTACTGGCTGCATTTTCGGGTTCCCTATTGAGACAGGAGAGCCAGAGAAAACCATGAAAGACGGTGGGAGGGGGGATGTTCCCTCCCACTGCTTGTAAAAGCAATCTAGAGGATAATTTGCCACTAGGATTGCTTTTACATGAAAGCCAACCGCTGGCTGAAAAGAATGATACCAAGATGATACCTAAACCTGCAGGCCTCATTCTGGTATAACCATTCAAAGTCCAGCAACATACCATTACATTGCTGGTCCTTGTTGGGCATACATTATAATGTTCTTTTTTTCATGCAGCCTGTGGGCTGAACGAAAAAAAGAGATTAATCAGTGGGTATGCCCACCATTAGAATACCGCCCTTCATCCACCCACTTCTAATAATGGGCATACATGCACCATTTTGTTGGCGTAGCTGCTAAGCAAATGATGGTTAACAATAAAACAAAGTAACATTACAGTATAACAGTAAGACTTGCCATACCTGCAAAGCAAATAAAATAAAACATAGTAAAAATAAAACATTTTTAAGGCAATCTGTGCCTAAAAAATATATGCCAAAAAAATAAATAAAAAATATATGCCAAAGCATGGGAAAACCTTGCCCCCAATGTTAGGAGCAAATCGCTCCCCCACCCCTGCCCCCATGCTTCGGCATATATTTTTTATATATGCCAAAGCATGGGGAAACCTTGGCCACAATGTTAGGAGCAAATCGCTCCTCCACCCCTGCCCCCATGCTTCGGCATATATGCTCTTTTTTTTTTTTAACTGTGGTGGTGAAATCACCTCCGACAGCGCTGGAGTCACGGCTTTATGTATCGTGGGAGCAAACTCTGTTGCTGTCAGAATAAATAAACCCGTGCTGCATCTGAATGGCGTACCTGCTAAGCAAATGATGGTTAACAATAAAACAAAGTAACATTACAGTATAACAGTAAGACATGCCATACCTGCAAAGCAAATACAATAAAACAGAGAGAGAACAATAGTGAGCGGACAGTAGAGAGCGAACATAAGAGAGAGAACAATAGAGAGAGAGAAGAAAAAAAAAAACACAACTATTTTTGGCTTTTTTTGTGTTTTTGTTTTCACTTTTTTTCACTTTTATAAAAACTGTAAACTGAACGTTGCAGATTAGGGTCGCTCAAAATGTGATGGCCATCTCATCTTTCGAGACCCTGTGTTAGTGTGCCCTAGGACTGTGTAGTGCTGTACCCTATGCTAATACTCCACTAGTGTGTGGTAGCGTTTGAAACAGTCACCAATGCAGAGACCAGGTTGGTCAAGACAGGAGGGACAAAAAAAGCAGGTGTCATGCCTAAATCCGCGTTTTCTGCAGACACGACATCTTCTTTGGGGTGTTCTTTGGGTAGGGGTACCAGGGAGGACATGCAGAAAATGCCTCTCATGCAGCCAGCTCACTGCATTTGCGTTGGGAAGGTGGGCCATAGCACCGTCTGGAGACAGAAGGGCTGTGACGATCTCTTCTTGGAAATTTAGGAAGGATCCAGTTTGTGCTGAAGTTTTGTATAGCACAAAAGCGTTCAGCAGAGCCAATTGAAATAAGTATACAGACACTTTTTTGTATCAGCATCTGGCCTTACGGGCAATTAGGTACAGAGCCAACAACTGGTCATTGAGGTCCACCCCTCCCATGTTAAGGTTGTATTTATGGACACAGAGGGGTTTCTCCACAACACCAGTCGCCGTACGAATTTGGACTGTTGTATCTGTGTGAAGGGAGGACAGAACGAAAATATTCCATGAATCCCTCCACTTCACTGCTAACAAATTACTACACTTCAAGCAGGCTCTCTCCCCCCATCTAAGTCGGGATTCTACAAGCCGTTGGGGGAAGCCCCGGCGATTAGATCGCATGGTGCCACATGCGCCAACTCCATAATCACTAAAAAGTGGCAGTTGTTTGTGTAATAATTGTCCACATACAAGTGGTACCCCTTTCCGAATAAGGGTGACACCAAGTCCCACACAATCTTACCAGCGCTCCCTATGTAGTCTGGGCAGTTCTCCTGCTCTACGTGACTATCTTTTCCTTTGTAAACCATAAATCTATATATATATATATATATATATATATATATATATAGCATGTTGCCCTGTCACAGAGCTTATACATCTTCACCCCATATCTGCCACGCTTGCTGGAAAGATACTGTTTTATAGACAATCGGCCAGAAAACTTAATCAGGGACGCAGACAACTTGATCGGAAGTAAACAAGGCTGCAAACTGTTGGTTGAAGTGGTTTACGAGGGGCCGAATTTTGTAGAGCCGATCAAATCCAGGGTCACCCCGAGGACGACAGAGTTCATTATCATTGAAGTGCATGAACGCAAGATCTGCTCGTATCGTGTCCTGGTCATGGAGGCAGAGAACACGGCATATGGTGAATTGGGTCAGTGGACCAATATGACCTCCACTCACTCTTTTTAGTTACGCCCATGAGGAGGGATAGGCCCAGGAAGGTCTTAAATTCAGAGACCGTAATAGGTCTCAAATCTCTGGTAAGGGTCAACTGGAGATTAGCAGTGATGAATTGATGAATTTACCAGCATACAAATTGCTTTAGTTTACAATAGATCTATAGAGATCTTCCGTGAAAAACAGCGAATAAAAATCAATTTGGTTGGCCAGTGAATGGGGGAAGTACGGGTGCTGCAGAAGTGGTGTGCTCCCAATTAGGATTGGCAAATGCAGCAGGAAGGGCACTATGGGCTCGACGGACCTGTGTTCGTCTTCTTGGTGGCAGCGGGACACTACTTGTACTTGCCACCTCGCCAGCTTGAACTGCACTTATGGGATTCGCCACGTCACCAAGTGTTACTGTAGTGCTGGAATGTACGACCAGGATGTACTAGGCCGCTGGTGCTTGCCAATTCACCAGAAGGATGAGCGGCACTAGTACTGGCTCTCTGCTCCATACAAAAGTCCTGCGGTTCTTGCACCTCAATGACAGCAGAAGAACGGGGTCGGGTATGCCTGACCTTGGCAGGGACCACTACTTCGTCATCAGAACTATCTGTCAGGGTACCGCTGCTGTCTACTGGTTCGTATTCTGAGCCTGAATCTGACAGATGGGTGACTTCCTCTTCACCATCTGTCATGCTCAGAAACGTGTAGGCCTCTTCACTACTGTATCTTCGATTTGACATTTTGGTCTCTAAATTTACTGGTACACTAGTGAGATTTACAGGAAAAAGAGCTCCTGACTGTCAGCGACTGCTTCAAACTCTACAAAAAAACTGTTAGCGTTTGCAGGGATCAGGCCTGACTCTGTGAATGCTGCAGTTATGTGTTTAGTGTTTTTGTAAAAGACAGTGATCGATTGATACTGCACTTGGGTGGGCTGGGCTGGGCGGAGGGGCTAAACGCAGGTGCTAACAGGTATCTGGGCTGATCCCGCTAACACTGCGTTTTTGGGAACCCTAAACTGCTGGGGACGCTAGTATAGATCTGATCAGATATCGATCCGTTCAGACACTATACTACTAAGGGAGGTGTATGGTGCGTGGGTGTTAGCGCTACTGGCACTAATCTGACGCTGCCTGGGGAGACGCAGACCCTATCTGAGACTAAAAGCTAACTGATATAACCCTTTATATAAACCTTTATTTAGGTAATATACAGCGGGTGCCCTGACGCTATAAAAAAATAAATAGCTAACCAGCATCACCCATGACAGTAATACAGTGATCACTGGTTACAGGGGGTGATCAAGGGGTTAAACCTTTATTGGGGGGGGTTAGGGGGGGTCCCTAGACCTATCTGGGCCTACCACTAAGTACCCTAACACTGATTTTTATCACTAATGACACCAGTACAGTGATGGGTGTGAAGGGGTTAACTGGGGGGGCGATCAGGGGGTGACAAGTGTACCTTCGTGAACTGATGTCAGTGTAGTGTTGGTGCACTTACTGTGAGATGTCTTCTCTCCTCTCCTCTCTCTGGAATGGAAAAGAGTTCCACGAGGAGAGATGACATCACTTCTCCTGCTGTGTTTATACTTGCACATGCAGGGGAAGCATTTCATTCGCCAGGACCGATCACCAGGTTTAGGCCAGATACCATTGGCCTGGGGATTGATCAGTTCTGAAGCGAATTGGATCGTCGCGGCCTCCTAGGGGATGCGTGCGCGAGCGATGCTTCGCGCAGCTGGGCCAACCTGCTGCAGTATAACTGCGGCGGCTGGTCCGGAATCGGTTACATAATAAAAACTTTGTGATAAAAATCAATCTCAAATATAATGAATATAAAACAGAACATGTATATAATGAGTAGAAACACAGGTGAGAAAGTCCCAAAGTGATGTTAGCAGGGTCCTTTTACAGGATTGGAACTATTTTTATCACAAAGTTTTTATTATTTACACACAATACTTGATATATCGTTCAATGTTTATTCATGTTAGCGCTACCTGAAGCAAAACGCCTAAAAACGTCTTAAGCTCAAAAAGGAACATGAGCTTCTTTGGGTCAGATTACAGGCGTTTTTCTGCCTTTTACATTGGTGACCTGAACAAAATCGCGACAAAATCACAGTAAAACCGCCCGACTTTGACATGCTCATGCCCCGCCGATAAGCTACCTCCTCTGGGTCACCTTCACCAAAGCACCGGCGGCCGCTGGGGGATCAAATAGCTGCAGCCTATGAGAGCGGAAGGCGGAATAGTCTGCACTCCCTCCGCCTCTCAATACAGACCAACCGAAAGCTTGTTTTGTGTGTGAGCGATGTTTGGGGCGGCTAGGGACTGCTATCCGCCCTCCTCTTCACTTCCAGCACTAACAGCGGCTTGGAGGACAGGCGAATCGGGCTCCCCAAGGACCGGCGGAAGGCGCATGCAGTCCGGGACTCCACTGGAAGGAGCAGAGCACCTCACCCAGAAGGAGAATGGGCCCTGTCCGCTGCTGGCCAGAATGAATCTCCTCTGAAAGGTACTGGGTATCTCTCTCATCCCTCTCCCACCCTCTCTGTGACCTCTCTCTCTCTCTCTCACACACATGCAGGCAGGGGGAACTGAGTGGACAAGTGAGTGTCACTGATCTGCACCCAGTAGGGTGACCACATTTCCAAACTGCCATTCAGGGACCCAACCCCCCCCCCGTGCCGCCCAAAAAGGATGGTTTTTGATACTTTTTTTTTGCCAATTTTTGGGAAAAGAATGGAGGGGGACAGCAGCAGAACGGAGGGGCACACGGAGGAAGAACGGAGGGGGACGCGGAGGAAGAGCG
The DNA here is from genome assembly GCA_037952925.1 of Lithobates clamitans. NCBI lineage: Eukaryota > Metazoa > Chordata > Amphibia > Anura > Ranidae > Lithobates > Lithobates clamitans. The sequence continues at coordinate 4,800,575 of JBBGZY010000680.1, read as the reverse complement.
GAGGGGGACGCGGAGGAAGAGCGGAGGGGGACGCGGAGGAAGAACGGAGGGGGACGCGGAGGAAGAGCGGAGGGGGACGCGGAGGAAGAACGGAGGGGGACACGGAGGAAGAGCGGAGGGGGACACGGAGGAAGAAGCAGCAGAACTGAGGGGGGTGGGGGTCTGGGGACAGCAGCAGATTTGAGAGGGAGTGTGCATTGCCCACTGCTGTAACTAGGTAGTGTGGAAGTTACACTAACCTGAAGTACTCTGGCGGGCGGACCTCGTGGGCGGGAGGGAGCCGGAGGGAGGACTCGGATGAGGCGGCTCAGTCAGGAGGACGACTCACTCTCAGGACAGGCAGCTCAGAGTCGGCCCGGGTTGCGCTTGCTGGCTGGCAATGTGCAGCTGCTGGAGTAGCTGTAGTCAGCTCGGCGGCTCCGGGTCCAGGACTGGCAGGCACCACCACTGACTGGGGCTGGGCACAGGGCAGGCTAGTAAGTGTGGACTCACTGGCAGGCTGGCGGCTGCTCTCTCTCTCAAAGGCGTGCTGCTCAGCTGTAGCGTGTAGAGTGAGTCTAGACTAGAGTGCGCCGTGCCGTGCGGGTGCCCACTGCACTGACTCCCACATGACTGACGGTGCCAGCTGACATCACTGGTTGCTAGACGCGGGGCGGGCGGCCCTAGCCTAGCAACCAGTTAAGCACTTAAGCTGCGCATGTGTGTGTGTTACTTGTGTATACTGTGATAAGGGTGGCAGACTCGGAGACGGAGTCGGACTGGTGCCAGCCGACGGTGTGTTTTTTTTTTCATTCCGGGACACTGTATTGTCCCGGAATGAAGGTACCCGGGACACGGGACAAAAATTTCAAATATGGGACAATCCCAGGCAATCCAGGACACGTGGCCACCCTAGCACCCAGCACTGCTACTGATCCCCCACTCCCAATCACTGCTACTGTTCCCCCCTCTCCCAATTACTGCTACTGTTCCCCCCTCTCCAAAGCACTGCTACAGCTTCCCCCCTCTCCCAAGCACTGCTACTGATCCCCCCCTTAAGCACTGCTACTGATTCCCCTCCCCTCCCAAACACTGCTACTGATTCCCCACCTCCAAAGCACTGCTACTGATCTCCCCCCCTCCCAAGCACTGCTACTGATTCCCCCCTCCCAAGCACTGCTACTGATTCCCCCCCCCTCTCCCAAGCACTGCTACTGATCAACCCCCCCCCAAGCACTGCTACTGATCCCCCCTCCCAAGCACTGCTACTGATCCCCCCCTCCTCCCAAGCACTGCTACTGATTCCCCCCCTCCCAAGCACTGCTACTGATTCCCCCCCTCCCAAGCACTGCTACTGATTCCCCACCTCCCCCTCCCAAGCACTGCTACTGATTCCCCCCCTTCCAAGCCCTGCTACTGATTCCCCATCCCCCCACCCAAGCACTTCTACTGATTCCCCACCCAAGCACTGCTACTGATTCCCCACCCCCCCTCCCAAGCACTGCTACTGATTCCCCACCCCCCCTCCCAAGCACTGCTACTGATTCCCCCCCCCCCTCCCAAGCACTGCTACTGATTCCCCAATCCCCCCAAGCACTCCCATCTGTCCACTAGCCCTTTCACTCATCCCATCCGCACCAGCACTGCCTTCACTCATCCCACCCCCAGCACTGCCACTGATCCCATCCCCCGAGCACTGCCACTGATTCCATCAACCCCCCAGCACTGCCAATGATCACACCTCCCTCCCCCCAGCCCTGCCATTAATACCATGAGTCTCTGTCCTGGCTTCCTTTGTAGACTCTGTCCCAGGTCCCTTGTAGTCTCTGTCCCGGCTCCCTTGTAGTCTCTGTCCCGGCTCCCTTGTAGTCTCTGTCCCGGCTCCCTTGTAGTCTCTGTCCCGGCTCCCTTGTAGTCTCTGTCCCGGCTCCCTTGTCTCTGTCCTGGCTCCCTTGTAGTCTCTGTCTCGGCTCCCTTGTAGACTCTGTCCCGGCTCCCTTGTAGTCTCTGTCCTGGCTCCCGGAGCCAGGCTGGGACTGTCGGGAGGAGGGGACTAAGCCTACAAGGGAGCAGGGGAGGGGACTGCAGGGGAGCTTTAGGAGTCTGTCCCCCCACAGACTCTGTCCCCCCACAGACTCCTCTGATCCTCTGCACACCCCTCCCTGCTCCATCGTAGGCTTAGTCCTGACTTCCTCACAGTCTCAGTCTGACTCTTGGAGACTATGTCATGGCTCCCTTGTAGTGGTAGATGGTTGAGAAGGAACACTAGGTGTGAAATTCCTCGCCGTATTTTATGTCAGTTTCCATAAGCTACATCCTGGCGTGTTTCGGCTTTAGTTTAGCTTCTGTATGGTTCTCCATCGATCACTTTTAAATGAAAAGCCATTGAATAGCATCTGCTTCTTGGCTGGAATGCTCTCATCGTTTAGGAGGTCATCCATTGGTATCTTCTGCCTTGTAACTTGTCTGAGGCCCTGAAATAGAAAAAAGAGAACAATGAGATCCATGAATGAGAATTAGAAGAAATCCTTCTATGTAGGTATGCACCGATATATCGGACATGGGAAAATTATTAGCTGAGAATAGGGTTATCTGCATTTTGCCGATAGAACAAAAAAGTTCTGATAATGACATACCGTGTCCTATTAACTTCAGTGAAAAATTGCGTCCTATTGACTTCAATGCAAAAATGCTCCCTATTGACACACTGATTAAATACATACCTTTCGACGTACAAAGAATGGGGGAGGTGTCTCTCTCGCCACCACCTCCTCCCAGTTTATTCCTCGGAAAAACGCGTGGTTTCTGATGTTGCTGATGGTTGCTTTGCGCACCTCTTTGCCTTCGCACAGGAGCTACGGGGAGAAAAGAAAACAGAAAAATATAAGGTGACGTTATTGACGCATGACACACACTGACTCTCTGGTGGAGCCATTATGTCTACTCTCCTTGTCCCGCTGGGACTGTTTCACTACTTACCTTTTCTAGCAGGTGCACAAAGTCTGGGTCGGTGTCCGCCGGGTACGGTGGCATTACACAGTGTAGGACATTGTCACGGGTGCAAAAGGTTGGATGAGTACCGAAGGCCAGATCACATATCGTGACCCCCAACCAGAAATAATCCATGGATGGGTCAGTCCGCATCTGTGGGAAAATCAGAGAGAGAAAAATAAGGATGACAGATCAGGCTGGAAACCAACATCATTAACATTACAACAAGTTTCAATCTTTAAATTTTAACCCCCATCACATGGGCAGAGGATAGCTGGAGAGGACCCCCCCAGGACAGGACAGAACCTTCAGGGCCAAATGGTAGCTGGACAGGGATCACAGGGGCAGAGGGTAGCTGGACTGGACCCCCCCCCCCCCAGACAGGACCCTCTGGGCCAGATGGTAGCTGGGCAAGGCTCCCAGGGGCTGAGGGTAGCTGGACGGGACCCCCAGGGTTAGATGATGGTTAGGAGGAGCCCCCCAGAACTGGACATCACCCACAGGGCCAGATGGTAGCTGGAAGCGACCTCTAGGGCCAGATGATGGTTAGAAAGAGCCCCCCAGGACTGGACAGGATTCTTATGGCCAGATAGTAGGTTGGACAGGGCCCCCAGGGGTAGGTGTTAGCTGGATGGGACCACCAGGACCAGTTGGTGGCTGGATGAGGCCCCCAGGACTGGACAGGACCCCCAGAGCCAGATGAGTAGCTGGATGGGACCCCTAGGGTTTTTAATCTAGTCCTAATCTGATAATTGCTCTTTATATACAGGTTCTCTTTAATTCAATCCTAGTTTGGTTGATAATGTGTATGGGCACATTGGACTTACCTTGCATTCAGGCCTGTGTACACTTGCAATGCCGAAGTCTGTGATTTTGATGTGACCGGTGCTATCTATGAGGATGTTGTCCAGCTTTAGGTCTCTGTGGAGAAAAAAAAAAGAGTGTCAGCTCTGCAGTTCAGACAATGATCCCTCCCATAAATCCCAGTATTACAGATCCATAGAGGGGTGAACAATCACAAAGCTCTCTTTCCTCCATCCTCCTCCCTTTATGTGTGCGTCCAACAGAAGGGCGAACATTGGATGGGGGAGGAGGAACGGGTCACCATTGGGTGTTCAGGCAGCAGGAGGGGCAGATTGTAAAGTGAATAATAGTACTTACCTGTGTACGACTCCTCTGGAGTGGATAAACTGCAGACCACACACCAGCTCCGCTATGGTCAGTCTGAGGGTGGTGATGTCACATCCTTCCTCCATGTCCACCAGATCTCCTCCGCTCAGATACTCCATGACATAGAAGAGTTGGCTCTGGGGGGAAACAGACAGGTCAATTAATGCATTTTACTTAGAAGGTCCTAATCAGAGTCACATGTTATATATAACTACCCAAATATACTGCATGAAGTCTACCTATACCTACCTACAGTCCATCCATTCACCCATATCTACCTACACTATATCCATCCACCCATATCTACCTACACTATATCCATCCATCTATATCTACCTACACTATATCCATCCATCTATATCTACCTACACTATATCCATCCACCCATATCTACCTACACTATATCCATCCATCCATATCTACCTACACTATATCCATCCATCCAGTTCTATATCTACCTACAGTACATCCACCTATCTATATCTGTATTTATACCCATCTACCTATATCCATCTATCTGTATCTACCTATATCCTTATATATATATATATATATATATATATATATATATAGTTCACTGACCCAGCAATGAAATCACCAGACTGGGTTGATCACTGGAGGCCATGCAGATATCATGTAGCAATGTTTGTACTATTTTATATAAATGCTGTTCATTCTATACTTCTCTTTCTTCCGAAAAATTTACTTACCTCCGTCTGGAATGTGGCGTAGGCATGGATACAGTAATGGTCGTCCCCCACCTTCTCCAGAGCGTGGCGTTCCACCAGGGCTACTTCATTGCTGCGTGCAACTAGGAGTAGCTTGTCTACGATCTTCACGGCCACCAGCAAGCCGCTGTCAATGTGAGTCGCCAGCACCACCTGTAGGAGAGAGACAGTTAGTACATCATCCTTTTCCACGTGCTCTAGTTGCTAGGTCTGGTTTACACCTGCTTTGCTGTTTGAAGTGCGATCCCCATTCGGATCGCACTTCAGACAGCAAAACTGGGAAACCACACTCGTTTGTACATGATCATACGTGGTTGCGAAGGGGCGGTTGCAGCGCGGCACCATTCATTTGAATGGGTTGCGCTTGCCCACATCGCTGTTACTTACCGTCCCAAAGGCTCCCGATCCAAGTATCTTATGGAAGATGAAGCTCTCCGGAGTCAAATCCGTCTCTTCGTGTTCTGTAGGGGCCAGTATGAGTCCTGTAGGGGCCGCTGCCTGTCCTGTAGGCGCCGCTGCCTGTCCTGTAGGGGCTGCTGCCTGTCCTGTAGGGGCCGCTACGTCTCCTGTAGGGGCCGCTGCCTGCCCTGCAGGGGCCGCTACGTGTTCTGTAGGGGCCGCTGCCTGTCCTGTAGAGGCCGCTATGCATTCTGTAGGGGCTTGCTCTGCTGTCCCGCCATCTGCTAGAAAGGAGAAAGAGAAATACATTTTATTGCATATACCACATAAAGGTCTTATCACTGATTTCTATTGGTAATTGATAGCTGACTCCACCCACAACTCTTCATTCTAGTTTGCATTTAAACAGTTAAATTATCATCCAATCAATGAACTGCAGACTTAGAGCAAGCCTATAGGTGTGTTTTAGGTCAGCTTATGGTGGGGGGGGGGGCGGACTTTCACTGCCATGCCCAGAAATGTGGGGGGAGGAGGTTATGGGGGGGTTCAATTTTCACCTACCATGTGCAGCATTGGGGTGAGAGTTATGGGGGAGGTGAAACTTTCATTGCAATACCCAGCAATGTGTGGGGGGGTCATAAAGGGGGGTTACATTCTCATTGCCATAGCCAGCAGTTGTGGGGGGGTGGGGGGATTATGAGGGGGGCTAAACTTTAACTGCCATAGCCAGCAATAGGGAGGGGGGGGGGTTTCAGTGGAATTGTGCCAGCAATGTGGGGGGAGATTATGGGGGGGTGGGTGTTAAACTTCCAGATCCATGTGGGGGTGGGGAAATATTTGGTGGGAGTTAAACTTTTGCTGTCTTGCCCAGCAGTATGGGGGGAGATTGTTGGGGGGGTGAAAAGGGTAATCTAAAAAAGGGCATCTAATCCTTACCTCCTTCGTCACTCCTCCTCCTCTTCCTCAGATGGCTCTCACATTCTGTGTCCTGGGACCATCGCCTCTTCTCTCCTTTCCTCTTTGCACAGCTCTGGAGATCCTCATTGGCTGTGTAATATCTTCTCCGCTTCCTTAGAGGCTGGCCTGTCTGCTCAGTGGAGCTCCCTGTTTCCTCCTCTCTTCTCCTCTTCCTGGAAGCCTGGCCTGTCTGCTCAGTGGAGCTCCCTGTTTCCTCCTCTCTTCTCTGCTTCCTAGAAGTCTGGCCTGTATGCTCAGCAGAGCTCTCTGTTTCCTCCTCTCTTCTCCTCTTCCTGGAAGTCTGGCCTGTCTGCTCAGCAGAGCTCCCTGTTTCCTCCTCTCTTCTCCTTTTCCTGGGAGGCTGGCCTGTCTGCTCTGCAAACATCTCTAGTTTCTCCTTGCTGCTCCTCTGATTGGACATTGTGAATGTTCCAAAGCAAAGTTCCTCTCTGCTGATCTCCTGTCCTCTCTGAATGGTGTCTTTTATAATAGAAATATATATATATATATATATATTTCTTTTTTTCTTTCCTTTCCTTTATTCGGGTTTTATTTATGAAATAATAAAGAGAAGTGATAATATAATCTCCTCCCCCTCTTCCTGCGCTGTGTATACTGTATGCAATCTATATAATAGAATGCTGATAGAGAGCTCAGAATTCTGTGTCTGCACACACACTGACTCACCTACTGTTGTACACTCTGCTTTATAGGCTCACTGTGATGTCACTTCCTGTCACATGACCAGATTCAAAAATCCAGCCACAGCCAGATCTTCCAACTGACACTTATGCCCATATAAGGTAAACAGCCCAGATCATGTAATACAGATCTAACATATACCAAAGTGTTGTACAATTTTACACATTATTCATATACATTTACATAGTGCTGACATATTCTGTAGTGTTGTGCAATCGAAAACTATTATTATTACTAATCTATATATAAATAGCTCTGACCTATTCTGTTACATTGTACAATTTATATATTATTATTATTCAAAAATCCAGCCACAGCCTGATCTTCTAACTGACATTTCTGCCCATATATGGTAAACAGCCCAGATTATGTAAACAAGCACTGATAATATAATATGGATCAATACAGACCTAACATATACCGTAGCGTTGTACAATTTTACACATTATTCATATACATTTATATAGTGCTGACATATTCTGTAGCAATTCAAAATTTTTATTATTGTTATTATTAATATATATTTAACTATCGCAGACATATTCTGTAACATTGTACAATTACATATCATTATTATTAATATTACAGATTTCTAGAGCACTGACATATACCATAGCGTTGTACAATCACTCAATAATAATATTATTATAATTAAACATTTTATATTGCACTGATATATATATATTGTAGCGTTGTACAATCTCCTATTACTATATAATCTAAATAGCGCTGACCTATACCGTAGCATTGTACAATCACTCATTCTTACTATACATTTTATATAGCGCTGACATATACCATAGCGTTGTGCAATCGCACATTATTACTATATATTTTATATAGCACTGACATATACTGTAGCATTGTACAATCACTCATTATTACTATATATTTTATATAGCGTTGACATATACCGTAGCGTTCCTCAATCACATAATATTACTATACATTTTATATCAAACTGACGTATACCGTAGAGTAGTACAATCACACATTACTGATCTATATTATAAATAGCATTAACATATACCATAGCGTTGTATAATCACACATTAATATTATATATTTTATATAGCGCTGACATATACCGTAGCGTTGCACAATCACACATTTTTACTCTACATTTTTTATATAGCGCTGACATATACCGTAGCATTGTATAATCACACATTATTTACTATATGTTTTTTATAGCGCTTACATATACCGTAGCTTTGTGCAATCACACATTATTACTATATATTTTATATAGCACTGAGATATACCGTAGCGATGTACAGTCACTCATTCTTGCTATACATTTTATATAGCGCTGACATATACCATAGCGTTGTACATGCACATATTATTAATCTTCGTTTTATATAGCGCTGACATATACCGTAATGTTGCATATAAAAAGACAGATGCATAGAATTCTGGGACTTGTAGTTCCATTATTGCTATATATTTTATATAGCACTGACATATACCGTAGCATTGTATAATCACACATTATTACTATATATTTTATATAGCGCTGACATATACAGTAGCGTTGAACAATCACACATTAATACTATATACTTTATATAGCGCTGACATATACTGTACCATTTTACAGTCACTCATTCTTACTATACATTTAATATAGCGCTGACATATACCGTAGTGTTGTACAAGCACATATTATTAATCTTCATTTTATATAGCGCTGACATATACTGTAGCATTGTACAATCACTCATTCTTACTATACATTTTATATAGAGCTGACATATACCTTAGCGTTTTACAATCACAAATTTTTACCTTATACGTTATATAGCGCTGACATATACCATAGCGTTGCTCATTCATACAGAATTACTTTACATTTTATATCGCACTGACGTATACCGAAGAGTAGTACAATCACACATTACTGATATAGATTATAAATAGCGCTGACATATACCATAGCCTTGTACAATCACACATTATTACTATATATTTTATATAGCACTGACATATACCGTAGCACTGTAAAATCACACATTATTTACTATATGTTTTATATAGCGCTGACATATACCGTAGTGTTCTACAATCACACATTTTTTCTTTATATTTTTTTATAGCGCTGACATATACCATAGCGTTGAACAATCACACATTATTACTATACATTTTATATAGCGCTGACATATACCGTAGCGTTGTACAAGCGCATATTTTTACTCTTCATTTTATATCGCGCTGACATATACCATAGCGTTGCTCAATCACACAATATTACTATATATTTTATATCGCAGTGATGTATACCAAAGAGTAGTACAATCACACTGATGCATACCGAAGAGTAGTACAATCACACGTTACTGATATATATTATAAATAGTGCTGACATATACCGTAGCGTTCTACAATCACAAATTTTTAATTTATATTTTTTTATAGCACTGACATATACCGTAGCGTTGAACAATCGCACATTAATACTATATATTTTATATAGCGCTGACATATACCGTAGCATTGTATAATCACACATTATTTACTATATATTTTATATAGCGCTGGCATATACCATAGCGTCGAACAATCACACATTAATACTATATATTTTATATAGCTCTGACATATACCGTAGCATTGTACAAGCACATATTATTCATAGTCGTTTTATATAGCGCTGACATATACTGTAGTGTTGTACAATCACTCATTCTTCCTAAAAAGACAGATATATAGATATAAAAAGACAGATACATAGAATGCTGGGATTTGTAGTTCCACACAGGGCTTTTTTTCAGTGGGAACGTGGGGGAACGCAGTTCCGGCACCTCCTGGACTGACTGTATGTAATGGCAAGGGGTGCTGGAGTGTGCTGCAGGGTATTGATGTCACTGCGGGGGGGGGATCTATTTTAGCTGGAGGGGATCTATTTTTGCAGGGGGGTCTATTGTTGCTGAGGTCTATTGTTGCTGGTGGGGGACCTATTGTTGCTAGGGGTGGGTCTTATGTTGCTGGGGGGTCAGTTGTTGCTGAAGGAGATCTACTGTTGGGGGAGGGGTCTATTGTTGATGGCTGCCAGAAAGTCTGTTAACCACTTAAGGACCGCCTCACGCCGATGTACGTCGGCAAGGCGGCACGGGCAGGCAAAATCACGTACAGGGTACGTGATTTGCCTCCCGCGGGTGGGGGGTCCGATCGGACCCCCCCCCCGCCGCCCGAGGCGGTCCCGTTCTGTCCCCCGGCGATCAGAGACGAGGGGGAGGCCATCCGTTCGTGGCCCCCCCCTCGCGATCGCCGCCGGCCAATGAAAACACTCCTTTGCTGCTGTATGCTAAACAGCAGCAAAGGAAGTGATGTCATCTCTCCTCGGGTCGGTATTTTCCGTTCCGGCCCGAGGAGAGACGACAAGTATGTGAGTGCACCAACACACACACACACAGTAGAACATGCCAGGCATACAAAACACCCCGATCCCCCCCCCCGATCGCCCCCCGATCCCCCCCCAATCACCCCCCCCCCCCTGTCACAAACTGACACCAGCAGTTTTTTTGTTTTTTTTGTTTTTTTTTTCTGATTACTGCATAGTGTCAGTTTGTGACAGTTAGTGTGTTGGGACAGTGAGTATTACCCCCCTGTAGGTCTAGGGTACCCCCCTAACCCCCCCCAATAAAGTTTTAACCCCTTGATCACCCCCTGTCACCAGTGTCGCTAAGCGATCATTTTTCTGATCGCTGTATTAGTGTCGCTGGTGACGCTAGTTAGTGAGGTAAATATTTAGGTTCGCCGTCAGCGTTTTATAGCGTCAGGGACCCCCATATACTACCTAATAAATGCTTTAACCCCTTGATTGCCCCCTAGTTAACCCTTTCACCACTGATCACCGTATAACCGTTACGGTTGACGCTGGTTAGTTCGTTTATTTTTTATAGTGTCAGGGCACCCGCCGTTTATTACCGAATAAAGGTTTAGCCCCCTGATCGCCCGGCGGTGATATGCGTCACCCCAGGCAGCGTCAGATTAGCGCCAGTACCGCTAACACCCATGCACGCAGCATGCGCCTCCCTTAGTGGTATAGTATCTGAACTTATCAATATCTGATCCGATCAGATCTATACTAGCGTCCCCAGCAGTTTAGGGTTCCCAAAAACGCAGTGTTAGCGGGATCAGCACAGATACCTGCTAGCACCTGCGTTTTGCCCCTCCGCCCGACCCAGCCCAGCCCACCCAAGTGCAGTATCGATCGATCACTGTCACTTACAAAACACTAAACGCATAACTGCAGCGTTCGCAGAGTCAGGCCTGATCCCTGCGATCGCTAACAGTTTTTTTGGTAGCATTTTGGTGAACTGGCAAGCACCAGCACCAGCCCCAGGCAGCGTCAGATTAGCGCCAGTACCGCTAACACCCACGCACACAGCATACGCCTCCCTTAGTGGTATAGTATCTGAACGGATCAATATCTGATCCGATCAGATCTATACTAGTGTCCCCAGCAGTTTAGGGTTCCCAAAAACGCAGTGTTAGCGGGATCAGCCCAGATACCTGCTAGCACCTGCGTTTTGCCCCTCCGCCCAGGCGAGCCCAGCCCACCCAAGTGCAGTATCGATCGATCACTGTCACTTACAAAACACTAAACGCACAACTGCAGCGTTCGCAGAGTAAGGCCTGATCCCTGCGATCGCTAACAGTTTTTTTGGTAGCATTTTGGGGAACTGGCAAGCACCAGCCCCAGGCAGCGTCAGGTTAGTGCCAGTACCGCTAACACCCACGCACGCAGCATACACCTCCCTTAGTGGTATAGTATCTGAACGGATCAATATCTGATCCGATCTGATCTATACTAGCGTCCCCAGCAGTTTAGGGTTCCCAAAAACGCAGTGTTAGCGGGATCAGCCCAGATACCTGCTAGCACCTGCGTTTTGCCCCTCCGCCCGGCCCAGCCCAGCCCACCCAAGTGCAGTATCGATCGATCACTGTCACTTACAAAACTCTAAACGCATAACTGCAGCGTTCGCAGAATCAGGCCTGATCCCTGCGATCGCTAACAGTTTTTTTGGTAGCGTTTTGGGGAACTGGCAAGCACCAGCGGCGTAGTACACCCCGGTCGTAGTCAAACCAGCACTGCAGTAACACTTGGTGACGTGGCGAGTCCCATAAGTGCAGTTCAAGCTGGTGAGGTGGCAAGCACAAGTAGTGTCCCGCTGCCACCAAAAAGACAAACACAGGCCCGTCGTGCCCATAGTGCCCTTCCTGCTGCATTCGCCAATCCTAATTGGGAGCCCACCGCTTCTGCAGCGCCCGTACTTCCCCCCATTCACATCCCCAACCAAATGCAGTCGGCTGCATGAGAGGCATTTTTATGTCCTCCCGAGTACCCCTACCCAACGAACCCCCCCAAAAAAGAGGTAGTGTCTGCAGCAAGCGCGGATATAGGCGTGACACCCACTATTAATGTCTCTCCTGTCCTGACAATCCTGGTCTTTGCATTGGTGAATGTTTTGAACGCTACCATACACTAGTTGAGTATTAGCGTAGGGTACAGCATTCCACAGACTAGGCGCACTTTCACAGGGTCTCCCGAGATGCCATCGCATTTTGAGAGACCCGAACCTGGAACCGGTTACCGTTATAAAAGTTAGTTACAAAAAAAGTGTAAAAAAAAAAAAATATATGAAATAAAAAAAAATAGTTGTCGTTTTATTGTTCTCTCTCTCTCTATTCTCTCTCTCTATTGTTCTGCTCTTTTTTACTGTATTCTATTCTGCAATGTTTTATTGTTATTGTTATTGTTATTATGTTTTATCATGTTTGTTTTTCAGGTATGTAATTATTTATACTTTACTGTTTACTGTGCTTTATTGTTAACCATTTTTTTGTCTTCAGGTACGCCATTCACGACTTTGAGTGGTTATACCAGAATGATGCCTGCAGGTTTAGGTATCATCTTGGTATCATTCTTTTCAGCCAGCGGTCGGCTTTCATGTAAAAGCAATCCTAGCGGCTAATTAGCCTCTAGACTGCTTTTACAAGCCATGGGAGGGAATGCCCCCCCCCCCACCGTCTTCCGTGTTTTTCTCTGGCTCTCCTGTCTCAACAGGGAACCTGAGAATGCAGCCGGTGATTCAGCCAGCTGACCATAGAGCTGATCAGAGACCAGAGTGGCTCCAAACATCTCTATGGCCTAAGAAACCGGAAGCTACGAGCATTTTATGACTTAGATTTCGCCGGATGTAAATAGCGCCATTGGGAAATTGGGGAAGCATTTTATCACACCGATCTTGGTGTGGTCAGATGCTTTGAGGGCAGAGGAGAGATCTAGGGTCTAATAGACCACAATTTTTTCAAAAAAGAGTACCTGTCACTACCTATTGCTCTCATAGGGGATATTTACATTCCCCGAGATAACAATAAAAATGATTAAAAAAAAAAATATGAAAGGAACAGTTTAAAAGTAAGATTAAAAAAGCAAAAAAATAATAAAGAAAAAAAAAAAAAAAAAAAAAAGCACCCCTGTCGCCCCCTGCTCTCGCGCTAAGGCGAACGCAAGCGGCGGTCTGTCGTCAAACGTAAACAGAAATTGCACCATGCATGTGAGGTATCACCGCGAAGGCCAGATCGAGGGCAGTAATTTTTCCAGTAGACCTCCTCTGTAAATCTAAAGTGGTAACCTGTAAAGGCTTTTGAAGGATTTTAAACATGTATTTATTTTGTTGCCACTGCACGTTTGTGCGCAATTTTAAAGCATGTCATGTTTGGTATCCATGTACTCGGCCTAAGATCATCTTTTTTATTTCATCAAACATTTGGGCAATATAGTGTGTTTTAGTGCATTAAAATTTAAAAAAGTGTGTTTTTTCCCCAAAAAATGCGTTTGAAAAATCGCTGCGCAATTACTGTGTGAAAAAAAAAAATGAAACACCCACCATTTTAATCTGTAGGGCATTTGCTTTAAAAAAATATATAATGTTTGGGGGTTCAAAGTAATTTTTTTGCAAAAAAAAAATTACTTTTTCATGTAAACAATAAGTGTCAGAAAGGGCTTTGTCTTCCAGTGGTTAGAAGAGTGGGTGATGTGTGACATAAGCTTCTAAATGTTGTGCATAAAATGCCAGGACAGTTCAAAACCCCCCCAAATGACCCCATTTTGGAAAGTAGACACCCCAAGCTATTTGCTGAGAGGCATGTCGAGTCCATGGAATATTTTATATTGCGACACAAGTTGCGGGAAAGAGACAAATTTTTTTTTTTTTTTTTTTTTTGCACAAAGTTGTCACTAAATGATATATTGCTCAAACATGCCATGGAAATATGTGAAATTACACCCCAAAATACATTCTGTTGCTTCTTCTGAGTACGGGGATACCACATGTGTGAGACTTTTTGGGAGCCTAGCCGCGTACGGGACCCCGAAAACCAAGCACCGCCTTCAGGCTTTCTAAGGGCGTGAATTTTTGATTTCACTCTTCACTGCCTATCACAGTTTCGGAGGCCATGGAATGCCCAGGTGGCACAAAACCCCCCCAAATGACCCCATTTTGGAAAGTAGACACCCCAAGCTATTTGCTGAGAGGTATAGTGAGTATTTTGCAGACCTCACTTTTTGTCACAAAGTTTTGAAAATTGAAAAAAGAAAAAAAAAATGTTTTTTCTTGTCTTTCTTCATTTTCAAAAACAAATGAGAGCTGCAAAATACTCACCATGCCTCTCAGCAAACAGCTTGGGGTGTCTACTTTCCAAAATGGGGTCATTTGGGGGGGTTTTGTGCCACCTGGGCATTCCATGGCCTCCGAAACTGTGATAGGCAGTAAAGAATGAAATCAAAAATTCTCACCCTTAGAAATCCTGAAGGCAGTGATTGGTTTTCGGGGTACCGTACGCGGCTAGGCTCCCAAAAAGTCCCACACATGTGGTATCCCCATACTCAGGAGAAGCAGCTAAATGTATTTTGGGGTGCAATTCCACATAGGCCCATGGCCTGTGTGAGCAATATATCATTTAGTGACAACTTTATGAAAAAAAAAAAAAAAAAAAAAAAAAAAAGTGTCACTTTCCCGCAACTTGTGTCAAAATATAAAATATTCCATGGACTCAATATGCCTCTCAGCAAATAGCTTGGGGTGTCTACTTTCCAAAATGGGGTCATTTTGGGGGGTTTTGTGCCACCTGGGCATTCCATGGCCTCCGAAACTGTGATAGGCAGTGAAGAGTGAAATCAAAAATTTACACCCTTAGAAATCCTGAAGGCGGTGATTGGTTTTCGGGGCCCCGTACGCGGCTAGGCTCCCAAAAAGTCCCACACATGTGGTATCCCCATACTCAGGAGAAGCAGCTGAATGTATTTTGGGGTGCAATTCCACATAGGCCCATGGCCTGTGTGAGCAATATATCATTTAGTGACAACTTTTTGTAAATATTTTTTTTTTTTTGTCATTTTTCAATCACTTGGGACAAAAAAAAAAAATATTCAATGGGTTCAACATTCCGCTCAGCAATTTCCTTGGGGTGTCTACTTTCCAAAATGGGGTCATTTGGGGGGGTTTTGTACTGCCCTGCCATTTTAGCACCTCAAGAAATGACATAGGCAGTCATAAACTAAAAGCTGTGTAAATTACAGAAAATGTACCCTAGTTTGTAGACGCTATAACTTTTGCGCAAACCAATAAATATACGCTTATTGACATTTTTTTTACCAAAGACATGTGGCCGAATACATTTTGGCCTAAATGTATGACTAAAATTGAGTTTATTGGATTTTTTTTATAACAAAAAGTAGAAAATATCATTTTTTTTCAAAATTTTCGGTCTTTTTCCGTTTATAGCGCAAAAAATAAAAACCGCAGTGGTGATCAAATACCATCAAAAGAAAGCTCTATTTGTGGGAAGAAAAGGACGCAAATTTCGTTTGGGTACAGCATTGCATGACCGCGCAATTAGCAGTTAAAGCGACGCAGTGCCAAATTGGAAAAAGACCTCTGGTCCTTAGGCAGCATAATGGTCCGGGGCTCAAGTGGTTAATGTTGCCTGTGCAGAGATCTGTTGATGCTGCCAGGAGTCTATTGTTGCTGGGGGGAGAATTTTGTTGTGGGTGGTACATTGTTTTTAGGGGGGGATCTATTTCCCCTTAGCACATTAGAGGTCTCCCCACCACATCAGGAGTCCCTTGATCACAGTAGAGGTCCTCCTCATCACATCAGAGCCCCCCAATCACATGACAGGTCTCCCTATAACATAAGAGGTCCCTCATCCCATCAGCGGTCCCCTCCCCCCTCACCCGGTGTGATGAATGATCAGAATCAGCCGTGGATCCTTCCGCCTACACAGGGAATGAGATCTCTGATATTGAACAATGTTACCAACACGCTGTCACGGTCACCTCAGCTCTCCGCTCTGATACTGATTGTAGGATTGTAATTTTCCTCTTCTGTCTGTATAATAGTTTGTATGGCAGGACATTTGTGGTTCAGGGATTTGGCACTTTGCTGCCATTGTTCCCTTTTCTTATCACATGCAGGTGTTGCCGAGACAGAACCCAAATGTCTCACTGGAGGAGCTCAAATGGCATCCTAGGTGAACCCAAATGGCACCCCTGGTGATCCGAAATGGCAGCCCTGGGTGAAACCAACTGGCACCCTGGGGGAACTCAAATGGCACCCCGTGATCCCAAATCCCAAATTCTCCCCCCAGCAACAATAGACTCCCGGCAGCATCAACAGATCTCTGCACGGGCAACATTAACAGACTTTCTGGCAGCCATCAACAATAGACCCCTCCCCCAACAGTAGATCTCCTTCAGCAACAACTGACCCCCCAGCAACATAAAAAACCAAAGGGCACTCTGGGCAAACCCAAATGGCAGCCCCAGGGGGAACCAAATGGCAGCCTGGGGGTCGAGCCTAAATGGCATGCTGGGTGAACCCAAATGGCACCCCAGGGGAGCAGCCCGTCTCCCCCTATTCATGTGTCCAGCCTCCTAATCTACATGCTGGACGCATGGAATCCAATGGGGCTTTTTGTAAAGCATGTGATTAGAGCCAGAGGCTAGGCTTCAAAAAAGGGTGGGCTCGGGGCACAGGCAACTGCGCCCCGAGCACACCCACTTGTGTGACATTAGCAAATTAATATTCACTATTGTCACATTGATTCTCCTCCCGGGCAATCAGGAGGCAGGTCCTGAGACCTGTCACCCGATTGTCTGAAAGAACAGGCGATCCTATTGAACGCCTAGGGGGAGGAGACGCACGGCGGAAGCCGCCATGATGCAGGGGAGGAGGAGACGCGATGTAATCTATCTATCTATCTGTATACTATATACAGTATCTCACAAAAGTGAGTACACCCCTCACATTTTTGTAAATATTTTATTATATTGTTACCGTTGTGACAACACTGAAGAAATTACACTTTGCTACAATGTAAAGTAGTGAGTGTACAGCTTGTATAAGGCTCCATGCACACTGGATGTTAACATAACATTATAAAAACGCCAGTAGCTTTGCAGTGAGTCTTTCAATGCTTTTTAATGTTTTGGCAATAGCATTTATTAGCGTTTTCCTTGTTAGCTTATTTTTTTGCGTTTTTTTTTTTTCCAATGGATCAAAAACATTAAAAAACTCTGGTGAGCCACGTTTTTGAGCGTTAATCGACAATTATCAGCGCTTATGCACAGTTCACGTTTTTAAGCGGTTTTTGAGGTCCGAAAAACAGGTCAGACAACAGCCCATAAACTCCACTGCTGATAAACGTCCATGTGTGCATGGACACATAGGATAACATAGAGGGGAGTTTATGGGCTGTTAAAAAAAAAAAACAGCCAAACTCCCAAAAACGGCAGTTTATGAGGCTTCAGTGTGCATGAGTCTTATGCCCCGTACACACGATCGCACATTCCGACAACAAAATCCATGTTTTTTTCCGATTGATGTTGGCTCAAACTTGTCTTGCATACACATACGGTCACACAATGTTGTCGGAAATTCCGACCGTCAAGAACGTGGTGACGTACGACGGCACTAGAAAAGGGAAGTTCACTATAAAGTGCGCCACCCTTTGGGCTCCTTCTGCTAATCTCGTGTTAGTAGAAATTTGGTGAGAGACGATTCGCGCTTTTCAGCCTCGTGCTTTTCAGATCGTTACTGCTCTTCGGTTTGTGCTTGTGGGTTCGTATCTGTTCTTCGGTTCATGTAGTCAGTTGGCATTTGTTTGTCAATGCGTACCACTATTATTATTATTATAGTACGTATTTGATTTGCAGTGCTTTCTGGTCTGCTCGTTTCTGATTTTCAGCTTGCTCTTCTTCTCAGGCCTTTCTGTCTGAATGAACACACGGAGCTGAGACTTGGCTCGGGTGCCCCAATAGCAAGCTGCTTGCTGTGGGGGCACTCGATAGGAGGGAAGGGCCAGGAGCAGCGAAGATGGACCCGAGAAGATCAGGATCCGGGCTGCTCTTTGCAAAACCAACTGCACAGGGGAGGTAAGTATAACATGTTTGTTATTATTTATTTATTTTTTAAACTAGACTTTACAATCACTTTACAGCGTTTGTTACCCTAAAAAAAAAAAAAAAAAAAAACAGATCCTGTTCCCTTAAAGCATGGTATACAGCACGGTGCCTGTGCTGTGTAATTTGGCCCCCTTCTATCGCCTAAAAAACCTGGCTGATCCCCCCCCCCTTGTAAACTGGCCACGGTTTATCATGGCTGTTGAGCCCTGACACCGCGGTCAGTTTACGTGCCTCCATCATCCGCGGCTCTCCTCTGTCCTCCCCTCCCCCATCCTCTCCCCCCTCCCCCCTTTGCCTGTCAGCTCCGTTAACTCCACAGCCCTCCCCTCCTACTGCAATTATAGCTACAATATAAACATATGTAGCACCCTGGTGTTTAGGCAGGGTTGCTAATAAATTTAGTTTGTCAGGTATTAATCATCCTGGCTGATTGTTAGAAGATCCACTGTTTCCTAACGCTGGATTGCTGTACCTTTTCTTTTCTGTCACTAGGTGGCGCTTGTTGGTGGCATTAGATTAACAAGGGTGTAGCAAGGTCAGACTATGGATGGATGGGGTGTCTCAGCCAATTAGCAGGGGTTTCTTTGGTCCCTTGGCCTGCTGGGAGAGCCTATTTATTTGGGTGGAGTCAGGTGATCGGGGTTCTGTGCCACCTGGACAGCTGTCTGGGTGGACGTGTGTTATGTCGCCCTGGGCTGCTAGGCCAGAAGCCTGAGGCCTATACCAGGGACACCTGGCTGCTAGGCTGCCTGAGGCCTATCCAGAAGCAAGAGAAGCAGCATAGGGTTGGGACTGCAGGATTGGAGTCTAACCGAGTTGTGAAGGTTCAGCCGGACGGGGAACAAGTTGTGGTCGGAGGTAGAGAGCAAGCTGTCATCACTAAGGGACCATCCGCCTTGTTACCGGAGACGACAGCAGACATCCCAACCTGCAAAAACTCATTACAGGGAGGTGGGCGTGGCTTAAACTGTGCTACATATTGCGCGTGGCTTAAATAGGGTGTGGTTTTTAGAGTCTGAGATGACTTGCATAGAGCAGAATGTAGTAATGTTAAATAGGGAATGTACAGTGCAGAGTGTATGGCGGTGGATAGTTTGTGCAGGAGAGGAGTGCAGAGTGTATGTATGTGGGTATAATGTGCATGTGAGGAGTGTGGAGTGTACAGCAGTGAGTAGTATGTGCAGGATCGTGTCAGTAGGGAAGTGGACGGTGTCAGTAGTTCTTTATTTTTATTATTATTTTTTACAATTTATTTATTTTTTTGTTTTTTGTTTTTCAGAATGATTGGGGATGGGGGTAGTGGACATTGTCAGTAGAGCAGTGTGTCAGTAATTTTTTGTTTTTATTATTTTCTCTATTATTTTTTACAATTTCGCTGTTTTATTATTTTCTTTAAATATTTTTTTTTATATTTTTTTCACAGTGCTTCTGGGGAAGGGGTGGGGAGTATGTGGCGGTGATGGTGTCAGTAGGGCAGTGAATGGTGCCAGTAGTTTTTATTGTTTTTTTTACAATTAAATTTTTTCTTTTAAATGCTTTTTTTGTGGGGAGGGGGTGGGGGACCCCCAGATACCGCCCCCCCCCCCCCTGTGTGAAATGGTAAGGGGGTACTTACCCCTACCATTTCACTAAAAAACTCAAAAATGTTAAAAATGACAAGAGACAGTTTTTGACAATTCCTTTATTTAAATGCTTCTTCTTTCTTCTATCTTCCTTCATCTTCTTCTTCTGGTTCTTCCTCCGGCGTTCTCGTCCAGCATCTCCTCCGCGGCGTCTTCTATCTTCTTCTCCTCGGGCCGCTCTGCACCCATGGCATGGGGGGAGGCTCCCGCCCTTCTCTTCATCTTCTTCATCTTCTTCTCTTCTTCTTTTCTTCTCTTCTTCTCTTCTTCATTTTCTTCTCCGGGCCGCTCCGCATCCATGGCATGGAGGGAGGCTCCCGCTGTGTGACGACGTCTCCTCGTCTGACGGTTCTTAAATAACGGGGGGCGGGACCACCCAGTGACCCCGTCCCCTCTGACACACGGGACATGGCGGGACTTCCCTGTGGCATTCCCCGTGATGTCACAGGGAAGTCCCGTCAAGTCACCGTGCGTCAGAGGGGGGCCCCGCCCCCCGTTATTTAAGAACCGTCAGACGAGGAGACGCTGTCACACAGCGGGAGCCTTCCTCCATGCCAGCATGGATGCGGAGTGGCCTGGAGAAGAAAATGAAGAAGAGAAGAAGAAGATGAAGAGAAGAGCGGGAGCCTCCCCCCCCCCATGCCATGGGTGCGGAGCGGCACAAGGAGAAGAAGATAGAAGATGCCGCGGAGGAGATGCTGGACGAGAACGCCGGAGGAAGAACCAGAACCAGAAGAAGAAGAAGATGAAGGAAGAAAGAAGAAGCATTTAAATAAAGGAATTGTCAAAAACTGTCTCTTGTCATTTTTAACATTTTTGACAGTTTTTTAGTGAAATGGTAGGGGTAAGGGGGGGGAGGCCGGGATCTGGGGGTCCCCTTGTTAAAGGGGGCTTCCAGATTCCGATAAGCCCCCCACCCGCAGACCCCCACAACCACCGGCCAGGGTTGTGGGGATGAGGCCCTTGTCCTCATCAACATGGGGATAAGGTGTTTTGGGGGGCTACCCCAAAGCACCCTCCCAATGTTGAGGGCATATGGCCTGGTACGGTTTAGGAGGGGGGGGGCCGCACTCTCGTCCCCCCTTCTTTTCCTGCGGCCTGCCAAGTTGCGTGCTCGGATAAGGGTCTGGTATGGATTTTTGGGGGGACCCCACGCCGTTTTTGTTTTTTTTTGTTTTTTGGCACGGGGTTCCCCTTAAAATTCATACCAGACCTGAAGGGTCTGGTATGGAATTTAGGGGGACCCCCACATCATTTTTTTTTTTAATTTTGGTTCGGGGTTCCCTTGTGGGGAATTCCCATGCTGTTTTTATCAATTAACTTCTATGTGTATTGTTGGACCGGCAATGCAATAGCCGCGAGTAGTTTTAAATGGGTTTTTTCCTTCGAAATGTCATTTTGCTGTCAGACTGTTCTAAACACAGGAAACATGCACCCCTTTACAAGCATACTATAGACACCCCCCAGCTACGAAATTTAAAGGGATATTGTTTGACTTTAAGCATTATTAAAATCACTGCTCCTGAAAAAACGGCCGTTTTTAAAACTTTTTTTTGCATTGATCCATGTCCCCGAGGCAGGACCCAGGTCCCCAAACACTTTTTATGACAATAACTTGCATATAAGCCTTTAAAATTAGCACTTTTAATTTCTCCCATAGACTTTTAAAGGGTGTTTCGTGGCATTCGAATTTTCCGCGAACACCCCAAATTGTTCGCTGTTCAGCGAACTTGCGAACAGCCAATGTTCGAGTCGAACATGAGTTCAACTCGAACTCGAAGCTCATCCCTAGTGATGGGCACTGTGTGCATGGTGTGGCACTGTGATGGGACCTGTGTGCATGGTGTGGCACTGTGATGGGAGCTGTGTGCATGGTGTGGCACTGTGATGGGAGCTGTGTGCATGGTGTGGCACTGTGATGGGAGCTGCGTGCATAGTGTGGCACTGTGAAGGGTACTGTTTGCATGGTGTAGCACTGTGTGCATGATGTGCCCACAGTGCCACCTAACAGTGCCCACAAGTGCCACCTATCAATGCCCACAAGCGCCACCTATCAATGCCCACCTGTAGTGCCAATCAGTGCCACCTGGCAGTGCTGCCCATCACTGCCACCCATCAGTGCCCATCACTGCCGCCTATCAGTGCCCATCACTACTGCCTCATCAGCGTACATCAATGAAGGAGAAAAATGACCTGTTTTAAATTTTTTATAACAAAATATAAAAAAAAAAAATATATTTTTTAAATTCAGTTTTTTACATTTTTTTAGCAAAAAGTAAAAACTGCAGAGGTGATCAAATACCACCAAAAGAAAGCTCTATTTGTGGTGAAAAAAATGATAAAAATTTTTTTTGGGTACAGTGTTGTATGACCGCGCAATTGTCATTCAAAGTGCGTCAGTGCTGAAAGATGAAAATTGGTATGGATAGGAGGGGGGTTTAAGTGCCCTGCAAGCAAGTGGTTAAAGAAGAATTAACCAAAAAAAAAAAAGGTTAATTCAATCCACAAGGGCTTTTTTTACCACTACTATTCCTTTATATTGGCTTTTAAAATTTACAAATGCAGCAATTTAGAAATTGGATGAAAGGTTTAGCACTGGGAAACACTTTTTGAAAGATAAAAGTGCATTTTATATACAACTATATAGATCAGACCAAAATGAGGGACAATGAGGGGGAAAGAGGGAGGACATTGCTCCAAATCAGGGACAGTCTGTATATAAAAATTGAAAAGTGTACTATTTCCTGACAGGCTCCATGGCAGCATACGTGTGGGTAGGCTCCGCCTCCATAACTACCCAATAGGACCCCCTCTCCCATAAATCTTTGCTCTAGGCTGCTATCCATGTTCCTTTTTTGTCCTCCTCTGTAGGACCAGGTGTTGGTTCTCCTACCTGAAGATAAAACCTCCCTACGATCGATGATGCCGAGTGCCAAAGATTCCTCCGATAGGCCCTGACTATTAGCAGGGTATGGAGTGTAAAGCAGAGTAGCGCTGAAGATTGGATCGGTTCGTCTATGTGCGCACGGTCTATTGCCTAATGTTTCAGGCGACCATTATCTGCTGCCAAGTCCGGTGTGTGTGTGTATGGTAGTTGATCGTAGGTGGAGGGGTAAGTTTTTACATTTCATTCACATATGGCAGCAGTGTTTATGTGTATCATACCTCTGTGTGTTTCTTCCTGCTTCCTGGTGTCCTAGATTGGCGTTCCAGCAGCCGCTCTCTCTGTAACTTCCGGGTAACGGCGTACGCTCTGCGCATGCGCGGACCCAATACGAAGTCGAGGCTTGGTTCGCGCATGCGCGCGAGCGTCTCGCGTCTGACGTCGGCGATGACGTCACGGGCGCCACTTTTAAAAGCTGTGGAAAGCTTTCAGAGCCCTGGGAATGATCGTGGGGGATACAGCGACTTCCCGGGGCTACTATCTTGGCGGTTCAAGGTAAGACAATCTCTATTGTCTGGAGGTGGAGGTCTGTTGTCAGTCAGCTGATCCTGTGAATCTGTCTCTGCAGCTTCCTATTGTATTGACATTATGGACTCCTCACTGCCCCCTAGTGGCCAGCCCGCTTGTAGCAGGTATGTTTGCAGTTTTTCCTTTCTGCCTGTACAAGGATTGAGAGTAGGATTTTTAGGACACCAGCTGATTTTCTTTCTCTATCTTCTCTGTGTTTCTTTCCTCACAGCCCTACTAGGTCTGATCCACACCGTAGTTCCCATAAAGGAAGTGGATCATCAAAATCACACCACCGGCAATCTTCCTCCAGGTCTAGCCATCATAGATCTCCTTCCAGATCTGAACAGCGCAATAAAAATCCTTCTCACCCCCCTTCATCTCACTCTAAAGAGAGTTCAGGAAAATCATGCTGGGGATGTAGGATGCCTGTTCCAACAGACAAATCTCTCTGTGATCACTGCTTCTCTAAAGCCGCAGATGAGAGGGATGGTGCAGACCAGCGTTTGGAATCTATGGTTAGGCGGGTTGTGAAAGAATCTCTACAGGAAAGAGAAGCCCAGCAGCCCTGTGATTCCCCATCAGACCCATTATGCCCTCCAGTGGGTGAAGGTTCTGTGCATGAGACATGGGATTCTTCCCAACCAAGTCACCCTTCTGCTCCTGTTTCAGACAGCGAATCGGATCTGGAAGATCCTGGCGTGGGGTTTGAGTTCGCTTTAGTTCCTTCACTGGTGAAGGCAGTAAAAGAGGCCCTGAAGTGGGAAGATCCAGTTACTTCCCCCCCAAAACAGAGGAAGTTTTTTAAGCAGCTCAATAAGGAGCGACAATATTTTCCTTTTCTCTCTGAGCTGGGTGAGGTCATTTCTGAGGAATGGAGCAAAATGGACAAGAAAAGTTCCATGCAGTCAAAGGTCTTGAAACTATATCCTTTCAAGGAAGAAGAAGTAAAGCACCTTGAATCAGCCCCATTAGTGGATGCAGCTTTAATGAGACTAGCAAGATATGTAACGCTTCCCTTGGAAGACACTGTATCTTTCAAAGATCCTTTGGAAAGGTGAATTGATTCGGATTTAAAGGAGATCTACCTGACGTCAGGAATGGCATGTAAGCCAGTAATTGCAATAGCTGCAGTTTCCAAAGCTTTGGAATCTTGGTCTGATAATGTGGATGAGTTCTTAAGAGGTATCTCTACTGAAACAGCTAAGGATTCTCCTATCCAAGAGATCAGGCTGGCATCAGCCTTTCTTGGGGAGGCATCTATTGATGTCATCCGCCTGATGTCCCGGGTTATGTTGGCAGCTGTTTCAGCTCGTCGTGCCCTATGGCTCCGTCCGTGGTTGACGGACCCAGCTTCCAAGCAAGCTTGGTGCCGAATTCCGTTTGAAGGTTCTTCATTATTCGGCAATAAACTCGATAGTGCCATAACCCGGGCCACAGGTGGGAAGTCTGGTTTCCTCCCTCAAGACAGACGCCTACAAAATCAGAAACGCAGTTTTCCTAGAAGACAAAACTCTGATCGCGCTAGGGATGCGCGCAGCTACAGACCTGGTCGGGAGTTCTCTAGATCCTGGAAATCCAGGCAGTCTTCTTTCAAGAAACCCGCAAAAGGGGGTTCCTCTGGCAACCAGGACGCCACAAAGCCCTTTTGAGATTGGGCCCGCTCAGGCATGCCAGGTGGGGGCTCGTCTTCGCCACTTTGGGCATGTCTGGGCGGCCTCAATCCGAGATTACTGGACCGTCAAGACGGTCTCCTCCGGTCACAAGTGGGTTTTCAGCAATACCCCAAGACTCAGATTTGTTCCCACAGCTCTTCCAGGTTCAGAAGAGAAAAAGCAGGTCCTATTAACCTACGTGAGCTGTTTATTGGATCAAGGCGCAGCCGTCCCTGTTCCAGAAGACGAACAAGGCAAAGGCATGTATTCTCCTCTGTTCATGATACAGAAGAAAAACGGTACATGGAGGCCAGTAATAGATTTAACACATCTCAATTCTTTTATCCGAAAAGAAAAGTTCAAAATGGAATCTTTAATTACGATCCAACATTCAATACATCTGGGAGATTGGATGATTTCAATAGATCTGAAAGATGCATACTTTCACGTGCCAGTGGCAACAGAGTTCCAACAATTCCTCCGCTTTGCGGTAGGCAATCAGCATCTGCAGTTCACATGTCTACCCTTCGGCCTAACAACGTCACCTCGGGTCTTCTCAAAGGTCCTGTTGTCGGTTGTGGCTCTACTCCGTATCAAGGGGGTTCGTCTCCACCACTATTTAGACGACCTACTTCTCCTAGCTCAGAACAAAGATCAACTGTTAGAGCACAGGAGCTTAGTCATCTCCACCCTGCAGGAATTCGGGTGGCTTCTGAATCTAGAAAAGAGCCATTTAGAGCCAACACAATCTCTGGTGTTTCTAGGGGCTCACTTCAACACATTGGAAGGCACCATCTCCCTTCCAGAGGAGAAGATTGGAGTGATTCGAGACAGAATACACGCGGCCCTTGCGTCGTCTCACCTCTCAGCTCTCCAATGCCTGAAAGTAATTGGCACAATGACAGCTACCATTCCTATGGTGAAGTGGGCCCAATGGCATACACGACCCTTCCAAAAAGGGTTCCTTCAACAATGGGATTCTTCCAGCCAAGTCCAGCGCATACACCTTACGTCATCCATGAGGACGTCTCTTCTTTGGTGGCTTCAAGGGAAGAATCTGCGCAATCACCATTCAATCATGCCCATTTCATGGGTCACGTTAACCTCGGATGCCAGCAATCAAGGTTGGGGCGCTCACTGCCTTTCAGAAGTAGCGCAAGGCCGATGGGATTTCCCTGCTCGGGGGATTGTCTCCAACATTCTGGAGCTGAAGGCCGCCTTTCAGGCACTCCTGTCATTTCGCCATCTAATAGAAGGTTCATCTGTGATGCTAAGGTTGGACAATACAACCGCGGTGGCTTACATAAAGAAGCAAGGTGGAACTCGCAGCTGGTCTCTGCTACAAGAAGTGGAGGCAATAATGAGCTGGGCTCAGAAATATTTGTCCAACATCTCGGCAGTTTACATTCCGGGGATTCAGAATGTACAGGCGGACTTCCTCTCGAGAGTGCAATTGGACAACAACGAGTGGTCTCTCCACAGAGAGGTGTTCGAGTGGCTTCTGACCCTGGGAGTACTTCCAGAGGTCGATCTTTTTGCTTCTCCATGCAATCACAAGATGCCCAGATATTATTCGAGGTTCAGAGACCCTCAGGCTTACGGGATAGATGCTCTCTCAGAGCATTGGAAGTTTCAGAAGGCTTATGCCTTCCCTCCGGTACCGGTGATTCTGCAATTCCTCCGGAGGCTCAGAACAGAGAAGGTGGAGATCATTGCAGTGATTCCTTTCTGGCCCAACAGGCCGTGGTTTCCTCTGTTATCACTCCTGAGTTTTCAAGAC
Organism: Lithobates clamitans; assembly: GCA_037952925.1. Lineage (NCBI taxonomy): Eukaryota > Metazoa > Chordata > Amphibia > Anura > Ranidae > Lithobates > Lithobates clamitans. The sequence continues at coordinate 4,773,662 of JBBGZY010000680.1, read as the reverse complement.
CCAGTTCCCCTTCCTCTCAGGCCGGATCTACTGTCGCAAGGCTCGACGTTACACCCATGCCCATCTTGCCTACACCTCAGGGTGTGGTTCTTGAGAGGGAAAGGCTTGAATCCCTAGGCTGTCCGGAAGAAGCTATTCCAACTCTGCTTAGTGCCCGGAGGGGAAGTACGAACAGAGTATATGAGCGGATATGGTCTAAATTCTCTGATCACATGTCTTCCCGGTCAAATCCGTGTAAGTCTCCAGCAGTAGAAGACATTCTAAGTTTTCTCCAATCAGGGCTGGACCTATCTTTAGCAGTCAGCTCACTAAGAGTGCAAGTTTCAGCCATCTCGGCCTTCACAGGAGTATCTTGGGCTAATCACACGTTAGTCCGTCAATTCTTTAAAGGAGCTATCAGGCTTAAACCTCAAAGAAGACCTAGGTTCCCCAAATGGGACCTTCCTATTGTCTTGGATTTTCTCTCCAATCTCGGATCAGATCCTGACAAACCTCTTTCCATGAGAGATCTCACGCTCAAGACCACCTTCTTAGTAGCCGTGACGTCGGCTAAAAGAGTGTCAGAGATTAGAAATTTAGGCTCAGAAGAACCTTTCCTAACCTTTTTTCCAGATAGGGTAGTGTTGATTCCCATGCTTGGGTCAAACCCTAAAGTGACCTCAGTCTTTCATGAAAATCAGGAGATTGTACTTCCTACTTTCAGAACAACGGACGATCAGGATGTTCATCCACTTGACGTAGGCCACACTCTAAAGCAATATCTGGAGGTCACAAGTCCATTCAGACAAACGGAATTCCTTTTCGTTCTTCTCCATGGTAAAAACAAAGGAAAGCGAGCTTCGGTCAGATCAATTTCTTCTTGGATTGTGCAGACCATTCAGAGGGCATACAAGGCAAAGGGCTTGGCTCCTCCAGAGGCAGTGACGGCTCATTCGACCAGGAGTATCTCGACCTCGTGGGCAGCTTCCCGACATGTCGCGCCTGAAATCATTTGTAGAGCGGCTTCCTGGTCTTCTATTAACACATTTGTTTCCCATTATTGTGTTGAGCCTGCGGCTCTGTCATCTATTAATTTTGGTTTACAAGTATTGTCGGTTGACAATGTAAAATAAATTTGGTTTCTTTGCTCAAACATTTTTGCCCGCCCGTGTGTATTTTTGGGCAAGTTATTTCCCACACGTATGCTGCCATGGAGCCTGTCAGGAAAACGGAAAATTTATATCAAATACTTACCGTAATTTTCCTTTCCTGATAGGCTCCATGGCAGCAGGAGTCCCTCCCAAAATGTCTGGAGTAGGCTAGTTACGGAACATGGATAGCAGCCTAGAGCAAAGATTTATGGGAGAGGGGGTCCTATTGGGTAGTTATGGAGGCGGAGCCTACCCACACGTATGCTGCCATGGAGCCTATCAGGAAAGGAAAATTACGGTAAGTATTTGATATAAATTTTCCGTTTTTGTGTAATATTTCATCTGGCCACTAGGTGTCAGTAGCTGCATGTTAAACCACCCAGTAATGCTAGCAGAAGCAACTATATGCACAGATATTTGGATTGAAGGGTTAGTTGACACTATGCATGCATAAATGTTTTTTTCTTGTATGCGTTAAGCTGCAATTCAGAATGAATTTTAACGCAATTTATGTAGCACATTTCTGTGTGGCGGTTTCATGTGTTGCAAGGCGGATTACTGCATGCACTTTGAGTTCACACTTTTGCATATTGCAGTAATGCACAGTATACACTTTAAAATGTTGAGATGACAAACATTTTGAATGGCACCCTAAAGCATTAAAGAAATGCGGCTCCAAAGTATGGTAATGCGCTACTATAAACTATGTTGTACTGGATTCCCAAAAGTGGTGCACGTCTGTTTTTTGGGGGGGTTTTGCCACTTTGGTGTGTTGCCAGACCATTCATGTAATTGGACTGCCTTAACGCAACGCACGTTAACAAGCAAAGAAACACTTTGACGCAGGTGCATTAATGCAATGCACCGCACTGGAAAACTGTGAAGCCAGCGGGTATCTGGTTTTGACAGGCGATCCGAGTGGAAGTTCTCCTCTCCCACTCGGTACTATGGATGAGCTCAGAGGTGTTCGCAAACAGCACGTGCAGAGCCCGTCTGGAAGTCGGTACTGTGGAGCACTAATCACAAGCAGTGAGACATTGTCCTGATGTGTGGCTGCAGAGATCGAGAAATGTCTCACTGCTTGTGATTAGCGCTGTGCAGTGCCGACTTCCTGGCGGGCTCTGCACGTGCTGTTTTCGAACACACCTGAGTTCATCCTTACTCCCTACCCACAGTCTTCTGGGACACCTAACAGGTCCCAGAAGACTACGTGAGCATTCACAATGTGCAGCCCGGCTGAAGAATGCGAAGTGGGGGGTGTTTCTGCTAGGAGGGGGGATTGGAGTTGTGCTGGGAGGGGGGCTTTGGAGTGGTTGGGGAAAATTTGTGCTAGGAGGGAAAATTTGAGGGGTAGAGGATTTGTGCTAGGAAGAGTGTGTTTTTTTTTCCTTTTTTTTTTGGGGGGGGGGGGTTGTGCAGGGGAGATTTGGGGGGAGAGGGGATTTGAACTGAGAGTGGGGATGGGGGGGGGACAAAGATTTCTGATGGGAGGCCAGATTTCAGCAGGGGGGGTGGATTTGTACTGGGAGGAGGGGGGATTTATGCTTAAGGGGTAAACATGCAAATTAGTGCTCAATTTCTTTGGGGAGGGAGGGCAGATAATGCTTATACATCTTGGGAGGGAAGGGGTGCAGTATGGCATGCTCACCCTGGGCACAGTTAGAGAGAGAGAGCGAGAGAAGGTCTCAGCCACATGTTCTGTTCATGCCACCTGGAGCGCCCCATCTATTACGGGCGCACAGGCGCCTTCCCACCTATCAATGCATCCGGCCCTCATGCAGGACGCTGAATGCATGAATTCCAATAGAGGGTTTTTGTTTTGAAGCACGTGATTAGAGCCAGAGGCTCTAATAAGCTTCAAAATAGGTGGGTTTGGGGCGAAGAGCACTGCGAACCGAGCCCACCAAGTCGTGTGACAATAGCAAATGAATATTCGCTATTTTCACACTGAATCTCCTCCCTGCCAATCAGGAAGCGGATCTGAGACCCTTTTCCCGATTGGCCGAAAGGAGAAGCATTCCGATTGGCCAGCGAGAAGGAGGGGGGAGACAGAAGCTGCCGAGCAGGCGAAGAAGCCTCCCATGATGCCCTTCGGGGGAGCTACTAATACCAGATAGGAAAAGACAATTATTGCCATACTATTAGGACTGGGTTCCAGGCTAGTTGGGTAATAGCTGGAAGATCTCCTTCTCACCGCATATCTTGCCTTTTGGTCTTCGACACAAAGACACATCATCCTCAGGGTATACCACCCATTTTTTTGAGATGGGAACGAGAGACACCAATTAACAAAAGTATGTAGCCATAGGACACACCCGCTGCCACACCCCCTTAAAGGAGTATTATACAAAAAAAAAGATTAGTTAAACCCACAACTGCTTTCTTTTTTACCACTATCATTGCTTTATATTGGCTTTTGAAACTTACAAATGCAGCAATTTAGAAATTTGATGAAAGGTTTAGTACTGAGAAACACTTTTTGAAAGATAAATAGTGCATTTTATATACAACTATATAGATCAGACCAAAATGAGGGACAAATGAGGAGGAAAGAGGGACAGAGGGACTTTGTTTCAAATCAGGGACAGTCCCTCGTAATCAGGAACAGTTGGGAGCTATGTCAGGGGCCCCTGCAATGGGACTTTGTTGCAACATTCATCTGTAAATATCTCTAAAAATAAATATATATACCTGGGTGTATGTGCACAAATCCACCAGGATTCCTATCAGGCCAGTAGGTTCAGAACAGCAGGGACCACCCATGTCGTCAGCATGTAGGTATCAGGAACACTTATGGAAGTTCACAGCCAGATCTCAAAGTAAACCAGAGTAGACAGCCATAGCGCGGCGTAGGGGCCAGGTAAGAGACAGTAGCAAGGTCACAGACTAGTCTATGGTCAGCAACGAGTGGGCAGTGTGCTAGCGAATTATATACTGTATGGGATCATAGTCAGGGCCGGTGCTACCACTAGGCGAACTAGGCAGCCTCCTAGGGCGCACTGCTGCTTAGGGCGCAGCCATGGCCAGTTGCTGCTGGGTCCAAACCCCCCCCAAGAGCATCCTGCCCAAATACCCAGTCAGCGTCCCTTACTTGAACAGCATAGGCTGCGCAGCAATCAGAACTATCCCTGAATGTATGGCGGCTGACAGCATCCACTGCTGCCCAATGTTCTCAGTGGCAGGGTTTGGTTGCTAGGACTGCCTATGTCCTAGCAATCAATCACATGCTTGCCCCTCTCCCAGGCCCTGGCATTCAGAGGAGGAGGAAGCAGTTCCTCCTCCAAACCTATCCGGTCCCAGTGCCCTGCCTCAAAGTTTCCACCTGTCCTGTAGCCGACTGCTACAATGAGAAGGAACGAATCCTGATGTAACCGATGGGGCATTCACACTACTCCCCTCCTCCCCTTCCACTACCCTAACTACTTCCTTAAACATCTCCACTCTCCTTACCCCACTCTGCTCTTCCTTTCTAACTTTGGGGACCCTACTGAAAGGGAATGGGCTCTAGGGGGTATTGGGGACCCTGATGTAAGGTCGCTTTAGGAACCCTGATGTAAGGGGGCTTTAGGGACCCTGATGTAAGGGGGTGACTTTGGGAAACCTAAGAAAAAGGGGGAACTCTGGGGTCCTTGATTTAAGGAGAGGGGACTCTTGGGACCCTGATGTAAGGGGGAGAATTTTGGGGATCCTAATGAAAGGGGTCAACTCTGATGTAAGAGGGAAACCCGGGGGGGGGGGGCGCCCAAAATTTCTGAAGGATGCCCTGTTCCCCACACACTGCTCCGATGTTCCACATGCTGCTGCAGGATTGGATGATGTTAGCTGGAGATGAAGCCGTCTCCTGCAAATTTCAGCCAATCCGTGAAGAAGAGGTATCCAGCCAATGAGGTGCTGCACACAACATCACTTCCTCCCAGCACCCCAATCAGTCTGGCAAGGAGGTGAGAAAGCATCCCTGTACAGGTTTTTAGGGGGGGGTCAAGTAGTTGGCCTTGCCTAGGGTGCAAAATAGTCTAGCACTGGCACTGATCGTAGTCAGAGATGAAGCCAAGGTCAGACATTGGATAATCAGAGCTGCACGTGGCACCTAATTATTTTTCCCTAGGTGTCCAAGTCTAAACCTCCACCCCCCCCCCAAGGAAAAAACATTTACAGCTCACCCTAAGATCTACTACGGATAGGTAGGGAGAGGTTAACCTTGGGATAGCCAACAATATAGAAGTACAATAACAGCATAATGAAAAGGAAATATAAATGGTTAATGATATGTGAGCTAGTGGTGACTTCATTACTGGTTCCTTTCAATGAATCATTACAGGAAAGGCCTGACTTTAGGGTTCTGCTTCCTATACTAATTACACTAGAAGCATATATGATTACAGAGGAGAAAAGGGATCTGTCCCACGTCCGGAGTCTTGCTAATGTTACACTTTCTGTGATTAGTTTATTTTATTTTCTAGAAAATGTGGCAATGTGTCACCCTGACTGCTGCGCTTTCATCATCTAATGCTAACTCTTATAGAAATTAAGTGCATTTCTATCTAAATTGGGTAGATACAGTAACAAGCCCATTTAAGAAAAAGGACAATCCATTATTTAGAAAAAAAAGAAGTCTACTGTTTCAGTGCACTTCTCAGGATGAAGGAAAATAGTTTTTGGTGTGTGGCCGCTGGTTTTCCTCTTTAACCACTTCAGTACCGGACACTTTTACCCTCTTTATGCCCAGACAAATTTTCAGCTTCCAGCGTTGTCGCACTTTGAATGATAATTGCACAGTAGTGCAACGTTGTACCCATATGAAATTTTTACGATTTTTTTCACACAAGTAGAGATTTCTTTTAAATCACTGCTGGGTTTTTTTTTTTTTTGCTAAAAAAAACTAAAAAAGACCAACAATTTTGAAAAATAAACAAAGTTTTTCTGTCAGAAAATGTTATAAATAAGTAATTTTTCTCCTTCACTGATGTGCGCTGATGAGGCTGCACTGATGGGCAGTGATGAGACAGCACTGATATGCCGCACTGAAGGGCACTGATATGCCGCACTGATGGGCACTGATATGCCGCACTGATGGGCACTGATATGCACCACTGATGAGCACTGATAGGCAGCACTATTGGGCACTGATAGGTGGCACTTTTGGGAAATGATTGGTGGCACTGATAAGCAGGCACTGATGGGCACTGAAAGGCAGCACTGACGGGTATCACTAATGGGCACAGATTGGCATCACTTCTGGGCACAAATTGGCATCAATTCTAAACAAAGATTGGCATCACTTCTGGACACTGATAGGCAGCACTGATAATCAGGGCACTGATTATCTGTACAGTCTTCCCTGTGTAGAGATGCCGCTGATCGGCTCTCCTCTCCTCACACACTGTCAAAGAAATTAGTTAACTGCATCAATTACAACTGTGTAGCAAAGTCTTTGACCTCTTTCGGTCTAATGAGGACCTCCAAGGCCAAAGATAGCTGACATCCTTTAATATGTAGTGGGTTGTGAGGCATAATGGGTGCAAAGATGGTGAAAGTCATTGGGCGCCAGACACTTCCCATGCCCCGTACACACGTTGTTCGGACATTCCGACAACGAAATCCTAGGATTTTTTCTGACGGATGTTGGCTCAAACTTGTCTTGCATACACACGGTCACACAAAGTTGTTGGAAAATCCGATCGTTCTAAACGCGGTGACGTAAAATACGTACGTCGGGACTATAAACGGGGCAGTTGCCAATAGCTTTCATCTCTTTATTTATTCTGAGCATGCGTGGCACTTTGTCCGTCGGATTTGTGTACACACGATCGGAATTTCCGACAACGGATTTTGTTGTCGGAAAATTTTATATCCTGCTCTCAAACTTTGTGTGTCAGAAAATCCGATGGAAAATGTGTGATGGAGCCTACACACGGTCGGAATTTCCGACAACAAGGTCCTATCACACATTTTCCATCGGAAAATCCGACCGTGTGTACGGGGCATAAGTAGGGCTGGGAGATTTTCCACAAAAAAAAAATCTGCGATTTTCTTTAAAAAAAAACTTGATTCAAATCGTGAATCAAGTTTTTTTTTTTTTTTGGACACCGCGCCGGTCCTGAAGAGCTACGGGCAGGAGTTTTTAGGCGAGGCCGCAGCTTAGTCCACGGCGTCCGGCCTCGCGGACTAAGCCGAAGCCGCGGCCTCACCTAAAAACTCCTGCCCGCAGCTCCTCAGGACCGGCGCGGTGGAAAAAAAAAAATCTAGAAAAATCGATTTTGCTTAAATTTTGAATCGATTTGACCTCAACTAGATTCAAGATTTAAATCGATTTTTTTTCCCCAGCCCTACTTCTTAGATGTGAAAAAGGTTTTATTTCTTTTGACAGTTCTTTATGTATATTTTGGGGGAAAGAGGGTTAGGGCTAGGACACCCTTAGATAGTTGCAAACTCAATTGGCAGACTCAGAGACTTCAATAGGGGGACAGCCGTGCAGGGAAAGGCCCCAGCAAGAAGCCACATCTGAACTTGCAAGAATCCTTTCTCCTATGGTAACAGTCCCTTAACAGTTCCTAACTCAAACGTATCAGTTCTTTCAGCTCCAGTACAACTGCTCCTTGTAGTGCTTCAATACTCCGGTCTCTCACTAGACCCCCTGATTCACTGACTCTGAATCCCTTGAGCTCCTCCAAGGTTTGCAGTGGTATCCCCTAAAGCATCACCCCTGCTTCTCTGCTGGGTCCCTAGCTTGGCACTCCAGAGACTTCTCAAGCTTCACCCCTGCTAACCGGCTTGGTCCCTGGCTTGACACACAAGGCTGCTCTGCAAGTGTCTCCTCCGCTGGTTGGTTCCCTGACTTGATCACCCTCTGAAGTTTCCCAATTCTCCACCATGCCCTTTCGGTGAGAATATGGTTCCCGTACTTGCTTCAGTTACTCACTGTGGTCCCTGGTAAAGGTGATGGGTCCCTTCATGGTGACAGCTTCCCTTCTACCTCCGACCACTGACAGGTTCTCTGGCCAGCAGAACCGTCACTTATGGTTGGACTGCAGGCCGCAATCCCAACCCTGCGCTGCTCTCTCACTTCTGGATATGCCCTCACACAGCCTGGCAGCCAGATGCCCCCGGGATGGGCCCAATCTCCGGCCTAACAGCCCGAGGCGTACGACACATATCCACCCAGACAGTCATCCTGGTGGCACAGAACATAGATCACCGGACCTCACCTGAATATATAGGCTCTCCCAGCAGGCCCAGGGATTCAAGAAAACCCTGCCCATTGGCTGTGATACCCCATATACCCTTAACCTGACCTTGGGTTGCTCTTCTCATACCACCAAGTACCCGTCCACCTAGTGGTAGAAGAAAAAAGTGCAACAAGGCCAAACATAGGGAGAAATCAATAGATCTCTATCAATTGGCCAAGATAACTATTCTTGGCAAGTAAATTTGTGAGGAGCTCCCTGACTAAACCTTCAGGGTGCTACATCTGAAATAGAAGGTTTGTCTATATTCACATGGCTGTATATTACATTACATTTTCTGTGTATTGACTTGGATGTGGCGTTTCCCTAGTGGTGCTGCCCATACCTGAAATTTAGGAAACCCCCCTACACAAGTTCATTCATGTGGTTGCCTAAAGGTGGGTCCCATTTGCTGCTGAAAGGATGGTTCACATAGCAGGACCACAGGTCCTGTACTGCTTCCGCACCAGATTGCACCACAAGGTGAGCTCCCTTTGTATATACACTTACCGGCCACTTTATTAGGTACACCTTGCTAGTACCGGGTTGGACCCCCTTTTGCCTTCAGAACTACCTTCATTCTTGGTGGTATATATTCAACAAGGTTTTGGAAACATTCTTCAGAGATTTTGGTCCATATTGACATGATAGCACCACGCAGTTGCTGCAGATCTGTCGGCTGCACATCCATGATGTGAATCTCCCGTTCCACCACATCCCAAAGGTGCTCTATTGGATTGAGATCTGGTGAGTGTGGAGGCCATTGGAGTACAGTGACCTCGTTGTCATGTCCAAGAAACCAGTTTGAGATGATTTGAGGTTTGTGACATGGTCCTGCTGGAAGGAGCCATCAGAAGATGGGTAGACTGTAGTCATAAAGGGATGGATATGCTCAGCAACAATACTCAGGTAGGCCGTGGTGTTTAAATGATACTCAATTGGTACTAAGGGGCTCAAAGTGTGCCAAGAATATACCCCCCACACCATTACACCACCACCAGCCTGAACCGTTGATACAAGGCAGGATGGATCCATGCTTTCATGTTGTTTTACACCAAATTCTGACCCTACTGGTAATGTTTTTCCAATCTTCTATTGTCCAATTTTAGTGATCCTGTGCAAATTGTAGCCTCAGTTTCCTCTTCTTAGATGACAGGAGTGGCACCCGGCATGGTCTTCTGCTGCTGTAGTCCATCTGCCTCAAGTAGGGTTGTCCTGATACCGACACTAATATCAATATTGGGACCGATACTGAGCATTTGTGCGAGTACAAGTGCTCCCGATGCCTAATCTGATACCTGCAACCGGAAGTCAGCGGGACCTGAGAGGGCGGAGCGGAGAGCGATCTGGCAGCAGTAGAACTACGGGTAAGCTGGCCAAGGCAGGAATGCAGGGCGCTGCTGCATATTCTGTCCAGAACGGTGACCGGAGCCATCACATTCAGTACAGGAAGTGATCGCTCCGTGTCTCCGTCAGGGAGTAAACATCACAACGCCCATCTTGGTACACCCTGCACTCGGCCGCAGTAAGCCAGCAGTGGACATCTTGTTACACCCAGCCCATTTGGGCTGGGAGTAACAAGATGTCCACTGCTGGCTTACTGCAGCCGAGTTGAGGTGTACCAAGATGGGCGTCGCGGCATACTTACTAGATGTTAAATGTCATGAATTATGAGAGGCAAGGAGAGATTTTGCATATAGCATTGCAAAATCCTTCCTTTTCTCTCATCATTCATGTCATTTATTATGCAATTGCCAATTATTGCTGCATTTCAGTGCCCATCAGTGCCTGCCCATAAGTGCCGCCTATCAGTGCCCATAAGTGCCATCTATCAGTGCCCATCAGTCAGTGCCAACCATCAGTGTCAGCCATTACTGCCAGCCAGCTGTCAGTGCTACCTATCGGTGCCCATAAGTGGCATCTATCAGTGCCCATAAGTGCTGCCTATCAGTGCCATTTATCAGTGCCAGCCGTTAGTGCCACCTATCGGTGCTGATTATCAGTGCCATCAGTCAGTGCCATCTATCAATTTCAGCCATCAGTGCCCATCAGTCAAACTGTCACATGACATTAAAAAAAAGTATCGGTAATCGGTATCAGCGAGTACTTGAAAAAAAGTATCGGTACTTGTACTCGGTCTTAAAAAAGTGGTATCGGGACAACCCTAGCTTCAAAGTTCAATGTGCTGAGCATTCAGAGATGGTATTTTGCATACATTGGTTGTAACAAGTGGTTATTTGAGTAAGGCCCCTTTCACACTGGGGCAGTGGGGGCATCAGCGGTAAAACAGCGCTATTTTTAGCGCTGTTTTTGCAGCGGTATTCGGCCGCTAGCGGTCGAAAAAGGGTTAAAACCGCTCGCATAGCGCGGTATTGCCGCGGTATAGCCGCGCTGCCCCATTGATTTCAATGGGCAGGAGCGGTTTAGGAGCGGTGAATACACCGCTCCTTCACCGCACCAAAGACGCGGCTTGCAGGAGTTTTTTTCTTCTCCTGCCAGCGCACCGCTTCAGTGTGAAAGCCCTCGGGCTTTCACACTGAACAAACAGTAGAGGCTGTTTTGGGTCGGTTTGCAGGCATTATTTTTAGCGCAATAATGCCTGCAAACCGCCCCAGTGTGAAAGGGCTCTTGCTGTTGCCTTTTTATCATCTGGAACCAGTCTGCCCATTCTCCTCTGACCTCCGACATCAACTGCCGCTCATTGGATATTTTCTCTTTTTCGGACCATTCTCTGTAAACCCTAGAGTTGGTTGTGTGTGAAAATCCCAGTAGATCAGCAGTTTTTGAAATATTCAGACCAGCCCTTGTGGCACCAACAACCATAGTAGTTACATAGTAGGTGAGGTTGAAAAATACACAAGTCCATCAAGTCCATCCTATGTGTGTGATTATATGTCAGTATAACGTTGTATACCCCTGTATGTTGTGGTCGTTCAGGTGCTTATCTAATAGTTTTTTTAAACCGTCGATGCTCCCCGCTGAGACCACCACCTGTCGAAGGGAATTCCACATCCTTGCAGCTCTTACAGTAAAGAACCCTCTACGTAGTTTAAGGTTAAACCTCTTTTCTGCTAATTTTGTCCATGTCACGTTCAAAGTCACTTAAATCCCCTTTCTTCCCCATTCTGATGCTCGGTTTGAACTTCAGCAAGTCATCTCCACCACATCTATATGCCTAAATACATTGAGTTGCTACCATGTGATTGGTTGATTAGCAATTTGTATTACCAAGAAATTGAACAGGTATACCTACCCTGTTTCCCCGAAAATAAGACCTAGCGTGATTGTCGGTGATGGCTGCAATATAAGCCATACCCCCCAAATAAGCCCTAGTTAAAGTCATTGTAGGTCTTATTTTCGGGGAAACAGGGTAGGGCTTATTTGGGGGGTAGGGCTTATATTGCAGCCATCACTGACCATCACACTAGGTCTTATTTTCGGGGAAACGGTAATAAAGTGGCCGGTGAGTGTATAGCCACTTGGACAAAGGAAGTGACTCACTCATACAGGGGAAGTCATGTCACACAGTTACATTACCCCGCTTCTCATGTATCCCAGTCAGCTCTGGTCAGTTCTGGTCAGCCCCTTCCCACTACTGGTTACTAAGATTGACTTTCACATTGATGGATAAAAAGAAAGGTGCAAGAGATAGGAGGAGCAAGCCAAGCTGATGTCCATGGAAGCTGGTCGCCCATAGCTAAGAGAAGCACCAATGCTATTCAGGTATTCCAATCAGCTCTGTTCAGTTCTGATCAGCCCCTTCCCACTACTGGTTACTGAGATTGACCTTCACATTGATGGATAAATAGTAAGGCGCAAGAGATAGGAGGGTCAAGCCGAGCTGGCATCCATAAATGCTGGTTGCTCTTGGCCAAGAGAAGAACCCTGCCATTCAGGTATCCCAGTGTTCATTAGATGAACAAATCAAATGCCTGTGATACTATGTACATGTCATTTTGAAGAATTGAATGGTATAGGTCCACTTTAAAGGGACTCCAGGCATTGGACTGCTAAGCTCTGTCTAGACAGCTTTAAAGAGACACAGTCACATTGTCCATTCAGGGCAAAGTAACAACGTCTTTGTAAAGCATCCCTGAACCCTTGCCAGCACTTTTTCAAAACTTCTTCCTCCTTCAAACCTCTAGTGCTGGTTGGTGTTGGAAGCCAAGGGAAGAGAGCAACATCAACACCCCCCCCCCCCCCAATCATGTGACAGTGCTTGGGCTGGGCACTTGGCTACTAGACCCCAACATTGTCACATGGAATTAAGTCACATGCTCCTCTATACCTGGAAGCACCAGCTATTGTCACTGGCTGTGATGAAGGTAGGAGTGGCAAGGGAGTTCTGGCAAGGTGAGTTGGGAAGCCCCTTTTCAAAGACACTGCTACTTTGCCCTGAATGGCTGAGATGACAGTCTCTCTTTACATTTTTAGAGATTATTCACTTGTATGAACGTGCAGATGATGTGTGTTGGTGTGCACTCCATTTTGGGTGCACCCATTCATTCATGTGCTCCGGAACATGAAGAGTATATCACAAATTTTAATATAAGTGTAAATGCGCTTTAAGACTCAGTAATGGCATGCTGAGTGTAGGCAGGTGCCTATGTTTTGTTACTATCATGGGATGTTGGTTCTATTTTTTTAATTGCTGGCTGATGAGGTTTTTGTAGGCCAATTTAATGCTTTGGAGAAGCCATGCTGCTGTCATCTTAACTGAAGCTGACTGACTTTTTTTTTTTGCACAATCCCATCAAGGACATTCTTTCTAGATAACTAGAGATGAGCCCGCTAATATGTGAATTCGTTGATTGTCTTCCTGGCTTGCAAAAGAATTGATAGTACAAGATCTAACAGACCGAGTCCCCTCAACTTTGTCCCTTCAACCTCCCGCCCACTTTTTTTTTCTTTCTTGGGATATGAATGGACACATTAGCCTTGGATCTGAAGGTTCCTCACTAAGGAACGTCCCCATGGATGAAACACTTTCATTTCCCACAGCAGGAGACACCACCACCTGTGGGGCCAAACTGGAAGAATTGCAATCCACTTGCACTTCCTCTTTTCAATCTGTTTGCAAACTCTTAAGAAGAAATGGTTGGAAGATATAAACCAACTGGAATGTTGAAATCTGGGCTAACACATCTTCTCCCAGAGCACAAGGATTGTGACTTCAGGAGAAGTATAGGGGTAGTTGATAAATGAGACTGAATACCATCAATCATCTTGAAATCTCAATTTTCATGTCTAGAGACCATTTCTTGAGGCTCAGAGTCCACTATTGCTCATTCTGCGATATTAGTTGCTGAGAACGACTGTGTGTCTAGGGAAGATCTTTATAGCTACTAAAAGGTGCTCCCCTATAGGTCCTACGAGGCAGGGCTCAATCCAATCATGGAGATATGAAAAGGCACCAAAGACATATAAAACATAATCAAAAGACTTACATTAATGGCTAAATGAAATAATACTTAGATACTAATGATCAAATGTTTTGGGGTACTGTCTCTCCCCCTTTTTTAAGAAAGGTCCTCTGATTACTGTTACTCTTTCAGGTATTTTGCTCTTTGTAAGATTTCATAACAACGATATCCTTTTGTATATGTTGTACTGTATATGTCTTTAAAGCGGAGTTCCACACAAAAATGGAACTTCTGCTTTTCGGGAACCCTCTCCCCCTCCGGTGTCACATTTGGCACCTTTCAGGGGGGAGGGGGGTGCAGATACCTGTCTAAGACAGGTATTTGCACCCACTTCCGACATAGACTCCCATGGGAGTCTATGCCTCTTCCTGTCCCTCCGCGCTGTCTCCTGGGAAACACACAGCTCCCAGGAGATAGCGGGGACCAGTTACGATGCACAGCGCGACTCGCGCATGCGCAGTAGGGAACCGGGAAGTGAAGCCGCAACACTTCACTTCCTGATTCCCTCACCCAGGATGGCGGCGGTAGCTGCCGAGAACCGAGTGGGTTCTCGGCGTCGCCTGCCGTCATCACTGGACCCTGGGACAGGTAAGTGGCCATGTATTAAAAGTCAGCAGCTGCAATATTTGTAGCTGCTGGCTTTTAATTTTTTTTTTTTTTGGCGGTTTAGGTGGACCCCCGCTTTAATAATTGCCTTTTTTTTATTATTAACTGTATTGTTTAGCATCCTTACTGTCAGGGAAGGCTTGTCTATAGTGCAGATGGAGATTCCAGGCACATACATATGCACATGTGCAGGCCGGCTACTAGCCGAGCAGATGCGCACACGTGCATGTGAGCTTACCCAGGCACGCGCCTATCACCAATACTGCCGCCAAACAGCCTATTTAAACATGCAAACGGCGTTTTGCATGTTTGTTCTTGATTCCAGTGCCTGACCTCTGATCTTGACCCAGTTTGCTCCTGACCATCCTTGTCTGCTACCTGCCCTGACACTGGTTTAACCCTGGATTCTGCCTCCTGTTCCTGCCTGATCTGTTCCACCATTGCTGACATTGGCCTGTAACTTGACGACTCTTCTGTCTGCCATCTATGCCTGATCTGCCTACCCATAACCGACCTGGCTTGTCTGACCCTGCATCCTGCTCATCCAGCCTGCTACAGCTCCTTCAGTCCAGCACACCATTATCTGGCTCCAGCCTCCTGCTGCACACCCACAGCCTGTCACTGGCCGAGCACTGTGCCAGCCTGTCTGCTTCCAGCCTGTTCTGCTGCAACATCTGCCTGCTGTCAGCAGTTCCGTCTCCTGGCATTCTCCCAGTGAAGTGTTGGCTACTACCAACGCAGACTACTTGACTAGTCATAGCCACTCATACCTCGCAGTGTGGTCACAGTTACTGTTCTACTATCAGTGACCCCCGAGCCAGAGCTCTACGAGAGGCCTTCCTCTTTACGTCAGGCTCACTAACCAGATATGTGACATTTACATTAGACATATTCATTACAATAATTAATACATTACATTAATAGAACAATCATTGATGTAATTTGGTATTTTGAGGTTTTGGGACAACATGTACAGTATCTCACAAAAGTGAGTACACCCATCAAATTTTTGTAAATATTTTATTATATCTTTTCATGTGACAACACTGAAGAAATGACACTTTGCTACAATGTAAAGTAGTGAGTGTACAGCTTGTATAACAGTGTAAATTTGCTGTCCCCTCAAAATAACTCAACACACAACCATTAATGTCTAAACCGTTGGCAAATCAAAGTGAGTATACCCCTAAGTGAAAATGTCCAAATAGGGCCCAAAGTGTCAATATTTTGTGTGGCCACCATTTTTTTCCAGCACTGCCTTAACCCTCTTGGGCATGGAGTTCACCGGAGCTTCACAGGTTGCCACTGGAGTCCTCTTCTACTCCTCCATGATGACATCACGGAGCTGGTGGATGTTAGAGACCTTGTGCTCCTCCACTTTCCATTTGAGGATTCCCCACAGATGCTCAATAGGGTTTAGGTCTGGAGACATGCTTGGCCAGTCCATCACCTTTACCCTCAGCTTCTTTAGCAAGGCAGTGGTCATCTTGGAGGTGTGTTTGGGGTCATTATGTTGGAATACTGCCCTGTGTTCCAGTCTCCAAAGGGAGGGGACCATGCTCTGCTTCAGTATGTCACAGTACATGTTGGCATTCATGGTTCCCTCAATGAACTGTAGCTCTCCAGTGCTGGCAGCCCCTGACCATGACACTCCCAACACCATGTTTGACTGTAGGCAAGAGATACTTGTCTTTGTACTCCTCACCGGGTTGCTGCCACATACGCTTGACACCATCTGAACCAAATAAGTTTATCTTGGTCTCATCAGACCACAGGACATGGTTACAGTAATCCATGTCCTTAGTTTGCTTGTCTTCAGCAAACTGTTTGCTGGCTTTCTTGTGCATCATCTTTAGAAGAGGCTTCCTTCTGGGACTACAGCCATGCAGACCAATTTGATGCAATGTGCAGCGTATGGTCTGAGCACTGATAGGCTGACCATCCACCCCTTCAACCATTGCAGCAATGCTGGCAGCTCTCATACGTCTATTTCTCAAAGACAACCCCTGGATAAGATGCTGAGCACGTGACCTCAACTTCTTTGGTCGACCATGGCGAGGCCTGTTCTGAGTGGAACCTGTCCTGTTAAAACGCTGTATGGTCTTGGCCACCATGCTGCAGCTCAGTTGCAGGGTCTTGGCAATCTTCTTATAGCCTAGGCCAGGGATATGCAATTAGCGGACCTCCAGCTGTTGCAAAACTACAAGTCCCATCATGCCTCTGCCTCTGGGTGTCATGCATGTGGCTGTCAGAGTCTTGCTATGCCTCATGGGACTTGTAGTTCTGCAACAGCTGGAGGTCCGCTAATTGCATATCCCTGGCCTAGGCCATCTTTATGTAGAGCAGCAATTCTTTTTTTCAGATCCTCAGAAAGTTCTTTGCCATGAGGTGTCATGTTGAGCGTCCAGTGACCAGTATGAGAGAGTGAGAGCGATAACACCAAATTTAACACACTTGCTCCCCATTTACACCTGAGACCTTATAACACTAACGAGTCACATGACACTGGGGAGGGAAAATGACTAATTGGTCCCAGTTTGGACATTTTCACTTAGGGGTGTACTCACTTTTGTTGCCAGCGGTTTAGACATTAATGGCTGTGTGTTGAGTTATTTTGATGGGACAGCAAATTTACACTGTTATACAAGCTGTACACTCACTACTTTACATTGTAGCAAAGTGTCATTTCTTCAGTGTTGTCAAATGAAAAAATATAATAAAATATTTGCAAAAATGTGAGGGGTGTACTCACTTTTGTGAGATACTGTATATGCTTTCCTTGTATACGATATAGGCATTATATCAAATGTGAAAAAACAATCCCCTGCGCTAAAGATACTAATTAGTGATTAGGCCTGCCCGCTGCTATACATGACATAAGTCAAAACATGGAAAAAATGGTATAAGTACCACAGCTCTGACAGCTTGAATAAATACAATAAAGTGCAACTGTAGTGCATACAAAATTAAGTGCAAAATTCTAGCAAAAGAAAAATATTTTAAATTGTAAACAAGTGTCAAAAATAGGCTTGGTCCTTAAGTGGTTATCAGCAGCAGGGTTCCCTGCAATAATATGCATAATTTCGAGCAGTTTTTACCACCCCAGCCACACACTCCTTCCACACGCACATTGTATCACGGCTCCTCGGACCCAAACCTTCCCTGTGATAAATTTAGCTGGAGAAGATGTTCCAAAAATACTTGTGAATGCGACTTGACATTGCAAGACCTTAAGAAGAAAGTGTCTCCTCGGTGCTACATATCAAACATGTCACTGCTAATTATACCGTCTGAAAGGCCTTTTTAATTTGCTCTAAACCTCCTTTGTTTTTAACAACGATTAATGTAAAATATTCAAAGTAGAATTCCAACTGAACGTTTATTTTTAGTTTAAATCCCAAATTACAACCGTATACATATCCTTTTAAAGATATATATATATTACAATTGCATTGACAGTTATCCCACTTTTGTTGAAAAAACAAACACTCCCCTCTGGGTGATCTATGTACATTACAAGAATTGTAACCAACTTTTTTTTGCAGATTCCTACCTTTTGTTATTCTGAAGAAATATCTGTTTGTTTGTCTTTATCCATGTGAAAAGAGAATCTAATGGGAGTGATTTCATAATTCGTGCTCCAATGAGGAAAGCAGCAGGGTCAGCATCCCTTTTTAGATGTGATTTTTTTTTTCCTTTGGGAGTATCTCACCAAAAATGACATTATTGTTGCGGGGGATGCCCAAAATCAGATTTGTATCTTAGTGCAGACTTCCGGAAAAATCAGTAAGCCAATCTCACGTTTTCTGCTCCTTTTTTGGGTGACAAGCTTTGTGTGATTTTTAAAGGAGCGTATTGCCACGATTGCCGTGTGACAATTGTGGCAGAATCACATAGTGCTTGGGGTGCTATTTAAGGATAATGGCACCAGTGGCGGCTGGTGCTGTATATTTTGTGAGGGGGGGCGCAGGAAAACAAGACATCCCACTACCCCCCCCCCCAGTCGGTCACTCAGTCAAACCCTCCACCCCCCTGTCGCTCCCTCGCCCCCCGCCCCAACAGCCCCGCACTTGCCCCTTCTAGGTCGTGGGCAGCTTCGGCTCCTTCCTGCGTCTCCTCCTCCTCGACGGCTTCACCCTGCGTCTCCCGCTTCCCTCCTCCTTCCCTCTGCAGCCAATACGATCGCTTCTCCTCTCGGCCAGTCAGGTCTTGGCCTGGAGGAGAATCAGGAAGACAATAGCGAATATTAATTCGCTATTGTCACACAACTGGGTGGGCTCAGGGAGCAGTGCTCTGCGCCCCGAGCCCACCCTTTTTTAAAGCCAATTAGAGCCTCAGGCTCTAATCATATGCTTAAAAAAAAAAACATGTGTCCGGCGCCCCCTGCATGTAGATTAGGGGCCAAGCATATGAATAAGGAGGGCAGCGCCCCTGTGCCCCTTATGAACGGGCCGCCACTGAATGGCACCCTAACGTGCATTGTGCAGCAATATGTCATGCGATTCTGCCCACGATTCCAAATCACAAAGTGTGAATGGAGACTAATAGTTAACTGCTCTATGTTCAAGCACTCATCACTCTCTTAATGATGCATTTACTTTAAAGCTGATCTTAAAAAAAATTGAAATGAATTGCCTGCCTGCCAGTCTGATGGTAGGAATCGCAGACAAATTCTGTCAGAGATGAAGAAAAAAAAAATAAAAAGAAGCAGGCACACATAGAATTTCCCAGAATATAAGGTCCGTCACACTTAGGGGTAACATAATACGTTTGGCCCCTTCTGAGTGTATTGTATTACCTCTTGCATGAAAAGTAACTTCAAATAAAAAAAAAAAAATTCCCCCCACTGGAACCATAAAGTATGTGTGCATTGGGATGATATTCTTCAGGAATTTTTCAGAGCTGACAGATGTTGGAAACTAGAATAAATTAGAGGACAATTTGATTACAAAGGAAATCCTGATTTGTTTCAAGCATGCAGATTTTAATTAAAAAAAAAAGTTAAAGTGTATTTCCACTTTTGCAGCCCATTTAGAATAACATCTACTTTATTATTTGTTAAATGCTCTAATTCACATAGCATGAAAAGATGTTTAACTTTTTACTTGCTGAAAGTTTCTACTTGGCTTTCTTTGTTATATTAGAGTAGTATTAAACAGTGGCGGCTGGTGTTAAACATTTGGGGGGGGGACGGTTCCCTCCCCCCGCACTCCCGCACCCAACCTCGCACTTGCCCTTACCCCTCCACGGCTTCCTCTGCTTCTCCTCCCAGCCAACGTTATCCGCGTCCTGTCCTGAAAAAAATGTTATTAAAAAAATTAACAAACATGTTATACTTACCTGCTCTGTTCAGTGGTTTTGCACAGAGCAGCCCCAATCCTTCTCTTCTCAGGTCCCTCACTAGCGCTCCCCCTTGCTAAGTGCCCCCATAGCAAGTCACTTGCTGTGGGGGCACTCGTGTGTGTGCTCGCTCCCGAGTCGTCTCTTTGCGTCCATAAGACACAGAGAGCGCCCCCTCGCTCCGGCCCCACTGGCTGTGATTGACAGCAGCTGCATCTGAGCCAATCTGGAGGGAGAGACCTGAGAGAAGAACCTTGGGTCTCCTGCACATCGCTGGATCGAGATCAGGCTTAGGGGGGGATGAGGGTCCAGCTGAACACTGGTTTTTTACCCTTATGCACAGAATGCACAAAGTTAAAAAAAAACTTTCAGCCTTCACAACTACTTTAGGGTAAGAATTACTGAAAATATTCATTTGAACCACTTATAAACCGGAAGATTTGCCCGCTTAAAGCAGAGTTCCACCCAAAAATGAAACTTCCGCTTTAAGTGAAGGTGACCCCCTGGCATGCCACATTTGGCATGTAATTTTTTTTGGGGGGAGGGGGGGGAGCTGATACCCTCTTTTTAAAGGCATCCAGCTCCCACTTCCTCCCAGGCCTCCGTGGCGCCGGAAGGAAGTTCACCTCTCCCCCCTCCCTGCAATCTTCTGGGACACGTCACAGGTCCCCGAAGATTGCCTGGCCATTCGCAGCACGGCTTGCGCATGCACAGTGTGTGCCCGGCTATGAATCCACAGCTGGGCGCCCGCAGTAAGAATGCCAGCGCCGTGGAGAGGGGGAGAGGACCGAGGCTTCGTACGCCCGCATCGCTGGACAGTGGGACAGGTGAGTGTCTGATTATTAAAAGTACCCAAACAAAATTGACGTCCTTTTTTTTCCCCACAAATAGAGCTTTCTTTTGATCACCTCTGCGTTTTTTATTTTTTGCGCTATAAACAAAAAAAGAGTGACAATTTTGAAAAAAAAAAACAATATTTTTTACTTTTTGCTATATCCCCAAAAATGTTTTTCAAAATATAATTTCTTCATCAGTTTTGGCCAATATATATTCTTCTACATATTTTTGGTAATAAAAATAGCAATAAGCGTATATTGATTGGTTTGCACAAAAGTTATAGCGTCTACAAACTATGGGTAAGATTTATGGCATTTTTTTTATAATTTTTTTTTTTTTTCTACTACTAATGACGGTGATCTGCGATTTTTATTGGGACTGTGACATTGTGGCGGACAGATCTGACACTTTTGACACATTTTTGGGACTATTGACATTAATATAGCTATCAGTGTTATAAAAATTTACTGATTACGGTGTAAATGTCAGTGGCAGGGGAAGGGGTTAACACTAGGGGTTAAATGTGTTCCCTCAGTGTGTGTTCTAACTGTAGGGGGATGGAACTGACTGGAGGAGGAGACAGATCGTTGTTCCTAGCTTGTAGGAACACACGATCGGTCTTTCCTCTCCTCACAGAACAGGCATTTGTGTGTTTTCACACATACGTCTCCGTTCTGGCTCTTGTGCCCGCGATCATCACGACCGCCGGCCACGCGCATCGGTTCTCCGGCAGTGCAGCGGGCGTGCGCATGTTCTCCCTGCTTAAAGGGCTGACGTACAGCTACGACGGCTCGCGGGAACGTGCCGACCTTTTACAGTATAATGACGGTGGCTGATCGGCAAGCGATTAATATAAATATATATTTTACCTATGCACTAAAAGAAAGAAAGCCTAAAAAAGGAAAATAATGCAGCCATCACATCTAAGAATTGGTAAGCTGCAATATTATAAATGTTTATGCACTGTATTATGTTTACATTCAGCAACCACATTAGTCTGGACTATATCTCTTAATGTACCATTCACTTTCCTTTGCAGTTGCTTTTTTTCCTCTTCACCAGATCTATATTCCTCCCTATACAGCTGCTGCCGCCACTCAAATCATGATGGTGACTGTCTACACAAGGGCTCACACTGATGGATGTTCGAGGTCACAGAAAGAAGATATTCCATGTTTCAGGGTCCTTTTACATGCATACAACACAAGTTTAATCATTGCTTGTTCCCCTGTTCCAATATGTAGGATGTGTAGAATTCATTGCTCTAGTTTTACTTGGAAAATGCATTCTTTGTACAGAATAAGAGCGTATGTAGCACTTGTACCACATAAAGCAGAACTAGAAGGCTTCATACATAGTATTCTACCATACTTTAATGCTTTACTTTAATACTTTGTGAGGATAGTGTGTTTATATCCAAAAATATGTAGAAACATGACCATCACACCTACTCTGTGTCCAAAAGCATGTGGACACCACTCCAAATTATTGAAATAATACAAACTAAAACTCGCGCCAGTGGAACAATAGTGCAAAAGGAAAGACCACAGCAGCTGATACAAAGGCGCTAAGACCCTAGAAAATGGATATACAGTTTAACAGCGCTAGTGGAATACGTGTTAATTATAAACACAATTGTGTGCAAAGTGCAAAAAATACAACCAATAAAAAATAAAATAAAAAGTGCCAAAGTGTCCAACAGCAATTGAAAAATCGGGATTAGAAAAGTAATTCCAGAGAGCACAATCAATATCAAAGTCGGAGAATACACTCCCCTCTTGCGACTCCACTCACCAGAGCTCATGGACCCTCGGCTTTGCAGTCCAGGGGTCAAAAAACGCTTAATGGGGTCACGATTTATCCATGGGTAGAGGCGCTTCCGATTTGCATAAGGACCACAGAGGGCAATATATATTAGAAAAGGAGAGAAAAGAGCATATAGTGAAGTACTGCCGGCACTGGATAACTGCGCATAAACAAAACGCCACTCACGAGACGACTTGATAAAACAGGCATCAGTATGTTCCGGGTTCGCATCTGCAGCATGCGTTCCACGGATACCGGAAGTTGCGTCACTGGTACGTAAAACTGGAAATGCATTGACGCGTTTTGCCCTTCCTCCGGGGCGTCATCAAGGACATCACTAACGGTTCTTGTAAGGCGAAATTTATATGCAGGAGAGTGGGAGTCTCCATGCCAATTAACCAGTCAAATACAAAAGATACCGTCTGGTGTAATTAAACACCTACTTCCCTTCACTCACATCACTTCCTGTTTGTTGCCGTAAATGTAACAAACAGTATATTGAAAATATTTAAGAAAAAATACTCATAATGACAATAGTAGATATAAAATTAAAAAAATGGTAAAAAAAAGTTTAAAAAAGGTTCATTCAGTAATGAATAGTAGCAAAATAGAGATCAACAAAAATAATGAAAATTAAAAAAAATAATAAAGATATAAATAAAAAATAAAAATAGAGATAGAAATAAAATAAAAATGAAAATAAAAATGAAAATAAATATGATCTCTACCAATTAGATAAAAAGCAATTCAAATCCAATTTGATGTTTAAACCATGGGGACTCAAAGTGCCCAACCTATGTATCCACTGGGTTTCGTTTTGTGAAATTGATTTTTAAAGATTGGAGCCCCTCCAATGGGCCTCAACTTTATCAATTCCAGAAAACTTGAGACCACTCGGGTCCCTATTGTGGAACACCCTAAAATGGTTAGACAAACTGTGATGTTTGAAACCTTTCTTGATTCTGTTCACATGTTCACGTAACCTTATACCTAACCTTGTGGTTCTACCTACGTATTGGAGCCCACAAGGGCAGGACAAAAGGTAAGTGAGATGAGTGGTTCCACATGTGATGAATTTTTTACCCTGAGAAAAAGAATTAAAATGTGTGGTTTTCTTAATTCTATGTTTGGAGGTTCAACATATCATGTATTTACCACAACTGAAAAAACCTACTTGGTCTAAAAAGGAGAAAGTTTTCTTAGGGGTATTGACTACATTGTGTGCCAATTTCAGTCTAAGAGTTGGAGGTTTGGTATAAATAAATTGTGACCTAACAGGTAAGATGTTACAAATATCTCTATCCTTCAGCAACAAGGGCCAATGTTCTTTTATTATCTTTTCAAATTGCTTATGTTGTCTTGTATAACCTGTTAAGAATGCTACCCCATAATCTTTCTTTTTAGATGTTTTTTTCTTGAAGAGAGATTTCCTGTCCAAATTTCTTATGCTTTCTTTTGTTTTCATAAGATCATTTGCCCTGTACCCTATTTCTTGAAACTTGTTAACAATAATTTGTGACTGGACGTCATAATCTTCTATTTTATTGCAGTTTCTCTTTACTCTGAGCATCTGGCTTTTGGGAATGTCACTCAACCATCTTGGGTGGTGGCAGCTGCCCAACGGTATGTAACCGTTTCTGTTGACTTCTTTGAAAAAAGTACGGGTAAAAAGCCTCCAATTTTCTCTAAAAATGGTCAGATCCAAAAAATTTACTGAGTCATGACCATATGTTTCAGAGAAAGAGATGCCATATGGATTGTTACCCATTTCTTTCAAAAATTCAAAAAAGGATTCCTTTGATCCTGCCCAAATAATAAAAATATTGTCGATATAACGTTTATAGAAACTCAATTCTGGTATGTTTCTGCCATAAATTGCTTTGGACTCCCACCAACTCATAAAAAGGTTTTCCACTGAGGGGGCAAATTTAGCCCCCATAGCGACACCCCTCTTTTGTCTGTAATATTCATATTTTCATGCCAGAAAAAATTATGACTCATTGCAAGGTTCAGGGAATCTAATAAACAATCTTTTTGTTTGGGTTTGATGTCCGTACTATCCAAAGCCCATTTTACTGCCTCTAGTGCATGATGTTGCTGTATATTGGTGTACAATGAGTTGACATCCACACTCGCTAGAATGCAATGCTCATCCACAAACAAGGGTTCAATAAGTGTAATCAGATCCTTGCTATCCTTAAGATAGGCAGAGCATGTTTGGACAATGGGCTGCAGGAAGTGATCAAGATATTCACCAAGCCGAGAAAACAAAGAATCAACCCCACTAACTATGGGTCTCCCCGGGGGTTTTAAAGGATTCTTGTGGATTTTTGGCAACTGATATATGACAGGAACCTTGGGGGCATCAGGGACAAGAAATTTTGTTTCCTTTTTGTTGATAATTCCATGGTGTTAAATTACACCAGATGGTATCTTTTGTATTTGGTTAATTGGCATGGAGACTCCCACTCTCCTGCATATAAATTTCGCCTTACGAGAACCGGAAGTGATGTCCTTGATGACGCCCTGGAGGAGGGGCGAAACGCGTCAACGCATTTCCGGTTTTACGAACCAGTGACGCAACTTCCGGTATCCATGGAACGCACGCTGCAGATGCGAACCCGGAAAACACTGATGCCTGTTGTTTTTTCAAGTCATCTTGTGAGTGGCGTTTTGTTTATGCGCAGTTATCCAGTGCTGGCAGTACTTCACTATATGCTCTTTTCTCTCCTTTTCTAATAAGGTGGTCCTTATGCAGATCGGAAGCACCTCTACCCTTGATACATCGTGACCCCATTAAGCGTTTTTTGACCCCTGGACTGCAAAGTCGAGGGTCCATGAGCTCTGCGCCTCTACCCTTGGATACAACGTGACCCCATTAAGCTTTTTTTGGACAGCAAAGCTGAGGGTCTATGAGCTCTGGTGAGTGGGGTCACAAGAGGGGAATGTATTCTCTGATTGACTTTGATTTTGATTGTGCTCTCTGGAATTACTTTTCTAATCCCGATTTTTCAATTGCTGTTGGATACTTTGGCACTTTACATTTATCAATTATTTTATTTATTTTTTATTGGTTGTATTTTTTGCACTTTGCACACAATTGTGTTTATATTTAACACGTATTCCACTAGCGCTGTTGAACTGTATATCCACTCCAAATGA
Source organism: Lithobates clamitans (assembly GCA_037952925.1). Lineage (NCBI taxonomy): Eukaryota > Metazoa > Chordata > Amphibia > Anura > Ranidae > Lithobates > Lithobates clamitans. The sequence goes on along the minus strand of JBBGZY010000680.1, from coordinate 4,748,135 downwards.
TTGGCATCAGGTGTTTCCAGATATGGTGCTGTTAATGCTACAGCATATAAAGACATTTAAGACAATTTTGGACTTCCAACCTTGGTGAAGACCCTTTTTCTCTTTCAGTATGACTGTGCCCCTGTGTACAAAGCCAGCTCCATAAAGACATGGTTGATGAGTTTGGTGTGAATAAACCCAAGTGGTCTTCATAGAGTCCTGACTTCAACCATTACTAAACACCTTTGGGATAACTTGGAAGGCTTATTGTAAGCCACATCGTCTTGTTCATCAGCACCTGACCTCACAAATTTTCTTTTTGCTAAATGGGTACAAATTCTCACAGAAACACTCCAAAATCTTGTAGAAAGCTGTACCAGAAGAGTGGAGGCCATTATAACCAAACAAGGAGTGCCAATTCCATATGAATGCCCATGGTTTTGGAATTGGATGTCAAAAAGCTCATCCAAGGTATGGCCTAAAGCAGTGATGGCAAACCATGGCACCCCAGATGTTTTGGAAGTACATTTCCCATATTGCTCAACTACACTGCAGAGTGCATGAGCATCATGGGAAATGTTGTTCCAAAACATCTGGGATGCCAAGGTTCACTATTACTGGCCTAAAGTCTGAATCAGCTATCCATGAGGTACCATGGCCAATATACAGATTTTTGGCAATATAGTGTTTATATATATATATATATATATATATATATATATATATATATATATATATATATATATATATATATATATTTTAGGTACACCTTGCTAGTACCGGGTTGGACCCCCTTTTGCCTTCAGAGCTGCCTTAATTCTTCGTGGCATAGATTCAACAAGATGTTGGAAACATTTCTCAGAGATTTTGGTCTATATTGACATATCATTGGGCAGTTGTTGCAGATTTGTCGGCTACACATCTATGATACCAATTTCCCATTCCGATCGGTGGTGTTTGATCGCTCAGTTCTAAGTGTTAGAGCCGGCATCTGACCAATGTTGCATCCTCCTGGTAAGTATGATTAAAAAGAAAAAGTATTCTCATACTTCTCTTTTAAATCCTCTTTCTTCCCCATTCTGATGCTCGGTTTGAACTTCAGCAAGTCATCTTCACCACGTCTAGATGCCTAAATGCATTTAGTTTCTGCCATGTGATTGGCTGATTAACAGTTTGTGTTACCAAGCAATTGAACAGGTGTATCTAATGAAGGGGCCGGTAAGTGTAGTTTTGGCCACAAAAATGGTATAGGCTGCAGCAGTTTCCTGTAAACACTTTTCATCCAGGTTCACGCTGCTGCGGGAATGAAATCGTGCTGAACTCGCATAATTTCATTCCCGCATGTCAGTTCAATGATTTCAGAGACATCTGTGCAGTTTCCTGCACAGATGTCTATTTAAATCACACCTGAAATTGCCAAAAGTAGTACAGAAATTACTTTCGGGAATCGGTGCAAAGTCGGCGGCACGCTAATTCGGACGGTTCTATTGTGTCAAATCCCATGTCAAATCGCATCAATGTGAATTTTGGGTTTGGGTCTAGATGTGCTTTAAAAAACAAATTCCTGTCTGGGGTTCCACTTCAAACAAGACACACGGCTAAGCAGCAGAAAATGTGCTTTTATTTGTTTTGATAAAAAAATTAAATATAAAAATTTGTACAGTGATAAATTAGACATTTACATATCAATAAACATATATACAAAATATAACACCCATAAAAAGCAGTGTTTATATTTTCCACAGAAGTTTCACAAATTCATGTCTAACATGAGTAGATGACTTGTACCTGGAGGGTCACGTCCACGCGTCAAAAGATGTTTCGTCAGCAGTACAAGCAAAGCGCTGAAGGCCTCATTTTCACCTCAAAATAATAATGCGCTGTTTAAGTGTCCGCTAGACTTCTAAGGCACAAGAATGATGGCTCTTTTAAAACTCACACTGATACAGTTGCACGGGGAAAAATACAACTCCTAGATAAATGATCTTATAAGACTGAAAGTCTCAATCAGCTAAATACATTCCAGCTGCATCAAAACAAAAGACGTACAAAGTCTTACAGTTGGTTTTCTTTAGAAAGCAACCACAAAACGACTGTCCCCCTGACAGCATGCTGCAGAGAAGCACCCTAACTCTGTGTGGAAGCAGTGGTCTCTCTGCAGAGGTCATACACACCCCTGGCTGAGTCAGACCTTTAGCTCTCCAACCAGCAAGCTCATGCTCCGAGGAAAGCTATAGTTCTGACTCAGCAGGGGGCTTGTTGGACCTCTCCAATGACTGTGCTTGATGTTCCTCTCTCGCAATGCAATCCGGACTGATCGGATTGACTGACGAAAAAAAATAACAAACATCATTTATAAGATTGTGCTATGCTGGCCATACACTATCTGAAAAATCAGCCAAAATTCAGTCATTTAGACAGTTCGTTCATTTTTCAGCCAGTTAATGGGCACAAAACTGATAATCAGCGGGACGTTTTTGAGCTGAAAAAACGAAGGACAAGTTTGGAAATTTTTCTGTCGAACGAACGATAAATTGAAAGGTTAATGTGTTTCCCATCCGAACTGTCTGTACTAGGTATAGGTAAAAAAAAAATGCATTCATTTATGTTCATTGAACGATTTATCGCTCATTATGATGGTGGCACTATCGTTTGCGCTCACGGCTGGATGTTCGTTTTTCAAAAATGGGTTCGGCGGATTTTTAGTACAGTGTATGGCCAGCATTAGCAGGCACCTTGCAGAAGAGACATACTACGGGGTTAAAACTGGAGAATGCAAGATCTGGTGCAGCTGTTCATGGTAGCCAATCAGCTTCTAATCACAGCTTGTTCAATTAAACTTTGACAATAAAAACTGGAAGCTGATTGGTTTCTATACAGAGCTGCACCAGATTTTGCATTCTTCAGTTTTAGTAAATCAACCCCTATGTTTCTTATGCAAATAAAAACTTCTTACCTTCCTGCTCATACACCTGAGGGGTGTATTTTAAAAAAATTCACAAAGCTATTTGCCCTGCGAAACTACATGTACATTTAATTGAATGTTACTAGGCTATTTTCTCTAAAGGTCTGATGTAAATCATTCATAAGAATAGCATGAATCAGGAAAATACTGCATTATCGCCACATGATGGTGCTGACAAACACAGCAAAATAAGTATTCATTTTATATGATCATCAGCTCCATCTAGTGGCCATAATGCAATATTTTACTGATTTACACTCTTCCTATGAATAAAAATAAATAACATCCGACCTGAAAAGAAAATAGATATGTTTGATTTTGTCAGCATTTGCACAGAAATAAGTGTGCATGCAGTTTTGCAAGATGAATAGAATAGCGCTGCAAGTTTTTTTTTTTTATAAATACACCCCCTGAGTTTTGCATGCTCAGCTCAGGGTACACTCTCAGAATGCATTAATGCCAAAATGAATAAGGTTCAATACTAAGAAGATTTTCTCACTGAAAAAGGCCCTGTACTGTGTGCGGCCAGATGTACAAAAAAAAAAACACTCAATCGCTTCCCTTTATTATTGGCATCACATACTATGGGATGCCTATGCCTTGTTCGGCCTTTACTGACCATCAATCACACAGCTATTCCTTTAAAGGACCAGGTTGATGTAATGTGCAATTAGTGTAAATTAGGGCAATTAAAATCAATTTGTTGGAAAAAAATAAATCCACAGAGAGTTTTCTGCATGGTCTGGCTGCAATTTTGATCACAGTTAGTGGGGGCTGTAGAAAAATATGACCTCACTAAGGAATAAATGGAGGGGACAGAAGGAGGCCATGTTGTGCCGGCATCAAGCAAGTCGTATGTATTACTGTTCATACTCTGCTGCTGTTTGACAAGGTCATTATTACCACCACTGCAAAGTGACCCTAAAAAAAAATGGCGGAAGCTTTATACCTACTAGATGGCGCTATGCAAGCAGCACAAGACTTTACATTTCTATAGCATCAGAAAGCCCCATTAAAGAGAACCAGTCACAGTTGTATATTAGAGTCTGTATAAATTACTAAAGTAATTGTAGAGAAAAAAAAAATTCTAAAAAAAAAGCAGCCAAAAGAAGACTCATTGGTCCCATTCACACTTTACCATGAATTGCATTAAGGCAGGCCATTCATTTTGAATAAACTACCAATGCACCACAACAGATGAAAAAATGTACATGACCCCCTTTTTAAAAATGCAGCACACTGTATATGCACTTTGGTGAATGGGACCACACTGCACATAGAGCAGGTGAATTGTCATATGTTGTCGTAACGTGCAATTAATGCCACAAAGCATACTCAAAAAAAAAATCAGCATTGGGTCTGTACATGATTCACAGAGTTTATTCATTAAAAATAATAGCTATGCTATATGTATGGCTTTGTAAGCCAAAAAGCATTTCTGCTGTATACTGGATCACTTGCTTTTTAATAAATTATACTCTGCAGATTATGGATGGACTCCAGCGCTGACATTTTTGAGTATCAAGTGGATGGTGCTGAAAGGAGCCATGGTAGGAGACTGACACCCTCTGCTTGGTGATCACAGCCAAGAGGTTAAGCTAAACTCAGTTTTTGGAGCCACAAGGTATACGTGTGAATGGACCCTAAATACAGACCTTTCTGGTGGGCGGTGGATCCTAAAGTTTGCTCTCTGCGAGAGCTACAGCTTCCAGGAGACACTTCAGTGTTCAGATGCCTGGTCCCCCTTCCCTTGTGTGCTGTAGTTCCTCTCCTGGACCCCTACTACACTATGTAATGACATAAGAGCTGGCAGATGGAATCACAGAATGTGGCGGGGGATGCAGATATCCAACACACCAGGAAGTGTCAGAAGCTGAAGACTCTCTTGGAGGCCGTAGCTCCTGAAAAGACCATTGGGAGGACTCACCACCCACAGGACAAGTTTTAAGGCTCTTCCTTTGCAGGCTGCATTTTTAGTGTCAAGAGTCATTTTCATATAACTTAGCCTAACTCAAGGTTTGGGTTGTCTAAATTCCAAACTTCCTGATACTCCTGCATGCAGTGCTATTGTCTTTGGCCCAGTCGCTGCCCTACGACTCACATGGCAGTGAAGACAAGCAATGGCTGAGCTGCATGTTCTGCTTCCTCAGCAAATGTTGTGATTTTGAGTAAGCCCCCTTCACTCTTCCCTTCTGATCTTCTGAGAACTTGAGGGGGCTGATGGCATCTAATCTCAGAAGATGAGGAGCTGCAACTGGAAATCCAGAGTGTGGGCAAGGGTATTAGGGAGCAGCAGGGATTACGAAATGTAGACACCTAGTACCCAGTGAAAAGCTTACTTACATTATTATTAAATTTTTATTCAACTGTTTTTACTATTTATTTTTTTATTATATTTGCTGATATAGGCATCTGTGACAAGTGCTCTTTAGGCCCAGATCTTACCAATACAACCCAATAAAACTCATGCTCAACTTCCCATCAGTTTCCATGGCAGTCTAAAGACACAGTTTTAGATTACACAGAGAAAGCACAGTGCTTGCTATAAGAAAACTGGTCTCCTAGGATGATTCAGGGACAGCTTTGTGAAGACTCAATGTAATGGTGCATATGTTTAGTTGTACATTGTAGAGGCTAGGGCTGACAGGAGGTTTAGCCCTACAGCTAGCAGCTGGCCACCAGCCAGGACATGTGGCCACCATTGAGAAATTTCTGGCTGGGGGTCCTTCAATTATTTTTAGGTGTTACCTATAGAAGCCTAAATGAATAAAGCAGTAAGCCCCGGTTCACACAGGGGCGGCACGACTTGCAGGTCGCCTCAGCGAGGCGACCTGCAAACTACTTCTGAGGCGACTTGCAAAACGACTTCTGCATAGAAGTCTATGCAAGTCGCCCCCAAAGTAGTACAGGAACCTTTTTCTAAGTCGGAGCGACTTGCGTCGCTCCTATTAGAACGGTTCCGTAGCACAGAACGGGAGGCGACTTGTCAGGCGACTAGGTCGCCTGACAAGTCGCCCCTATGTGAACCGGCACTAAGGAATTAGTCAGTTGTGTTACCACCCAGTGCTGAAATTTGGCTTTAGCATGTGCCACCTGTCTGCTTCTCATAGATGTTCATTGTTTTTTAATTTCATAAAAGTGGTTTTAGCAGTAGGCTTGGGAAAGGATTTATATAGGAGTTGTCATTTTCTGTATGCTAATATGTTCTTCTCAACATTTGACCTTATATTTCAGAAAGGCACCACGCAAAGTATACTAAATCTATACACATTCACATAGCAAATAGTGCATTATTTTTCATTTCTTAAAATCCATAGGAGCCTTGGCTTTCTTCTATATATTTTCATTTATAATGCATTTTGAACTAACCAAAGATAAAAAAAAACAAAAAACCAAATGCTAACCTCTAATCTATATGGACATGAATGTTTGTAATACTCCAACAACTGGGACTTGGTTAGGCCAAAACACACAAAAATTAAAATATTTCAGTTCATAAGGCACTTCAGAGGTAAACTCTGATTAGTTTCCAGTGTTCAATGGCTCCCTCTTTGTCATTTTTCTTATACTAGTACAATACAGCTGTATCTTTAAATATATTAAAATACACTTTGGGCCATGCTTACTAGGATGCAAAACATTAGGACATGTGCCCTGAACTTTAGCACTGCTCTTTAGACATGTCCCTCAGCCTGTTGTCTTGGAAGTCGCCTTCCAATCCTGTACAAGTTTTAAGACTTTGCCACACATGTAGCCTAAAAAAGAAAATTTGCTTTCATGCAGCACTGAAATACAAATATGAAAGACAGGACCATAAAAAGGCCCAGTGGTTACAAGTCACACAGAGCTGTCATGGGTGGTCAAGCCAAGCTCTGCTTTTTTTCCTGAGGGCATCCACTTTTAAATCTAGGTCAACCTTTACCTCTTAAAGCAAGGCATAAAGGAAGCCAAATGTACATTTCCAGCGCACCATTAAATTGCAGAGCGCACATCCTGATAAGGTCTGTAAGGTGAACCAATGTTTGAGGCCTTAGCCTGCAGTAACAGCAAGTTAGCTTGACTCATGGCAGTGTTCACACTCAAAAACAGGACTTTTTGCGACCATTGGCTATACCACAGTTTCATTCCCTTTGCCCGGTTTTACCCAAGCATCGGCCCTTTTCTTCCTTTTTACTTTCCCCGAGTTCACTAATCTATTTGAACACTTCTGCCACGTATGTAGCGTCTTGGCAGACCAGATCCACATACCCGACGTGATGCCCACCAAAAGGGACATGAATATCTTGAGCATCTCCACAGCAATGTTGGAGTCATCGGCTGTGTATCGGAAAACAGCCCAATTGGAGATCTCGTAGAAGTAGCAGGCGATCACACAGGTTGCTGGCACAGTGTACAAAACAGAGAAGACGCCGATTTTTACCATTAATCGTTCTAGCTTGTCTGTTTTGGTTCCGTCTTTTTGAAGATTGGACCTGATTTTAAATAATGCCACAAGTCCGGCTGCTATAAACAGAGTACCAATCACCAAGTAGGTAAAAAGCGGGGCCACTACGAAACCAGTGAGGGCATCAATGTTTTGGTTGCCAACATAGCAAAGACCAGTCAACTCATCCGCATCAACAAGTCTCATGATCAAGATGACAATTGTTTTTACGGCTGGAATGGCCCAAGCAGCGATATGGAAGTAGGAGCTGTGCATCTCTATAGCTTCATGTCCCCACTTAAGGCCTGCTGCAAGGAACCATGTTAGTGTCAAAATCACCCACCAGATGGAGCTAGCCATTCCAAAAAAGTACATGAGCAGGAAAATTATGGCGCATCCTGTGTTCTTAAGCCCTTCCTGGATGAGAACGGGTGCTGAAGCCTCGCCAAACTCACAGGCTATTCTGTCTCGGCCCACAATCAATCTCACAATATAGGCAATGCTATAAATATTATAACACATGCTCAGGAAGATGATAGGTCTCTCAGGATAGGAGAAACGAGATGAGTCAATCAAAAAAGTGAGCACTGTGAATGCAGTGGATAAAAAGCACAAGCTGGCCCACACGGTCATCCAGATGTCAGTGAATTCCTTGGACAAGCGCGTATAGAGACCCGCATCATAGCCGCACTTCAAGACACAGCTCATGCTTCTCGAAACCCAAGTGTATTGTTCGGAGTTTGGAACCATGGCAGTGCACTCTTCCCCAGGCTGCACAGATGTCTTGCTGTGCATTGGCACCTCCTCATCTCCAGGGCCCTCCATGCACATGTGCTTGTGATCATTCTGGGGTGGAAATTTGCTACAGTTCAAACTTTCTGGCCAAGCAAATCCAAATTCTTTGAGGACAGGCTCACACCTTTTCTTGACGGAAAGACACATGCCACCACAGGGGCCGATGGGGATGTTAATTTTCTCTGTACACATCGGAACGTACACAGAACACAGGAAGAACTGAAAAGAAAAAAAAAACCATGGGATTAGGGTACATGAAAAATTTATGAAAATTGATGTGTAAGAAAGGTGTGTCAATGTAGTTGATACACTGGTGTAATATCTTACACTTACACCCACTATCTATCTATCTATCTATCTATCTATCTATCTATCTATCTATCTATCTATCTATCTATCTATCTATCTATCTATCTATCTATCTATCTATCTATCTATCTATCTTATGGATAATGCAAAAGATAACACAAACTGTATATAAATATTTTCATTTTCAGACTGCCCCCCGCCAGAACACAGTGATCAGAGGTTGCAGCCATTTGCTGCGAGCGCAGATCGGATGCTGGCTTTCCAGCATGCTCGTTCGACAGAAGCTAGTCATGAGACCGGCTTCCGTTGGACAAGGAAATGTACATGTGTCGAAAGTCAGCTGTTTCCCACCGAACCGACTGTTTCTGGACAATTTTTGGCCCGTGTGTACCCAGCTTAGGTAACGGTGAAATTTCAACTGAGAAAGGTCAGAACCCACCACCTACCCCAGCAAGCTTGTGCTGAGTGACAGTGCTGGGTAAATCTCTGGACTGGATAGACAAAAATACAACTCCTTTAGCAAATAAGTTTTCATGAATGTATTTCATCTCTGTTTGCCTGGAGTTAAACTTTAAGGAAAGATCAGCCTAACAGGTAGAGGGTCTTTGTGATTTAAGGTAAGTGAAGATGTAGGAGGGCTGAAATGCAAATATCTGGAGACAAGCTTTTCCAATTGTGTTTTTCATTTGCTCAATTACCCCCCAAAAAGTTGCCAACATGTTTCAAGAGTCCTAAGGTGCCCCTCTTTTCAAGGCTGCAACAAAAATCTAAATATGTTATACATAAGTCTACACATATTTAGGACCCCCCAAAAAATGCACTGGCCAGTTCAATGCATAACTGAGCAAAAAACTAAAGAAAAACACAAGTGAAGTAGCTTGTCTCCAGATCTTTGAATGTTGACATTTCTACACTTTCACTTAACTAGGTACAAATTTGATAGATTATTCAGGCTGGCTCGTCGATGATAATGTTTTGGTAAATCTAAAACAGATAATATGGCAATTTGTTATTCAACTTGTAATATATATCTCAACAGCCAAATATCCAGGAATAGAGAAAAACACAAAAAAGTCTAAAAGACTAATGCCCCGTACACACGAGCGGAATGTCCGACGGGAGCTTTTCATTGTATATTCCGATCGTGTTTAGGCCTCATCGAACTTTTTACGTCAAAAATTCTGACGGACCTAGAAAGAGAACATGTTCTAAATATTTCAAACAGAACCAATTCCTATCGGGAAAAACAGTCTGTATGCTGTTCCGACGTACCAAGAACGACGCATGGTCTAAAGCAAGTACGAGATGGAAGCTAGTCGCATTGTACTTGTTGTACGTCACCGCGTTCTTGATGGTCGGACTGATCGTGTGTACGCAAGACAGTTTCAGCAGAATGCTGTCGGAAAAACCTTCAGAGTTTATTCCGACGGGAAAACCGGTCTTGTGTACAGGGCATAAGGCTAAGTTCACACAGGCAGAGCCCCCCCTCCCCAATGTTGAGGGCACGTGGCCTGGTATGGTTTAGGAGGGTGGGGGGTGCTCGTTCGTCCCCTTTCTATGCATTAACCAGTTCCCGACCAGCCGCCGCAGTAAGGATGGCTCCCCTGGGCGAGCCGTCATAGCTGTACGTCGGCTCTTTAAGACGCTGTAGGAGGCACGCACGAGTGTTTCCCCGGCTGGCACGATGACCACTGGGCACCCACAATTGCTCGTGACAATACGAGAACCGGCATCTGTGTGTGTAAACACACAAATCCCAGTTCTGTCAGGGTAGAGGAGACCGATTGTGTGTTCCTACTAAGTAGGAACACTAATTGATCTCCTCCCCTAGTCAGTCCCATCCCCCCCACAGTTAGAAACGCACTGAGGAAACACAGTTAACCCCTTGATCGCCCCCTAGTTTTTAACCCCCTTCCCTGCCAGTGACATTTACACAGTAATCAGTGCATTTTTATAGCACTGATTGCTGTATAAATGTCACTGGTCCCAAAAATGTATCAAAAGTGTCCGATTTGTCCACCGCAATATCGCAGTCCTGATAAAAATCGCTGATCGCCGCCATTACTAGTAAAAAAAAATAATAATAATAAAAATGCCATAATCTATCCACTATTTTGTAGACGCTATTACTTTTGCGCAAACCAATCAATATATGCTTATTGCGATTTTTTTTTTACAAAAAATATGTAGAAGAATATAAATCTTTATATATTTTTTTTGAATTTGGGATATTTATTACAGCAAAAAGTAAAAGATATTGTGTTTTTTTTTTCAAAATTGTTGCTCTTCTTTTGTTTATAGCACAAAAGATAAAAACCGCAGAGGTGATTAAATACCACCAAAAGAAAGCTCTATTTGTGGGGAAGAAAGGGCTTAAATTTTGTTTGGGTACAGCGTCGCACGACCGCGCAATTGTCAGTTAAAGAGACGCAGTGCCGTATCACAAAAAATAGCCTGGTCAGGAAGGGGGTAAATTCTTCCGGGGCTGAAGTGGTTAAGATAAAAAGCCTTCTGTGTGCAGCAGCCCCCTAAATACTTACCTGAACCCCATCTCTGTCAAGCAATGTCCACGAGTCCTTCGGCTGTCCGGGACTCTCCTTCTAAATGGCTGAGACACAGAAGCAGTGCCATTGGCTCCAATCAAAGTCAGTTAGCCAATCATGAGAGAGAGGGGGTGGGGCCGAACAGCAGCTCCGTGTCTGAATGGACACACGGAGCTGCAGGTCGGGGGCCCCCATAGCAAGCTGCTTGCTGTGGGGGCACTCAACAGGAGGGAGGGGCCAGGAGAGCCGAAGAGGGACCCGAGAAGAGGAGAATCTGGGCTGCCCTGATGTTACAGAGCAGGTAAGTATAACATGTTTGTTATTTAAAAAATAAAATAAAACAAGACTTTACAATCACTTTAAGCCTCGATTCACACAGGGGCAACACGACTTCAGCGCGACTTTGCAAGGCGACTTCAACACGACTTCAGTGAGACTTTAAGCAACTTACAACGCGACTTAACGTCGCCTCCAGGACAGGCGACTTTGGCTGTGGCCAATCACAGAATAATCAGCTCTCTGGGAGGGAGGGGTTTGCCTGGGTAAACTAATTTCTTTTCCTGTAAAGTCGCTTCAATATAGATGGAGATCCGACTTGGAGGCGACTTCCATTGAATTCTATGGGTACAGGTCGCCTAGAAGTCAGATTGAAGTAGTACAGGAACCTTTTCTGAAGTTGGAGCGACTTCAGTAGTGTACATTAAGGTGGCTCTCATTGACTATAATGCATTTCCCAAAGTCAAGCGACTTGGGGCGACTTGAGGGCTGACAAGTCGGATCCCAAGTCGTTGTAGTGTGAACCGACCCTAACGATATAGGCGCGTTTGATAAGCATCAGTATTTTGAGCAAGTGTGAACAAGCCCTTAGGGGTTGATTTACTGAGGTCAAACAAAATGTTTACGATTTTTGCCTTTTTTTTTTTTGTTCTTTTCTCTTCTTTTTTCTCTTTTCTCTTGTTTCTTTTTCTTTTTGAACAGAATATTTTGATATGTGTACAGTTTTGGATATCATGAAAATAAATATATACAGTTTTGGATATCATGAAAATGTTATATATGGACAAATGTCTTTGTCCTTAGTTGACTGTTTTCTAATAAAATAAAAAAATAATTTAATTATGAAAAAAAAAAAAAAAAAGTTTACTTTTGCAAGGCAAGTTACACTTTGCAAGGCAACCTTCCCCAGAGCTTAGTGAATGTGGTGAAATTTCACTTTGCAAAGAATACCCAATAATATGCAAGGAAAATAACAGAAAAACATTATTTTTTTTGCCATGATTGGATGGTAGAAGTCAGCAGAGCTTCTTCTCATTTACTAAGCGCAAGTGCAACTTCCCTTGTAAGTGGAATAGCCTATTTGCCTTTAGTAAATAATCTCCAAAGCTTTGACCTGTATCAAATACTACAAAAAAAAAAAAAGTTTCACTAAACTTTTTCACTTTTTAAGTAACCCCCCTGCCTGGTACTCATCTTTTCAGTGACATTTTGTTTGGCAAACATAAGAGCGTCTCTCTTTAACCTGCGAGGAGCGCCATCCATTGAAAAGGCTGAGTTTAGAAATGTAATACAAGAGCTAATGTAAACGAAATACTTTCCTAATCAAGCCCGGGGTAAACACCAGTAAGAGCTCCTGGCGAACAATGATTTATTTTATATTCGGGCCTGACCTTTCAACTTCCAGGCAATTTTGCTCCCAAACTATCTCCTAGACCTGGAGTTTTGTTAATCCAATGTATCATAAACTGTTTGCTTTTCTTGATTAACTGCTGTGAATTATCATGTAGCTTATCAGCAATCTTCCCACCCATAGGTAAACCCAGTAGATGGACTCCATCTGGAAATCTTTCAACTGCCTCTTTGTTAAGGCTTCCCCTCTCTCCTCCACAGTCTCAATACTCACTTTCTTTTCATTTCGCTGTCTTTAAGCAATTATCACCGAGATCTCACTAATGGGGAATTCAATATGCCCTGGTTTTTTTTTTTTGTTTTTTTTTTTTATTTTAACAAGCTGAAATTAGCAGGCTTCCTAATCAGTCTCCCACAACTGAAAAAAAAAAAAAAAAAAGCTGAAGAAAATGGCAAGTAAATAGATCAGCCCTCACATTCCTGTGGAGCAGCTTGTCACTCTTACAAAGAGCTGAAATCCTTATATCAACAATGCATGCAAAGTGTCAAAGTGGATCTCCTTGCAGCCAACTATCCCCAAACCCGGAGCCAAAAATCATCGCTAGGTTGCACCAGTGGCTGGCAAGACTGAACGGTGCTTAAACGTTGGGCTGAAATATTACAACTAGGGATTGTGCAATCTTTTGGGCCGTAAAAAAAAAAAAAAAAGTGAGTTATTTTTATTATTATACAGAATTTATATAACATATAAACATAGAAAAGTAAGGGCAGAAAAAAAACGAGTAGTCCATCGAGTCTGCCCATTTTTTTTTAGTTTTGTTTTTTGTTTTTTTAACTTTATTGTCTGAGTATAGATTTATGTTTGTCCCAAGCATGTTTGAAACCCTTTACTGTTGACTGTATCACTACCTCTGCTGGAAGTTTATTCCTATCATCAACTACCCTTTCAGTAAAATAATACTTTCTAAACGTAGGGGTCCCATCATGCCTCTGCCTGTGGGAGTCATGCTTGTAACTGTCAGCCCTGCAATGCCTCATGGGACTTGTAGTTTCGCAACAGCTGGAGGGCCACAAGTTTGAGACCCTTGTAAAAGCCTCGTACGCACGGTACGATTGTTGGCCAACCGAGCGTCTGATTTTTGTCAAAAGGGCGTGTGCCAGGATCTTGTCCCGCATACTAACGGTACACAATTGTCGTGCCACAAACGCGAACGTAGTGACGTACTACGAGGAATTTCAGCTCTTCAGCCCTTTGGGCCCCTTCTGCTAATTTTGTGTTTGGTGAGCATTGATTCTGAGCATGCGTGTTTGTACTTTCGACTTTTGTGTGACAGATTTGTGTACTGACCATACCAAAATCAGACAACAGACCATTGTCCGCCGAAAATTTACTAGCCTGCCATCCAACATTTGTTGGCCGAAAGTTGGACAACAATTGTCTAAAGGAGTGTACTATCGGTAATGCCGCGTACACACGAGCGGAATGTCCATCAGAAAAAGTCCGATGGAAGGTTTTCATCATATATTCCAACCGTGTGTATGCCCCATCGGAATTTTTCCGTCGAAAATTCAGACGGACTTAGATAGAGTACATGTTCTAAATTTTTCCGACGGAACTAATTACGAAACCCGCTCGTCTGTATGCTGTTCCGACGTACCAAAAACGACGTGTGCTCTGAAGCAAGTACGAGACGGAAGCTATTGGCTACTGGCTATTGATCTTCCTTTTTCTAGTCCCGTCTTACGTGTTGTACTTCACCTCATTCTGGACGGTCGGACTTTGGTGTGACCGTGTTTATGCAAGACAGCTTGAGCAGAATTCCATCAGAACTCTGTCGGAAAAACCTTCAGAGTTTATTCCGACAGCAAAACCGGTCGTGTGTACAGGGCATCAGATTTTAGGACAAAAGTCTGTTAACAGACAATCCCCTGTCAACAATCGCATTGTGTGTACGAGGCGATTAGTTTTGAACATTCCCCCAGTTAGTTTGAGGTCATGTCCCCGTGTTCTTGATTTTAGTTTCATATTGAAAACACTGCCCATCTGAACCTTATTCAGCCTCTTGATGTATTTAACCACTTCCAGACCACCTGCCGTTGTTATACGTCGGTACTTTGACGTTGAATACCGTTGTAATGGCAGCAGACAGCTGCCATAACCCCAGTATTTAAGATAAAATCCGCTTTAAGATAAAAGTGGTCTCCTTGGCGGATTCACCGCGAGATTACTTTTATCGGCAGCAGGAGAGGTGCACCCCCTCCCCCCTTCTCCGCAATCCGGTCATCTCTGCCGCTTACTGTAGCCATCGGTTAGCGGCGGAGATGATCCGATCCTTTCCCCTCAGAGGCACTAAGTCAAGTGAGGGAATAATGGCCCCCACTCGACTTAATGCCATTGGATAATGGAAGCAACATCAAACGTCCTTTCCACCCAACGGCCTTAAAGGGACAGCCTTAAGATAAAAGTGGTCCCCCACTGGCGAATTCACCACGAGATCACTTTTATCAGCGACGGGAGAGGTGCTACCCCCTCCCGCCCCATTCCGGTCCACTCGACTGATGATGGAAGCAACGTCATATGTCACTTCCATCCAACAGCCTTAAAGGGACATATATTTTTTTTTATTTGCATTTAAGAGTAAATGTGAGGTCTGAGGTCTTTATGACCCCAGATCTCACATTAAAGAGGCCCTGTCATGCTTTTTTTCTATTACAAGGGATGTTTACATTCCTTGTAATAGGAATAAAAGTGATCCAAAAAATTATTTTTAAAGGGACAATAAAAAAATAAAAAGTAAAACAAATAAGAAAAATACATTTAAAGCGCCCCGTCCCACCCTGCTCGCTCACAGAAGCGAACGCATACGTAAGTCACGCGCATATATGTTCAAACCACACATGTGAGGTATCGCCGCGATCGTGAGAGCGAGAGCAATAATTCTAGCAAAAGTCCTCCTCTGTAACTCAAAACTGGTAACCTTTTGAAACATCGCCTATGGAGATTTTTAAGTGCCAAAGTTTTCTCGCCATTCCACGAGCGGGTGCAATTTTGAAGCATGACATGTTGGGTATCAATTTACTCGGCATAACATCATCTTTCACAATATAGAAACAAAATGGGCTAACTTTACTGTTTTGTTATTTTTTTTTTCAAAAAAGAGTATTTTTTTCAAAAAAAATTGCGTTTGTAAGACCGCTGCGCAAAAACAGTGTGACATAAAGTATTGCGACAACCGTCATTTTATTCACTAGGGTATCTGAAAAAAATATACCGTATATAATGTTTGAGGGTTCTAAGTAATTTTTTAGCAAAAAAAAAAAAAAATGATTTTAACTTGTAAACAACAAGTTTGAAAAATAGGCCTGGTCCTTAAGTGGTTCAAGGTTTCAATCATGTCTCCCCTTTCTCTTCTTTCCTCCAGAATGTAGCACCCATGGGTCCATAGGAGTGCATGGACCTTCCGACCTGATTGGATCGCCAAAGTGAAAGGGCCCTTAGAGAGTGTTGCAACTGTTAAGCCAAGGCTTGAAGGACATGCTCTAGCATAATATTTGTATCATGCATGAGTGAATGTGGGACGCGTGTTCAAGATGGAGACAACAGGAGGTGGTTAGTGGGTGATTGGAGCTTGGAGAAATGATCTTATTGTTGCCAATAGTAATCATTTCAGGGGAATAAAAGAAGATGGTGAAAAAGTTACATATTTAGTTTTAGTGATAAAAAGTGAATGACCTTGAAATGAGAGACTGCAGAAACTCAGGAACAGTAGGGGAGTTAGATCAGAAAATAAAGAATTGA
Source organism: Lithobates clamitans (assembly GCA_037952925.1). NCBI lineage: Eukaryota > Metazoa > Chordata > Amphibia > Anura > Ranidae > Lithobates > Lithobates clamitans. The sequence continues at coordinate 4,731,696 of JBBGZY010000680.1, read as the reverse complement.
GTATCATGATTGAAGCCAAATATGCCAGTCATCTGGCCATGGATATAGATCAGGGTTTCTCAACCAGGGTTCCGTGGAACCCTTGAGTTCCTCTAGAGGTTGCTAGGGGTTCCCTGAGCGATGGTCAATTTCTGCCTCTCAGGTAAGTTCTCAAGGACACCATTGATCTTTTTAGTTATCTGTAAGGGGGTAATTCTTCCCAATAACCACAAGTGTAAGAAGCATTCTTCTCATTGACCATCACACTAATGTATGATGAGTTGTAGATTTTTTATTTTTAGCAGGGGTTCCCCAAGATCGGAGAATTATTTCCAGGGTTTCTCTGTGTTGAAAAGGTTGAGAAAGGCTGATATGGATGGAAGAAAGAAGGGGTCCATAAACAGAACCTTGTGGAACACCCACCAACAAAGGGCAAAGAGTGTGCAAATAAACAAAGTCCCTTAAAACAGACAACTTGTATTTTTGCAAATGTTCACAGAATCTTGGCTGCTACACTTTCTGCCTACAGATAACTATCTGAAACCTGTCAACCGTACACTGCAGTTGAGCATTTCTGCTTAAAGAATTCAGTAACCAGGTAGTAAACATAAACTTTAACCTTACACTGAATTTTTTACCCTTGTGTGTTTGCTATTGCTTCAGTACAGGAAATATACGTATGCTGCGAGTTAAACGGATAAGGAAAATGGCCAATGACCCCGTTTTTGTTTTTTTCATTACGAGGTTTTTAAATGTTATGTTAAAGGGGTCTTGTCATTCTAGATCAATGGTCTCCAAACTGTGGCCAGAGGGCAAGATGCGGTCATTTGCTTGCCTTTATTCGGCCCTTGAGGCGCTACTCCAGGCATTGACACAAGGCACTAGTCCCCCCACTGATATCAACAACGGGGCAGTATTCCTTCCACTGATACCAATGATCTGGCACTGTTCCTCCCACTGAAACCAATGATGGGACATTATTTCTCCCACTGACACTAATGATGGGGCACTATTCCTCCCACTAATTCCAATGATGGGGCAGTATTCCTTCCACAGACACCAATGATGGGGCACTATTCCCCCCACTGACACCAATGATGGGGAATTGGTTACTCTCAGGGCACTTTATACTCACACAGGCCACAGTCCGGCCCCCTCAATGTCTGAAGGACAGTAAACTGGCTCTTTGTCTGAAAAGTTTGGAGACCCTGTTCTAGATTTTGTCACTAATAAAGAGGTTTGGCAAGAGTTTGAAATCGCTTATGGTGATATCATATTTGCTCCTTTCTCTTTCCCAATCTTAATTTTGTTGATAAACATGTATACACTACTAGAGTAGGCCTTAAAGGGGAGTTCCACCCAGGGGGACCATCAAAAAAAAAAAAAAAATTAAAAGTCAGCAGCTACAAATACTGCAGCTGCTGACTTTTAATTGGACACTTACCTGTCCCAGGGTCCAGCGATGCGGGGGATCTCAACTGTGGGCGCCGGGCTGTGGATTCACAGCCTGGCACCCACTGCGCATGCGCGAGCGAATCACCTGGGACCTGTAATGGGTCCCAGATGATTGACAGGAGGGAGGGAGCAGAGCGGAGCCCTTCCTGTGCCGAGGAGGAAGTGATGTCACCAGCCCAGGCAAAGGAACAGGCAGACTACGAGGGACCCCCTAGCAACAGGCATTTAGAGGTAAGTGAAAAAAAAAAATATCCAAATGTTTTTGGGTTTTTTTTAGAATTTTTCCAGGTATTTTTGTTTTTTGGGTGGAACCCCACTTCAAAAACACCCTAAAGTTGGCTAAACGTGGCAATTTTCAGTCAATTTAAACAGCTTGCAATCCACTCGGAATTGCAGATATGATCACATTAGAAAATGGCATGTTGACTTCAATTAATGACCAAAATTGAGTCAATTGCAAAGTCGTAACGGGGCAGTTTATTAAACTTTTAATGCAGTTTATTAAAAGTTTGATAAAAACTATGGCAATGTCCTTAAATGGGATCAGACGTTTCCTCGGGGCATTTCCAACCACAAGAACTTGATAAATTGAATGTACAATAATATATATAAAGCGCTGTGTAAATTGATGCCACTATATAAGTACCTGTAATAAATACAATAAATTCACCCCTAACCTCGTGTGGTCAAAACTAGAATTGTATGTCTTTGAATGCTTTGCATTTAACAAAAACTGTAGTCAAAGGTTTGATCTCTCTCTATCAAAGTGGTTAACTTTAGCATTTCAACCACCTTCCATCCACAGAGAATCGCAGGTACGATCACAAGTAATCATATTGAACATTGGTCAGCTGAGTTCAATTAATGGCCATAGTTTGGTCAATTGTGAAGTTGTAACTGGGCATTAAATTGAAAGCTTCAAAACGGTTTATGAAAAGTGGGATAAAAATTACGGCAATGTCTTTAAATGTGATCAGATTTTTTTAGGGCACCTTCAACCACAAGAAGTTGGCAAGTTCAATCCTAACCTCCTGTGGTTGATCAAAACTAGAATTGTATGTCTTTGAATGCTTTGCATTCAACAAAAACTGTAATCAAAAGTTTTACCTCTCTCTAAGTGGCACGTGTATGGTTAGCTTTAAGATTCACTCTTGGAAGAACCAAGTAAAGAATCTGTTCCCCTCCCTGTGCCCTTCTCAGCATTTGTTTGCTATTTAAGTACAGGTGCACTTTAATAGGAACACATGTTACTTGCTAGTCTATTAGAACTTTAGACTACATACGTCTAAACATTACAGCTATAGACAGACATACACTTAAAACTTCTAACTATTTTTAACCAGAGCCCTGTACTTACTAACTATAGGCTGATGGCCTAGACTTTTCAAGTGCACACTGCTTTGGAAATTTCTCTGTACTTACTGTACAGTACACCTTCTAACAAGTATATAACACATTAAATCATCACTTTAGTATGAATGATTGATGGCATACATTTTATATATTTGCAACTCAATATTACTCCAAGGACAGTCCAATCCAAAACTGATGTTTTGTTAATTCATGATTAGATGCTAAACCTCTTAGGTCCCTTGGTGGTTAGATTTCAGATCTCGAGTTTTCAGTTTTGCAGCAACAGTTATTAAGGGGTCTCAATTCCCCTTCTGGGAACTTAGATTTATTTTATGGAGAGTAGGAAAATAGAAATTGGGCCAAAGACAACCAAAACTCCAAGGCTGATGGGATCAAAATGATTTGATGGACATTTTGAGCCCCCGGGGTATACTATATATGTCAGTATTGAGTTGACAACATTTTTTGAGGATTGTTCACATAGTATTTTGTCCTTTATCACTTTTTTTTATGTCTCCCCCCCCCCCCTGTATGCTGTTACCTCTCTTTCATGTCATCTTAACTCTCACCATAAGAAATCCAAGAACCCTTTTAAGGAGATCTTGCCTCTGGAGATTCAACAGATTAAAGAAGCCACAGTCCCACAAAACTCCCACCTGTCACTGAAATATCCCTCTTTGGGATACTTGCCTATTCAAATATGAATTACTGGCTATTCTATTACCATATAAAACAGGGTTCCATGGATCCCTAGGGTTCCTCCAGAGGTTGCTAAGGTTTTTCTGAGCAATGAGCGATTTCTGCCTCTCAGTTAAGTTCCCACTGACACCATTGATCTTTTTACCTATTTATAAGGGAGTAATTATTACACCACAAGTGTAAAGAGCATTCTTCCCACTGACCATCACACTAATGTAGTGGGTTTCAAACTGCAGCCCGGGGGCTGGATGTGGCCCTTTGCTTGCCTTTATCCAGGCCCTTGGGTCAGTGGTCTTCTTAGTGATACCAGACACGATTCAAACCACTGACACCAACGATGAGGCATAATTCCTCCCACTGATACCATTGATGGGGCACTATTCTTCCTATTGACACCAATGACCAGGCGCTATTCCTCCCACTAATACCAATGGTGGGGCATATGCTTCCCACTGACACCAATGATAGGGCATTATTCATCCCATTGATACCAATGATGGGTCACTATTTCTCCCACTGATACCAACGATGGGGTACTATTCCTCCCACTGGCACCAACGATTGGGGTACTATTCCTCCCACTAATACCAATGGTGGGGCACTATTCCTCCCACTAATACCAATGATGGGGTACTATTCCTCCTACTGATACCAATGGTGGGGCACTATTCCTCCCACTGATACCAATGATTGGGTGCCATTCCTTTCACTGATACCACTGATGGGGCACTATTCCTCCCACTGACACCGATTGGGCATTATTCCTCCCCCTGACACCAATGTCTGCCCCCCCCCCCCTAAAATCAACTGACCCTTTGTTTAGAACGTTTGGAGACCCCTGCACTAATGTATCATGAGTTGCAGATATAGTCATTTTTACCAGGGGTTCCCTGAGACTGGAAAGTTATTTCCATGCTTACTCTGTGTTGAAAAGGTTGAGAGAGGCCGATATAAAACAATGTTTATTCATTACTGTTCAACAGTAATGCAAATTCAATTGAAACTGTATTAGTTTCCCACTAACACCTATTTATTCTGTTTTTGGAATGGTATATTTAGTGTAAACAGCTGCTGACAAAGAAGCTCTTGCATCCATTTGTAGAAGATACAGTTAAAACTGCAGACTGTGAGGAATGCAAATGCCCGCTTCATTCTGGCTGTGAGGGCCATTCAACTGTTACAGTTGGGGTCCACCCATGACAAAAGCAACAGAATGCTATGACCAACCTGGAGTAAACGTGCTGCATGACTATTGAATGAACAATGGCCAGGCACCTGGATCCTACAAAGTCACCTGGATCCTACAAAGTCACCTGGATCCTACAAAGTCACCTGGATCCTACAAAGTCACCTGGATCCTAAAAAGTCACCTGGATCCTACAAAGTCACCTGGATCCTAAAAAGTCACCTGGATCCTACAAAGTCACCTGGATCCTAAAAAGTCACCTGGATCCTACAAAGTCACCTGGATCCTAAAAAGTCACCTGGATCCTACAAAGTCACCTGGATCCTAAAAAGTCACCTGGATCCTACAAAGTCACCTGGATCCTACAAAGTCACCTGGATCCTACAAAGTCACCTGGATCATACAAAGTCATCTGGATCATACAAAGTCACAAGTCTGCAAACTAAGTTCAGCAAAATCACTCAAGGCATTAGTCCTGGTCAAAGACTAACAGCAGGTAAAGCAGTCAATGCAAACATGAGAACGTGTGTTAATTATTAACAAGAAAAAGGTCTATTTTATGGTAAAGTTAATAGTAGTTTCTCAAATGACTCATCATATGGGAATTCCACCAGGAAAATGGGTCATTCAAAAATATTTTAAAAAATAATTATATTAATAATAATGTTTAAGGAAAACGTATTTATAATAGGTCGCTCTTTCCTAAACGAATACATATTGCAGTTTCTGGTATACACTATGTTAGATATACCAGGTCGTTTCTTAGACTGCGATGACTGATAAGAGCTTGAGTTCCCGGGTTTGCCCACCTGCTGCAGCCAGAGCCAAGAGAGTCCCACTATACTCTTACTTTTACTATACTGTACAGAGATGCGAAAGGAAGGATTGAGACCATTAGGAAAAGGGGTGATAAGTCTGGAACTAAAGAAAAAAAATACTGAACCTATCCACCATTGCTGCTACCAAAGTCACCAATGCAGCAACCCATAAATAAGAGGAGGCAATGGGGGATTCAACATCAACCCTAAACCAAAATCAGTTTGGAGTCCTCATTTAGCAACTTGTAGCTCTGCAAGGAGGTGTCAAGAGACTGAGGAACTTATGGGTGCCATGAGATGCCAAACGACCATGATTTCCAGGTACTATTATGCCTCTTTCACACTGGTGGAGTCCCCCAGTGGATTCGCCTACTCAGCAGAGGATCTCTCCAATGATCTCTGCTGAGCAGGCAGATGACAGGTCCGTGTCCACTCCGCTGTGCAGAGCAGACACAGACACAGCCAGGTGTCCTCTATGGCAGAGGTCTCCAAACTTTCTAAATAAAGGGCCAGTTCACTGTCCTTTAGATTTTAGAGGAACTGGAATATGGCCAGTAGGAGTAGAAAATGTTCTGGCATCAGTGGGTGTTAAAAAAAAGGGTAAAATTGTGCCATGCCTTTGCCGTCAACGGGAGGAATAGTGCCCCATTGTTGCTATTACTGGGAGGTAGTGCCCCATCATTGGTGTCACTGGGAGAAATGATGCCCCATTGTTGATGTCCGTGGAAGGAATGGTGCCCTGCCATTGAATAGTGGGAGTGAGAGGAAGTATACCCCAGAGTTGGTATCAGTCAAAGCATTTGTGCTTCATAGTTGGTGTCAGTGGGAGGTATAGTGCCCCGCATCAGTGGATGGTATAGTGCCCCGCATCAGTGGGATGTATAGTGCCTCTTATCAGTGGATGGAATAGTGCCTCATATCAGAAGAAGGTATAGTGCCTTTTATTAGTGGGAAGTATAGTGCCTTGTATCAGTGGATGGAATAGTGGCTCGTATTAGTGGGAGGTATGGTGCCTCGTATCAGTGGGAGGTACGGTGCCTCGTATCAGTGGGAGGTACGGTGCCTCGTATCAGTGGGAGGTACGGTGCCTCGTATCAGTGGGAGGTACGGTGCCTCGTATCAGTGGGAGGTACGGTGCCTCGTATCAGTGGGAGGTACGGTGCCTCGTATCAGTGGGAGGTACGGTGCCTCGTATCAGTGGGAGGTACGGTGCCTCGTATCAGTGGGAGGTACGGTGCCTCGTATCAGTGGGAGGTACGGTGCCTCGTATCAGTGGGAGGTATAGTGCCTCGCATCAGTGGTAGGAATGAAGCCCCAAGGGCCGGGTAAAGGCAAGCAAAGGGCAGCATCTGACCTGCGGGCCATAGTTTGGAGACCACTGCTCTATGGGCTGTTGGATGGAATCGGACCGCCTGTTCGTTTCCATCCGACTGTCATCTGACCCGATCCGCCGAGAAAGGATCCCCATCTGTCTGTTTTTAGTGGACCTGGTCGGATGACGACGGGTGTCAATAGACACATGTCCATTGACATCCACCACTCCATAGAGAACAATGTGTGATCCAATCTGGTCCATCTGAAAAAACTCACTGGTGGACCCGATCGCTTTGTCTGTGACTGTCTTCATCTTACAGTTTTCTTCGTGTTAAAAACTTGTCAACTTTACAATAAAACTGTTTTGTTTGTTTTTTCCAGAATTTGTCACATAAGATTGTGTATATTTTTAAACAGAAGTAGGCAAAAACTCATGACGTCCTTAAAGTCTTTGGCCCTCCTTCCACACCTGAGTGATTCGAAGAGTATTTCCTGAAGGGCTCCAGCACTCAACACTCAGATTTCTATGTTTTTCTTTTGTGCTCATTCACATTTGAGCGATGTGCTCAGGTACAGGAGCTTCTTTTGCGCACAACCACACAATTTTGGCTCCCAATTTACTTCAATTGGAGCACCTGAAAAGCTTTTTTTTTCATGCAATTTCACACCCAACAACCATCTCCTTCCCCACAGTCTCTAGCTTTGGCTAACGCAAAAACACTCAAGTCTGAGACAGCCTGGAAAATGAGTAAAAAAAAAAAAAGTGCGAATCCTGGATTGGCGCACAAGCAAGCCCAAAAGAAGCTCCTGTACTTTTAATGAAGGCTGAGCAAGATTGCGAAGGACACAATAGAATAACATGGAGGTCTGAATGATTAGCATTAAATCGCTTCTGGGCCTACTGATGATAACAGCAGCACATGGAAACATATTAAAAAAAGCGCATCAGCACATGGTACAAAGACGTACGAGGCCTCATGCACACTGTCTAGCCACAATAATGTGTGCAAAAATTGCAAAGACGCTTCCACGGAAGACTATGGAATCAAAACACTTTTTGAGGGACTGAGCGCAGAGATGTGAATAGCCTGTACTGAAATCAAGGGGATCCCTATTGCTGGTCGTTGTTGCGCCTAGGCTTACACACACAAATAAGTGCAAAAATGCACAAATGTGAATGGGGGGGGGGGGGCTTAGCATGCACTTTAAGAAGCAGCAATAAACCTCGGAAACATGCAGAAAAAGATGCTGTCATTTAAAATGCAAATCCATCAAAGGCTAGGTTCGCACCTATGCGTTTTGCAGCGCGTTTTCATTTTTGCAGAAACGCACTACAGTCCATTTAACATGATTTCCTACAGGTGGCGTTCACATCTGAGCGTTTTCAACCGGTGTGTTTTTTTGGAAAGGACCAGGGATTTTTTTTTTTTTGTGCCCGCAGCAGGTTGCGTTTTTTTGGTTCCATAGGCTTCAATGGAAATGCAGCAGAGATGCATCATAGTTTTTTTGCTGGTTTCTCCAACAGACACCACCCAAAACAAATTAAAAATGCATTAAAAACGTGTGTCAGAAAAAAATGCAAAACACACTGGGAAAGCACATCAAGCACAGCCTGCCTAGGTGTGATCCTAGCCATAAGGCTAATGCCGCGTACACACGGTCGGACTTTTTGGCTACAAAAGTCCGACAGCCCGTCCGACAGACTTTCGACGGACTTTTGGCGGACTTGCGGCAGACTTTCTAACGAACGGACTTGCCTACATACGATCACACAAAAGTCCGACGGATTCGTACGTGATGATGTACACCGGACTAAAATAAGGAAGTTAATAGCCAGTAGCCAATAGCTGCCCTAGCGTGGGTTTTTGTCCGTCGGACTAGCATACAGACGAGCGGATTTCTGGGTCCGGCGGAGTTACGACGTAAAGATTTGAAGCATGTTCCAAATCTAAAGTTCGTCAGATTTGCGGCTGGAAAAGTCAGCTGAAAGTCCGGAGAAGCCCACACACGATCGGATTGTCAGCCAGCTTTGGTCCGTCGGCGTCCGTCGGACTTTTGTAGACGAAAAGTCCGACCGTGTGTTCGCGGCATTACGTTCACATCTGTACTTTTTATGGGCATTTACAGATCGGCAGAAACGCACCACAACCCATTTATCCTCATTTCCTGTGGGTCCCGTCCACATCGACCGCAGTTTTCTGAAGTTTGGAAAGGATGCAGAGACTTATTTACAGGCAGCACGGTGCGTTTTTGGCTTCATAGACTTCAACTGAACCCCATCAGAAACGCATGTACATACGTTTTTTGGTAGGGTTTTGTGTTTAAGGCTGGGTTCGTATCTCTGCATGTGCGGTTGGTGCGTATTTGAGACCTGTTTTCCAGTGTGTTCTGCGTTATTAATGCATTTTTAATGTGTTTTTAAAGCGTTTAGCATTTTTGGGATGTGTTAATGTTTCTAGGAGGAGGTGTCTGTTGTCATGCAGGAAAAAGCACTAAAAAAGTATATACATGCGTTTTTCATGTGTTTTTGATTAAATGTCATTGAAATCTACGGAGCCAAAAGCACATCATGCTGCATTTAAAAAAAAAAAGTCTCAGCACCTTTTCCAAAAACCCACTGCTGGACACTGCATAGATATGAAAGGGACCCATAGGAAATTTGTTTAAATGGACTGTGGTGCGTTTCTGCGAATATGAAAACGCACTGCAAAACGCATAGGTGTGAACCTAGCCTTAGGTCTATACTTTTTTTTTAGTGCATTTGCAGAGCTGCAGAAAGGCACCAAAGTCTTGTATCCTATTTCCTATGGGTCCCGTTTTATGCAGTTCCCTGCAGAGCGTTTTTGGAAAAGGTGAGGGGCTGTTTTACATGCAACATGGTGCGTTTTTGGCTATATAGCCTTGTAACTACATCAGAAAAATGCATTGAACATGCATTTTTTTGGTAGGGTTGTGTGTTCAACAACCTCTCTTCGTCCTAAAAAAAAAAGAAAATACAGAGGTTCGCACCACAAAAAAAGTCCTCCAGATCCGATCCAGATGCTTTTCTGCATGCACTTTTTTCATGCGTTTTTGATGCATTTCTAGGTGCCTTACAAATGCTTTTTTTCTTCTTTTTCCTTTTAATTTTTTTTAACTGTACTGGGGTTCGGTGCTTTTTTTTAAATATTATTAATATTACATTAATAATACATGATTTCTATAGCGCCAACAGTTTGCACAGTGCTTTACAATGTGAGGGCAGACAGTACGGATACATTACAATTCAATACAGGAGGAATCTGGGGGGGCCCTGTTCATTAGAGCTTACAATCTAAAAGGGAGCAGTTCTGTGCAGTAAAAAAAGCAGCATGTTGTACTTTTTTTTTCTGAAACTGAAAATCACTGGTACTGACCACGCTGGTGTGAACTATGCCATTGGAACCAATATAACCTACTTTCCATCCTTTTTTGATGCAGAAAAAAGCACTACAATGCATGTGGTGTGAACTGGCCATGAGAGCCAGTCCACACCAGAAGCAGTCCAGTGCGTTTTTTTTTCTGCATCAAAAACACATGAACGGTAGATTATATGGGTTCCGATGGCCCTAGTTCACACTGTGGTCAGTTTCAGTGTGCTCCATTGCAGAAAAAAAAAGTAGCGCATGCTGCATTTTTTCTGCACAGAACTGTACTGAAACGCGGAGGAACGCATCAAAAATGCACCGGAACAAATCTAAAACGCATTTTTATATATATATATATATATATATATATTTGTAGTACTACAAAGTTCCATGTATATCTATTGATATATTTATTTGCTATAACTGTTGCTATTTGAACTCTTTTCAATAATCGTTTGTAAACAAAAAAACACAATACAGCAAAAACAAAATACAAAAAAACTCCTAGAAACTTTAGGAAAAAAAAAGAGAAAGAATCGCATTGAAAACAAAAGCACGCCAGAACGCAGCAAAAACGCATAGAAAACATGCATGCAGAAACGCATCCGGACTGTGTTTCTGTGGTGTGAACCAGCCTTAAAAGCGCATCAAAAACGCATCAAGCGCACACGCATAAATGTGAACCTAGCCTATGCCAAGCCTTGAGCCCCCAGCTTTGGTACCCCACTCCATCCACCATAAATGATGCTGTTGCTGGCCAGATACCCACCTGCAGCTGGCTGGAGCACCCATACTGGATGAGAGGGGTGAAGGTGGTGAGCTGTAGCTCGGCATCCGTCTGGAGTTCATGCCCCACCAGGTTGGGCATCTTAGTTACATTGTAGCCCAGGTTCTGGCACATGGAGATCCTGATTGGGTCGCAGCGCCTCTCCTCTTCCTCCCCGAAGCTGTAGACCTCCAGGCAGCACAGTGCAGGCAAGTAGAAGAGAAGCGACCACAGCATAGAGCCCATCTTCTCAACCCACCGATCCTGGACACCATGCAACAACTTGTGGGCTCCGAACACCACCAAATCCCCCCAAAAATAGAAGACTTTGGTGAAGTCCTCTTCAGTAGAAAGATCCCGGGATGATGCAGAACCCGACAAAACCCTTCAGGAACCTTGAAAAGTTCTTGGATGGTGGGACTGCTCCTCAGCCCAGATGCTGCAAAACCCGACAAAACCCTTCAGGAACCTTGAAAAGTTCTTGGATGGTGGGACTGCTCCTCAGCCCAGATGCTGCAGAACCCGACAAAACCTTTCAGGAACCTTGGAACGTTCTTGACTGGTAGGACTGCTCTTCAGCCCTGGTCCTGAGATGCTGCAGAACCCAACAAAATCCTTCAGGAACCTTGGAAAGTTCTTGACTGGTGGGACTGCTCTTCAACCCAGATCATGAGATGCTGCAAAACCCGACAAAACCTTTCAAGAGCCTTCAAAAGTTCTTGGCTGGTGGGACTGCTGCTCAGCCGAGATCCTGGATTGCGACCCACAAGTAACCAACCCAGAAAAGTTTGTAAAAGTTTCCTGTAATAATCCAAAACAATGGTGATCCTCCTGATCGCAGAGCTCTATAGCTGCTCTCCCCTGCAGGTTGTCTGGCTGATCTAGCCGGTGTTCTGCCATATAGAGTCCTCCTATCAAATAGTGTCCGCCTCGTACTGCGCAGGCGCAGCGCCTGCGCAGTACGGAGGAGCAGGAGATGCCGAAAATGGCCGAAGTTGATCAGCTGACCATCAGCTGTACACGGCGCTCGGGCACCTGTTAGCGATGGCAGTGTAAGAGGGCCCCTCGCGGGCTCGCTTCGCTCGCCACGCTTCGGGCACGGCCTCGCTGCGCTCGGCAAATATTTATTCTAACTCTATGTCCACTTGGATAGTGGGGAATGATCCTGGACATAGGGTAAGAATAAATGCGCAGGCGCCGTGTACAGCTGACGATCAGCTGTTGAACTTCGGAGACTTTCGGCGTCTCCTTGTCCTCCCTGTACTGCGCCTGCGCAGTACAGGGAGGACACTATATGATAGGGGACTGAATTCGACAAGACACCGGCTGTGCGCTGCTCCTGACTTGTACAGAGAGAGGAGGAGGCAGGGGAGGGATGGATGGAGGCTGAGACTTGCTGCTCCCAGGGTACGGTATCCATTGAGGCTCACATCAGCCAAAAGGATCTCATGTTTCCTTCTTCTCTACAAGCTACAATGTTCTTTCATTAACTCCTCCAGCGCCAAGCTGACCTGTCCTCCAGCAAAAAAAGGGAGGAAGCCTCCCCCCCCTAGCTCTGGCCTCTCATATGACCTGAAGGGTTAATGAGGCTTCCTCTGCTGCTAAAGGGAATTTCTCTCTAGAGATTTTCACACTGGTATCAGATAAACTCTACAGACTGTAATTTCGGGATTCCTAAGGATTTGGTCTGGGGATGGTGTGTTTGTCCTGGACTCAAGTTACACTGTGTGAAAGGGCACCGCTGGCTGCTTTTTACTAGGGGTCAAGCAGGGAATTCACACTGTCCTCGCTATGGAGACCCATAAAGATGGCCATTGGGTTGCGTACGGGCGCAGTACGACCGTTCAGCTGGTTTTTCGTTCAGTCGTTCTGTGAACACACGTGTTCTTATTTGCTGGAGCGTACACTCCATTCACCCCTTTACACTTATATATACCCCTTTACACTTACATTTAAACTCCATTTACCCCTTTACACTTACATTCACCCCTTTACACTTACATTTACCCCTTTACACTCATATTTACCCCTTTACACTTACATTTAAACTCCATTCACCCCTTTACACTTACATTCACCCCTTTACACTTACATTTACCCCTTTACACTTACATTCACCCCTTTACACTTACATTTACCCCTTTACACTTACATTTAACCACTTGCCTACAGAGTGCTTTCACCCCCTTCCTGCATGGGCCAATTGTCAGCTTTCAGCGCTCTCACACCTTAAATGACAATTGTGCGGTCATGCAACACTATACCTAAACACATTTTTTTGTCATTTATTTTAGACAGATAGAGCTTTCTTTTGGTGGTATTTAATCACCACTGGGTTTTTTATTTTTTGCTAAGCAAATGAAAAAAGACGGAAAAGTTTGAAAAATAATTTTTTCTTAGTTTCTGTTATAACATTTTGCAAATAAGTAATTTTTCTCCTTCACTGATGGGCGTTGATGAGGCTGCACTGATGGGCACTGATAGGCTGCACTGATGGGCACTGATGAAGCGGCACTGATGGGCACTGATGAAGCTGCACTGATGGTCACTGGTAGGCTGCACTGATAGGCTGCACTCATGGGCACTGATGAGACTGCACTGATAGGCTGCACTGATGAGCACTAATAAAGCAGAACTGATGGGCACTGATGAGCACTAATAAAGCAGAACTGATGAGGCTCCACTAATGGGCAGTGAGCACTGATGAAGTGGCACTGATAGGCTGCACTGATGAAGCAGCACTGATGAGGCTGCACTGATAGGCTGCACCGATGAGCACTAATAAAGCGGAACTGATGGGCACTGATAAGGCTGCACTTATGGGCACTGATGAGGCTGCACTGGTGGGCACTGATTGGCTGCACTGTTGAACACTGATGAAGCTGCACTGATGGGCACTGATAAGCTGCACTGATAGGCGGGACTAATGGACACTGATGAGGAGGCACTGGTGGGCAGCATTGATGGCACTGATAATTCTGCACTGGTGATCTGTGCCCTGGTTATCTTTGTGCATTTCCCCTGTCAGGATTGCCGGTTACCAGCTCTCCGCTCCTCACACTGTGGCAGCGCATGAGGAGAGGAATGCTGATAACCTGCAATTCTGTGTTACACTGGGATCAACTGTGAGTGGACACAGCTGATAACGTGGTAAAGGGCCGCTGTGATTGGCCATTTACCACGATTGGTGATTGGCTGTGTCCCAGGGGACGCGTGAGGGGTGAGGTCCATGGACGCCCTTCCTGAACTAGAAAGACGCACTATAGCTGTCTTTCGGCTATGGCGTTGTTAGGAAGTGGTAAAAGTGGTTGTAAACTCAGACATTAAATAAGAAAAAAACATATCCCTCTGAAGTGTGTACTTATCTCAAATAAGAGCTCTAAGGAATTGATTTACTAAAGGAAAATAGACTGTGCACCTTGCAAAGTGCAGTTGTACTCTTGGAGAGCAGTTGCTCCAGATCTTAGTAAATGAGGAGAAGCTCTACTGAATTCCATCATCCAATCATATGCAAGCAAAAGCTGTTTTTTTTTAAATTTTCCTTGCATGTGATTGGGTATTCTTTGCAAAGTGAAGCTTTACCTAATTTACTAAGCTCTGGGGCAACTGTACTTGCAGAGTGCAATTGCTTTTTGCAAAGTGCACAGTCTATTTCCCTTTAGTAAATCAACCCCAGAGCGTCATTCCTGTCTGCTGCTCCATTCCTCTACTATCAGCACGAATCACTACTGACAAGTTTTCCTGACACCAAGAGAAAATAGGTGACGGGGAAGGGAGCTCCAGCTGATTGACAGCCTCAGCTCTGTTCCTGTGTGCTGTGTGTGGGGGGAGGGCTCTTCCCTCTAATCAGCTCCTAGAGCTCTCCTCACTGGGCTCTGCAGATAAACGGCTACAACGTATGTAGGAGGATTTGTTTCATCTCTGTGTATCAGTCACTTCACTGGGTATAATTTTTTTTTGCTCACACTGCATGGATCAACTGCTCATTTTTTCTAGGGGTGTGCACAAAGTTTATACTCACCTCATCTGCTGATCCTCCAGAAAACTGTGCTCCCCGCAATCCAGCGGTGGCCTGTTCCTGTCTCTGGAGCATGCTGACATCAGGAACAGTCCATTTTCAAGACCGCTGGAGCACTGGGGGGTGCCAGACCAGTCTTGTGTGGGGAGGATTGGAGGATCAGGTAAGTATATCTCCCTTGTCCTCTCTCCTAGAATAAAGCGAGCAGTTATCCCTTGCAGTGCTGACACAGCCACACTGAATGGGAAAGAAAAATTCCCTGAGTTCTGTCCTAAGGGTTCCCTTTCACACCTGAGCATGGTGTCGCTTGGAGAAGTACATGAGCTTCTATAGGGCAGAGTTGCCCAGAGTTTGTTCCCTATAGACTGTTTTTTGCATTATTTCTCACCCTTGTCCTTCTAGTAAGTAGCTTTACATTGACTAAAACAAAAAAATGCTCAAAAAGCCCCAAAAAACATGTACAAACACACAAAAACAATGCTCCAAAATCATCTAAAAATACTCATGCTCAAATGTGAAGGGGGATTTAACCACTTCAGCTCCGGAAGGATTTGCCCCCTTAACGACCAGGCCATTTTTTGCGATACGGCACTGCATCGCTTTAACTGACAATTGCGCGGTGGTGCAACACTGTACCCAAATAAAATTGTTCTCTTATTTTCCCCACAAATAGAGCTTTCTTTTGGTGGTATTTGATCACCTCTGCGTTTTTTATTTTTTTTGCACTATAAACAAAAAAGCACGACAATTTTGCAAAAAACACAATATTTTGTCGTTTTTGCTATAATAAATATCCCAATTAAAAAAAAAAAAAATCTGCGATTTTTATCATGGCTGCGACATTATGGCCGACACATCGGACACTTTTGACACTATTTTGGGACCATTGACATTTATACAGCAATCAGTGCTAAAAATAGCCATTGATTACTGTAAAAATGACCCTGGCAGGGAAGGGGCTAACACTAGGGAGCGATCAAGGGGTTAACTGTGTTCGCTAGGTGTGTTCTAATTGTGGGGGGGGTGGGGCTGACTAGGGGAGGAGAGAGAGATCAGTGTTCATACTTAGTATGAACACACGATCTGTCTCCTCTCCCCTGACAGAACCGGGATTTGTGTGTCTATCACGAGCCATCGTGGGTGTGCCGGTCAGCGTGCTGCGTCGTCTTAAAGGAGCAGCATACAGCTACGGCGATTTGCCCAGCCGAGCCAACCTGCCGCAGTGTAACTGCGGCGGCTGGTCGGCTAGTGGGTAATACAGACCCGTCCTGGAGTTTCTTTGCAGCAGAGTCCTGCATTTTTTGGCCCCTTTAAACTGTTTTTCGCACAATTTCTCGCCAAAAGTGTTCAAACATCAGAAAAACCTGTTTACAAACTTACAAACAAGCAAAAAAAAAAAAAAAAAAAAGGTTACAAAGTGGTCTATAAATAATCATGCTCAAATGTGAAAGGGGGCTTAAAGCTGACCTGCCCTGAATCTTTCTTGGGGCAGAGTCGCACATTTCTGGCCCCTATAGACTGTTTTTTTTTTGCACGAATTCTCCTCCTAGTAACTATTTCTATTTGCTAAAACAAAAACACCCAAAAAAAATCATGTTAAAACTGAAAATGAAAAAAAAAAAAAAAAACGCTACAAAATTGTCTAAAAACACTCATGCTCAAATGTGAATGGGGGGGGCTTAAAGCTGACCTGTCCTGCAGTTCGAAGCCTCCAAATCTATTTATTGATAAGCATAGATGGTCAGATCTGTCAGTGTGTGTGCACGTCTCTACTGACTGTGTACAGCTTTGATGAATCTGACTGCACTGTCACCTTCAACGGTGTTCATATAGATGAGTTGCATTTTCCTGCGTTTGACAGGCGTTTGAAGCACACAGCAAATACTTGTCTGCAGATTTCAATGTAGTGTGGAGGACAGCAGTGAGGCTGTGTTTGAGCTGCTTTCTGCTGTATTTTGAATGCAGGAGGTCATTTTTGAGATGTGTTTACGTTGCTGGTAGACGAGGATAAACGCAAACCTTGCTGCATTTTGTTTCCAGATGCATGCATTGCAGTAAGGCCGCATTAAAATGCTCACTTACAAGAGTCTATACAAGAGACATCCATATCATGTTAGATGCATTGCATTGTCAGACATCCCAACCTGCAGAAACTCATTTCGGGGAGGTGGCGCTTTACGTCCGCAAACAACCCCCCCCCCTGCGGAAAATATTTTTTAAATCACTTTTTCAATATTTTTTTCGCAGTGCTTCTGGGGAAGGGGGTGGGTGGTATGTGCACTGTGTCAGTGTTTTTTTATTTTTAATAATTGATTTTTTTACAATTTAATTTGTTATTAATTTTTTTTTTCACAATGCTTTTTTGGGGGGAGGGCGTTGGGGCAGTGGACAGTGTTGGTAGGGCAGGGGAGAGTGGTGTCAGTAGTTTTTTATTTATTTTTTTCACACTTTTTCATTTTTTTAGAATTTTTTTACAATATTTTTTTTAATATTTTTTGGGGGGGCTTTGGTGAGATGTCAGGGGTCTAAGCAGGCCCCTGACATCTCCCCTTTACGACAGATAAAGGGACTGAGGACACACATTCCCCAGTCCCTTTCTCAGCACTAAAGATGAATGAACAGGTGACAGCGGCTCCCGTTCATTCATAAACTGAGCAGAGTAAATACAGTTTACTCTGCTCAGTAATCACAGGACACAGGAGCGATCTCGCTCACTGTGTCCTATTACTAGTTACCCCCACATCTGGCGGGAGAGGAGAGGAGGGGATCCGGCTGCTGGAGACAAGGGGGGGGACGGGGGCGGAGAAAGTACACAGAAGGGGCCGGAGGAGAACGGGGGGTGGAGAAGGACACAGAGGGGGCCGGAGGAGAACGGGGGGTGGAGAAGGACACAGAGGGGGCCGGAGGAGAACGGGGGGTGGAGAAGGACACAGAGGGGGCCAGGGGAGAACGGGGGGTGGAGAAGGACACGGAGGGGGCCAGGGGAGAACGGGGGGTGGAGAAGGACACGGAGGGGGCCGGAGGAGAACGGTGGGTGGAGAAGGACTTGGAGGGGGCTGGGGGAGGAGCAGACAGAGCAGCTGGGAATGATCGGTGCGCAGCAGGAGGGACAGCTCTGATCACCGATTTCCCTGTATAGCTTTTTAGCTGACAGCCGCGGGAGGGAGAGAAGGAGAAGCAGCTGTCAGCTAAAAATCGATACAAAGGAGATCGGTGATCACAGGCTGTTCCCAGCTGCACTGATCATTCCCAGGAGATCGGGAGGCTCTTGCGGGTGTGCGGGAGCCTCCGCAGAAATGCGGGAGTCTCCCGCACCTCGCGGGAGACTTGAGATGTCTGCATTGTGGTCACTCTCATAGTATATGATCACACCTATACAAAAAAAAATTGTAAACATAGCCAAAGTTCATGCAAATGTGCTTGTGAAGTATGTAAAGCCAATCCCCAAGTAAGCAAATTAACACAAGTAAAAAAAAAAAAATATATATATATATATATATATATATATATATATATATATATATATATATATATATATATATATAAAATATAGTCCACCTGTGTGTAATTTAATCTCAGTATAAATACAGCTGTTCTGTGAAGCCCTCAGAGGTTTGTTAGAGAACCTTAGTGAGCAAACAGCATCTTGAAGGCCAAGGAACACACCAGACAGGTCAGGGATAAAGTTGTGGAGAAGTTTAACCCCTAAAGGGTTAGGTTATAAATAAAATATCCCAAGTTTGAACATTTTTGAGCACTGTTCAATTCATCATCTGAAAATCAAAAAGAGTATGGCACAACTGCAACCCTACCAAGACATGGCCGTCCACCTAAATTGACAGGCCGGGTAAGGAGAGCATTAGCCAGAGAAGCAGCCAAGAGGCCCATGGTAACTCTGGAGGAGCTGCAGAAATCCGCAGCTCAGGTGGGAGAATCTGTCCACAGGACAACTATTAGTCGTGCACTCCACAAATCTGGAAATTGGAACATGTTGGAACAGAAAGGGGCCGTCCCCAAACTGTTCCCACAGTTGGGAGCATGAAATTGTCCAAAATGTCTTGGTATGCTGACGCCTTATGCCGCGTACACACGATCGGAATTCTCATCGTAAAAAGATATGATGGCTTTTCCGACGGAATTCCGCTCAAGCTTGGCTTGCATACACACAGTCACACAAAAGTTCACTGAACTTCCGACCGCCAATAACGTGGTGATGTACAACACTACGACGAGCCGAGAAAATGAAGTTCAATGCTTCCGAGCATGCGTTGAATTGTTTCCGAGCATGCGTAGGAATTTTGCGCGTCGGATTTGCTACAGACGATAGCATTTTCGGATAGGAACTTTTTCCGATCGAAAAATTAAGAACATGCTCTCAATCTTTTGCTGGCTGGAATTCGGCCAGTAAAATTCCGATCATACACAAGGTCGCATTTTCTGACAAAAAGCTCTCATCGGTCTTTTGCTGGCCGAATTTCCGATCGTTTGTATGCGGCATTGAAGTGATTAGACATAAATAAAAGAAAAATACCGCGCTCAGAGCATAAAATTGAATAAGGGTGCAGCTGCAACAAAAACCACAAATATCACTGTGACAAACCAAAACAAAAGAAATAATAAGTGCGCTTCCAATAATAATTGTTCAGTAATAGTGAATCATAAGTTAAAAATATTTAAATCACAAAATGATAGTGAAAATTCTGAAAATGTCAATAGGGGTTCATTCATAAATCAAACACAGTGATTGTAAACTCTGGGAAAAAAACAACAACCTGCAAGTAGAGCTGGGCGATTTTCTCAAAAAAAAAAACTCGATTCACGATTCAAATCGAGTTTTTGTTTGTTTTTTTTGGCCACCGCGCCGGTCCTGAGGAGCTGCAGGCAGGAGTTTTTAGGCAAGGCCGCGGCTTCGGCCTAGTCCGCGACGTCCGGCCTCACGGAGTAGGCCGAAGCTGCGGCCTCACCTAAAAACTCCTGCCTGCAGCTCCTCAGGCTGGTGAAAAAAAAAAAAAAGAATCTAAAAAAATCGATTTGCTGAAATTTTTAATCGATTTGACCTCTCAACTCAGTTCAAGATTCAAATAGATTTTTTCCCCAGCCCTACCTGCAAGACAAATGCATAATGAGCTAATATGCATCACCGCGATGACGTCACTTACGCGCACACGCGGGAGCCGCTGGTTACGGCACAGCAGCTGAAGAAAAGTCACGAACGAGCCATTTCTTCAGTGCGTCGGCACATGCTGATACAGTGAATATCTCCTAAACTGTGCAAGAAATTCACGGTAAAATCACAGTAGCTACAGGTAAGCCTTATTATATGCTTACCTGTAGGCAAAAGTGGTTATAAAGGGTTTTACAACCACTTTAAGAGTTCCCTGCACTGGAACTAAGGGGCCAAGCCCAACCCCTGAAAAACAACCCCCACACCATAATCCCCCCTCCACCAAATGATTTGGACCAGTGCAAAACGCAAGGTCCATAAATACATGGATGAACGAGTTTGGGGTGGAGGAACTTGACTGGCCTGCACAGAGTCCTGACCTCAACCCAATAGAATGCCTTTGGGATGAATTAGAGCGGACACTGCGAGCCAGGCCTTCTCTTCCACATCAGTGCCTGACCTCACAAGTGCGCTTCTGGAAGAATGGTCAAACATTCCCATAGACACACTCCTAAACCTTGTGGACAACCTTCCCAGAAGAGTTGAAGCTGTTATAGCTGCAAAGGGTGGGCCAACTCAATATTGAACCCTATGGACTAAGACTGGGATGTCATTAAAGTTCATGTGCTTGTAGGCAGGCATAGCCAGGTCCCGATCTTGCTGCACACTACACTGCCACTGCACATTACAGCCTGGTCTAGGACCTGTTGCAGCCTGTAAATGAACACTAATGCAGCAGTATATTAATAAGGTCAGCGTTCTGCTGCCTCCTCCTGTCAGTAAGCTTCCAGTGTTACATGGAAAGTACTGTGAAATTCAACAGAGCATAATTGGCCCATAGTGCTAGCTACCTCTCCACCAGTGCCTTGGCTTAAAGCTTATATATGATTTTCTCTCTTTAGTCCCAGTGGCCAGGTGAGGGAGGGAAAAGAAGGTAAGTATAAGCAGCTGGTAGGTTTGGCACAACAGTGACTAGGTTGCTTTGCCTGTATGCTGGGGTGTAGATAAGGGGGTGGGGGGTAAAGTGGTCCAAACAACCTCCAGATCGTCTGCGACAAAAAGCTAGGAATGATTCCGGGTGCAAACTTGGAGTGCGACAGCCACCGCTCTAGTTGTCTAAAGAGGCCCTCTTTAGCTCTCCTCAGCTTCAGCCTCATGACACATGGAAGGGAGGACTTCATCTCACTGGGCTCACGCCAAACTGCCTAGCCTGGTGAGTTGATTTAGTGGAGGTAGGAGATGTGGGGGAGGAGCAGTGCTGGTTGAAGGGGAGATCTCTACTGAGGCAGCTGTACTGGTGGTGGGAGATCTTTTCTGGGAAGAGCTGTACTGGTGGGGAGAAGATCTGTACTGAGGGAGCTGTACTGGTGGTGGAGACATCTATACTGGGAGAAGCTGTATTGGTGGTGAGCGGGGGAGTGAAAAGTGTACTGGTGGGTGGGGAGAATCTGTACTGGGGGAGCTGTACTAGTGTGGGGTATCTGTTCTGGGAGGAGCTGTACTGGTGGGGGGAGATCTGTACTGAGAAATCTGTACTGGTAACTGAGACATCTGTACTGGGAAGAGCTGTACTGGTTGGGGGCGACAAGTGTACTGGTGGGTTGGGAAAATGTGTACTGGGGGGGTGGGGCTCTACTGGTTTGTGGGGGGGTGGGGGTGCAGTACTGGTGGTGGGGAAGCTGTACTTGTAGGGGATCTGTTTTGGAAGGAGCTGTACTGGTGGGGAGAAGATCTGTACTGAGGGAGCTGTACTGGTGGTGGGAGATCTTCTCTGGGAAGAGCTGTACTGGTGGGGAGAAGATCTGTACTGAGGGAGCTGTACTGGTGGTGGAGACATCTATACTGGGAAAAACGCTATTTGTGGTGAGCGGGGGAGTGATAAGTGTACTGGTGGGTGGGGGGAATCTGTACTGGGGGAGCTGTACTAGTATGGGGTATCTGTTCTGGGAGGAGCTGTACTGGTGGGGGAGATCTGTACTGAGAAATCTGTACTGGTAGCTGAGACATCTGTACTGGTGGGGGGTTAGACGTGTACTGGTGGGTTGGGAAAATGTGTACTGGGGGGGACACTACTGGTGTGTGTGCGGTGGGGGTGCAGTACTAGTGATGGGAAAGCTGTACTGGTGGAGGAGATAACGGCACTGGGAAGAGCTGTACTGGTGGTGGGGGGGGGTGGTGAGAAGTGTACTGATGGGTTGGGATATCTGTATTGGGTGGGAGCTGTACTGGAGAGGAAACTTGTACTGGGGGGGGTGTACTGAGGGAAGATCATCTACACTGGGGGGAGGGAGCTGTACTGGTGGGATAGAAGGGTACTGTACTGTTGGGGAGCTATACTGAGGGGGGATAGCAATACTGGGGTGGAGGGAATCTTTACTAGTGGGAGGGGGGAGATTTTCACTTGGGGGGGGGGGTTATCCTGTGGAGGGAGATCATTTTTGTTGTACTCTGTCTATGTGCACTTCTGACCCATGTGCTATGTGTGTCATGTACTCCTAAACTCCAATTCAATTCTTGTTGGCGTGATGTTCAGGCCCCGAAAGGATGTCACCTGCTTCTAATGGCTCCATACTAATATTCAATCTCACTGTATTTTGCTGGTGGAACAGTACCAGGTATGCAATGACAAGTCACCAAATTTTACAACTCGGGTTTCATCTGTTCAGATATAGACAACTACAAATATTTCAGTTTCACAATAATGTTGACAATTTAACTCATAACTTTTTATAAGAAAAGGGAGCTGGATTGGATATCAAATAACATTCTGCAAGAACATTCTGCTGTTCTCTATTTGACATGCAAGGTCAGCTTATTAACGAGACCACCCCCCACCCCCTTTCCATCCCAAGAGAAAAAACATTAATTAATAGCTAAAAGAAATGTTAGGAATTAATAGGCCTACTGTAGGATCAAACTTGGTGGCGGGCTGACAGTAGTACTGCTAATTGCAAAGCAGTGGCTTAGTGATGTCAGCCTTCTATATGTGCTCCTTCAGTTGGCCATTGGCCTGCCTATCTGATAGACCTTATAGACAGCCCAATGCCAGGCAACACTAAGCCACTGCCAATGGCAATGCTGATATTATCAATTGTCAGTATGCCATGTGTGCGCCTTCAGTTGGCTGTCAGGCTGCCTATACAAGTGGGTAGCTCAAAGGCCAAATAAAGGAGTATATACAGTAGGCTGAAAAAACTGCTGCAAGGTGTGAGACATTGGCTTAGGCAACCCATATAAGATTAATTTTCTTTCATTTAAAAATTAATTAAATTCTGCTACCCACACTTACAATGTGAATGGGGGAATCCTCCCGCTGTGCTATTGTATTCTGCAGATAGGGAATCTTCCCCGCTGGCAGAATGCAATGATCACTATTTCCGGCTATAGCCGGCGGCACTGATCATTTGGGAAAAACCCAACAGGCTGGTTGTACACAAGTCAATCAATAGATCCACTTGTGTACAACCAGCTAGCTCATACATGGATCAAAATTCAGCTGATCCCTGCCAGAACCAGCCAAATTTCAATCCACGTATGGCTGGTTTTGTCATTGTCAGTCTTCAACAGAAAATGCCTTTACTGGCAGGATAAAAAATGTAAATAGGTTTACTTACCTTCTTAAGCACACATATGAATCAGTTTGATTGGCTATGGTTGCTTCTGTATCAGTCAAAAAAAAAGGAAAAAGCATGTCCTTTTTGACAGTGGCTACGCTAGCCACACATGGTCTTGTAGTAAGACAACAATATTACGTTCCAACGCATTCAACGCTGGCACCTAAAACCTCCCCCAACTAGCTGTTGGCCAGGAAGTGTGCGCATGTGTGCGGAAGAGTGCTGAAGGAAGTAATCCTGGGATGTGTAGTCTGGAGCCAGCAGTGCATGTGATTGTAAGTATACGCGCCCTGCTGAGACCTCAGACAAAGTGTGGAACCAGCGCCTACAGGATTTGGGGAGCAGATCAAATAATCTGCTAATAAAAAATTGATTGTTAAAGCTTGTTCCAGGAAATAAATCATTAAATGGGGGTTTAATGATTAGATTTAACTGGCAGGGTTTAGTGATACTCTAACACAGGGTCTCTCAAACAGGGTTCCTCCAGAGGTTGCTAGGGGTTCCTTGATCAATTTCTGACTGTTAGATGAGTATCCACTGACACCAATGATCTTTTTAGCTTTCTGCAAGTGGTGGATTCTTCCCAATGGCCACAAATGTAAGGAGCATTCTTCACATGGATCATCACACTAGTACTGTGAGCTGTAAATATAATATTTAGCAGGGGTTCACTGAAGCCAAAAAGTTATTTCACGGGTTTTACCTTGTTAAAGGGGTTGAGAAAGGCTGTTGTAATATATTGTGGCTTACCGATCTTTTGATGTGGTGGATATAGTAGTTTCCTTTTCAGGTTGTTTTTCCTGTCGTAGGGCAACAACACTTGCTAAACTCTATCTATAGAGGAGCAGAATTGTCAACCGAGGACAAGACTACAGAACACCTCCAGCTATTTTTCCAAAACCTGGCAACCTTATTATGCAAACTCCAACTGAAACATGGATGATTCCACCCTAAACCACCCCCTGTAACACGAGGATAGCCATGACATATAGCAGCCAACAGGTGAAGAAGTTGAAAGCATAACTGGGGTCTTTACTGGTCTTACATATTAGGCCATCCTGGATCTTGGGGCTCCTGGGGTAAAATTTGACAGGGAACTGATGATATAGTAGGCTGCCCATTGCAACATCTTGCTGGTGCCCTGTGAGGTCCTGATGGAGACAATTACTGACCAGGTGACACCATCACAAGAGAGCATGCACCTAAATAAAACAATGATTACAATCAATAAGGAGCACAGGCACTATCTGCATCCCATATACGTGGTAAGTCTACAAAGGTCGGTGCATGGTCCAATATCTCAATGGCAACATGGGCCAGGTGCCCGTGCATGCACATGGCTATCCGGAGACACGTCAACAAGCGCCACCTAGCATGGAGTACACGTGACCGTCAGGGTAAACCCGTTGCGGGCAGTTGAATGTAGTCAGCGTGAGAGGTAGGGTCACAGTGCAAGTTAACATCAAGTTCTGCTACAAAGTGGGTAAAATGGCAACGGAGACGCATGAAATGTTGGTGCAAGTGTACAGGACGGAAGCTGTGAGCATAAAATGTGTTTTTGACTTGTTCAAACGCTTTTGCGATGAGAAGGAAATGATTGAGGATGAGCCACATTCAGGTCGGCCGTCGACAAGCGGAACCCCAGACATGATCAAGTGAGTGCAACAAATGCTGGCACAAGATTGGCAACTGACTCTACGTTTGATGGCGGAGGAATTGGGTAAAGAAGGAAAGACTGCACACCAACAAAAATGATCCAACGTGAATTTTTATTGATCCAATATGAGTCACACACAACAGCCACCAAGATACAGGACCCAGGAAGTGACGCGTTTTAACACTATCATTAGTGCTTCTTCAAACCTCAGGGAATGGGTGTTAGCAAGGATACGGGGCGCACCATCGTCCATGAAGATTTGGGTAAGCAGAAGATCTGTTCCCGGTTTGTGCCTTACAAACTGACAGACGAACAGAAAGAAAAACGGATGGAAACCTCTGGAGATTTCAATTCCATGTGTGACCGGGATCCATCCTTTCTGTGAACCATCATTACAGGGGATGAGGCCTGTTGCTACCTGTTTGACCTGGAATCCAAGTGGCAATCGATGGAAGGACATTCACCATCTTCCCCGCGACCCAAAAATTCCCTGCCTGAAGAGCGTCATGGAAGGCACGTGTTTTGCGGACGTGGCGGCAATCCAAGAATGTTTGACATCAGTTCTGCGATCAATTCCTAAAGAGGTCGTTGCTGATATTTTCCAGAAGCTCTATAAACATTGCAAAAAGTGTGTTGAGAAGGTTGCCGATTATTTTGAAGGCCAATAAAGGTAATTTCATTATATCTTCTGTTTTTTTTTAAATTTTTGATACCATTCACCAAACTTTTTAGACACACCTTGTATACCACTGAACTGTAGACTCCAGCATTAACTGTCCTGAAAGAGCTCTCCTTCTTTTAGCATATTACCTGCTCACACCTTTGGCATGCAGCACATCTTATTGGCTCTGAGCCCCATCCTCCCTCTACCAGCCTGAGCTCTGCGATGCAGAGATGGTAAGAGGCTAATACCAAGTCACATTCAGGTACTTACACTTCTTGCATTTAAAAAACACAATTCATGATGTATTCATGATTACAGGCCTGCATTATGTTGTGTCCTTTATAGTTAAGCTTTAAAGCGTTTACAATCCAGACTTAACATATTCATGCTCATAGCCGATTCTGTATTGTCCATTAGAGGGATACATTAATTGTGGTCTTGACACTCCACTCCCACAGCATTCCCGCTTCATTTAGCATCAGCCGTGTGAACTGAGTCTTAAGGGAGGTCTGGTAACCTTCAATGGAGAGGTCAGCACAGACTAATTACCCAGCAGCTGTAGCTTCTTTAGCACATATATAAGGTAGGAGGAAGGGATACAAGGACATATAGAGGGACAAATAAGTGAAGCTGGTTACAACATCCACCATTACTTCTACGCCATGTTAAAGTAGAAATCAAAGAGTATAAAGTTTAAGGCTTGGTTCACACTGGAACCGGCTGCGGATCACACAGATGAATCTGGGACGAATCTTTCCCTGAATTCGGCCCTGAAACGGAGCCAAAGATGCACAGTGTCTTCTGTGCAGTGAGATATGTGAACCAGCTCCATAAAGAGACGGTCACATTCTCCTGCTATGTATATTGGATGTGGGCAAACCCGCGGGCCCCCCCACCAGAACACTGATCAGCGCTCTCAGTCATGGGCTGAGAGTGCTGAGTGGGAGCCGGTTGGCTGCTGGTTTTCCAGCATGCTTGTCCAACAGCCGGCTTCTGTCGGACCAGCTGCCATACACATTGAACGAATGTCAGCCGGTTTTATTGAACTGACCAATGTCACCCGACATTCGGCCCGTATTTACAAGGCATAAATTAGTGAAGAAGTAGCTAAAAAGATAACCTTGTGCTACATTCCCCAATAACTGACCTTATTTATCTCAAGGCTCATTTCTGATTTATACACTCAAGGACGGGCTACCTTGGGAGGTACAGCAGAAGGGGGTCCAAAATGGCAGGACCTGCAACCTATACCACTGAAGTAGTTCACAGCATTTACACTGGTGCTGAAGAGTGCAGGAAACTGGAGCAGGAGAGTGTTGTTCAAAAGAGCCAACAACCGTAGAAAACTAATGTTGAGTCAATGATGGGGGGACATAAGGGAGGAGGTCATCTCTCTGATTTCTTCTCTAATTTACTTATGAAAAGCACCATTCTAGGGGTGCTAGGCCTGTTCTCTCCAATGGGGGTCACAGACAGAAATGAAAACCAGACATAAATGTTAACTCTTCCCTGCTCCAAAAACTAAAAAACAAAAATAACTAGTTTAGGTTTTAAGGTAGAGAAGAGATGATTACTGCGTGGCTTGGATGATTTCAACCTGATCAGACAATGATCTTATATCTATGGGCAATGGCAGACAAGCCTAGGTAACAAATTCTGTATGAAAAAGCAATTGTATAGTTTAGCCTTGCCTGGTAACTGTTATTTCCCACATGATAAGCATAAGATGATTGTCGCTGTATCACAACAATACTAGTAGTTTTTGAATGGGATATCCAACAATCTCATATGTGTATAATAGTCAGGTGTCCAGAAACCTTTGGCTATACTGTACTGTAGTGTAGCAGATGATCAAATTGTGCCTTCACATCCAACCAGCCTTAGACATCTATGGTCAGCTTTACACTCACTCTCTTCAAATTTGCTCCTATGGTAACCGAAGCAATTCCAATCACACTCACATAAGGGAAGATCTCCCCCCCTGCTGTCTCAGCCAATATGTGGCTCCTGCTTGACATATTGTGTGAATAGCCCCATGCTGGGCTCCCACTGAGCCATCAATATATTTACACTCTAGTTACTAGGTTTGTTTAATGGATGACAGTCCCGACACAGAGTAATGTCTGTACTCATAAATATTACCCAAGATAGGGTCAATAAAAAATAGCTCACACCCTTTATTGACTATTAATGGCAAGAATTTGAATAGGTCATTCTCAGTATTTTAATATTTGCCTTAGAAAGTGATCAGCAAGAATGTAATCGAATGTGTTTTGAAGCATTAAAAGCCTAACTTCTGTGAGAAGTTCGTATTGGCTTACTACACATGAAGGCTGTTACTGGATATTTATGGTGACCAACTGTCACTGAGACAGGAAGTGATGAAACTTCCTCAGGCATAAATTTGTGCGTTAAGACCTCATGACCCTTCTCCACTCTAATCAAAATTTTTAGTACTATGTGGGCTCTCATTGAGGAGTTTCCTGCCCTCGTGGCTGAAAAGTGCAGGAAATCTCTTTATGAGGAACTCAGATTATCACTTGGGATAAGCGAAGTTTAAAGTTTTCATTTTCCTCAAAATCTAGTGAAAAATCTGGAGATTTCATCAAAATTGTGTTGTTTTCAATGCATGCATTTTAGTCAATGGGGAAGGCAAATGTAAAGTGGGGTGTAAGGGTGTAATAGGCCTTAAACGTCTTCTGAGAGTTACAGAAGCTCCTTATAATTACCCTGGACTTGTTTTCGTGCTAAAAAAATTGACCCTTATTATCCTCATTATTTTATTTTTTTCAACAGAAAAAGTAAAAAATAGTAAAAAAAGACAAATACAAAGAACACAATTAAATAACCCTCCTCCCCCTCAAGAAAAAAAATAAATAAAAACTCACATACACTATATAAATAAAAGAAAAAGAGTAGTTTTTTTTCAGTGTAAGCAATTTTTTACTCAAGCAGCTCAATGGACGAAAATGAAAAAGCTTCCACTTTGGCGAAAATTCACCAAAGCTATATAAACAGATAAAATAAGAAACTAAATGGAGGGGATTCCTGCCTTTGTAGGCAAAAAGTGCAGGGAAATCTCTTTTATGAGGAACTCAGATTATTACTTGGAATGAGTGAAATTGAAAGTTTTAATTTTCCCCGAAATCTAGTGAAAAATCTGGAGATTTCATCAAAATTGTGCTGTTTTCAATGCATGCATTTGAGTCCATGGGGAAGGCAAATCTAAAGTGTGGTCTAAGGGTGTAATGGGCCTTAAAAACGGAAAATTGTATACTCACCTTTCCGTAATTTTCCTTTCCTGACGCCTCTCCATGGCAGCACACACTGGGTTGTGACTCCGCCCCCACAACCTGACAGGATTGGTTAGCTATAAATTTGAAGGGGAGACACCCCGCTGCATTCTCTGTAAATATATCACCATAAAACGGGGTGGGAATCTGTGTGCTGCCATGGAGAGGCGTCAGGAAAGGAAAATTACGGAAAGGTGAGTATACAATTTTCCGTTTTCCTGACGCCTCCATGGCAGCACACACTGGGAAATAACTCGCCAGTCGGGTGGGTGCAAGAAAATAATATTTATTCCTTATATTGCGGAAGAATTGGCTCTAACAACGGATCTTTCGAAGTCTGCCATAGCCAAGTGAGCAGAATCTACTTTATAGTGAGAAATGAAAGTATGTCTGGAGGACCAAGTTGCTGCTTTGCAAATAGTCTAAGGTGAAACCCTGCAATATGCTGCCCAGGAGGTCGCCACTGCCCTGGTCGAGTGAGCCCTGATGCCTTCAGGAATTGCCATATGCCGCATGGAGTATGCCTTCTTGATGGACTTGACTAACCAGGAGGTGATAGTGCGTGAAGTAGCCGCTTGACCTCGTCTGTTTCCATGTGGAATGACCATGAGGGTATCCGTCTTCCTAAAAGAATTTGCAGCCGCCAGGTAACTAATGATGGTAGTTTTAACATCCAGAGGATGAGGTTCCCCCTGATCATTAGTGAAGGATGGTAAGACAATATCTTGGTTGTAGTGGAAGGAAGTTGCTACCTTCGGGATGAAGTGGTCTGAAGGTCTTAGTACTACCTTATCAGGGAAGAATACTAAGTAAGGTTCTGATGCCATCAGTGCTTGGATCTCAGATACCCTCCTTGCTGATGTAATTGCAATGAGAAAAGACAGTTTTAGGATTAGATCCCACAGAGATATTGATTCGGATGGAGTCTACATTGGTCTTGATGAAGTCAGAGGACCTGCGCTAGCCAAAGCATAGGGAAGAAGAGACTACGGGGATAGGTCACTCAGCCTTGGGAGAGGCTGTGGGAGACTAGGAAAAACTGCTTTTTGCATCCCCCTAGACCTAAATGAGCATTTAATACTTGCAGTGTGGGGGCATTTTTCTTTCCCTGGAGTTTAGCTTTCAAGGATAAGTTACCCATTTCATGAAAAATAAAAAGGTGAACTAACTTATAATATCCCTGCCACCTCTCTGGATCCCACAGTACATAGCGGCCATGTACTCTACATAGTCTATCCCCCCTTCAATCCATCATGAATGCTGCTGCCAGACTCATCCACCTTACCAACCGCTCTGTGTCTGCTACCCCTCTCTGTCAATCCCTCCACTGGCTTCCGCTCACCCAACAAATTGAATTCAAAATACTAACAACTACTTACAAAGCCATCCACAACTCTTCCCCCAACTACATCACTGACATATTCTCAAAATACCAACCTAATCTTTCTCTTCGTTCTTCTCAAGACCTCCCGCTCTCTAGCTCCCTCATCACCTCCTCCCATGCTCATCTCCAGGACTTTTCCAGAGCCTCTCCCATCCAATGCTAGACTCGTCCACCTTACCAATCGCTTTGTATCTGCTACCCCTCTCTGTCAATCCCTCCACTGGCTTCCACTCACCCAACAAATTAAATTAAAAATACTTACAACTACTTACAAAGCCACCCACAATTTACCCCCCAGCTACATCACTAGCCTAGTCTCTAAATACCAACCTACTCGTTCTCTTCGTTCCTCTCAAGACCTCCTGCTCTCTAGCTCCCTCATCACCTCCTCCCATGCTCATCTCCAGGACTTTTCCAGAGCCTCTCCTATCCCATGGAACTCTTTACCCCAATGTGTCTGATTATCTCCTACTCTATTAGCTTTTAAAGGATCCTTGAAAAGCCTCCTCTTCAGAGAAGCCTACCCTACCCACACCTAACAACTGTATTTTCATTTTCTCCATCTGATCATCCCCCACAGTTATTACCTTTTGTTCCACATGACCCTCCCTTGTAAGCTCTAATGAGCAGGGCCCTCTGATCCCTCCTGTATTGAATTGTATTGTAACTGTACTGTCTGCCCCCATGTTGTAAAGCGTTGCGCAAATTGTTGGCGCTATATAAATCCTGAATAATAATGATGCCCCATGCTGCTGACATAGCAGTTTATACACCATACACAGCAATACCCAGCCCTGGAGTGAGTATCCATCCTAATGCTCAAAAGAAAAGTGCTCCTTGGTCTGCATGGCAACATGACTGTACTGCGCAGTAAGAAACGTTTCTTTCTTCTGAGACACCTTATCAGAAAAAGAAGCCTCAGTTACACTTCTCATCGGTCAGCATGGTCATGTGGCTGCGCTGACCAATGAGCGTATGGCATTGCAAGCGTTATGACAGATACTCAGGGGCTGTGTATTGTGATGTATGGTCTACCAACTGCTACACCAGCAGCACAAGGCATCACGACCACTACGTGCAGCAGGGTCCGGAGGGAAAGACAGAATATTTGGAGATAATTCACCTTTTCATTTTTCGTGAAAAGGTGAGCTTACCCTTTAAGTTGGTGACAGGGTCTCAATATGGTTATTTAGAGTGAAAAATAATAAACTATTTGTGGTCTCTAAAGACATGAAAGCACACAGTGTTCATTATAGGCAAGAACCTGGGCTGATTCTGAGGGAACGCTGAGGGAACGCCGAACATCATTCTTTTAGGCAGGTCAAGGTAGTGGCACGGCCTACTGACTCACGGGAAGTGTGATTTTTAGTGAAAGGCCTTCTGTAGTAGAAGGCCCTCTGTAAGACCATTCATTTGACCTATGAAGACAGTGAGGTCATGAAGTGAAGAGCCCCAGGAGGTCCAGGGAGCACGGATAACATATCATTCTAATGCCTATGCAAAGTAATGAATAATCTATCCTATTCACAATTGGCCTGATGTGAAACAGATACTGACACACTAGACACTTCATTTACCTAAACAGACACAAAGCAGCCACAGGGTGTGGTATGCTAAAGAACTTCTCTAGATAAGACCTAAATATTAGATCTAAACCCCATCACTTAGGGCTTGTTTACATTAGCGCTGCCCTCTGAAGAACTAGCCACAGTAAAATGTTTATGACATGGCATTTGACAGGTGGTTGGTAGGCATTATGCCACCTCTTCACCGCCTGTTTTAACCCTTAAGCCTCGGTTCACCCTAAGAGGCGGTGCGAATTCGCACGGATTCCTCACTGCATCGAAATTGCATCCCATTCATGCAAACCAATTGTTGGGTGTATGATAAGTTAACGACACCCCCGAAATCGGTTTCCAAAATACAGTGCGATTTGCAGAATCGGATTGCATGGATGTTCACACCGATTCTGGTGTGGACAAAAAAAAGGGGTCCTGCACGAGTTTGATGCAAATGCGGTGAGATTTGAGCCATACAAATCAATGGCTCAAATAGCACCCCAGAGACACCGCATGTAATGTGCTGCGATTCCTGTGTGAATTACATGTGTCCTGCAAATGTAATCAGTTCCGGCTTGCGTGATTGGCTTACCGATTTTCCCAGAAGTCTGCACTAAGATACAAGTCAGATTTCAGGCATCCCCTGCAACATAAATGTCATTTTTGGTGAGATACCTCCAATAGGAGATCATATCTAATTGGATGCAGGCCCAGCAGCTTTCCTCATTAGTGCTCTGCAGGTGCACAGCTGATTGATAATTATGAAACCACTCCCATTAGACCCACCTCGCACATGGCCACAGAGGAACAAACAGGGATTGCTTCGGAATCTGCAACAAAGTTTGTTCTAATCCTTGCAATGCACTGTATGTAGATCACCCAGAGGGGAATGTTTTTTTCTCAACAAAAGTGGTGTTATGCTTTAACTTCTCTTTTAACACAGCATCTTTTGTTTTTCCGAGCTTTAAAGAGTTCTCAGGGCTCCCCGAGCAGAGAGCTGGTGACTGTCAGTCACTTGCTCTCTGCTCTGCCCCGCCCTCGCTCACTGGAGCGCTGGGCTGTGGAGGGGGCGGGAGTGGCCGGCTCAGGCTCTCAGCGGCTCACTGAGAGGCTGAGCCGGGTCCCGGTCCAGGCATTTAAGGGGATTCTGACTTCATTGTCGCGATCTTGCCCGAGTCTGGACCGGCTCTGTGACGTCAGCTGACAGCTGGTTTCAGCCCGCTGTCTGCTGAAAACAGGAGTGCAGAACGAACTGCACTCCTGTAATCCATAGGAGAAGTCCAGCCTAACGAGCCTTGGCTGTACATCTCCTTTAATTGCTAGTAAGAGACTGCATCATATGTGTCATGTTTTGTATTTCTATAGCAATTTTCTCCCTGGGGACTTAGTAGGTGAGTCCGTCATCTTGGGTGCACTTCAGTTGAGAAAATGATCTACAATGATATATTTTTGGCATGTGGATAAAAAACCAACACAAGCACAGGGAGAATATACAAACATACAGACAGTGCTGTGACAAGGTCATCTAGAACCCAGGGCAAACATACTAAATTGCGCCCCCCCCCAGATGTATTGAGCGCTAATCTGCATGCTTAGCTAAAATCCTCTCATTCCACATATGCTCCCAGCACAATCCCCCCCCCAAACAAAAACCCTTCCTAGCACTCTAATTTCCCCTCTGGGAACAAATCCCCCCCCACTCCAAATTCCCCCTCCCAGCACAAATTACATTTCCCCCATCCCCCATCATAGCACAAATCCCCCCCCCTCAATTTCCCCTTCTAGGCTATATGCACCCCAATCATCCCTACTAGCAAAAATCTCCCCCCCCTCAATATTACCTTTTCTAGCACAAACCCCCCAAATCCCCCATCCTAGCACAAATCCTCTCCCCCCGCCTCCCCTCTTAACACAAATTACCACTCCTAGCCCACCTCCCTAAATTTCCCCTCCTAGAACAACTCTTACCTCCTGCTACCCCCCCCCCCAAATTACCCCTCCCAACGCATTTCCCCTCAACCCCAATCTTCTTGTGGTGCCCCCGAACCTCTCGTGATACCACAGTGCCCAGGGCAGCCGTGCCACCTGCCCACCCCTTGCCTCAGCCCTGCATGCAGATAGTGTCCCGGTCTGGATTTAAACGGGGGGTCCCCAGGCAGAAACACTTCCCATTATAGAGTTACAACGCTCTGTCCCCGTCTCATGGACTTCCAATGAGTACAAGTGACTATTTCTACACACATTACCAAGGTGTTGTCCATTGTCGTCACCATCTGGAAAGCAGCCCTGAGAAATGCCAGGCACCCATCGCTGGACTGCATATAGACAAGGAGCGGCTGCAAAGGGGGCTGGAGGAAAATCGGGCAGCTCTGGGAAAAAAAAACAAAGGGTGAAAAAAAAAAGAGAAACAGTATTTTATTTTTGGAAATGGCAAATATGTAACATAGTGCTATAGCAAAGTCTATGGCTAGATTCACACCAGCGATTTAGGCCCGGTGTGAACTGCAGAGGCAGGAGTTGTCTGAATCCTGCGGCTCCTGTGAGCGGCTAGATATGGTCAGGTTGCTGGTGGCCCGGACAGCCAGCGATTATCTGCGGCAGGGATCGCTGCTGGACGCACGCAAAGTTGCGTTGGAAATATCTGCGGCTGCCAGCGACCTGTCGTTATAGAAACGGTACCACTGGACGCACATAGCCACTCGCAGCAGCAGCAAGAATCAGAAGTTAGCATTCAGTTAGGGTTTATCCAACATTTCATTTTCCTGATATGCGCCTGCTGTACCATATACTTTTATGAAAAATGATCCTGTTCTCTTTGTATTGCTTCCTTTGTGTGAAATCCCTGGTGTTCCTGCCAGTCCCTCTGCTTTACTGTTAAAAAAAAACTGACCAATGAGAGAACAGTGTGGTCAGTTTTCTGTCTGTGCTGAGAACTCAGCCTTCTCTTCACCAATGATCAGACTTGAGCTGACACGTCCCCCCCCCACCCCCTAAATAGCCATTCACTGGGAAGTTTAGTGTGCTGCTGTTTCTCCTCCCCAGCTCTCTAAAATCCTTATATGAGAGCAGTAAAAAAAAAAGTATTTATAATGTTTTTTATATACATATATACACAAATGTTTTGCCTTATATTTATATTTTAAACTGAATGGGTTGTTTTACAAATTGAGGGTTTACATATACTTTAACCACTTCCGGACCGCCGCACGCCGATATCCGTCCTAAGTTTGAAGGAAGGAATATCGTTGTTATGGCAGTAGCTAGCTGTCATAACCCCGGTATCCTCTTCTTTGGCCGGTGGTCCGCTTTCCGATAATAGTGGTCTCTGCAGCGGATTCGCCGCAAGATCACTTTTATCGGTGGTGGGAGAGGGCCCCCCCCGCCACGCTCCGGTGCCCTCCGTCCCTTACCGGAGCCGTCGGCAGCGGCGGAGGCGATTGGATCCTTTCTCATGCTGGGTATGGAGACGAATGAGGGGAAGATGGCCCCCACCCATCTCCATAACATTGCAGGGCGGAAGCGACTTCAAAACGTCACTTCCGCCCATAACTCTTAAAGGGCCATTATATTTATTTTTTTTAATTACAATTTTTTTTTTTTTATTGCATTTTAGTGTAAATCTGAGGTCTATATGACCCCAGAGCTCATATTTAAGAGGTCCTGTCATGCTCTTGTTTACCCTCTAGACATCCGCACTATGGCCGAATGACGGCCACAGCACGGACCTACATTCCCGGGAGGCCGTCATATAACGGCCTCCCCTGTGCACGCTCCCTGCGCGCACCCTGCAGGGCGCGCGCTGGGCGCGTTGTGATCACCGAGTCACTGAGACTCGGCTGATCACTGATCTGTGTAAGGGGCCGGTCCCGGCCCCTTACCATGTGATCAGCTGTCAGCCAATGACAGCTGATCACATGATGTAAACAAAAGATCGCTAATCAGTTTTTTTTTTTACTCACGCTGACAGCGCGAGTAGAAAAAAAAGCCGATCACCGGATCGGATGTGAGGGACATCGGTCCCCAAGTGGAAGAGGCACATCTGCCTCATCAGTGCCCGCTAAAAGTGCCACCTAATAGTGCCCACAGTGCCACCTAACAGTGCACACAGTGCCACCTAACAGTGCCCACAGTGCCACCTAACAGTGCCCACAAGTGCTACCTATCAATGCCCACAAGTACCACCTATCAATGCCCACCTGTAGTGCCAATCAGTGCCACCTGCCAGTGCTGCCCATCACTGCCACCCATCAGTGCCCATCACTGCCGCCTATCAGTGCCCATCACTGCCGCCTCATCAGCGTACATCAATGAAGGAGAAAAATTACCCGTTTAAAATTTTTTATAACAAAATATAAAAAAACAAACATTTTTTTAAAAAAAAATTAAGTTTTTTACATTTTTTTAATAAAAAGTATAAACCGCAGAGGTGATCAAATACCACCAAAAGAAAGCTCTATTTGTGGTGAAAAAATGTTAAAAATTTCATTTGGGTACAGTGTTGTATGACCGCGCAATTGTCATTCAAAGTGCGTCAGCGCTGAAAGCTGAAAATTGGTCTGGATAGGAGGGGGGTTTAAGTGCCCAGTAAGCAAGTGGTTACATTCCTTGTAATAGGAATAAAAGTGACACAATTTATTTTTTTTTTTAAAAAGAACAGTGTAAAAATAAAAAATAAAAGGTAAAATAAATAAGAAAAAAAAAAGCATTTAAACGCGCCCTGTCCCACCGAGCTTGTGTGCAGAAGCGAATGCATACGTGAGTAGCGCCCGCATATGAAAATGGTGTTCAAACCTCACATGTGAGGTATCGCCGTGATCGGTAGAGCGAGAGCAATAATTCTAGCTCTAGACCAGTGTTTCTAAACTCCAGTCCTCAAGGTGCCCCAACAGGTCATGTTTTCAGGATTTCCCTCAGATGAAACAGCTGTGGTAAATATTAGAAATATTTCGATCTAATTTAGCTAAAGTGTATTCCTATACTCATGATTTTAATCAAACCAATGCAGATACTCTTTTTTCCAATATCAAACTCCCTACTCTAGCTATTGAACAACGAGAGAGACTCGAGTGTCCTATCACAAATATTGAAGTTCAGAATGCTATAAAAAGTTTGAAACTTCATAAAAGACCGGGCCCTGACGGGTTTTCGGCATCATATTATAAAAATTTTGAACACATCCTAACTCCAGTCTTGACTAGAGCCTTCAATTCTATCTTAGCAGGACACTTATTTCAATCTGAAACATTAAAATCTATTATAGTTATGATTCCCAAACCCCGTTCAGATACTACCTCGTGGACTAATCATCGCCCTATATCTTTACTCAATTTAGATATTAAGTTGCTTGCTAAGATATTGGCATCTAGATTGAATAATATTATAGGTCAACTCATACACAGGGACCAAACGGGTTTTATGCCCAAGAGACAAGCAGGAGATAATATAAGAAGATCCCTTTTACTCATCCATGCAGCTAAATCCAGACGCATCCCAACCTGCCTCTTATCTTTAGACATCAAAAAAGCATTTGATTCAGTCACCTGGCCTTATATGCAGTATATGCTTCAAAAATGGGGTTTCGGAATACATTTTCTGACTTGGGTCTCCTCTCTTTATAACAATCCGAGGGCTTATATTAAATATGCCGGATACAAATCGACAGTGTTCGATATTAGAAGAGGCACGAGACAAGGCTGCCCCCTTTCCCCGTTGCTTTTCGCTCTGCTTATAGAACCTTTAGCACAACTAATCAGATCTAATCCAGACATCAAAGGTATTGAATTGGGTGGTTATCAACATAAGCTTTGTCTTTTTGCTGACGATATTCTTATTTTTTTATCACATCCCCATATTTCCGCCCCTAATCTTCTTAACGTACTTGATAAATTTGCACATATTTCCGGGCTCTTTGTAAACCCCGTTAAATCAAATGCGCTAAATATATCTTTACCACTATCAGAGCTTCAACAGGCTCAAATTTCCTTACCATTTAATTGGGTCTCTCATAAATTACCATACTTAGGAGTATACCTCACATCCTCACTTTCTGATCTTTTTGCAGTTAATTATCTACCCCTATTGAAACAAACCACAGGCCTCATGAAACAATGGTCCTCTCTCCCATTGTCATGGTTGGGACGGATAAATACTATAAAGATGACGTTATTACCGAAATTTTTATACCTATTTAGGGTACTTCCGATTTCTATACCATCATATTTCTTTAGAATTACACAAAGTAAAGTGTTATCGTTCATCTGGGGTAACATTAAACCCCGTATATCTAAATCCACTCTGTACCTTAGCAAAACATGTGGGGGCCTGGGATTACCAAACTTTTCCTCTTATTACCATGCTGCACAAATTTCAATTTTAACTAAATACCATTCTAGGGAAGAAATACCCCTTTGGGTAGCAATTGAATCTATTGATAGCGACCCCATATTTGTAGCCAATTTGTTATGGATGCAACCTAGAGATAGATCTCATCTATTTAATCCCATTACAAAACATTCATTAACTATTTGGGATAAGTTTAGTAAAATCCATATGCTTCAATCTATGCACAATCCCCTTCTTTCTTTTCTAGGGAACCCAGCTTTTTATCCTGCTTGGAAATTTCCAAAGTCATTTTCAGCTTGGTCCTCTACAAACTTGGTCAGATTATATAAGCTAGTCTCTAACGATAAATTTCAAACATTCTCTACTTTATGTGATAACAATGAATTACCTTGTAATGAAATATTTCGTTATTTACAAATCAAAAATTTTTATACGCCTTTGCTTAGGACCGGTACCATGCTTAATCAATTGTCTCAATTTGAGCATATTTGTATGAGTGACCCACATGTTAGAGGGATTATTTCACTCATTTATCAAAATCTCATTAACACTCCTAAGGATATACTTCCGCCTTATACTGCTAAATGGGCAACAGATTTAGGACGGACGTTCACCATCAATGACTGGTCTAACATATGGATGGCTACCAAATCCTCATCCCCTAATTGCTTTGCTCTTGAAACTAACTTCAAAGTTTTGGCGCGTTGGTATCTAGTACCAGCTAGGATTGCTAAATTTACTCCTTCATATCCTAATAATTGCTTCCGAGGTTGTTCCTCACCAGGTACCCACGTGCACATATGGTGGCAATGCCCAATTGCGCAAGAATTCTGGAAAAAAGTATTTGCCATGGCATCTAAAGCTTTAGAAATTCCTATAACACCAGATCCAGCCATTGCACTCCTCAATCTTAAACCAGACAACATAACCTGTAATCAATTCAAATTGCTTATTCAAATCAATACTGCAGCTAAACAAACTATAGCCAAAGCATGGAAGTCTAATACACTGATTGTGGCAGAAGTCAAACATAGAACTAACAAGGCCCTCATTTTCGCAAAAATGACAGCTATCAAAGACAATAATATTAATAAATTTAGTAGGATTTGGCAGCCTTGGGTTAAGCACTTCTTTTCTTCCGATTTCGACCAGTCATTGATGTTACCCTATTAAAATTCCTGTAATATTGATATATTATTACTTATCTATGTCGGGAGCCGGGACACCACTCCGGGGGATTCTTTCTTTTCTTCTTTTTTCCTTTTACCTTACTACCTTTTTCTCTTAAAATCTCTTTAATTTCTAGGGCAAACCTATGTAATTTTATTTAATATTCAGCACTATGATTAAAATGCCCGTATAAGTCTCATATTCTTTTCTCTTCCTTCTCTACTATCTTTCCTTTATCATTTATTAAGCGATTGATAATTATGGGATATTTTTACAATTTACTTAAGTGACTCATATCTCATTATCAATGAGTAATGTCTTTCTGCATATTAGACTTTCATAATTTTTCTCCTCCGATAGTTAAATATAGTCAATAATTTGTAATGAGAGTATCACTCCTTTTTTCCGTTCTTCATTTAAATTTCTTTCATCTTCTCTCAGGTGTACTATATGGATTAATTGCTATATGTAATATTAATTTCATTTTTGATTATCCATGCCCCCATCTATCCACAGTTTGAGCCCAAGCGGGGTGGATAGATGGTCTGGAGGCATACTTTATATATTTCATATATAAATATAGATTCATATTTTGATTCACAATTTATTGACTAATTTAAAATTTTATCTACCTCTGATTTCACCTCGCCTGTGAGATTTGTTTTTGTAAAAGCCATATAGATATGTCTCTATTGTTCATATATATATCCCTTGATACATTATCTGATATACTTTGTTTTTTTTCTTATGAAAAATTTCAATAAAAATATTGAACAAGGAAACAGCTGTGGTAATTACTAAGGCAGTGAAACTGATCAAATCACCTGTGCAAAATAATGGAGAGCCTGAAAACATGACCTGTTGGGTGCCTTGAGGACTGGAGTTGAGAAACACTGGTCTAGACCTCCTCTGTGACTCAAAACATGCAACCTGTAAAATTTTTTTAAACGTCGCCTATGGAGATTTTTAAGAGTAAAAGTTTGTCGCCATTCCACGAGCGGGCGCAATTTTGAAGCGTGACATGTTGGGTATCAAATTACTCGGCGTAACATTATCTTTCACAATATAAAACAAAATTGGGCTAACTTTACTGCTGTCTTATTTTTTAATTCAAAAAAGTATATTTTTTCCAAAAAAAAGTGCACTTGTAAGACCACTGCGCAAATACGGTGTGACAGAAAGTATTGAAACGACCGCCAATTTTATTCTCTAGGGTGAAAAAAATAATTGTATCATGTTTGGGGGTTCTAAGCAATTTTCTAGCAAAAAAAAAAACTGTTTTTAACAACAAATCTCAGAAAGAGGCTCGGTCATAAGTGGTTAAGAACTGTTCATAATGGCTGAAACAGGTGAGAAGAGCTGGAAACCTGGGTGCAGAAAACAAATGGTGGGTGAACTGGCCTGGTGACATTGGCACAAAACTAACACACCGATATTTGATTGGCTGACCCTTTAAATAACAGACGTGTTTGTTCACAGCGAAGTCATTTTTTTTCAGGTTCTTGAGTAATCTCTGGCACTGGGATGTCTCAATGTTTTCCATACTATGGAAATAATAGGCTTCCCTTAAGTGGCACTTTGCGGTGAGTTTCACAAGAAATTACAGGAAAATTGAAAAGCTGGATAAGAATACTTTTCATTTTAAAGATGATATATGGCAGTTACAGAGATATTTCACTTCTGTACTACAGATCTTTGTCATTTGTAATGCTAGGTAGACACTATCAGTTTTTTTTTTCTGTTCAACGCAGCAGGCCGAATGGAAAAACACAAGAATTCGGGAGGACCTCGCTGTACTATCGACCTGGTGTTAGTACATCGATCTCCCCGCTGAGCTATTGTGTTCTGACAGGAGGGACTGCCCCCCCTTCAGTCAGAACACACCCGTCTAGGGTTGCCACCCATCCGGGATTCACCCGGACAGTCTGGGTTTTAAATCATGTGTCCGGGTTTCAGACCACCTGAAGCCCGGACACAATATTCAGAATGGACTGTGGCTCCCCAAGTAACCAAGTACCATAACAGCTGAGTGAATAAGTGTGCGCATGGGCCCAGCCCCCATACACTGACAGGAAAGGAGAGAGGGCTTGATCTGCTCCTCCTCCTCCTCCCGCCCCTACCCCTCTGTCTGCTCACCCACACTCCAATCCCCAGCGTTCTGTGCCTCAAGAAAAGGGATGAGTGGGCTGGAAGATTGAAGCTCAGCAACCGGCAGATACATCGTTGATGAAAGGTGTCGACGCCTGAACCTCCATCCTCAGGTGAGTGAGATCACCATCCAATGTCTGTGTCTGAAGTCTCCCCCCCTCCCTTTCTTCTCTCTCCTGCCTCCAAGCGAGTGAGTACACTAAGGTAAAGGGGACTCAGATGTGAAGGGGTGCCCTGTGGACTCTGATGTAAGGGGGGCTTTGGGAACCCTAATTTAAGGGGGAATGCTGGGAACTCTGATGTAAATGGGAGGTTTGGTGAGCAGAGACCCCCTTTACATCAGAGTTCCCCTTTACAGCAGATGCCCACAGCGTTCCCCCTTAAAAATAAAATTTTGCTGTGCCCAGGTAAAGTGTTCGGGTTTGGATTAAAGAAAAGCTGGCCACCCTACTTAGACCCGTCAGAGCTCACAGCCATTGGCTGCCAGCGCTGATTGGGTGCTGGTTTTTCCAGCATGCCCATTTAACAGAACCCGGCTTCTGTCGGACTGGCTGTTGTACACATGGGCCGAATGTGAGCTGGTTTCTATTGAATATTGTTTATATTCAGCCTGTGTGTACCAGGCTTTAGCCACACATGAAAGTAATAAAAGTGATACACTGTGTAAGGGGTGCCTCCAATGATGAAGGAATATATCATAAGTTCATTACCTCAGCATACATGGCAATAGCTCTGGATAGATAAGATAAGACCTTTCATGACATGGCGGACACCTTCCATAAAGTTTAATTGAACTATCCTAAGATGCCAGCTGGCAATGTACCAGCATAGATGACTTGTATCTTTATTCTGGTAAACAAATAGAAAACAACTTAGAACTTGTCTGGGCATAAACTTTATAGCAGTGTTTCTCGACCTTTTTTTTTCAGTCGAGGCACCCTTTAAAATTTGAGACACCCCATTCTAGTGTAAAAAATGATTCTAAAAGCTTTGCATAATACAGCAATATCCACACATAGGACCCCTACCGTTAGAGGTGATTTATTGTTCCAAAGCCAATAAACGTTTGCACATTGGTACTGACTAGTATTCCAATGTTTCTCTTCTCCCTCAGTTTCTCTCCATCAGTCAGCTAATGTGACCCCAGTGCTGAGGGAGAGAGGCACAGGAGGGTCAAACAAGGATGCTGCGGACGCAACAGACATCCTTCTTATTAAATGATGAGGTCCTTAGTTGTTAGTATGCCAGTGTCTAGACCAGGGTTCCTCAAACTACGGCCCTCCAGCTGTTGCAGAACTACACATCCCATGAGGCATTGTAAAACTCTGACATTCACAGACATGGCTAGGCATGATGGAAATTGTAGTTCCTGAACAACTGGAGGGCCCTGGTCTAGACCATCCTTTTTCAATCAGGGTGCCTTGGCAAAATGCCTAAAAATTTATCAAAAATTGTATACAAGCCAGCAGGTGGATTAAGCTTTTTAGTTGCACAAAGCTACGGGTTTTCATTATGCACCATGTTGACTTTCTACACACTGGCATCCTAACAACCAATTCTGTTAATAGTTGTGCCAAGGCACCCTGGTTGAAAAAAGCTGATCTAGACACTGGCATCCTAACAACCAATGACCTCATCAGTTAATAAGGAGGGTGTCTGTTGCCTCCACAGCCTCCTTGCTTGACCCTCCTGTGCCCCTCTTCCTCAGCACTGGGGTCACATTACCTGACTGATGGAGAGAAATTAAGGGAGAAGAG
Source organism: Lithobates clamitans (assembly GCA_037952925.1). Lineage (NCBI taxonomy): Eukaryota > Metazoa > Chordata > Amphibia > Anura > Ranidae > Lithobates > Lithobates clamitans. The sequence continues at coordinate 4,687,970 of JBBGZY010000680.1, read as the reverse complement.
AAACATTGGATTACTAGTCAGTACCAGTTTGCAAAAGTGTATTTGCTTTGGAAGAATAAATCACCTCTAACGTTGGGTGTCCTACTTGTGTGCATGTCGCTGCATTATGTAAAACTATTGGAATAGATTTTTTGCATTTTAGAATGGGGTGCTTCAAGACTGTCCCTAATTTTAAAGGGTGCCCTAACTGAAAATAGGTTGGGAAACACAGGTCTGGAAAGTTGTAATGATACATAATGAAAACCCGTAGCTTTGTGCAACTGAAAGGCTTCATCCACCTGCTGGCTTGTATACAATTTTTGATAAAGCTTTAGACATTTTGCCAAGGCACCCCTGAAGAAACCTCAAGGCACCCCAGGGTGCCTGGGAACCCTGGTTGAAAATGGCTGCTTTATAGTAATATCATATAATAGAGTTTACATATAAACTCACATTCCTATCTTATTTTGTAATGCTCATTTCTATTACCTCTCATACTACAGTGCCTTAAAAAAGTATTCATAACCCTTGAATTTTTCCACATTTTGCCATGTTACAACCAAAAATGTAAATGTAATTTATTTGGGATTTTATGTGAGAGACAAAGTGGCACATAATTGTGAAGTGGAAGGAAACGTTTTTTTTAATATTTTCTACAAATAAGTATCTGAAAAGTGTGGTGTGCATTTGTATTCAGCCCCCTTTACTCTGATACCCCCTAACTAAAATCAAGTGGAACCAATTGCTTTCAGAAGTCACCTTATTAGTGAATAGAGTCCACCTGTGTGTAATTTAATCTCAGTATAAATACAGCTGTTCTGTGAAGTCCTCAGAGAGGTTTGTTGGAGAACCTTAGTGAACAAACAGCACCATAAAGGCCAGGGAACACACCAGACAGGTCAGGGATAAAGTTGTGGAGAAGTTTAAAACAGGGTTAGGTTATAAGAAAAAATATCCCAAGCTTTGAACATCTCACGGAGCACTGTTCAATCCATCATCCGAAAATGGAAAGAGTATGGCACAACTGCAAACCTACCAAGACATGGCCGTCCACCTAAACTGACAGGCCGGGCAAGGAAAGCATTCATCAGAGAGACAGCCATGAGGCCCATGGTAACTCTGGAGGAGCTGCAGAGATCCACAGCTCAGGTGGGAGAATCTGTCCACAGGACAACTATCACTCATGCACTCCACAAATCGGGACTAAAAGCAAAACGCTATGTGTGGTGGAAAACTAACACTGCACATCACCTTGAACACACTATCCCCACCCTGAAACATGGTGGTGGCAGCATCATGTTGTGGGGATGTTTTCTTCAACAGGGACAGGGAAGCTGATCAGAGTTGATGGGAAGATGGATGGAGCCAAATACAGGGTAATCTTAGAAGAAAACCTGTTAGAGTCTTCAAAAGTCTTGAGACTGGGGTGGAGTTTCACCTTCCAGCACAACAACAACCTCAAACATACAGCCAGAGCTACAATGGAATGGTTTATATCAAAGCATATTCATGTGTTAGAATGGCCCAGTCAAAGTCCAGACCTAAATCCAACTGAGAATCTGCGGCAAGACTTGAAAATTGCTGTTCGCAGACGCTCTCCATGCAATCTGACAGAGCTTGAGCTATCTTGCAAAGAAGAATGGGCAAAAATTTCACTCTCTAGATGTGCAAAGCTGGTAAAGACATCCCCAAAAAGACTTGCAGCTGTAATTGCAGAGAAAGGTGGTTCTACAAAGTATTGACTCGGGGGGGGGGGGGGGGGGGATTTGGGCTGAATACAAATGTACCCCACACTTTTCACCTACTTATTTGTAAAAAAAAAAATGAAAACCATTTATCATTTTCATTCCACTTCACAATTATGTGCCACTTTGTGTTGGTCTATCACATAAAATCCCAATAAAATACATTTACGTTTTTGGTTGTAAAATGACAAAATGTGGAAAATTTCAAGGGGTGTGAATACTTTTTCAAGGCACTGTATATGTTATAAGTATTGTTAATTATGTATTTTCCTTATGCATTAATACACTGCAATCAGTACAAAGTGGGATAAGGTGATATAGACAAAAGATCACTTTTTTAATCCTCATGCATTCACTTTGGGCTTCTTTTACACGGGTGTACCAATCCAAATGCCCATGCAAAGGGCCATCTTCAGCTATCCGTGATGCTCAGATGTTTGTGCAGGGGTGTGCAGGCAGTCTGTTAAATTCCATGACAGGTGGCTGGCTGCACAGACCTCTATGCACGTCCCAGTGTACACATCCATATGATGCATTCTGTCTGTCTGCATCCTGATCCATGCCTCAGACCCAAAGGAATGTACACTCCATGATGTGCATGGAGGTCTGTGCAGGTCTGTGCACCTGGCCGCATGTTATGGATTTCAACAGACTGCCTGGACACCCATGTACACGCACCTTTGCATCCCAGGTGGCTGAAGATGGCCCTTTGCATGGGCATTAGAATCGGTACGCCCATGTAAATAAGGCCTAAAGTGTATCACTTTTATTTCTTTCATGTATGGCCAACAAATTACTAAATTCTGTAGTACAGAGCGCACATCTGTCTGGATCCAATGCACAGATCAGGATGCAGACAGACAGGACGCATCAGACGTGAACAGATGTGTACTCTGGGATGTGCGTAGAGGTCACAGGCATTTAGATCGGTATGTCAATTTGAATGAGGCCTAAAGTGTATCATTTTTATTACTTTCATGTATGACCAACAAATTACAAAATAATTCCATGTGGAAGCTAGAAATGACTGCAGCAGGCAATGCTACTACAGTGGTAGCTGCAAGCTTCTGACACAGAGGATCACTTTCCTGGCACAGGCGCCATTCTGAGAGCACTTTGCATTTTCTCAATTATTGCAAAGTGTTCTCTGACTGGACAAACAGAGAGGTGACGTAATACATATTTAAGTATGAAAATGAAAAAAATTTAGGAAAAGTCAGGTATCTTTAGCTTCAGAATTTTTCCATGTAACTGATTTAAAGTATTGAAGCAAGAGGGTAGCCATAATAGCTTGGCGACTGGTATTTTCAGAAAAAGAGACCGGCGATGGCTTCTGCTGCCATGTTTTTCTTTTAAAGCCGGCCATAGATGAGACAACTACAGCCAATTTTGACTTGCCAAGAATTTAATATGCAATCAAAATCGGTTGCCAGAAACACAGAATCTACCACCCACGAGTTTGCTTGAAACCAGAAAAAAACACGACCCAGATAGCAAGGATTACTTGCCACACATTTGTGGCAATATTGAATTTTAAGTCTTGTTAACTTGATGCACATCTTCCCTGACAAGTTGTACACTTGCAAAGCACTTGAAGCACAAGTTCTAGTTGACACTTTTCCAATATGTAGCAAATTTGCATGGCAAGTCTCTAGCAAGAGTGAAGTCGCAGTGGTGAGTCTACAAAAAGAGCCCCGCAAGTCTACAGCAAGAGCCCCGCAAGTCTACAGCAAGAGCCCCGCAAGTCTATAGCCAGAGCACTGCAAGTCTATAACAAGAGCCCCGCAAGTCTACAGCAAGAGTCCCGCAAGTCTACAGCAAGAGCCCCGCAAGTCTATAACAAGAGCCCTGCAAGTCTACAGCAAGAGCCCCGCAAGTCTATAACAAGAGCCCCGCAAGTCTACAGCAAGAGCCCCGCAAGTCTACAGCAAGAGCCCCGCAAGTCTATAACAAGAGCCCCGCAAGTCTACAGCAAGAGCCCCGCAAATCTACAGCAAGAGCCCCGCAAATCTACAGCAAGAGCCCCGCAAGTCTACAGCAAGGGCCCCGCAAGTCTATAACAAGAGCCCTGCAAGTCTACAGCAAGAGCCCCGCAAGTCTATAGCCAGAGCATAGGCGTGCGCAAGGGGTGTGCCAGGTGTGCCTGGGCAACGCCTAATCCTGGGGCTGGCAACCTGTCAGTTGCGATCTACCTGTTGATCGCGGGAAGGTGAAAAGTAAACCGCAATCCCTCCTCGCCGACCCCCAGAACCTGGAGATCGGGGGTGGGATCGGTACTAATATATGCCACACCCTCCACTCCCCCGGTCCCTCTTCTTTCTGTTGCCCTGGTCCCCCTTTGCTTCCCCCTCCCCCCATTGTTTCAGGATGAAGAGTGGGGAAGAGGCTGGTAAATATGTCACACACACATTTGTGTTTTAGCTTTGAGGTGCACACCCTAATGCAATAGGCTGCGCACACCTATGAGCCAGAGCTCTGCAAGTCTACAGCAAGAGTCCCGCAAGTCTATAGGCAGAGCCCTGCAAGTCTATAGCCAGAGCCCTGCAAGTCTTTAGCCAGAGCCCTGCAAGTCTATAGCCAGAGCCCCGCAAGTCTATAGCCAGAGCCCTGCAAGTCTATAGCAAGAGCCCCACAAGTCTACAGCAAGAGCCCTGCAAGTCTATAACAAGAGCCCTGCAAGTCTACAGCAAGAGCCCCACAAGTCTATAGCAAGAGTCCTGCAAGTCTACAGCAAGAGCCCTGCAAGTCTATAGCCAGGGCACTGCAAGTCTATAACAAGAGCCCCGCAAGTCTATAGTAAGAGCCCCGCAAGTCTATAGCAAGAGTCCTGCAAGTCTATAGCCAGAGTTTTGCAAGTCTCAGTTTTTGGCAAGAAAAAAAGAAGCAAGCAGCACAAATCTATAATCCCACAATCTGGTGATAGTGAACCCATTGCTATTAACCTAATCCCTTACTGTACATGTGTGAAATACATTCTATCCAACAATCATATATAATGATAAAACCTGTGTCATTGCATAAAATAATTCATCTATCATACAAAAATTATTTGTTTCTATGAAACAACCCAGATAGCAAGTAATTGTGTTGTAAGTTTGAAAATTACTTGCTAAGATATTGTTAGACTTGTCAGGCTTCACGTGCCTGTTGCGCAATTGGAGCATTGCATGACTCCAGATTAACTTTCTTTGCAGGCATTCTGCAAGTCTGCTGCGAGTTCTGGTTCAGATATGTTGTGTAATAGTTATCCCACCACAGGGGCTGAAATTTCATCATTGCAAAAAAATGGAGCCAAGGTATCAATTCCAACAAAAATTATAGACCACTACAAAATTTGCTTATCAGTGGGAAAATGGATCCAGCAAGATCATTTTCTTTTAAAAGTTTACTAATACAATATGAGAGCACAGTATTAAGCAAAATCACCAAACACACCCTCTTAAAAGAGTTAAACCCCAATAACACCATAGAAATTCCTCTAGAAATCTTACTAAAAATAATGAGATAAAAAGGAAAGGAATCTCTCTTTTTTACAAAATATTAGCTTCCCAATCAAATGAAAATAAAACTCTCATATGATCAAATGTGAGAAAGACCTACAGCAAGAGTTTTCCTGGGACCAATGGCAGAATGCTATACCCCTCCCACTTCTCATAAGCCCCACCACTTATAGAATCCACCCACTCTGTCCCCTGTATTCCACTTGCTTCCACCCATAGTGTCAGGAGTATACAGCTCAGCATCACAGGACAGAGTATATAGCTCAGCCTCACAGATCAGGGTATATAGCTCAGCATTACAGATCAGGGTATACAGCTCAGCCTCACAGATCAGAGTATATTGCTCAGTATGACACAGATCAGGGTATATAGCGTTACAGATCAGGGTATATAGCTCAGCCTCACAGATCAGGGTATACAGCTCAGCCTCACAGATCAGGGTGTATAGCATTACCTATCAGGGTACACAGCTCAGCCTCACAGATCAGGGTATACAGCTCAGCCTCACAGATCAGGGTATATAGCATCTCAGATCAGGGTATAAAGTATTACAGATCAGGGTATACAGCATCACAGATGAGAGTATATAGCATCACAGATCAGGGTATATAGCATCACAGATCAGTGTATACAGCTCAGCCTCACAGATCGAAGCACTGGCAGCTTCCCCCCCCCACGCGGGGCTTGCAGCACTAAAAGCACCCCGCCTCCCCCCCCAGCGCGGGAGGTCCGGCACTTACTGCCGGGCTGTGGTGTCCTCTCCGAGTCCTCCTGACTGTGTCTCCTCCAGAGCAGCAGCGGCGGCAGAGCTGTCCTTCCTCGAGTTCAGCGCGTGTCTCCTCTGCTCGTGCCTCCTCTTCATTAGCGCCAGGCATCTAAAAGGATCGCCTGGCGCTTTAGCCAATTGGGAAACAGATCTGGCGACCTGCCTCCTGATTGGCGGGGACACATTAGTGTGAAAATAGTGAAAATGGAGTCGCTATCGAGACCTCTGTAGAGTGAGGTGAGCCCGGTATAGATGGTGACAAAAGTATCCACCTTTTCCTATTTCCCATGAAAGGGGTCTCTCTGTATACAGCACGATACATGGGTCTCCCTGCATACAGCACAATGCATGGATCTCTTTACAACACAGTACAGTGCAGTTATCTCTCTATATACAATGCATGGCTCTCTATATACACCCCCTATAGCTGGTGGCATATTGCATCGTTACTGTATTGCTGGGATTTGTAGTCCTCTATTCAGCCACAGTGACCCCTGTGGCGGGATGACTATTACACAACATAACTGAACCAGAACTTGCAGCAGACTTGCAGAGTGTTTGCAAAGAAAGTTGATCTGGAGTCGTGCAATGCGGACTTGCTGCAATTGTGCAACAAACTTGTGAAGCCTGGCAAGTCTAGCAGTGGCTGTGTAGCACAATTACTTGCTATCTGGGCTAGCGATTTCATTGAAAATGTTTTTTTATTGGGTTATATTAAAGGTTTCCTTGTGGTTAGTTGAAACCACTAATTTCCACATTTGATTCCTCACCATTTCAATCCCAGCAAAGCTGAATATAGTTGAAATTGCTGGAAAGCTGCTATGTGTATGACAAGCTTTAGGCTTAAAAAATAGATTAAAGCTGGCCATGCATTATACCATTTTCTTTTAGATTTTCCAAAACCATATAATATGAGGTCAAACCTGAACATGTTCAATTTGTATGCAATTAAGCAGACCCTTACACTACATAGTTGAAGGTAAACCTAAAAGAAATTGAATAACCAGTTGTATAATGTATGGCCAGCTTTAGACTCAGGATCACTTGGAACCCAAGATAGCTACTATATTACCAAAAGTATTGTGACACCTGCCTTTACACGCACATGGACTTTATTGACATTCCAGTCTTATGCCGCGTACACACGATCAAAATTTCTGACAACAAATGTCCGATGTGAGCTTGTTGTCGGAAAATCTGACCGTGTGTATGCTCCATCGGACATTTGCTGTCGGAATTTCCGACAACAAATGTTTGAGAGCTGGTTCTCAAATTTTCCGACAACAAAACTTGTTGTCGGAAAAAATTCTGATCATGTGTACACAATTCCAACGCACAAAATTCCACACATGCTTGGAATCAAGCAGAAGAGCCGCACTGGCTATGAACTTCATTTTTCTGTCTTGTACGTCACCGCGTTCATGATGTTCGGAATTTCCGAAAACATTTGTGTGACCGTGTGTATGCAAGACAAGTTTGAGCCAACATCCGTCGGAATGTCCGATCGTCTGCATTAGTCTTTAGGGTTCAATATTGAGTTGGCCCACCCTTTGCAGCTATAACAGTTTCAACTCTTCTGGGAAGGCTGTTCACGAGGTTAGGAGTGTGTCTATGGGAATGTTTGACCATTCTTCCAGAAACGCATTTGTGAGGTCAGGTGCTGATGTGGACAAGAAGGCCTGGCTCACAGTCTCAGCCCTAATTCACCCCAAAGGTGTTCCATCGGGTTGAGGTCAGGGCAATCAAGTTCCTCCACCCCAAACTTGCGCATCCATGTCTTTGTGGACCTTGCTTGTGCACTGGTCCTAATCATTTGGTGGAGGGGGGCATTGTGGTGTGGGGTTGATTTTCAAGGGTTGGGCTTGGTCCCTTAGTTCCAGTGAAGGGAACTCTTAAGGCGTCAGCATACCAAGGCATTTTGGATAATTTTATGCTCCCAACATTGTGGAAATAGTTTGGGGATGGCCCCTTCCTGTTCCAACATGACCGCGCACCAGTGTACAAAGCAAGGTCCATAAAGACATGAATGAGCGATTTTGGGGTGGAGGAACTTGACTGGCCTGCACAGAGTCCTGACCTCAACCCGATAGAACACCTTTTGGGCTGAATTGGAACGGAGACTGCGAGCCAGGCCTTCTCGTTCACATCAGTGCCTGACCTTACAAATGTGCTTCTGGAAGAATGGTCAAACATTCCCATAGACACACTCCTAAACCTTCTGAACAGCCTTCCCAGAAGAGCTGAAGCTGTTATAGCTGCAAAGGGTGGGCCAACTCAATATTGAACCCTACAGACTAACACATGGGATGCCATTAACGTTCATGTGCGCGTAAGGGCAGGCGCCCCAATACTTTTGGTTATATAGTGTGTATGGCAGCAGTATGGCCTTACCACAGCCTCCCCGCTGCTTTAAAAGAAAAAACACTGCGCAAGCGTTAACACAGCGAACCCTTGTCTAAATTTAGCAAATTTCTATTTAAATAAATACATTTTTTTTAAAAACGTTGGGAGGAGAGGCCTGTCAAAGTCATATGACTGGCCCCTCTTCCAATCACACCATAGGCTCCAAACCTCAGCTTGAATTTTATGAATTGGATGTAAAATACAGGCTAAAATGTGGAGTAAACTTGCTTTGTGTTGTACACAGCTTGTCGCAAAATCCCTACATGGCTGGGTTCCAGTCATTACTTTTTCTACAGAGAAATTGGATTGAGATTAGCGTTGTGCATGCACTGCTTTACCCAATGACTGAGTCAAGGAGGACATCATGGCCAATCCTGGAGGTAATCCCACTGTGACTGAAGATGGGCAGATGTCTTGTGCCCACCATAGTCAATTTGATTTTTAGCCTGGACTTCCAAAGCATCAGGGAAAGCCTTGGCCATCCTAATGATCTTTTGGAAATAATACCAAAGTTAAAGCTTGTCAATCAAGAGCTTTTCTTGACCTCTTGGTTGACTCTCCTTATCAGGACGATAGGTAAACACTTTGTGAACAATCACAGCATCACACAGAATGAAATCTGAACTCTAGGAAGAGGTCAGATCTATAGATAGACATATCTGTATGTGGGCCTATTGTAAACCAAGGTGCTTTTATTGAGTAGTTTATTTGTCATGATTGAATAGACTTTCTGATATATGTCAGGTATTTAAGCATGAAAATGTTCCATTTTTTTTTTCTGATAAAGTAAAAAAAAAAAAAACAATTTCCTGAAATGCATCTCATACATTTTATTGAGGTGCTCACACAAGCAATCATAGGCTACCTCCCTTAGGGTGTGAACATTCTATTTGTAGTGTTATTATTATTATTATACAGGATTTATATAGCCACAGTTTGCTCTGGAGAAGTCCTGGAGGCCAGCATGAGAGGAGGTGACAAGGGAGCTAGAGAGCAGGAGGTCTTGGGACGAACGAAGAGAATGTTTTGAGATGTCGTTCTCCGTATAGACAAATGACGGTCAGGCAGGACCGCTCTAGCTCTGGAAGGACGTCATGTGATGTCCTCCCATTCTTGCTGCGCATAGACACAGCGCATAATGAGCCAATGACAGTGGTTCTTTACCACGTGATCAGGTGTGTCCAATCACAGCTGATCATTATGTAATCACACTTGCTGGTTATCAGCATTCCTTTCCTCATGCTGTCACAGCATGAGGAGAAGAGAGCGCTAGTAATCGGCTAGTGTGCAAGGGGATATCTACACTAATAATCAGGCCTCTGTTCATCAGTGTCTTGATTATAAGTTCAGCCCCAATAGTGCCCATCAGTGCTTCCTATCAGTGCCAACCAGTGTCCATGAATGCTGCCAATCAGTGGTGCCAATCAGTGCCCATCAGTGCTGCCAATCAGTGCCTCCTATCAGTGCTGTCTACCAGTGCAACCTATCAGTGCCCTTGATTGCTGCCTAACAGTGCCGCTTATCAGTGCAGCCTCATCAGTGCCCACCAGTGCTGCCTCATCAATGCCCATCAGTGCTGCCTATCAGTGCCCTTCAGTACTGCCTATCAGTGCTGCTTATCAGTGCAGCCTCATCAGTGCTTCCTCATTAGTGCCCATCAGTGCTGCCTATTAGTGCCCATCAGTGCCGCCTCATCAGTGCCCATTAGTGCAGCCCATCAGTACTGCTTATTATTGCCCTGTTTGCAAAATTGTATAACAAAAACTATAAAAAATTGTTTTTTTTTTTCAAAATTGTTGGCCTATTTTCATTTGTTTAGCCAAAAAAAAAAAACCCAGTTGTGATAAAATACTACCAAAAGAAAGCACTATTTTTGTGAAAAAAAATGATAAAAATTTAATTTGGGTATAGTGTTGCATGACTGTGTAATTGTCATTCAAAGTGTGACAGAGCTGAAAATTGGCACGGGCCAAAAAATGCCCAATAGGCAAGTGGGTAAACCTGATACAATGTACCAGAGTAACAACTTTTACAGTTGATGGAAAGCAAAAAATAGCTTCCCAAGATAACTTTTAGTAAATTAATTAATTAATTTAATTTAATTTAAATAAATAATTATTTATTTTATAAAAGTGAGCCCTCTTATTACTTCTATTGCCCTCTTATAAACCTGGCACTAGCTGGCACCATGAAAGGAATAGACAGAAATTATTCCAATGGGGGCATTTATTCCATTGACATCTGGCTAAGATGGGAATTTCTCACTTTGTAGAGACGTCTTCTGACTTCCTGTAGATACAACGATATGTCATATTGTTATTTTGACTTGTAGGTGTTGGCAGCTCACCAGGCTACATTTATATTAAGGGCATAGTGCAAACGGTTTTTATACATATTTATTCTGAGTCTACGGGATAGGAAATGTTGTCAAGTTATTTCTCCAAAAGGACAGGTTTTTTTTTTTTTTAACCATACCCTACCCTTTTTTTTTCAATGATTCAGATTTACATCTACTTTATTATAACCTCTTGGTTAAGAACCACATTCAGAGCACCCCTGTTGTCGCCTTAAAGTATAGGCTCAATGACCGTGATAGGACATGTCTGAGAAAAAAAAAAAAAAAAAAAGAACCATCAATCAACGTTAGTATTATAACACTTAGAGCTGGTAAGGTGGTTTAGCTAATAGCTGTTAAGTAATAACCCTCATAAACTTACTGAATGGATGTTTTCATTGCCGTATCACTGTCCATTTTAAGGAATTGTTCTAATTAGGAGCTGTAAAGTAATTTAGGATCCTCTTCATATTAAATTCTTTACATCTACACTTCTTTGCAGTGGCAAGTGGACAGTCACATGTTCGCATATTGCCAGGGGGGGGGGGGGTCACTGCCCAATGACAGTGACCTCTTTGCTCCAAAGCATTGCATTGTTCATTATCTTTTTGAAAGGACAGATGTGAATGCCCCAGGGGCATCTCAAGGGGGCAGATTAGAGTCTCTGTTATGTTGATTTTAGTTTCTCTTTGAAATTTGAATCTGAAAGCCTGAGTATTTTTTTTGAGAATGGGCGATCACATTAAAGGTAAATAACAATTCAGGTAATTCAGGGCTTTGGACAGATCTTTCATTTTAAATGAGAAAGGTAGTTCTGTATAGGTAAGCTAATCAGTATAATCAGAACATAATGCAGAAGCATCTGATATCGTCACACAGAATAATGGCCTTTGACTAACAGGGAGGGAACCACACTGGGGTCTTTGTAATGGATAGTGATAGCCATCATTGGCTCGAGAAATGCAAATCAAAAGGCCAGGTAATTTTGTGTGCCAGAGACAAATGTTTACCTTCATACTGCTGCATAGACATTAGATGGTGGCTGGTTGTGGAGGCACAATGTGACCATCAAAGTTCTTTCTTCTCCATACTTATAGAGGAGGGAAAAAGAGAAAGGAGAACCTGTTCCCAAATTCAACTTGGCCAATCAGTTCTTGAATGATAGGCCAAGAGCAGGGCTGGTGCAAGGATTTTTGACACCCTAGACGAAACCTCATTTTGCCGTCCCCCGGCTGACTCCGCCCCCTTTTCCCTGCCCATGTAAATCCCACCTTTTAAATAAAGCGCCCATCAAATGCATCCTCACCAGCACCCAGCAAATGCAGCCTCACCAGCGCCCATCAAATGTAGTCTTACCAGCGCCCATCAAGTGCAGCCTCACCAGCGCCCATCAAATGTAGCCTCACCAGCACCATTAAATGTAGCCTCACCAGCGCCCATCAAATGTAGCCTCACTAGCGCCATCAAATGCAGCCCCACCCAGCACCCATCAAATGAAGCCTAACCAGCGCCATCAAATGCAGCCCCACCCAGTGCCCATCAAATGTAGCCTCACCAGCGCCATCAAATGCAGCCCCACCCAGCGCCCATCAAATGTAGCCTCACCAGCGCCATCAAATGCAGCCTCACCAGCGCCCATCAAATGTAGTCTCACCAGCGCCCATCAAATGCAGCCCCACCCAGCGCCCATCAAATGTAGCCTCACCAGCGCCCATCAAATGTAGCCTCACCAGCGCCCATCAAATGTAGCCTCACCAGCGCCCATCAAATGCAGCCTCACCAGCGCCCATCAAATGTAGCCTCACTGCTGTTCGGGTACCTGCACATAAGTGGAGAAGCTAAAAGAAGTCTTCATTGCTAGCAATTGGTGTTTGTATCAGCCACATCTGGGTTTAGAGGTTGACATATATACATTTAGATAAATTGTGTGGCATTTGCAAATATGATTTGTTTCAAGGCTTACCAGCTGCAGGCAACAGCTTCAAAATCTGTGTGCCTGTTTAGCTTTTAGGCATACAAAAATTCACCAGCACCCACTTCAGCTAGTCAGCACAAAAAAAAATCACAGATTTTTAAGCAGAATGTTAAAAAAAACACATCTCTAAAGGAAAGGAGAGAGAAAAAAAAAGAGAAAAACAAACACATACAAATCAATATTAATAAAGATAGCAGCAGAGTTAGTGAGATAAGACAGAGGGAGAGCTATAGAATGGGGGGGGAGGGTTGATAGTCACAGAGGGGGTCGTAAAGCTTTAGTATAATGGGTAAAGAAACCAATATCTAAATTCAGGCCATTATTTTTTGTGCCAAAAAGAATTATCATTCTTAGTTCAAACGTTTTCCTTTCCTGGATAGTTCTGAAATTCCCTTTAAGAACTAAAACATTGAGGTCTTCTATAGTGTGGTCCGGTTGTGAGAAGTGATGTCCCACAGGTGTTCATAAACTGTCTTCTTTATATTCCTTGATGGTATGTCTGCTTTTACAGAGACCTAGAATTACTGTCCGTTCCATATTACCTCCGGCCAAAGCTGCCGTAAGAGGATTTTGTAAGAAGTTTGTCCTCCTGTTGATTTCTGCTACTGTTTTGGAGTAACTTGAACCCTTAAATTCCCTCCTGTTACAGTTTCTGCAAATAAAATCCACAAAAAGACATTTCCTAGACTGAGCCTGTGCTGTCGGTGTGCTTGGAACTGTGTCTGTGGCAAGCAGCCTCTGTACTATTGTTGGAGAACCTGTCTATTTCTGGCCCTGGATTCCCGACTGTCAATTTACCTTACCACAGTGCAACGTGTAAACATCAGCAGGTGACAGGTCATTGTAACCGACCATGGATTACATCACCGTACGCCATAATGGGTGTGGATTACGTAGCTGGATGACATGATTCATTGGGGGACATTAATAACATTTTTTTCTTTTATGTATTTTTGTGTTTTATTTAAATTAAGGGACATTTTAAAAAGAAAAAGATAGAAAAAACAGACAGGGCGTTATTGCACTGTGGGTTACATTATATTTAGTCTTTTTAAACTTTTGAAAATAAATCACTATATTGTTTTCTTTGAGTTAACACAGAGCAAGTGACTAGGTTTAATTTTGTGGAAACAAACATTACAAATTTTACGACTTAATGGGACTATGTAAAAGAAAGGCATTCTTTATCCTTGGATCCTAAACCTATCTTTATGGGTTCTCAGATAAGCAGAGGAAATAGGAAAAGTTTTCACTGGCACCAATGATTTTAGTGTAGGTATGAAGTCACTTGCTTGTAAAAAAAAAACAGGACTTTAAGATAAGTTGACCATACAAAAAAGGACCATTAGTGATGTTTTGATTGTTGATAGCATTGTAGTTAGTATTTGTTGATCCTTGATCAGAAAGGCAGTGGACCACATTCTCTAAAGCTTAGTAATCGTACAAAAGTTAATATGAAAATTCCCAGAACATTTGAATGTCGTTTTAAGGTAGTTCAAAATTTCATTTGCTTTTACTATTATATTTTGTAACGAATGGACTTTACCAAACGAAAACCACAGCCATTGTTAGAAATATGTACATCCGAGGAAAAATTTCCATTCTGCTCTTTCAAATTTTCTGATGGTCGAAAAAAAGATTGTTGATTTGACCCTACCAATGATTAGAAAAGTAAATGAACATTCTTACAAGGTTCTTACAACAAAAAGTGTTGAACGAAATTCTACACTTTTAGGATGAATTAAAACACAAATTGCAGAACAGGTCTTCTCATCCAACATCAATACCAGACCTTGTAAATTCTCTTATGGCTGAATGGATATACTTTACCGCAGAACTGGGGTGGAGAAGAGACCTATATGTGAAATTAAAACTACTGCAATTAAAAATCTGGTCCCCTGCCAGAATGAGATGGATAAAAATACAAATTCTTTGGCAAAAAAACTCATACACCAATCAGCGATAACTTTATAACCACCCACCTAATGCCACCAAAACGGCCATGACCCGTGGAGGCATGGATGCCACTAGTCCTCTGAAGGTATGCTGTGGTATCTAGCACCAAGCCATCAGTAGAAGATTCTTTAAGTCCTGTAAGTTGGGAGGCAGGGCCTCCATGTATCGGACTTGTTTTACAGCACATCCCATAGAACAGATGCTCGACTGGATTGAGATCTGAAGAATTTGAAGGCCATGTCAACACCTCACACTTATTGTTGTGTTGCTCAGACCATTCTTGAACTATTTTTTTCTTGGCTAATTGTAAGGGATCAATTGGTTTCTCCCTAAGTCTGGCATTGCTGCACTTTTCTCTTCTGCCGCTAGGTGGGCGGGTACCTGGTGGCATTAAATACGAGAAGGGTGATGCGAGGTCATATTATGGGTATATGGGGCATCTCAGCCAATGGGCAGGGGTTTTCTTGAATCCCTTGGCCTGCTAGGAGATTCTATATATTCGGATGAGGTCAGGTGATCAGTGTTCTGTGCCACCTGGATGGCTGTTTGGGTGGACGTGTGTTGAATTTCCCGGGCTGCTAGGCTGGAGTTTGGGCCTATCCCGGGCACATCTGGCTGCTAGGCTGTCTGAGGGCCTATCCAGAAGCAGGAGAGAGCAGCGCAGGGTTGGGATTGCTGCTTGCAGTCCAACCAGAAGTGATGGATCTGCCGGCCAGAGAACCTGTCGTGGTTGGAGGTAGAGGGGAAGCTGTCGCCACTAAGGGACCAACCACCTTATTACCAGGGACCACATTGAATAGCTGAAGCAAGTACCGGAGCCGTATTCTCACCAACCGGGGACGGTGAAGAATCTGGAAACTTCAGTGGGTATCAAGCCAGGGACCCAGCCAGTGAAGGTGATGCTTGCAGAGCAGCCTTGTGTGTCAAGCCAGGGACCGAGCAGGCCAGTGGGGTGAAGCTTGAGAAGTATCTTGAGTGCCAAGCTAGGGACCCAGCAGAGGGGCGGGGGTGACGCTTGAGGAAGATACTACTGTGAAGATTGGAGGAGCTCAAGGGATAAGGTGGCAGTGAATCAACTAGTCTACTGAGAGACTGGGAGCTCAGTGGGCTGAAGAACTACAAGAGGTGATTGTAGTGGAAGTGAAGGAACTGTTACACCTTGTGTTAGGAACTGTTAAAGACTGTTGCCATAGGAGACAGCATTCCTACACATGCAGATGTTGGGTCTTGCTGGATGCCTTTCCCTGCATGGCTGTCTACCTGTTGAAGTCTCTGAATCTGCCAATTAATCTTGCAGCTACCTAAGGGTGTCCTGGCCCTAACCCTCTCTCCCAAAGTTCTTTTAAAAGAAATAAAATCTCTTTTGTATTCAAGAAGTGTCTGGCGCTCAATAACTCTAACTGCTTTGCACCCACTATGCCTCACAACCCACCACATACATAAGGATGTCAGCTATCTCTGGCCCTGGAGGTTCTCATTAGACCGAAGGAGGCCAGGGACCTTGCTACACTATGAACGTGTTTACTTGGTCAGCAGAAATGTTTAGGTACTGTAGATGGTATGTCTCAAACAAGCATCCACATGAATGGCAGGAGCAGGACTCAGGGTTTCCCAGTAGAACATTGCCCAATGCATCACAAGTCTCTACTGGCTTGTCTTCTTTCCATACTATATCCTAGTGCCATCTCTTCCCTAGGTAAGCAAGGCAAACGCACCCAGCCATTCTCTAGTTTCCTTTGTCACCTCCCCCCATGCTCACCTCCAGGACTTTTCCTGAGCGTCTCCCATTCTCTGGAACTCCCCACCTCAATCTGTCCAAATATCTCCTACTCTGCTTGCTTTTAGATGATCCCTGAAAACCGTTCTCATCAGAGAAGCCTAATCTGCCCCCAGCTAACAACTGTACATTTATTTTCTCCATCAGATCATCCCCCACAGTTATTACCTTTCGTATCACTTGACCCTCCCTTCTAGATTTTAAGCTCTAACGAGCAGGGCCCTCTGATTCCTCCTGTATTGAATTGTATTTTAACTGTACTGTCTGCCCTCATGTTATAAAGCGCTCTGCAAACTGTTGGCGCTATATAAACCCTGTATAATAATAATAATAATAATCGGCATGATGTAAAAGATAACATGATTCATCAGACCAGGCCATCATCTTCATTTGCTCCTTGGTTCAGTTCTGATGCTCACATTTCCATTGTAGGCTTTTTGACTGTGGACACGGGTCAGCATGGGAATTCTGACCTATCTGTGGCTACTCAGCCCTATACACAAGAAACTGCAATGCCCTTTTATTTCTTTGTTCAACACATCAACTTTAGGGACAACATGTTTACTTGCTGCCTAATATACCTCACTGACTTTCAGATGGCTTTGTAATGATATGCTCAATGTTTTTCACTTCACAAGCTGTCAGTATTTATAAACTTATGGCTGATTGGTGTACGTATTTCACCTGTGTAGCCTTTACTTGTTCACCTTTTCTTGATTATTCTTGATTCTTGATTCCACGGTCAAAGTGAAAGTCTGGGCTGTCCACATGACTAGTTAGTTCCTGTCAAAAGGGGAAATCACCCCACTTGGGTCAATTGGCAAATAAAAAAAAAATGTACCCTTCAGTGCTCTATCCAAATTAAAATGAAAACTTTGGCTGGCTTTGAGTACTCCCCATCTTGATTGTCTTTTACAATGTTAAATGGTAAAAAAAAAGCCATCCCTGTCCTTCACAGAATAATGGAGTGAACTACTGTGCAGGTTGGTCACATGACTAGTAGCCAGCTTTCTATAGGCTAAAAATAATAATAAAAAACGTTCAAGCCTCAGACACCCAAAAAACGCAATTAAACGCCTGTATGAAAAAAACCCTGCAAAACAACCAAACATGTTTAACTCCAGTGTAAATGCAGCCTTAAACCCCGTCATATGAGATCAAGCAGCATTTGGTTATTTGACTACCTGCCATTGAAGGTCGGAGCACAATTGAGTTGCTGGTCTATTTTTTTAAACCATTTATTATTTTAAGGAGACATAAGGAGAAGGATAATGGTTTAATTTGAGTAGAGGCTATTTTTTTTTAAGTCTGACAAAGGGGAGAAAAAATGGGAAAAGGGTGTTTTAGTATCAAGATCCACGGTGATGGCATACCATTTTGTTCTCATGACTAAAACCAATGTATCCAGCAAGTGGGAAGGAGCTTTTAGTGGGAAACCTGCGAGGAATTCCTTTCTGAAGACGACAAATACTTAGTTGGGGCACTGCCATATCATACCCAGTGACCTCAGCTGGAAAAGATGGTAATTACGCTGACCCGAGTCCCATGCATACTAAAGGGTTTAAAAGAGTACAAGAGAAGCACATGTATAATAGCTTCTCTGAATAGATCAAAGAACAGCAAATACGGCAATGGCTCAGCCACAGAGCTCCCTAATTAAAGGAAATTTTACCTACTTAATTGTTAGCCACTGGAATATTTAACACACACTTGAATCTCATCGCAGGATTACATCTGCATATTAAAAGGGCCATTGCAGCTCTCAGTAGAATGCCTAAATGAAATAATTGGAATCTGTGTATAACAGATTCCTCATTGATGTGACGCCGAACAAAAGTGTTTTAGAATTTCATAATATAGTTCGGTCTGTTGGGTGGTTGTCATTAGACTTTATCCCTGCAGCTTCCTCTTTACTCCCTTACACCGATATCAATGCTGCATTCATTAGGACAGCATCTGCGGTGAATATTGATGAGACAATACTATGTATTTAGTGGCATAAAGACTACGATAATTCATTAATAGTGCAAAGATTTAATTAAAGGGGTTAGTGGTGCATAAAAGATGGAGATGATAATTAAATATGTCCTTGGCAGAGCTGGAAAGGCCAATTACATATTTATCTGCAATTAAGGCTTAATTTGTTCCTGAAAGAGAAATTACGCTGATATCACCAGCATATGTTGCAGAGAGGAATTAGAGTTTTGGCTATGAATTTTGACTGCAATTTGGAAAGCTCCATCCATTTTTTTCTGATGAGCAGAGTAGCAATAGGGGAAGCAGAGTTGCTAATGGGCCCATGGCTCTTATAAGCCAGATTGAAAAAAAATATCTTTTTTTTGTTAATTTTACAGCACCTACAGAGGAATTGTCATTATGGGTCATGGAATCCACAGAAGCACCTCTTCCTGGAGTGAACAATGATCTCCAGCCACTGCAGTCTATGCCTGCTGTCAACCGGTACCCTTAGCATAGATGAAACTGTCCTGCTGGACATATGGGGACAGCCCTGCATCTAGGTCTTTTGTCCTAATGATGTTGTGTCCTGGGCTGCATCTCAAGCTCACAGCATCACCCCTATTTGAGTTACTGACCATGTACAGTAACTCAAAAAAAGGGTATCAACTGAGGGGATCACAGCTGCTAATGGGCAGTTCTTGTATTATTAGGTGCAGGATTTCCCACGAAGGGGGTGTGATCTGTGTAGGACTACCCAGAATGCAGGCGTGTTATGTTTGGGTGGGGGGTGACAGTTTTCCAGCTGTGACTTAAGCCTGGTTCACTATCAGCTCCAGTTGGAGCCGCTGTAGTAGCTATGCACAGTTAGTATAGCGATCTTCCCTGCTGAGCTGTTGTGTTCTGGCAGGGGGACGGCCCCCCGCCAGAACACTCTGATCAGTGCTCTCCGCCATTGGCTAAGAGCGCTGATCGGGAGTCGGATGGCTGGTGGTTTTCTGGCATGCTCATCCGATAGAAGCTGGCCAAACAGGTGGCTTCTGTCAGGCAGGGTGGCATGCACATGGGCTGAAAGTCGGCTGTTTTTTTTTAACCAGCCGATGTCTCCCAACATTAGGCCGGTGTGTACGGGGCTATAGGATGAGCTAAGGGGTTCAACCTGAACCCACGGGAAACTGTCACATGATGATAGCAGGCCCTTGACCCAATCAATTGTAGCCAGGGAATTCCCTGCCCCACAACCGCACTTAACATAGGGGTGGGGATGCTGGTAACATCACTGATCTATTATGGCCACATGGCCATATTTGGACAATGTCATTGATGATCGCCATGGCATACTTACCAATATCTTCATCCCAGTCTCTAGGGCACTGTTACCCCCACCCAAACTTAAGATACCCACTCTCTGAGTGGTCCTACTCAGATCACACCCACTTTTCAGAGGTCCCACCAAGATCACACCCACATTCTGGGCGTCCTACCCCTAATTATGCAGATACTGCCCACTGGCAGCCACCATCCCCTCAGTTATTAGCCTTTTTGGAGTTGCTGCGCTGAACCTCATCCCTAGTCATGATGTTATCATTCCGCTGCAGTCCTTCAGAACCTAAGAACCTTGGTAGTGTCCATGCCATCCAAACAGCAATGTGGGCACCCAAAAAGGATCCTCCTACTATGCAGTTCAAAAGAGAGAAGACTTTGGAACCAGACGTAACATGACAACAGATGGGCATTTAGATTCTTTTTTTTATTGGTGCAGCAGCAAATAAAGATGTGCATTGTTTGTGGTGGAAGTGGTGGGATCCTGGCTGGAGTTCAGCTTTAAGCCAATTTTAGCCTTATGAGGTTTTTCTGGCCTTGTTGTTCCTGTAAACTGAACTTTGAAAGTGACACTAACCGCTGTGGTGAAGAAAGTAGCAAATTAATGCTCGTAAAAAGCTTTTTGGTTTTCACATATGTGAATGTTTTCGAAGACACATTAGCACACATTTGAAGCAACGATGCTGTAATTGAGGATAGATGTGACTTAGCCACAACAATGTTCAATAAACAGACAAACCACTGGGAAGAATGTTTAGCTTGTACTGCTTCTAAACCCACATGTTAGAAAGTTGTAAAGTTAATCTGCGACATGGAACACTGAGCTGTATCGTATCGTTATAAAGTGCCAACATTTGAAAATAATTTCCAGGGAGGGACACATTGAAACTGAGCCTGCCACACATATTTCCTTACTTCCAGAAAGAATATGTGTGGCAATAATTCTTTGTTCACAGAAGCTGGACCCACAAGTTGGGTGGAGGTGTTCGGCCTGGATTTGGAATGATGTGCCGACAGAGAAACTTGCTGAGGGTGCAATGAAAGTCAATGCGGGTGAGATGCTGCAGACAACTTTCTAAGAAATCAGAATGTGCTGAGCGCTGGTTGGTACAGAGCTCAAGACTCTGTTGCTGTGCAGGGGACAAGAGCACATCCCTTTGGTGGCTGTGTGGTCAAAGCCTAGAACAAAATAAATAAAAAACAATCCAAAAAGTTCCCCAGCATACTGTTTAACAAGTTAGCACAAAAAGCTGGTAGACCTGTGCAGTGTGTCACAGCATGGCCATTTGTAATCTCCACCATGGGTGCATGCGAAAAGGCAAGTTCACAGCTGGGAGACAGTTGTCACTCCATAAAAAAGTGCGTGAACAGGGACCATGGCAGGATCACCAGTTATTATAAATAGCTGCAGATTTAAAAGACATGGAAAACAACTTTTGAAATGACAAAAATGTGATTATTATAATTATTATACAGGATTTATATAGCGCCAATAGTTTGCGCAGTGCTTTACAATACAAAGGGAGACAATACGCCAACAATACAATTCAATAAAGAGGGTTATAAGGGCCCTGCTCCTGCGAGCTTACAATCTAAGAGGGAGGAGCTGGTGAAACAAAAGGTAGTAACTGTGGGGGATGAACTGATGAGGGTAGAAGTAGAAGATTTGGTTGTTAGCTGAAGGTAAGATAGGTCTTCCTGAAAAGATGAGTTTTCAGGGATCGCTTGAAAGTGGAATGAGTAGAAAATAACTGGACAGATTAAGGTAGTGAGTTCCAGAGGATAGGAGAGGTTCTGGAGAAGTCCTGGGGATGAGCATGGGAGGAGGAGATAAGGGAGCTAGAGAGCAAGAAGTCTTGGGAGGAGTGGAGAGGACAGTTTGGGTGATATTTGGAGATAAGATTGGTGATGTAGCTCAGGGCAGTATTGTAAATGGCTTTGTATGTTATTGTTAGTGTTTTGAATTTAATTAGTTGGGCAAGTGAAGGGATTAGCAGAGAGGAGTGATGGACACTGAATGGTTGGTAAGGTGGATGAGTCTGGCAGCGGCATTCATGATATACTGAAGAGGGGATAGCTTGCAGAGACGTAGGCCAATGAGGAGGGAGTTACAATAGTCAAATAGTCAAGGCGAGAGAGGACAAGGGAGTGGATAAGTTGCTTAGTGGTGTTGACGGTTAGATAGGTGTATTTTGGAGAAGTTTCAGAGGTGAAGTCTGCAAGATATAGAGAGCGATTGGATTTGGGGCTGAAAGGACAGGTCCAGGATTACATCTAGCACCCTGGCATGAGGGGAAGGACTGATGGTTGTTTTATTATTCTTGATGGAGCAGTCAAGGGGGGAGGGGGGGCATGGGCTGGAGGAAAAGTTATGAGCTCAGTAAGTTATGTGACATCCATGCTGATATTTCAGTTAGTAAGCTAGTAATGCAAGAGGAGAGTGAAAGAGTGAGGTCAGGGGTAGAGAGATTTATGTGTCATCAGCATAGAGATGGTACTGGAAGCCATGGGAGTTTATTAACTGACCAAGGGAGGAGGTGTAAATGGAGAAGAGAAGGGGTCAGAGGACAGAACCTTGAGGTACCCTTAGAGAAAGAAGAAGTGGAGAGGAGGAAACAGAGTTATAGGTAACACTAGAAGGAGCGTTGTGATAGCTAGGAAGAGAACCAGGAGAAAGCAGAGTCTTGAAGGTCAAGAGAGTGGAGCTTTTTGAGGAGGAGGGGATGGTCAACAGCATCAAAGGCTGCAGAGAGATCGAGTAGTATGAGCATGGAGTAGTGGCCATTGGTTTTAGCAGTTAGTTGATCATTAGTGAGTTTCAGTAGGGACTGTAAGGGGTCAAGAAGGTTGTTGTCAGTGAGGTAGGAGCTAAGATGGTTATAGACTAAGTGTCCTAATTTTTGTTTTGACGCAGATGGGAGCAAGGAGATGGGTTTAGTTACATAGTAGGTGAGGCTAAAAAAAGACACAAGTCCATCAAGTCTAACTTATGTGTTTGATTATATGTCAGTATTACATTGTATATCCTGTATGTTGCGGTCGTTCAAGTGCTTATCTAATAGTTTTTTGAAACTATCGATGCTCCCTGCCGAAACCACCGCCTGTGGAAGGGAATTCCACATCATAGTTACATAGTTACATATAGTTGCATAGTAGGTGAGGTTGAAAAAAGACACAAGTCCATCAAGTCCAACCTATGTGTGTGATTATGTGTCAGTATTTCATTACATATCCCTTTATGTTGCGGTCATTCAGGTGATTATCTAATAGTTTCTTGAAGCTATCAATGCTTCCCGCTGAGACCACCGCCTGTGGAAGGGAATTCCACATCCTTGCCACTCTTACAGTAAAGAACCCTCTACGTAGTTTAAGGTTAAACCTCTTTTCTTCTAATTGTAATGAGTGGCCACGAGTCTTATTAAACTCTCTTCTGCAAAAAAGTTTTATCCCTATTGTGGGGTCACCAGTACAGTATTTGTAAATTGAAATCATATCCCCTCTCAAGCGTCTCTTCTCCAGAGAGAATAAGTTCAGTGCTCGCAACCTTTCCTCATAACTAAGATCCTCCAGACCCTTTATTAGCTTTGTTGCCCTTCTTTGTACTCGCTCCATTTCCAGTACATCCCTCCTGAGGACTGGTGCCCAGAACTGGACAGCATACTCCAGGTCCGGCCGGACCAGAGTCTTGTAGAGCGGGAGAATTATCGTTTTATCTCTGGAGTTGATCCCCCTTTTAATGCATGCCAATATTCTGTTTGCTTTATTAGCAGCAGCTTGGCATTGCATGCCATTGCTGAGCCTATCATCTACTAGAACCCCCAGGTCCTTTTCCATCCTAGATTCCCCCAGAGGTTCTCCCCCAGTGTATAGATTGCATTCATATTTTTTCCACCCAAATGCATTATTTTACATTTTTCTACATTGAACCTCATTTGCCATGTAGTCGCCCACCCCATTAATTTGTTCACGTCTTTTTGCAAGGTTTCCACATCCTGCGGAGAAGTTATTGCCCTGCTTAGCTTAGTATCGTCTGCAAATACAGAGATTGAACTGTTTATCCCATCCTCCAGGTCGTTTATAAACAAATTAAATAGGATTGGTCCCAGTACAGAACCCTGGGGAACCCCACTACCCACCCCTGACCATTCTGAGTACTCCCCATTTATCACCACCCTCTGAACACGCCCTTGTAGCCAGTTTTCAATCCATATACTCACCCTATGGTCCATGCCAACGGACCTTATTTTGTACAGTAAACTTTTATGGGGAACTGTGTCAAATGCTTTTGCAAAATCCAGATACACCACGTCTACGGGCCTTCCTTTATCTAGATGGCAACTCACCTCCTCATAGAAGGTTAATAGATTGGTTTGGCAAGAACGATTCTTCATGAATCCATGCTGATTACTGCTAATGATATCATTCTTATTACTAAAATCTTGTATATAGTCCCTTATCATCCCCTCCAAGAGTTTACATACTATTGATGTTAGGCTAACTGGTCTGTAATTCCCAGGGATGTTTTTTGGGCCCTTTTTAAATATTGGTGCTACATTGGCTTTTCTCCAATCAGCTGGTACCATTCCAGTCAATAGACTGTCTGTAAAAATTAGGAACAACGGTCTGGCAATCACCTGACTGAGTTCCCTAAGTACCCTCGGATGCAAGCCATCTGGTCCCGGTGATTTATTAATGTTAAGTTTCTCAAGTCTAATTTTAATTCCGTCCTCTGTTAACCATGGAGGTGCTTCCTGTGTTGTGTCATGAGGATAAACACTGCAGTTTTGGTTACTGAAGCCCCCCGATTCACTTGTGAATACTGAGGAGAAGAATAAATTCAATACCTTTGCCATCTCCCCATCCTTTGTAACCAGATGTCCTTCCTCATTCTTTATGGGGCCAATATGGTCTGTCCTCCCTTTTTTACTGTTTACATACTTAAAGAATTTCTTGGGATTTTTTTTGCTCTACTCCGCTATGTGTCTTTCATGTTCTATCTTAGCCGTCCTAATTGCACCCTTACATTTCTTATTGCATTTTTTATAAAGTCTGAATGCTGAGGATGATCCCTCAACCTTGTATTTTTTGAAGGCCTTCTCCTTTGCTTTTATATGCATTTTTACATTGGAGTTAAGCCATCCAGGATTTTTGTTTGCTCTTGCACATCCTTGCCGCTATTACAGTAAAGAACCCTCTAGGTAGTTTAAGGTTAAATCTCTTTTCTTCTAATTTTAATGAGTGGCCATGTGTCTTGTTGAACTCCTTTCTGCAAAAAAGTTTTATCCCTATTGTGGCATTGTCGGGTCACCACTCACCAGTATGGTATTTTTAAATTGAAATCATATCCCCTCTTAAGCATCTGTTCTCCAGAGAGAATAAGTTCAGTGCTCACAACCTTTCTTCATAACTAATGTCCAACCGGACACTTTATTAGCTTTGTTGCCCTTCTTTGTACTCGCTCCATTTCCAGTACATCCTTCCCGAGGACTGGTGCTCAGAACTGGACAGCATACTCCAGGTGCGGCTGGACCAGAGTTTTGTAGAGTGGTAGAATTATTGCTTTATCCCTGTTACCATTCCAGTCAGTAAAAATTAGGAACAATGGTCTGGCAATTACTTGACTGAGTTCCCTAAGTACCCTCGGGTGCAAGCCATCCAGTCTCGGTAAGATGGGTCTTAAGTTATTCAGGCTGGTGCGGTCCAGGGAGAGATTTTTATGTATGGAGGTGATCAGGGCATGTTTTAGAGAGGATGGGAAGGTGCCAGTAGAGGGGGAGAGATTGAAGATGTGAGTGAGAGAGCATAGGATAGAAGAAGAGGGTGACCTTAGTAGATGTGAGGGAACAGGATCCAGGGGACAGGTGGTAAGGAAAGCTTTCGAGAAAACTCTAGAGACCTTTTCGGTAGTAGCAAGATCAAAAAAGGAGAGTGTTGAAAGCAGATTTGTACAGGGTATGTTAAGTGGGTTAGATGTCTGTGCCGTGGAGATGTCCCCACGAATTGCATCAGTGAAGCTGAATTTAAAAAGTGAAGATTTGCTACATTGTAGGGAACATCTTAGGCATGTGCCTGATGTAGCACCCTGATGTTTAGACAGGGTTGCTAGTACATTTACCTGCTAGGCATAGTTGCCTTGGCCAATTGTTAGGGGATCAATGGATTCCACCCTAATTCTGGAATTGCTGCACTTCCCTCTTCTGTCACTAGATGGCTGGGTATCTGGTGACATAACATAAGACAGGGGCATTGCAAGGACAAATTAGGAATAGATAGGGTATTTCAGCCAATGAGCAGGGATCTTCTTGGGTCCCTTGGCCTGCTGGGAGAGCCTATTTATTTGGGTGAGGTCAGGTGATTGGGGTTCTGTGCCACCTGGATGGCTGTCTGGGTGGACGTGTGTTGTGCTGCCCCGGGCTGCTAGGCCAGAGCCTGAGGCCTATCCTGGGGACATCTGGCTGCTAGGCTGTCTGAGGGCCTATCCAGAAGCAAGAGAGCAGTGTAGGGTTGGGACTGCGGCTTGAAGTCCAACCATAAGAGACAGTTCTTTTGGCTGGAGAACATGTCATGGTCGAAGGTAGAGGGGAAGCTATCGCCACTAAGGGACCATCAACTTTATTACCCGGGACCACATTGAGTAGCTGAAGCAAGTACCGGAGCAGTATTCTCACCAACCGGGGACAGTGAAGAATTGGGGAATTTCCACAGGTGCCAAGCCAGGGACCCAGCCAAAGGAGGTGATGCTTGCAGAGCAGATTTGTGTGCCAAGCCAGGGACTGAGCAAGCCAGTGGGGTGACGCATGAGGATTATCTTGAATGCCAATCTAGGGACCTAGGGGGGAAGCGGGGGTGACACTTGAGTAAGATACTGAGAGAGAGAGAAGATTGGAAGAGCTCAGGAGATCCAGTGGCAGTGGATCAGCAAGTCTAGTGAGAGAGACTGGGAGCTCAGTTGAGTGAAGATCCACAATAGAAGATTGTGGAGGAAGTAAAGAGTTCATTGTAACCTTTGTTAGAAACTGTTCAAAATCGTTGCCATAGGGCACAGCGTGTCTACACATGCAGATGTGGTGCTGGCTGGGTGCCCTTCCCTGCATGGCTGTCCACCTATAGAAGTCTCGGAGTCTGCTAATTAACATTGCGACCTACTAAAGGGTGTCCTGGCCCTAAACCCTTTCTCCCACAGTTCTGTTTAAGAGACAATAAATAACTCTCTTTGCATTAAAGAAGTGTCTGGCGCCCATGAATCTACCTTGCACTACACCCACCATGCCTTGTAACCCACTCTACACAGAAGGTATGTCAGTTATTCCTATCTCTGGAGGTTCTCATTAGACCAAAGGGGGGCCAGGACCTTGCTACACTAAGAACCCTGGAAAACCTGTCTTTTGTTTGGAATTCCTTTTGTTCCTACAGCCTCATAATTGAATATCTGCAGTGTGAGAACTAAGGCACTGCTGCTTCTGACTGCTTGTCTTATAGAAGAGGACATGTGGAAGCCAAGCCCTGCCCTTACCAAGATGGCCACCTCCACACATGACACACCATCTATAACAAGGCATGGTAAAGCAGTAATTGGAAAAGATCGGGTAGACCACAGGCAATACTAGTGAGTTGTCCTTTGTCCTCTGCCTTTTTTTTGGGACACCGCTTCCACATTTCAGTTCCTCTTTAATCTCTTAACACCTTTAGCCATGATTCCAGTATCAAAATTTCCAGGCAGTAGTTGGCTTTACTGTAGAAGTGATCCAAATTGCTCTACAGCCACCCAATCATTTCTACAGGGTGCAGAAAGGGCTCCCCCCTCTCCTGCCTTAGCTCTTCCTAGGCTCTCCGATGTGATCAGGGGTCGCTGCCACCTCTCATGTCTGGTAAACAGAGAAAGGAGGAAGGTACATCTGTACCTGTGACGAAAGGAACTGAAAGTGACAAGGATTTCTTCACTTCCGTTACCGGCTTGTAAAGCATCTGATCAAACCAGTCTTGGTTTGATCAGATGCTTTTGAGGGAAGAGGAGAGATCTGGGGTCTAATAGACCCCAGATCTCTAAGGAAAGAGTACCTGTCACTGCCTAAGCTATCACAAGGGATGTTGTTTATCCCTTGTGATAGCAATAAAGTTAATAAAAAAAGACAAAATGTTAAAAAAAAATAAAAATTAATAAAACAAATAATAACATTTAAAACTAACATTTTAAATGTCCCCATCCCCCCGTGCTCACATGCAAATGTTACGCACGCATAGGTCCCATGCGCATATATGTAAACGGTGATCGCACCACACATATGTGGTAGAACCGCGAACATCAGAGTGAGAGCAATAATGCTAGTGCCAGACCTTCTATTTAACCGCTTCTGACCCACCCACATATATACTGGGTGGCCCGGCTGCGCGAAATCACGTACCTGTACGTGATTTTGTGCACGCGATTCGGGGCTTGCTCGTGCGCTGCCGGAGCACCACTCCCACTGTGATTGGACACAGCGGGAGCCAATCAGCGGGTCCAGTGCCCGTGATGGTAGCCGGGACCCGCCAACCGTTAGGAGGAAAGGCAGAACGGCAAGCTGACTATGTAAACAAGGCAGACCGCCGTTCTGTCAGGGAGGAAAAGAGAGATCTTGTGTTTCTGCTAAGCAGAAATATGGATCTCTATTTTTGTCCAGTGCATCCACTCCCCCCACAGTTAAAAAGCACTCCCTAGGAGCACACTTAACCATTTGATCATCCCTGGTGTTAACCCCTTCCCTGCCAGTGTCATTTATACAGTGACAGTGCATTTTTTTAGCGCTGTTCAGTGTATTGGTGTCACTAGTCCCCAAAAAGTGTCACTTAGTGTCAGATTTATCCACCGAAATGTCACAGTCCTGCTAAAAGTCTCTGATCGCCGCCATTACTAGTAAAAACAATTTTTAAAAAAAGTCCATAAATCTCTCCCATAGTTTGAAGACGCTATAACTTTTGTGCAAACCAATCAATATACGCTTATTGGTATTTTTTTACCAAAAATATGTAGCAGAATACATATTGGCCTAAATTGATGAAGAAATTAGATTTTTTACATTTTTTTTTATTGGATATGTTGTTTAGCAGAAAGTAAAAAATATTGTTTATTTTTTTTCAAAATTGTCGGTCTTTTTTTTTTGTTTATAGAGCATAAAGTAAAAACCGCAGAGGTAATCAAATACCACCAAAAGAAAGCTCTATTTGTGGGGAAAAAAAAGGACATCAATTTTATTTGGCTACAGCATCGCATGACCGCTCAATTGTCACTTAAAGTAACGCAGTGCCGTATCGCAAAAAATGGCCTGGTCAGGAAGGGGGTAAAACATTCCTTAAGTGGTTAAAAGAGAAGTTCAGGATTTAAAACAAAAAAACAATTATACTCACCTAGGTAGATGCAGCATTGATCCGATCCTGCATCTCTACCCTGCTGACTCTGAAGTGAGAACTAAGCAATCAAACACCGCTGATCGCTCGATACTCCCCCTCTGCTCTGAGCAGAGAGCAGTGACGTTGTTCAGCGACTCTCTGCTCTTCCCTCCAGTGCTCGCTGAAGCACTGGGCTGTGGAGGGAGGGGCTGGCTCAGGCTCTTGGTGGAATGCTGAGAGGCTGAGCAAGGTGCTGGTCCAGGCTGCTGGGTGGAACAGGATCTTTCCCAAGTCTGGATCGGCTGAGTGACGTCAGTCGACTGAAAACGGGTCACAGGAGTGCAGAACGAACTGCACTTCTGTGATCCATAGGAGGGGTATGGCCAAAAAAGCTTTGGCCATACTTCTCATTTAAAGCGGAGGTCCACCCTAAAATAAAAAATTACATTAACATTCTCAAAAAAAATATTTAAAAAATTTGAAAAAAAAAACATTTTTTTACTTACCAGAAACCCCTGTTGCTAGGCAGTCTTCCTAATCTGCCTCTTCCTATTCCGCGGTGCTTCATCCTCTTCGGCGAGCTGCCCCGTTGTGTTCTGGGACATGTGTGTCCCCCAGAAAACAACAGGGCCATTCACAAAGTGCCGTGCAACTCGCGCATGCACAGTAAGAAACGGGCAGTGAAGCTGCAAGCTGCGATGTCGAGGGGCCGACATCGCGGGCTCCCTGGACAGGTAAGTGTCCTTATTAAAAGTCAGCAGCTACAGTGTTTGTAGCTGCTGACTTTAAAAAAAAAAATTACGGCTGGAACACCCCTTTATCTGGTAACCTGTATAACCTGTAAAGGCTTTTAAAGCAAGCCTATGGAGGTTTTTACATACCGTAGTTTGTCGTCATTCCTTAGGTGTGCGCAATTTTAAAGCGTGACATGTTAGGTATCTAATTACTTGGTATAACATCACCTTTTATATTTTACAAAATATTATATTATGCTTGTGTGCACTAAAAGTTTAAAAATGTATTTTTTCCTGAAAAATTTGCTTTTTAAAAATGGTTGTACAAATATCGTGCAGCATAAAAAAAATGTAACAACCACCATTGTATTCTCTGAAAAAAATATAAACATTTGGAGATTCTAATTAATTTTCTTGCCATAAATGCAGCTTTTACCATGTGAGAAATGTCAGAATTGGCCCAGTTTTTAAGTGGTAAAGCTTATATTTTTAATGATTGGGATTCATATTTATGTTTATCAGAATCATCTTGTTCCAAATCAATACATTGTGAGTAAATATTGCTGCAAACTTCAAAAAAAAAAAGGACTCTTAACCACTTGCGGACCGCCTACCTGAACTGACACTTCCAGGACTGGGGCGTGCACACGCTCCGCAGGTGACCCGCTCCTGCTGTGATCATGCACAGCAGGAGCCCTAGGGGTGTGTACCGTGGACTCAATTTCCACCAGCACTCGCTGATTATTCAGTACACAAACAAAACGGCGATCTGCCTATGTAAACAAGGCAGATTGCCGTTCTGTGAGGGAAGACATGGATCCTGTGTTCTTACAAAGCAGGAACATCGATCTTTGCCTTCCCTTAATAAAAACACCTCCCATAGTACACAAGCACTGGCTAGGAACACATTTAACCCTTAGATTGCCCCTGATGTTTAACCCCTTCCCAGCCAGTGTCATTAAAATGCCCCGTACACACGGTCGGAATTTCCGACAACAAATGTTCTATGTGAGCTTGTTGTCGGAAATTCCGACCGTGTGTAGGCTCCATCGGACATTTGCTGTCGGAATTTCCGACAACAAAAATGTAAGAGCTGGATCTCAAATTTTCCGGCAACAAAATCCGTTGTCGGAAATTCCGATCGTGTGTACACAATTCCGGCGCACAAAATTCCGCGCATGCTCGGAATCAAGCAGAAGAGCCGCACTGGCTTTTGAACTTCATTTTTCTCGACTCGTCGTACGTGTCGTACATCACCGCGTTCTTGACGTTCGGAATTTCCGACAACATTTGTGCGACCGTGTGTATGCAAGACAAGTTTGAGGCAACATCCTTCAGGAAAAAAATCCACGTTATTTTTGTTGTCGGAAAGTCCTATCGTGTGTACAGGGCAATGCAGTGACAGTGCTTATTTTTTTTTTTTAGCACTGATCACTGTATTAGTGTCACTGGTCCCCAAAAAGTGTCAATTAGGTGTCCGATTTGTCTGCCGCAATATCGCATTCCCGCTATAAGTCGCTGATTGTCGCCATTACTAGTAAAAAAATTAATAAATAAATAAACAAAAATATCCCACAGTTTGTGGACGCTCTAACTTTTGTGCAAACCAAATCAATATACACTGATTGGGATTTTTTTCTTACCAAAAACATGTAGCTGAATACATATTCGCCTAAATTGATGAAGAAATTTTATTTATTTATTTTTTTTGGATATGTTTTATAGCAGAAAGTAAAAAATAGTTTTTTTGTTTTTTTAAATTCATCTTTCTTTTTTTGTTTATAGCGCAAAAAATAAAAACTGCAGGGGTTCTCAAATACCACCAAAAGAAAGCTCTATTTGTGGGAAAAAAGGGACATCAATTTTATTTGGGTACAGCCTCACACGTCCGCGCAATTGTCAGGTAAAATAACGCAGTGCAGTATCGCAAAAAATGACCTGGTCATGAAGGGGGGTAAATCTTCCGGAGGGTCAAGTGGTTAAGGATGTCTGAGCCCATGCAACATAAAATCCGGCATATTTTCCTCACCTGGAAGGTCCAGCTGCTGTGTACAATTTTAGACATAAATAGCTGTGTTTGGCTGTACTTGGGTACATGCCAGTGCTCACGTAAACATGTGTAAAGCATGTTATTCTTCACCAGTATTCCCACGAGTGTCCACACATCACTTCTAATGATATACAGTATATATATATATATATATATATATATATATATATATATATATATATATATATATCACATTTACCATTTACAAGCCCACGTCCTAGCACTAGCAGTATCCGCTTTAGTAAACAAAGAAACATTCCTCATCTGTACCAGAAGGAGCTGTTGGGTGGAGGAGAATCAAGGACGTTTCCTGAAATAGTTGTACAATTAACGCATGAGAAAGAAATCCAACAATACAACTGAAGCTTTCAGCAGTTGACTTGCTGCCCTAAATCATTTTTTCATCCACGGTACACCTCAAACATCAAAATTATGCACTTAAAGTAAACCTGTGCTTTGACCTTGCAGGCCGAATCAACATTGTATCTTTAATAGTGACCCCCCCCCATCGGCATATACAGTACAGTGGAACCTTGGATTGCTAGTAACGCGGTTAACGAGCGTTTCGCAATAGGAGCACTGTATTTTTAAAAATTGTAACTCGGTCTGTGAGTGTTGTCTTGCAAAACGAGCGCGATTCAGGCCAAAGCAGTGTGCAGTACCGCTTTTGGCCTGAGGTGGGGGGGGGGGGGCGCTGGAGCCGAGCAGAGCTGAACGTCACGGTTGGAAATGCATGGAAAGGCCCGAGTACAGCACGGCTGACCTTGGCAAATCTCGGGTAGGAAGTCTTTCTGAGGTTTGCCGAGGTCAGCCGAAGTGTCCTCGGGCCTTTTCGGCCGTATCTGAGGCTCACCGGCGCCACCCCCTGCCTATGGCTGCATGCAGTATTGCATCCTATTGAAGTCAATGCGGAACAAATTATTTTCGTTTCCATTGACTTCAAGGGGAAAACTCGTTTTGATATGCAAGTACTTTGGATTACAAGCATACTCCTGAAACGGATTATGCTCGTAATCCCAGGTTCCGCTGTACTTAAAGATGAACTCCAGGCAAGTAGCTAAGTAGACAGATGAAAAACATAAACGTGAGCAGATTTACTTGCCAAAGGATTTGTATTTCTATCCATCCACTCTTGATATTTGCACAGCTATGCCCCCCAGCACAGCCCTGTCTGGCAGAGCAGGAGACCTGATTTTTGTCTTTTGCAGTTTAGTAACACTTACCGGTCTTGTCCCTCCCCCAGCCTGTGATTGGACAGTAAAAGGAGAAGCAGAATACTAATGAGCTCATTTCTCTGCTCTCTCCTTCTTTTTTTTTCAAATAAAAGTTTTTATTAAATACGCACAAAGGGAGAAAACCCATCGTTACAACAAAGATGTAGATGTCATTGAATATTAAGTACAGTGTGTTTGAGAACATTAATCATGTCGCATCAATATCCTTCTTGCCCATGAGAGTGGAAGCCATCAATGCGTGTACTATATACTCATATAAATCGGCCTACATGGAATTTCAGTAATGCCGTGTACACACGACTGGACTTTTCAACCGAACTGGTCCGACGGGACGAATCCGTCGGACAATTCGATCGTGTGTGGGCTTCATCGGATCTTTTAGAAAAATCTGTCGGACTTTAGAAATAGAACATGTTTCGAATCTTTCCGACGGACTCGAGTCCGATCGAAAAATCTGTTCGTCTGTATGCTAGTCCGACGGACAAAAAAGGACGCAAGGGCAGCTATTGGCTACTGGCTATGAACTTCCTTATTCTAGTCCGGTCGTACGTCATCACGTTCAAAACGATCGGACTTTGGTGTGATTGTGTGTTGGCAAGTCTGTTCGTTGGAACTCCGTCGGAACTCCTACGAAAAGTCCTTTGGAGTTCAGTCCGACGAATAGTTCGGTCGTGTGTACACGGCATTCGTGACAGGATCCTCCCCATGCCTTTTTTTTTAAGAACACTAAAATAGTAGATAACAGGACAATGGGAGAAGTAGGAAGGGGGGAGGAAGGAGGGAAAGCTGCTCTCTCCTTCTATTGGCATATTAATTGTTAGCACAAGAGCACTACAGCACAGCTGACTGGCGCCTTGTCCTGCTTCTCACCCCAAGCACTGCTGTACAAAAACTGCAGGAGTCTGACACCAAATCAAATCCAGGAACTTACCCTACTTGCATACCTCCCAAAATTTTGGAATGCAGGACACCTACTAGCAAATGTATGTAGGCATAGGACACGCCCCCTGCCACACCCTCTTGAAGGAGAATTAACCAAAAAAAAGGTTAATTAAATCCACAAGGGCTTTTTTTACCACTACTATTCCTTTATATTGGCTTTTAACATTTACAAATGCAGCCATTTAGAATTTGAATGAAAGGCAGTGATGTAATGACGCGATGACGCCGCACATTTAGCGGCGCCGCGTCACACGCCACCGCCCTCAGTCTTTTTAAAGCCATGCTAGACGCGGTGAGTTGTCACTGCTCTGGATGGCGTACGACCGGACGGTTCGAAGATCACTACACCTATACTTTACCGCATCAAGGTGGGCTCTTAGTCACATGTAGGTACCTCGCCTATTTCTTTATTAGACTGCAATTTATATTGACATCCGTGTCATGCCATTGTTTGCAGAACATTCCTTTGTGGAAAGTTACGGTGGAAGCACACCAGTCGTCAAGAGTGGCTATTGATCCGGCCCGATCTCCCCCCTCTTTTGGCCTTAACTCCATTGAGGTAGGTTGCTATGGGCTGATCTGGCCTTTATATTAAGTTTTAGGATATACTTAACGGGAGCATACGGTCGTTCAGTTAGACATTGCTTTAACTTTAACTTTTAAATCTTACTCTGATTTACACCTGGGGTATTAACCGCCTCGGGGAGGTTTCCCTGATCGGTGCTATTTGGGTGGACCAGTATAGATAAGGTGGGACCAGCTATCCACCCCAGTTTCCCTTTGGACATTGGGGTGATGTTTTTCTGACGCAGTCGCCGCCACGATCCCAGCAGTGAGACTCTTACGTTGATATGTTTGGGTAGGTTCTCCTTTATGTGATTACTATGCTGAATGCTCTGTAATGCAAAGCAACTGTTCAATGTATTTATGTAATGAGTTATTGATATACCCTTTTTTTTAATTTTGACTCTACTATACAGTGATTCTTCTCCACAAGTTGCCCCTGATGAAGGGACGCCCTGCACAGTCCCGAAATGCGTAGGGCCGTGTGGAAGATTTTACAAGCATCACTACCACTCTATACCATTGTTTTTAATGGTTCTATTGTTGTATATTCCATTTTCTATATATATATATTTGTCTTTTGTATATGTCAGTTTGTACCAATAAATTGCTTTTTTATTTACCCTTGTTGCCGTTAAAGTCCCAATAACCTTCTTTGGGGGTACTTTTATTCTTTATCTCAGGGATATTGGCAACCTTCATGGTCTAGCTGGATGGTCTCTTTTTAGATTTAGAATTTGAGAAACACTTTTTGAAAGATAAAAATTGCATTTTTAATACAACTAAATAAGTCAGACCAAAATGAGGGACAAATGAGGTTGAAAGAGGGACAGAGGGGCATTGCTCCAAATCAGGGACAGTCCCTCAAAATAAGGGACAGTTGGGAGCTATGCCTACTTGCATTAAACAAATAATTAAGCACTAACGAACATAGTGCTGCATTAATTTCTGTCTTTTATATATGTCATTAGTCAAGCTTTAAAGTATTAGTTCACCTTTTCCAAAAAAATTAAAAGGTTAACTAACACCTACACTCCCCCGACTCATAGTTACATAGTTACATAGTAGGTGAGGTTGAAAAAAGACACAAGTCCATCAAGTCCAACCTATGTGTGTGATTATGTGTCAGTATTGCATTGTATATCCCTGTATGTTGTGGTCATTCAGGTGCTTATCTAATAGTTTCTTGAAGCTATCAATGCTCCCCGCTGAGACCACCGCCTGTGGAAGGGAATTCCACATCCTTTCCGCTCTTACAGTAAAGAACCCTCTACGTAGTTTAAGGTTAAACCTCTTTTCTTCTAATTTTAATGAGTGGCCACGAGTCTTGTTAAACTCTCTTCTGCGAAAAAGTTTTATCCCTATTGTGGGGTCACCAGTCCGGTATTTGTAAATTGAAATCATATCCTCTCTCAAGCGTCTCTTCTCCAGAGAGAATAAGTTCAGTGCTCGCAACCTTTCCTCATCACTAAGATCCTCCAGACCCTTTATTAGCTTTGTTGCCCTTCTTTGTACTCGCTCCATTTCCAGTACATCCTTCCTGAGGACTGGTGCCCAGAACTGGACCGCATACTCTAGGTGCGGCCGGACCAGAGTCTTGTAGAGCGGGAAAATTATCGTTTTATCTCTGAAGTTGATCCCCCTTTTAATGCATACCAATATTCTGTTTGCTTTGTTAGCAGCAGCTTGGCATTGCCTGCCATTGCTGAGCCTATCATCTACTAGGACCCCCAGGTCCTTTTCCATCCTAGATTCCCCCAGAGATTCTCACCCCAGTATATAGATTGCATTCATATTTTTGCCACCCAAATGCATTATTTTACATTTTTCTACATTGAACCTCATTTGCCATGTAGTCGCCCACCCCATTAATTTGTTCAGGTCTTTTTGCAAGGTTTCCACGTCCTGCGGAGAAGTTATTGGCCTGCTTAGCTTAGTATCGTCTGCAAATACAGAGATTGAACTGTTTATCCCATCCTCCAGATCGTTTATGAACAAATTAAATAGGATTGGTCCCAGTACAGAACCCTGGGGAACCCCACTACCCACCCCTGACCATTCCGAGTACTCCCCATTTATCACCACCCTCTGAACTCGCCCTTGTAGCCAGTTTTCAATCCATGTACTCACCCTATGGTCCATGCCAATGGACCTTATTTTGTACAGTAAACGTTTATGGGGAACTGTGTCAAATGCTTTTGCAAAATCCAGATACACCACGTCTACGGGCCTTCCTTTATCTCATAGAAGGTTAATAGATTGGTTTGGCAAGAACGATTCTTCATGAATCCATGCTGATTACTGCTAATGATACCGTTCGTATGACTAAAATCCTGTATATAGTCCCTTATCATCCCCTCCAAGAGTTTACATACTATTGATGTTAGGCTAACTGGTCTGTAATTCCCAGGGATGTATTTTGGGCCCTTTTTAAATATAGGTGCTACATTGGCTTTTCTCCAATCAGCTGGTACCATTCCAGTCAGTAGACTATCTGTAAAAATTAGGAACAACGGTCTGGCAATCACTTGACTGAGTTCCCTAAGTACCCTCAGATGCAAGCCATCTGGTCCCGGTAATTTATTAATGTTAAGTTTCTCAAGTCTAATTTTAATTCCGTCCTCTGTTAACCATGGAGGTGCTTCCTGTGTTGTGTCATGAGGATAAACACTGCAGTTTTGGTTACTGAAGCCCCCCGATTCACACGTGAAGACTGAGGAGAAGAATAAATTCAATACCTTCGCCATCTCCCCATCCTTTGTAACCAGATGTCCTTCCTCATTCTTTATGGGGCCAATATGGTCTGTCCTCCCTTTTTTACTGTTTACATACTTAAAGAATTTCTTGGGATTTTTTTTGCTCTCCTCCACTATGTGTCTTTCATGTTCTATCTTAGCTGTCCTAATTGCACCCTTACATTTCCTGTTACATTCTTTATAAAGTCTGAATGCTGAGGATGATCCCTCAACCTTGTATTTTTTGAAGGCCTTCTCCTTTGAATTTTATATGCATTTTTACATTGGAGTTAAGGCATCCAGGACTTTTGTTCGCTCTTTTAAATTTATTACCCAATGGGATACATTGGCTAATGCCCTTATTTAATATGCTCTTAAAGCAAGCCCATCTCTCCTCCGTATTCTTTGTTCCTAATATTTTATCCCAGTTTATGCCTTTTAGCAAGGTTTGTAGTTTAGGTAAGTTGGCTCTTTTGAAATTCAGTGTCTTTGTATTCCCTTTATGTTCCCTATTTGTGTGATTTATACTGAAACTAATTGACCTGTGATCGCTGTTACCTAAATTGCCCCGCATTTCCACATCCGTGATCAGGTCTGTATTGTTGGTAATCAGTAGATCCAGTAATGTTTTATTTCTAGTTGGTGCGTCTACCATCTGACCCATAAAATTGTCCTGCAAGACATTAAGGAACTGGCAAGCCTTAAATGAATGCGCGGTTCCCTCCGCCCAGTCTATGTCTGGATAATTAAAATCCCCCATTATGATAACACTTCCCATCCTTGCTGCTACTCCAATTTGTGATAGGAGATCCGTCTCCACTTCCTCCCCCAGGTTAGGGGGCCTATAGCATACTCCCAGTATTATTTTCCCCTTTGCTTCATCCCTTTGGAGCTCTACCCATAAGGATTCCACCTCCTCTCTAGCTCCCTCAGTGATGTCATCTCTCACATTCACTTGTACATTATTCTTGATATATAGGCATACCCCTCCCCCTTTTTTACCCTCTCTATCCTTGCGGTATAGGGTATACCCTTGAATGTTTGCCAGCCAATCATGAGAGCTGTTGAACCAGGTCTCTGAAATTCCCACAAAATCCAAATCCTCCTCGTACAACAGTATCTCTAGTTCACCCATCTTGTCCGCCATGCTCCTGGCATTGGTGAACATGCCACATAGTTTAGACCGGTCGCATATTGTCTTCGTATTGGGTGTTTCAAGATTGCAACTAGGACTTGCTACTATACTCACCTTGTGTTTTTGTGCTTTGGTTAACCTACCACTAATGCCCCCAATACTACCCTCTGGAATATCTTCCGCGCTGGCTATCTCTGCCTCTGGACCCTCCCCCCCATCGCCTAGTTTAAAAACCCCTCTAACTTTTTGGCCATCTTCCTTCCCAGCAGAACTGCACCCTCCTCATTTAGGTGCAGTCCGTCCCTTCTATAGTACCGGTTACCGACTGAGAAGTCGGCCCAGTCCTCCAGGAACCCAAACCCCTCCTTACTACACCAGCTCTTCAGCCACTTGTTTACTTCCCTAATCTCCCTCTTCCTTTCTGGTGTGGCTCGATGTACCGGTAGTATTCCTGAGAATACTACCTTGGAGGTCCTTTTCCTCAATTTAGCTCCTAAGTCCCTAAAATCGTTCTTTAGGACACTCCATCTGCCTCTGACATTGTCATTGGTGCCAACATGCACCATTACAGCCGGGTCTTCCCCAGCCCCTCCCAGTAATCTGTCCACAAGATCCGTGATGTGCCGAACCAGTTCATGCTGTACTTATGTCATTCATGGGGTTTGAACTGTCGGTGCCCACGCAGCTGGTGTAGGGTTCAGGGGATTTAAAATGTCCGCTTTCCCCCTCTTTATTTTGCAGGACTTCCAGGATAGACCAGAGTGATTCTGATTGGTTGGCACCAGCACAGAGAATAACTCTGATCTGTCTCAAGTGCTGCCGAAAGAAGAAGGAGAACAGGGGATGTCCAATCCTTTAACTGCTACACCTGCTGCATGGGCACTGGCAGCTCATCACTCATGGAGGTGGGGGGCGGGGGCATGTAGGGAATTAGTTCACCTTTTCATTTTTTCTTTGTCACCACGATATTTGCCTAGGGAAGGGAAGCATACCTCCCAAAATTTTGAGATGGGAATGAGGGACACCTACTAGCAAATGTATGTAGGCATAGGACACGCCCAATGCCACACCCCCTTAAAGGAGAATTAACCCAAAAAAAGGTTAGTTAAATCCACAAGGGCTTTTTTTACAACTACTATTCCTTTATGTACAAATGCAGCAATTTTGAAATTGGATGAAAGGTTTAGCACTGGAAAACACTTTTTGAAAGATAAAAAGTTCATTTTATATACAACTATATAGATCAGACCATAATGAGGGACAAATGAGGAGGAATGAGGGACAGAGGGACATTGCTCCAAATCAGAGACAGTCCCTTGAAATCATCTGGCCATGTAGACATCCAGACAGTCCTCAGCTCTTTTTAAGCTCTAAGTAAGTAGGTCACATGCGTAGGTGGCACTTAGTATGCAGATAAGAACTTCTGACTTTTATCTAATTTTTCTAACTTGTGTACATGCTCTGGGGTAGCAACTAAGTTTGGGGTAGAGATAAAAAAAAACATCTATACTCACCTCTATGCTGCAACATCTGTCTGATGCTGCAGCTGTCCCACGTTGGCTCTAAGCCAGAGAAATTCTCTGCAGCTGCTGGGGGGGGGGGGGGGTCCTAAGAAAAGCTCCCAAAACTACATCTCCCAAGAGTTCTTTCTCTATACACAGTTTGTGGAAAGACATAGGAAAGTCATGGCAGCAGCACTGTTTTGCCTGGGTAAAGAAACGGTATATACAGTATATATTGTTTATTTTATTTATTTCAGGAACTTATATAGCGCCGTCAATTTACGCAGCGCTTTACATATATATTATATATTCACATCAGTCCCTACCCTCAAGGAGCTTACAATCTAAGGTCCCTAACTCACATTCATACATACACATACTATGGCCAATTTAGACAGGAGCCAATTAACCTACCAGACATATATTTGAAACCCATGACTAAGCTCTGAGGGGCAGAGCGAAGCACGTTGGGGGTGTGGCCTTGCCGGAGTCCAGGCTGAGGTTGCCACTCACCATTTCACCCGGGATGATACGGATGTGCGATCATAGGGATACCTTCCTTCATACTGAGCGTGCGTATATATATATATATATTTATATATATATATATATATATACACACAATCAGTCCCTTATGTCATTTACGGGGTGATATTCTCAAGCTTCTGTTATAAAAAGGAATAAAATATTTAAATAGGAAAATGTAAAAAAAATATGCTTGTCAAATATTTTACATAGCACAGACTTATTTGTGTTTATATTACCCTCCGCAGACTGCATTTTGTCACTGGGAATTGCAGTATGATATAAATACCATTCATTGACATACACAGTCTCATAAACAAAGCAACACTGAGCTGAACCCTGGATCCGGAGAGGCTAAGGACAAGAAATCTTTTCCCTTCTAAAAACTGTAATCCCATGTTTTAGATTGTGTTCGCACCAGCAGAGTATCCCAACGCAAGAAGAAGACATTACAAGCACTTGCTGAATCTAACTCCAAATAATCATCTAAAATTGATTAAAGATGGGATTCCAGGTATTTCAAATTTCTACATATTACATTGGACCAGCTTGGACCAATGTAAGTATGTGTATACCATACCTGTGGGATCGCAGCTACTACAGTAATCTTCACTAGCTTTCGGGTCCTTATTCTGGGCGCTATTCAGAGAACACTTTTCTCAATGAATGCCAAGTGTTCTCTGACATCACCACCCCAGCTCTGCACCTCATCAGAGAAGGTGGGGAATTTAGGGGAGAGCCCTGTACTGGTGGGGGACATTTGAGGGAAAGCTCTGTGCTGGTGGGGAGATTTGAGTAGGAGAGCTGTGTAC
Source organism: Lithobates clamitans (assembly GCA_037952925.1). NCBI lineage: Eukaryota > Metazoa > Chordata > Amphibia > Anura > Ranidae > Lithobates > Lithobates clamitans. The sequence goes on along the minus strand of JBBGZY010000680.1, from coordinate 4,646,655 downwards.
TGGTGGGGGATTTGTGGAGAGAGCTGTGTACTGGTGGGGGGCGTGGATTTGGGGAGAGAACTCTGTACAGGTGAGAATATTTGGGGGGACAGCTCTGTAATAGGGAGGGATGGTGAATTTGAGGGGAGAGCTTTGTACTGGGGGGTTTCAGAGAATACTTTTCATTTTCTCAATGAATGCGAAGTGTTCTCTGATGTCACCATCCCACCTCTGCACCTTGTCAGGTGGGGAATTTGGGGGAAAGTCTTGTACTGGTAGGGGACATTTGAGGGAAAGCTCTGCACTGGTGGGGAATTTGGGAGCGTGATCCCTGTACTGATGAGAAACATTTGAGGGAAAGCTCTGCACTGGTGGGGGATTTGGGAGCGAGCCCTGTAATGATGGGAAACATTTGAGGGAAAGCTTGGTGCTGGTGGGGGAATTAGGGGGAAGAGCTCTGTACTGGTGGAGGATCAGAGAGACAACTCTGTACTGGTGGGGGGATGGATTTGGGGGGAGAGCTCTGTACTGGTGGGGGATCAGAGAGACAACTCTGTACTGGTGGGGGGATGGATTTGGGGGGAGAGCTCTGTACTGGTGGGGGATCAGAGAGACAACTCTGTACTGGTGGGGGGATGGATTTGGGGGGAGAGCTCTGTACTGGTGGGGGGATATTTGACTGACCTTGAGCAGTTCTGCAAAGAATAGTGGGCAACATTGCAAAGTCTAGATGTGCAAAGTTAGTAGAGACATATCCCAACAGACTAAAGGCTGTAATTAAAGCAAAACGTGGTTCAACAAAATACTGACACAAGGTAGTGATCCTTTTTCCAACCCATTGATTCTGTTTTTTAAGTTTTTTCATTTTTTGCTGACATGTTGGTGCTATATCTTTCACTTAGATGTTATAAGTTGCACTGAGTAAATACAGCTGGATAAAATAAAAACCGTGTCTGTCTTCATTTTAGTCTGAAAAGCAACACAATGTGATTATTATAAATACTTTTCCCCCTTTTGGGTCTTTCCAGTGAATGGCTGTGCAGGGGAAGATTTGTCAGGACGAAGTCTGGTCATTGGAGGAGAGCAGGCTGTGTTCTCGGCACAGCTAGAAAACTGACCATGCTGTGCTCTCATGCCTAGTTTTTGATAGTAAAGAAGAGGGATTGCCAGGAACACCAGGATTTCACACAAATGAAGCAACACAAAGAGAACAGGATACTTTTTTTTTTAAACAAGTACATGGTACAGCAGGCACATATCAGGAATATGAAATGTTGGGTTTACCAATTCTTTAAAGTACAGTGCTCAGCATAAATGAGTACATCCTAACAGATCTGTCAAAACCTTTACTTTCCTTTCAGAATCAACATTTTCTATGGGACAGGATACTACAAAACACTCCCACAAATGTGGGCCATTGATTGCAACCAAGATCGGTTGTATGCTGCACCTGGACTGCCCAGGTCTCAGCCAGCCCCTGTGCAAGAGCCCTAAATCTAAAAAAAGAAATAACAATGTTGACCGGACATACATTCACCACCCGTTTTCTTGTCTATTAGAGACTTGAGCAGTTTCCTCAATAGGATTACAATTCCGTTGGCAGACGTTACTCATAGTCTGGTGTTCTCCTTTAATAAAGTAGTTAAAAATCTTTAGGTGTGTTCTGCTCTTAGAATGTCTAAAGAGAAAAAAAAAGGCAATAAAAAGTTAATATTTTTTCCAGCATTCTCTCATCTGGCATGGTCTCGACTGTTTTAATACCCCACAATTTATCTTCTGCATGCCTACAATTGTTATTAAGATATAAAATATGACAGTATGGTTATAAGTCATTTCTGCAATCAGGCCTGGTGCCTATGGTGGATTCCTGGAATTCTTCCTAGACTCAGTGTGTTTTTACAATTTTCCGTTTTCCAGTCTGTGTAATAGACCCCTTTACTCTACTATACTATGTCAGTAGAGCAGGGGAAGGAGAGAGAGAGAGAGAGAGAGAGAGAGAGAGAGAGAGAGAGAGAGAGAGAGAGAGAGAACGGGAATTTCCCATGAAGAAACATCCAAATAAGCTAGAAAAATGAACACAGTTTTAAAAATATGCACATTTTTTTTAACAGCTTTCGTAACATTTTACAGGACAAAAGGTTTAAATAGGAAATAATTTTTACATTAATCCGCAAAAAAAAAAAAAAAAAAGATACAATGAACAGTATCACATATTTCGGCACATAAGTTGACACAGTAATGTTGGTACAAAGATATGCAGTAGGAATAAAATGTCAAGAGAGTACATTGTCTAATAGCTATTACAAAGAATCTACTAGAAACCACAATATAGGGTTACCCGAGGAGGAGGACAACTATCAGAGCGCAAGCTGTAAGACCACTTTTGCAAGGTGGGAAGAAGAGTTATAGGGCAATTTAGGCATGGTTAGCACTTGTACGGTTGGTTAGATTCAGTATCAGAGTATTTAACCAATTGGTCCACTGCTTGTCAAATTTATAAGTACTGCCTCAGTAGGAGTAGATCAACCTTTGGAGTTTAAGAGTATGATTCATACGGCTAATCTCTTCAGATAATGATGGGGAATGTGGGGACTTCCAGCAGATAAGAGCAGGCTTTTGAGCCTGAAAAAGAGCTTTTGAAATTGCTGTTGTAATATTGGTGTCCATGGATATAATATCCAACAAACCAAGGATACAAGTAGGTAGGTCCTTGGGGATTGTAAATTGGAAGACCCTATTAATAATAGGTAAGTCCTCCCAGTATCTACTCAATTTGGGATATCAACAGAGCAAGTTAGGAGATGACCATTGTCCCTCTTATGCCATGTAAAAACGGCGGGCTTTTCGGCATCACAGGTCCGACGGTCTTTCCGACTGACTTTCGACGGACTTCCGACAGACTCTCTAACGAACGGACTTGCCTACACACCATCACACTAAAGTCCGACGGATTCCTTCATGATGAGGTACGACCGGACTCAGAGGCGTAACTACAACCTTCAGGGCCCCGGTGCAAGAAACCATGATGGCCCCCCTTCCATCCGAGCCCCGGCTTCCAATTTTGGGAGGGTGTCCATGGACATCCTCCCAAAACCGTGCTTCCCACATGACCCCTGGGACATGCATTCAGTGCAATCACATCGGCCCTTTACCATGTGATCAGCTGATCACATGTAAACAGACTGGTTATCCACAGCCCTTTCCTCACATGCTGTGTTTGTGTTAGGAAAGGACTGCCATTAACTGTCAAGAATGTCAGTAAATTGTTTACACTGATAATCAGTGCCCCAATCATCAGTGCCCATCAGTGCCGCCTATCAGTGCCCATCACTTCCACCTACAAGTGTTACCTATCAGTGCTCATTAATGCTGCCTACTAGTGCCCATCAATTCTGCCTATCAGCACCACCTATCAGTGCTCATTAATGCCACCTAACTGCGTCCATCAGTGCCACCTATCAGTACTCTTCAATTCTGTCCATCAAAGCCCATCAATACTGCCTGAGTTCTACCTATCAGTGTTCCTCAGTGCCCATCAATGCCACCTATCAGTGCAGCCTATCAGTGCACATTAGTGCCTCCTATCAGTGCTGCCTATCAGTGCTCATCAGTGCCTCCTATCAGTGCCCATAAATGCCTCCTATCAGTGCCCATCAGTGCCTCCTATCAGTGCCCATAAATGCCTCCTATCAGTGCCTTTTATCAGTGTCCATCAGTGCCTTTTATCAGTGTCCATCAGTGCCTTCTATCAGTGCCCATCAGTGCTTTCTATCAGTGCTCATCAGTGCCTTCTATCAGTGCTCATCAGTGCTGCCTATCAGTGCTCATCAGTGCCGTCTATCAGTGCTCATCAGTGCCTTCTATCAGTGCCCATCAGTGCCTTCTATCAGTGCTCATCAGTGCCGTCTATCAGTGCTCATCAGTGCCGTCTATCAGTGCCTTCTATCAGTGCTCATCAGTGCCATCTATCAGTGCTCATCAGTGCCTTCTATCAGTGCCCATCAGTGCCTTCTATCAGTGCTCATCAGTGCCTTCTATCAGTGCTCATCAGTGCCCATCAGTGCCTTCTATCAGTGCTTATCAGTGCCTTCTATTAGTGCTCATCAGTGCCCATCAGTGCCTTCTATTAGTGCTCATCAGTGTTTATCAGTGCCTTCTATCAGTGCTCATCAGTGCCTTCTATCAGTGTTCATCAGTGCCTTCTATCAGTGCTCATCAGTGCCTTCTATTAGTGTTCATCAGTGCCTTCTATTAGTGCTCATCAGTGCCTTCTATTAGTGCTCATCAGTGCCTTCTATCAGTGCTCATCAGTGCCCATCAGTGCTCATCAGTGCCTTCTATCAGTGCTCATCAGTGCCTTCTATCAGTGCTCATCAGTGCCTGCTATTAATTTATATCAGTGCTGTCTGCCTCCTCAGGACAGCACAGCTCTGAGCGGAGATCGTGTGTCATAGATTAATAGCACAGAGACTCCGGCGGCATTAATGTTCTATTTGTCGGTCCTCTCTGGCACAGATGAGAGAGGACACACAGCTGATCTCACAGCTCCCCCTTCCCCTCTCCTGTGTGCTCCGCGGGCACTCAAGTGTGAAGCTAAAGAGCTCACATTTCCCGCGGAGCACACAGGAGAGGGGAGGGGGGAGAAGGGGGAGCCGCGAGATCAGCTGTGTGTCCTCTCTCATCTGTGCCAGAGAGGACCGACAAATAGAACATTAATGCCGCCGGAGTCTCTCTGTGCTATTAATCTATGACACAACACGATCTCCGCTCAGAGTCGTGTGTGAGGATCAACCCCGCTGGGCCCCCCCCACTGTTGCGACCCTGGTAATTCCGCCACTGACCGGACTAAAGTAAGGAAGTTCATAGCCAGTAGCCAATAGCTGCCCTAGCATCGGTTTTCGTCCGTCGGACTAGCACACAGACAAACTGATTTTTAGACCAGACTCGAATCCGTCGGAAAGATTTGAAACATGTTTTAAATCTAAAGTCCGTCTGATTTTCGACCGAAAAAGTCTGCTGCAGGTCCACTGAAGCCCACACACGATTGGATTTGCTCTGTCGGACCAGTCTGGTCGAAAAGTCCGCCCGTGTGTACACGGCATTAGACCTATATCAAAGAGGGCTATATGATTTACCAATGGCAAATAGTTTTCTTGCAGTATATTGGGCCCTTAAAGTGTTACTAAACTCACAGCAGTACAATTAGTAAAGCATACTTGATATACTCACTGTGGAAGCTAAGGGGTTAATCCTCAGTATTGTGTAAAAAGACTGTTCGATCCTGTCCTCTCTGATCCTCCCCTTCCTTTACCATCCCCAATCCATCTGCTGATAGCACAGAGCTCTAGGAGGCACTCTGCACATGCTCAGTTTGGTGTGTATTGCTAGAGAGTTTTTTTCTTTTTTGAGAGGGTGCATGTGATCAGCACAGGGCCAATCAGCAATGTCCAGAAAGAGGATCAGGGGTCATGCAGCCTCATAAAACAGTCAGAGGTGAATGAAAACTCATCCTACAAGCTTTAACCAGTGCTTGACTGGACACTGATAGAAGTCACAAGACAGTGGCGGCTGGTGCTATATGTTTTTTTTTGGGGGGGGGGGGGGGGCGGCAAACAACCCCCCCCCCCAGGTTCGCACTTAGTCCTCCACAGTCCCCTGCACTCACCCCACCTCGGACCCCTGCACTCAGCCCCTCCGTGGCTTCCTCGGTTTCTCCTCCTGGCCAACCTGATCTGCCTCCTGTCCTGATTGGCCAGGAGGAGAACCCGGAAGACAATAGCAAATATTGATTTGCTAGTGTCACGAGTGGATGGGTATGGGGCGCAGTGCCGTGCGTCCCGAGCCCAACCTTTTTCAAGCCTCCGGCTCTAATCATGTGGCTTGGAAGAAAACAAAAACTCATAGAAAGCTATGAGTCCAGCGCCCTCCGCATACATCTCCGCATGCAAACTAGGGGGGCGGCGCCCCTGATGGACCGGCTGTTCCTGCTGCTATATACTGCTGATAACAAAAAGGTATATAGCAGTTTATATTTACTATAATAATTGCATTTCCATGTTCTGTGTACTCTGGGAGACCAGGTATAGTGAGTGCAGGGTCCTGGGTTTAGTAACACTTAACAACAATACATAATTGGAACAGGTGTTGTGACACATTTAAAGTGAAAGTAAACTTCCATTGGACACTTGTGCCTACAGGTAAGCTTATAATAATGCTTACCTGTAGGTACAAGTAATAGCTCTTAAATGTGCACCATTTAGGAGATATTCAGTGTCGCTGCAGCCGGTGACGTTACTGGCACTGGATTTCAATAAAGCAGCTGACAGCCGCTTCTCCTCCTCTCCCTCCCGCGGCTTTCAGCTGCTTTATTGAAATCTATACAGGGGGATCGGTGCTTGTAACTCCCCCCGCCGCCGCACTGATCACCCCTAACTGTTCCCGTATCCTCCTCCAGTCCCCCTCTGTGTCCTCCTCCATGCTCCTCCAGGCTCCTCCAGTCCCTCTCCGTGCTCCACTCCTGTGCCCCTCCATGCTCTGCTCCTGTCCCCCTCCGTGCTCTGCTCCTGTCCCCCTCCATGCTCTGCTCCTGTGCCCCTCCGTGCTCTGCTCCTGTGCCCCTCCGTGCTCTGCTCCTGTCCCCCTCCGTGCTCTGCTCCTGTCCCCCTCCGTGCTCTGCTCCTGTGCCCCTCCGTGCTCTGCTCCTGTCCCCCTCCGTGCTCTGCTCCTGTCCCCCTCCGTGCTCTGCTCCTGTCCCCCTCCGTGCTCTGCTCCAGTCCCCCTTCGTGGTCCACTCCTGTGCCCTTCCGTGCTCTGCTCCAGTCCCCCTTCGTGCTCCACTCCTGTGCCCCTCCGTGCTCTGCTCCTGTCCCCCTCCGTGCTCTGCTCCTGTCCCCCTCCGTGCTCTGCTCCTGTCCCCCTCCATGCTCCTCTGCCCCCTTTGTCCTCGATCTGTCAGGATGGAGAGTGGAGGAAGTAGGCGGTAAATCTGTCATTTACCAGCTCCTTCCTTTTCCAAATGAACAGAGTCGGTGATCACTGACTGTCCATTCATAATTGAGCATCGTAAACTGTGTTTATGATGCTTCAGTTTATAAATGGAGAGGAACCTCTGTCTCCTGTCCATTCATCTCCAGTGCAACTGAGGCTGCAGAGAAGGGGACTGGGGAATCTGTGCCCTCAGTCTCTTTCCCTGTCTCAAAAGGGAGATGTCAGGTGTTAAGACCCCTGATATCTCACCAAAGCCCCCCAACAGGGCCGACAAATAAATAAATAAATAAATAAATAAATAAATAAATAAAAGAATTGTAATAAATAAATATTTAAAAGGTTAAACTGTAAAAATAATAATAAAATAAAAAACACACTGACACCATGCACTCCCCCCCCCCCCCCCCCCCAAAAAAAGCAAGCATTGTAAAAAACAAAAAACAAAAAAAAATAGTAAAAAATAGTAAAAAATAAATAATTGTAAGAAATAAAATTGTACAAAAAAATTAAATAAAAATAAAATATTACTGACACAGTCATCAGTGCTGCATATTAGTGCCACTGTCACATGACATTAAAAAAAGTATCGGTAATCGGTATCGGCGAGTACTTGAAAAAAGTATCGGTACTTGTACTCGGTCTTGAAAAGTGGTATCAGTGCAACCCTAGAATCATGCTAGGTGTGCCATTGTGCTGCAAAGATTCATTGGTATGATGAGAGATGGATGTTCCTAAAGGACATGGTTTGTTATAGTACATCTGTTCACGGTATCAGCTTCACATGACATCTCGGGGCCACAAAGGATTGTTGATGTTGAAAGATTTCCCCTTGCCAGACACTGTGATCGCAGGTCTGAAGGCAAGAAAATTGCTTGATTCCCTCATCAACACAGTCAGCCCTGGTTCACACTTATGCGATGCGGGAAACGCATGGGATCCTGTGCGTTTCCCACACTGCATTGCAATCGCATGGCATCCACGCATTTACACTGTGATTCAGGTACGGGGAAAAAAGGGCCCTGCACCAGTTTGGTGCCGATGCAATTTCAGCCATACAAAATGTATGGCTGAGATCGCACCGCTCAGACATTGCATGGGATATGCACAGGAATGTGGTGAGGTTCCTGTGCGAATCACATGCGGTGTCTACATTGCACAAGTGTGGGCTCAATGTTGATGGGCGAATCCATTCCGCTGTCCTATTGTATTCCGACAGCGGGAGGTTTCCTCGCCTAGACCCACTTCAGTACAACCAGCCTAGCCTGCCCACAGGTGGATTCAAAATACGTCTATGGCTGGCTTTACAGTTGTTTGATTTTCTAGTGACTAATGGGGTCAAAGTGACGTTCGTATTCAACTGCATTGAATTAGAAAATTCAAAGGAGCAGGATGTAAATTTTTTCTCAGATGAGCAATTTCTACACCAACACATAATGTTAACCACTTCTGGACCGCCTCATAAGAGATTTACTGCTTCAGGGGGGCCCTCCTGTGCAGAATCACATATATATAATTCTGCAGAATCACATATATAAGTGTAATTGTGCACTTCCGCCTAGGTGGCGCACTCGCGCCCTTGGCGGGCCGCTTCTGCTGTGATTAATCACAGCAGAAGCCGATCTGCGGGTGCTGGGCACTAGATGTGCTCTGGCTCCCGCCGATTGTCTGGCAGAGACACAGAACGGAGCTCTGCCTATGTAAACAAGGCAGATCTCTGTTTTGACAGTGGGGAAGGCAGTGGTGGCCGCTCATAAAGGGCGCAGTTAAGCCACTTACCTAATCTCCATGCAGAGAGCTGAACGAATGGATTTCAATTATTTTTTTTTTTTTAAGCACATGATTAGAGCCTCCTGAGGATTTAGTTGGCTTCAAAAAAGGTGGGCTTGGGGGCGCAGCGCACTAAGGGGGCTAGGTTTGTTTGTCACCCCCCCCCCAATAAAAAAAAAAAATTTGAGCACCAGCCGCCACCGGGGGGAAGGGAAGAATTTTGTGTCCCTTCAAAGCAGGGAAAAAAATCCATCACTTCCCCTAGTAAAAGCACAAGCACAAAAACACAGGCTAGGCACACAGTTAAACCTTTGATCGCCCTAGATGTTTAACCCCTTCCCAGCCAGTGTCATTAGTACAGTGCATATGATTAGCACTGATCACTGTATTAGTGTCACTGGTTCCCGCAAAGTGTCAAAGTCTCAATTAGTGTCCGATTGTCCGCTGCAATATCGCAGTCCCGCTATAAGTCGCTGTTCTCCGCCAATATTGGTATAAAGAAAAGAATGAAAAACTCCATAACTATATCCCACAATTTGTAGACACTATAACGTTTATGTATATACGTTTGTTGGGATTTTTTTTACCGAAAAAATGTAGCAGAATACATATTAGCCTAAATTTAGGAAGAAATTATATATATTTTTTTTATATGTGTTTTTTTAACAGAAAGTAAAAAATATAGTTTTTTTTTCAAAATTGTCGATCTTTTTTTGTTTATAGCGCAAAAAATAAAAAGCGCAGAGGTGATCAAATGCCACCAAAAGAAAGCTCTACTGTATTTGTGGGGAAAACAATGACACAAATTTTATTTGGTACAGCGTTGAATGGCCGCGCAATTGTCAGTTAAAGTAACGCAGCGCCGTGTCGCAAAATATGGCCTGGTCATGAAGAGGGGTAAATCTTCCAGAGGTCAAGAGGTTAAAACCAAAACCTTTTTTCTTAAGCAAGTTTGAACAACATTCGTCAAATCATCAAAATTTGATGATTTCATAGGAATGTTTCTACAAACAGTAGAAAATCTGTCAATGTATGGCCAGCTTAAGTCTTATGCCGCGTACACACGGTCGGAATTTCCGACAACAAATGTTCGACAGGAGCTTGTTGTCGGAAATTCAGACCGTGTGTAGGCTCCATCGGACAATTGTTGTTGGAATTTCCGACAACAAAAATTTGAGAGCTGGTTCTCAAATTTTCCAACAATTCATCCGTTGTCGGAAATTCCGATCGTGTGTAAACAATTCCGACGCACAAATTGCCACGCATGCTCGGAATCAAGCAGAAGAGCCGCACTGGCTATTGAACTTCATTTTTCTCGGCTCGTCGTACGTGTTGTACGTCACCGCGTTCTTGACGTTCGGAATTTCCGACAACATTTGTGCGACCGTGTGTATGCAAGACAAGTTTGAGCCAACATCCGTCGGAAATAAATCCAGGATTTTGTTGTGGGAATGTCCGATCGCGTGTACGAGGCATGATAGTGCACAAATCTGCATTTTAGTGCCAGTGTATAATTCCCCTTCCACAGGTTATTATATCTGAGCAACTCTGAGCCAGGAAAATGATTAAACAACGGGGGATTTCTTTCTCTGCATAAAGAAAAAGTACCGATACAGGTGGGTAACTGCAAATACCTAATGAAACTGTCAGCCATTCTACTGCTTCAACCATTTTTATTGAGTTTTCAACAATTTACAGGTAAGAAAAAATTGGAACAGAGATAGCGTGTCGTCTTTTTTGTTGTGTCGAAATAACATTATGAATAGGGAGCCACACAAGACTATCCTTCATAATAATGAGACCAGTGCCATGCATTCCAAATCTGATCTGATGTTAAAAGAAAAGAAGTTAAAATTTATAGCTATATAAGCGGCTCTTAAGGAACCCTTCTAAGCAAGTCCGGTTACATATTTCAGAAAAACAATAAACCCTGTCTGTGAAAAGAATAAAACATCCCCTGTTTATATGATGCTTCCGGTGTTTATATGATGCTTCCTGCAGTGGCGGTGCATCCATTAAGGGCGCACGGGCGCCGCCCCCTCTCTCCAGCCACCCCCCTTTATGAATAATGGATAGATTCCTGCATTGCAGGAATCAATCCATGGCCGCCGCCACCGCCTATTCAGCCGTCTGGCCCCTTTTTGGACACCGGACGCCTGAATTACAGCGGCGGGGGTGTATTTTTGAAGCACCTGATTAGAGCCGTAGGCACTAATAGGCTTCAAAAAAGGTGGAATATTCACTCGCTTTTCTAGTGCACCTTGGTGGACTCAGAGCGCAATGCTTTGCGCTCTGAGTCCACCCAGGTGCGTTAGAAAAGCGAATGAATGTTCGCTTTTCTAACACTGAACTGCCTCTGCCGCCAATAAGGAAGCGCGTGTCTGTTACCCATCACCTGATTGGCTGAAAGGACAGGTGCTGCTATTGGACGTCTATTAGGAGGAGGGGAGGAGACGCATGGAGGACACAGCTCGCTGCTGTCTGAGCTGCTGCAAGGTCCCACAGCTCTTTGCCATCACCCGCTGCCTGACCCGCCACCGAGATAGGGTAAGTGCCGGTCAGACGGTAAGCGGACGGGAGGGGTCACAGTGGCAACTTTTGATGGGCCCACTGGCAGCATTTGATGGGGCACAGTGGCAGCATTTGATAGGCACAGTTGCAGCATTTGATAGGCACAGTTGCAGCATTTTAAGGGCACAGTGGCTGCATTTGATGGGCTCAGTGGCTGCTATTGATGGCACAGTGGCAGCATTTGATGGGCACAGTGGCAGCAATTGATGGCACACTGGCTGCATTTGATGGGCACAGTAGCTTCATTTGATAGGCACAGTGGCTGCATTTGATGGGCACAGTGGCTGCATTTGATGGGCACAGTGGCTGCTATTGATGTCACAGTGGCTGCATTTGATGGGCACAGTGAGGCTGCAATTCATGTTTTTTTTCAGTATTTTTTAGAATTTTTTCAATTTGTTTGCACCCCCCAAAAAGTTTGAGCACCAGCCGCCACTGGTAAGATGTATGGGAAAATTGAACAAATGATTTAAGTAGACGCCCATTAGCAGCTCTGAGACAATTGCAAGATCAGAGGGATGAGAATTCTGGTATATCCTGTGTACAAACTGAATATTACTGTACAATTGAATAGGAGAGGGGTATAAAAGAAGAGAAAAAAAAGATTGAGGTCCATCTAGTCCAACCTATGTGTGTGATTTTTATTCTCTAACAATTCTGATAGCCCTGTACCCTGTATGTATATATATATATATATATATATATATATATATACATATATATATATATATATATATACATATATACATATATATATAAATACATACATATATATATATATATATATATATATATATAGCCTCATATTTTTGTAAATATTCTATTATATCTATTATAGATATAATATATATCTATTATATCTTTTTCATGTGACAACACTGAAGAAATGACACTTTGCTACAATGTAAAGTAGTGAGTGTACAGCTTGTATAACAGTGTAAATTTGCTGTCTCCTCAAAATAACTCAACACACAGCCATTAATGTCTAAACCGCTGGCAACAAAAGTGAGTACACCCCCTAAGTGAAAATGACCAAATTGGGCCCAATTAGCCATTTTCCCTCCCCGGTGTCATGTGACTCGATAGTGTTACAAGGTCTCAGGTGTGAACGGGGAGCAGGTGTGTTAAATTTGGTGTTATCGCTCTCACTCTCTCATACTGGTCACTGGAAGTTCAACATGGCATATAATTCATATAAAAAAATATTTACAAAAATATGAGGGGTGCACTCAGTTTTGTGAGATACTTTAAATGGTGTTCGCAACACACTTGTGAGGTATCGCTGTGAACGTTATAGCAAGAACAACAATTCTAGACCTCCTGTGTAACTCTAAACTGGTAACCTATAAAAAAAAATGTAAAGCATCGCCTATGGAGATATTTAACACTCTTGCCAACACTCTAGCTTCAACAAGTCTTTTGACCCGAAATTAGCATGAAGTCAAGGACTTGGGACTGTACTCTAATTTTCATGATCTGCATACTTGTTCCAGGTCAGTGACTTAGAAAGTATTGAAGGTAGACAGTCACAATAAAGGCCTGTGTAGCCCTGGGTGGCTCCTTTATGGCTGGGGAGCCACACAGTTTAGGCATCGCAGCTGCCAGCTTGCTCCTTCATCCAGAAGGTAACTGACAGGCTTGCAGGAGGAAGCACGAGGTAGAAGGGCTATGAATGGCCACAGTGGCAGCCTCGACTGTAACTCCATTCAATGTCCCCAGGAATAGGTAAGACATTGCTGTGCTGGTATATGAGAGTGAAAGTCCTGGCTGCAGAAGAGGAAGGGGAATGTCTAGGGAGGGCAGAATATATTGGCCTGCTTCCTTCTACGCCCTCTGCAAAACCATTAGGCACCAGAGAGAACCCTAGAACATAAGCCAGAGTAATGTTCAAGCTGGAGGGGGAGACCCACGTGCCATGAACTGCGAGAGAAGGGGAAAGATGTAGACCCTGATCGGCCATCCTGCACACCACCCATCAGGGACATTGTGGCCTACATTTTATCCACGTTCATCCAGTCAAAAGATGGAGCATCAGAGAACAGACTATATCCAGGTGGACATCCATCAGACATTAGAATAGTGAGTGGCCTTTGCCCATCCTTTGCTGTATTGAACTTTGCTTACACCTGTTTGGAGGCACCAGAGCCCATGGTGGAGCTTTCCTTAAAGGGGCCTCTGCATTCTTTCCCTGTTTGTTATTTGGGACGCTGTGAAGATACTTTTTTCCACCAGTACAAACAAATGTCAACCACCCCAAACTATAACCAGCCTTTGCAGCAAGGAGCTATAAAAGGGCGACACATATCAAAAAACAAACAAAAATTGCCAGCTAATTTACCAGCCAGCATCAAACCGAATTGACCTTGTCTCACAGTTTACGTTAAAAACCAGGGGTTTAGTTTGCACCCATTTGCAAAGATGTGATAGATTAAGGTATACATGTGCAGAACGTAAAAACTAGTTTTATTTCGATTCGGTAGTTACACAAGTTTGTTTAGCTAAATTCGTTGAATTCGTTTTCGGAATTCGTTTCTCGAGTTCGAATTGATTTGAATTTTCCGAATTTGAAAAGTTTGAAGAGATTCAAATGTAAAATGCATTTGAATTCGAATGGAATTGAAGCATTTGAAACTAATTCCATTTGAAATAGAATTGATGCTATTCAAAATTCGAATTTTGGAAGAGGGTTATATTTTTCATTTTCTATTCTATTGTTTTTTCTATTCTATTCTATTATTTTCTGTTATTTTATTTTCTATTCTATTCTTTTCTATTCTATTCCAATTCAAATTTATTCAATTTGAATTTTGGTAGATAGTTATATTCTTTCTATTGTATTCTATTGTTTTTTTTCTCATCTATTCTTTTATTTTCTATTTTATTCTATTCTTTTCTATTCTAATCAAATTTATTCTATTCGAATTTTGGGAAATGGCATATTCTTTCTATTTTATTCTATTTATTTATTCCTTTCTATTCTATTTTTTCTATTCTATTTGAGTTTGAATTTATTCTATTTTAAATTTGAATTTCAGAAGAAGGTTATGTTCTTTCTATTTTATGCTATTCTCTTCTATTTTTTTTCTATTCTATTTATTTCTATTCTATTCTTTTCTATTGTATTCAAATTTCAGAAGATGGTTATATTCTATTTTATTCTATTCTATATTCTATTCTAATCCTTTATTTTCTCTTCTTTTTTATTCTATTTTAATCTATTCTTTTCTATTCTATTCTTTCCCTTTATTTTCCCTTCTTTTATTTTGTATTCTGTCCTGTATTACTCTATTATATTTTATTCTTTTATTTTCAATTCTATTCTTTTCTAATCGTTTATATTATATTATTTTCTATTATATTCCTCTATTTTCTATTCTATTTTATTCTCTTTGGAAATTCAAATTCGATTAGAAAACTGTTAGAATTCGAAATTATTCGAATTCAAAAACTATTAAAATTTTGAAACTATTCAAATTCGAAAACTATTCAAATTTAAATAGAAAACTATTCGAATTTGAATTTCGTCCAAAATTTTGTTTCGTTATTTCGGATCCATTAAAATTCGTTACTATAGTAATTTGGGAATTTGAATCCGAATTTCCGAATAGCTAAAAATTTGTCAGAAAAATGTCTAGATAAGGGGCAGGTATGCCATGAGGGAGCCCACCCCTCCTTAAGGGTATAGGAACGCACGAGACACCCAGCAAAGGCGCAATGGCAGCTGAAGGTATCCAGTGCATCCCCTAAGATCCCCATTTTTCCCTGTGGATTACAAATACCTTCACAGGTGACTTCTGAGCACTCCAATGTAATTGCGTAGACTGGCCAGTAAATAGCTAGGGTCTAGTTTAGGGCAGTAAGGCCCCATAGTTAGCTGCATTCCTTCTTGCTACATATTGGGGATATCTGTTACATTGACTGTTTATTGCTACTTGCACCCAGTGGCGGTTTTGTTTGGGAGGGTGTGGCACCTCAACCCCCCACTGTTTGCCGGTCCACCAGCACTTACCCGATCAGCGGGCACATCGGGTATCATCATGCACATCTGGGATCAGCGGGCACATCTGGAATCAGCGGGCACATCTGGGATCAGCATATCTGGGATCAGCGGGCATATCTGGGATCAGCGGGCACATCTGGGATCATTGGGCACATCTGGGATCAGCGGGCACATCTGGGATGATCAGGCAGGGGGACAGGCTGCGGCAGGCATCTTGCAACGTCTTCCGTGTCCTCTTCCCTATTGAGATCATGGCAGCTTCTGCCATGTGTCTCCTCCCCTCCTCCATGGCATACAATAGGATTGCCTAACCTTTCAGCCAATCGGGAAATGGGTAACAGACCCGCACTTCCTGATTGGCGGAGAGGCGATTCAGTGTTAGAAAAGCAAATATTAATTTGCTTTTCTAACACATCTGAGTGGACTGCGAGCGCAAAGCTCTGCTCTCCGAGTCCACCCTATTTTGAAGCCTATTAGAGCCTATGACTCTAATCAGGTGCTTCAAAAATACACCCCCCGCCGCTGTAATTCAGGCACCCAGCATCTGAAAAGGGGGCGCCTGAATAGGGGGTGGCAGCGGTGGCCATAGATAGATTCATGCAATGCATATTAACCATATGGGGGGGGGTGAGGATAGAGGGGGCGGCGCCTGTGCGCACTTACTGCACAGGCCACCCCTGCTTGCACCATCGTTCTTCACTCGCCAAGTGCATTTCAGGCAAATCCTTTCACTGGCAGTAAAGAAGACGAACACCAAAAATATTCATTTTGTTACATTACTGAATTACTATATTTCTGCTATTGTACTGTTGCTAATCTGTTATTCCTTAAGGCTTATTTTAGTTTTACTAAAGCCCATTTATTGCTATTGATATGTCAGTGTGTTTTCGGTTCTGGTTATAGGGCTGGTCATCACTGGAAAAGTAGGAGAACCCAACATTTCTAGGCACTACTAAGGGGTAAGTCCAACACCAGGGAATTAGCATTTTCAGGGTTCCATTGTGGCTGTGCTGTGTGGCGAAGCTGTGTAACTCTCAGGATTGGCTGGTGAAAAAAAAATTTGACTGGTAAAACAGCTCCCATACAGTTGGAGTTTGGACTTTAAAGTGGACCTTCAGTCATTCTTTCATCTTTCCATCTATTAAATCTTCTGCCCTTGTTGTTTTAACTTTGGATAGTAAAACATTTTTTTTCTGCCAGTAAATACCTTATACAGCCCACTTCCTGTTTCTTTTCTGGTAATAAGTCTAGGCTTATGACATCATGTACAGCTCTCTCTCTCTCTCACTCTCCTGAGAGTTTGCCAGGAAGGGAGGGGGGATGAGTCATAAAAGGGCCAATGAGAGCTGCAGAGCTGGAGGTGTGCTTCTGTGTGTCTGTGTAAATCCAGGAAGTGAACAGGCAGCAGCTTCAGCTGCCCACAGTTAAAATGGCTGCAGCCAGACTCAGTGGAGGGAGATCCCTGCAGCATATTTGGCAAATACAGAATTACAGTATATATAAAATAATATGTAAAGTGGTTGGAGGGAAGCTTCAGAATGGCAAAATTTTTTTTTTTAATACAATCTATGTGAGCAGACTGCAGTTCCTCTTTAAAGTTAACCAGTATTTTGGCATACAGGACAAAGGTTTACTGTAATCCCTCCACTCCAGCAGTAACTACAGTCAGGTCCATAAATATTAGGACACCGACACAATTCTAATCTTTTTGGCTCTATACACCACTACAATGGATTTGAAATGAAACTGACAAGATGTGCTTTACCTGCAGACTTTCAGCTTTAATTTGAGGGTATTTACATCCAAATCAGGTGAACGGTGTAGGAATTTCAACAGTTTGTATATGTGCCTCCCACTTTTTAAGGGACCAAAAGTAATGGGACAATTGGCTGCTCAGCTGTTCCATGGCCAGGTGTGTGTTATTCCCTCATTATCCCATTTACAAGGAGCAGATAAAAGGTTCATTTCAAGTGTGCTATTTGCATTTGGAATCTGTTGCTGTCAACTCTCAATATGAGATCCAAAGAGCTGTCACTATCAGTGAAGCAAGCCATCATTAGGCTGAAAAAAACAAACCCATCAGAGAGATAGCAAAAACATTAGGTGTGGCCAAATCAACTGTTTGGAACATCCTTAAAAAGAAAGAACGCACCGTTGAGCTCAGCAACACCAAAAGACCCAGAAGACCACGGAAAACAACGGTGGTGGATGACCGAATAATTCTTTCCTGGTGAAGAAAACACCCTTCACAACAGTTGGCCAGATCAAGAACACTCTCCAGGAGGTAGGTGTATGTGTGTCAAAGTCAACAATCAAGAGAAGACTTCACCAGAGTGAATACAGAGGGTTCACCACAAGATGTAAACCATTGGTGAGCCTCAAAAACAGGAAGGCCAGAATAGAGTTTGCCAAATAACATCTAAAAAAGCCTTCACAGTTCTGGAACAACATCCTATGGACAGATGAGACCAACATCAACTTGTACCAGAATGATGGGAAGAGAAGAGTATGGAGAAGGGAAGGAACTGCTCATGATCCAAAGCATACCACCTCATCAGTGAAGCATTGTGGTGGTAGTGTCATGGCGTGGGCATGTATGGCTGCCAATGGAACTGGTTCTCTTGTATTTATTGATGATGTGACTGCTAACAAAAGCAGCAGGATGGATTCTGAAGTCTTTCGGGCAATATTATCTGTTCATATTCAGCAAAATGCTTCAGAACTCATTGGACGGCGCTTCTCAGTGCAGATGGACAATGACCCGAAGCATACTGCGAAAGGAACCAAAGAGTTTTTTAAGGGAAAGAAGTGGAATGTTATGCAATGGCCAAGTCAATCACCTGACCTGAATCCGGTTGAGCATTTCACTTGCTGAAGACAAAACTGAAGGGAAAATGCCCCAAGAACAAGCAGGAACTGAAGACAGTTGCAGTAGAGGCCTGGCAGAGCATCACCAGGGAAGAAAACCAGCGTCTGGTGATGTCTATGCGTTCCAGACTTCAGGCTGTAATTGACTGCAAAGGATTTGCAACCAAGTATTAAAAAGTGAAAGTTTGATGGATGATTGTTAATCTGTCCCATTACTTTTGGTCCCTTAAAAAGTGGGAGGCACATATACAAACTGTTGTAATTCCTACACCGTTCACCTGATTTGGATGTAAATACCCTCAAATTAAAGCTGAAAGTCTGCAGGTAAAGCACATCTTGTTCGTTTCATTTCAAATCCATTGTGGTGGTGTATAGAGCCAAAAAGATTAGAATTGTGTCGATGTCCCAATATTTATGGACCTAACTGTACCTTGACACTCCATTCAGTGGCAGAAGCATGAAGAAACAAGTCTACTACATGTGACAGCTCTGAGCAAAATCAGGGTAGTCTCCAGTGGTAGCTTACATTACATTGGGCTTTTCTTTACTTCTTGGTGGTTGAAGAGATCAGAGGAAAAGTGAAAGGACAGTAAAAATATGTATATCTGAAGGACTGTATTAAAGTGGTTGTAAACCCTTACATATAGCCAGTGAAGTGACTGGCCTCAGGTGATACACAGATGAAACACATCCTCCTACATAAATTGGACCTGTTTATTTGCAGTCTTCTCTTCTCTACATCTGTTCAAAGTCCAGAATTTATAAGGCTTTCCTGATCTGCCAGAGAATAGGAGGCAGAGAGCTGAATTTACATACTGCAGAGCTCAGTGAGGTGAGCCCTGAGAGCTGATTGGAGGGAAGGGACACACCCCTCTTCACACAGCGCACAGGAGTTGAGGCTGCCAATCACAGCTTGTGTGCTGGAGATCCTTTTTAATCATGGTGCCAGTGAAACTTGTCAGAAGTGACAGATAGTAGAGGAAAGTAGGAAGCACACAGAATTGACACTCATCTACACTGCTGCTGGTAAACGGACGTTTAGGAGCAGTTGAGTGTTTTTTTCAGCTGCCCCTGAACTCTCCTCTGTTATCTTATCTATCCATGTACACAGGGTCGTTTATATTTATAGTCGTTTCAAGGCAAGCAAAAAAATGCGTTCAGGACGGATGTTCAAAGGCAATCGCCAAATGCCTGTAACAGCTTGTAAACGAGTGTAAAAGCAGTAACTCACGGTTAGCCACGTTTCCTTTATAGGCGTTTTTAATGGCGATAAGTTTTTGACTACCGTATTTATCGGCGTATAACACGCACCGGCGTATAACACGCACCCCAATTTAGGAGGGAATTTTAAGGAAAAAAAACTTTTAGGAGGGAAGTTGAAGGGAAAAAAACTTACATTTAAATGCCCTTCATTGCAGCCTTGTCAGTGCAGCCTTGTCAGTGCAGCCATGTCAGTGCAGCGATGTCAGTGCAGCGATGTCAGTGCAGCCTTCCCCAGTGCAGCCTTGTCAGCCTTGTCAGTGCAGCCTTCCCCAGTGCAGCCTTGTCAGTGCAGCCTTCCCCAGTGCAGCCTTGTCAGTGCAGCCTTCCCCAGTGCAGCCTTGTCAGTGCAGCCTTTCCTCAGTGCAGCCTTCCCCAGTGCAGCCTTCCCCAGTGCAGCCTTCCCCAGTGCAGCCTTCGTCAGTGCAGCCTTTCCTCAGTGCAGCCTTTCCTCAGTGCAGCCTTCCCTAGTGCAGCCTTGCCCCAGTGCAGCCTGGTATCCCCTGCCCCTGCTTCCAGGGCTTCAAAATCGCGGTCCGCGATTTGAAAATGGCGCCGCCGGCGCCGAAGTACAGAGAGCCGGTCCTCGGCTCTTTCCGGCGGCTCTCGTTTACTTTCGGTTTCACTCGTAGTCCGGAGCGGAGCTATCCGAGTAGGTTCGGATAGCTCCGCTCGGGACTACGAGTGGAGCCGAAAGTAAACGAGAGCCGCCGGAAAGAGCCGAGGACCGGCTCTCTGTACTTCGGCGCCGGCGGCGCCATTTTCAAATCGCGGACCGCGATTTTGACATTTTGACAGATCGGGATCGGCGGGGATCGGCGTATAACACGCACCTGCGACTTTCCCCTGATTTTAAGGGGAAAAAAGTGCGTGTTATACGCCGATAAATACGGTATTTGCAATGCAAAAAAAATGCTTCTAGATGCAAACGCAGCTAAACGTGGCATGTAAATGTGGCACAACGGACGTTTTTTTACATCGGTTACTGTCTGTGGAGTTACATCGTTCAGGAGAGGTTTTAAAACGTTCCGTGTACATGAAGCCTAAGGGGTTGATTTACTAAAACTGAAGAGTGAAAAATCTCCTTGTTCAATCAAAGCGTTTGTTACCCCAACACATTATATTCCTGATATGTTCCTGCTGTACCATGTACTTGTATAAGAAAGTCTCCTGTTCTTTGTATTGTTTCCTTTATGTGAAATCCCTGCCTGCCAATCAGCCAATGGCTGAGAGCGCTGATTGGTGTGTTTTTGGGGTGGAGGGTCCCTGTCAGGACACAATAGCTCAGCAGGGAGATCGCTGTACTAAAATCAGATTGTTTGTACAGGATCTCCTCCCAAGCTCTTCAGTTTTTTCGTTCAGCCTGCTGGGTTAAACAAACATAAAAAGAAGAGTGTTGTAGCACCTTCTAGCTCAGTGTTTCTCAACCGCGGCTCCCCTGAACGATACTGTTTCCTTCTGGCCCCCCTGTACTGTGTTGTTCTCTCCTGGCCCCCCTGTACGGTGTCATTCTCTTCTGGCCCCCCCTGTACTGTGTTGTTCTCTCCTGGCCCCCCTGTACTGTGTCATTCTTTTCTGGCCCCCCTGTACTGTGTTGTTGTCTCCTGGCCCCCCTGTACTGTGTCATTCTTTTCTGGCCCCCCTGTACTGTGTTGTTCTCTCCTGGCCCCCCTGTACTGTGTCATTCTTTTCTGGCCCCCCTGTACTGTGTTGTTGTCTCCTGGCCCCCCTGTATTGTGTTATTCTCTCCTGGCCCCCCTGTACTGTGTTATTCTCTCTTGGCCCCCCTGTTATGTGTTGTTCTCTATTGCCCCCCCTGTACTGTGTTATTCTCTCCTGGCCCCCTGTATATTTCCCTCCTGGCCCCCCTGTATTGTTCCCTTCTGGCCCCTTATGCTGTGCTCTCCTGGCCCCCTGTACTATGCTGTTCTCTCCTGGTCCCCCTTACGGTTTCCTCCTGGCCCCTCTTTGATGTGCTGTGCTTTCCTGGCCCCTTGTACTATGCTGTTTTCTCCTGGCCCCCCATACTGTTTCCTCCTGTGCCCCTGTACTATTCTTTTCTGGCCCCCTATACTGGTCCCTCCTATTCTGTTCTCTCCTGGCCCCCTGTACTATGCTGTTCTCTCCTGTCCCCCCCCCCATACTGTTTCCTCCTGTCCCCCTGTATGGTTTTTTCCTTCCCTACCAAAGAAAATCATACTAACTACAAAGCACTCACTGTGAAATACCACAAAGCAATCTTCAAAGCCAAAAAAGAACATTTCTCGAACACCATCTCAACTGCCTTAAACCGGCCGCGGGAACTATTCAAAATAGTCGCCCAGTCAATGAACCCAACCTGCTTAGAGCCCCCAGCAAACGATACTCAAGAATTCTTCAATGAGTTATCAAATTTCTTCATCGACAAAATCGACAACATTCGTAAATCAATTCATCAGAAAATAACAACCAACCTCACTCAACCAAAGCAAAAAGAGGATATTGACACGAACATCAAACAACCACCGAATTTCTCTTTGACTCCAATCACCACTGACAAGACTAAAAACATCATCAGAAGCCTTCGAGACAGCACATCACCAATCGACATCATTCCAACAAAACTCCTGAAAGAATGTTCCGACATCTTGGCCCCTACCATAACACACCTGTCACTGATAGTACTCACCGAGGCTGAGATGCCGAGAGCGGTTTTGCCTTTGCGACTAAGCGCAGTCCGCCCCCTGGAGTTGGGACAGGGAGTGAATGGCACGAAGAGGCACAGGCTCCCCAATGGACCGTGGGTGGCTTGCTTGTGGGGTCTTGACAGAGAAGAGCCGCTGTGCAGGTACTGGTAGGCAGAAAGTCCAGAGCTGAGCAGAGGATCCAACACCGGGATGGTGCTATGGCACTGCAGGATCTGCAAGGTAAGGTGACAAGTAAAGGAGAGTCCAGGTACAAGCAGGAGGTCAGGCTAGGAGACAGGAGACAGTCCAGGTAACAGGCCGAGGGTCAAACACAAGAGAATGGTGGGAATCCGATAAACAGGCTGAGGTCAGGTCCAGGAGAGAGGCAAGAGAAGTCCAAAGGCTAATCCGGGTCACAACGGGTAGTCAGGCAGAGATACAGGATACAAGTTCAGGTAGTACAGGAAGCTGAGACAAACCAGCAACTTGTTTGATTCTCTGAGCGCCTTTTATAGGCTGCCCAGGGAATCACGTTGGGTGTGCACCAGTGCGCGTGCGCGAGCGCTGGGACGCCGAACCGCGAATGCGCAGGAACGCCGTTCCGCTGGAAATACGTGAAAAATGACCGGACCGGAACGAAGGCTTCTTCTGACAGTGCCCCCCCCGAGGGGTGACCTCTGGACACCCAAGGTTGACATCAGTTCTGGATGCTCTCGGTGAAAAGCCTGGAGAAGCCGTGGAGCATGTAGATTCCTGGCTGGTTCCCAGGAGTTATCCTCAGAAGGATACCCCTTCCATTTGATTAAATACTGCAGCTGTCTGCCATTTTTTCTGCAATTTAGAATTTTTTCTACCTCAAACTCGTTTTCTCCATCGATTAGAACCAGTGGCGGTGGAGGTTTTTCTCTGTCAGAAAAAGGACTGGGAGCAATAGGTTTTAAGAGGGATGCATGGAAGACTGAGTGCACCTTGTAAGCATCAGGAAGAGCTAATTCAAAAGCGACTGGGTTGATTACCCTTTTTATTTTAAAAGGACCTATAAACTTTGGCCCCAGTTTCCAGGAGGTAGATAGTTGATAGCCACACTTCTTCGCCTACTTTAAAGGCCGGGTTCTCCTTCCTTCCCCTGTTGTAGTACTTTTGGTAGTCATCCTGAGCTTTTTGCATCGCTGCTTTGATCCTTAGGAAATTTAACTGGATAGAATTTACTCAGTCCTGCACTGCAGGGACAGATAATTCAGGGATGGAAACTGGAAGAAAGGAAGGGTGAAATCCAAAATTGAACCAGAAAGGTGTCTGGTTGGTAGCGGAATGGATGGAGTTGTTATATGCAAATTCCGCATAAGGTAGGAGGGAGGACCATTCATCCTGGGAATCAGAACAGAAGCATTGGAGGTATTGTTCCAGGGTTTGATTTGTCCTCTCCGTCTGGCCGTTAATTTGAGGATGATAAGCAGAAGACAGGCAAATTTTTATTTCCAAGGTCTTGCATAATTCCTTCCAAAATTTCGAAGTGAATTGAACCCCTCTGTCAGAGGTGATGCTCTTCGGGGTACCATGAAGCCTGATAATTTCTTTAAAAAGAATGCTAGCAGTAGCGGAGGCAGAGGGAGTACCCACCATGGGCAGAAAGTGTGCCATCTTTGAGAGTCGATCAATTACGACAAAGATAGTCGTGAACCCCCCTGATGGAGGCAAATCCCCAATAAAGTCCATGGAGATTTCCGCCCATGGGCGTTCAGGGATGGACAAAGGATTGAGTAGGCCCCACGACTTTGTATTTGAGCCCTTGCTGCGCTGGCACGGAATGCAGGATGAAACATAATTTTTGCAGTCTTGTCTCCAGCCAGGCCACCAAAAGGAACGAGAGATCAATTCCATGGTCTTTTGTGACCCAAAATGGCCTGCTAGCTTGTGGTCATGAAAGGACTGTAAGGTTAGGAGCCTAGATTCCAGCGGGACGAAGATTTTTCCATGAGACCAGAATAGATCATTGCGTTTCTCCATAGAAGATAAGTGGGGTTCAGAGCATTGAGCGGATGCAGATTTGATTGCGGACATTAGGTCTCCTTGGGTAACCAGGAGGAAATTTTGCGGGGACAAGATGGTGCTTGGCTCTGTTACCTGGGAAGTTTCATGGAACATCCTTGAAAGTGCGTCCGCTTTTCCGTTCTTTGAACCTGGTCTGTAAGAAATGTGAAAGTTAAATCGGGAAAAGAAGAGAGCCCATCGGGCTTGCCTGGGTCTTAGACGTTTAGCAGTTCGCAGGTATTCCAGGTTTTTGTGGTCAGTAAAGATCATGATAGGATTGGATGCCCCTTCAAGCAGATACCTCCACTCCTCTAAGGCGAATTTGATGGCCAATAACTCCCTATCGCCTACATCATAGTTTCTCTCGGGGATGCTTAATTTCCGGGATGCAAAAGCCATGGGATGTAGTAAAGCCTTGAGCCCTTGTCTTTGTGAGAGGATGGCACCAGTAGCGGTCTCTGAGGCATCAACTTCCAGAATAAAAGGCAGGGCTGGATCCTGGTGTCGTAAGACTGGTGCAGATGAAAATAGAGCTTTCAATTTTAAGAATTCTTCCTGAGCCTCCAAGGACCATTGAAAACGATTATGCTGGCGTGTCAGTTGAGTAATGGGAGCCACGATAGCTGAAAACCCTACAATGAATCTTCGGTAAAAGTTGGAGAAACCTAAGAACCGTTGTACCCCTTTTCTATCTACAGGAGCTGGCCATTCTTGGATTGCTTTGACCTTCTGGGGGTCCATTGCAACGCCAACAACTGAAATGATGAATCCTAAGAATTGCACTGTAGTCTTCTCAAATTCACATTTCTCCGCCTTAAGGTATAATTTGTGTTTTCTGAGAATCGAGAGAATGCATCTAGCGCCTTGAGGCGATTCAGTTCGCATTTGCAGCACTTTACAAATCATTCATTCATTCCCCCCTATACTGGTCCCTCCTGCACCCCCCCCCATTCTGTTCTCTCCTGGCCCCCCTACACTGTTCCCTCCTGGCCCCCCTTTACTGAGCTCTCCTGGCCCCCCATACTGTGCTGTGCTCTCCTGGCCCCCCTGTACTGTTTTCTCCGGGCCCCCCTGTACTGTGCTGTGCTCTCTTACCCCCTCCCCATACTATTTCCTCTTAGATCCCCTGTGCTCTGCCCTGCTGACCCCCTGTACACAGCGTATCTCAAGTTTGACCCAGAATTGAGCATCTGTTGAGCAAGCACAAGTTTCACATTACGGAGGTAAGTTTTAATATGTTATTTCTAAAAATAACTGTTATATCTACAGCTCGCTGATCGAAAATTATTTCCCTGAGATTTCAGACTTTTGCCAGGGGTTCCACGAAGGTAAAAAGATTGAGAAACACTTTTCTAGCTAGTGTGCTAGCTGTAAATAGGTTTGTTAGTGTAGGAAAATGTTGTTTGGCTGAGAGCCATTCCTGGGTTGAATCTGGGTCAAGGTTGAGTGACTCAGGGAAGCTTGACGACTCAGCAAGCAGCACCTCTGGTGCCTCCCCCTGTTTTCTGGAACCTAGAGAAGCTTCCAGAGGGCGGAAGCTAGGAGGAGATGCTTGGCATATTAATGAGGGCCTCAGCCAGTCCCCAGCAAAGGGGCTGGAAGAAGGTAGGCACCTCATAAATAGGCATGGGTCATGTCAGCAAGAGCAGTCAGGTGGGAGATAAACCTTGAGACTTTACAACTGCAGCAGCGCTTTGCGGGTGGTTTTAATCCTTTCTTGGCTGTTTTGAACCCTTTCTCGGCTGCTAGTGGGGGGGGGTAAAAGCGCCCCGCTAGCGGGCGAATAACGCAGCGAAATTGACGGTAATGCTGACGCACCCACCGCCCCAGTGTGAAAGGGGCCTCAGGCTTCATGTACACGGGACGTTTTTACAACATCTCCTGAACGATTCAACTTGACAGATAGTAACCGACATTTAAAACATCCGTTTAGTTGCGTTTAGAAGCGTTTCTAATAAAAATGGGCAAAAACTAAAAACGCCCATAAACAAAACGCGACTAACAGCGTTTAGCACCTGAAACGTCGGAAACTTCAGCATCTGAACTCATTTTTTTGCCTTAAAAAAAAAGGCCTATAAATGCAACTGCCTAAAAATGACCGTAAACGAACCTGTGTACATGTACACATAAGATAACATTGGATGAGTTCAGGGGCAGTTGAAAAAAGTGTCCAACTGCCTTTGAACATCCGTTTAGCAGCAGCAGTGTACATGGGGCCTAAGGATAAAAAAAACCTTCTGCCTTTACAACCACTTTAACCCCTTGCCGACCAGCGCACGATGATATACGTCGGCACAATGGCACGGCTGGGCAAATAGGCGTATAGGCACGTCCCCTTTAGGTACGACCCCCGCCGCGTGCTCCGTGACCACGGGTCCCACAGACTCGATGTGCGCTGGGTGCCCACGTTCATGTCACAAGGCAAACAAGCGTGTAAACAAGGCATTTTCCTGTTTTGCCTGGTGACATGACAGAGATCAACTGCTCCCTGTCATCAGGAGCAGTGATCGCTGTGATGTTGTAGTGAGCCCATCCCCCCCACAGTTCGAATCACTCCCTAGAACACACTTAACCCCCTGATCGCCCCTAGTGTTTAACCCTTTACCTGCCAGTGTCATTTGCACAGTAATCAGTGCATTTCTATAGCAATGATCGCTGTATCAATGTCAATGGTCCCAAAATAGTGTCAAAAGTGTCCGATGTGTCCGTCATAATGTCGCAGACATGATAAAAATCACAGATCACCGCCATTACCAATAAAAAAAAATTAATAATAAAAATGCCATAAAACTATTTTGTAGACGCTATCACTTTTGCGCAAACCAATCAATATACGCTTATTGCGATTTTTTTTTTACCAAAAATATGTAGAAGAATACATATTGGCCTAAACAGAGGAAAAAAATTTGTTTTTTTATATATTTTTGGGGGATATTTATTATAGCACTAAGTAAAAAATATTGCTTTTTTTTTTCAAAATTGTTGCTCTTTTTTTGTTTATAGCGCAAAAAAAAAAAAAAACAGCAGAGGTGATCAAATACCACCAAAAGAAAGCTCTATTTGTGGGGAAAAAAGGACGTCAATTTTGTTTGGGTGCAACGTCGCACGTCCGCGCAATTGTCAGTTAAAGCGACGCAGTGCCCGAATCGCAAAAAGTGCTCTGGTCAGGAAGGGGGTAAATCCTTCCCGGGGCTGAAGTGGTTAAGCTCCCATGAGATCGCCTATAATTTTGGACTTGTTCGCCTCTCTGCCCGTCTGATAACCGAAAAACAAATTTTGTGCCAAAGAAAACTGTCTAACTGAAAATGAATAAATTAGGAGCTATACGCACAGACACTTCTCAATGGGCAAAAAAAAATCTGCACATGCAAAAATAGTCATCACAAGCAAGATGTTTCTGGGTTCCTCCATGGAAAGAAAAGATAAAGCCCAAATTAATTATCGTATGGCGTTGCTTCTCTAATGCGCTTGGTTGTACAGTTGACAGGTTCCAAGATTTTAATATTCAAGCCCAACAATAAGTCACCGCTCCAGTCTTCCTGCCAGTTTGACTTTTTTTACAGGCCAGACAAGGGAGGCAAGGCAGAGATTTCAGGCAGCCCAGCAGGGGAAACACTTTGTATCATGGGCACAAAAAGAGAGCAAAGAGCAACAGATGAGCATCAATGTATTCCTTGCCAGAATGTCCTGCTAAGCAACTGTAAAGCAATGTGTGTTGGTTTCTATTCTGCGGAGCGGGAGTGACCCCGTCACTGTCACGGGGGGTTCAACTGGTTTGTAATCTGAATAGCAATGCGGTCCAGATTGTCTGGCAGCGAGGGATAATAAGATGCGGCTTTGTTACCCGTCTTCAAATTAAAAATAAAACGATAATTTCCAGTCATTCACTTTCGGCTGGTAGCTAGGCAACTTGCGATCGTCCTCCTAAAGGCATTTCTGTGGGCAAACGGACAACATAGAGGGGCTTGTGCGCGAAGGAACTTCTGCCGAATGAAAATATCCATAGACTGTTTTTGTTAATAGGTGTCAACAAACTGAACATTTTTTTTTTTTTTTTGGTGAGTTTGTGGTCATATACGGTAATCACTTTTTGCAGAACTAAGTTTTAATAACATTTAAGGACTTGTTTACAACAAGAGCAGTCGAAAGCGCTTTTAAACGCAGTATAAACGCAAACGCAATGTAAATGAATGGTTTTTTTTATTGAGTCTAATATATACCTTTGCAGTGCTTTTGTGTGCATTAAAAAAAAGTGAAGCATGCTGCATTTTTTTTCTTTTTTTTACACATTAATATTATACAGGATTTATATCGCGCCAACAGTTTGCGCAGTGCTTTACAACATGAGGTCAGACAATACAGTTACAATACAATTCAATTCAGGAGGAATCAGAGGGCCCTGCTCACTAGAGTTTACAATCTAGGAGGGAGGGTCAAGTGATACAAAAGGTACCGTATTTATCGGCGTATAACACGCACCGGTGTATAACACGCACCGGTGTATAACACACACCTTAACTTTAATGCCGCATGCACACGATTGTAATTTCCGACAACAAAACCGAGGATTTTTTTCCGAAGGATGCTGGCTCAAACTTGTCTTGCATACACACGGTCACACAAATGTTATCGGAAAATCCGAACGTCAAGAACGTGGTGACCTACAACACGTACGACGAGCCGAGAAAAAGGAAGTTCAATGGCCAGTGCGGCTCCTTCTGCTTGATTCCGAGCATGCGTGAACTTTTGTGCGACGGACTTGTGTACACACGACCGGACTTACCAACAACAAGTGAAATTGTTGGAAAATTTGAGACCCTGCTCTCAAACATTTGTGTGCGGAAATTCTGACAGCGAATGTTCGATGGAGCGTACACACGGTCGGACTTTCCGACAACAAGCTCACATCGAACGTTTCCCGTCAGAAATTCCGATTGTGTGTACGTGGTATAAGAGGGAAGTTTCAGAAAAAAAAAATTACATTTTAAAATAAGGGTCAGTCACCAGTGCCCATCAATGCAGCCTGATCTATGCCCATCTGCAGCCTCTAATATGCCCATTATTGCAGCCTGTTTAGTGCCCATCTGCAGCCTCTAACATGCCCATCTGCAGCGTCTAATGTGCCCATTATTGCAGCCTCTAACATGCCCATCTGCAGCCTCTAACATGCCCATCTGCAGCCTCTAGCATGCCCATGATTGCAGCCTGTTTAGTACACATTTGCAGACTCGCCTTTGCAGTTGATTGGAGCTGCGGCAGTGCTGGATGACACAGATCCGCGATCTCCTGTGTATCCGGCGCTCAGTCACTCACAGTCCCGCCCCGCTCATATGATGGACAGAGCAATGGTCCAATGCCGGGCCAGGGGGGGGCGGGACTGTGTGTGACAGTGCCAGATACACAGGAGATCGCGGCTGTGTGTTATCCAGCGGCGCTCGTCCCCTCCTTCCACTCCAAGGCAGCAGGGATGAGCGTATAACACGCACACACGATTTCCCCCTGATTTTCAGGGGGAAAAAGTCAGTGTTATACGCCGATAAATACGGTAATAGCTTTTTGGGGATGATCTGATAGAGAAAATAAAAGGAAACAGTTGTTAGGTGTGGGCAGAATAGGCTTCTCTGAAGAGAAGGGTTTTCAGGGATCGTCCGAAAGCAAACAGAGTAGGTGATAGTCAAACAGATTGGGGTAGGGCGTTCTATAGGATGGGAGAGGCTTGGGAAAAGTCCTGGAGGCGAGTATGGAAGGAGTTGATGAGGGAGCTAGAGAGCAGGAGGTCTTCGGAGGAACGGAGAGAATTTTTTGGTTGGTATTTTGAGTAGACATGTGCAATTCATTTCAGTCCGAATACAAATTCTGCATAGTTTTTGTTTATTCGGAGATTCGGATGTATCAGGTGTTTGCCTGCTCCCTTATATTCCTATTGGCCCAACATTATGATGGGCTCTCTCATTGCCAAATGGGAATATGTATAAAGCGGGAGGGGGAATAGCTGGAACTTTTCCGGTTATTTGGCCGTAACAGAAGGGAAAGTGAGCTGTAGCAGGTATGGTTTTCTATATCTTCTCTCTTTTAAGCCCATCTGCTGGCAAGTCTTTTTTCTCTAAATCTCCCCCATCTCTTTAGAGCAGAATTTTTCAAAATTTTTATCTCAAAGCAACCCCTAAAATAATTTTCAGTTCTAGGGGGACCCTTACTAAAACCAAAAAACAATTAATCTGGGGTCAATGGCAAAGATGCCTTTTACGTTGTTGGTCAGGAGGAAATATTCAACCTCTGCAGCAGTGGTCAGGATACAGTCAGCTAAAAAGATAATTGGTGTCATGTTTCTGGCTCTGCCAAGTGGCCTTGGCCCTGATACTATGCAGACACCATCAAATGGGAAGTCAGTTAGCCACAGCTCAAGCAACCCCTATCAACTTCTGGAGGAACTCAAGGGTTTCATGGAACCCTGGTTGAGAATTTGCTGCTCTAGAGGGTCACTTTTTTTTACCTACCTGGCTCCTTTAGGGGAAGATAAAAAAAAATCTTCTCAGACATCTGAATGAGGTCTTTTAAGATCATCTTTTGGTGGTGCCTCTGTTATGTAGTTGACAGGATGCCCTACCTCACACAGGTGCATCCTGCAGAACAGGTGGTGGGTCTTGAGGAGACCAGTCACCCATTGCACTAATAGCTTGCTAGGGATAACCAGTCTCCTCAACAGGAAATGCTACCACAAGAATAGTTAGCGGGCAGAAATTCTTAATGAATCAGAGGAGAAAGTAGCCAGGTAGAGAAGTAGTAGAGGAGTAGAGTAGAAGTATAGAAGAAAGCTCTCTAGGGCAACCTGTGAATTAAAGCATAGCTCAACCATTTTTGGGTCCTACAGAGCCTTCCAAACCTTTACTTACCTATCCACTTTTAACCACTTAAGGACCAGCCTCGTTTTGGATTTTGGGTGTTTACATGTTTAAAACAGGTTTTTCAGCTAGAAAATTACTTAGAACCCCCAAATATTATATATGGTTTTTCTTCTAACACCCTAGAGAATAAAATGGCCGTCGTTGCAATACTTTTTTTTGCACCGTATTTGCGCAGCGGTCTTAAAAGCGCACTTTTTTTTGGGAAAAATTCACTTTTTTGAATAAAAAAATAAGACAACAGTAAAGTTAGCCCAAATTTTTTTTATATTGTGAAATATAATGTTACGCCAAGTAAATTGCTACCCAACATGTCACGCTTGAAAATTGTGCCCGCTCGTGGAATGGCGTCAAACTTTTACCCTCAAAAATCTCCATAGGCGACGTTTAAAAAATTCTACAGGTTGCATATTTTGCGGTACAGAGGAGGTCTAGGGTTAGAATTATTTCTCTCGCTCTACCGGTCGCTGCGATACCTCACATGTGTGGTTTGACCACCGTTTTAATATGCGGGCGCTACTCGCGTATGCGTTCGCTTCTGCACACGAGCTCGTCGGGACGGGGGGGGGTTTTAACATTTTTTTTTTTTTTTTTAATTATTTATTTTAAAATATTTTATTTATTTTTACACTGTTTTAAAAAAAAAATTGACATCGCTTCCGCCCAGCAGTTTAATGGAGGTGAGTGGGCGCCATATTAGCCTCACTCGTCTCCAGACACACCACGGGGAAGGATGCGATCCCCTCCGCCGCTACCGATGGCTCCGGTAAGTGGCGGAGGGCACCGGATTGCGGCGGGAGGGGGGGGCCCTCTCCCGCCACCGATAAAAGTGATCTCGCAGCGAATCCGCCGCAGGGACCACTTTTATCTGAAAGCCGGCCGATGCACGAAAACGGGGATACCGGGGTTATGGCAGCTAGCTATCGATATCCCCGTTCAAAGTTTGGACGTACATAGTCGTGCGGCGGTCCTTAAGTGGTTAAAGTATACAAAACCGCATGGTACAGTGAATGTAGATGGGATCGGCTGGCCAAATGAAAAATGACAACACTGACAAAATGCCAAAATTTCATGCTGGTTTGTTTTATTTAGTTTCACCTGAATGTCAGCTGACGTATTTCCTATCGAACTTACTTTTGATAATATGTGCTGGTATGTGTATGTGACTTGTGTACACAGACGCTGTTTACCAGTATTTGATGTGCAATTCTGAGGCTGTTTTTGACCTGCTTCGCATTGCTTTTCTTTGGATGTAGTATGTCCTATCTATGATGCATTTGCACTGCAGAAAAGCAAACCAAATGCAGCCTTTGGCTGCATCTTCTGTTTAAACACATATATTTGAAAAAAAGCTGCATTCAAATGCAAAAGAAAGCTAATGAACTAG
Source organism: Lithobates clamitans (assembly GCA_037952925.1). Classification (NCBI taxonomy): domain Eukaryota; kingdom Metazoa; phylum Chordata; class Amphibia; order Anura; family Ranidae; genus Lithobates; species Lithobates clamitans. The sequence goes on along the minus strand of JBBGZY010000680.1, from coordinate 4,614,237 downwards.
GGTCGTCGGTTCGAATCAGAACCATGGCACTACGCGTGGGTTTCCTCCGGGTACTCGGGTTTTCTCCCACACTCCAAGGACACGTTGGTAGATTAATTGGCTCCTGTCGAAATTGTCCCTAGTATGTGTATGTATAAAAGTGAGCTAACCACTTCAAACCCACGCTAGAGCCGAAGGATGGCTACAGCGCAGCTCTGCTGTGTCGGAAGGGCATTCCTCCCGCAACCACGCCCCCCCCCCGTTCGCCCTCTGGGGCGCTCATCCAGCGTGCTCTGCGATCGCTCTGGAGCCGCTGCTCTGTGTGTCCGTTCAGACACAGAGCTGCGGCTTGACCCTGCCCCCTCTCTCTCCTCACTGACTTTGATCGACAGCGGTGGGAGCCAATGGTGCTCGCTGCTGTCTCAGCCAATGAGGAGGGAGAGTCCCCGGACAGCCGAGGCTCTTGTGCACATCGCTGGATTGGGCTCAGGTAAGTATTAGGGGGGCTGAGGGGGGCTGCTGCACACTGAAAGTTTTTTATCTTAACCACTTGACCTCTGGAAGATTTACCCCCCTTCGTGACCAAGCCTTTTTTTTCCGATACGGCACTGGGTTAATTTAAAATGCATGTTCTTTTTCCCCCCACAAATAGAGCTTTCTTTTGGTGGTATTTGATCACCTCTGCGGTTTTTATTTTTTGCACTATAAACTAAAAAAGACAGACATAAAAAAAAAAACAATATTTTTTACTTTCTGCTACAAAACACATCCAATAAAAAAATGTAATGTAAAAAAATGTAAAAAAATTGTATTTCTTCATCAATTTAGGCCGACATGCATTCTACGCTTATAGCGTCTACAAACTATGGGATATTTTTATTTATTTTTTACTAGTAATCAGCGACTTATATTGCGGCAGACAAATCAGACACTAACTGACACTTTTTGGGGACCAGTGATACTAATACAGTGATCAGTGCTAAAAATATGCACTGTCACTGTACTAATGTACTAATGACTGTACTAGTGACACAGGCAGGGATTGGGGTTAACATCAGGGGCGATCAAAGGGTTAACTGTGTGCCTAGCCTGTGATTTAGTGTAGTGGGGGAGGTGCTTTTACTAATGGAAGGCATGGATCGGTGTTTCTGCTTTACAGGAACACAGGATCCATAGATTCTGTACTGACAGAATGGCGATCTGCCTTATTTACATGGGAAGACTACCGTTCTGCCTGATGTACCGAAGCATCTACCGGTGGCGGTGGACATTGAGTCCCCCATACCCACTGATCAGCTCCCACTGTGTATAATTTACAGCAGAAGTCGCGCGCCCCAGGCCCTTTAGTGTCAGATCAACTACTAGGTCAGTGATGTAGCTAGGGCTGCAACTAACGATTATTTTCATAATCGATTAGTTTGCCGATTATTGTTTCGATTAATCGGTTAATAACCTTAGAAATAACTGTGGTGTATAATTTAGTTAATATGTAAAGTTTTTAAAAAAAAGGCAATTTATTCTTAAATATCTCTATGCAGTGGTAAATATAAATAACCAACTATATGGTTGGGGAGCAAAATATCTCATCCACTCTGAGCATAACAGACAGAAGAGATATACTGTCTATACTATTAGAGGAGATATACTGACTATATTGATCGGCATAAGGCTCGGTACACACCTATGCAGTTTGCTTTTGATCTGTTTCTGCAGTGCTTTTTGCTGTGCGTTTTGATTTTTGCGCACGTGATTTTGCTGCGATTTGCGTTTTTGCAATTTTTTTGGGCCAATTTGTTGTTGGGCAGATTAAAAAACACAAATTGCTGCAAAAACGCATTACATGCTTTTCTGCAGCTTCTCCATTAAAGTATATTGAACCAAAAAAGCAACGTTTTGCGTTAAAAGTCCTTGACCCTTTCCAAATACGCAGCAGCTGAAAAAGCATAGATGTGAACTTGTCCGGTTGGAAACCATGTAAATGAACTGTAGTGTGTTTCTGCAAAAAGCACCAAAAAACACATAGATGTGAACTAGGTCTAAGACATCTAGTAACATAATGGGGTTAAAAAAACTAAAATGAGCCCTTTATAGTACAAAAAAAGCAAATAATCACTACTAAGGGGTTCATTTTTTTTTTTTTTTTTTACTGTAGAACTGTGAAAGTATCATTTACAGTAGCGATTATTTGCTCTTTTTGTACTATAAAGGACTCATTTTAGTATTTTTTTAACCCCATTATGTTACTGGCCAATTAATCTATTATGAAAATAGTAATCAATTAATTTCATAATCGATTAGTTGACAATTAATCGATTAGTTGTTTCAGCCCTAGATGTAGCACATAGCGGCAGCCTTGCTGAACTATATACGGTATATGGTGGGTGGTCCGCATGTGGTTAATGAATAGAATGCATTAAGGTAAAAAAAACTTCTGCTTTTAGAACCACTTTAAGGAAATCCCTTGAGGACCCCCCAGGTCACCAGAACTAGTGTCCCCGTTGGAAGATTTCCTCTCTATTACTTTTCTGGGGACAACCCAAATTTGGGGATTTTCTTTTACTTTCACTTTCAATGATAACGGTAAACAGGACAATCAGAGGGGGGGGGGATCTCCTTAATAGGGGCACAGACAGCAATAAAAACTGATACGGGTTCTAACCCCTCTCCACTCTATCAAAAACTAAAGAAAAAGTTTGGCCCTACAAAGCTACTTTCCCTTTATTCCGTCAGTTTTTATTTTTTGTAAATGTTGCTTATGGGCATGCTCCATATAATGTACATTCATGGCTTTTGTAAGGTTGGCCATAGATGGCTCACATTTTGGCGGATTCCTGCTCAGCCAGACCAAATTTGAGCTGTGGGTGGCCCTGAAATCACTTGTGTGATCGAGAGAGGCCTGACACGCTTTATGAACTTCTACACTTATGTAGGAGAAGGTGTCTTGTGTCATGTGAGGTGACGTATTGGGGTGTCCTCTGTCATGTGAGGTGATTTATTGGGGGGTCCCCTGTGTCATGTGAGGTGATTTATTGGGGGGTCCCCTGTGTCATGTGAGGTGATTTATTGGGGGGTCCCCTGTGTCATGTGAGGTGATTTATTGGGGGTCCCCTGCTATGTGAGGTGATTTATTGAGGGGTCCCCTGTGTCATTTGAGGTGATTTATTGGGGGGTCCCCTGTGTCATTTGAGGTGATTTATTGGGGGGTCCCCTGTGTCATGTGAGGTGATTTATTGGGGGGTCCCCTGTGTCATGTGAGGTGATTTATTGGGGGGTCCCCTGTGTCATGTGAGGTGATTTATTGGGGGGTCCCCTGTGTCATGTGAGGTGATTTATTGGGGGGTCCCCTGTGTCATGTGAGGTGATTTATTGGGGGTCCCCTGCTATGTGAGGTGATTTATTGAGGGGTCCCCTGTGTCATTTGAGGTGATTTATTGGGGGGTCCCCTGTGTCATTTGAGGTGATTTATTGGGGGGTCCCCTGTGTCATGTGAGGTGATTTATTGGGGGGTCCCTTGCCATGTGAGGTGATTTATTGGGGGTCGCCTGCTATGTGAGGTGATTTATTGGGGGGTCCCCTGTGTCATTTGAGGTGATTTATTGGGGGGTCCCCTGTGTCATGTGAGGTGATTTATTGGGGGGTCTCCTGCCATGTGAGGTGATTTATTGGGGGTCCCCTGCTATGTGAGGTGATTTATTGAGGGGTCCCCTGTGTCATTTGAGGTGATTTATTGGGGGGGTCCCCTGTGTCATGTGAGGTGATTTATTGAGGGTTCCCTGTGTCATTTGAAGTGATTTATTGGTGGGTCCCCTGTGTCATTTGAGGTGATTTATTGGGGAGTTCCCCGTGCCATGTGAGGTAAATTATTGGGGGTCCCCTGCCATGTGAGGTTATTTTTTGGGAGGTCTGGACCCCCAATAGGTCACCTTACACGACACTGGGGACCCCAATAAATCACCCCACATGACACAGGGGACCCCAATAAATCACCCTACATGACACAGGGGACCCCCAATAAATCACCTCACTTGACACAGGGGACCCCCCAATAAATCACTACATGACACAGGGGACCCCCAATAAATCACCTCACATGACACAGGGGACTCACCAATAAATCACTGCATGACACCGAGGACCCCCAATAAATCACCCTACATGACACAGGGGACCCCCAATAAATCACCCTACATGACACAGGGGACCCCCAATAAATCACCTCACATGACAAAGGGGATCCCCAATAAATCACCCTACATCACAGGGGACCCCCAATAAATCACCCTACATGACACAGGGGACCCCCAATAAATCACCTCACATGACACAGGGGACCCCCAATAAATCACCTCACACGACATAGAGGGCAGCTCAATAGGTCACCTGTTATGACACAGGGGACTCCCCAATAAATCACCCTACATGACACAGGGGACCCCCCCATTAATCACCTCACATGACACAGGGGACCCCCCCAAAAAAATCACAACATGACACAGGTGACCTCCCAATAAATCACCACATGACACAGGGAACTCCCTAATAGGTCACCTCACATGACACAGGGGACCCCCAATAAATCACCTCACATGACACAGGGGACTGTGTCATGTGAGGTGATTTATTGGGGAGTCCCCTGTCATGTGATGTGATTTATTGGGGGGTCCCCTGTGTCATGTGATGTGATTTATTGGGGGTCCCCTGAGTAGTGATTTATTGGGGGTGCCCTGTGTCATGTGAGGTGATTTATTAGAGGGGAGGGGTCTCCTGTGTCATGTGAGGTGATTTATTGTGGGGGTCCCCTGTGTCATATGAGGTGATTTATTGGGGGGTCCCCTGTGTCATGTGAGGTGATTTATTACAGGGGAGGGGTCCCCTGTGTCATGTCAGTGGTGATTTAGTGACATAGGTTGTGTGAGGATTCCAGGCATGTACTGAGAAGTATTTTGGAGTTATCAGGAACAAAGTGGACCAGCTCCTTTACAATCACAAGACACACTCTGCTCCATCCAGCTCCCCTCAGCCAGTAAGGAAGCGCGCCCCCGCCCCTCTGCCGCCGTGCGTGCGCGTCCCCGTCGTCCTGAGGAGTCCAGGGCTTTGCACTGCAGTAACCCCGAGTCGTCTGCTGGCTCCTCCCCCTCTCCCCATTCTCCCACTCCTCCCCCTCCTCCTCCTGACAGCTCCTCTACCTCAACATGGCGGCCTTCAGCAAGTCCATCCCGCACAGCTGTTATGAGATCGGCCACACATGGAACCCGTCCTGCTTCACCTCCTACCTGCAGATCACACAGGGCGCCATGGAGGAGTCCTTGAAGATCTATGCGCCCCTGTACCTGGTGAGAGGGGGGGGAGGGGAGGAGTATGGGAGCCGGGAGGGGACATTCTTCTGTCAGGAGAGAGAGAGATGTACACAGATCAGTGTGACCTTCCTGCTGGGAGTTGTAGTCCCTCCTCTGATACCAGGAGGTCAAATGCTGGAAGTGAAGAAATGGACTTTCTAGGCACCAATCATAAGAAATAAACATTTTATTAACAATTAATACATAGAAATTGTCTTATAAAAACCACATTACAATACTACAGAGGCAGCCAGACCTCTCCAATATTGGTGTGATACGAGGAGGCCGGGCTCCCCTCCTCCACACCGGGGACCAGTCCTGACCAGAGAAGCAGAAATGGCATCACCTCGTCCCATAATGTGTCACCGCGTCCCGTGGAGTCACCTCGTCCCATAATGTGTCACTTCGTCCCATGGCGTCACCTCGTTCAATGGTGTCACCTCGTCCCATGGTGTCACTTCAGCCCATGGTGTCACCTCGTCCCAAGGCTTTACCTCGTCCCATGGTGTCACCTCGTCCCATAATGCGTCCCATGACATCACCTTGTCCCATGGCGTCACCTCGTCCCGTGGAGTCACCTCGTCCCGTGGAGTCACCTCGTCCCGTGGAGTCACCTCGTCCCGTGGTGTCACCGTGTCCCATGGCGTCACCTCGTCCCATGGAGTCACCTCGTCCCATGGCGTCACCTCGTCCCATGGCGTCACCTCGTCCCATGGCGTCACCTCGTCCCATGGCGTCACCTCGTCCCATGGCGTCACCTCGTCCCGTGGTGTCACCGTGTCCCATGGCGTCACCTCGTCCCATGGAGTCACCTCGTCCCGTGGAGTCACCTCGTCCAGTGGTGTCACCGTGTCCCGTGGAGTCACCTCGTCCAGTGGTGTCACCGTGTCCCATGGAGTCACCTCGTCCCGTGGAGTCACCTCGTCCCGTGGAGTCACCTCGTCCCGTGGAGTCACCTCGTCCCGTGGTGTCACCGTGTCCCATGGCGTCACCTCGTCCCATGGAGTCACCTCGTCCCATGGAGTCACCTCGTCCCATGGCGTCACCTCGTCCCATGGCGTCACCTCGTCCCATGGCGTCACCTCGTCCCATGGCGTCACCTCGTCCCATGGCGTCACCTCGTCCCTTGGCGTCACCGCGTCCCATGGCGTCACCGCGTCCCATGGCGTCACCGCGTCCCATGGCGTCACCTCGTCCCATGGCGTCACCTCGTCCCATGGCGTCACCTCGTCCCATGGCGTCACCTCGTCCCATGGCGTCACTAATAATTCTACTGTTTATATAACCTTCCTTTTATTCATTCCACCATTCCTTTATTTAACCATTCCTTATTCATTCCAATATTCTGCTATTTATTAATTCCACTGTTAATTCATTGCACCAATCATTCCACAGTTCATGTATTTCTTTGTTCCCCCATTCATTTATTTAATATAAATTCGTTCCACTAGAAGTAAATGAATGAACAGCTGAATTAATGAATAGTGGAATGAATTTATTCATTCCACTATTCATTAATTCAGCTGTTCATTCATTTACTTCACCATTCCTTCGTTTATTCATTTCACTGTTCATTCATTTTCTTTATTTAACCATCCTTTATTTATTCCACCATTCATTAATGTATTAATTTCCCTATTCATTCATTCATTCCATTGTTCATGTATTTTTCCATCCTCCATCTATATATTCATGCCACCGTTTGTTCATTTATTCATTTTCACCATTCATTTCTTTACCCATTCTTTCTTCATTCCAGGGTTCACTCATTTCTTTCTTCCTTCATTCATTTAAACCATCCTTTATTTATTCCGCCGTTCATTCATTTTTTAAAATTATTTCATCAATAATATGTTTATACAATCACAAATCCCTCCTTCCTTCTCAACAGTAGCGCGGCCCCCATCTATCTATGTGTAATGGTGCATTGTGGTGTCACATGACTGAAATATGTGAATGAGCCCTAAAGGTTCCATTATTGATCTCAATCGATTATAACATTTTTTTAAATTTCAGCTGATTGTTATTACTTTTTTTTTTTTTTTTAAACCCGACCTCCAAGTTTTCCCTTCAGTCTCGCACAGTTGTACAGTCTCCTCTCCTGGACTGAAATGGCTTCCTCTGATGTCACTGCACACTGTGAGCTTCTCACAGTGTACATTACCACCATGCATTACTGTGCTTATGGTGCGTTTTTCATAGGTCTCATGTGACTCAAAAACTAAATCAAAAACAAAACATGGGTGCGTTATTGCTGCATTTTCAATGCATTTCAACGGGGAGGTGCGTTTTTGGTGCTTTTTTTTTTTTCTGGCCAAAAATGCAGCAAGCAAGATTTTTAACACTAGTATGGAAGTGCAACGGACCAATGTGAAGACATACAGTGCATCCGGAAAGTATTCTCAATGCTTCACTTTTTCCACATTTTGTTATGTTACAGCCTTAATCCAATATGGATTAAATTCATTATTTTATTCAAAATTCTACAAACAATACCGAATAATGACAACGTGAAAGAAGTTTGTATGAAATCTTTGCAAATTTATTAAAAATAAAAAACAAAAAAAAAAATCCCATGTACAGAGGTATTCACAGCCTTTGCTCAATACTTTGGTGAAGCTCCTTCAGCACCAATTACAGCCTCCAAGTCTTTTTGAGTATGATGCTACAAGCTTGGCACACCTATTTTTGGGCAGTTTCTCTCATCATTCTTCTTTGCAGGACCTCTCAAGCTCCATCAGGTTGGACGGGGAGCGTCGGTGCACAGCCATTTTCAGACCTCTCCAGAGATGTTCAATCGGGTTCAAGTCTGGGCTCTGGCTGGGCCACTCAAGGACATTCACAGAGTTGTCCCGTATCCACTCCTTTGTTATGTTGGCTGTATGCTTAGGGTTGTTGTCCTGTTGGAAGATGAACCTTCGTCCCAGTCTGAGATCCAGAGCGCTCTGGAGCAGGTTTTCATCAGGCATGTCTCTGTACATTGCTGCATTCATCTTTTCCTCCATCCTGACTAGTCTCCCAGTTCCTGCCGCTGAAAAAAAATCCCCACATGATGCTGCCACCACCATTCTTCACTGTAGGGAGGGTATTGGCCAGGGGATGAGCGGTGCCTTGTTTTCTTCATGACGCCTACCATTCAGGCCAAAGAGTTCAAATTTTTGTTTCATCAGACCAGAGAATTTTGTTTCTCGTGGTCTAAGAGTCCTTCAAGTGCCTTTTTGGTAAACTCCAGGTGGGCTGTCATGTGCCTTTTTCTGAGGAGTGGCTTCCATCTGGCCACTCCACCATACAGGCCTGATTGGTGGAGTGCTGCAGAGATGGTTGTTCTTCTGGAAGGTTCTCCTCTCTCCACAGAGAAACACTGGAGCTCTGTCAGAGTGACCATCGGGTTCTTGGTCACCTCCCTGAATAAGGCTCTTCTCCCCCAATCGCTGGGCGGCCCGCTCTAGGAAGAGTCCTGGTGGTTGCAAACTTCTTTCATCGACGGATGATGTAGGCCACTGTGCTCATTGGGAACTTTTTCTGTACCCTTCACCAGATCTGTGCCTCCATACAATCCTGTCTCGGAGGTCTACAGACAATTCCTTGGACTTCATGGCTTGGTTTGTGCTCTGACATGCAATGTTAACTGTGGGACCTTATCTAGACAGGTGTGTGCCTTTCTAAATCTTGTCCAATCAACTGGATTTACCACAAGTGGACTCCAATCAAGTTGTAGAAACATCTCAAGGATGATCAGTGGAAACAGGATGCACCTGAGCTCAATTTTGAGTGTCATGGCAAAGGCTGTAAATACTTATGTACATGGGATTTTTTTTTTTTCTTTCATTTTTCCAGAGCCCAGACTTGAACCCGATTAAACGTTTCTGGGGAGATCTGAAAATGGCTGTACACCGACTCTCCCCATCCAACCTGACGGAGCTTGAGAGGTCCTGCAAAGAAGAATGGGAGAAACTGCCCAAAAAATAAGTGTGCCAAGCTTGTAGCATCATACTCAAAAAAGACTTGAGGCTGTAATTGGTGCCGAAGGAGCTTCACCAAAGTATTGAGCAAAGGCTGTGGAAACTTCTGTACATGGGATTTATTTTTTTCGTTTATTTTTTAACCACTTGACGACCGCTCACTGTATATGTACGTCATTTTTTTAAAGATGGATATCTCGGTAACGGCAGCAGCTGCTGCCACAACCGAGGTATCCATCTTTAGGGCCGGCGATTCTGTACACGATAACGGTGGTCTCTGCGGCGGGTTCGCCGCGAGATCACCGTTATCGGCGGCGGGAGAGGTGCCACCCCCCCTCCCGCCGCTCTCCCGCACCCTCCGCCGCTTACCGGAGCCATCGGTAGCGGCGGAGGAGATCGGGACCTGTCACTGCTGAGGTACTGAGACGAGTGAGGCCAAGATGGCCCCCACCCGTCTCTATACCATGTGACGGCCGGAGCGACGTCATTACGATGGCTCCGCCCACTTCTCTTAAAGGCACAATTTTTTTTGTACGACTTTTTTTTTTTTGCATTTTAGTGTAAATATGAGATCTGAGGACTTTTTGACCTCAGATCTCATATTTAAGAGGACCTGTCATGTTTTTTTCTATTACAAGGGATGTTTACATTCCTTGTAATAGGAATAAAAGTGATCCAAATTTTTTTTTTTTTTAAACAGTGAAAAAATAAATAAAATAAAGTAAAATTTATAAAAAAAAACAAAAAAATTTTTAAAGCGCCCTGTCTCGACGAGCTCACTCACAGAAGCGAACGCATACGTGAGTAGCGCCCGCATACGAAAACGGTGATCAAACCACACATGTGAGGTATCGCCGCGACCGGTAGAGCGAGAGCAATAATTCTACCCTAGACCTCCTCTGTAATGCAAAACATGCAACCTGTAGAATTTTTTAAACGTCGCCTATGGAGATTTTTAAGGGTAAAAGTTTGACGCTATTCCACGAGCGGGCGCAATTTTGAAGCGTGACATGTTGGGTATCAATTTACTTGGCGTAACATTATATTTCACAATATAAAAAAAATTGGGCTAAATTTACTGTTGTCTTATTTTTTTATTCAAAAAAGTGAATTTTTTCCAAAAAAAGTGCGCTTATAAGACCGCTGCGCAAATACGGTGTGAGAGAAAGTATTGCAATGACCGCCATTTTATTCCCTAGGGTGTTAGAAAAAAAAACCATATATAATGTTTGGGGGTTCTAAGTAATTTTCTAGCAAAAAAACCTGTTTTAAACATGTAAACACCTAAAATCCAAAACGAGGCTGGTCCTTAAGTGGTTAATAAACTTGCAAAGATTTCAAACAAACTTGTCATTATAAGGGTATTGTTTGTAGAATTTTGAGGAAAATAATGAATTGAATCCATTTCAGAATAAGGCTGTAACATGACAAAATATGGAAAAAGTGAAGCGCTGTGAATACTTTCTGGATGCACTGTATACGACTTTCACTTTTTGAACTGACTTACTGAAATAAATGAACTTTTTGATGATATTCTAATTTTTCGAGATGCACCTGTATATGTGAACGGCCTTCATTGGTAATAATGCTTTTTTTTTTTTTTTTTACATGATGATATTGCGAAATCTGTGCTTTTCGGATTGCATCTGATCCGCATAGAATTCGCATAAGTGTGAACCGGCGCTAAAGACTGAACAAACGTCGGACATCTTTGCAGAAAAGTCCTCTCGTAATTTTGTTTTGGAAAACCGTAAGGCAACCCGCAGAACCAGATCCACTTCTCTCCAGTCTTCGTAAATGGCCCCTTCAGGCTGGCTTCGGCTTCCAGAGAAAAAAAAAAAATGCTAATTTTGCAGGGGATAGACCTCGGTTTGTATCTGCATGCTGCTTCCACTGTGGAATGTGGAACTACCGCTCAGAGCCTGGCTGTTCTGTTTTTTTTTTTTTTTTTTTTGCATTTTATAAGAACAGAGATTTAGTCTTGGAAAGCGTGAATGTGACTTTTTATTTGCATTGTATGTTAGTTGGATCTGTCAGTTCCGTCTCTGCATGCGTGTGTCCTTGACTTGATACATTGACCCCTTTTCCAAATTACAGCTGTCACTTGGCAAGCGTGTCTATCTAGGGAAAGGGTCACCGTCCACAGTTCACAGATATCGATGAATGAAATGCACTGTTTTAACAGGTCAAGAGTCTACACCGGGAGATTGTGAGAGCCCAGGAAGATGTTTAGTGCTGTTTGCAGGCCGAGATTGCGCATTTTTGTGGTCCTTCAGCTGTAGTCGTCATCGCTGTGCATGGTCACCCAATCGCAGACATAAATAAATAAAAATCATTTAGTAGGAAAGTACTTGCTTGTTGTTGGGAATGGTGAGCCCCCTTAGCTGTTGTCGTCTGTAAACAATGGTAACGAAATGGTGGAAAATGTCATCTGATTCGGGCTCCGTCCACACTAGTGCGGCTTCACATGCGACTTTGGACACGGAGGGGGAGATTTACTAAAACTGTTGCAGCTGTGTGCATAGTAACCAATCAGCTTCTGTCTTCAACTCGTTCATATAGGCCCGCTTCACACTTGTGCGATGCCAGACATCGCATGTAATTCGCAGCGCACTGCTGTTCACATTACATGCCATGTCTGTGCGGTGCGATATCAGCCATACAGATAGTATGGCTGATATCGCACCGCATTCGGTCCAAACACGCACAGGACCCTTTTTTTCTGTTCGGACCAGAATCGGATCGCATGTGTGCTCACACATATGCGATCTGATTCTGGTCCAAACTGTCAGTTCGCAGTGCGATATGCAAGCTGAACTGGGAGGTGTTGTTAGCAATGCATTGACACCCCCCCAGCGATTCGCATATGGCAGTGTGAACTGACATGCGAGTCGATGCTATGCAGGAACCCGCAGTGGATTTGCAGTGTTCTCGCATCGCACCAGTGTGAACCGGATCTTAAGCTCCATTCACACCTCGGTGTTCCATTTTTGCGGGCGGAATCGCCGTGATTCTGCCTGCGATTCAGAAATGCCGCAAATCGCGGGACGTCCTTGCGATCCCCGCTGTTTTGATTGGCACCAAATCGTGATTTTGCCACGATTATTGCTGAGGAATTGCAGTAAAAATGCGCAAACAGAATCGTGGGAAAAAGTGGAAGAACTTCTTTTGGGTGTGGGGCGTCCCACGATTCTGTTTGCGTTTTTTTTTTACTGCAATTCGTCAGCGATAAGCGTGGTAAAATCGCGCCGCGACTTCGCCACGATTGTCGCCCAACAAATCGCGGTAAAACAGTGCAAACAGAATCGTGGGGCGCCCTAAAAAAAAAGTGCAAGAACCTCTATTGGGTGTGGGGCATCCCGCGATTCTGTTTATCCGTTTTTAACCGCAATTCATCAGCGACAATCGCGGTAATTTCACGATTTGCAGCACCTTTACCGAATCGTGGGCAGAATCGCGACGATTCCACCCGCAAAACGGAATGCCAAGGTGTGAATGGAGCATTAAACTTTGACAATAAGGCCCGGTTCATACTAATGCGACAGTCGACTTTGGAGCACTTGTTGCATCAGAAGTTGGACCCTATTTGGTGCAATGGAACTGTTTTAATCGGTGCGACTTGTGTCGTTCCAACTTAGAAAAATGTTCCTGCACTACTTTTGGTCCAACTTTGGTACAACTTGCATTGACTTCTGTTAAAAGAAGTCGCATGCAAGTTATGCCGAAGTCCGACTTCAAAGTTGCGGGCAGTGTGAAAGTGGGCTCACACCTAGAAGCTGATTGCTGGTTACGTTTAGGGCTGCAACTAATGATTATTTTCATAATGGATTAGTTGGCTGATTTATTATTGGTTCGATTTCATTGATTTAATCTGATCCTCCAAGAACCTAAAAAAAAAAAAAAATTGGTGTGTAATGCCTTGTTTCTACTGAGCGGATCGGTTCAGTTTGGTTCGGTACGGTACGCTATTTTAGGTGTTTCCGTTATGAAAGCGGCCCATACAACTGAACCGAACTGTTCCATTCAGGGTCCTGCTTCAGATGTAAAGATTAAAAAAAGGCAATTTATTCTTGAAGATCAATATGCAGTGGTTACTATAAATAACCAGCTATTCGGTTAGAGTACAAAATATCGAATCCACTCTGAGAATAATAGATAGAAGATATATATACAGTATCTCACAAAAGTGAGTACACCCCTCACATTTTTGTAAATCTTTTCTTCTATCTTTTCATGTGACAACACTGAAGAAATTACACAATGTAAAGTAGTGAGTGTACAGCTTGTATAACAGTGTAAATTTGCTGTCCCCTCAAAATAACTCAATACACAGCCATTAATGTCTAAACCGCTGGCAACAAAAGTGAGTACACCCCTAAGTGAAAATTTCCAAATTGGGCCCAATTAGCCATTTTCCCTCCCCGATGTCATGTGACTCGTTAGTGTTACAAGGTCTCAGGTGCGAATGGGGAGCAGGTGTGTTAAATTTGGTGTTATCGCTCTCACTCTCTCATATTGGTCACTGGAAGTTCAACATAGCACCTCATGGCAAAGAACTCTCTGAGGATCTCAAAAAAATAATTGTTGCTCTACATAAAGATGGCCTAGGCTATAAGAAGATTGCCAAGACCCTGAAGCTGAGCTGCAGCACGGTGGCCAAAACCATACAGCGGTTTAACAGGACAGGTTCCACTCAGAACAGGCCTCACCATGGTCGACCAAAGAAGTTGAGTGTACATGCTCAGCGTCATATCCAGAGGTTGTCTTTGGGAAATAGATGTATGAGTGCTGCCAGCATTGCTGAAGGTTAAGTAAATAATTATTTATTATAAGGAGATATTCACAATTTCAGCATCACCAGCGCATTCGCACCGTGCGCCGCTTTGAGGGCACACTGAGGGCACCCTCAATTCAAAGTGCTGTGCCGCAATTGTGACTCCATGGTGGGGTGACATCATCGCGGCCCAGCCATTCAAATTGCTGGAGTGTGTGGACCCTGAGGCTGGATTCACACCTGAGCATTTTCAGCTCGTAAAACACCCGAAAAAAAACACCCAACAAGCAAAATCCCATTAATTTCAATGGCACCTGTTCCCATCTGAGCATTTTGTCACCTGAAGCAAAACGCCTGAAAAACGCCCTAAGCTCAGAAAAGAACACAAGCTTCTTTGGGGCAGATTCCAGGCGTTTTTTTGCCTTTTACATTGGTGACCTGAACAAAATCGCGGTAGAAACACGCGACTTTGAAACGCTCAGGTGTGAATGCAGCCTGAAGGAAGAACCAGTACAAGAAGGAAGCCTTAGCAGCTGCGACAGCATGCCGCTAGAGTCCTTTGTTTTAAAGGTAAGTCTGCCATAATCGGTGTTAATTTCGTCAACAAAAATAACGTTATTTTAGTCGGCTAAAACAAAACTAAAACTAAAATGGTATTTTAGTCAAAACGAAATTGAAATTTGACATATAAAAATTAACAGGGGTTGTATATCACAATGGCTAAATCTGTGTCTATAGTGCATGTCCACTACTCCAGGAGTATATAATGAGTTTGGAAACACTAGAGAATGCTTAAAGGGGTTGTAAAGGTTCGTGTTTTTGTACCTTAATGCATCCCAGTTTTTTGTGGTAAAATTAGGTGCCTCGGCTTATATTCGGGTCGGCTTATACTCGAGTATATTCGGTAGTTTTTTTTCAATATTTTTGGTCTTTTTTTTTTTTCGTTTTGTTTAGCAAACAATAAAAAAACCCAGTAGCGATTAATTACCACCAAAAGAAGTCTCTATCTGTTTAAAAAAACCGATAAAAACTTTGTTTGGGTACAGTGTTGCATGACAGCGCAATTGCCATTCAAAGTGCGACAGCTGAAAGTTGGCCTGAGCAGGAAGAGGGTGAAAGTGCCTGGTGATGAAGTGGTTAAAATGGCGGGGAGATTTCGAATTGCAGGCTGTCGGTGACATACAGAGTCCATCCAGCTGTTAGCCCAAGAGCTGAATCATTCGGAATCCTTTATCACAATCACAGCGCTTCTGCTTTGTGGTTTTTGGTAAAATCTCTTAATTCAGTCTGTAATATTCCAAGGATTTCCTGTGAGCTCGGGCTGCTGGCTCAGGCTTTGACTAAGCTTGTGGCAATGGACCACTGCAGAAGAGATCTATTGTGTGATGATGGCAGAGAATTGTAGATCTCATTAGCAATCATAAGCCACCCCCCCCCCCCCCCCCCCAAAAAAAATATTTTTACTAATTAATCTAATTATTAAAGGAATTGTAAAGTCTCACGGTTTTTCACCTTAATGCTTTCTATGCATTAAGATGAAAAACCTCCTGTGGTGCAGCAGCCCCCCCCCCCAGAGCCCCCCTTTTTTCTTACCTGAACCCGATCAGTCCAGCGATGAGCAACGAGCTCAGCAGCTCCAGCCGCCATCTCAGGTCCTCATTGGATAGATTGATAGCAGCAAGAGCCATTGGCTCCCGCTGCTGTCAATCAAGTCCAGTGACACGGGAGCCGTGGGTGGGGCAAGGCCTGCTGTCTGTGTCAATGGACGGAGCAGCAGGACTCGGGAGCGCGCCCGCACCGAAAAGTGGCTCTCCGTGGGGGGGCACTCGATGAGGGGGAGGAGCCAGGCGTGCCACCGCCAAAATTACTTAGAACCCCCAAACATTATACATTTTTTTTCTAACACCCTAGAGAATAAAATGGCGGTCGTTGCAATACTTTGTCACACCATAATTTTTTGAATTAAAAAATAAGACAACAGTACAGTTAGCCTAATTTTTTTTTTTATATTGTGAAAGATAATGTTAAGCTGAGTAAATTGATACCCAACATGTCACGCTTCAAAATTGCGCCCGCTCGTGGAATGGCGACAAAATTTTACCCATAAAAATCTCCATGAGCGACGTTTAAAAAAATTCTACAGGTTGCATGTTTTGAGTTGCAGAGGAGTTCTAGGGCTAGCATTATTGCTCTCGCTCTACCGATTGCAGGGATACCTCACATGTGTAGTTTGAACAGCGTTTTCATATGCAGGCGCTACACACGTATGCGTTCGCTTCTGCGCGCAAGCTCAAGCTCGGCGGGACGGGGCACGATTAAAATTTTTTTTTTAAATTATTATTTATTTTACCTTTTTATTTTTACGCTGTTCTTTAAAAAAAAAAAAATGTCACTTTTATTCCTATTACAAGGAATGTAAACATCCCTTGTAATAGGAAAAAAAAGCATGACAGGACCTCTTAAATATGAGATCTGGGGTCAAAAAGACCTCAGATCTCATATTTACACTAAAATGCAATAAATAAAAAAAAAAATATTTGTCATTTAAAAAAGTTAAAAGAAAAAAATGTCTTTTTAAGAGCTATGGGCGGAAGTGACATTTTGACATCGCTTCCACCCTGCAATGGTATGGAGACGGGTGGGGGCCATCTTTCCCTCGCTCGTCTCCATACCCAGCAAGGGAGAAGATCCGATCGCCTCTGGCGGAGGGAGGGGGGGGGCCCTCTCCCGCCACCGATAAAAGTGATCTTGCGGGGAATCCGCCACAGAGACCACTATTATCGGAAAGCGGACCGCCCACTGAAGAAGAGGATAACGGGGTTATGACAGCTGGCTTCAAAGTTAGGATGTATATCGGCATGTGGCGGTCCGTAAGTGGTTAAAAGTCTAAGGACTATAAAGGATGGTAGTGGAGGGTCCAACACTCAGGGCTGCCGTCATATGGGAACAGAAACCATTTTCCAGTTACACTGAAAAAACATGAGAGAGAGAGGCGCCTCTGGGTGCAGATATAGGAAAAGTCTAATAGACACTTAATACAGGCAACTCACATTTAAGAAGTCATAAACGGGCATGGATAAGTCCCAGCAAGGGGGTGATCTGGTCATCAGTTTGACAGTCCAATCCTGCCAGGGGGAAGCGCTTTGCTCGCTACAGCACCGCTGATGGTAAGAAGCCGGCCGCGGTGGAGACAGCTCAAAACGAGGCTTGAGGAGCAGTTGGTATACAGGCGAGGATGGATGATGTCACTGGAAAGCGACACGTTTCTTAAGCATGCGCGCTGTGGATGACATGGCAGCCGCGCTTCTTTTTTCAAGCTGGCTCATGGAATTCGGGAGCTACAATATAAAGTGTATAGGGGGGGAGGGGCCAGTGTAATAGGTACATAGTGATTGGCGGCACACTGAGGCAATAAATAACTCAACGGGGGTATTTACTAAAGGCAAAACCACTTTGCACTACAAGTGCACTTGGAAGTGCAGTTGCTGTAGATCCAAGGGGGACATGCAAGGAAAACAAAAAACCCAGCATTTTTGCTTGTACATAATTGGATGATAAAATCAGCAGAGCTTCCCCTCAGATTTACAGCGACTGCACTTCCAAGTGCACTTTCAAGTGCAAAGTGGATTTTCCTTTAGTAAATCAACCCCAATGGCTGACTCTATGTCTTGATAAGAGACGTCACTACATAATGGCAATTAGTAAACGGACACGGGGCAGTAGGAATAATTTTTAAGGGTAAAAGTTATGGCACCATTCCACGAGCGGGCGCAATTTTGAAGCTTGACATGTTGGGTATCAATTTACTCGGCGTGACATTATCTTTCACAGTATCAAAAAAATAGGGCTGTCTTTACTGTTGTCTTATTTTTTAATTTAAAAAAAGTGCATTTTTTCCAAAAAAAAGTGCGCTTGTAAGACTGCTGCGCAAATACGGCGTGACAGAAAGTATTGCAACGACCGCCATTTTATTCTCTAGGGTGTTAGAAAATAAATGTATAATGTTTGGGGGTTCTAAGTAATTTTCTAGCAAAAAAAAAAAAGTTTTTAACTTGTAAGCAACAAATCTCAGAAAGAGGCTCAGTCCTTAAAGTGTAAGTAAACCCTCCTATCGTTTTCAGTCAAGGAAGCTGCCATCTTTGCCTTTGTTTAATCAACAACTGCCATGATGCTTCACATGTGATTAGTTATGACACCAGCCATTGGATGGCTTGACAGTTTGGTTGAGAGCATAACCAATGGGAGTGTTACATTTCCGGCACATGCCGGAAATGAAACAGTTTTAGAATGGGTTTACTTCCGCTTTAAGTGGTTAAAAGGACTAAATCTACAACTCGTGATACATTTAGTGTAATGGTCAGTGGGAAGAATGCTCCTTACACTTTTGTGGTCAGCATTGGGAAGAATTACCCCCTGACAGATATCTAAAAACATCAATGGTGTCAGTGGGAACTTATCTAAGAGGCAGATATTGCTCAAGGAACCCCTAGCAACCTCCTGGAGGTTCCATGGAGCCCTGGTTGAGAAACGCTGCCCTAGTCTTTCAAAAATATAAATAAATACTGTGTTGGGACAGATTTCAAGATTTTCTTCACTGGAGCTTGTAAGCAAAAAATCATGGTCACCCAAAACAACACTGCTCTTACCATCACCACTTTCAGGCCCCTTTCACACGAACGGACTGGCCAAAACTGACAGGCGGACCTGAACGGGCGCTCCATGTAAGGCTATGAAGCCACGGATGTCAGCGGTGACATGTCCGCTGACATCCAACCTGCCAAAATCAGACGGATGGCCCTACGTTTGCATCTGTCCCTATCGGATCGGGTGAGATCTGACGAAAATCTCTCCATAGCGACCAGCGGCGCTCGACAAGCCCCTCCCCGCTCAGTGAGCAGAGAGGGACCTGTCATCCGCCGGCTCAGTGGAGATCAACGGACAGATCTCCCGCTGAGCCGGCGGACGGAGGCGGACTCCGTGGCAGCGGATCCGCCTCATGTAAATGAGGGCTTAACCTCTTCATACCTCCAAGATAATACTAATCTTAACATTTTTAAAAAAAATTGTAGCTTGCAGAGAAACCCGGAAGTGCAGTGCGGTTCTTAATGCGGGAAGCAGATGCTGCAATTTCCTGTGCAATTTCGGGTGCCATTAGGTCAAATAGAAATCCCATTCTTCCCTGTGGGCCTCGTTCATGCCTTTCTTTTGCAATTTAGTAGGAAAGGGAAACTATATGGACCCAATTATACCTACCATTAATAATAATATATTTTATTTATAGGTGCCTTTCAGAACACTCAAAGTCATCTTACAAAGCAACAGAGCAACAAAAAAGCAAATCAATAAAATATATATACAGTACATTACATAACCATTAAATTACAAAAAAAAAAAAAAAAATTACAAAAAAACAAATCAATGAAGTCAGACTCCAGCTTTCTCTACTGACTCTTTCCCCCTCCCTGATGCCATGCTTGAATAATTAAAAAAAAAAAACACGTTTCCTTTCCTTTCAGTCTTAAGGCGGAGTTCAACCCAAAAGTGGAACTTCCCCTTTTGTGATTGCTCCCCCCCTTCTGGTACCACATTTAGCACCTTTCAGGGGGGAATGGGGACCTGTTTTTAACAGGTCCCTGTCCGCAGTTCCGGGAGACGCTGCCGTGGTGGCGTCCCTCGGAAGTTTGGCCCCTCCTCCTCCTTTCTCCGCCGCCGGGCCAATCAGAAAGCGCAGCGTGCTTTGCGCAGTAGGGAACCGCCTGTGAAGCTGAAAGGCTTCAAGGCCGGTTTCCCTTAGTGGAGATGGCAACGGCAGCACCCGACAGTCGATCCGAAGGTGCCGACATCGCGGGCTCCCTGGAGGTAAGTGTCTATATAGTAAAAGTCAGCAGCTACAGCATGCGCGATCGTTGTTGCGGTGTGTCAGTCTGACACACTGCAACTCTGATCTAGGTAAAAAGTCTCTGACAGACACTCCTTTACCAAGTGATCAGCTGTGTCCAATCACGATGTAAAGAGGAAGAGCCGTTGATTGGCTTTTCCTAAGTCGTGTCTGATGGACGCGAGTAGAGGAGAGCCGATCGGCTGCTCTTCTGACGGGGGGGTGGTTTGTGCTGAGCGTTTATCGGCGCAGCCCCAGCTCGGATGCCCGCCCAAGACCACCAGGGATGGCCACCACTCTGGACCACCAGGTATGCCACCCTAGACCACCATGGAAATGCCAATCAGTGCCCAGGCAGCTGCCAATCAGTGCCAATGAAAAATGCCTGCCAGTACCACCAGTGATGCCTATCAATGCCGCCTTTAAGTGCACATCAGTGCCCAGCAGTGCCGTCTATCAGTGCCACCAATAAGTACACATCAGTGCAGCCTTTCAGTGTTGCCTATCAGTGCTTACCAGTGCCCCCTATTAATGCCCATCAGTGCCATCTCATCAGTGCAATCTCATTGGTGCCGCCTCATTAGTGCAGCTCATCAGTGCCCATCAGTGAGGGAGAAAACTTTACTTATTTACCAAATTTTATACCAAAAACAAAGAAAAACTTTTTTTTTTCCCAAAATTTTCGGTTTTCTTTTATTCGTTTAGCAAAAAATAAAAACCGCAGAGGTGATAAAATACCACCAAAAGAAAGCTCTATTTGTGGGAACAAAATTATAAAAAATTTAGTTTGGGTACAGTGTGGCATGACCGCGCAATTGTCATTTAAAAAGGTGACAGCTCTGAAAGCTGAAAATTTGCCCTGGACAGGAAGGTGCAAAAGTGCCCGGTATTGAAGTGGTTAAAGAGTTCGGCTTTAAACGTAACGGGAATAATAAAAATGGGTACATGATTACACAAACCTGTCTGGCAGAGGTGCCTAAATCATAAGAGTAGCTGAACAGCTTTACAGATCCTCCATCAGGCAACACTCTGTACTTCTGCTGGGTTTGGAGCAGTTTGGAGTTCAGCTTCACAAATATCACTTGGGTGAAATAAGAGCGGCATTGTCGGTCTATGCAGCTGATGTAAATAGTTCTATTTTTTGCTGTACATTTATTCTGCTCCATTACAGAATTTATAAGCCTCATCAACACCTAATAAATGTATTTATATATCTGGCTGTGGCGCGGTGACTTGACACCGAGTGTTGGTGTTCCCGGCGGAGTCGTTCTCTCGGTCAGAACGGTTCTGTATAAATTCGGTGATGGCTTGAACAGTCACCCGCTTTGTGTGAAGGGTCATTAAGGTATTGCAGTTCTGTATTTAAAGTCTAAATTATTATTATTTAGCTATTTGGTTAGGGATGTTGTTTTGATATGCGTAGAAAAAAAAAACAAACAAACCTCCAGCTTGGCACATAAAATAAACGTCTTTTGTATTTCCTTTTGGAACAATGTCACCACTTTCTGCTGTTTATGGCACCGTTCTGAAACTCCCATCTCTTGCTCACTACTTACAAAATAAACCTCTCCAGCCACGATCAGCTTGCTGGGTTACATGTATTAGGGAAGACGTTACAAGACTAGTAATCTTGCGGTAAGTAATTCATTATTATAGTTTTGGGACTATATTTAAAAGTGAATAGCTCGTGATCGAAGGGAGAACTATGGCCAAAATTAAAAATCGGCAGTAAATGCATCATCTGTAGTTGTGTTCATTTGAAATGAAGGGGTTGATTTATAAAAACTAGAGAGTGCAAAAAATGGTAGCCAATCGGCTTCTAACTTCAGCTTGTTCAATTAAAGTGAATGTAAAGCCTAAACATTTTTTACCTTAATGCATTCCTTGTATTAAGGTAAAAAAATATTTAGGTATCAGCATCCCCCCTCACCCCCCTTTTACTTACCTGAGACCTCATTTGATCCAGCATCGTGCACACCTGCAGGTCCTCTCTCTCCTCACTTCCGGGTCTCGCTGGCTTTGCTGGGGCATCGGGAGCCATTGGCTCCCACTGCTGTCAATCAAAGCCAGTGAGGGGGGGTGGGGCCGAGTCCCGCTGTCTGTCAATGGACGCAGCAGCGGGGCTTGGGTACGCGCACGTACGAGTACTTCCCATGGGGGGTACTGGACAGAGGGGAGGGGCCAGGAGCGGCAGCGGGGGACCCGAATAGAAGAGGTGCACAAAGCAGGTAAGTATTGACATGTTTGTTATTAAAAAAAAAAAAAATACCTTTACAATTACTTTTAAAGTGTTACTAAACCCAGGACTCTGCATTCGCTATATCTGGTCTCTCGCAGTACACAGAGCATGGAAATGAAATTATTTTAGTAAATATAAACTGCTAAATACCTTTTCTCATCAGCAGTATATAGCTGTTACATAGCAGGTGAGGTTGAAAAAAAGACACAAGTCCATCAAGTCCAACCTATATGTGTGATTATATGTCAGTATTACATTGTATATCCCTGTATGTTGCGGTCGTTCAGGTGCTTATCTAATAGTTTTTTTAAACTAGCAATGCTCCCCACTGAGATCACCGCCTGTGGAAGGGAATTGCACATCCTTGCCATTCTTACAGTAAAGAGCCCTCTACGTAGTTTAAGGTTAAACCTCTTTTTTTCTAATTTTAATGAGTGGCCACGAGTCTTAATAAAATCTCTTATGCAAAAAAGTTTTATCCCTATTGTGGGGTCACCAGTATGGTATTTGTATATTGAAATCATATCCCCTCTCAAGCGTCTCTTCTCCAGAGAGAATAAGTTCAGTGCTCGCAACCTTTCCTCATAACTAAGATCCTCCAGACCCTTTATTAGCTTTGTTGCCCTTCTTTGTACTCACTCCATTTCCAGTACATCCTTCCTGAGGACTGGTGCCCAGAACTGGACAGTATACTCCAGGTGCGGCCGGACCAGAGTCTTGTAGAGCGGGAGAGTTATTGATTTATCCCTGGAGTTAATTCTTTTTTTAATGCATGCCAATATTCTGTTTGCTTTGTTAGCAGCAGCTTGGCATTGCATGCCATTGCTGAGCCTATCATCTACTAGGACCCCCAGGTCCTTTTCCATCCTAGATTCCCCCAGAGGTTCTCTCCCCAGTGTATAGATTGCATTCAGATTTTTGCCAACCAAATGCATTATTTTACATTTTTCTACATTAAACTCATTACTCATTTGCCATGTAGTTACCCACCCCATTAATTTGTTCAGATCTTCTTGCAAGGTTTCTGCAATTACAGAGATTGAACTGTTTATCCCATCCTCCAGGTCGTTTATGAACAAATTAAATAGGATTGGTCACAGCACTGAACCCTGGGGGACCTCACTACCCACCCCTGACCATTCTGAGTACTCCCCATTTATCACCACCCTCTGAACTCGCCCTTGTAGCCAGTTTTCAATCCATGTACTCGCCCTATTGTCCATGCCAACGGACCTTATTTTGTACAGTAAACGTTTATAGGGAACTGTGTCAAATGCTTTTGCAAAATCCAGATACACCACGTCTACGGGCCTTCCTTTATCTAGATGGCAACTCACCTCCTCATAGAAGGTTAATAGATTGGTTTGGCAAGAAGTATTCTTCATGAATCCATGCTGATTACTGCTAATGATACCGTTTTCATTACTAAAATCTTGTATATAGTCCCTTATCATGCCCTCCAAGAGCTTGCATACTATTGATGTTAGGCTAACTGGTCTGTAATTCCCAGGGATGTATTTTGGGCCCTTTTTAAATATTGGTGCTACATTGGCTTTTCTCCAATCGGCTGGTACCATTCCAGTCAGTAGACTGTCAGTAAAAATTTGGAACAATGGTCTGGCAATTACTTGACTGAGTTCCCCAAGTACCCTTGGGTGCAAGCCATCTGGTCCCGGTGATTTATTAATGTTAAGTTTCCCAAGTCTAATTCTAATTCTGTCCTCTGTTAGCCATGAGGGTGCTTCCTGTGATGTGTCATGAGGATAAACACTGCAGTTTTGGTTACTGAAGCCCTCCAATTCCCTTGTGAAGACTGAGGAGAAAAATAAATTCAATACCTTCGCCATCTCCCCATCCTTTGTAACCAGATGTCCTTCCTCATTCTTTATGGGGCCAATATGGTCTGTCCTCCCTTTTTTTTTACTGTTTACATGCTTAAAGGATTTCTTGGGATTTTTTTCCTCTCTTCCGCTATGTGTCTTTCGTGTTCTATCTTGGCCACCCTAATTGCACCCTTACATTTCTTGTTGCAGTCTTTATAAAGTCGGAATGCTGATGATGATCCCTCAACCCTGTATTTTTTTTGAAGGCCTTCTCCTTTGCTTTTATATGCATTTTTACATTGGAGTTAAGCCATCTAGGACTTTTGTTCCCTCTTTTAAATGTATTGCCCAATGGGATGCACTGGCTAATGCCCTTATTTAATATGCTTTTAAAGTGAACCCATCTCTCCTCCGTGTTGTTTGTTCCTAAGATTTTATCCCAGTTTATGCCTTCTAGCAAGGTTCGTCGTTTAGGGAAGTTGGCTCAGTTGGTTTAGGGAAGAAGTCTTGTGACTTCTATCAGTGTAGGAGGAGTTTTCTGACTGTCCTATGAGCCTGCAGGACCCCTGACCCTCTGTCTGGACAGTGCTGATTGGCCCTGTGCCGATCACATTCACCCTTCCAAGAAAAAAAAAAAACTCCCTAGCAATACACACCAATCTGAGCATATGCAGAGTGACTCCAAAGGCTGTCTTATCAGGAGATGTTGGGGACAAGAGAAGAAGGGGAGTATCAGTGAAGACGGGTTCAAACAACCTTCTTACACAATGCAGA
This sequence comes from Lithobates clamitans, assembly GCA_037952925.1. Taxonomy (NCBI): domain Eukaryota; kingdom Metazoa; phylum Chordata; class Amphibia; order Anura; family Ranidae; genus Lithobates; species Lithobates clamitans. Next base: position 4,589,472 of record JBBGZY010000680.1, on the reverse strand, counting down.
GGATTAACCCCTTAGGTTCCCTAGTGAGTATAACAAGCATGCTTTACTGAATATACAGCCTGATTGTACTGTTGTGGGTTTGGTAAAAACAGAAACTGGAAGCTGATTGGTTTCTTTGCAGAGCTGCAGCAAATTTTGCACACTCCAGTTTTAGTAAATCAACCCCAAAGTTTTTTCCTCTGTAGGTGTCGGTTCACACGCATTCATGTGCAATTCAGTTTTCAGCCCATTCTTTTAAATAGGCTGAGATCGCCCTGAAGCGCACCAAAAGTAGCGCATGCAGGACTTATAAAATTGCACTACAACTTGATCACATGGTGCTGCAGTACCATGCAATACAGTGCAGGCAGACACAGTGCATTTGCAATCTGCATTTGGGGTGTCGTTAGGTTTACATTGACTCCCGCAACAGATCTCCCATCCAGGGCGCTTTGAATGCGGTGTGGCAAACACACAGGGAACATGGGTTTCCCACACTGCCTTCTGGTGTGAATGGGGCCTAAAAAAGAAGTATGGGGTTATGAAAAAGTGACTGTCAGTGACCGCTCTCCTATTTTGATTCTCCAGTACTCACTGGAGCACTGGGCTGAAAGGAGACGGGCAGCAGTTATCGACTGTGCACTGATTTACAAATTTGGGAAAGAAATAATGGGATGGATTTACTAAAGGGAAATAGACTGTGCAGTTTCAACTGTGCGCCTTGCAGTTTTTTTTTTTTTTAGTAAATGTCAGTGTGGTAAAGTTTCACTTTGTAAAGAAACCCAATCAGGCGCAAGGAAAAAAAAAAAAACAAATGCATTTTTGCTTGCACATGATTGAGTGATGGAAATCAGGAGAGCTTCACGACATTGAATAAAGTCCTGTACACACAGACAGAATGTCGGGAGACATTTGCCAGTTCCAAAAAAAAACAGCCGACATTCTGCCTGTGTGTATGTCAGTCTGTCCGAAAGAAGACGGCTGTTTGGCCCGCTTCTGTGGGAAGACCGACTACTGTTCAGCACTTTCAGCCAATGGCAGAGAGCACTGATCAGAGTTTTGTGAGCTCAGAGGGGGAGATCGCTGGACTAACCTCGCATGGTTAGTACAGTGTCTCCGACCGGAGCTTTAAGTGTGTACCCGGCTTAAGCTCTGGAGAAAATTATTGCAACTGCACTTGCAGAGTGCACAGTCTATTTGCCTTTAGTAAACCAACACCAATATTTCATAAAAATGTATGCCTGAATAGTAGGGGTGCTGAAATGAATCGATGCATCGCGATTCAGTTGTCCCCGATGCGGCATCGATGCATACGACCAGAAAATCGATTGCCGGGTGACATCATCCCGAATTGCCCCGCCCCTCCTGGAAGAGCGCTCCGAGCGTATTGGTAAAATTACTGTTTTAATAAATCCCATGTTACAATGAATGAAGTGCCCCGCTGTATGTGCTTTTTAAAAAAATAGGGAATGTTTTACCGAATTTCACAGTACAATACATCCCGCTCATGTGACAGCCCACCTCTCCTCTCACGTCTGATGTCTCTCCTGAGTCCTGACGTCAGCGGGGAATTCTCAGCCCCGCCTGCTGACTGTAGCTATCAGATCAGAAGAGAGGCGGGCGAGGCTGAGAATTCTCCGCTGATGTCAGGACTCAGGAGAAACATGAGACGTGAAAGGAGAGGAGAGAGGCGGGCCAGGCAGTCACACGAGCGGAATGTATTGTACTGTGAAATTCGGTATGCAGTTCCATATAAAAAGCATATACAGTGGGGCACTTCATTGATTGTAACACAGGATTTATTAAAACACAGTAATTTTAACAACAGAAAGGTGCAAACAGGAATGCCAGGGAACTGTCTGTCAGCACCAGTGGCGGCCCGTGCATTGTGGGGGGTGGGTTAGTGAAGTGATGGCTGCATTTGATTGGCACAAGTGGCTGCATTTGATTGGCACAAGTGGCTGCATACAATGGGCACAGTGGCTGCATACGATGGGCACAGTGGCTGCGTTTGACGGGCACAAGTGGCTGCATTTGATGGGCACAGTGAGGCTGCAATTAATGGGGGAGGTTCAGTATTTTTCAGTTTGTTTGCGCCCCCCCAAAAATTTTGACCACCAGCTGCCACTGGTCAGCACAGAGACAGTACAGGGAACTTCACAGGGCTGTTTGAAAGCTGTGGATTGTAATCCCTCCTGACCTCCCAGCAACAGTGTGTGTGAATGCCTGTACCCTGTAGTGCACCGGATTAGTGCACTTTTAAAGGGAGTGAGGTTATTTTTAATTCAAAGCGGAGTTCCAGTCAATTTTTTGTTTATTAAAAGTCAGCAGCTACAAAAAAAGTGCATCTTCTGACTTTTAATAAAGACACTCACCTGTCCCACAATCCAGCGACGTGGCGTCTACGGCGCTGGCAATACTACTGTGGACATCCGGCTGTGACAGCTTGCAGCTTCACAGCCGGGTGCGCATGTCTCACTGCGCTGTCCTGCATAGCCGGGCAATCTTTTGGGACCTGTGATGTGTCCCAGAAGATTGCAGGGAGAAAGGGCCGCCTAGGCGGCCCAAGCGGAAGTGGGAGCTTTTCGGCCATTTCGGTGTTGAAAGTGAGAAGCCCAGTGGAAGGCCTGTTTCTGTCTCTGTGCCTGCAAATGTGAAAGCCATCCATGACACGATCACGGAGGACCGCCGAATATCAGTCAAAAGTATTGCTACATATCTTGGAATATCATGTGAGAGAGTTGGTGTCATTATCCACAACGACTTGGAAATGAGAAAGCTTGCAGCATAGTGGATCCCAAAACTTTTGACTTTTGCAGGCACAGAAACAGGCCTTCCACTGGGATTCTCAATTTCAACACTGAAATGGGCAGTTTTAAAATTGACAACCCAATTTTGCATATGAAGGGCCACTGTCACCCAAATTTTATGATATTTCATCATGGATCTGCTTTGTATCTTTCCCTTGGAGAAACAGGACCTTGATTATAGTCCTATGTTCTTCCACATTGAATTTTTCTGGAGGTGCTGCCATGTTCAATTTGGACCTGAAAAAGAAAGATAGGTTAAAATCATAGCTAGTTGATTTTTGTACCATTGAATATAGACAAATTGGCCAGTACACCCTGCAATATACAGCTTCCTAGTTCAATATTTTCTGGGTAAGGCTCTGTACTTATCAGCACCCCCCCATAACCCCCTCGCACTCACAAAATGCTTGATTAGAATTGTCCCCTGAGTTACATGGATTTTAGACATTCACTGCAGTGTTTTATTTTGTAGACAAAATATTTTTATCAGCTGTATGTTTTCAGTGATGAAAAATAAATGAAAATAAAATTTGAATTAAAGGGGTTGTAAACCCCCATGCTTTTTCACCTTAATGCATCCTATGCATTAAGTTGAAAAAACACCTGGCAGTCACCGGCCCCCCAGCCCCCCCATTTTACTTACCCGAGCCCTGGAACTTGTCCCACCGGGGACGCGCTCTTCCTCTGCCCGTGGTTCTCGGCTCTTGAGTCAATAGATTGATAGCAGCGCAACCATTGACTCCCACTGCTGTCAATCAAATCCATTGACGCGGGGGGGCAGGGCCGAGTTATACATTCGGTGGCTATGGACCCCGAATGCTGGAGTCGGGAGCGTGCCCGCAAGGTAACCCCCTCTCGGATGTGCTTCCCCTAGGGTGTTATCTGATGCGGGTAGGTGCCACCAGAGCCGCTGGTGGACCCCAGAAGAGCAGGTTCGGGGCCACTCTGTGCAAAACAAACTGCACAGTGGGGGTAAGTATATGTTTGTTATTTAAAATAAAATAAAAAACCTTTACAATCACTTTAAGTCAGTTGATGAAAACTATGATGAAAATTAATTCCAATGTTCATTTAGTCAACTAAAATCTCCAGTATATTTTAGACTACTACAATCTACATTTCGTTAAATTGTAATACATTATTTACATAATTCTCTAGAATTGCCAAAATTATTATATACCCCTGGTTATTATTTATGGTATTAAGGGTTGAACATGCACTACAGACTAAGTGCCGGTTTACACTACAGCGACTTGGGATCCGAGTTGTCAGACCTCAAGTTGCCCCAAGTCACTGGACATAAGAAAATCCATTGAAGTGAATGAGAGCCGTCTTAATGTACACTACTGAAGTTGCTCCAACTTCAGAAAAGGTTCCTGTACTACTTCAAGGCGACTTCTAGGCAACTTGTACCCATAGATTTCAATGGAAGTTGCCTCCAAGTCGGATCTCCATCTATATTGAAGCGACTTTACAGGAAAAAAAATTAGTTTACCTAGTCAAATCCCTCCCTCCCAGAGAGCTGATTATTCTGTGATTGGCCACAGCCAAAGTCGCCTGTCCTGGAGTCGACTTTAAGTTGCGTTGTAAGTTGCTTAAAGTCGCGCTGAATTCGCCTCCAAATCGCCTTGCAAAGTCGCGCTGAATTTGCCTCCAAATCGCCTTGCAAAGTTGCCCCTGTGTGAGCCGATCCTCAGATTAGTCGTTGTGATACATAATGTCTTTGTTTATGAAACTTGGTTTTATTTATAAACAAAAATATTGCTTTTTGACAAATAGAACTGCAACTTTATAATATAAAAATGCCAGGCTGCAAGTGGGGGTGGGGAAGTAAATGGGAGTGAGGGAGCGCACAGGGCAGAGAACTGGACGGTCTGGGGGGAGGCTGTTATGTTACACAGTGGTAAGCACTGTTACCTTACTGAGAGGGGAAACCCTCACCACGTCACATCCAGACAGACACAAATCTGACGGAGGAGTTCCTCTTCTGTGGTTTGCAGGGCATTGTTCCAGAACTCGCAGGCAGAGAGCAGGAGCCTGCGTCCCTCAGCCAATATAGCTTGCCGATAGAGTTGGGGGGGGGAGGGGGTCCTGGGGATGTAACAAACAGGCGGAGCTCCGAGGAAAGCGGAGGTTCAGGTGGGTACTTGAGATTTAATTAACTAAAATACTTTTTAGATTGTAAGCTCTAATGAGCAGGGCCCTCTGATTCCTCTTGTACCAAATTGTAATGTAACTGTAATGTCTGCCCTCATGTTGTAAAGCGCTGCGCAAACTGTTGGCGCTATATAAAACCTGTATAATAATAATAATAATAAATAAAATACGATTAAAACTAAAACAATTCAGATGACTAACATACAACTAAAACTAAAATAGCATTTTAGTCAAAAGACTATGACTAAAACTGAATCGAAATTTGACACCAAAATTAACAGCGCTTCACTGAAGGTCCTGCAGCAACTCCGAATAAAAAAAAATTAAACATAAAATAAAGTTATATGCATTTATCAATAATGTTTAAGTGACTAGAGCTCTCCTTTTAAGCCATTGCATTTTATACTACTAAGTACCGCAAAGGCTTGTGTTTCTGGCTTTTTTCATGAGTCAGTTTGTTTTTTATGATCACACAGATTTTCATTTCTTTGTGAGCCATAAATGTCCTTTTTGAGTTTGGTACTTTTATCACTGCCAACTTTTTTTTTTGGCTGTATGACATTAAATCTGTAATCATTTTAGTGTGTCTTTTATTTTTTTTTTTTTTTATTCCTCTCTACCCTTGTTGAAGAAATTATAGATAACGGATCATGCGTCATCCTCACTAAATACCTGAAAAACCACAAAATCTTCTTGACAATGGTCTCCTGCCTTTGAGCTCCAACACAGACTGTGCTCTGTAAGTCAGACACTGCTGAAATTGACTTGCCTCTTCTTTTTCTATCTGGAAGGATGGTGACCACTGGCATTGAAGGAAACCTGTAATGACTTTGCTCAGACATCAAAGCTTATGCCAGCAGCTGATTGGAGCGTGTCACCTCTAATTAAGGGGGCGGGGGGGAGTGTTGAATTTCTGCAGAGAGACCACTGCTTCCACACTGAGAATGAGGGTCTTTCTCTGCCGCATGCTGGCAAGGTATAGGCTAGTCTATTCAGGCTGTTGCTGCATTCTTGTAAGGACCCATTCACTCCATCTCGCACATGTTATGCTCCATTTAACCTGTGTGCTGGTTGGTGTGCCATCGTCTAAGGGCGGTGCATTGATCCAAAGCATTGCACTTTTTTTTTTGCTTTGGAAAAAAGACGTTGGTAAATGTTGTTCTCCACAACTTGTTGCAACACGCTGTGGTGCAATTGCATTGCGCCGTGTAAAAATGCACATGTATGGTGTGAACAGAACACATAAAGAGCAATTGTTTTCTGTGTGGCCTTGTGTAGATCCTTTGTTGAATAATGTAGATCAATGCAACACAGTGCACTTAGTGTGAACTAGCCCTTAGACCCCATAGCGGTGGCTGGTAGAGGAACAGCTGCACGCAGTGTGTGTAAACAGCAGCAGTTGTGGACAGATTTGCTTCCAAAGACAGCATTTCTAGATGAACACAAACTGGTTGCTGCTAATTGGGCAGTTTGTAGGTGCCTATTGCACAGAGGCCGCACTTAGCGGCCTCTGATTGCAGCAGCCTATCCACCATCATTCACTTGTTTGAACAAGGCTTAAGGTGTCCATCACATGGGCGTTTACCTGTATAAACTGAATTCCAGTGCCAAGAATCTGTGAAGGGGTGTCTGAGCCTGGATGCATCTGACTTCATCCAGGCTTGGACATTCGTCCCTGACTTCATCCAGGCTCGGACATCCGTCCCTGACTTCATCCAGGCTCGGACATCCGTCCCTGACTTCATCCAGGCTCGGACATCCGTCCCTGACTTCATCCAGGCTCGGACATCCGTCCCTGACTTCATCCAGGCTCGGACATCCGTCCCTGGCTTCATCCAGGCTCGGACATCCGTCCCTGGCTTCATCCAGGCTCGGACATCCGTCGCTAACTTCATCCAGGCTCGGACATCCGTCGCTGACTTCATCCAGGCTCGGACATCCGTCCCTGACTTCATCCAGGCTCGGACATTCGTCGCTGACTTCATCCAGGCTCGGACATTCGTCGCTGACTTCATCCAGGCTCGGACATCCGTCGCTGACTTCATCCAGGCTCGGACATCCGTCGCTGACTTCATCCAGGCTCGGACATTCGTCGCTGACTTCATCCAGGCTCGGACATCCGTCGCTGACTTCATCCAGGCTCGGACATCCGTCGCTGACTTCATCCAGGCTCGGACATCCGTCGCTGACTTCATCCAGGCTCGGACATCCGTCGCTGACTTCATCCAGGCTCGGACATCCGTCCCTGACTTCATCCAGGCTCGGACATCCGTCCCTGACTTCATCCAGGCTCGGACATTCGTCCCTGACTTCATCCAGGCTCGGACATCCGTCCCTGACTGCATCCAGGCTCGGACATCCGTCCCTGACTGCATCCAGGCTCGGACATCCGTCGCTGACTTCATCCAGGCTCGGACATCCGTCGCTGACTTCATCCAGGCTCGGACATTCGTCCCTGACTTCATCCAGGCTCGGACATCCGTCCCTGACTGCATCCAGGCTCGGACATCCGTCCCTGACTGCATCCAGGCTCGGACATCCGTCACTGACTTCATCCAGGCTCGGACATCCGTCGCTGACTTCATCCAGGCTCGGACATCCGTCGCTGACTTCATCCAGGCTCGGACATCCGTCGCTGACTTCATCCAGGCTCAGACATCCGTCGCTGACTTCATCCAGGCTCGGACATCCGTCGCTGACTTCATCCAGGCTCGGACATCCGTCGCTGACTTCATCCAGGCTCGGACATCCGTCGCTGACTTCATCCAGGCTCGCTCCCTGATTGCAGATAATCACTTAGGCCCCTTTCACACGGTCTCTCCGATCAGGTCCGTCTGTCAGTTTTTCAGGCGGTAAATTAAAAATAAATTGCGCTAAATTAAATTAAATGGTTGTGTAATATTAATGGATTTGTGTTCATATGCACATTAAGAAAGAAGAAGGAAGAAAATCCATAAAGTGACGAAGTCCTATCAATCCTTTACACTTTCACCAAAATATTTGTGAATTTTCAAGAAAAGCCTCCACCTCATAGAATGGCCGCTTACCAGCTCCTCATGACCTTCTGTTACGGGAGGTCTTTCACGCTTGTCACTATATACCCAAACAGGGTCTTTGACCGTCCAGGGGGATCGCACAGTCAAGCTTCCACTGCCCGAAAATGGATTTGATAACATGTGAGCCCCAAAAAGAGATAAGGCCTCCATAGTATAAATTCTTCAGTGTTTATTATTTTAACCATTTGCCGACCAGCTGCCGCAGTTTTACTGTGGCAGAATGGCATGGCTGAGCAAAATGACGTTATGTTACGTCGCTTCGCCATGTGGCCGCTAGGGGCACGTGCATGCCCGCTGCTCTCCCCCGGAGCCGATGTAAGTGCCCGTCGGTCATGATCACGCGATCGCTGCTGACACACCAAGAACCGGGATCTGTGTGTGTAAACACACAGTTTCCGGTTCTCTGAGGGGAGAAGAGACAGATCGTATGAACAGCGATCTGTCATCTCCCCTACACAGTCCCACCCCCATCAGTTAGAACACACACAGAGAACACGATTAACCCCTTGATCAGCCCCTAGTGTTAATCCCTTCCCTGCCAGTGACATTTTTACAGTAATCAGTGCATTTTTATAGCACTGATCGCTGTATAAATGCCAATGGTCCCAAAAATGTGTCAAAAGTGTCCGATGTGTCCGCCATAATGTCGCAGTGCCGATAAAAATCGCACATCGCCGCTATTACTAGAAAAAAAAAATAATAATAAAAATGCTATAAAACTATCCCCTATTTTGTAGACGCTATAACTTTTGCGCATACCCATCAATATACGCTTATTGCAAATTTTTTTTTTTTTTAACCAAAAACATGTAGAAGTATATCATCCTAAACTGAGGAAAAAAATGATTTTAATATATATTTTTGGGGGATATTTATTATAGCAAAAAGTAAAGAATATTGCGTTTTTTTTTTTTTTTTCAAAATTGTCGCTCTTTTTTTTGTTTATAGCGCAAAAAATAAAAACCACGGAGGTGATCAAATACCACCAAAAGAAAGCTCTATTTGTGGGAAAAAAAAAGGACGTCAATTTTGTTTGGGTGCAACGTCGCACGACTGCGCAATTGTCAGTTAAATTGACGCAGTGCCGAATTGCAAAAAGTGCTCTGGTCAGGAAGGGGATAAAATCTTCCGGGGCTGAAGCTGTTAAAGTAGGTTGCACATGCATCAAAGAATAAGTTGTATAGCATAAAGTAAAGCCGGCTGGCTAAAAGTAGCAGCCCATGTATCGGGACTTGTGCTTTTTTGCAGTTTTTCAGGCGGACCTGATCAGACACTTCATTCACCTATATGGAGCGGCGGAGGTCAGCGTTGACATGTCTGCTGACATCCGCCAATATCCGATCCTGTCTGTGAAATCCAGACGGATGGTGACCCTATTTTTCATCCGTCTGGAAGATCAGATCGGATGAAAACGGACAGGCGGTCCGTTTTCATCCGATCTCCCCATAGAGCCTGTCATTACTTTATAGAAGCTGTGCAACTACCACTTTTTACATGCACCTGTCATTCCAGCTGCAAGGATCGGCTGAATCGTGCTGCTGGAATCTGGTATATGCGTCAGTGTAAAGGACACCATAGACTTTGAACACCTTTGTCTTGCTGCACCTGGAATGTATTTAGCTGATTTAAACTGAACGTTGAAATGAACGCTTTCTTTGCAGGGAGTTTTCCTTTTTCTTTTTGTTTGTTTATTATGTTTTTAACGCAATGGTCACTTTAATGTTTGCACATTTTTAATGCTTGTATTTTATTTAGTTCTCTTTGTTTCTGTATGTGTGAATGTTTGGTGGTCTGAACCATTTTCAGAACTGTACAATACCTAAGGAAGAACCCTAATCGTTTTCAAAAGCTTGCATCTTTGAAGCTGCTCTTTAAAGGATTTTTTTTTTTTATTATTAAAACATTAAACATGTTATACTCACCTGCTCTGTGCAATGATATTGCACTAAGCAGCCCCTGAACCTCCTCTTTTGGGGTCGTCTGGTGGCGATCTTGGCTCCTCCTTATCTGTGTCTGCCTCCATACAAGTGGTTGCTATCGGGGCAGATGGGTGGGTTTGATCCTGATACGGGCTGTGTGCATCTATTGACATAGCGTAGTTCGGCTCCCCCTACCACTCTCTGCTCACAGGATTTGACTGACAGCAGCAGGAGCCGATGACTCCCACTACTCTCAGCCAAGCCTGTGAGAGAGAGGTAAAGAGACAGAAGACCGTCAGATGGGCACAGCCCTGGTTCAATACAGGGAAGTATGGGGGGGCGGTTTAAAGCAAGTGGCAAAATGTTTTTTTACAGTAATGCAGGGAATGCATTGAGATTAAAAAAAAATATTTTCAGAACCACTTTAATAACTGAAAATATCTCTAAAACCAAAAAAGGTTTCCCTTTTGGATGATAGAGTGGGGAAAGGTCAAAACCCCAGTTAGTGTCCCATTGGGGAGATTTGCCTTCACTTCGTGCCCTATAGACACAACAAGAGGTGAGGGAAATGCCCTCTTTGACAGTTGTTCCTTATTCAGTTACAAATCTTCAGCTAATGAAGACCAGAAGTATGATGGTGGTATGCAGCACATAAACAGTTGTATGTTAGGAAGGTGGTTGGCTGGCAGATGTCGAGAATGGCAGCCAATCAGGTATTTTTCCACCACACCGCTGCCTTCCACAATGTTCTACATATGAGCAAGGATTTCTTGGTATCAAATACTCCTTGCCTTTTTATTTATAGCAGTGGTATCCAAACTGTGGCCTGCGGGCCGAATGTGGCCCTTTGCTTGCCTTTATTCGGCCCTTGGTGCACACTTCCTTCCATTGACACCAAAGACGGAGCACTATTCATCTCACTGGCACCAACAATGGGGCACTATTCCTCCCACTGACAACAGAGATGGGGGACTAATTCTCCCACTGACACCAATAATGGGGCGCTATTCCTCACACTAACACCAACAGTGTAATTTTTTTACTCCCACTGACCACCAAGCCTATGGCATTGTTTACTCCTACTGATAGTGGGGCATTTTCTACTCTCACTGGACACAGTCCAGCCACCTTTTGAAGGGCAGTAAACTGGCCCTTCGGATAGCTCCGCTCGGGACTACGAGTGGAGCCGAAAGTAAACGAGAGCCGCCGGAAAGAGCCGAGGACCGGCTCTGTGTATTTCGGCGCCGGTGGCGCCATTTTCAAATCGCGGTCGGCGATTTTGACAGCTCGGGATCGCAGGGGATCGGGGTATAACACGCACCTGCGATTTTCCCCCGATTTTAAGGGGAAAAAAAGTGCGTGTTATACGCCGATAAATACGGTAATTGCAAAGCCCCTCTTTGCCATGAAATGAACTTAATCCCATAAAAAAACATTTCCACTGCATTTGTGAAGAAGGCTTCAGGGCACCCAAGAAAGTCCAGCAAGCGCCAGGAACGTCTCCTACAGCTGATTCAGCTGCGGGACCGAGGCACCACCAGTCCAGAGCTTGCTCAGGAATGGCAGCAGGCAAGTGTGAGGGCATCTACACGCACAGTGAGAAGACTTTTGGAGGATGGCCTGATGTCAAGAAGGGCAGCAAAGAAGCCACTTCTCTCCAGGAAAAACACTAGGCACAGACTGATATTCTGCAAAAGGTACAGGGGTTGGACATCTGTGGACTGGGGTAAAATCATTTTCTCTGATGAATCCCTTTGTTTGGGGCATCTGGAAGAAACCTTGCCTGGAGAAGCAAAGGTGAGCACTACAATCAGTCTGGAGTCATGCCAACAGTAAAACATCCTGAGACCATTCATATGTGGGGTTGCTTCTTAGCCAAGGGAGTGGGCTCACTCACAATTTTGCCTAATGCTGCGTACACACGACCGGAATTTCCTGCAGAAAAGGTCAGACGGAATCACTCCGTCGGACATTCCGATCGTGTGTGGGCTGCATCGGACTTTTTCTTTCTAAAATTCTGACGGACCTAGAAATAGAACATGTTTCAAATCTTTCCGACGGAATCAGTTCCTATCGGGAAAACCATTCGTCTGTATGCTATTCCGACGGACCAAAAACAACGCAAGGGCAGCTATTGGCTACTGACTATTGAACTTCCTTTTTCTGGTCCTGTCGTACATCATCGCGTTCTAAACGATCAGACTTTGGTGTGATCGTGTGTAGGCAAGTCCGTTTCAGCGGAACTCTGTCGGAAAGACCGTCGGAGTCTGTTCTGACGGAAAGTCCGGTCGTGTGTACGCGGCATAAGAACTCAACCATGGATAACGAATGGCACAAAAACGTCCTCCGAGAGCAACTTCTCCCCACCATCCATGAACAGTTTGGTAATGAACAATGCCAGCATGATGGAGCACCTTGCTATACGGCAAAAGTGATAACGAAGTGGCTTGGGGGAGTAAAAAATATCAAAATTTTGGGTCCATGGCCAGGAAACTCCCTAGACCTTAATCCAATTGAGCATGTGGTCAGTCCTCAGGAGGCGTGTGAACAAAAAATACCCCACAAATTCTGACAAACTCTAAGCATTGATTATGCGAGAATGGGCCGCCATCAGTCAGGATGTGGCCCAGAAGTTGATTGAGAGCCTGCCAGGGAGAATTGCAGAGGTCTTGAAAAAGAAGGGTCAACACTGCAAATATATTGACTCTTTGCATAAACTTAATGTAATTGACAATAAAAACCTTTGATGCTGATGGAATGCTCATAATTATACTTCAGTATACTATAGTAGCATCTGACAAAAAGATCTAAAAACACTGAAGCAGCAGACTTTGTGAAAATGAATATTTGTGTCATTCTCAAAACTTTTGGCCACTGCTGTATCCACATAGGTGTACAATCTCTGTATGCAATATATTGGAGTTCAAATGTACTTCTCTCATCTGACTTCTGACCCTATTACCTAAACTTCACCAAACTACTATATATTGCCATTTATATCTCTATTATGAAGGCAAACTGCAGGATAAACAATTCCCTGTTTGGTGGCCGTGATTACCAGCATTTGTCATTTCCACAGACAATGAGGCTCCAATAACTCTATAATTTCATTGTGGCCATTCATCTATTCTCAATAGTTGTGCTCAGCAACCTGCTTATTAATGGAAATAGCAATTATGTAAATAGAGTTTAGGGCAATGTCATCAAAGTTTATTGGGACTGGCTCGGAATACGGGATATTTAAATCCACTTGACCAGTTTTCCATTCAAGCGCATTGTATAATTTGTGTGGCTGTTTGGTTTGGATCTTTTCTGGTTGTCTCTTGCCATGAATTTCATTCTGGGGACACCTTGACCCGTAACCAACTTCCCTTTATCATTGTATGTGAGAAATTATTAAAATCTTATCATTATTCGTGTCTTATAATATTGTGCACATTCCACAATATAACGGGGCTTATTTACTAAAGCTGGAGAGTGCAAAATCAGGCTCAATTCTGCATAGAAACCAATTGGCTTCTTACCTCGGCTTGTTCAGTTGAGCTTTGGCAATAAAACCTGGAAGCAGATTGGTTTGAGCCTAATTTTGCACTGTCCAGCTGCAGTAAAAAAAAACAAAAAACAATGTGTCTTTCCTGTGTAATTTTGGTAATATGTAGGTTGCCACACCAACCTACCCACATGGTCTTGAGATGGAAATGTATTACCAATAGCAGCATAGAGGGATTATTCATAGCCAATATCAATACCAGAGTGGTCTCGATCCCTACTATTTTTCTGTGACTTCTAAAATGGATATCTATTTTTTGGGAAACCAGCTATTATTTTGTAATATTATGGAAAATGTGGCTTCCAAATGTGGTTGGAAATTTACTACTGGTCCTCTCAGAACTGTAAAATATGATACATCGGAGTAATATTATCCAGAACAAAACAAGCATTCGTTCCTCTATACGGGATCAGTACAAGGGCAGTAAGAGTGGACTTCCTATAAAGCCTGTGCTATGTAATCCTCTCTATCTCTGCTTCTCGTGTCTTCGGTCACATCCACACTTCCAAGGCAGGTTTGAATCTGAAATATGTGCAGTCAGAAGCTTCTTGGTATTGGCAGTTTTTACGTCATGCACCATGGAAGGCCTTCCAGATTCATCAACGTCTGAATAAAAAACTGAGCTGCTCTGCAAATAGGTCATTGGCCCCTGTAAGGTTTTATTTCCAGATTTGACTACAGATTATTTTTATAGACGTTCTCCAGCAATAGGAAAAGTGAACGTTTCCTTTCTCATGGCGCGTGATCTTTTTTTTATACTTTTAATAACCACTTAATCGGCTTGTTTCCAACACACTTTGCCCTTCCTCAAAACACGCAGACAAATTTGGATTTTTTTCTTAAAATCGTCAGCTAATCCCTTATCTCCATGTCTAAACACTTCACCTTGATGCTGATGTATGCCTACTGCCTTTCACATATCGGGGACATGTGCCTTTTACGAGAAGAGGTGTCTCTAATGTGGAAACTATAATTGACAGCTGGCAAGATGGCAGCATCCTATGGGGAATAACTGGGTCTCGGGACAGACTGGAGCAAATTTTTTGTTCACTGATTATGCACCAGTGAGTTTTTTTAAAAGATGAACAGTTTATATTTGGCAGTGGATTCCGCAGCACTGGAAAAGGAAAGGGTTTCTTTAAGCTCTTTCCAACCACTCGCAGCAGGGGGGCTGTTCTCTGATTTACAGACATCTGCTAGGTGGGCAGAGGACTTTTTGAAACTTTAAGAGCTTATCTTTGATCAGCCCTGCGCAGAAAGAGTTGTTGTTAGAAGAATTGCTGCCATAGCTACCTATTCAGCTCTATGAGTATCTTCAATAGGACCTCCACTAATAACCAGCTCATCTCGACAGTGCTGGTCACAGATAATGGCTAAAACTTTAAATAGGCTTCTTCCTACTGTTAAGGGAAAACCTCTTTAACCTTGTGGTTCTGCCCATTCTGACCCCAACTCTTCATTGGTCAGCTGTCCCTAACATCAGCCCAGGTGTTTCTTTTAATGTTAACCAAACCTTTCCCCTGGACTTACAGTGCACCCGGAAAGTATTCACAGCGCTTCACTTTTTCCACATTTTGTTATGTTACGGCTTTATTCCAAAATGGATTCAATTCATTATTTTCCTCAAAATTCTACAAACAATACCCCATAATGACAACGTGAAAGAAGTTTGTTTAAAATCTTTGCAAATTTACTAAAAATAAAAAAAACGAAAAAAATCTCATGTACATAAGTATTCACAGCCTTTGCCATGCCACTCAAAATTGCACTCGGATGCATCCTGTTTCCACTGATCATCCTTGAGATGTTTATACAACTTGATTGCAGTCCACCTGTGGTAAAGTCAGTTGATTGGACACGATCTGGAAAAGCACACACCTGTCTATATAAGGTCCCACAGTTAACAGTGCATGTCAGAGAACAAACCAAGCCACAAAGTCCAATGAATTGTATGTAGACCGCCGAGACAGGATTTTATCGAAGCACAGATCTGGGGAAGGGTACAGAAATATTTCTGCAGCATTGAAGGTCCCAATGAGCACAGTGGCCTCCATCATCCATCAATGGAAGAAGTTTGGAACCACCAGGACTCTTCCTAGAGCGGGCCGCCCGGCCAAACTGAGAGATTGGGAGAGAAGGGCCTTAGTCAAGGAGGTGACCAAGTTTTTTTTTTTTTTTTTTTTGCATGCTAGTTTCATCAACGTAAATTAAGAGGTTACACAAGTTACAAAAATTCTTGTACAACAGAATACAACTTCAGAAGTGATGTAATGTGTTGTAGTGTATTGTGATGTTTTCTGACTGTGTGTACTAGGCTTTAGGCTCGGTTCACACAGGGGCAACACGACTCTGGCCGCGACTTTGCGAGGCGACCTGGACACGACCTGAGGGCGTCACCACAGCGCGACTTGGGGCAACTCGGGGCGACTTACAAGGCGACTTCAAGTCACCTCCAGGACAGGCGACTTTCCAGTGGCCAATCAAACAACAATCAGCTCTGTGGGAGGGAGGGGTTTGCTTGAGAAAACCATCTTCTCTTCCTGTATTGTTGCTTCAGTTAAGACACGATCCGACTTTGGAGGCGACTTCCATTGAAATCAATGGGTACAAGTCGCCTAGAAGTCGGATTGAAGTAGTACAGGAACCTTTTCTGAAGTCGGAGCGACTTCAGTAGCGTACATTTAAGACGGCTCTCATTCACTTGAATGGAATTTCTGATGTTAAGCGACTTGGGGCGACTTGAGGTGTGACAAGTCGGATCCCAAGTCGTGGTAGTGTGAACCGACACTTAGGCTAAAGGTCAAGCAGTGTATAGGCATAGTTTGTGGTTAAGCAGAACTTGAGGGCAGACTGCAGAAGGGGAAACAAGAATATCCAAGGACAAGTGTTCAAACTAGGACAATTATCAAATCAAATCAGAGGGTGTGGATGCAGCATTGTGTGCTAGTGAACAAGTCAATCGGTAACATCAATGATAGGCGGTATTCTATGAACAGTAAGTGGAGACTGCTGGGCTATCATGTACTGCAAAATGCATACATCATAAGGCCAATGTTTCAGTCAGTTGTTCTGAGCCAGGGGTCTCCAAACTTTCTAAACAAAGGGACAGTTTTCTGTCCTTCAGACTTAAGAGAGCCATTTTGGAGTAGAAATTGCCCTGGCTTCAGTGGGAGTAAACAATGCATTTTTGGTATGAGGGGGAGGAATTGTGCCCCATTGCACATGTCAGTGGGAGGAATGGTGCCCGTCGTCGGTGTCAGTGGGAGAAATTGTGCCCCGTCAGTGGGGGTAATAGTACCCCAACACTGGTGTCAATTGGAGAAATGGTGCCCCAACGTTGGTGTCAATAGGAAAAATGGTGCTCCATTGTTGGTGTCTGTAGCAGGAATTATGCCCCAATATTGGTGCCAGTGTGAGGAAAAAGTGCCCCAAGAGCCAGATAAAGGCAGGCAAAGGGCCATATCTGGCCCCCCGGGCCATAGTTGGAAGACCACTGCTCTAAGCTATTGAGTTGTCTGGGCAGCTTTAGTCTAAAATGTCCTTTTTCAGGTTTCAATTTCTTGCTGAAAACCAAAAAGGGGATACTTGATAGACTGCCTAAGGACGCTTTCTTAGAAGAGTGATTTATTTATTTTACATCTCCAATCCTCTTACGACTTGAATAAGTATTCGATTAGTTATGCTTACAGTCTTTCATATCATTTGCATTAATCTTTCTCATCTACGAAAATAAGAAAAACTGGGTTTGAGTATGATCAGATTCCCAAAACTCTTCTGTGGAATGATTCATACTCAAGCCCCTCTGTTTGATTTTCTTGGCCAGTTTGTATTTGTCATGGTAATGAAACTGGAATGTCATCTGCGGTGTATACATCAGGCAATATTTAGCAACGTATCTCCAGCAACGCTAGAAACATCATACAGAAAGGCAATATCTGATATCTCAAGAAACATTTTCAAAGTTCTATGAAATGTCTTTCGAATGTGATGTTGTAAAAAGCTGGCAGACTACATTTGTATAGTTCTCCTATAGTAATCCAATGAAAGACTGGATTTTGCACCAAATTCCTCACTGAACGTTAATGTCTAAAGCTGTCGTGGCAGACATAATAACAACTAATGCATTGTACTTATGTCGGGACTTTAAATTCCAGCGGGCTTTAGCGTTCTCCATCAGTGGATTTTGGTCTTGACAGCATATTTCTAAAGCTCACGATCACTTTGTTTCCTCAACATTTTTCTTTCTGTCTCTCGAGACCAAATACACAGTAAGGGAAAAGTTGGGCACTACAACATTTAGTTAAAGTTGTTTTACTATACTTTGAGGTTCTATTCTAAAAGTATATTAAAGCCAATTTCCTGCCCAAAAGCTTTTTATTTTCTTTGGAAGAGGTTTTGTCCTCAGATTTCCATCAGAGCTGGATCAACCACAAGACAAAAAGCTAAATACAACCCCCCCACCTGTGAGCAGTAGCAAATTCTGATTCCACTGTCCGGAGCCAAATCGATGGCTCTTGCTATACAATGAAGTAGGGTCTTTGGCAGACCAATTTGTAGACAATTGCAGCTAGTCCACCAAACATTTCACCACCCCTTCCTCACCAGCGCAGGCACATGAAGTTGCACGCTTCTCCATAACTGGAAGCAATGCGGTTGATTTACCAAAACTGGAGTCCAAAATCTGGTGCAGCTCTGCATAGAAACCAATTGGCTTACAGTTTTTTTTTTTTAATCAAAGCTTAAAGAGGAAGTAAACCCCGATGGGTTTTACGTCCTCTATATTTCACTGCAAGGGTTAGGCATAATGGGGTACTATGCATCGCATAGTAGCCCATCATGTGTCACCTACCTAAAACCGAAGCGTGCGATGTCACCGCTGTCTCCACTAGCAGCTAGCGCCCATCTTCACCCCTCTTCCTTCCGGGACTGCCAACTCCGGCTCTGTGACTGGCCGGAGTCGCGTGACGTCACTCCCACGCATTTAGAAACGGCACAATCTACCTGTTCTAAACTGTGCATGCGCCGTAGACATTGGCGCACGCCTTTATTGTAAACATCTCCTAAACCGTGAAGGCTTAGGGGATATTTCCAGCACCTACAGGTAAGCCTTAATAAAGGCTGTAATATAGCCACAGGGTGTACAACCACTTTTATTTGAACAAGCTGAAGTTAGAAGCTGGCTGCCACGCACAGCTGCACCAGATTTAGCATTCTCCATTTTTAGTAAATCAATTCTAATGCCCCGTGCACCGGATCGGATTTTCCGACAACAAAACCGTGGATTTTTTTCCGAAGGATGTTGGCTCAAACTTGTCTTGCATACACACGGTCACACAAATGTTGGCCAAAAATTCCGAACGTGAGTATGCGGTGACTTACAAAACGTACTGTGCGACGAGCCGAGAAAAAGGAAGTTTAATAGCCAGTGTGACTCCTTCTGCCTGATTCAGAGCATGTGTGAACTTTTGGGCGCGGACTTGTGTACACACGATCGGACTTTCCGACAACAAGTTTTGGTGTCGGAAAAATTTGAGAACCTGCTCTCAAACATTTGTGTGCGGAAATTCCGACAGCAAATGTTCGATGGAGCATGCACACGGTCGGAATTTCCGACAACAAGCTCACATTGAACGTTTCCCGTCGGAAAATCCGACCGTATGTACGCGGCTTTATAGTGTACTTGTGGAGTGATAGTAAAAGAATAGTAGTAAGTTTGTGCTGGTGGGATACCAGCCCTATTTGCTCCTGTAGGCCCTTTTCACACAGGCTTTCCGATCAGGTCCGTTTTTTAGGCGGACCTGATCAGACACTACATTCACTTTTATGGAGCAGCGGATGTCAGCAGTGACATGTCCGCTGACATCCGCCAATAGACTTTATGGTCTGTTAAAACAAAGATCCACCCAAAAGGGCATGTAATACACCATTGAAAGTGCTTTATTAAATCTTTTCAACAAATGCAAAAAATTAGCTGTTCACCAAGCTATAAATCTTCCGAGCTGATAACGTCTTCTGCCATCAACACAATTTCTGTCCTAGGGGGACAACAGTACTGAGAAGTGATGTCACCCTAATTCCTGGTACATACGACCAGATTATTGGATGAATGATCATCCGTTTTTTTTGCATGCTAGTTTATTATTGAAAATACAGAGGTTACTAAAGTTACGAAAATTCTTGTATGACAGGATAACAATTCTGAAGTAATACGATAATTTCGCATGAATTGTCTTGATCGGCCCTTGAAAGCTGTGTACTAACGATCAGGTTATCGGACGACTGCATACCTTAATGCATACCCTGAATTAAAGTGTTACTAAACCCACAACAGTAAAATCAGTCTGTATATGCAGCATAGCATGCTTGTTATACTCACTGTGGAACCTAAGGGGTTAATCCTCTGCATTGTGTAAAAAGGTGGTTTGATCCTGTATGCACAGATCCTCCTCTTCTTCCACTGACTCCAGAACAGGTCCAGATAAGACAGAGTTACTGGAGTCAGGCTGCACATGCTCAGTTTGGTGTGTATTGCTAGAGAGTTTATTTTTTTCTTTGACCCTGTGCTGATCACATGCACTCTCCCATCAGCACTGTCCAGACAGAGGGTCAGGGGTCCTGAATCCTGATAGGACAGCTCAGTGCAGTATGAAAATTCCTCCTACAAGCTTTAACCAGACACTGATAGAAGTCATAAGACTGCTATATACTGCTGATGAGGAAAGGTATTTAGCAGTTAATATTTACTAAAAATAACGGCATTTCCATGTTCTGTGTACTGTGGGAGATCAGATATATTAAATGCAGAGTCCTGGGTTAAATAACACTTTAAGGTAAAAAAAAAAAAAAAAAAAAGTTCTCTCTCTATCCAGCACTGTTCCATCTGCAGTAGCTCTTCTCCCCTTTTCCTGTATTCACAGGAGGCTCTAAGGGCAGCCATTGGCTCCTGCAGCTGTCAATCATATCCTGTGAGGAGGGGGCAGGGTGAGACTCTCTATGTGTGTTTCTATGAATGCACAATCCTGGCTCAGGATCAAGCCAGCGTGAGTGCCCACACAGCAGCCGGCTTCCTATGGGGGGACCCCAGAAGATAAAGTTTCGGGGCCGCTCTGTGCAAAACTATTGCACAGAGCAGGTTAGTATAACATCTTTTTACTTTAGGAAAGAAAAAAATGTAAGTGTTAAGGCATATATATATATATATATATATAAGTCTATGCCAGCCCCTCTTTTAGAGGCTGGCATAGCACACTGTGTATGTTATATTTAAAAACGAGCGCTGTAAATACTGAATATCAGCTGTCTTCAGGCCGGTCTCATCACTCGCGGCTGCTTTGCAGCTCCGATAGATGTCTTCTGTGGGAGGGGCCTTGATCTCCCTCTGACGTGAGAGGGAGATCACGTGGCCGCTCATCTCCTCCGCAGAAGACACCCATCGGAGCTGGAAAGCGGCCACGAGTCACATGACCGGCCTGAAGACAGCTGATATTAAGTATTTACAGTGCTTGTTTTTAAATAAAACACACACAGTGTGCTATGCCAGCCTCTAATGGAGAGGCTGGCAGTGACAAATTTTATATTTTAATATTAAAATAACAGTGACGGGGCCAGGCCGGAGACAGACAGAGAGGGCGCTGACAGTGAGGGGGGAGAGCAGAGAGCAGACAGCCTATCACAGAGGGAGGCACTATGACCACAGGGATCAGGGCGGAGCTGCCCTGGTTATCGTGGTCTGTTTAGAGAGGGCATACAGGAAGTGGTAGGTTTAGGGTTTTTTCTTTACATTTTAGAGGGGGGGCAGATTACATAAAACCAAGCGCTCTGCTATGTAATCTGCTTTAAGGGACCAGAATCAAATTTTTTTTTTTGGGGTTAACAAGCACTTTATTTATTTCAGGTACTTATATTGCGCCGTCAATTTACGTAGCGCTTTACATATACATTGTACATTCACATCAGTCCCTACCCTCAAGGAGCTTACGATCTAAGGTCCCTAACTCGCATTCATACATACTAGGGACAATTTAGACAGGATCCAATTAACCTACCAGCATGTCTTTGGAGTGTGGGAGGAAACCGGAGTACCCGGAGGAAACCCACACAGACACAGGGAGAACATGCAAACTCCAGGTAGGTAGTGTCGTGGTTGGGATTCGAACCAGCGACCCTTCTTACTGCTAGGTGAGAGTGCTACCCACTACACCACTGTGCCGCTTTAAAATAAAGAAGAAAAAAAAAAAGCTAATGCAGAAGTCACATCTAAGAACTGGCAAGCTGCAATACTATCAATTTTTGTTCTTGGGTTTAAATACAATATAAAGCTGAACTATAGGAAAAACCACTAACTACACAGATGGAAATACAAATACTTTACTTGCTAAAGTTATTTCCATCCATACAGTCTTGAGATTTACACAAACCTCTCTGTCACTCCTCTCTGCTCCTATCAGCATTAAAAAATAAGAAAAGGTCTGGTGTCAATCAATCCTATCAGCATGTTCCTTGCTAGCGCATGAGCTCTGCAGCACAATTGATGATTGGCTCCTTGTACTGCTTCTCTTGATCTCTCCCAGTTTGAAATTTGCTCTGCAAGAGGCTGATATAAAATCAAGTTAAGGTACTTACACTGCCTGCATTGAAAAAATTCATTTGAAGTGATATTAAAGGCGTGTTTAAAAAAACAAAAGAGAACAAACATGTTATACTTGCCTCCTCTGTGCAGTTGGTTTTGCACAGAGCAGCCCCGATCCCACTCTTCTCGGGTCCCCCCACTGGCGCTCTTGTCCCCTCCCTCCTGTCAAGTGCCCCCAGAGCAAACCGCTTGCTCTGGGGGCACCCAAGCAGGCTCCCTCTAAAGCCGCTGCTCTGCATGTCCATTTACACACACACAGCCGCTGCTCGGCCCTGCCCCCTCTCTCTCCTCATTGGCTCACTGGCTATGATTGACAGCAGCGGGAGCCAATGAGGAGGGAGAGTCCCCAGAAAGCTGAGGCGCTAGTGAACAGCTCTAGATCAGGGCCTGAGTATTGGGTGGGGGGGGGTTGTTTATTTTACCTTCATGCATAGAATGGTAAAAAAAAAACCTTCAACCATTAGAACCACTTTAATTCTCTATTATTGAATACATTTCTGCATGAATTTTTGCCATTTATCTGCCTAGAGTTCAGCCTTTCTGCACATCGTTAAAGAAAACTTTTAAACTTTTTTTTTTTTTTTTTACATTGGAGTGAGGGTCCTCTTTAATGGCGTTGCTTGGCAATAATATTTCAGGCGATAATCCCGCAAGGGTGGCACAGCATAAACAAACGCAACAAAATGCTAGTTCTGTTTTTAATTTACGTGAACTGGCTTGTTGTGATTGATGAAATGCTGTTTTATAGCGTAACACTTCAAGAACAGTACGAGAGTTTCAGATCTTCAAACTGCACGGTGCTGCACATTCAACTCCATTGCCAAGGCCTGTTTAGAAATATAACTGCCATGGTCTTAGAATGATTCCTCTGGCATAGAATAAAATATTGCAAATTATTCCAAGCGAAAGACTTTTTTTTTTTTTCTTATTTTAACATGAGATAATAAACAACGCTCACAACTTGATAACTGGCAGAACATTCCATATTCATCTTACTTAGGAGACCTTTTTCATTTAGGTTTGGCAGCCGTTACTGATGCTGGAATCTACAGCGGGTAAGACACTGGCCAAAACCGATTGGTTGTTCCCGACAAAGCCAGCAAAGCCCGCACAACCTCCCGAGAAGACTTTTTTTTTTCTTTTTTTCTTTCTTTGGAGCAAAGCTTGGTTATTAAAGGTTTCAGATTGTAAAGATTACGTTATTATTACTGATTGCTGGATGGCAAACATTCAGCTTCTTAAAGCTACAAAATAAAAATACAGTTAAGGGCATTGCAACGGATCAAAAAAAAGCACGTGTTCCTTTTTTTTTAGCACGGCAACACACCAGAACACATGGTATGTGCATTGTGCCACAACACACTACACATAGAGTAGCTGTGTGTGACAAAATATACAAGTGTGCATGGGCCCTTAACCATTGTGGAAACTGGATGTAATGCACATATCCTAAAACTTTTGTTAAAGTATGCAGGACAGATGTTATTAACTCCTTCCCGCCATCTCCTCCTGGCCTAAGAGCTTCTAAATGCCGGGAGGCAGGCATTGGGGTCATGGTCAGAAAGCTCCCAAGTAGATTGCAAGTATGCATTGGGAGCTTTCCAGTCCCCTCTTGTGACTGTGCTGGCTGCTCAGCACAGAAAAGTGTTTTCATAGGGCCGCCAAGTCGCCAGGACAGCCCTACTGTAAGGGTTAATTTTTTTGGAGCTGGAATTGAAGTGGAACTTTGGTCGGAAAATGAAAGTGTTTGTAACCGTAAAAAAAAAAAAAAAAATTGATCCTGTTCCCTTAAATCATGTTATACAGCACACTACTTGTGCTGTGTAATTTGGCCCTTTTTGTTTAATCTAAAAAACCTGGCTGATCCTGCCTGGTTTTACCCTCCCCCCTGTAAACTGACCACGGTTTATCATGGCTGCTGAGCCCTGACACCGTGATCAGTTTATGTGCCTCTGTCATCCGCAGCTCTCCTTTGTCCTCTCTCCCCTCTGCTCCCTGCCCATCAGCTAGGGACAGTGCTGCTCTGCTTCCTGCTCCTTCCCTTCCTGCTGCTATAATAACTTTGTTATATTCTTCATACGTTACCCTCTGTTAGATAATGATAGATGTCCCACTGTGTGCTGTATATAAAATATGCCGATTTTGACCTTATTTCAGAGCGGCGCTCACGTGACCACCCGCCGCTCTCCTACCCTCCACCCAGCTGATGTCAGCGGGAGTTCTCGGCCCCTCCCGCTCTAGCTGACTGAGGGGAGAGCGGTAAGCAGTCCCGTGAGCACAGTAAGGTAGAATTCGGCATATTTTTTATACAGCACATACAGTGGGGCACATAACGTTATCTAACAGATGGGAATGTATGATCATGACAAAGTGGCTTTACAACCACTTTAGGTCCTGGTAGATGACTTCAGGCTGGCCCCTTTTGCAGGTAAAGTTTTGAAAAACTTTAAAATTAAGTGTTTTTATACTGTTTAACCGCTTGCCACCCCGCCACAGTACATTTAGGGCGGCACAGTGCATGCGTGCACCTCCTGCTAATCCACGCTGTTACGAAATGTATGTTCCTTGCTAAATCACGTTAATTTTCATCAAGTTTAGGATAGTGGAGTTTAGGATAGTGGAGTTACAGTTCAAAAATTTATAAGTGCAGCCTGTGCAGTTGAGTCACTTACTGGCTTCTTGTATATCTAGCCACAAGAGCTCCAGTTCATTGTTACTGGTAACATTTCTGAAGATTTGCGTGTTCCCATAGACCAGGGGTGTCAAATTTTATTTCATTGCAGGCTACATCAGCAGTATAGTTGCCCTCAAAGGGCTGGTTGTAGCTGGGGTGCGCTACGTACAGAGTGCAGAGTTCAGGGTTGCCCTATGTACAGAGTGCAGAGTTCAGGGTTGCCCTATGTACAGAGTGCAGAGTTCAGGGTTGCCCTATGTACAGAGTGCAGAGTTCAGGGTTGCCCTATGTACAGAGTGCAGAGTTCAGGGTTGCCCTATGTACAGAGTGCAGAGTTCAGGGTTGCCCTATGTACAGAGTGCAGAGTTCAGGGTTGCCCTATGTACAGAGTGCAGAGTTCAGGGTTGCCCTATGTACAGAGTGCAGAGTTCAGGGTTGCCCTATGTACAGAGTGCAGAGTTCAGGGTTGCCCTATGTACAGAGTGCAGAGTTCAGGGTTGCCCTATGTGCAGAGTTCAGGGTTGCCCTATGTGCAGAGTTCAGGGTTGCCCTATGTGCAGAGTTCAGGGTTGCCCTATGTGCAGAGTTCAGGGTTGCCCTATGTGCAGAGTTCAGGGTTGCCCTATGTGCAGAGTTCAGGGTTGCCCTATGTGCAGAGTTCAGGGTTGCCCTATGTGCAGAGTTCAGGGTTGCCCTATGTGCCGAGTGCCGAGTTCAGGGTTGCCCTATGTGCAGAGTGCCGAGTTCAGGGTTGCCCTATGTGCAGAGTGCCGAGTTCAGGGTTGCCCTATGTGCAGAGTGCCGAGTTCAGGGTTGCCCTATGTGCAGAGTGCCGAGTTCAGGGTTGCCCTATGTGCAGAGTGCCGAGTTCAGGGTTGCCCTATGTGCAGAGTGCCGAGTTCAGGGTTGCCCTATGTGCAGAGTGCCGAGTTCAGGGTTGCCCTATGTGCAGAGTGCCGAGTTCAGGGTTGCCCTATGTGCAGAGTGCCGAGTTCAGGGTTGCCCTATGTGCCGAGTTCAGGGTTGCCCTGTGTGCCGAGTTCAGGGTTGCCCTTTGTGCAGGGTTCAGGAATACGTTGCATACAGGGTTCAGGAGTACGCTGCATACAGGGTTCAGGAGTACGCTACATACAGGGTTCAGGAGTACGCTACATACAGGGTTCAGGAGTACGCTACATACAGGGTTCAGGAGTACGCTACATACAGGGTCCAGGAGTACGCTACATACAGGGTTCAGGAGTACGCTACATACAGGGTTCAGGAGTACGCTACATACAGGGTTCAGGAGTACGCTACATACAGGGTTCAGGAGTACGCTACATACAGGGTTCAGGAGTACGCTACATACAGGGTTCAGGAGTACGCTACATACAGGGTGCAGTTTTCAGGAGTACGCTACGTATAGTGTGTAGAGTTTGGGGTTCGCTGTGTACAGAGTGCAGGGTATAGTGGTGTGCAATGCACAACGTTCAACCCCAACTCCCCTGCCTTGTTCTGGCTGCAAATCTAGGTGCAAGGGCCAAATGGCAAGGCCTGCGATCCTTGTGTTTGACATATGTGCCATAGACCTTTTGTGTGATCCTCCATCTCCTAAACTGTTCTTCATAATGTAGAATAAATACAAAAATATCTGTCAGCAGGGGTGGAACCCCTTGCAGCAGCCATGGCAGACCTGTGAACTCAAGCGAAGAGTTCTTGTCACCAGACTAGCTAAGGGGTATAGAAAACCACTAGATGGTTTAGATTTCCCAGCATCCACCAAAACCTTAAATATCATATTTGGGTGGACTGACCCTTTAATCCATGCTATTAGTTTCAGGCTTTTTAAAATTGCAGGTTCGCTCAAAAAAAAAAAAACTCAGGACAAAAACCTCTGGGGCTATTAGTTACTATGAAAACAACATGCCTTCTTTCACACATTCCTCCACAGACATTAGAGCCAGTGCAGTGGAAATCATTATTTAGTTAGTTTATATTGGATTTAAACAGCTTCATTCCTGAAATCCACCTGGGAGTCGATGGAACTTTCTTATGGAGTGTAGGCAAAGGTCGTTCCGTTCAGCCAAGTTAATTTATGTGTTATGGCTGTTGTGACTAAAACCCGGGCTGTTCCTTGACTAATGAGGCCGCTATCGGCGCTTGTTATTCACCAAATTAATGGCTCATGAGCAGCAATGAAAACGGCAGCTGTGAGAACCATGGTCGCTTTACCAAAACATTACTTATTTTGAAAGCAGCTAAGCTAAAAAAAAAACGTGAACTGCATATTTTTTAAAGGCGCTCTCCAGAAACGCATAACTATTTTGGATTGGAATTGACTCTGAACCGTATACAGCCTACCTTCTGATTGCCTCTGAATTAGCCTGGCTTCAGTCTTCTGCATCTGTCTAGCCTGCCTATCCCTCCCTTCTCCAAGGCCTTGAACCCGAGCCTTCGAAATGCGTATTTTTGTGGCTCCATCTGCGGAAGCTCAGTACAGCTCTCTTAATAGGGATAAATTATTTCTTGTTTAGTCAAAATTTTGGCACAGATCAGAATACTCTGGAAAAATTCTCGATTTAGGCTAAATGCGTTGGAGTCAATTAGGAGGACGAAAGTAAGGTGGTTTTTAAAGTGGTAGTAAACTTCGCTTTGTCACTTTTACCTACAGGTAAGCTTATAGAGGGTAGCCAAATGTGATGGGTCGCCATATGTGACGATACAACGGGGTTCCTTCGATTTGGAGGGATTACTTCTCTTCCTGTTTAGGTTATGGGACAGGAAGTGAAGGGAAATCCCCCCTTTCGAAAACAGATGGCAAAGAAAACGGAGAGGGGTTATAACCCTCCCTTACTCTATCCAAAACGAAATAGATATTGTTTTGCCTTTTAGTTCTACCTTAAGATGGCTTTTGTAGTTTTGCTGTTTTTGTTTATAAATTTTTCGTTTAATAAGGCCCTAAGTGTTTCTGACATGCTTGAGCATTTTATGTCCTTTTTCCTTTTAAAAGCAAACTTGGCATGTGTTATAAAGTCTACGCTGCGAAGTTTGAGATGTGTAAAGTTATGTAATCCAGAGTGAGAATTGTTTGTATACAGTGTGTGTTATAAAGTGAGCTGAGGGCGATCGGCTTTCTTCTCTGACATCTCTATCTGCGATCATTCACATATGCGCTGTGCGGAGTGGAGAGATGGGCTGGTTAGACAAGGAGCTTAATACAATGTGATGAAAATGTGTTTTGCTTGATGCAGGATTATTCTGTCATGTCTTTTACAGGGAACATGGTAGCAAACGCTTTTTTTGTTTGTTGAACTGTAAAAGTCTAAAACTGAAAAATTATCATCTTAAAGTAGATTTATACCCTTTGTTTAAAGTGGTTATAAAACCTAAACATTTTTTTACCTTCATGCATTCCCTGCATTAAGGAAAATTATGTTTAGGTAGCAGTATCACACCCCCCCCCCTTTCTGTAACGACTCTGTCATCTCTTCCCTCTTTCACAAGCTTTACTGAGGCAGCAGAAGCTTGGCTTCCACTGCTGTCAATCAAATCCTGTGACATGGGAGCGTGGTACGGGGCTGAGCCATGCTGTTTGTGTCTATGCACGCAGGCAGCGTGGTTTGGATTCAAGCCTGCATGTGTGCCCCTATTAGGGGTCGACCCATATCGTTTTTTCAAGACTGATTCTTAGGCTGCCTTTCAGGCCGATAGCCAATATCTCAGGTAATGATATTCTGTAGATTTAAACTTTTTATTTTTACACTGTCTTTTTACATTTTTTATTAATCACTTTTATTGCTGTCACAAGGAATGTAAACATCCCTTGTGACAGTAATAGGCAGTGACAGGTCCTCTTTATGGAGGGATCTGGGGTCTACAAGACCGCAAACCCCTCCTTTTGCACTTGAAAGTATTCAAAACATCAAGATGGGCATTTTTGAATACTTTCTATTTTTTAAAACTGGTGCCTTTAGGATGCCAGTAAAGACCCCTTTCACACTGAGCCGTGGCCGTGTTAGCGCTAAAGCGCCGCTCGTCTTAGCGCTGTTTAACCACTTCATTACCCACGTATGGTAATATAACGTCCGCAGGTGGGATCTCCAATCCTCCCAAAGAAAAATTGGGATATTTATTATAGCAAAAAGTAAAATATATTGTGTTTTTTTTTTTTTTTTTTCAACCTTGTTGCTCTCTTTTTTGTATGTATATTGTATATGTATATTGTACATTCACGTTGGTCTCTGCCCTGAAGGAGCTTACAATCTAAGGTCCCAAACTCACACTCATACATTAGGGCCAATTTTGACTGGAGCCAATTAACCTACCAGCATGTCTTTGGAGCATGGGAGGAAACATGCGCAGGCATGAGTAGAATATGCAAACTCTAGGCAAGGAGGCCTATCGGTACTCGGTTACCCCAGGTCTTATACACAATGCTATAGTGCCTGTTCATCACATCGGGGCAGGCACAAACTGAGCACAGCAAACAGGTACTTGCAGTTGGCTGGTAGAGTGGTTCAATGACAGTCCAGGTACAAGGCAGGCAAGGTTCAGAATAGTCCAGTTCAATCTGTAGTCAAAAAGACAGGCAGAGTTCAGAAAATAGTCCAATCCGAGGTCATAAAACAGGAGGATGCAAACAGCAGAGCAGCACAGACAAGCAGGGAGCTTGGAGCACGTGTTAAACACACTATCACAAGCATGAGACTGCAGGCTTGGCTGGCCTAAATCAGGTTTAGTCTCCAGCCAGAGACTAGCCCCATCAATCACTTTGCAGGTGGACAGACAGGGAGAATATATCACAACCAGAACCAGGATGCTAGAATGAGGACAAGCAGCTATCAAGGACACACTGCTGACAGCTATCTAGTACGGCACTGCAGCTCACAGTGGGAAAGGGGTTCAGCAACAGATGCAATGCTGTCAATCCAGAAAGCAGTGGGCAGGACTAAGTGCGACCAAGTGATAGCCACAACCCCTGCAATGCCTTTTCATCCAACTGTAGTACAAGCAGGAACATGCTCTAAATTCAAAATCAGCATAATTGCCACCCCGTCACAAGAAGCTGTATTAAGGTGGATTTCACTGGTAGGATCAACAGGTATGCGTGGGACTTTGCAGGGGGAATAAAAGAAAACTCTAAGCATTTTGTGGTATGTGTGTTGCAGCTTAACCCCACTGGCGCTTGCTGTACTTTTGTATTGGGGCATCAGTCTAAATAACGGACACTGCAATTCATATGTGTAAAGGAGGTTTTCACGTTGGCCAGAAATCGGACCATCTTTGACTATTGGTCTTTGACCTTAATATGACATTCTCTTGGCTGAGTTTTTTATTTTGCGCTAATTGCTGGCAATTCTCTAGTTATCTATAGGTTACATTGAAGGACAGTTGAGATAAGAGCTGTTGTCCCCTGTTGAACAAGGGTGTGCAGGTTACAAATGTCACCAGGAGAGACTGGCCTGAGCAAACCCTGACCTCATAGCCAAATTCTCTTTCTTGTAAAGTGGAGTCGTGGGTATTAATAGAATGTGTGAATGGAGCACTTCACCGAATGGAGCAAGTGCTGCGGCTCAAGGCTCTTTCTTTTGAAGTCTAGATTCACTGTTACTGGTCTGTGTTCATAGCAATGGAAAAAAAGGCCATTGCTGTCATGTTTCTTATTGTAAGAGTCCAAGCCCAATGAAAATATCATTCATGTCTGTTAAGAAACACATACAGTATCACTTGTTATAAACCAATGTAATTTGTGATAAGGTAAAAGATATACTGACCGTGTTGAAATGCATTTCCACATTTTCAGCCAAATGTGATAAATCCCCCCACTATATATTTGTGCTCCCATTCAGCATACCTGAAATTGATTATAATGGAAATATTTCTAATTTTTCTAGTTTTTTAGTTGGAAAAGGTTTATACGTAGGACCTGTATTGTTCTGAATAACAAGGGACAGATTTTAGGCAGGCATAGCCAGCTTGATTTTTGGCCTTTCCACCTGCAGAAGAGGGAGAACAAAATCAATCAACGCTTTCATCCGTGATAACCATGTATATTCCCATTGTATTCAGGCAGCTGCAGCACCCATGGCTGCTGGAGATGCCAAACAGCTATTGATCTGATAAATTTCCACCTAGCCCAGTCAACATTTTAAGGGACTTTGGTTGAGCCCAATGGTATTTGCAACACCACCCACAGCTTGCATTTGGCCAATTCAGCAGGAGTCTGCTGAAATTTGAGCCATCTATAAGGGCCCTTAGGGGCAGATTGTTTTATAAGTGCCTACAATGTACACCTAAGCCTTATTAGCGGAAAATGACCAACTACTAACTGACACATAAATATTTCCTCCCCTTTTCATCCTATGGCTCTGCCTGTCCTTTATCACAAATTGCTGTCCACTTTGTAATGTGGGGGACCAACAATGGGGATGAATTGAATAGCACAGTGACATTACTCATTAGCATCCACTGTTCTCTCCCTTGGTCATGGGAGGAGAAGAGTCCAGTGCTCTATCTTTCGTTGAGGGGAAGAAGAGTCCAGTGCTGTATACATTGTCGAGACGAAGAAGATTCCACTGCCCCATCTATTGTCAAAGTGGGAGAAGAGTTTACTGCACTATTCATTGTCGAGGTGGAAAGGAGTCCACTTGCTCTATATCTATTGTTGAGGGGAAGAACAGTCCAGTGCTCTGTCCATTCTCAAAGCGAGAGATGAGTCCAGTGCTCTATCCATTGTTAAGGGGACGAAGAGTCTTCTGCTCCATCCAATGTCAAAGAGGAATAGGAGTCTACTGCACTATCCATTGATGAGGGGAAAAAGAATCCAGTGCACTATCCATTGTCGAGGGGGAGAAGAGTCCACTGCTCTATTCATTGTTGAGGAGAAGAAAGGTCTACTGCTCTATCCATTATTGAGGGGGAGACTAGTTCACTGCTCTATCCATTATTGAGGGGGAGACTAGTTCACTGCTCTATCCATTATTGAGGGGGAGACTAGTTCACTGCTCTATCCATTATTGAGGGGGAGACTAGTTCACTGCTCTATCCATTATTGAGGGGGAGACTAGTTCACTGCTCTATCCATTATTGAGGGGGAGACTAGTTCACTGCTCTATCCATTGTTGAGGGGAAAGAGAGTCCACCGCTCTATCAGTTCTCAAGATGGAGAATTGTCCAGTGCTCTATCCATTATTGAGGGGAAGAAGAGTCCACTGCACTATTCATTGTCGAGGAGGAGAAGAGTCCAGTGCAGTATCACTTGTCGACAGGAAGAAGAATGTCTTCCCACCAACTTGTAGCTGTTTCAGAAAGGGTGAAGACCCAAAGCTTTGTGGTCACATGGTCGGATGTAGGGAAAAAGTCTGGTAAGCTCCTTGTTTTTTTTTCCCGTTCAACCCAGCAAGTTGAATGAAAAAAAAAATGGAGGAGTTTAGGAGGAGCTCACTGTACTAACTATGCAATGTTAGCACAGTGATCTTCCCGCTGAGCTATTGTGCTCGCCAGAACAGACCGATTAAGGCTTGCCGCCATTGGCTGCAAGAGCTGATTGGATGCTGATCAGCTGCTGTTTTTCCAGCATGCCCGCTTGACGGAAGCCGGACAGGCTGCTTTACACACAGGCCGAATGTCAACTAAATTCGGCTCGTGTGTACCAGGCTTTAGTGGGGAATTCTTTACCTAAATGGAGGAAATGCATTAAGGTAAAAAACCTGTAAGACTTTAGAACAACTTTAACCTTTCATGCCTAAGCCTATTTCTGACATTTGTTGCTTACAAGTTCAAATCTGTATTTTTATATATATATAAAATATATTATATATCTGTATTTTTATATATTTAATATATATATTTTTAGCAGTGACCCTAGCGAATAAAATGGCGATCGTTGCAATATTTTATGTCACATGGTATTTGCGCAACAGTCTTTCAAAAGCAATTTTTTAGGGAAAAAAGACACTTTCATGAATTAAAAAAAAAATGAAACAGTAAAGTTAGCACAATTGTTTTGTATAATGTGAAATATGATGTTACACCGAGTAAATAGATACCTAACATGTCATGCTTTGAAATTGCGCACACTCATGGAATGACGACAGACTATGGTGTCTAAATATCTCCATAGGCGACGTTTTTAAAAAAAATTTAACAGTTACCAGGTTAGAGTCACAGAGGAGGTCTTTTTCTAGAATTATTGCTCTCACTCTGACGATTGCGGTGATACCTCACATGTGTGATTTGAACACAGTTTACATATGCGGGCGTGACTTTCTTTGCTGCGTGAGAACGTGGGGACGGGGGCGCTTTCAAATTATTTTTTTTTTTCATATATATATATAATATATAATATATATATATATATATATATATATATATATATATATATATATATATATATATATATTTTTTTTTTTTTTACACTATACCTTAAAAAAAAATTCTGATCACTTTTATTGATGTCACAAAGAATGTAAACATCCCTTGTGACAGTAATAGGTTGTGACGGGTACTCTTTAGGGAGGGATCAGGGGTCTAAAAGACCCCAAATCCCTCCTTTGCACTTAAAAGTATTCAGATCGCCAAAATTGGCGATTCTGAATACTGTCATTTTTTAAAAAATGGGCGCCATTGGCAGCCGAGTAAACCGGAAGTGACGCTGTGACGTCACTTCCGTATTTCTACATAGGAGACTCGAACGAAGCCGTTTTCAGCTTCGTTCCAGTCTCAGTCTAGCCAACGCTAGCCGACGAACGCGCCGGATGTGGATCAGGTCCCCCGGTGGGACGGGGAGGCCCGGGAAGAGCGGCAAGAGGGGGGATGTCCTCCCGCTCCTTTAGGATAACAGCCAATCGGCTTTTAGCCGCATCGGTTGCTATCACTAAAAATCCAACCGCTGGCTCTAAAAAAAATGGTACCGGGGTGATACCTGCAGCTGCGGTCGGCGCCAAGGGGTTAAACAAAGATCTTTAACCCTTTTGTTAATTTGTACTGTCTACATATTTTAAAATTAGTTGAAGCTATGTATCTCAATTTGGCTGCAAAAATGGATATACAGTTAGGTCCATATTTTGTTAAGAATCTTTTACTGGCAATGACTGCCAGAAGTCTGGAACCCATGGACATTACCAAAGACTGGGTTTCCTCCTTTCTGATGCTTTGCCATTCTCTAACTGCAGCTGTCTTCAGTTGTTTTTTGTGGGTCTTTCTGCCTTTAGTTTTGCCTTCAGCAAGTAAAATGCATGCTCAATTGGGTTGAGATCAGGCGATTGACTCGGCCATTGCAGAATATTCAATTTCTTTTCCTTCAAAAGCTCCTGGGTTGCTTTTGCAGTGTGTTTTGGATCATTGTCCTTCTGTACTGTAAAGCGCCGTCCCATCAACTTTGCTGCATTTGGCAGAATCTAGGCTGACAGTATATCTCTAAACACTGCAGAATTCATCCGGCTGCTTTTGTCTTCTGTCACATCAATGAACACCAATGACCCAGTGCCACTGGAAGCCATGCATGCCCATGCCACCCCACTGCAAGCTTCACCATGTGACCACAGGTGACGTTGTGTGCTTTAGATCATGAGCTGTTCCAAGCCTTCTCCACACTTTTTTTTCTTCTAATCATTCTGGTACAGATTAATCTTAGTTTTATCTGTCCAAAGAATGCTTTTCCAGAACTGTATTTGCTCTAGTGAAGTCTTCTCTTGATTGTAGACTTTGACAATGATACACCCACCTCCTGGAGAGTTTCCACTTGTCTGGATGTTGTGAACGGGTTTTTCTTTACCATAGAGAGGATCCTGCCATCATCCACCACTGTCTTCCGTGGACCTTCAGGCCTTTTTATGTTGCTGAGCTCACCAGTGCGTTCTTCTTTTCTCAGAATGTACCAAACTGTTGATTTGGCCACTCCTAATGTTGCTATCTCTCTGATGGATTTGTTTCATTTTTGGAGCCTTACATGGGCCTGTTTCACTTGGATGGACAGCTCCTTTGAACGCATGTTGTAGGTTCACAGCAATAGATTCCAACTGCAAATATCACACTTAGAATCAACTCCAGGCTTTTTACCTGCTTAAATTATGAAGAAATAACAAAGGAGCAGCCCACACCTTTTGATTCAATTGTCCGATTTGGATGTACATACCCTCAAATTAAACCTGAGAGTGTACACTTTCAGCCCATATCCATTATATAACTAAAGCTTGAATATGTTTAGGTAAATACCTTAAAAAAATAAATAAATAAATAAAAATTGTGCCTGTGTCCAAATATATATGAACCTAACTGTATACATATTTATATATAGCAAAAGTTTCTGGGGTTTCTGTTTAAATTACTTTGCGTATCAGTTATTTGGGCTGTCTGTGGGGTTATCCTCTCACTAAAGGAAGTTAGGAGCTCACTGGATTTCTGGCAGATAATCAGGTATTTTTTTTTTTGTACATGCAACTTCTAAAGTGACACAATATGGGGAAATATGCAAGTATTGAGGAGATGTACTGCATATTTTCTATATATCATATCATTTCCATATAACGTTGCAACTTTCATTTTCTGAGTAAGCATTTTGCATTATGCTTCCATCACAGCACCGCCAAGGGCGATCACTCCACCATGAAAAACTCCTGCCTCTACCACGGTTGCCGTCTCCCCTCAGAGACATGGTAGGAAAAGGATTAGCCTTACAATAGCGACCATTCCTTTTCTCTCTGCAATGGTGACTATGCCTTTGCTTTCTAAAATTATATAGAACGTCCTGTGAGCCTCCACAAATAATAATAAACCAATAAATCCTCTTTGAATCAGCTGCAAGCGGTAAACATGTCTCATAGACCATGTAAAAGTACTAAAATTGCATTAAAAATCCTGCGTTATCAAAGGTATAAGCAAAAAGCCTCTGATCTGGTAAAAATATATCCTCTACACCAGGGATATGCAATTAGCGGACCTCCAGCTGTTGCAGAACTACAATTCCCACGAGGCATTGCAAGACTCTGACAGCCACAAGCATGTCACCCGGAGGCAGAGGCATCATGGGACTTGTAGTTTTGCAACAACTGGAGTTCCGCTAATTGCATATTCCTGCTCTACACCATGGTAATAATAATGTATAAAATATATGATGAAAAATATATAAAAAGATACGTGCTTAATAGCCAAATAATAAAGTGACAATGTGCATTCATATAGTGATAAAAAAATATTAAAGCAAATAGGTCCGTGGAAATCTAAATAGATCCAAATACTGGAATTATAAAAAAGTGCTGAAGTGCACTGTGTTATTCCTTTGCTTTCTGTTTGCCTTTTTTTGGGCACAACATTCCCATTCCCGGTGCTGCTTAACAAAGAGCTTCATAAATGAGACTTCAGTACAGATGACTGTTCATATGGAGAACATTCTAGCTAAGATTTTCTTCGATAGAAAAAAAAGGGGGGGGGTGTATGACGCAATAAGTGTCGTGTGTACGAGGTGTGTCTATTTAAATAACAAGACAAATGTAATGCTCGTCCCCTTCAATATATTCCCTATTTGCACTAATACGTTGCTGTAGTCTTGTTTTCCTGTTTTCCACTAGTCGGAGAAAATCAACTTCTGTCAGCTGTTTCAACACATCCGCTATTTTCTTCTTTACAGCATCAACAGACTCAAAACTTGTCCCTTTAAGCACCGATTTAACTTTTGGGAATCCATTCTCGCCTTCCCTCGCTGAATCTTTTGTGCCACTCAAACACACATGCATGATACAGGCTGTCATTCCCATAAGCCAGGGGTAGGCAACCTCGGCCCTCCAGCTGTGGTGAAACTACAAATCCCATCATGACTCTGCCTCTAGGAGTCCATGCCTGTGATTGTCAGGGTCTTGCAATGTCTCATGAGACTTGTAGTCTCAAAACAGCTGGAGGGCCGAGGTTGCCTACCCCTGCCATAAGCTGTAGTAAGCATTGGAAAACATTCTGTTTGTGCAATTTTACAAAAAAAAATTAAAATTGACACGTTTTTCAACTTTTCAACTTAGCATTTTTTCGGCACACTGCAGAAAACACAACCAAACTAAATGGCGACTCACAATCAACTGAACGTCATAGAGTGTAAAAAGGGTAAAAACTCAAGCGCTAAAATGAATTAACCAATGAGTAAAAAAAAATAGAAATAAACACGTGATTAAAAATTTAAATAAAGTAAAGCTGCTATCAATCATAAGTGTTCAGACACCCCAATGGTAGATAAAGAAAATAAATTATTGATGCGCTCTACTAAAATAACAATCAGTGCACAGCTCACCTCCAAATAAATAAATTGAGTTGGTTCAATGGGTATAACCAACAAACCATAATCGTGCATAAAAATGCATAAAAATTGCATGTGATAAACACATTAGTGGTATGTGTATAAGTATGCGTAAATGGATTCAATAAATAAAGCCATCAAAAACATACATGCATGAATGTCATAGAGTGTTGCTGCTTGTCATGCAGGTTCAAACGTGTTCAAGGTCGCCACGCTTGCAGTTATAACCGGTTTTGACTGCTTTGTTTACTGGGTGGGATCACAGCCTCGTTATTTATTAGACACACCTCGTATACTAATGATGTATGTTCAACAAAAAGTCCATAAGTTCAATTGGAACATCCAGGGAGATTTCTTGCTGGCCTCAGTTGATGCATTACCTTCTTAGAGACTGAAGTGGCTCTGGGTGAACAGATAGAGAGAGGAGAGGGGCGTGATCTAAGTGCAATAGTAATCGTGAAAGACAATTGGCAACTTACACAAACATGTAAAAGAACTCGCTCCTCAATAAGTTAGTAATCTTCAGCATAGCAAAACACCTTGGTACAAGCGAACACACTAGGTGGGCTGGTGGGTAACCTGTAGAGCCAAGAAGACACACCAGGGCGCAACAGACTGAGGTCAGTAACATACAGGCAGTATTAGGTGCATTTTTTAATATCACCTTGGTCAGCAGCTGTCTGTAACATGTGGAGTGTGGAGTCTCTTGTAAAACTTGCAGCCTTGTCCACAAGTAGGGCCCAAATCCCGGCTGTGATGGAGGAAGCAGAAACCAAAAAAAAAAGATGGAAGCCGAACTCCCTTGGGATGCAGAACAGACTGGAAGTGGTGTCAGATGGTGGGGCTACATGTTTTGAGGCCACCCAAGCCTCTTTCTCAAGCCAAAATGTTTTGACTTGAGAAAGAGGCTTTGGTGGCCTCGAAACATTTGAACTGCTATAGTTTATTTTTAAGGCTGTAACTCAGGCTTTTTTTGTATATTATTCAGAAAATGTTATAAGGATCCTGGTAGACTTAGTTTTGATCTATTTCTTCCATGTCTAGTCCTCCTAATACTCTTTATTTTGTCTTCTATTTCAGGCAGCCGCACTCCTGCGGAGGAGAAAACTTGATTACTACATGCACAGATTACTACCTGAACTCCTGCGCTCCACGTCTTTTTTAACCGCCAACGGCAGCCTCTACATTGCCTTCTTCTGTATACTAAGGTCAGTATGTACATTTTCGCCCTGTGCTGTAAAAGCGCCTTCATGCCAAGGAGAAGGCTGATGTTGATATAAGCATGTTTTAATGTGTGTGATCTGTCAGTATTTACCTGAAGGGTAAGCAGAGGCTATGGTTCATTGCAGCAGCTCAGACAGAGATGGATTAAGAAAGAAAAGGAGCAGCTTTTACCTCCCACACCTATACTTTTTATTGACACTTATAAGGAGTGCAGTAGGCACCAGGAAGCTACCCCACTGCCTGCAATGTTTAGGTGTGTCAGAGTGCCATTCAAAGTAGATGGCACAGCAACACACCACATGGTTTTTCATGCACTGTGATAAGTGCCAATAAATGCATACATTTACAACTTACCGGCTCTAAATGTGCAATCATTTTGTTTGGGCCAGCATAAAGCAAACTTTTAGTTGGCTTTGTTAGGTTTGCTTTAGCCCTCCTTCCCAGCAGCATATGCTTACCTTTCGTTTACCCTCCTGCTGCTCCATTTATAACTAGGAGCTAAAAAAACAAAACACCTCATTTGACAGATCCAGGCCAATTCTCTTATACACAGGGAGTCCACATTCCTTCTTAAAGCGGAGTTCCACCCAAAAATGGAACCTCTGCTTTAAGGGAGGTGACCCCATAACGTGCAACATTTGGCAAGTCTTTTTTTAGAGGGTTCCCGCTGCCACTTCCTCCTGGCGCACCGCGGCACCGGAAAGGAGATCCCCTCTCCTCCCTCCCTCTCGGCAATCATCTGGGACACGTCACAGGTCCCAAATGATTGCCCAGCCAGTGGCGGTGCAGCTCCCGCATGTGAAGCTACAGCCGGGCGCCCACAGTGACAATGCCGGCGCCGCAGAGAGGAGGGGGAGATGAGCGGGGCTTCATTCCCCCGCATCGCTGGATCCCTGGACAGGTAAGTGTCCGATTACTAAAAGTCAGCAGCTGCTGTATTTGTAGCTGCTGACTTTTTACATTTTTTTTTTTTTTAAGCAGAATTCCGCTTTAAGGTGAAACTTTGCCCATAACAGTTTGATAACAATTAATGTTCTTTAGCAAAAGAACATATGTTCCACATTAATAGTTATGCTACTGAAATTAGTGTGTTCTGGAAATTGCCTCCAGCCTTGCTCTTGTTTTTTCTTGTTGGAGGCCGCCGTTTCCTTGGCCGCCTCCTCTCCTTGGTCTCAAAAACGATTTGTCACTTTCTTCAATTAAATTATATACATTTCCTGCCTTGATTGTATGTCTTTGCTCAGATAGAGAAGAAGGCTGACTGAGGGCCTTAAGCAAGCCATAGATGCAGGAAAGAAAATGGCTTGATTCCCCCATCAACACTAACTGGGAATCTTTCCCACAGCGCTATTGTGTTCCGCTGGCGGGGAACTCAATGAACACTGTTGGTGGCTGTAGCTGCTGGCAGTAATCGCATACAGAAAATCTTGACAGTCTGGTTGTACTGAAGTCAGTCGATGGGTCAATCGAATCTCAGCCAGTCCCTACATGGAACCGGTTGAGATTCAATCCAACTATTTCCAGCTGTACAGTGCTGAAGTTCACAGACTACCCATGAAGGAGAAAAGAGAGAATATCAGGGAGATTAGATAAGATACAGTCTTTGTAAGGTTTATTTGTGTCCCCCTGGGAGCAGACTTTGTCCTGTCACCTTTCCTGCTTTTCTTTTCTCCCTCCCTAATTTGTGTTCCCTAAGCACATTCTGTGTCCTTCCTGTTGCTTTCTTCCCTCTTTAGCAACAGTAAATCTTAAAGTGATAGTAAAGTCTTGTTTTTTCTTTTGTTTAAAAATAGCAAACATGTTCTACTTACTAGCTCTGTGCAGTGGTTTTGCACAGAGCAGCCCAAATTCTCCTCTTCTCCGGGTCCCCCACCAGCGCTCTTGGCCCCTCCCTCCTGTTGCGTGCCCCTACAGCAAGCAGCTTGTTATAGGGGCACCTGAGCCAAGCTGCTGTTCTTTGTGTCCATTCAGATACGGAGCTGCGGCTCGGCCTCTCCCCCTCTCCTCATTGGCTCACTGACTTTGACAGCAGCGGGAGCCATTGGCACCCCCGCTGTTCTGTCCCAGCCATTTAGGGAGGGGGAGTCCCAGACAGCCAAGACTCTCATGCAACATTGCTGGATCGAGATGGGGCTCAGGTAAGTATTAGGGGGGCTGAGGGGGATTGCTGCACACACAAGGTTTTTTTTATCTTAATGCAAAGAATGCATTAAGATAAAAAACCTTCTGCCTTTAGAACCACTTTAAAATTGTCAGCTGATCGGCCTCTAGTGGCTCTGATTTTAGGCACAGTGCCAAGAATGGAGAGCAACTGAGCATGTGCAGAGAAGGGTGAGAGTGTATTACTGGATTTTAAACAGTATAGGCACTTATTTTTAATGTTTTACATATAACTGCAAAAGGGGCCAGCCTAAAGTGATCTATCAGAACTTCTGACTAAAGTTCCACTTTAACCCCCCCACATACATACATACTGTGGCAGGGTGGCCCTTTAGCGCAAAATCACGTACCTGTACGTAATTTCTTCTTCCGGGTCTGGGGCGCGCGCCGCCGGCGACTCGCTCCCACTGTTATCGGACACAGCGGGAGACAATCAATGGGTCCGCCAGGACCCGACGATCGTTCCCGAGGCAGACAGAACGGCGGTCTGCCTATGTAAACAAGGCAGTTTGCCGTTCTGTGACAGGAGAAGACAGAGGTCTTTTGTTTCTGCTAAACAGGAACACGGATCTCTATCTTCGAACAGTACAAGCACCTCCTCCCATTAGAAATCACTCCTAGGGAACACATTTAACCCCGCCCCTGATGTTGACCCTTTCCCTGCCAGTGTCATTAGTACAGTTACAGTGCATATTATTTAGAACTGATCACTGTATTAGTGTCACTGTTCCCCAAAAAGTGTCAAAAAGGTCACATAAAAATATCCTATAGTTTGTAGACGCTATAACAATTGCGCAAACAAATCAATATACCCTTATTGGGATTTTCTTTATATAAATAAAGATTATATATATGTATATATATATATATATATATATATATATATATATATATATATATATATATATATTATAAATATGTAGCAAAATAATATTGGCCTAAATTGATGAAGAAATTTAGATTTTTTTTTAGATTTTTTTTATTGGATATGCATTCAAGCAGAAAGTAAAAAATATTGTTTTGCTTTTTTCAAAATTGTCGTCCTTTTTTTGTTTATAGCGAAAAAACCCCAAAAAGCACAGAGGTGATCAAATACCACCAAATGATAGCTCTAATTGTGGGAAAAAAAGAACGTACATTTTATTAGGGTACAGCGTCGCACGACTGTGCAGTTGTCAGTGCCGTATCACAAAAAATGACCTGGTTATGAAGGGGGTAAAACCTTCTGCAGCTAGGACTCCAGCGACTCGTACCTTTTATACAGGGCCTTTCCTTCTCTTCCAGGGGATTAATAGAGGGGCAGTCGAGTGATGTACCTTGAGAGTATTTATATATGGAGGTCTGCATTAAAAGAAAACCCATTGCTTTACTCTGCCTAGACAAATCACAGGTTCACTTTACACCATACCTCCCAACATTTTGAGATGGGAATGAGGGACACCTACTAACAAACATATGTAAGCATAGGACACGCCCCCTGCCACACCCCCTTAAAGGAGAATTGACCAAA
The DNA here is from genome assembly GCA_037952925.1 of Lithobates clamitans. NCBI lineage: Eukaryota > Metazoa > Chordata > Amphibia > Anura > Ranidae > Lithobates > Lithobates clamitans. The sequence goes on along the minus strand of JBBGZY010000680.1, from coordinate 4,547,545 downwards.
AAAAAGGTTAAATAAATCCACAATGACTTATTTTTATTACTACAATTCCTTGATTTTGGCTATTAAAATGTACAGATGCAGCAATTTAGAAATTGGATGAAATGTTTAGCACTGGGAAACACGTTTTGAAAGATAAAAAGTGCATTTTATATACAACTATAAGGATCAGACCAAAATGAGGGACAAATGAGGAGGAATGAGGGACAGAGGGACATTGCTCCAAATCAGGGACAGTCCCTCGAAACCAAGGACAGTTGGGAGCTATACTTTACAATATCCCGAAGGGGATGAGACAATGGTTGCTTGTTCAGGTAACCAGTAACACCATCCCAAGTGTGTGGACAGCTCTGGATCGCTATAAACTCTGCATGGTAGGAGGTGCGAATGCAAATCTTAAAGAGATAGTAAACTCAGTTGCTTCAACCCTTTGTTTCATATAATGCAATGTAGAAAGTTATTATGAATCAAAGCGCCACCATAGCAAAGCATATATATAATACTTCTTAAAAATATTATTTTTCTGAAAGCTCCTTTTCAGTTGTAGCCGCTGCCATAGTGACTGCTTTCTTCCGCGTCCAACAACATTCTGACTTCCGCCCTCAGACCCCTTTCACATTGAGGCATTTTTCAGGCATTTTTGGCCTAAATATTGCGCATGTAAGGCGCCTGAAAAACACCTCCCCTGCAGTCCCAGCGTGAAAGCCCGAGTGCTTTCACACTGGGACGGTTCGCTGGCAGGACGTTAAAAAAAAAGTCCTGCAAGCAGCATCTTTGGGGCAGTGAAGGAGCGGTGTATACATGGCTCCTCCACCGCCCCTGCCCATTGAAATGAATAGGCACCGCTGCCAAAGCGCTTCGGCAGCGGCAATACACGGGCGCATTTAACCCTTTATTCAGCCGCTAGCGGGGGTTAAAAGTGACCCGCCAGCGCCCGAATAGCACAGCTAAAATGACGGTAAAGCGCCGCTAAAATTAGCGGCGTTTTACTGTCAAAGCCCGCCCCAGTGTGAAAGCAGCCTTACTCCCTCTCCGTGTCCATAATCTAGCACGTGCGCAGTACAGCATTGCAGCTCTTCTGTGTATTACCGCTCTCTCCTATGTAATACCGCTCTCTCTTGTGTAATACAGCTCTCTCCTATGTAATACGGCTCTCTCCTGTGTAATACTGCTCTCTCCTGTGTAATACGGCTCTCTCCTGTGTAATACCGCTCTCTCCTGTGTAATACCGCTCTCTCCTGTGTAATACGGCTCTCTCCTGTGTAATACGGCTCTCTCCTGTGTAATACTGCTCTCTCCTGTGTAATACTGCTCTCTCCTGTGTAATACTGCTCTCTCCTGTGTAATACGGCTCTCTCCTGTGTAATACGGCTCTCTCCTGTGTAATACGGCTCTCTCCTGTGTAATACGGCTCTCTCCTGTGTAATACGGCTCTCTCCTGTGTAATACGGCTCTCTCCTGTGTAATACGGCTCTCTCCTGTGTATACTGCTCTCTCCTGTGTATACTGCTCTCTCCTGTGTAATACCGCTCTCTCCTGTGTAATACGGCTCTCTCCTGTGTAATACGGCTCTCTCCTGTGTAATACGGCTCTCTCCTGTGTAATACGGCTCTCTCCTGTGTAATACGGCTCTCTCCTGTGTAATACGGCTCTCTCCTGTGTAATACGGCTCTCTCCTGTGTAATACTGCTCTCTCCTGTGTAATACCGCTCTCTCCTGTGTAATACCGCTCTCTCCTGTGTAATACGGCTCTCTCCTGTGTAATACGGCTCTCTCCTGTGTAATACTGCTCTCTCCTGTGTAATACTGCTCTCTCCTGTGTAATACGGCTCTCTCCTGTGTAATACGGCTCTCTCCTGTGTAATACGGCTCTCTCCTGTGTAATACGGCTCTCTCCTGTGTAATACGGCTCTCTCCTGTGTAATACGGCTCTCTCCTGTGTAATACGGCTCTCTCCTGTGTAATACGGCTCTCTCTTGTGTAATACGGCTCTCTCCTGTGTAATACGGCTCTCTCCTGTGTAATACGGCTCTCTCCTGTGTAATACGGCTCTCTCCTGTGTAATACGGCTCTCTCCTGTGTAATACGGCTCTCTCCTGTGTAATACTGCTCTCTCCTGTGTAATACGGCTCTCTCCTGTGTAATACGGCTCTCTCCTGTGTAATACGGCTCTCTCCTGTGTAATACGGCTCTCTCCTGTGTAATACGGCTCTCTCCTGTGTAATACGGCTCTCTCCTGTGTAATACGGCTCTCTCCTGTGTAATACGGCTCTCTCCTATGTATACTGCTCTCTCCTGTGTATACTGCTCTCTCCTGTGTATACTGCTCTCTCCCGTGTATACTGCTCTCTCCCGTGTATACTGCTCTCTCCTGTGTATACTGCTCTCTCCTGTGTATACTGCTCTCTCCTGTGTATACTGCTCTCTCCTGTGTATACTGCTCTCTCCTGTGTATACTGCTCTCTCCTGTGTAATACCGCTCTCTCCTGTGTAATACCGCTCTCTCCTGTGTAATACCGCTCTCTCCTGTGTAATACCGCTCTCTCTTGTGTATACAGCTCTCTCCTATGTAATACTGCTCTCTCTTGTGTATACAGCTCTCTCCTATGTAATACTGTTCTCTCCTGTGTTGCGCTCGTCGTGCCTACAAGCCCCTGTGACATATCGAGTCACATGAGGTTAACACTCTACTTGTGAATGGGAAGCTAGTCTCGTGGGATGTCGGGGCTGACGCCAGGCAAAGGAAATGACGTAGCCCCGACACGCAAACACCATTTTTCCGGCATGAAGAGCTTGCCAGAAAAATGGGACTAATTGTGCATGCACCGATGACGTCATTGCTCAGAAAATGAACGATTGCACTGAAACTAAGAAGATAGGAAGCCATCTACACACAGCAACTAGTTGACTAGTTTATAATGAGTAATGTGCTGGAAATTTAACTGGATGGGTTTACTAGCGCTTCAAGCGTCAACCCAGGTCTAAAACTGCCCAGAAATAGAAGTGGGCCGTTGTTTTTGTGCAGGTTCACTCCTTCCACCCTCATAGCAAGCTTTTCTGTCTACCAGCTCTACAGACATTACAATTATACGTGAATGGAAAGGGGAGAGGTGGCATGGCAGGAAACCAGTGCCAGGTTACTAGGGAGGAAATCTTCGTCATCTGGGATAGTTGTGATCGCTGCTTCTCCCTGATAGCAGCCAGTCAGCTTCGTCTGAAGACACCCACACACTCGAAATTGTTGCAGCATCTAGCAGAAAACACAGATCTTGAATAGACATGCACAGTTGTTGCAGTTGAAACTAAGTGGAGACACCCTGGCTGCTGACCTATAGTAACACTTCCTCATTCTTCAGAAAACTCCATTCTGAACCATTAGTTCTGTTTTTCCATTAGATTGTAAGCTCTTATGAGCAGGACCCTCCTAACCCTCTTGTATTTTATTGTATTGTAACTGTACTGTCTCCGTTTAGATTGTTTGCATTGACTTCTGTTAAAGAAGTGGCATGCAAGTTGTGCTGAAGTCACGCTAGGGTTCGATTTTAAAGTCGCGGGCAGTGTGAACATGCGCTCACACCTAGGAGCTGATTGGTTACATTTAGGGCTGCAACTAATAATTATTCTCATAATGGATTAGTTGGATGATTATTGGTTCAATTAATCGATTAATCGGATAAAAACCTAAAAAATTGGTGTATAATGTAGTTGATATGTAAAGATTAAAAAAAATCTATTTATTCTTCAAGATCTATATGCAGTGGTTACTATAAATAACCAGATATTCTGTTAGAGAACAAAATATCAAATACACTCTGAGAATACCAAATATATAGTCTTCAAAAAGTTTCCGCACTATCGGTTATTCTCAAAGACTATATATTTACATAGAAGATATATATATATGTGTGTGTGTGTGTGTGTGTGTGTGTGTGTATATATATGTATATGTGTGTGTATACACACGCACACATCTTCTATGTAAATATATAGTCTTTGAGAATAACAGTGCGGAAACTTTTTGAAGACTATATATTTACATAGAATATATATATATAAATAATATATTTATATTTATATCTTCTGTCTTCTATGTAAATATATAGTCTTCAAAAAGTTTCCACACTTTTTTTTTTTTATATTGAATAGAGTTTAAAGAGGAACTGCAGTCTGCTCACATAATTTGTAATAAAAACATCTTTGCCATTCTGAAGCTTCCCTCCAAGCACTTTGCATATTATTTTATATATACTGTGATTCTGTACTTGCCAAATATGCTCCAGGAATCTCCCTCCACTGAGTCTGGCTGCATCCATTTTAACTGTGGGCAGCTGAAGCTGCTGTCTGTTCACTTCCTGGATTTACACAGACACACACCTCCAGCTCTGCAGCCCCGTAGCTCTCATTGGCCTTCTTATGACTCATCCCCCCTCCTTTCCTGGCAAACTCTCAGGAGAGTGAGTGAGAGAGAGAGAGAGTTGTGCATGATGACCAGACAAGAAACAGGAAGTGGGCTGTATAAGGTATTTACTGGCAGAAAAAAAATGTTTTACTATCCAAAGTTAAAACAACAAGAGCAGAAGATTTAATAGATGGAAAGATGAAAAAAATGACTGAAGTTCCTCTTATAAGAAAAAGTGAGGAAACGTTTTGAAGAACCCTCGTACTATTAGAGGATGAATCTGGCACATATCATCAGACTCAAACTTAAAAAGACCTAAAACACTGTTTTGCAGATTTTCAGCCAGAACTGTAATATAATATTATGTATGACGGACTCCCTTGTCATAAGCAGGTGTCATGATACAAACTACCTGTGTCTGCTGTTACTTATGCTGGCCATACATGAACACATTTTTCCTTCGAAAATGATTGTTTTAGGAGTATTCATTTTGATTTTCTAATTGTTGGGGGAGTCAAAACAACATTCGTTTTCAACCACAATGACAGGAAAATTCACAGGAGCAGAATAGAAAGCTTTTCTCGACTGAATGAATTTTCGGACAGTGTATGTGGTTTTCATTCAGAAATTGTATTCATTTTAAAATTGAATGTTAAAAGTAAGTGAAATTTTCAAACATTTATCCTTTTATCAAATGTACGAATATGGAATAGAGGTTTGGGAACCTGGTCCCCAACCAAGGTTCGCCAGGGGAAAAAGAGCAAGTGGACTATCTCGGTACAATGTAGCAAGGGTACGAATAAGAAATATAAACAATCGTAAAAAGATACGAAAATGTATTAATACAGACAACATAGCAATACAAATTAAAAAGACAGTGACTTGGTCATACATAGGACTTCGACTAGTTTTGCAGGGTAACCGCTTCATCAGGAAATACATCTGTAAATAGACAACGTCAGTTGACATAATAGTCAGAAATGTATTCAATGTATTGTAGAAAATTGTACAGTTGAGTGGTGGTGGGAAAGGAGAACATGCTGAAGGTAAAAGATTGCTTACCCAAGTCCCGGTGCGAACAGTGCACAGGGCGTAACCAGTGGAGCGTCCCGCGGCGACTGGGGGAAATTAATGAATCAATGGGCTTGAGTCTGGGTGGAATGGAGTTCAAGAAATAAAAATTACCAAAACATATTAGAACAGTGGTTCTCAACTCCAGTCCTCAGGACCCACCAACAGGCCAGATTTTAAGTATTACCTTGGGGAGATGCAGTCTAGAATACTGCAATCACTGAGCAGCAAATGATATCACCTGTGATGTATTTCAGTTATCTTGCAAACCTGGCCTGTTAGTGGGTCCTGAGGACCGGAGTTGAGAACCACTGTATTAGAAGAATGAAAAGGTGTCAGTGAAGTGGTGGAAATGTGAAGTGGGAATGAGGCGAATGGCGAACCTTGGTCGGGGACCGATGCACGGATTAAGCTACAGCACGCTACACGCCAGACTGCGACACCTGCAAGACTCATCGTTCCAGGGACATCTGGATATTTATCCCTTAGTCACTCAGCTAATATTCCAGGCTTCAGTGACTGGTTGTCCCTCATACCCCTATGGGTACTACATTGGCATAGACTACAGGATATTGCAGACATTATGCACTTAAATGTTTGCCCAATATTTACAGTCTGACAGCCATGCAATACTATTACGGACCTTTCTATCTTCAGTGCCTGCCTATACATGGAACCAACAGACTGGAACCAATATATATGTAAAAAAACTTTTGGAACCCTCAGCCACTAAGGAAGGTATTTGAACATTTCATACCGGAAACGCGTTGGGCATCAGGGCATTTACATTGTATGACGTTCATGTGTACAGTTTTTGTTTTTGTTGTGTTTTCCATGTGATACATATTATGCACTCTTTTCATATGTAGATTTTATATGTTTTTTTTATTCTACATTATTGGAGATGATATTTTATTCATTATTGAGTGGATGGTCTATTAAAGTCCCATTTGAGGGGGTTACCTTCTTGGTTGGGGACCAGTATCCCAAACCTCTATTCCACTAAGTCTTGGATGATGGTACAATTTATTAATTCTATATTTTTGGTTCGTATCTTTAGAGGCTGATGATTTGCTTCTTAGTTACAAGAATATGAATATTTTTGTCCACAAATCGATACGTGTATGGCCAGCATAAGACATTTAGCAGCAGAAGCTCCTTCCTAGATTATAAGCTCTAACGAGCAGGACCCTCTGATTCCTCCTGTATTGAATGGTATTGTAACTGTACTGTCTGCCTTCATGTGTTGTAAAGCACTGCGCAAACTGTTAGCGCTCTATAAATCCTGAATAATAATAATTAAGTGCTGTGTAAACTGTTGGCGCTATGTAAATCCTATGTAATAATAATGTTTCGTCTGAGATCCAACATCCACTGAATCCCGGATCAACCCTTTGTTAGATCTACAACATTCTAAAAGCTACTCATGAAAAAATAGATTTTTATTTGTGACTCCCCGTGTGTAATCTGCCTGTAAATGGCGTATTTTAGCCGCGGTTTTTAGTATTTGCAGATGCATGCGATCTTCCACTAAGGAGACGGTGTGAGCGGATCCGTGTCTCAGTATTTCAACACTGACTGGCGTGTTTCTCAATACGGCCATAAACAAACACATCTGAGAATTATACTGAGCAGACTCCTCCGAGTCATAACAATCAATTACAAGGATGTTAGGTTACAGTTCACACACAAGAGACAAGATCGGGAGAAACAGCAGAAATGTAACAATCCTACAAATAATGGACAGTTACCGGAAAGGACAGGAAAGGACCTGAAATGGCGTAATGACCAATGTGTGCCACGGATGATAGAAGTCACTTGCAGATAAGCCACTGCTTAGTTGTCTCTTTGCCAGAACTGACCTCCAACCATATACTACATTCATTTAAAGTGTAACTCCATTTAAAACGCCTATTTTTAGTTTTGTTCTTTCTCCCCTCTTGTCAGAATGTTTTTGCCGTCTGTGGATGATATATTTTCCTTACTTGTTTTCCTAACTTATGGGCGACAGTGTTGACTAAAGGAAAACCTTTGACACAAGAATACAATGACAATAAAAAAGGAGGATGGGGAAATGCTAGAACCTCTGTGTTTTTTTTATATTCCCAGTGTAGATTGCTCATCGCTTCTTGTCCCAGTGACCCCATTGTTCACAGACCAGAAATAAAAACCCGACAGAAGATTATACTCTTCCACCTTTACACAAAATTAAAATAAAATGTTGGGGATGGAGTTACATTGAATCCATATGGGTGCTTTAATCCATCCATTATTCAAGATGCAGTATATGTGTAGATAGTGCTATAGAAATGGTAAATTCTTATACATAACTGTAGAATAGATAAATAAAAGACATGTCCAACCAATAGGTGGTGACATTCAAAGCCAAATCAGTTGTTCTCAAAGTACAAATCTAATTATGATGAGATTGGAGTGAATGGATAAATGGAGGCAACTACAAGGACAGGAGGGAAGAAATACACAGAGCCCACTGCGGTTCACATGAATACCATGCGGTATCAATTTGGTGCGTGAAACGCACAGAAGTCACTGCATTTCTCACACCGCATATACAGTGACTTGAAAAAGTATTCAAACCCCTTGAAATTTTCTACATTTTGTCATGTTACAACCAAAAATGTAAAATGTATTTTATTGGGATTTTATTTTATAGACCAGGGTTCTCCAAACTTTATAAGCAAAAGGCCAGTTTACTGTCCTTCAGGCTTTAGGGGGGCTGGGCCTGTGGGAGTAGAAAATGCCCCAACATCAGTGCCCATCATTGGTCCAATTGATAGAAATGGTGCCCCATTGATGGTGTCAGTAAGGGGGATGATGCCCCATCATTGGTGTCAATTGGTGAAATGGTGCCCCAAGGGCCAGATAAAGGCAAGCAAAGGGCCACATCTGGCCACCGGGCCACAGTTTGGAGACCACTGTTATAGACCAACACAAAGTGGCACATAATTGTGAAGTGAAAGGAAAATGATGAATGTTTTTCAAAATTTTTTTTTACAAATAAATATATGAAAAGTGTGGTGTACATTTGTATTCAGCCCCCCTGGGTCAATACTTTGTAGAACCACCTTTTACTGCAATTACAGCTACAAGTATTTTTGGGGATGTCTCTACCAGCTTTGCACATCTAGAGAGTGACATTTTTGCCAATTCTTCTTTGCAAAATAGCTCAAGCTCTCTCAGATTGGATGGAGAGCGTCTGTGAACAGCAATTTTCAAGTCTTGCCACAGATTCTCAATTGGATTTAGGTCTGGACTTTGACTGGGCCATTCTAACACATGAATATTCTTTGATCTAAACCATTCCATTGTAGCTCTGGCTGTATGTTTGGGATCGTTGTCCTGCTGGAAGGTGAACCTCCGCCCCCTTTTCAAGTTTTTTGCAGACTCTAACAGGTTTTCTTCTAAGATTGCCCTGTATTTGCCTCCATCCATCTTCCCATCAACTCTGACCAGCTTCCCTGTCCCTACTGAAGAAAAGCATCCCCACAACATGATGCTGCCACCACCATGTTTCACGGTGGGGATGGTGTGTTCAGGGTAATGTGCAGTGTTAGTTTTCCGCCACACATATCGTTTTGCTTTTAGGCCAAAAAGTTCAATTTTGGTCTCATCTGACCAGAGCACCTTCTTCCACCTGTTTGCTGTTTTATTTTTTTTTTAAATAACAAGCATGTTATACTTACCTCCCCCTGTGCAAGGGTTTTGCACAGAGTGGCCCCAATCCTCCTTTTCTGGGGTCCCCCAGCAGCGCTCCTGGCTCCTCCTCTTCTCGAGTGCCCTCACGGAGAGCTGCTTTTCATGGGGGCACTCGTGCGGGCGCACTTCCGAGACCTGCTGCTGTGTCCAGACACAGACAGCAGGACTTGCCCCCCCCCCTTCGGCTCCCGTGTCACTGGATTTGATTGACTGCGGTGGGAGGCAATGGCTCCTGCTGCTATCAATCTATCCAATGATGACCTGAGACAGCGGCTGGAGCTGTTGTGCTCGCCCCCGTCGCTGGAACGATTGGGCTCAGGTAAGAAAAAGGGGGGCTCTGGGGGCAGCTGCAGCACAAAAGGGTTTTCACCTTAATGCATAGAATGCATTTGTTACAGCTGCAAAGTGGGCAGAGACACTCCATGTCCAACAAGCTCAACTAGATGTCCACAAACCTTTGGCCATATAGTATAAAAACAACAGAATTTTGAAGCGCAGATCCAGGAGGTGGCAAGGAATCAATTGGGGATTGAATCCATGTGAAATTTAAAAGTTTATTGCTGATAAAACATGTAACCCCAATACACAGTACAAATGGGAAAAATTGTCAGAATGGCCAAGCTCACTGTGATAGTGCCAGCAATGGAGCAATGGTGGTGGAGAAATGGCTGTCCTTCTTCCGTGAGGGCTGTGGACAGAGGGGGTGGCAGACCAAAAATGGGAAAACTGAAGACACTTTCCAACAGCAAAAGACCATAACCAAAGCCGGGCTACATCAGGGAGGGGAAAGGCTGGGTCCAGATCCAGGAAGCACGATCACTGTATGACCAGAGTGGAAAATGTCAGAGCTGCTGCAGCGGCAGGCGAGGCCAGAGATGAATGCTGGAGGGGCAAGCGGGTACGAGGCTGAGCTACAAGGTGTCCAGACCCCACAGGACTCCTCCCTGGCCACGTCACACGCTCCAACTGCAGGCAGACTTTGGCAAAGTCTGATGGATCAAATGGATCAGAGCAGGAGATGTGATGAGTATCACAGCAGGTGCCGGACCTTGAGCGGTATAAGATTACATGTTTAGGGGTTTAACCCCCTCCTCAGATAACACGCGACGTACAATGACGGCAAATTCGTCCAGGAATCCCAACCTGCCGCAGTGCAACTGCGGCAGCTGGTCTTAAAGTGGTTAACCTGCATAGGATGTGTGCCAGGTTACAAAAAAGGCTTTTCTGTCAAAAAAGAGTAAAGGCAAAAACCAGACCTTCTGGAACAATGTGCTGTAGACTAGTGAATCAAAGATAGAGATGTTTGGTCCAAACCGAAGACTACGTTTTCGAAAAGGAAATTCATACCAACTGTGAAGCATGGTGGTAGAAATGTTATGGTTCAGAGTTGGTTGATTTTTTTTTTTTTTAATAAATTATTGAAAAGGCAGATTTTCCATGTGTTGTTATGCAATACAGTATAGCACTTTTATTTGTAGACAGATTATTTGAATGAAAATCCAATGCTTGCCTGTTCAAATACATTGTAAAAGGAAACAATATGGATATGTTTTGATTGTTTTTAGCCTTTGTATGCTGCTATATTCTTTGTTAGATTGTATCTGCACATCTGACTTGCCATCTCTAGTGTCTATAAGGTCCCTGTCTTTTATGATTCAGTTTGGACTTGACTTAAAGAATCTCTGAAGAATCAGAATTCATACAGGAACTTCTGGAGCTCCCCTCTAAAACAAAGAACTAACAAGTGGAACATAACTAGCTTTTATGCAAACTTATTGGTGTGATTTTTTTTTTTTGGTCTGTCTTTTTTGAAATTGTCCTTTTTAATGAGTCTTCCAGACTAGGCAACAGATACCGGAGTGTTGCACTATTCTCCGTTGAATCGTTGTGGCTCCAGCAGAACAAGACACATCTGTTTTCTTAGTTTCACAGTACAACAAACTCTGGACCAAGTGAAACGCGATACGGTGTCATTCAGCAACTTCCTCGTTTATGTTCTTTTACCCATAAAGCATGACATCAGCTGATTGATTGGCATTTCTCAAACCCCCAAATAATCAATATCAGGACGTCTTGGAAACAGGGGAGCAATGTCTAGGGCCTGGAGAGTGGCTGTAAAATTCCTGCCAAAGACTGTGGCTCTTTGCGTAACTAGGAGCAGCTGTGATGGATTAAGATTTCTGATTGCAGAGACCTGTAGCGTGCCTTAACCTTTTTTACATAGCCTATAGGGTTTCCTTCAGTCCAGGGAAACGCACTAAAAACCTTGTCGTTAAAAGTTTCACCTCTCATGGATATGGTAACATTTTTACTATTTTTTTTTTTATATATCTGCTCCTGGAAAAGAATAAATGTCTTTTGTCTACTTTTCTAATACACTCATAGTTAAACAGTTGGGGCTTTCGTATAGGAGCGCTTATATGTATTTTTAATGCTTATAAGATTTAAGGGTCATTCCACCCATATACGTAGTTTTTGGTGGATGTCGGAGAGTCAAACTAACTGGCAATTATATCCCTCAGGGTCTCTGTTAGGCCTCTTTTACCACTTGCTTTAACCCCTTAAACCCTACACTAGCACACTGCAACTACATGCAGTGCACACAGTTGCAGGGTGTCCCTATTCAGTAGAATGGGTCACATTTAGAGGATGGTACTGCCTGCTTCAACACAATTTTTGTCGCACGTGTGTACATTTCTGGCCATTGCATTTGCAGTATAAAGTAGGAATATGGGTGTAACATGAAACCTGGTCACAAAGGTGGAATTACCCTTTAGCCCTGGTTCACATTGGTGCATTTTGACATGCAATTTGACAAGTCAAATCACATATCAAATCGGCGGCAATGGCACCATCCTAATTAGTGCGATGCTGCATTTGTGGCGCCACACCGATTTCTAAAAGTAGTTTTTGTACTACTTTTTGCGATTTTGGGGTGTGATTTTCATTGACATCTGTGCAGAAACCCGAACAAATGTCTGTGAAATCGCCGCCGAAATCCGGACTGACATGGGGAGTGAAATCGTGCAAGTTCGGTTGACAGCTTCATTCCCGCAGCTCACTGTAAGCCAGGGCTTTGGGTCGGTTCACACTGGTGCGACATACACTCCGACTTTGGGAACACGTCGCATGACCTGTATAAATGAATGATTCTCTATGAGAGACATCCTAACTGCTTTGACACAAGTCGGTCTGACTTTGAAAAAGGTTCCTGCACTACTTTGGTTGGACTTGGGCACAATTTCAGCCCATTGATTTGAATGTAAGTCACATCCATGTCGAATCATCATCTTAACTTATCTTAACGTCACCGCCCGGGGCATGATGGGTAGGTGACGTCACAAGGGGGTTTGTCTCCAGATGACCACGCCCCATAGCATTTAAAAGAAATGGCAGACAGGTGGAGCCAACACAACAGCAGGAGCCAGCATAGGGAGAAGACATCGGAAAGGAGAAGAGCCAGCAGAAGAACCAGAGGAAGAAGACAGCAGAGGGAGAAGAAGTGGCAGAAGAATCAGAGGGAGAGGACATCACTGGAGAAAAAAGACACATTTGAGCTACGTTGGGGGACATTCTTCAGTTTTAATAAAGGACTTTTTGAAACTTTTTTGGGGTGAACGAGTAGGGGTACAATGTACCCCATACTCATTTGCATGGAGGGGCGGGATCTGGGGGCCCTTTTGTTAAAGGGGGCCTGCAGATTCCGATTAAGGAATCTTCTGCCCCCCCCATTTTGAGGGCATGTGGCCTGGTATGGTCCAGGAGGCAAGGGGGGAGCAGCGCTTGTTGTCCCCCCTTGTCTGACCTACTGGGCTGCATGCTCGGATAAGGGTTTGATATGGATTTCGGAGGGGACCCCACGCTGTGGTTTTTTTTCTTCTTTTTTTTTAACGTGAGGGTTCCCCTTAAAATCCATTCCAGACCGAAGGGTCTGGTATAGTCTTGTGGATATGGGGGGGGGGTCCCCATATTTTATCTTTATTTTGGCGTGGGGTTCTCCCTCGAGATTCATACCAGACTCAAAGGCCGTGGTATAGTTGGATCCCATTCATGGAAGTCGGATATAAAGTGGCAGGGCAAAAGTCGGATGGACAATAATATCGCTGTCGTTTGGTACCAGTGTGAACCCGGCCTTAAGCAAAGAGTTGTGGGTTGTAATTTCGGATTAGAACATCTCTAAGGCAGCAGAAGGAGCAGCGTTCGTGATTTGCCAGAGAATTAACAGAATCTTACAATAACAAGACTGGGGGTGACGGAAAACAAGATTAACCACTTCAGCTCTGGAAGATTTACCCCCTTCATGACCAGGCCATTTTTTTGCTATTCAGCACTGGTAATTGCGCGGTCATTGCTGTACCCAAATTAAATTTATATAATTTTTTTTCCCACAAATAGAGCTTTCTTTTGGTGGTATTTGTTCACCACTGGTTTTTTTTTTTTTTTTGCGCTATAAATGACAAAAGTACATACATTTTGAAAAAAAAAAAATGTTTTTACTTTGTTGTAAAACGTATCCAATAAAAAAAGAAAATCAAATTTCTTCATACATAGGTTCACACTGACTACGGGAACTCAGCTGAACTCACACAATTTCATACACGCATGTCAGTGCGACTTCAGGGGCGATTTGACAGACCTCTGTGCGCGGGTTCCTGCACAGATGTCTATACAAATGGCCCCCTGAAGTTGCCAAAAGTAGTACAGGAACTACTTTTTGGAATTGGTATGGCGCCACACCGATTCGGACGGTGTCATTTCCGGCAATAGCTGCCGATGTGAACGTGGGCGTACTGCTCTATATTGAAAGAGAAGATGCTACCATCACTCCGTGCCCTTTGGTCGTTGTGCTCTTTTCCAGCATGACAATGATCCAAAACACACATCTAAGGCCACTGTTGCATTTCTAAAGAAGAACAGGGTGAAAGTGGCCAAGTATGTCTCCTGATCTGAACCCAATCGGGGAACACCTAATGGGGAATTCTGAAGAGACAAGTTGAACATCACTCTCCATCCAGAACCCAGCCTCTAAAAGAGGTCGTTCTTGAAGAATGGAAAAAAGATACATGTTGCCAAATTGTTAATTTCATGCCTAGAAGACTTGGTGCTGTCCTTACAAATCATGGAGGTCATACAAAATACTAGATGGCGTCGTTTTTTTGTTATGGGGTGTATTCATTTTTGCATTCAACTAGTTTGAGTCAAACTGAAGATTTTTGTCATCTAAGTTATATTATTAACCTTGCTTTCATGTAATGAGCTCATCAAATGTTCTGAAAAAACTCAATTTTGTCCAATTTTTGGAAATTATTTTTGTGTTCATTGTGATAGTGATTAAAATCTTACTTTTTCAAAAGGGGTGTACTTATTTATGCTGAGCGCTGTATATCAGTACCTACTAGGATACAGAAGAGGTGGCTGGGGAAGGGATTGGACAAGCCTCACCAGTGCAGATTAATAGCAATCCCTCAGCAATGTCTGTTTTATTATTGTGCTGATTTATTGCTTTTTTATCTCTGCTCAATATTTACTCTGTGCAATCAACGAAAGTCGGCACTTTCATAAACTTCCACCATTTCCTTTGTGCTGAAATATTCCAGTCCAGAGGATGTAGAAGTTTGAAGTGCACAGTGATTGTCTCTGGTCCAAGAGGTACAGAGACTTGTTTACAGAGGTTGGTGGATACAAAGGACCATTGTTTCAGGAGAAGTGACCTGAATCCCTGGTCAACCCCTATGGAAATCAATGTTGCACATGGTTTGTAACCCATTTTTCACCAAACACATCTCACGTGAAATTTGTTTTATGGGCATGTCTTATGATTTCAGAATGTCCAGTTGGCGTAGAAATTTCCTTTTTTTTTTTTTTTTTTTTCTACTTGTGTGCTTCCAGATGTAATTGACCATTTGTGTTTTCTGATATTCCCTGCTACTATCTATCTTTCCTACAGAGGCACATGCTAGATACAGTTGTGGTTGGAAACCAGTTTACCTACCAATAGGTGCTTGGCCCTTGAGAGGAAAGCCATAAAAACACAGGAAGAATGTCTTGATGCGTAGGTCAAGTGTGTTCTGAGAATTAAACCGGGATCTCATAGCTGCCATGACATAGTGGGGGAGATTTAATAAAACTGAAGAGTGCAAAATCTGGTGCAGCTCTGCAAAGAAACCTTTTAGCTTCCAGTTTTTTTTTTTTTTTTGTCAAAGCTTACCGTATATACTCGAGTATAAGTCGTTCCGAGTATAAGTCGAGGCCCTAATTTACCACAAAAAAATGGGAAAAACTCATTGACCCGAGTATAAGACGAGGGTGAGAAATGCACAGCTACTGTAAGTGGAAAAGAGGGTCAACAATGCCCATTTGCATGCCTCACTGTGCCCATTTGCAGCCTCACTGTGCCCATTTGCAGCCATAGGTCCCCCAAACTTCAAATTTGGTAGTTAAGGGTTCCTAGATGCCCCCTAGCTGCAGCCAAAATTTGGGGTCTCTGAACCCAAAGCGTGCCAAAATGACATTGCTGCAGATGGACACAGTTGACCGAATTTGGGGCCCCGTATCTTGGGGCCACTTAGTGCTAAGAACCCCAAATTTGGTGTGCAAACCCAGTGGAACTAGCACCATAAAATATCCAAGCTGGGGTTTCTAGCACCAAGTGGCCCCGAGATACAGGGCCAAGATATCTTTGCATATGTTATGGTACCAGTTCCACTTGGTTTGCACACCAAATTTGGGGTTCCTAACACCAAGAGACCCTGAGATACGGGGCCCCAAAGTCGGTTCAGAAATGTCAAGCACTTTTCTGCAGCAGAGAATGACATTTTCCGAACCGATTTTGGGGCCCCCTATCTCAGGGCCACTTAGTGCTAGGAACTCCATCTTTGGATATGTTATGGTACCAGTTTAACTGTGTTTGCACACTAAATTTGGAGTTCCTAGCACCAAGTGGACCTGAGATACGGGGCCCCAAAATCGGTTCGGAAAATAAAATTTTTTGCTGCAGAAAAGTGCTTGACTCCAGTATAAGTCGAGGGGGGTACTTTCAGCACAAAAAAATGTGCCGAAAAACTCGACTTATACTCGAGTATATACGGTAATTGAACAAGCTGAAGTTAGCAGCTGATTGGCTACCATGCACAGCTACACCGTATTTTGCACTCTACAGTTTTATTAAATCATCCCCAATGTTACAGTGGCTAAAGTGGTTGGCACTTCCTGCCTGGAGTTTGCATGTTCTCCCTGTGCCTGCGTGGGTCTACGCCGGGTACTCCGGTTTCCTCCCACACTCCAAAGACTTGTTGGTAGGTTAATTGGCTCCTGTCTAAATTGGCCCTAGTATGGCTATGTGCGAATGTGAGTTTTGGACCTTAGATTGTAAGCTCCTTGAGGGCAGAGGTTGATGTGAATGTACAATATATACATTATATTGTCTAAAGTATTGGGACAGTTGCCTTTACACGCACATTAACTTTAATGGCATCCCAGTCTTGGTCCATAGGGTTCAACATTGAGTTGGCCCACCCTTTGTCCTAGGCCACAAACCAGAAAGCAACTGGAAAAATGTTAAAAAAAAATAAAGGTTTTAAAAAAGTAAATATAATTGACTTTCATGTTTATTTACTAATGCTAGCAGCTTGAAGATTTCAAATAGTTCACATTGATTGAGAGAGTGAAGTTTCAATTTAAAGGATGTGTAAATGCAACATGCAGGGGGTGGGGCCAGGCTGTTCACATGATCATAACAGAACTAATAGTTTTATGCATTTTGCCTATATTAGCAGAGGAAGCAAAGTAAACCACGCTGTTTTCCAGATTTAACAACCTGTGTTAGAGATACCTGTGAACAAGATCAAGTAGAATAAAGAGACACAGATGGAGGATCATTGACCCACACCTATGACACAAACCTATAAAATGCTGTACGTAGTCTAAATCCGTGGTCTCCAAACTGCGGCCTGGGGGCCAGAATGGACTTTTTGCTTGCCTTTATCTGGCCCTTGAAGCATTATTCCTTCTACTGACACCCACAATGGGGCACTATTTATCCCACTGACACCAACAATGGGGCACTATTCCTCCCACTGACACCAACGATGCGGCACTATTCCTCCCACTGACACCAAGGATGGGGCACTATTCCTCCCACTGACACCAACAATGGGGCACTATTCCTCCCACTGACACCAACAATGGGGCACTATTCCTCCCACTGACACCAACAATGGGGCACTATTCCTCCCACTGACACCAACGATGGGGCACTATTCCTCCCACTGACACCAACAATGGGGCACTATTCCTCCCACTGACACCAACAATGGGGCACTATTCCTCCCACTGACACCAACAATGGGACACTTTTCCTCCCACTGACACCAACAATGGGACACTTTTCCTCCCACTGACACCAACGATGCGGCACTATTCCTCCCACTGACACCAACAATGGGGCACTATTCCTCCCACTGACACCAACAATGGGGCACTTTCTCCCACTGAAACCAGCAATGGGGCACTATTCCTCCCACTGACACCAACAATGGGGCACTTCCTCCCACTGAAACCAGTAGGGGTGCAACGGATCGTTGCCGATCCGTGATCCGTACGGATCACCCTCCGCGGATCGGCACACCCGCGATCCGCGGAGCACTTTTCGGGCCTCAGCCATAGGAAAGGCCCCGGCTTCGGCCTAGCTCCGGAGCGGTGGCCATCTTGGTACACCCGGAAGTGGCCGTTGTCTCGACAGGAAGTGACATTTCGTCGCCGCCATCTTGCTACACCCCTCACTCCTGCACAGTACAATAATGATAGAGTGAGAAGGGGGCAAGCGGACATCTTGTTACACCCACCGGAGTTTTACATTTAAAAGCCATTTTCAACACAAAACTGAGCTTATATGCACAAATACTGTATTTATGCATATAAGCTCGGTTTTGTGTTGAAAATGGCTTTTAAATCTAAAACTCCAGTGGGTGTAACAAGATTTGTGTGTTTTTTTTTTTTTTTTGTTTTTTTTTTATGTTGATCCGAGGATCGATCCGATCCGTGACTCTGATCCGAGGATCGATCCGATCCGTGAGATTTTTGATCCGTTGCACCCCTAGAAACCAGTAATGGGGCACTATTCCTTCCACTTTCACCAACAATGGGGCACTATTCCTCCCACTGACACCAACAATGGGGCACTATTCCGCCCACTGACACCAACAATGGGGCACTATTCCTCCCACTTTCACCAACAATGGGGCACTATTCCTCCCACTGACACCAACAATGGGGTACTATTCCTCCCAATTGTCACAGTCTGCCCCCCCCCCCCTGTAATCTGTACTACAGGAAACTGGCGTTTGTTTAGAAAGTCTGGAGACCTCTGGTCCAAACTACACAATATAAAACAGTCACTGTAATGAAAGTTTGTATAGTATCTATTCAAAGATTGTTTAATGCGCTGATATAAACTAGTGACAGACTCTCTTTAACTGTAGCTCTCTATTACAGGAAACTTTTAGGGAAATTCTACTTCTGGACTCCAGGGTTTGGAGCAGCTTTACCTGCATCCTATGTTGCTATTCTTATTGAGAGAAAAAGCAGGTGAGTCTTCATCTATTTTAAGCTTTGCTGATATAAACCGTAAAGGGGCTTTTATATAAAAAGGGTGCTAACATGAACATTTCTTGTTCCCTTTAATGACCAGTAGAGCTCCACGATTCTGGATAAAATGAGAATCACAAGTTTATTTTTTTTTTTTTGCTTAGAAAAAAGATGACAATTATCTGCCCAACATCATTTTTCACATTTTACAAAAAATTGGGCTAACTTTACTGTTTCATTTTTTTCTATTCATTGAAGTGTGTTTTTTCCCCAAAAATTGCTTTTGAAAGACCGCTGCACAAACATTGCAACGACCGCCATTTTATTCCCTTGCGTCTCTGCTAAAAAATATATTTTTATATATATATATTATATTTATTTAATGCTTGGGGGTTCTAACAGCAAGACACTGGCGACATTTCAAAGCAACATCGCTAGGCGAATGGGCTTATGAAATGGATAAAATTGACCAATTGGAGCGTATGATTGCATGGGAGGAGGATAAAGACTGAATCCTACAAGCTTATGTGGATAGTGTGGTCCTATTTCAGATACTCTTCAGAGTTTGACCCATACATCTCTTCAAAAATGTGAAACCTTATTATTCACTCTGCATAACCTCCCATTGGCTTCCCCTCGTCTCTTTTTTTTTTTTCCTCTTCTTCCCCTTCTATTCCCTTCCTATTGTCTCCTTCCTAATATCCACCTTATGTCCTCGCTAAAGGTTTGACCATATTTTACGTTGTGTAAGTTGGGCCGATTGGCCCTTTATTTTTTGAAATACCTATTGCTGCTCAGTTGACAGGATATATGACATTGCTTTTTTGCTATAAACCACCTGAAAAGGTTTAGTTAATATAACTTCTATACATGCTTCAATACTGTTATATAACATTACCTTCCAGTTTGCATCACACGTTGAGTGTGATAATTCATAGTTGTCAAACTGTAAGCATACTTGTCTTAATATGATCTGCCACTGTTTTATAGGCATATATTGTAAACATTTTTTCTAATAAAATTCATTAAATATAATGTTTGGGGGTTCTAATTAATTTTCTAGCAAAAAATACTGATTTTAACTTGTAAGCAACAAGTATCATAAAAAAACTTAGTCTTTAAGTGGTTTAACTGCCCTCATTTGCAGACCGAAGTTCATCCATTTGATCTAAAAGCACCAAATGATACAATGTTTCTTTTTATCTCTCAGAGCTGAGCAATGTTGTGATAAACATTTTTTTAGTAGGTGAGATTGAAAAAAGACACAAGTCCATCAAGTCCAACCTATGTGTGTGATTATATGTCAGTATTACATTGTATATCCCTTTATGTTGCGGTCGAGAGACCACCGCCTGTGGAAGGGAATTCCACATCCTTGCCGTTCTTACTGTAAAGAACCCTCTATGTAGTTTTAAGGTTAAACCTCTTTTTTCTTCTAATTTTAATGAGTGGCCACGAGTCTTGTTAAACTCCCTTTCGCAAAAAAGTTTTATCCCTATTGTGGGGTCACCAGTACGGTATTTGTATATTGAAATCATATCCCCTCTCAAGCGTCTCTTCTTCAGAGAGAATAAGTTCAGTGCTCACAACCTTTCCTCATAACTAAGATCCTCCAGACCCTTTATTAGCTTTGTTGCCCTTCTTTGTACTCGCTCCATTTCCAGTACATCCTTCCTGAGGACTGGTGCCCAAAACTGGACAGCATACGCTAGGTGCGGCCGGACCAGAGTCTTGTAGAGCGGGAGAATTATCACTTTATCTCTGGAATGAATCCCCTTTTTTAATGCCAATATTCTGTTTGCTTTGTTAGCAGCAGCTTTGCATTGCATGCCATTGCTGAGCCTATCATCTACTAGGACCCCCAGGTCCTTTTCCATCTTAGATTCGCCCAGAGGTTCTCTCCCTGGTGTATAAATTGCATTCATATTTTTGCCACCTATAGAAATAAAAAATGTATATATCGCGCTGTCTGTTGTAAAAATGAGCAGCTGACACACAACAAGTGATCAAATTGTAGCACTAACTCATTGCGGAGCTGCTGGTTTAAGCGGGTCTGTTACCTTCAGTCTGCTTCCCTCTGTTTCACCGGCACCGGGTCTAGGGTTCCGTTGAGTTTACTTCTGGACGACACACGCACCAACACTGGAGTACGTTTTCAATGCTTTATTAAACAAACGACTTAGGAAGTAGCAGGAACGAGGTAGAAAGGAAACTCGCAGAAGAAACTCAAACATTCTCTGAAAGGGTTCTCTTGGCAAAAAGGGTCTTGGTATAATTCAAATACTATTTGAAATGCGCTCCCCTCATGGGACACACTCCTTGCTCGTCTAGATAGGCCTCTCTCACCGGTCTAGCAGCCAGTACGCAGCATGAATCAAAGTCTCTGCCACAGACTTGTTTGGGAATGAAATCCATATGATCCTCTGCCACAGGATGTATAGATCTGCTGTAGTGAAAGTCAGTCACAGTGCTTGAACCTTTAAGCCGAGCCGGCAACACTATGCTGTGTAGTTACTTTTGGATACGTCCTCCAACCGAGTCACCAGGCCCCTCCATAGACCAGCATGCGGCGTTATCTCTCCAAGATGGGTCCTCCCCTGGGATCTCCTCGGTTGTTCAGCTTCGTCACACAGGACCGACAGCTCAGGACCATTCCTCGGCCGCGGTGGTAGGCTCCAGACAAGCCTCTGGACTCACCCCTGTGCCGTTGTATCGTGGGCCTCCCGATCGGAGGACCACGAGGTAGCTCTTTAACGCATACCTGTCGGCCAGGAGGGCCAGCAGGTGGCTGTAAAACGAACCCCAAAATATGGCGTCTGTCCCATAAATACCTTCACCCAGAATGCAACTGGGAGGACCACCTCCACCAAGCGTGCCTCCGGGACAGAGGAGCATCTATTCGCTTCAACACGTTGCCTTTCCAACCCTGACCAGTGGCAACAGCGACACCCACCGGTCAGCATGGAAACACCCACAACGTCAGCCAAGCTGGAACAGAGGCGAACTTTTAACCTTCCTAAAGCACAATTTACCAAATTTACCTAACATGCGGTAGATTGTAAATCTACCAGCACTACAAAATCTTGCATGAAAATATACTTAATGTGAAAAAGTGCAGCGCTGGAAAATTATTTAGAATAATGTGTAAAATTATTAAAAATATTACAACCTTAAAAATTGTAAATCTAGGATGCTATGTGAAATTACCATATGAAAAATAATTATAATAAAGTAAAAATATAAATTGCATGAACCCAGTCCATATATAAGTGACTCATGCATTTAGTCCATAAAAAGTGATGTAGAAAATGTGACATTTATAAAGGTAGAGAGTGTGTTGATAGAAGATCCACCACCGCTCAAAAGGGAGGCTTACCAGAACAAGTGGACCCAGATGGGCATATACCCACTAGGTCAATCAGGTTTGTAAAGTGGGGATCCTTGGTGGCAGCTACCACAGAAGGCAGGGTTCAAGGTGGCCCGGGTGCTTGTAAAGAAGTATTGGATGTGGATAGGTCCAATCAGGTGTCGCTCTGCCACCAAGGATCCCCACTTTACAAACCTGATTGACCTAGTGGGTATATGCCCATCTGGGTCCACTTATTCTGGTAAGCCTCCCTTTTGAGCGGTGGTGGATCTTCTATCAACACACTCTCTACCTTTATATATGTCACATTTTCTACATCACTTTTTATGGACTAAATACATGAGTCACTTATATATTTATATTATTACTTTATTATAATTATTTTTCAAATGGTAATTTCAGGTGGCATCCTAGATTTGCAATTTTTAAGGTTGTAATATTTTTAATAATTTTACACATTATTCTAAATAATTTTCCAGTGCTGCACTTTTTCACATTAAGTATATTTTTGCCACTTAAATGCATTATTTTTCATTTTTCTACATTGAACCACATTTGCCATGTAGTTGCCCACCCCATTAATTTGTTCAGATCTTTTTGCAAGGTTTCCACATCCTGCGGAGAAATTATTGCCCTGCTTAGCTTAGTATCGTCCGCAAATACAGAGATTGAGCTGTTTG
This sequence comes from Lithobates clamitans, assembly GCA_037952925.1. Taxonomy (NCBI): domain Eukaryota; kingdom Metazoa; phylum Chordata; class Amphibia; order Anura; family Ranidae; genus Lithobates; species Lithobates clamitans. Next base: position 4,524,729 of record JBBGZY010000680.1, on the reverse strand, counting down.
CCCCATCCTCCAGGTCGTTTATGAACAAATTTAACAGGATTGGTCCCAGCACTGAACCCTGGGGGACCCCACTACTAGGGCTGGGAAAAAAATCGATTTAATTCTTGAATCGAGTTGAGAGGTCAAATCGATTCAAAATTTAAGCAAATCGATTTTTTTAGATTTTTTTTTTTCACCGCGCCGGTCCCGAGGCGCTGCGGGCATGAGTTTTTAGGCGAGGCCGCGGCTTCGGCCTAGTCCGCGGCTACGGCCGGACGCCGCGGACTAGGCCGAAGCCGCGGCCTCGCCTAAAAACTCATGCCCGCAGCGCCTCCGGACCGGCGCGGACACCGCGCCAGGCCTGAAGAGCTACGGGCAAGGAGTTTTTAGGTGAGGCCGCGGCTCCGGCCTAGTCCGCTAGGCTGGACGCCGCGGACTAGGCCGAAGCCGCGGCCTTGCCTAAAAGCTCATGCCCGCAGCGCCTCGGGACCGGCGTGGTTTCCAAAAAAAAAAACAAAAAAAAACTCGATTCGAATCGTGAATCGAGTTTTTTTTAAGAGAATCGAAGATTTTTTTTTTAAAGAAAATCTCCCAGCCCTACCCACTACCCACCCCTGACCATTCCGAGTACTCCCCATTTATCACCACCCTCTGATCTCGCCCTTGTAGCCAGTTTTCAATCCATGTACTCACCCTATAGTCCATGCCAACGGACCTTATTTTGTACAGTAAACGTTTATGGGGAACTGTGTCAAATGCTTTTGCAAAATCCAGATACACCACGTCTACGGGCCTTCCTTTATCTAGATGGCAACTCACCTCCTCATAGAAGGTTAATAGATTGGTTTGGCAAGAACGATTCTTCATGAATCCATCCTGATTACTGCTAATGATACCGTTCTCATTACTAAAATCTTGTATATAGTCCCTTATCACCCCCTCCAAGAGTTTACATACTATTGATGTTAGGCTAACTGGTCTGTAATTCCCAGGGATGTATTTTGGGCCATTTTTAAATATTAGTGCTACATTGGCTTTTCTCCAATCAGCTGGTACCATTCCAGTCAGTAGACTGACTGAGTTGCCTAAGTACCCTCGGGTGCAAGCCATCTGGTCCGATGATTTATTAATGTTAAGTTTCCCAAGTCTAATTTTAATTCTGTCCTCTGTTAGCCATGGAGGTGTTTCCTGTGATGTGTCATGAGGATAAACACTGCAGTTTTGGTTACTGAAGCCCCCCGATTCCCTTGTGAAGACTGAGGAGAAGAATAAACTCACTACCTTCGCCATCTCCCCATCCTTTTGTAACCAAATGTCCTTCCTCATTCTTTATGGGGCCAATATGGTCTGTTCTCCCTTTTTTACTGTTTACATACTTAAAGAATTTCTTGGGATTTTTTTTGCTCTCCTCCGCTATGTGTCTTTCATGTTCTATCTTTGCTGTCCTTATTGCACCTTTACATGTCTTGTTGCATTCTTTATAAAGTCTGAATGCTGATGATCCATCAACCTTGTATTTTTCCAGCTGCCTTTTTATTTTGACAGCTCTGAGCAGAGAACAGCTCTGCACTTGTTACATGAATCGTGGAAATGCCGGATTAAGATCGTGAGGGGGGTTGAATCGAGATCGGGATTCTTCTAACGATTAATCGTGCAATTCTAGTGACCAGTCATCTTCCAACTCTCACGTCCCTAGTGCAGACTTGAAAATGATTTAAAGGGTATTTAAATGCAAAGAAAACTTACATTTTATACAGTATGTCTATCCATGTAATTTATACATGCTAGTTTGCATAGTCTACCACAGTTTTTCTCAACCTTTTGTGGTGAAGTACCTCTGCAGGTCTAAAAACGTTTCTTAAGTAGCCCTGTCTCGAGAAAGTAATTTCCATTGTTTGGTTGTCATGGTTTCTCTGTGTGTGTAATGTCAGTATGTTTATCATGATTTCTGTGTGTGTTTGTGATGGTTTTTGTATGTGTGCATGCTGCAAGCACGCACATAATCTGAAATTAACACACTGGTAGACACATGCACGCACATGCAGCCTACCAGTGTAGTGCCCACTAAATGCAGCCTCATCAGTGCAGTGCCCACCAAATGTAGCCTTATCAGTGCCCACCAAATGCAGCCTACCAGTGCCCACCAAATGCAGCCTACCAGTGCAATGCCCGCCAAATGCAGCTTACCAGTGCCCATCAAATGCAGCCTACCAGTGCAGTGCTAACCAAATGCAGCCTACCAGTGCAGTGCCCGCCAAATGCAGCCCTATCAGTGCTGTGCCCACCAAATGCAGCCTACCAGTGCCCATCAAATGCAGCCTACCAGTGCAGTGCTGACCAAATGCAGCCTACCAGTGCCCATCAAATGCAGCCTACCAGTGCAGTGCCCACCAAATGCAGCTCTACCAGTGCAGTGCCCACCAAATGCAGGCTTATCAGTGCCCGCCAAATGCAGCCTACAAGTGCGGTGCCCATCAAATGCAACCTACCAGTGCCTGGATCATGATCTCCCGCTGTGTCACGAAGCTTGTATTTATGTTGGCCGCCCGGGCGGTCGCTGTAACAAAGCCCCACCTCCTATGATACACTTCACACTGATTCAGTTGGATCAGTGTTCCGTCTATTACAAGAGCACCTGTCTAGGAGGCGGGACTTACACCGCAGAGCAATTCAGACCAGAGCTCTGTGTGGTCTGGGAGATCACCGCTGTGTCACACACAAGGAGAGGAGGCGATAGAAGGGAGGAGATGGGGGAGGACTGCACGGCGTGGCCAGGATGGGATCCAGGAACGGCATTCCTGCAGGACTTGAGCCCTGCTTATGGGGGCGCCAGCTCTGAGCGACGTACCCCCTGCCCTTGGTGCACATACCACGGGTTGAGAAACCCTGGTCTACCAGATTTAGGGTGTAACATGAAAAATCGTCACATCCCTCAAACCCCCCACCACAATCCTCAAACTGCTTTGCCCATTTACTTGGATTACAGAATGCTTATTGGTGGAGTATTTTGAATTTATTTATTTTTTTCATTTAGTGCACTTGTGTGTGGTTTCACCCATACAGCCACATCATCCCATTCATTCCATCTGGCACAGGTGTCTCTGAGTGACAGCGCTGTGGCAATAAAATAATTAGCTAAATATAAACAATTACAACAGGGTCTAGACGTGGTTCTAGTTCCCCCTTTTAATCCTGGTCCATTGTTTACCTCCTCCAGCTCCATAACAGAAGGTCCGTACCTCCATACAGACTTAGAGCCTGTGCATTGCACCCATGATCTACTGTTTTGTGGTTCCGGTGCTCTGCAGGCTTCACTGCAAATTTTAATATATGCACATGTCTTATTCATTGTTGATTCATGTATTTTTTTTTTAAAGTGGACTATACCTTTAAGCTAAACTCAGAGCACAGCTTTCTTGCATTATGATTCAGGGAGAAAGCATTGGTAGGACTGACGCTCTGAATTCTTCTTTGATTTCAGCGAAAAGTTTATGGAATCTGACTCCATACAGCTTGATTAATGGCAGCGGTAGAGAGGACAGCCAAACACATTGTCAAATATATCTCTGCACTTCAGCTAAAATGACGAGTGAAACCTTGGAGTGTTATTTGCACACAGGGGGTTCCCTCTAGTGCTTCCAGCACTTCCCAGAATCCCCTGCACCCAGACACAGGGCTTTTTTTATAGTGTTTCTGGGTGAGACTGCATCTTCTTGCCATCCATCATAGTCTCAACAATCCATCCCCCTTTCAAGTATACAACTCTCTGCATCAGTGGTACCGATGATGTAAGTAAGTGACACCTTCTACAGCAAGATGTACAGAAGATAATCAGGTGTGCTACCCAGTGGCGGGACCAAAATTGGGCAGGAGGGGCTGCTGCCCTGGCCACTGTGGTGTCATGTGAGGTGGGGGGGAGCACCATGAGGAGATTGGGGGGAGGGGGATTTGTTTTAGGAGGAGGAAATTGGGGGGGGGGGTTAAGAATGGTGCTAAGAGGGGACATTTGGGGAGGTGTGCAAGGAGTGGTGATTTGGGGAGGGGCGTCAGGGGGTAAGAATGGTTCTAGGAGGGGAAATTTGGGGAGGTGTGCTAGGAGTGGTGATTTGTGTTGGTGGGGGGCAGGATTTGTGCTAGGAGGGGGATTTGGGGTGTTTTGTGCTTAAAAAAAAAAAAACGGGGATTTCTGCAAGGAGGAGATTTAGTTTTTTTGGGGGGACTTGTGCTCTTATGGATGATTGGGGGGTACTTGTGCTAGGAGGGGAACTTTGGGGGGGGATGGTATTTGTACTAGGAGGGAGAATTGGGGAGGGGAATCTGTGCTGGGGGGGGGGATTTGGAGTGGGGAGGAGAGGAATTGTGCTCGGGGGTTGTGCTAGGAGGGGGAGATTTTTCTAAGTTGGGGATTTGTGCTGGAGAGAGAGGAGTTTAGCTGGGGGGGATGGGGGGCAAAGATGTGTGCTGGGAAGGAGGGAATTTCAGTAGGGGAGCGAATTAGTACTGCGAGGAGGGTGAATTTATGCTTTGGGGATAATCATGCAGGTTAGTGCTTGATTTTATGGGGTGATGAATTTTTGCTGAAACATAATGCTCATACATTTGGGCGGGGGGCGCAATTTGGCATGTTCGCCCTGGGCTCTAAATTAACTGGTACTACCCACATATGTGTTGACAAGAAATATACTGATAGGAGGAGAGAGAGCAAAGCGAGCAGAGGGTTGACCTCATCAGTCTGCTGGGGGTGGAGGCAGAACACCATTATATTTCTTAGGACCCATGCACACTGAGCTTTTCCTAGCTTTTCTAAATGCTTTTCTCCTGGCAGGAGAAAAGCGGTGTCAAAAATGAGCCTTAAGCCGCCTTTTTACAAACAAGTTCAGGCGCTCCAAACACTTGGACGTTCATTCTCAATATTATTTTATTCTGGCCAATGAAATGAACGCTCAAGTGCTGGACGTGCCTAGTGTCAACGCATATTTAGGCGCGTTTACATGTGTCTACACGCCTTTAGGTGCATCGGGCAGTTTTTAGCGTCAGAAACACTCATCTTCTGAACATGCTGTCTCTGGGAGGGGGAGACAAACAGGTTAACATGGAGGAGTGTTTAGAGGCAGGAAAAAAAAGCATTTTTGATGCCGATAGTGCATGAGACCTGTTCAATTGCTTGGTAACACAAATTGCTAATCAGCCGATCACATGGCAGCAACTCAGTGCATTTAGGCTTCTAGATGTGGTGAAGACAACTTGCTGAAGTTCAAACCATGCATCAGAATGGGGAAGAAAGGGGATTTAAAGCATTTGTTAACCCCAAAAAATACGAATTCTGCTCTTTTAAAGCATGTTGTATGACACAGTGCTTGTCCTGTGTCATTTGGCCCCCTGTAACACCTAAAAAAAACCTGGCTGTTCCTGCCAGTTTCTGCCCTCCCCTATGTAAACTGACCACAGTGTATCATTGCTGCTGAGACCAGACACCGTGGTCAGTTTACATGCCTCCATCATCCTCAGCCCTGCTATCTGTTCTCCTCTCTGCTCCTGTGTCCTCCTCCCCCCTCCCCTCTCTGCTCGTGACAGTGCTGCCTCTCCCCCCTCCTGCTTGCATAACACTAACCTGTGTACACAATCAGCACTGCCTCCCTATTGCAGTGTCCCCCTCTGTGTATGCTTTATAAATGTAAACTGCTACAAATACCTAATTTCACAGCTGAGATTGCGATCACATGACCAGCCAGCTCTCTCCTCCTTCCCTCCTCCTACCCTCCAGACTGACGTCAGCAGGGGAATCTCAGCCCCTCCCATTGCATCTCTCAGAGGAAGAAAGGAGAGAGCTGGCCAACATGTGATGGCAATCTCGGCTGTGAAATGAGGTATTTGCAGCATTTATTTTTATCAATCACATACAGAGGGAGACACTGCAATAGGAGGCAGCGCTGATTGTGTATACATGTTAGAGTGGCTTAACAACCACTTTAGGTGACTTTGAACGTGGCATGGTAATTTTGCGCACAACCATCTCTCGGGTTTACAGAGAACAGGCTGAAAAAGATAAAATATCCAGTGAGCCGCAGTTGTGTGAATGAAAATACCTTGTTGATGTCAGAGGAGAATGGGCAGACTGGTTCCAGATGATAGAAAGGCAACAGTAACTCAAAATACCCACTTGTTGTAGCCAAGGCATGCAGAATACCATCTCTGAACGCACAACACATCGAACCTTGAAGCAGATGGGCTACAGCAGCAGCAGACCACACCGGGTGCCACTCCTGTCCGCTAAGAACAGGAAGCCGAGGCTACAATTCGCACAGGCTCACCAAAATTGGACAAACGTTGCCTGGTCTGATGAGTCTCGATTTCAGCTGCGACATTCAGATGGTAGGGTCAGAATTTGGGGTAAAAACATCATGAAAGCATGGATCCATCCTGCCTTGTATCAACGGTTCAGGCTGGTGGTGGTGTAATGGTGTGGGGCATATTTGCTTGGCACACTTTGGGCCCCTTAGTATCAACTGAGCATCATTAAACGCCACGGCCTACCTGAGTATTGTTGCTGACCATGTCCATCCCTTTATGACTACAGTGTACCCATCTTCTGATGGCTCCTTCCAGCAGGATAATGCACAAAGCTCAAATCATCTCACCACTGCTTTCTTGAAGATGACAATGAGGTCACTGGACTCCAATGGCCTCCATAGTCTCCAGATCTCAATCCAATAGAGCACCTTTGGGATGAGATTTGCATCATAGATGTGCAGCTGACAAATCTGCAGCAAATGTGATGCCATCATGTCAATATTCACCAAAATCTCGGAGGAATGTTTTCAACACCTTGTTAAATCAATGCCAGGAAGAATGTAGGCAGTTCTGAAGGCAAAAGGGGGTCCAACCCGGTACTAGCAATTTGTACCTACAGTGGCTGGTGAGTGTACGTACCTGTAGTCCCTAGAGATGCTCTAGGATTAGGTGTTCCTAGAGCAACCCCTTACATACAGCTATAAGATTGTACACAGTAGGGTGGCCTTGTGTGCCCCAGCAACACCAGGACGATACACTTTTGATGTATATATTGTACTTCTAGCAACTCCTCTACGCTCATTGCAGGTCATGTATTATACAATGCCTGGTTATGTATATAGGGAGATAGCTGGCTGTGCTCCACTGGGGCTGTGACAACAGCCAGTGATAGAATGTGAAGACTTAACAGGTGCTCGATGCAATGTGGGAGCGTTGTCTCAAATAACCGAGAGGAGCTCACTCAGCATTTCCTATCTCTTCCCATGCATGGGGTGTTTCTTTCCTAGAGAATCAGATCACTTGAGAGGGACATCTGTCCCCCGTTACCACGTCCTGCCTGGTAGCATCTGCCACTCCACCGCCAGCTGTAATTAATAGTAAGCTATTTATTGCTAGTGGATCTGCATGTGTTAATTTGCCCTCATAAGATTTATTATCTGTGGTGCAACTGCTGTGAAACAGTACAGCATTATTTGGTCTTTGATGAAGTGGATGTTGCACTGAAATGTTCCACATTGCTCAGACCTGGGGATGCTCCTGTAGCGCTACCCCCCCAGGAGCCGCTTGAGTATTACCCAGATAGTCCTTACTACTTCACTGGCAGCCAGGCACAAGGCATTTTCTGCAACCAGGCACACACACTCTTAGGCATGATGTAGTCAAAGACAAGTCTAGGGGTGTTGTTTTGTTGTTTTATTTTGGAGAAACTTGGATAGGGTAGGGGATTTGTAGTAGGAACAAAACTATGCACAGATTGAGGACTAGCTGATCTAGAATTGAGCAGTAGGTGAAGTCCCTTGCTGGGAGCAGATGGCAGACTTCTCCTGTGTAGAAGTGCAGAAATAAAGAGCATGAGCAAAGCCTCTTCTACTGAAGGACAGGTGGACAAAGCTCTTTGGATTACTAACCAGCGATCCCTTTAGTTGGACCCTTAGCTGACTGTACTAGCACAAGGGGTTGCCAAATAGAACAGGACCTTACATCTTTGGTCTGTACTCACTGGAGTCACAAACACATCCTCTCAGGCACAGCTCCCCTTCAGTCAGCTCTTCAGAAGCACAAGGGATCTTCTAATTTAGCTTCAGGCCCTCAGGTCGCCTAGCTGAGGCAACATGGTAGCAAGTGCTAGGTAGGGGTGGTAAGCCTACCTCACTCCACCATCTGAGAAGGACCCAGAGATCACGTTCCCTGAATATACAGGTGCATCTCATAAAATTTAGAATATCGTTAAAAAGTTAATTTATTTCAGTAATTCAATTCAAAAAGTGAAACTTGTATATTTTATATAGATTCATTTACACACAGAATGATATATTTCAAGTATTTCTTTCTTTTAATTTTGATTAATATGGCTTACAGTTCGTGAAAACCCAAAATTTAATATCTCAGAAAATTATAATATTACATAAGACCAATAAAAAAGTATTTTCTTTATAGTACATCACAGGACACAGAGTTAGGCTATTATTCCGTACTTACTGGGTTATACGCCATCTCTAGGTGAATGGACACTGGTAGACCAAAGACTTAGACAGGAAGTCCGCCCCTATATAACCCCTCCCATACAGGAAGTGCTGCAGTTTTTTACCAGTGTCTGCAAGGTGGATTGGCACGTTTGTTTGAGCTCTATCGGGCTCTAGGTCTTGAGTCCCAAAACGGTTCTTAAGTGAATCAAGGGATTGACCGATTGGATCCATTTGAAGAAAAGCTTATATGCTTAAATAAATGGTACCCGAGCTTCACAAAGAAGACGCGAGGATCCTGCGAGGTTTTGCCTGTAACGTGACCTTCGGGCGCTGGACCCTGCGTAGTGGAATGCTGGACACTACAGAGCTAAGGCATTCCTGCAGGGTGCTGTACAGGTTCAAGGGAGTGGACCCTAAAACATGAAAAGGGTACCCAGTCCTTGAAGGTCCCCAAGTGACAGAATCCGCCGTGATGTGTGAAGATTGGGCTCTTAGTCTCTATGGTTGCCCTGTGCCTGGACAGGTAAGTGAAACCCCCTTATTTTAATTATTGTGGGGTGCCCTATGTGTGTATCTGCCAAACCAGCAGTGGGAGTTTGGGTTAGCTGCTGGTGTTTTGGATCAGAGTACCTTATCTTGTTGTCTTGGCTGTTTTCTTGTGGATGGACACACACGAAGGTTCGCCATTGCGCATGATGGTTTGCCATAGCACACGCGAGTTTGCAGCTGTATAGCGCATGTCTGCTGTGATTGCGCACGTGCGTGCGCGCATGAGCAGGGCGTCCCGGCGCATAGCCATCTTATTTAAGCAGAGAGTGGCTGACATGCAGCGCTTCCAAGGGACAGCTGTAGGATACAGAGCAGGCTCTGAACCATTCATCATTTCAGCAATAGAAAGTGGACAAAGCCATGAATTGGGACTTTATAGGCAATTGACTCATAGTACCACTAAGTAAGTAAGAAAATAATTTTATTATAAACACTTATTTCATAAAAACAGATAACATGGAATGTACATAGTCTGAGCAATAAAAATATACATCAACTGAAGAGAATGATGTTATCGAGTGATATACGCCACTTGACGCATTTCAGAGTTTTCTGTCCTTCATCAAGGGTAAGGGAGATAATATATCTATAATGCAAAATATCAAGATCAATGACCATTCATACAAATAACAAAACTTCAATTCCATAAATAGCATGTTTCCAAACTTACAATTGCTCCAGTGATGTGCATATGAACATTCAAATAATAAAAGAAAACACAGTCTCAAGAAGTTCCTGCTTTGTTCACCCCCATTGAAGTTTCTGTATGTTGTTAACTAGATGGAAGAAGACCAGTATTTTAAAGGGGCATATAATAATGCTCCCTTGGACAAGGGAAACCAGGACACACTGAGGCCTTATATATATATATGTGTGTGTGTGTGTATATGTAGTTTTTGGAGAACTGTTTAAGGTAGATGTAACTTGCGCTAAAAATCAAATGTCACTCTGCATACCTGCATGGATAGGGCTGCTCAGTAAGTAGAAACGGCAGTTCATTCCTCCTTACATGGGTCACGTGAGTCACCAGGTGTTGGTTGGCAGGCTAAGGTGCTTAGCAGGATTGTTGCATAGGGGCTTGGTGAGCCCTATTAAGGGGTCTCTCTTCTGGGGTGGTTTGAATACTAAACCCAGGTACTCCCTTTTTGTGTCTTGCAATGTCTGCAAAAAAAAGGAGCGGGGCTAACACTACAAGTGTCATCAGTAGCTCCTGAGGAGCCTAGTCGAAACCCTAGTGTTTTATCCCCTGAGAGACCAGAGGCTTCTGAGCAATCTGAGCCACTGCGCCTATCTGGTATGGTGGCTACTGTCAACGCTGCTGCTTCAGCCTTTGCCACCAGGGATGATCCGTCCTCAGCTCTAGCCGGGTTAGAGGACAGGATTGTTGGCATGATTGCCTCCATCTTGCAGGGTGGCAAGAAGAATGACAGAGCCCCCTCCCCTGATCCTCCTAACTTGGAGCAGGAATGGGTTGATGAAGGGGTAGAGCTAAATGCTAAGGATTCTGTGGAGGGCCAGGCAGATGAGTTCTGAGGAATCTGGGCCAGAAGATGTCCAGTTGGTATCAGCCTCTCAGCCGCAGAGGCTTTTGATCCAGATTCTTACCGAGATGGTTCGTCCTGCCTTTCAGCTACGTCCTGCAGACGTTCCTAAGCCCCCCTGGTCATCTTTGGGGTCCCTGAGGCCTCCTCAGGCTGCACATGCTTTCCCCTTGCACCCCCTGTTGTAGCAGGCGGTGTATGCTGATTGGGAACATCCTGACAGGATTTTCGTTCCGCCTAAGAAGTTTTCCCTCTTATATCCCATGAAGGAAAAGTCTCTTCTTTAAACAAGAACTTTACTTGTTCGATGGATAACGCACAGGGCTTGAAGGACCCTGTTGACAAGAAACTGGAGTGAGTATTTATTAAGGGCTTCTTTTTCTTTAGCCGGTTCATCTATTCAGTCAGCTGTCGCAGCAATTGGAGTCTGCCAGTCCTTAAAGGATCAGGTCAGACGGCCCGACAGGCCTAACCAGGAGGATGATCCTGCATGAAAGTAAGGCAGATATACCGAATGGAACGGAATGAATTAATAATAATAAAAAGTGTTCATTATTATTGTTATTTATTATTATTAATTTGTTACGTTCCATTCGTTTAGATACGGCATTCTTTATTTCGGATAATTCGTGACTTCGGATAAATTCAAATTCGTTACGTTCACTAACAACCAAATTTGAAAGGAAATTCCAATACCTATAATTTAATAGTTAAGTTATTCGTTTATTATTTCAAATTTTCGCGTTTTCGGATCTTAGAATTTATGAATTTTAGAATATTCTGAAAAATTTGTTAAACGGGTTTTCGTTTATTCGGATATTTCCGAACTAACAAATTTGTCAAAATGCGTTAAACGAATTCTGAACGAAACAAATTGCACATGTGTATAGGAGATATTGGGGTCTATATAGCTCCATAAAGACTACCTGTCACTTGCCCAATGCTAAGCCCTTGTGATAGCAATCAAGTAAATAAATAAATAAATAAAATAAATATCTATCTATCTAGATATATCTATATATATTTATATATATAGATATATATTTTTATGAAGGGAATTTTGAAGGGAAGAGACGCACCCCCCTTCACACGAGAACAGAGCAGAACCTGTCAATAAGCTGGAGATCCCTCCCCAGTCACCTTTTTTCTCTGGGTGTCAGGAAAATTTGTCAGAAGTGACTGATAGCAGAGGAACGAAGCAGCAGACAGAAATGACACTCAGTGCTCTTAATTGAGACAAGTACACACTATGGAGGGATATACTTTGTTCATATTTAATGTCTGAGGTTTACAACCACTTTAACTTTGGTCAAAGCTGCACAGTTTGTTTTTTATTTACAGGGGCCCCTTACCTGCATAGGCAAATTTTTGGTAAAGGTGAACTAATCCTTTAAGATTCAGAGGAGCAGCATTGTCAGTAGTTTCTTTCCAAAGGTCTAAAGAATTCTGCCATTAGAATATATAGAAATGTTCTTGTCTAGGCTAGAGTCCTGCTTTAGATTTACGGCTTCAGAATTTTAAATCAGCTTCTCCTGCTGCCCTCTCCCATGGTGGTCTCCATTGGACTCACTCCCCCAGACTCAACAGACAGAAAGGAGGTGGAGTTGGATTCCTTCTATCCCCACAAAACACCTTCCAAGTCCTTCCTGTCCCTCCCTCTCTATCCCTCTCTTCTTTTGAGATGCACTGTATTTGTCTGTTTTCTCCCATTTCTCTGAGGATTGTAGCAATTTATCGGCCTCCTGGGCCGGTATCGTGCTTTCTTGATGACTTTGCTGCCTGGCTACCCTACTTTCTCTCCTCTGAAATACCCACTGTCATTCTTGGTGACTTCAACATTCGTGTCAATGTTAACAGCCCAACTACAGCTAAACTTCTCGACTTAACCTTATGTTTTGACCTAACCCAATGGACACATACTTCCACTCACTCCAATGGTAATACCCTTGACCTTGTATTCTCCCATCTCTGCAACCCTGGAAACCTCACCAACACCCACTTTCCTCTCTCTGATCACAACCTCATTAGTTTCACTGTGTCCTTGCCTCCAACCACCAATCCCTCCAAGCAGCAAACAATTACTTGTAGAAACCTTTGCCACTTTAACCCTTCTCTTCTCTATTCTGCTACTTGCCCACGTATATGACATAATCTCTCCCTGTCCTGACCTGGCCACCTCTGTCTACAACTGTTCACTCTCATCATCATTAGATGCTCCTCTAACCACACGCAGAATCAGGCCCCGACCGTTACAACCCTGGCAAACTGACAACACTAGAAATCACAAGAGACATTGCCGTGATCTTGAAAGACTGTGGCCTAAAACCAAATGCCTGCAAGACTTCACCCTATATAAATCTGCTCTTCTAAAATACAATTCCTGCCTCCATGCTGCCAAACAAGCCTACTTTGTCTCTCTTATTAATAACTTGTCATCCAGTCCCTGTCGGCTCTTCTCAACTTTAACTCTCTGCTTCGTCCCCCACCCCCTCTACCCACAAACTCACTCACTGCCCAAGAGATTGCCAATCACTTCAAAGACAAGATTGATGCAATTCTTGAGGACACCTCCACTGTGCGTAAATCTTCCCCACCCAACATACCTTGCCTAATAGCACATTCAACACTCCTCTTTTGAATTGGCTACTACTGAAGAGGTTACAAAACTTTTCTCAGATGCCCACCTAACCAATTGTCCCTTAGATCCTGTTCCCTTACAACTACTACGGTCACCCTCTTCTTCTATCCTATGCTCCCTCACCCACATCTTTAATCTCTCCTTCTCTAGTGGCACCTTCCCCTTCCCTCTAAAACATGCGCAGATCACTCCCATACTTAAAAAGCCCTCACTGAACCCCACCAATCTGAACAACCTAAGACCCATTTCATTGCTCCCATTCATCTCTAAACTTCTAGAACGCTTAGTCTACAACCGACTTAGCTCCTACCTCAGTGAAAATTACCTTCTTGACCCCTTACAGTCTGGCTTTGGCTCGCAGCACTCCACAGAAACTGCCTTACTAAAACTCACTAATGATTTACTAACTGCTAAAACCAACAGCCAGTACTCCATACTCCTACTACTTGACCTCTCTGCGGCCTTTGATACTGTTGACCACCCGCTCCTTCTCAATAAACTACATTCCCTTGGCCTCCAAGATTCTGCTCTATCCTGGTTCTTTGCCTATTTATCACATCACTCCTTCAGTGTCACCTACAACTCTGTCTCCTCCTCTCCATTGCCCCTTTCTGTGGGGGTCCCCCAAGGCTCTGTTCTTGGACCCCTTCTTTTCTCTATCTACACCTCCTCCCTTGGTCACCTGATAACCACCCACTGCTTCCAATGCCACTTATATGCCAATGACACCCAAATCTATCTGTCTATTCCTCACCTTACGCCTTCAGTCTCCTCTCACATTACTAACTGACATATCAGCATGGATGTCGCACCACTTCCTTAAACTGAATCTCTCTAAAATTTAGCTACTAATATTCCCCCCCACCCGTGCCCCCCTCCAGGACTTTTCCATCAAAATCAACAATGCAACTATCAGTCCCTCCCCTCACGCCAGGGTACTAGGTGTAATCCTGGACTCTGACTTGTCATTTCAGACTCAAGTCCAATCGTTGTCAAAAGTTTGTCGAATTCACCTCTGTAACATCTCTAAAATTCGTCCCTTTTTAACAAATGAAACCACCAAGCTCCTCATTCACTCCCTTGACTATTGCAACTCCTTCTCATTGGCCTGCCTCTCCATAGGCTATCTCCTCTTCAGTCTATCTTGAATGCTGCTGCCAGACTTATACACCTTACCAACCACTCAGTGTCTGCCAACCCTCTCCTCCAATCCCTACACTGGCTCCCAATCACCCAGCGAATTAAATTCAAATACTAACCACAACATACAAAGCCATTCACAACTCTGCCCCGAGCTACATCACCAATTTTGTCTCCAAACAGCACCCAAACTGTCCTCTCCGCTCTTCTCAAGACCTCCTACTCTCAAGCTCTCTCATCTCTTCCTCACATGCTCATCTCCAGGATTTCTCCAGGGCCTCTCCCATCCTCTGGAACTCGTTACCTCCACCTGTCCTGCTCTCCCCTACTCTTGCTACCTTCGGGCAATCCCTAAAAACTCATCTCTTCAGGAAAGCCTATCACGTCTCCAACTAATCTTTTACCACTTTCATCGGCTCATTCCCCACAGTTACAACCCTTTGTACCACCTGCCCCACCCTATTAGATTGTAAACTCTTCTGAGCAGGGCCCTCTTAATCCTCATGTATTTTATTGAATTATAACTGTATTGTCTTCCTTTTATATTGTAAAGCGCTGTGTACACTGTTGGCGCTATATAAATCCTGTAAAATAATAATAATAATAATAATTGCAGTTCACTGTCTGTTTTTTTTATCTCCCTTCATGTAGCCTGGGCTTTTCCTCTGTTTATTTGTCACTGTCATCACTAATTATTTCTTGTCCTACAGCTTCTTTGTCATCTCCTTCCTGGCTTTGTTCTGCTGACTTTCTCTTCTGTTACCCTCTTCAGTCTCCTCATTTCTCTTCTCTTGTCTGATATGTTTTTCCTCCTTTCTAACACTCTTGTTATTTTCTCCTCTTCTAGTTCAGTCGTTCTGAAGGAACTCCTATACCGCATTTTTTGTTTTCTCTTTATTCATTTGCTTTTTGGCAGTTTTAGCTTGTTACTTAGTTAGTCAGGTTGAAAAAAGACATCCAGTTCAACCAAAAAAAATAAAAAACACAATCCTATATACACAATCCTTCACCCACAGTTGATCCAAAGGAAGGAGAAAAACCCCAGCAAAGCATGATCCAATTTGCTACAGCAGGGGAAAAAATTCTTTCCTGATCCCCGAGAGGCAATCAGATTTTCCCTGGATCAACTTTACCTATAAATGTTAGTACCCAGGTTTATTATGTACATTTAGGGAAGAATCCAGGCCTTTTTTAAAGCAATCTACTGAGCTGGCCAGAACCACCTCTGGAGGGAGTCTATTCCACGTTTTCACAGCTCTTAGTGTGAAGAAACCTTTCCGTATATGGAGATGAAATCTTTTTTTACTCTAGACATGAAGAGTACCCCCTTGTCCTCTGTGATGACCTTAAAGTGAATAACTCAACACCAAGTTCACTATATGGACCCCTTATGTATTTGTACATGTTGATCATACCCCCCTTAATCTCCTCTTCTCATGAGGAAATACATTCAGTTTCTCTAATCTTTCCTCCATGCCTCTTATCAGTTTGGTTGCTCTTTGTACTTTCTCCAGTTCCCTGATATCCTTTTTGAGAACTGGTGCCCAAAACTGAACTGCATATTCCAGATGTGGTCTTACTAATGATTTGTACATGGGGGAAAAATTATATCTCTCTCTCTGGAGTCCATACCTCTCCAAATACAAGAAAGGACTTTGCTCACTTTGGAAACCGCAGCTTGGCATTGCATGCTTTTATTGAGCTTATGATCTACCAAAAACCCCCAAGTCCTTCTACACCATTGATTCCCACAGTTGTACTCTCCCCCCTAGTATGTATGATGCATGCATATCCTTAGCCCCCAAGTGCATAACTTTACATTTATCAACATTAAACTTCATTTGCCACTTAGTTGCCCAATTAGACAGTGCATTGGGGTCGGCTTGTAAATTGTAGACATCCTGTAGACTGGACAAGGGTTGGAACCTCTGTCAGGTCTTTACGGTAGAGCAGCCTTTCTCAACCCCATTGACACCAACGATGGAGCAGAACTCCTTGCATTGACACCATAGATGGGGCTGAATTCTTTTCATTGACACCATCGATGGAGCAGAACTCCTTGCATTGACACCATAGATGGGGCTGAATTCTTTTCATTGACACCATCGATGGGGCAGAATTCCTTCCATTGACACCAGCGATGGGGCAGAATTCCTTCCATTGACACCAACGATGGGGCAGAATTCCTCGCACTGACACCAAAGATGAGGCATTGTTTACTCCCACTGAGTGCCAGGACATTTTCTACTCTCACTGGCCCTAATCCGGCCCCTCAAAGTCTGAAGAGCAGTAAACTGGCCTTTTGTTTAAAAAGTTTAGAGACCCCTGCATTAGTGTGATGGTCAGCGGGAAGAATGCTTCCTACACTTGTGGCCGTTGGGAAGAATTACCTCCTTACATGAATGTATTTGAGAGGTAGAAATTGCTCATAATTTAAGGAACCCTTAGTAACCTCTGGAACCTTGGTTGAGAAACCCTGTAGTAGAAGAGGTTCCTGGTTAAAAATCTGTAGACTTCTGTACCTTTTCATATACACGCTACAGAAGAATGCTAGCACATTTTTATGTCATCTACTGCTATGTGCCAGATTCAGCTACTCTGCACATTTTCGGGGGTCATGTCCCTTTGGTTCTGCATCCTGTCCTTCCCACCTGTCCCTGCCTTCAGAGTTTGGATTGTCAGTTCTCATTATTTTATCTATTCCCAATGGTTGGACCTTTTCATATTTCCCATGAATCCTGCTCCTGCATAGACTCCGAACCCCTTCCCCCTATACCCCTGTGGTTGGAGCAGCTGGCGGACTCGGCAGGCAGGGTTTGGAAGAAGTTTTGTAGTTTTTCAGGGAGTGGAAATCACATTGTAGGCCTGCGTCTTGGAAAGCTTTAATGTTGACCTTAAGACAGCAATTTCAAGTCCCCGCTGTACCTCTGTCTGTGCCAGATATGACCTAGGTGCTGGGAAATGTGAGACGCAGGCTTTGACTGGAAAGCTCAATGTTTTCTGGAGACAGGACTGGCTGCTTAGTGCAAAAATGTGTGTGTGTGGAAGAAACGGCTCTTCTTTAGTCCTGGAGATGTCACCACTTCACAAGAGTATGCTTCAAATATCATCAAAGGAGCTGTGTAGGAAAAAATAAAACACTCTCTAGAAATGAAGGGTTATCGTTATGCCAGGAGATGCGCGTGTCACTCATTAGTGGCTTTTATAGCACAATTTAAACAAACCACATCATCTGTCAATCACATGCCTTACATCATGTTAGGCTACACACTGCCATTGGGGTTATTTCTTCCCTCTCTGCATGTTAGATGTGGTGTGTTTTAGGTGCTTTTATGGTGTGTTTTGTCATGCATTATACCATTCATCTTTGTGGAAGGTGCATTTTGCTGGAAACTGCAGCAATTAGGAGTTTTTTTTACTTTTTTTTAAGTGGTTGTAAACCTTTTTCATATACCCAGCGAAGTGACTGGCCTCAGAAACAAATCCTCCTACATATGTTGTACCTGTGTATCTACAGTCTTCTCTCTTTAAAGTGCAGAATTTATAACGCTTATCTGAGCTGTCAAAAAAGGGGGTGGAGAACTGAAGTTACACTCTACAGAGATCAGTGAGGAAAGCTCTGAGAGCTGATTGGAGGGAAGGGACACACCTCCCTTCACACAGCACGGAAAAACAGATCTGAGGCCGTCAATCAGCTGAAGATCCCTCCCCTGTCACCATTTTTCTCTTGGTGTCAGGAAAACTTGTTGGAAGTGATTCATGTTAAGAGAAGAGGAATGAAGCAGCAGACAGAAATGACACTTGGTGCTCCGGACTGAGACAAGTACACACTATAGAGGGATATGCGTTGTTCACATTTCATGTCTGCAGGGAAACACAAGCAGGAGGAGCTTCTAGTTCTCTGGTCACATGTTAAAAAACAAACAAAGAAAAAAAAACAGCCTTTGGAATTCAGAGTAAACATAATTAATAATATCAATAAATTGTTTTAATTGTTTTTAATTGTTTTAAATCGTCATACAAATATATATCTGAAATCAAATCTTTATTATTTTGTGGACATTACATGATGGGTGGATTTCTGCCAGTCACGGGAGATAAAGCCTCCATTAATCTACATGTAATATCCCGCCCCATCATGTTTAGCTGGTTAGTGGGCATGGAGTAGGAGGGAGGGAGTGGGCTGTACTTTACCACTGTGTATACGCCCATCATCTGTGACTCTATAGTTACATGGGCTGATCAGATGTGATTGGGAGGAAATACTCCGCATAGAAACTTGCTGAAAACTGAGCATGTGCAGAGTTGCCACCACAGCTGCAAAATCCCTAGCTGAGTTGGGGACATGAACAGAAGGGGGAGATAGAGAGCAACTGGATCAAGCAGTTTTTGTTGCAGAATCTCATAATGAGTGAGTATGAACAGCATGTAACACACCTTTTTATAGATAGTTTTTTATAATGTGATTTTAGTGACACTTTAAGGCTGGGTTCACATTGGTGCGATGTCGGACATCGCATGTGATTCGCACGGCACTGCTGTGCAAATCGCATGCGATGTCTGTTAGATGAAAACTCAGCCAATACGGATTGTATGGCTGAATTTGCATTGCATTAGGACCAAAGCCGTGCAGGACCCTTTTTTTGGTCCGCAGCAGAATTGGATCGCATGGGTGTTCACACCCATGTGATCCGATTTCTGTCCGAATTGACAGTTTACACTGCAATATGGATACCGATGTGGGGATGTCATTTACTTTCTATTGACCATCCCAGCGGTTCGCTTAGGGCACTGTGAACTGCCTGCGAGTCAGGTGTGGTGCGGGAACCCGCAGTGGATTCGCAGGTTTCACGCATCACACCAATGTGAACCGAGCCTATAGCTGACAATGTGAAGATATAAAATAACTGCTATTAAAAGAGATGTATGTTTTTTTTTTTTTTTAAACTACTTTAGGACCAGAAGGATTTGCCCCCTTAATGACCAGACACTGCGTCGATTTAGCTGACAATTGCGCAGTCTTGTGACGTTGTACCCAAACAAAATTGACGTCCTTTTTTCCCCACAAATAGAGCTTTCTTTTGGTGGTATTTGATCACCTCTGCGGTGTTTATTTTTTGCGCTGTAAACAGAGCGACAATTTTGGAAAAAAATATTTTTTTTCTACTTTTTGCTGTAATACATATCCAAAAAGAATATACAAAAAACACATTTATTCATCAGTTTAGGCCGATATACATTCTTCTACATATTTTTGGTAAAATAGGCGTATATTTATTGGTTTGCGCAAAAGTTATCGCGTCTACAAACTATGGGATAGATTTAGGGACTTTTATTTTTATTCTATTCTTTTTACTTGTAATGGCGGCGATCTGTGATTTTTTTTTTTTTTTTTTTTTTTTGCGGGACTGTGACATTGCAGCGGACAAACCTGACTTTTTGGGGACGAGTGACATTTTTACATTGATCGGTGAAACGGGTCACAGGATATTAAAGCTTTGGCTGTACTTCTCCTTTTTTTTTTTTTTTTTTAAATGTACTTTTACAGACATATACTTACCTCCACTGTGCAGCTCGTTTTGCACAGAGTGGCCCCGAACCTGCTCTTCTGGGGTCCCCCGGCGGCTCTCGCAGCTCCTCCCCACACCAGATAACCCCTAGGAGAAGCGCCTCCCCGAGGGGGTTACCTTGCGGCACGCTCCCGAGTATAGCATTCAGCGCCCATAGAGGCCGAATGCTGGACTCGGCCCCACCCCCCGGCGCTCGCTTCATTGGATTTGATTGGCACCAGAGGGAGCCAATGGCTGTGCTGCTATCAGTCTATCCAATCAAGAGCCGAGAACCCCGGGCAGAAAGACAGCGCGTCCCCGCTGGGTCAAGTTCGAGGGTTCAGGTAAGTAAAACAGGGGGGGTTTAGGAGATATTTCTTGGACCTACAGGTAAGCCTTAAAGCGGGGGTTCACCCACACCGCCAAAAAAAAAAAAATATTAAAAGCCAGCAGCTACAAATACTGCAGCTGCTGACTTTTAATACATGCCCACTCACCTGTCCCAGGGTCCAGAGATGTCGGCAGGGGACGCCAAGAACCCGCTCGGTGCCGCCGCCATCCTGGGTGAGGGAATCGGGAAGTGAAGCGTTGCGGCTTCACTTCCCGGTTCCCTACTGCGCATGCGCGAGTCCCTAGTGGTTCCCGCTCTCTCCTGGGAGCTGTGTGTTCCCAGCAGACAGCGCGGTGGGGACGGGAAGAGGCGTAGACTCCCATGGGAGTCTATGCCGGAAGTGGGTGCAAATACCTGTCTTAGACAGGTATCTGCACCCCCCTCCCCCCTGAAAGGTGCCAAATGTGACACCGGAGGGGGGGAGGGTTCCGAAAAGCGGAAGTTCCATTTTTGTGTGGAACTCCGCTTTAATATAGGCTTACCTGTAGGTAAAAGTGGTTGTACAGGGAACCACTTTAAGGTGAAAATACACGAAGGTGTACAACCCCTTTAAGTCATTTGCTCAGCAAAAGGTTTTATCATTTCTGGTCTCTTCATATATTGCATTCAGTGTGAATTTCTGCCCTTTATCATTGACATTATGTGACAGTATTGACTTTTCATACTTGTTGTATTTACTCAACTACTTAATTGTTTAATGTACTGATAAAACTCCTATCTTGTTGTAGCACATAGCAGGCTTGCAGGCTCTTAGTCATGCTAGAAGCATAATTGAATTGAAAGGATACTTAAAAAAAAATCTCTGGCTAGGTGATAAGCTGTATTGATAAGGAGTACAGCTGTCCAAACTAAGATATAACAATGTAATTACTGTAGGTAACTGGTACCAATGTAACAATGTCGTTTGCAATGTTTTACATATTACTTTACGAATGCCTGAAAAATGATTCTTGGTGTGTGTGCGTTTCTCACCGCGTGCGTTCATTTATGAAGCGTGACATCGTTCTGTGTATGGCTTGCTTTTATATGACACTCTACATATAATAGTCACATTTCTCTGGATCTGCGAGAACTTCTAGTGTTTTTTTTTAGTTGTTTGTATGCTGAACTTTAAACCCAAACGTCTGGCAAGCAGAAAAAAAAAACAAAAAAACACGCATATGAATTCCTATATCTGCCAAAAGATTTGTAATTCTGTCCAGCACATCTTTTGTTGCTGACACCACTGCCAGACAGTACGGCCAAGTCCTAGCCCCTCCAATACAGTAAAATCAGAACTTTAGGCATGCAACTACAGTATATATGTAATTGGAATACATAAGTGTGAGCTGTTTTACTTGCAAAAGGATTTGTAGTTTTGTTCAACCCCTCACCGCTGTCGAACAGCATGTCCCAGACCCTGACCACACTTTTCCTACCCTACCGTTAAAGCAATACAGATTGGTCAAAAGACCACCCCAGTCTGTGATTGGCTCTCGATGGAGCCGGTGTTCTGCCGAGAAAGGTCCCCCCATCGGATAGTGTCCGCCCTGCACTGCGCAGGCACAGCGCTTGTGCAGTACGGAGGACAAAGGAGACGCCGAAAGTCTTCGAACGTGAACAGCTGTGCATGAGCTCTACACGGCGCCTGCGCAATTAATAGTACATTCTGTTACACACTCCCGATGCTCGTGGGGGTAGATTTCTCAAATGGATGGGTCTTTGCGGGGCATGTTTACACAACTGAACGGTGGGTGTAGCAATGTTGATGGGCGGGTTTGGTGGACCTATTAATAAAAATGAAATCAGTAAAGTATTAAAATTGCTTGTGTTATGTATGTAACATTGAACTACCCGCCCTTATGAGCTCTGGCCATCATTGTAAAACTCCTTCAGTTGTGTAATCAGCTCTGCCCATTCTGTAGGCACACCGCCCCTTGCAGAGTTGTACGAGCATCGGGAGCATGTGACAGAATGTAGTATTAATTGCGCAGGCACCGTGTAGAGCTCATGAACAGCTGTTCATGTTCGGAGACTTTTGGCGTCTCCTTTGTCCTCCGTACTGCGCAAGCGCAGTATAGGGCGGACACTATCCGATGGGGCACAATTCTCGACAGGACACCGGCTCACACAGCTCCGGGGCAACCGCGGTCCGCATTTTAAAAAGGGTCCTGCACATCTTTGGTTGCGATTCAGGTGCGAATTTAGGACAAAATTCTGACCTGATTCGCACCTGAATCGGTGAACAGGGACGCACCGGACCCCGTGCTGTGAACCGTGGCTGCAGCATATGTGAACCCAGCCTGATGGCACTGCAAACCAGGAGAGCCTGATTGGCCCACTATTTAACTAATAAATATATTCTGTAAGTGTATGAAATGTAAGTGCGGGTCTTTGTATCTGTATATAGCAGCTTTTCTAACATGGAGGAACCCTTGAAATAATTTTCTTAAGGAATCCCTGCTAATAATTACTCTATTATAGTATATTAATGGTATTGTCACGGGGAATAATGTTCCTTACATTTGTGGTAATTGTGAAGAATCCCCCTTAAAGTGGTTGTAAACCCTTACAACACACTTTTTGCTACAGGTAAGCCGATAATAAGGCTTACCTGTAGCTACCCTGGATATCTCCTAAACCTGAATGGTTTAGGAAATATCCCCTGTATTTGCATGTGCCAACGCCATCGGCACATGCGCACTGAAGCAGTGGCAGTACGTGCCGCTGCTTCAGTGAGTGCGCCATTACCGGCGGCTCCTGCACGCATACAGTGACGTCATCGTGGCTCCGGCCAATCACAGCGCCGGAGCCCGCGATACCCGGAAGTTACTCCGGGATTGATGTCGGCCGCCGGAGCAGTGTACGAGGACGGCTGCAGGGGCTTCGATCTCAGGTAAGTAATTCATAATGAGCTAGTATGCTATGCACACTAGCTCATTATGCCTTTGTCTTGCAGGTTTTTTTTTTTATTTTTTGTCCTAGGCTTTACAACCACTTTAAATATAGCTAAAAAGATCAATGCTGTCAGTGGTTACTTATCTAAGAGACAGAAATTGGACATTGCTCAAGGAACCCCTAGCAACCTCTGGAGTAACCCTAGGCTTCAGCCACTTATAATGGGACTGTGATAGTGTTGTGGACAATCTGGCAGTAACAGACACTGGCTGGGAGGGTCCCTAACTGACAGGGATGTCACTAGTTACACTAATACAGTGATCAGTGACAATACTGTACATTATACTAATGACTCTCACTGGGAAGGGATTAACATCTTGGGGCAATGAAGGGGTTAATTGTGTGCCTGGCAAGTGTAATGTGTGCTGCTTTTTCGAACAGATCTGGCTGTTTTTCTCCCTGAACTCAAGAGTTGATTTCAGGGAAAAGAAGCAGCCAGATCGATCTCTGTGTGAGATCCTTGTGTTTCTCAACAGCCGTACAGCCATAATCATTGGCTGTACCCTGCTGACCAACTCGTGCTGTGTCCAATCACAACACAGGTCAACAGGGGGCGCGCACATGCATGCCACCAATCCAGGAAATAGGCTGCGATGGACGGGTAGGTTGGTTGTGGTGCCTGGCTGTGCTGCTCGCTTGCAGTATACAGTTGTGCTCAAAAGTTTGCATACCCTGGCAGAAATAGTGACATTTTGCCATTGATTTGAAAATATGACTGATCATGCCAAAAAACTGTCTTTTATTTAAGTATAGTGATCATAGAAGCCATTTACTATAACATAGTTGTTTTGCTCCTTTTTAAATCATAATAGAAATCAACCAAATTATTATTATACAGGATGGCCCTGATCAAAAGGTTCCATCCCCTGGAATGTTTGGCCTTGGTACAGACACAGAAGGTGACACACACAGGTTAAAACAGCAAATAAAGGTTAATTTCCCACATTTGTGACTATTTAACAACTTAAATCTTACAGTCCAATCAGCTGATTAATTTTGTGCTGGAGGTTGGATTACTGGCAAAGTGCATTCCTGAGAGCTGAGTGAAAAGGGTGTTGTATTGTATTTGAGCAGAGGAGAAGAGATATTGTCATTGTGTGTGTTATTAGATTCAATAAACAAAACGACTTTCCAAACTACGAATCATTATCACGAATATATATACATACATAAATATCAAATTTCAACGAATACGAACGAAATTATAGCGCATATAATGAATGATTTCGACATGATTCCAGATTCAGTATAACGAATATCGACACTCTGCAGAAATAACGAATTATCCGAAAACATATTAACGTAACATAACCAATATAACAGAACAAAATTATGTATTTTACAAATGACAACGAGCCAAAACGAAACAAAATTTTCTGTTGTGCACAAGTCTAGTGCAGATGTCCTCGCTGAGGAGTGCCGCTTAGAGGCTCTCCTCACGCGCCGTCAACGCGAGGAGAGTAATGACGATTACTGGCATTTCCTGTTTACACTGATTGGACACAGCTGATCACATGGTAAAGAGGATACATCATAGGCTTATTACTGTGTCCCAGGGACATGGCGCCCCACTGACCGCCGCGCTGTGCGCCGAGATTGAGAGGATGTTCTATGACGTCCTCCCAGAAATGAAAGTGCTCCCGCCCGTCTGTCCGCCATTTTACTATATGGCGGGAGGGAAGCAGTTAAATCACAAATAGTGTATGTATATAAATAGTTAATGTGATAGCTCTCATGTGGATGCACTGAGCAGGCTAGACACTGAGCCATGGAGACCAGAAAAGAACTGTCGAAAGACCTGCGAAACAAGGCAAGGGAACTTTTATAGAGAGGGAAAAAAAGATATCCAAAGCCTTAAATAAACCAGTCAGTACTGTTCAATCACCTAATAAGAAGTGGAAAATATGGAGGTCTCTTGATACCGAGCCAAGGTCAGGTAGACCAAGTAAGATTTCGGCCACAACTGCCAGAGGAATTGTTCAGGATACAAAGAAAAACCCACAGGTAACCTCAGGAGAAATACAGGCTGCTCTGGAAAAAGATGGTTTGGTTGTTTTTAAGTAGCACAATTCAATGATACTTGAACAAAAATTACATGCATGGTTAAGTTGCCAGAAAGAAGCCTTTAAAGCCCGGTGAGGCATGTCAAGGTGTTGTAGAGGCGTGTTGTAAACAGGCTTTTTTGCAATCGCATGCAAAAAATCAAGACAGGCTGGTTGTACTGAAGTCACTCGATGGATCAACTTCAGTACAACCAGCCTGCCTATAGATGGAACAGATCTCAGCGGGTCCCTGCTGAACAGGCCCAGATTCAATCCATCTATGGCCGGCTTTAGACTGACAGGAATGTGTGCTAGGATTGCTGGTTACCTGCTAAAGTAGCCCTAGACACCCTGGACCTTTTGATCAGTATCAGACCTTTTGTTGCCATCCTGAGTTGTTTGAAGTATTGAAATGAGTAAACAGTCATAAACCTTTTGATTTATCTCAGTCCATTTATTTATGGCTTCCAGCAAGTTCAGATTTGGCGGTGGTGCTCTGCTCATACTGACCCTTGTGATTCTTTATATAATAATGTGATAGAAACAAGACCTTGCTTTAAACTGGAACTAATTAGATTGTAAGCTCTTCTGAGCAGGGCCCTCTTAATCCTATTGTATTGTATTATAACTGTATTGTCTCCCTTTTATATTGTAAAGCGCTGCGTAAACTGTTGGCGCTATATAAATCCTGAATAATAATAATAATAATAATTATTATTTTTCCCCGCAGAAATTGCTATCATATCAATGGAAATAATAAGAGCAGTTAGTTGGCATGTGCAAAATCTTTATAAACTTGCAGAATATGCTAATTCAGACAATAAAAATGGGGAGAAGTTATTATTTGATATGTTTATTACAAGTATTTATAAAGCGTTGACAATGTATGCAGCACTTTACAATTTAGGAGCTTACAATTTAGAATATGTAAACCCATTGTTTCATATTCCTGATATGTGCCTGCTGTACCATGAGTATCCTGTCCTCTTTGTATTGCTTCCTTGTGTGTAAAATCCCTGGTGTTCCTGCTAGTCCCTCTGCCTCCCTATCAAAAACTGACCACACTAGGCAGGAGAACACACCCGTGGTCAGTTCTCTAGCTGTGCTGGGAATTCAGTGTGCTCTCCTCCAATGATCAGACCTGTCCTGACACGGCCCCCCCTGCACAGCCTTTCACTGGAAAGACCAGTGTGCTGCTAACAAACCACTTCAACGCTCCAGGTTACACAGCCAATTATTTCACCTCCCTCGCCAGATAAAGGGTGCTGGCTCAGTATGCAACAAATCCATAGAAAAGAACAATTGTCCGGATGGCCCCACTCCAAAAGTAAATACCTTTTATTAAACGATAGTCTGTACAAACATTGGATAAAAAGCTAACGCGTTTCACACCATTAATGCCGGTGCTTAGTCATAGCTATGGCTTCACAGCCAGTTTTCTACTGCGTGAGATTGTGAATTGTCCCGTAGTCTTCTGGGACCTGTTCCAGAAGACTGTGGGCGAACGGGGAATCTGCAACGAATCTGACTGGAAGTGGGAGTGGGTACCTATCAAAATCAGGAGGAGGATGCAAACAAGCGGAACTTCCCCTTTTGCGTGAACTTCCGCTTTAAGTATCTGAGAACAGAGGGTATGTGATCACTTATAAAAAAGTGGGGGAAAAAGGTATTTATAATGTTTTTTTTTTTTTTATCTTTGCACAAATATTTTGCCTTTCATTTTTATTTCAAACTGAATAGGTTGTTTTAAAAGGTGAGGGTTTACGTATAAACTACTTGACCAGACCATACGTTCCGACAGCTTCACCTGCCCCTATGCTCCAGGAGTTCTTTTTTAGCCACCGTGTGATGATAAAGACATTGCCAATGATCGTGTAGAGGCAAATTTCCTTCACAGCTCTCCCTGGGCCTCCTCCTGCGATCGGTACCCCCCCCCCCCAGATGGGGGTGCCCTCCTGCTGCTGCCTAGTATTCCATCCTCCACTTCACTCAGCCGACATCTCCCCCCAGTGGCATGTTTACCTCAGCTTATTTAGGAGGCTCGCCCCCTGCCAGTACCAGTTGGAGATTGGTCAGGGCTCCAACATGAGCTGCTTGCCACTCCAGTTCTAGGCCCAGCCCCTCTTCCAGAATATTCTCCCTGGAGGCAGGGGAGGTGCCCCAGAACTGGAGCACAGGTGGTAACACCCACTGCTACTCTGACCACTCCCAGCCCTCAGATCAAAACAGCTTACAGCATAGGCCTGCCTAAATTTGTCTGTGCTGACAGTTCCTAGTAAAACCTATTACTAGCATCTACCTATTGGTGGAGGGTGCTACACATACATACACATACTAGGGCAAACTTAAGTCGTCCATAGATGGATCGAATCTCGGCTGGTTCAGCAGAGGCTGCCCGAAATTAGATCCATCTTTGGGCAGGTTGGCTGTACTGGCGTCGATCCATCAATCAACTTCAGTACAACCAGTATGTTTGATTTTTTTTTGCATGCAATCACTGCCAGCAGCTATAGCCCCTTCTACTGTAAGTTCATGGTTGTTTAAGTGGACATGAACTTATAGCAGAAGGGAATGCAGCCAAAGTAATGCCGCGTACACACGAGCGGACTTTACGGCAGACTTTGCCCGGCGGACGGGATTTCGTCGGACAATTTGATCGTGTGTGGGCTCCAGCGGACTTTGTTTTCTCAAAAGTTGGACAGACTTAGATATGAAACATGTTTCAAATCTATCCGACGGACTCGAGTCCGGTCGAAAAGTCCCCTCGTCTGTATGCTAGTTCGACGGACAAAAAGCCACGCTAGGGCAGCAATTGGCTACTGGCTATGAACTTCCTTATTTTAGTCCGGTCGTACATCATCACGTACGAATTCGACGGACTTTGGTTGATTGTGTGTAGGCAAGTCCGTTCATTCAGAAAGTTCGACGTAAAGTCTGTCAAAGTCAGTCGGGCAAAGTCTGCCGTAAAGTCCGCTCGTGTGTACGCGGCATAAGGCTTGTTGAGCTGTCCAACTGCAAGCAGTTCTGTTTAGCCATAAGCCTAATGCCGATGGCAGTGAAAGAGCTAAAAAAAAACAGAAACATATCAGAAGCCCAGACTCCCTCAGGCTCGGTTCACACTGGGGCGACTTGTCAGGCGACCTAGTCGCCTGACAAGTCGCCTCCCGTTCTGTGCTATGGAACCGTTCTAATCGCTCCGACTTAGAAAAAGGTTCCTGTATTACTTTGGGGGCGACTTGCATAGACTTCTATGCAGAAGTCGTCTCGCAAGTCACCCCGGCAGTCGTTTGCAGGTCGCCTCGCTGAGGCGACCTGCAAGTCGTGCCGCCCATGTGTGAACCGGGCTTTAAGGCAGTTTAAAGCTTCCGGTATTTGTCTGTACCAAGTCCAACAAAGAGAAAAAATGCCAATCGCTCCGATCAGAGTTTCAAAGTTTCCCTTTGCCATGAAAAGCACTAATTACTTAGGAAGAGTTCCCAATGTTTTGCAAAATCTTCCAGTGAATAGACCAAGCTAGAGGGAAGGAGCATAGCATGGCACAAACACTGCTGCTCTCTGTTGGACCTCGTTGCTCTGGTGTTTACTGGACAGGTAGATAGTTCCATTCAAGGGAAGATATCTGTGACCCCCCACTATATTATTCCTTTCTGTAGATTTAGGTGAATTTGCATCTTAATGGGATCTTTCGGAATTGACTGAGTCAGTAGCCTGGACCCCAGAAGCTTGCGAAAGATATATACCAAGCAAGAGACGTATCTGGTTTCCAGCAAGGCTGGTCAATCACCATGGCAAGGCTTACAATAAATATTTGAGCGGACAGGAGTGTGAAGTGCCAACAAATGCACTCGTTAATGCAGATTACAAGTGACAGCAGAGTGTCCTGCTTCTTCTTGAGAATGCTCTACAAGACCACAGCTGTCATTGAAGCGATACTTGGATTACTGAGGAGCGTCTTTGGACTGTAAGGGATACGAAGAAGAGGTCAATAAACCAAGCCACTGAAATTGTCAGAGGATACCCTGGGAGAGGAGCAGGAATGGACACCAGACTGGACAAGCAGCCCCTCGAAATTCTCTTCGCCTTCCTGAAGGTTTATATCTTGCATTGTGATGCATTAGGGAGTGCTATCTAGCAGAAGAGTTTTTTTATATGCATTGTCAGTTTTGGACCTTTTTATGTTGAAATTTGAAGTCCATAAACAACCTTCTTGTTTAAATTTCATAGTTTGGCTTTGTTCCTAAGCATAATTTCAGCTGTGATAGCAGTGTTGTTTAATTGGAAAGTAAAGGTGATCCTGTGTATCATTTGCTGCCTTTTGACTTTAGTATCATTTAATTGGGATTATCACATCTTTGCAGTTGCTACTGGGGCGGGTTAGTCCTGTAAGTTGCATGGATGTTTCAAATAGGGCATAGGTTCTAAAATGTTGTCACAGGCATGGATATCAGGAAGCTATGCAAATGATCCAGCTAACCAGTTTTGGGGTTTTTATGTTCTTGCTCTGGCTTTTATCCCTACCACTTAAAGCAGAACTAAACCCCTTTGATTTAAGGTCGGGTTCACATTAGTGCGAATTAGATGTGGTATCCCCACATTCAATTCGCAATAGCAGGAGTATGTGACCGGCTCTCTATGGAGCCGGTTCACATATCTCCGATTGGGCTCCGGTGCAAATTTGCACAGGAGCCCTGTGCGTCTTTTGGTTTGTTTCAAGTCCGAAGTCAGCCCAAAATTCGTGCTGAAAGGCCTGAAACTGTGAACCAGGACACACAGGTCCCCCCTGCTGTGAGCCTCATCGGCATGCAGTGTGAACAGTTTAAAAAAACAGTTACATTCCCGGAAGTTGCCGTAACTGTCACATTGGTTGTGCTCTCAACCACACTGTCAAACCATCAAATGACTGTGGAGCACCATGGCAGTTGCAGAACAAATGGAAGCAGCTTCCTTGGCTGTAAAGAATATGAGGGTATAGTTCCTATTTTTTCTTATATTTTTTTTCCAATTCCATTTTTTTCAGTATCTACTTACCCTCTCTATGTACTGGGTTCATTCTTGGTCCAGTGTTGCCGCTACTTTTGAACCCACCCAGCCAGCTTGTTGTTTACACACCCCTTAGGGTCATCATGCAGGCTGTGCTCACAGTACACCTGAACTAAGCAGTGCTCACATGTCAATTACATGATTGTTGCTCAGCCCAAGTAAAATGCCCGCTGCCGCTGGAGCAAGCTGCAATGACATCACTGGGCTGGCTAGAAGACTGTAGGAATAAGGTATATATAGGTTTTCTTTCCTTTTTTTAACCACTTGCCGACCAGCCGCCGTCATTATACTGCGGCAGGTCGGCTCGTTCCCGCGAATCGCCGTACCGGTACGTCGGCTCCTTTAAGAGCTATAGCAGGCACGCGCGGCCCCACATCAGGGTGGGGGAGCCAATACGCGTGGGTGGCGGCCGTGATGTCTGCCGGCCACCTGAGATCGCTCCACAGAGAGCCAGAACGGGGATCTGTCAATGTAAACAAACAGATCCCCGTTCTGACAGGGGAGAAGAGAGAGATCTGCTGTTCCTAGTGATCAGGAACAGCAAAATTCTCTCCTCCTCCAGTCAGTCCCATTTCTGCACAGTTAGAAACACCTCCCAGGGAACACATTTAACCCCTTGATCCCCACTCGTGTTAACCCCTTCCCTGCCAGTGTCCTTTATACAGTAATCGGTGCAATTTTTATAGCACTGATCGCTGTATAAATGTCACTGGTCCCAAAAAAGTGTCAAAAATGTCCGATCTGTCCACCGCAATGTCGCAGTCCCGCTATTAAACGCAGATCGTCCCCTTTACAAGTAAAAAAATGAATAATAAAAATGTCGTAAATCTATCTCCTGTTTTGTAGACGTTACAACTTTTGCACAAACCAATCAATATACGCCTATTGCAATTTTTTTCTTACCAAAAATATGTAGAAAAAAATATATATATGGCCTAAACTGATGAAGAAATTAGTTTTTCAATTTTTAATATTTTTTGATATGTATTATAGCAAAAAGTATTGATTTTTTTTTTTTTTTCAAAATTGTCGCTCTTTTTTTGTTTATAGCGCAAAAAAAAACAAAAAAAAAAAAACGCAGAGATGATCAAATACCACCAAAAGAAAGCTCTGTTTGTGGGGAAAAAAAAGGATGTCAATTTTGTTTGTGTACAATGTCACTGCGACGCAGTGCCGTATCGCAAAAAAAAATGGCCTGGTCATAGGGGGGGGG
The DNA here is from genome assembly GCA_037952925.1 of Lithobates clamitans. NCBI lineage: Eukaryota > Metazoa > Chordata > Amphibia > Anura > Ranidae > Lithobates > Lithobates clamitans. Next base: position 4,493,233 of record JBBGZY010000680.1, on the reverse strand, counting down.
GGGGAAATCTTCTGGTCCTTAAGTGGTTAAATAAGAAAAATACTGGGCGTGGGGGATAAATGCTGGACTTCTGCTTTAAGTGCACCTTTGCTCCATCAGAACAGAAAATTGACAAAACTTTCGGACGGAGCAAGAATTCTGATATTTACAACTACTTGACATTTCTTCTCTTGGGAGAATTAAAAAGCCCATACGACAACAGCAACCTTCATACGTTTAAGCACAGGGAGAGGCCTGATACTAATATTTCTATATAGCAAAAACTGTCAATGAAGCAAATTGAAAGGCAAATGTGCTGAAGAGAATGAAGGAAAAACAAGCTGTAAGTTCCCTGTATCCCTTTACATGTGCATGTAGGCCAAATGTGAGCCAGGTTAGGAGCAATGCACCTCCTAAAGCTGGAACGGTTTACAGATCACACAACGCTGTATAACCAACGGACTGGGTTCTGTATGTTCAGCCACTTGAATGGCTGGGCCGCAATGACATCACTCCCATACACGCACACAGGAGTCAAATCATTACGGCATAGAGGAGTGCCGTAAATCTACGCTGAAGTGTGAATTACAGCTGACAAGAAGGAAGAAGCATTTATGACACAAGAGAGACCAACAGGGTCTTTTTACTCATAAAAACCCTGCCTGCCTCACAGTTTTTATTTTTTTTTAAATTTAATTTAGCTTTATTATACCATTGGAAAGCATTTTATTATATTTGTGTGATAATTACAAAATAAATGCTTTGCTGATCCTGCCAATAATCTTGTGAGAAAACAGCTTACTGTGCTCTTTGCCTCTGCTGACTGTTAGCTTTGTTCTCAGCATAGGTGTGCGCAGCTCATTGCATTAGGGTGTGCACCGCAAAGCTCAAACACACATGAACATGTATATACACAGACACGCACGTGCTCAAAAATAAATATTAACACACGTTTTAAAATGTATTAGAACATGGACAGTGTCAGTAGAGCAGTGAATGACGTCAGTATTTTTTTTTTATAGTTGTATTTTATTTTTTTTAATTATTTTTTACAATATTATTTTTCATTTATTTTAATTTTTTTACAGGTGTGGTAATAGCCCCATTACTAACACACACAGACACACACGTGCTAATAAATAAATATAAACAAACATTTTAAAATGTATTAAAACATGGACAGTGTCAGTAGAGCAGTAAATGGCGTCAGTATTTTTTTTATAGTTGTATTTTATTTTTTTTAATTATTTTTTACAATATTATTTTTCAGGTTTTTTTTTTACAGGTATGGTAGAAGCCCCATTATTAACACACACATACACACACACACACACACACACACACACACACACACACACACACACACACATACACACACACGCACACGTGCTGATAAATAAATATAAACATAAAATTTCAAAATGTTTAAAAACATGAACAGTGTCAGAGCAGTAAATGGCATCAATATTTTTTTTATTATTTTTTACAATATTATTTTTCCTTTTTTTTTTTACAGGTGTGGTAGAAGCCCCATTACTAATATCCCCCCACAGAGAGATGAACGGCGGTGATCACTCCCCCACGCCCGCGGGAGACAAATAGCGGCGACACGAAGGTCACCCTTTTTTTGAAGCCTATTAGAGCTTCTGGCTCTAATCACGTGCTTAAAAAAAAAAAAATCACCCCTTCCATTGGAATCCATGCATCCGGCGCCCTGCATCTAGATTAGGGGGCCGGACGAATGGATGGGGAGGCGGCGCCCCTTATGGAGCGCCCGCCACTGCTGAGGACAGAGATTCCCCAGTCTCTTTCTCTGCATCCTCAGCTGCACTGGACAGTGAAAGAATGGGAAGTGCTCTGTGCTGAGCGGCCTCCGGTTCATTCTCAAACTGCAGCATAGTAAACTCAGTTTACTATGCTGTAGTTATGAGGGCACACAGGAGCGATCGGTACCAATCACTAACTGTGTTCATTTAGAAGGCATATTGACGTATTTACTGGCCTCTTCCCTCACTGTGGAACATCTCTGTGTGCCCACAGCAGCATCTGGTGGGAGAGAGGAAGGAAGCCGACAGTGCTCTGTGTGTGTGCGCGGGGGGTGCAGGGCAACAGGGGGAATCTGTGCCATTCGGAGTGATGGAGTGATTCAGGTGTGCTCGGGTACATCCGGAACACCCTGTGCGTACGTCTAGGGTTCTCAGCTATCCCTGTAGACTACAGAACACCTCCCGCATTATTATTAAGGGAGAGGGGGTAAGTGTTCTGTAGTCCTGTCCAAGGATGACAACACTGGTCCTCCATAGAAACAATATAATGAGTTATCATTCTAGAACTGGAAGTGTCAATGGCAGGATCATGTGATGAAAATAAAGAATATCAATGCAGCCACCACATCTAAGGACTGGTAAGCTGTTGGTTGCATCTACATTATGTGTTATCTCTTTTATTAGTGTAGTTTAGTGTCAAATCATTCAATCTCCAGACAATTGAATTTAGATTTTGGGTGCAGTCAGCCCTTTCACAGACAAATGTATCACAGGCACCAAGACAGGAGCCAGCTGTGATGTTTTAGGCAGGGTGGCTACATGACTCCTAGATTATGACCATCTGTTTACATACAGTAGCTCACAAAAGTGAGTACACCCCTCACATTTTTGTTAATATTTCATTCTATCTTTTCATGTGACAACACTGAAGAAATGACATTTTGCTACAATGTAAAGTAGTGATTGTACAGCTTGTATAACAGTGTAAATTTGCTGTCCCCTCAAAATAACTCAACACACAGCCATTAATGTCTAAACCGCTGGCAGCAAAAGTGAGTACACCCCTAAATGAAAAAAATATTTTTTGTGGCCACCATTATTTTCCAGCACTGCCTTAACCCTCTTGGGCATGGAGCTCACCAGAGTTCACAGCTTGCCACCTCTTCCACTCCATGACCACATCACGGAGCTGGTGGATGTTGGAGACCTTGTGCTCCTCCACCTTCCGTTTGAGGATGCCCCACAGATGCTCAATAGGGTCTGGAGACATGCTTGGCCAGTCCATCACCTTTACCCTCAGCTTCTTTAGCAAAGCAGTGGTTGTCTTGGAGGTGTGTTTGGGGTCGTTATCATGTTGGAATACTGCCCTGCGGCCCAGTCTCCGAAGGGAGGGGATCATGGTCTGCTTCAGTATGTCACAGTACATTTCGTTTTACAAAAATGTAAGGGGTGTAATCACTTTTGTGAGATACTGTACCTGTTAATCCATCCGTCTATTCGTATGTTGGGCTATGAGAACATTTTTATTTCTGTAGACTGTATGTATGTAGCCTGGATGGTATATTGTTGTCCTTATGTTGCCAGGCTGGCACAGCAATCCCGTCTTCCCCTTCGCTTGCAGTATTATCAGCCAAAGGGTGGAGTACATTATAGTAACGACAGGGAATTTTCCAAACTGCCAAGGGAACACAATTCTGGAAGAAAAGGTTATAAAAATGTCTTTAATGAGTCATTTCTGGTTAACTGCATGTAGCTTATGATTCCTGGACTGTGTTCAGAACCCTGTTGCCCGTAGAGGAAGTCACAGACAACGAGCTTTCTTTTCCTTTATCGGACTTGCACATTGATTTCATGTTTTGATTAGTAATATGCTACGTAACACACAGATCAGTGTTTGAACCCTTTGGGTAACAAATTCCAAAAGTCACCAGGAGAAAGGAGCTACCGCCTGCCTAAATACATATTTATTACTTGTCAGGGAGAGCTTACTGTCTGAGATTTTCATGCCTGCGGCAAAGGAAGGAGTGATTTGCTAAATCACAAGCTTAACGACCTGTAATTGGCTAATCGTTGGGTCTTACTTCCTCTCTCCACTGCGGAGATTCCTCTACAGAAGATTGTATGTTTGTGAATATCTGTCAGGCAAAAAAGCTTTCTGAGTCACACTTATTTCTTTGGTCCTTGTGCATAACCTTGTGAATAAATAAACTTTCAACTAGTGAAAAATGAGTGCTCTGTATAAATACATGAATTAAAAGTGAAAAACGTAAAACTAAAACAAAGTTTCCAAAATGCTCACATACAATATAAGACTGAAATTCCTTTACTGTGTAACATATGACTGAAAAGTCCTCTGAAGTTCCACAAAAACCCAAACCTCCTCTGAAGTGAATCCAATGATCACCACGTGTGCTGTGAGACACCGCTCCTCTTTAGATATACATTACCCGGATCAAATTGCCTCTCATCTACATGATTGACATATTATTTTATTATTTAAGGTACTTATATAGCGCCGTCAATTTACGCAGCGCTTTACATATACATTGTACATTCACATCAGTCCCTACCCTCAAGGAGCTTACAATCTAAGGTCCCTAACCCACATTCATATACTAGGGCCAATTTAGACAGAAGCCAATTAACCTACCAGCATGTCTTTGGAGTGTGGGAGGAAACCGGAGTACCCGGAGGAAACCGACGCAGGCACAGGGAAAACATGCAAACTCCAGGCAGGTAGTGTCCTGGTTGGGATTCGAACCAGCGACCCTTTTTATTGCTAGGCGAGAATGCTACCCACTACACCACTGTATAACGCTCAATATCACTCCACAGGAAATATCGATATCGATGCATCATTTCTCCAGATTTTTTGGTAAAACTCATACCACATGTAGGGAAAGAAAGCAGCCCCCAATAGCGAAGTATGCTAAAAACACAGTCTTTATTGTATTATTGTAAGCTTGTATTAAAATATAACTCACAATGCAACTAAATGTAATGCTCATTTCACATTAAGCAACTTCAACCATGTAAGGAGAAGATCATTCCACCTCCGCTCACCCTGCCTGGACCTCTCCGTCACATCAACATGTCGCTCCCGGTTCCGGGATAAAGGTCGCTTCCATTGGCCGCATAGCCGCGCCCTGATGCGTTTCGTCCTCCGACTTCGTCATAGGGGGTTGCCAAAGGGGGACAAACCCAGGGGCTCTGTGGATGCTTGTTTAGGTTAGCTGATGGTACCCTGCAGTGTCTTTTTGTGTGTTATGTTTTTCTATTATGGTCATGACTGTTTACCTGGAAGTATACAAACTTGTCAGATGCAGAAAAGCATACAGTGCATGTGTTGCTGCACCAAATTCAGCAGCTTACAGATGACAAAGAATGTAGTGTCCATGTGACTAGATGCTGCAAGTCATTACCAAACAAGACAGCACAACCTGATCATGGCTCAGTCCCCAGTCATGTATCTGTATCAGGGAGTTCTTGACCAGCCAGAGGAAAGCCTACTGATGTCCCCATTGTTTTCCCAGCTTTCCTCTCTCCATGTATATCTTAATGCCCTGGTACCCAACCTGTGGCCCAAGGGCCGTGTGCAACCATTTGGTACTTGTTGTGCGGCCCTTGGACCCAGCAGTCATTTATTTGTAAAAGAGTGATTGCAGTGATCTCGACTAGTGTCATGTAACGCATACCCAGTCTCCTGCTGTCTTCTGCATGTCTACAGTGGCCAAACACATCTCTAGAATGTCAAATCTCAGATCATCCTCTCCGTAAATATGTCTGCAGCCTCTCACAGTCCTCTTTAGCGTGCACATAATGAGCAGCCCTTTAGTGATGCCAGTGGCCCTAGTTGAGGTTCTCCATACCTCGTAAAGCTGACCAATTGGCTTAAAACAAAAACGCATTCACCCCCCTTAGGATTTTGTTTTCTGGTCACAGAACTATGTCCCAATGATGTCATTGGATGTCCAGATATAGCCCTTCAATCTCATGACGGTTAGGAGGAAAGATCTGTCCAGTGCTCTACTTCACATCCCAGGGATGTAGAGCGCTCCTCACAGGACTACATTAGGTGGCTCTATGTGGCTGTTGGTGCAGCAGTGCCAGAATCCTGCATCTCCTATTGGTATAAGGAGTGGTAGCAAGCCATACAGTACAAAGCTTGTACAGTCAGACTGTATGCTGTATGGCCAGCCTAAAGTGGAACTAAACGAATCGATTAAAAGCGGAACTAAAGGCACACGTACCTTAGTTCCAATGGTCCGACACCCATGAGGTCTCTCCTCGGCATCTTCTTCCCGGGCACTTCCGCGTGCAAATCTCTGAATGTTTTGATTGGCCATTGTGGAATGACCTCGCAGGAGTGCAGTGTGCCAGACTGTTTACATTAAGTTGTGCTTTAACTGTTTCCCAAAATGATTACATTCAAGGCGTGCCGTGAATGATAGCTGTTGCTTGTGCTCTCAACTAAACTGTCAATCCACGAAAGGGACGATGTCCTAACTGACCACATGTGCAACATCATGGCAACTGCAGACAAATGGAGGCTAAGATGGCAGCTTTCTTGGCTGTAAAGGATAGGAGGGGACTGAGAAACAAACTACTCCAGGTAAAAATATTACCGCTAGAATATCCTAGAAATGAAAGGCGTCAGCTCGTGTTTCTGCATAACTGCGTCCAGCCAAACCTGAAATAGCTGGATGTAATTTGGCCTTTAAAATTTTAAACTTGGCTGTAGTAGAAAAATGAAAATCTGATCAGCTGCTGTTTAGAGCACCGACACCAAAGTACTCAATATATTTACAGAACATCAGCTGCTATTTACCCTTTTACATTTTGTTTTTGTAAACTCTGAAGGGAATTTGTAGTGTTTTTAATGGTTTTAGACATACTGTATATGTGAAAGAGAGCGGCTGAAAGTAACAAAACCATAAAGGCAGCAGTGGTCAACGTACTAGATATAAGAGGCCTCGAGTGCAGCCCCTGAATTACACCAAAGGGCCACACAGAATATACATAAGGTCTCAGTCAGACTTACAATTGGAGGCGCATTTTTGCCGCCTGCCAACCACCCCCCCATTAGGTTGCTTCCATAGCAGCAGATGAGGTTGTTTACACGCCGTGACCACGATGCTTCACAGCAACAGCAAAAATTACCCAATTTGTAGCGATTGGTGGGCAGCACCTATTCCCTCTATAATGCCCCATTTACACCTGAGCGTTTTGTAACTTGAAGCCTGAAGCTACAAAATGCTGGAGGGGAAAAAAAAATCAATTATTCTCTATGGAGATGGTTCATCTCCACTCCAAAATGCCTGAAGCTCAAAAAAGTTCTGGAACTTCTTTTTTAGGCAGATTCGGGCGTTTTTCTGCTTTTTGCATTAGTGACCTTTTTGACCTGTACAAAATTGCGGCAAAAATGTGTCAAAATCACGGTGAAATTGCGTGATTTTCTGCCTGAAAACGATACACTCAGGTGTGAATGGGGCCTAAGTTAATTACCATATACCATATAGTAACACTCCAAAATATATATAAACACACTGCTATTAATAATCATTAACCAACTCTTGATATACTACTAATACGATATACATCAAACATAGAAAATGTGAATTAAGCTCTCAATGTCCATATAAATGTATATTTTCTTCTCATCTTCCACCTCTGGTGATCCAATCAATATTGGTAAAAGTTATGAATCTCACCACCGTTCACTTATTTTCTCACCTTTAACAGTGGACCTGTACAGTGTCAGGTCAAAACACACCTTACCCACGCAGGGCTTGTTGTAGATCCCACTTGGATAAGGTTACACTTCAAATTTCTTCTCAAATTACCACTTAAGATACTTAAAGTGTTTGTTAACCCCAAAAAAAAAAAAAAAAAAAAATCAGATCCTGGTCCCTTAAATCAGATTAAACCGCACAGTGCTTGTGCTGTGTAATCTGCCCCCTCTAAACTGTAAAAAAAAACCTTGCTGAACCTGCCATTTCCTGTATCCCCCTCTTTATACTGACCACAAAAATCATGGCTGCTGAGCCCTGACCACCGTGGTCAGAGTGCGTCCCTCTGTCATACGTAGCTGTCCTCTCTGCTCTCCTCTCTCCCCCCTTACCCCCTCCTCCTTGCCTGTCAGCTCCCTCTCTGTGTCTCTGTCTCCAACCCGCCCCCCCGCCGCTATTATTAAAAATAAAAAACCTACCATGCTCACTGCCAGCCCCTCTATTAGAGGCTGGTATACCACACTATGTAAGTCATTTCTAAAAACGAGCATTGTAAATACCTCTTTAGAGCTGTCTTCAGGCCGGTCACATGACTCGCGGCCGTTTTACAGCTCCGAGACAGGACTTCTGCGGGAGGCCACGTGATCTCCCCAGCTGACATCAGAGGGAGATCTTGGCTCCTCCCACAGAAGCCATTTATCGGAGCCGTAAAGCAGCCGCGAGTCACATGACCGGCCTAAAGACAGCTCTAAATGGGTATTTACAACGTTTGTTGTTAGAAATGACTTTCATAGTGTGGTATGCCAGCCTCTAATAGAGGGGCTGGTAGTGATATCAAATTTTGACTTTACAAACACTTTAAAGTGATTGTAAAGCTTAGTTTTTAAAAAAAAATAACAAACATGTTCTACTTGCCTCCTCTGTGCAAGGGTTTTGCACAGAGCGGGCTGATCCTCCTCTTCTGGGGTGTCCCGTCAGCGCTTCTGGCTCCTCCTCTTCTGGAATGCCCCCACGGAGAGCCACTTTCGATGGGGACACTCGTGTGGGCGCGCTCCCGAGTCCTGCTGCTGCGTCCCTTCAAACAGACAGCAGGACTTGCTGCCCCGCCCCCCCATCTCCCACAACACTGGATTTGATTGACAGCAGCAGGAGCCAGTGGCTCCTGCTTCTATCAATCTATCCAATGAGGACCCAAAACAGTGGCTGGAGCTGCTGTGCTCGTCCCCGTCGCTGGAAAGATCGGGCTCAGGTAAGAAAGGTTTTTCACCTTTATGCATAGAATGCATTGTAAGTAGAAGTGATCAGCGCAACTTCCTAAATCATGAACAGTGTTGATAATTAATCTATAATGTGCTAAAACTGGTTAAACAGGTATGACTATAATATCGGTGATCAAAGTCCAAAATATCCAGATGTGGCGAAACGATTCTTCTAAAAGAAATAAAGAGATTCTTGTGAACACAATCTTTGTGACTTCGCAATAGCTTAATGCTACCAGAGCTCTTACCTCAGTAAGAAGTATACCGTAATCAGCCTTATAGATCTCCTGTGATGAAGCCGGGATTACAGCCCCGGGTCTCCAATTTCCAGGCGTGTTGAAGGTACCGATTCTGGATGGTGTTAGACCAGGCTCAAAACTCCATATGATGGTGCCAAACTTTGCCTTTGGGGCTCCCAATTACATGGTCATCAGTACTTGAGTGTCTGTGTGTTGATCCCGGCCAATCTCTGATTTCTGTCCTAACGTCACTCCAGCTCCTCGGTCTAGCAGTACAGATCAGCGGATCCTTCCCACCACCCTGCAATACCTTGGAATGAGTCAGGAAGCACTAAAGCATTAAGGTTAAAAACCGTGAGGGTTTACAACCCCTTTAACACCACATCCAATTTTTAGAGGTGCATGGCCCTTTAATAGATTCTAATTCCTCCCGGAAGTGGATTCATAAAGCACAAGGGATCCCCATAGTCCAGCAAGCTTCTTAAATCAATTTTGTTAAGAATGTATTGCACTTACATCAAAGCAAAGTATAAATGGCCTAAGAGAAACAGCGGGGCTGCGGCTCCCACGTCACTTCCGGTTATGGCTACCAGTCATCCGACTCCGCTCAACGTGCATCGTCTCGGTCACGTGACTTCCACAGGGGAGGATTTAAATGCACATCTGAATCTACCCAAACTTCCAACTGTTCCTTATTTGAAGTGACTGTCCCTCACCAAATCCATATGTCCCTTTTTCCTTCCTAGTTGTCTCTCTTTTGAGTGAGATGTACAGACTTCTATAAAAAAAAAATGTACGATTTAATTACATAAAGTGTTACTAATGCCTGGTTCACGTTAGTGCAATTTCAGATGCGACCTTGAGTCACACAAAATTGAATGACAAGGGAAATCCTGATGTTTTTAGTGATGTCCATTCACATCGATGTGACTCGGCACGGAGAGATTTTGGAAAAGGTTCCTGTACTACTTTGGTGCAATTCCAGTGTGATTTTTGGCCCCATAGACTGTGCAAACCTTATCAAAGGTGCATCAAACTTGCATCCAAGTAGCACTACATAATCGTACTGAAAGTCGGATCAAAATCGTATCACAGTAGTGTGAACCCAGCCAAAATCTTTTATTCAACTTTAAAGTTATTTTGAAAAGCCAGGATAAAGGACAAATAGTGGTGGAAAAAAGAACTTGTTGGCTTAACCAATCATTTTTGCTACCAAGTTTGACATTTCACTCAGCATAATCCAATATAAAAGATCAGAAAAAAATACATAAACAGAGAAAAGGGAATGATCAACCCAGAAAAAGTACGAAAATGTGAAACAGATAAACCAAATTATTTAACTAGCAAATGTTTCTTCATTCACGTGTCTTGATTAGAGATGAGCGTTATGCTTTTTTTTTTTTTTTAAAGTCCAATCAGCTGCAGGCCAGGTCATTTTGCGCCCCGCAGCACACGTAACCAAAGCACAAGAGCGGCCCTGATCCTCCTCTTCAGTGCATTTATATGGACACAAGCTAATATTTAGTCAATATCACCTAGTCTCCCGATCGGCAGCGCATGTGCTATGATGCACAAGGACCCTTTTAAGTGTCCAATGTGTTATATGCATTTAGGGATAACTCCTCTTCTTCAGAGCCAGGATTGGCTCTGAAGAAGAGGGGTTGACCCGTCGAAATGTGTCTTCCTGCATCATAGGACATGCCCTGCTGATCTGGAGACAGTTGTTTCATGGGTTTCTGTTATGCTTTCAATTTAATGTGTCAGGTATCAGGTTTGCTTTTATCTATTAATAAATAGTATATTATGAAAAAAAGACACAAGTCTATTTAGTTCAACCAATAAATAATAAAAAAAAAAAATCATACAATCCCATATACACAATCCTATACCCACGGTTGATCCAGAGGAAGGCAGAAAAACCCAACAAAGCTTGACCCAATTTGTTACAGCAGCTAAAATAATTCCTTCCTGATCCCCCGAGAGGCAATCGGATTTTCCCTGGATCAACTTTACCTCTGAATGTTAGTACCCAGTTATATTATGTATTATTTAGGAAAGAATCCAGGCCTTTTTTAAGTCAATCAACTGATTTGGACAGAACCACCTCTGGAGGGAGTCTGTTCCACATTTTCACAGCTCTTACTGTGAAGAAACCTTTCCGTATTTGGAGATGGAATCTCTTTTCCTCTAGACGTAAAGAGTGACCCCTTGTCCTCTGTGATGACTTTAAAGTGAATAACTCAACAACAAGTTCACTATATGGACCATCTATGTCAGGGATATGCAATGAGGGGACCTTCAGCTGTTGCAAAACTAAAATTCCCATCATGCCTCTGCCTCTGGGTGTCATGCTTGTGGCTGTCAGAGTCTTGCTATGCCACATGGGACTTGTAGTTCTGTAACAGCTGGAGGTCCGCTAATTGCATATCCCTGTTCTATGTATTTAAACATGTTGATCATATCCCCCCTTAAAGAGGATGTAAACCCTGATGAGTTTTGCTTCCTCTTTGTTTCCCTGCAAAGGTAAAGCATAATGGGCTACTATACATTGCATAGTAGCCCATTATGTGTCACTTGACAAAGGAGCCTGCGATGTTACAGCTGTCCTCTCTTCCATGAAGCGCCCATCTTCCTTCCGTGTATCATGGCTCCGGCGCTGTGATTGGTCGGAGCCGCAATTAAGTCACTAACGGCACGATCGCCGTTAGAAACGGCACGCTCAGTGTGCAGTGCCTGTCTTTTGCAAATATCTCCTAAACCGTGTAGGTTTAGGAGATATTTCTTGCATCTACAGGTAAGCCTTAATCTAGGCTTACCTGTAGGTAAAAGTGGTCTGTAAGGGTTTACAACCACTTTAATCTCTTCTCAAGAGAAAATAAATTCAGTTCCTCTTATCTTTCCTCATAGCTGAGCTCCTCCATGCCTCTTATCAGTTTGGTTGCCCTTCTCTGCACTTTCTCCAGTTCCCTGATATCCTTTTTGAGAACTGGTGCCCAAAACTGAACGGCATATTCCAGATGAGGTCTTACTAATGATTTATACTGGGGCAAAATTATATCTCTCTCTCTCTGGAGTCCATACCTCTCCCCCCAGTTCCTTCTTCATGATGTTGTTTTGTAGTTCTGCACATGAAGGGATATCCATAGTCCCATGAGGGCTGCAAGGCTTTTCAGCATTGTAACCATAAGCCGGAGGACCATAAGGCCTGTTAGACCCATAGCACCACTTTTGAGCGCAAGAGATGGAGTGTATAGTCGGCCACTACTGACCTGCTGAAAATGTTAGTTTCAGGGCTTTCTGAGTACGCAGTCCTGAAGTTTTGACTTCTCTTGCTGCATACTTGTGCAAGTCAGTGATCCATAGAAAAATAAAGTCATAGAGGGCCAGACAGTTAGAATGACAACCTTCATATTTCTTTCAACACAGGTTTCATTTACATATTTACATGTATCCAGCGGGCTCACTGTGGTAAACCTGGTATCCTCAGAAACCCTATTTGGTCCTGGCAAAGGCAAAATACCCAGTGAGCATACAAAACATATGGATGGCTTCTCCATCCCCACACATGCTTCTTGCCATTCATTTAATACAAGGCGTTCCACGGGCAGAGCAGCTGCATTCCCACTGATCTCCAGCGAAGGGTAAATGGGCCTACTAAGCCATCTATTACAGCCGGTTAATTAAACTTAAGTATGAGAGATTCATTGGAGATTTTGTTGCGTATTGTGAAAATGAAGATGATTTGAGCCACATCCAAGTTGTAGGAAACACGAGCAAGTTGGCATCTTGCGGTCGTATTACATGTGTCCCGGGAAGGAGCTTGTCCCCACACGTCGGGTGAGCCCAGCAAGCAAATTGATTGGATGTGTCACATTATTCCTCTCTATTCTGGTGCTTCAACTTGTCAAGCTGATTAGAGTTCAGATTTTCTTCTTTGCTAAACGCTCGCTGAAAAAAGACATTACTGGAGGTTTTTAGGCACCAATAAGATTTTTGTTCATGCTTAAAGGGGTTGCAAACCCTCATGGTTTTTCACCTTAATACATTCTATGCATTAAGGTGAAAAACCTCCTGTCATGCAGCAGCCCCCCCGAGCCCTCCTGTTACTTACCTGAGCCCCGTAATTCCCACGACCGGAATGAGCACGTCAGCTCCGGCCGGTGTCTTGTGTCCTGATTGGATAGATTGATAGCAGTGCAGTCATTGGCTCACGCTGCTGTCAATCAAATCCAATGAGGCGGGGCCTAGTCCTGCTGTCTGTGTCAATAGACGCATCAGCAGGACTCGGGAGCGCGCCTGCACGGGTGTCCCGAAGGGGAGCGCTTCTCCGACGGGGCACTCAAGAAGAGGAGGAGCCATGAGCGCCGCTGAGGGAAACCAGAAGAGGAGGATCAGGGCCACTCTGTGCAAAACCAACTGCACAGTGGAGGTAAGTATGATATGTTTTTTATTTAAAAAAACAAAACAAAAAACAAGGGTTTCGGAACCCTTTAAGCAGTGGGAGCAGGCTGAGCATTGAGTCACACTTGTGTTACCAGGATCTAGTGGCCAGAGGGTGCTTGTTTCCCTCCTGGGATATTTTTGTGGCCCTAAAGATCAAGGTAAAAGACATTTCAAAATGTTATTTTCTTCTTTTAAAGTGGTTTTAAACTTAAAAGTAGAATTATAGGCAAAACTTTTATTTTTATTTTGGATAGTGTAAGGAAGTGTTATAAACCCTGTAAGGTTTATTTTTGCCTCTGTGTCCCATTGGGGAGATTTACGTTCACTGTCTGTCCCATAGCCAAACAGGAAGTGAGAAGAAAATCCCTGCAAATTAATGGAATCTCTTGATGACCCCCAGGTCACCAGAACCAGTGTCCCCATTGGAAGATTTCCCTTCGGTTACTTTTCTGGGGACAACCCCCAATTTGGGATTTTCTTTTACTTTCACTTTCAATGATAAACAAGACAAATCTCCCTAATGGGGGCACAGACAGCCAGAAAAGCAGAAAACTTTATCTAATCTATCTCCACTCTATCCAAGACTTTAAAAAAAGTTTTGCCTTTAGTTATACTTAAATCTTTGCCTTGTACTTACAGTATAGGTAATCCTATTATGAGGCTTACCTATAGATACTGTAAATATCTCCTGAACATGCTCAGTTTAGGAGATATTTACTATATGTGCAGCCGATGACGTCATTGGCGCATGCGCTCTGAGGAAAGGGCCACCTGGGCCGTTCCTTCAGAATCCTGTGCCATAAACATCGGCTACCCCGCGCATGCGCTGGAGTGACGTCATCGCGGCGCTAGGCAGTCACACAGCTGGAGTCTGCGGACCCAGAAGGAAGACGGGTGAAGATGAACGCATCCTCCAGCGATGACAGCACATCGCAGGAATGCTTTGTTTTCAGATAAGTTTCACATAATGTGCTAGTATGCATACTAGCACATTATGGCTTTACCTTGCAGGTCTGAACAAAAAAAAAGGCACCTAGCAGTTTGCAACCGCTTTAAAGAGGAGTTCCACGCAAAAGTGGAACTTCCGCTTATCTGATTCCAATGACCCCCCCTCCAGTGCCACATTTGGCACCTTTCGTGGGGGAGGGGGGAAGCGAATACCTGTTTTTCACAGGTACCCTGTACCCACTTCCGGGAGAACGGGCAGCGGCGATTTACGTTGGCAGCTTTGTCCCCCTCCTCCTCCTTCCTCCCTCAGGTCAGTGCTTTGCACATATGCAGTAGGGACCTTGTCGAGAAGCCGAAAGGCTACACTGCCGGGTTCCACTACCCGGAATGGCGGCGGCAGCACCCAACCAGCCGATGGAAACATCAGCTGCGGTGCCGACATCGCTGGACTCCAGGACAGGTAAGTGTTCTAATGTTAAAAGTCAGCAGCTGCAGTATGTGCAGAACTTCGCTTTAAGATGTCTGTTGGACAGAACACAAATCTGTAGCAGAGTTGTATTTTACAGAGCTAACACAGGTAACAACTGGTGGTACTTTGGTACATAGTAATATAAAGCAGTGATCTCCAATCTGCAGCCTGGGGGCCAGATGTGGCCCTTTGCTTGCTTTTATCTGGCCCTTGTGACACTGTTTTATTGACACCAATGAATGGTACAGTTCTTCCCAAAGACACCAACGATGGGGCACAATTCCTACCAATGACATCAATGATGGGGCACAGTTCCTTTCAATGACACCAACAACGGGTCCAATTACACCAATGATGGGGCACAATTTCTCCCAACGACACCAATGATATGGCACAATTCCCCCCCAATGACACCAATGATGGGGCACAATTCCTACCAATGACACCATTCATGGGGCACAATTCTGAAGTGATGGGGAATTGTTTACTCTAACTGATGCTGGGGCATTTTGTACTAGCGATGGCCAGAGTCTGAAGGACAGTAAACTGGCCCTTTGTTTAGAACGATTGGAGACCCCTGATCTAAAATATATCTAAAGTCCAAACTCAAGTCAACATAGCGTAGGCAAGAGTTAAGCTGGGTATAGGCTTGTAGAATTTCATTCAAAGTTTTTTCATTTTAAGAACATTCATACAATTTTCTAATGGTAAGTGGGGTCAAATCAAAGTTCATTTTCAAATATACTGGTGAAAGAATTCCAAGGATCAGGATGGATTTTTTTTCTCAAATGAACACATTTCTAACAGTATATGTGGTTGCCGGGGTTTATTGCTTTCTGTATCTCATCTGCAGATTCACCTTGTTTGTCCTGGTGTAAATTCCAATACGTTAACCACACAACTCAAAAAAGCAATGTGTTAGTTATCTTGCAAACTAATTCAAACTCCAGGTGGAAAACACTTTTAAACATCACTTCATCAATGAAAAACCACAACTCCAGGCTGGCCGGATGGTACTTGATGACCTCCAGGACTTCTTCAGAGCCTCTCCCATCCTTTGGAACTCTCTACCCCAATCTTTCCAACTATCTCCTACTCTGTCCACTTTCAGATAATCCCTGAAACTCATCTCTGCAGAGAAGCCTATTTGGCCCACACCTAACAACTATACATTTATTTTCTGCATGAGCCCACCCCCCACAGTTATTACCTTTTTTAAAATTCCTCTTAATGACATCAATGATGGGGCACTATTCCTATCACTGGCACCAACGATGGGGCATTGTTTACTCCCACTGACACCAAGATGTTTTTTACTCCCACAGGCTTCAGTCTGGCCCCCCCAAAGTCTGAGGGACAGTATCCAAAGGGCATCATTGGAACTAGCTGCCTGAACTCGAAAGTGGTTAGCACTTCTGTCTAGCAATACTAGGGTCAATGGTTTGAATGCCAACCACGACACTACCTGCCTGGAGTTTGCATGTTCTCCCTGTGCCTGCGTGGGTTTCCTCCCACACTCCAAAGACATGCTGGTAGGTTAATTGGCTCCTGTCTAACGTGGCCCTAGTATGTGTATGTATAAATGTGAGTTAGGGACCTTACTATGTGAGTTAGGGACTGTAAATTAAGAGTTAATAAGGGGTTAAACAGAGGAACATTTGTTCATCCCTTTGATCTTCAGATGAAGAAACAGAAAGATACAAAAAGAAACAATGTTTCTTTTTTTTCTTTAAAAAAGTGGTTCAGGGGCTGAGCAATGTTGTTAATAGACATTGGCAGCTACTTTTTTTTTTTTTTTTTTTTCACAGCTCCAATCCGGACATCTTTAAAGCTTTAGCTGTCAACAGGGGAGACCCACTGACAGCTTAAAGAACCAAGCCTGAAAGTATAGTTTTCAGGTATTGGTGCATTTGCAGGAGTACCAATACTTGTGCAAATACTCGGTATCGGCGCAACCCTAGTACAACCCTACAATTAACAATGAATGGCATTGCAACAGCAGCAAGTGTTTTAATATTTTTGTGTTTGACTGAAGTGTGCCTTCAGATATGATCGTGCACTTGTGTATGTCTTTATGTATATACAGATATTCTACACACACGTTATTTGTGTTGGAGCAATGCATAGCCTGTCAGTTTTAGCCGTCCTTGCTGTCCACGCGGGTGTCCAGCTGAGCGTCTGTATACGTGTTGTGAGACATAACACTGCAGTGCAAACAAACCCAGCGGTGACTTGCTGTCTGATTATACATATCTTGCTATGAAAGTTAATCTGCCCTCGCCGCTTTGAGGTGAACTTTTGCTCCAGCGTCTCACAGCTGGAAACCAACTGTCAGGAGGAAATTGGTGGGTGGGAAAGATTAACTAAGATTTAAACATCAGCCATAAGGGCTTTGTTATTTCAAAGTCACAGTTACAGATCTCTATCTTACATTGCTGCCATTCTCTCTCTTCCTTTTTTTTATTTTATTAAAGCCTGGCCGCTTTTTTTTTTTTTTGGATAGGAGGTAATTATTATAACACATTTATACTGGCCAAAGAACACTTTTCTTTAGTGGCTGTGCTTATTTTAGTTACTTCATGTTTTACTGTAGAAGAATGGCTTTTCCTGTTTTTTTTTTTTTTTTTTGCTTGCATAATAGTGTGAATAGTGGGAAATGCAAGCTATATTCTATAGCCATATAAACTTTACAATGATTCAGAAAGAACCATCGTGTTCCCAATGTATTTTTAACCTTTGAGTATCTCTGGGGATTGTGCTTGCCACAGAAAACCACCTTAAATTACTTGTGATGAGGGAATGCAGTCATCCTGGCATAATGGAAGAGTGCTGCAATGTGAACTGAGCTGTGCATGTGCAGCTCAGTGTACATTCCACAGAGGATTGTAAATAGGCTGGTAATTGTACTTTATTGCAGACAAGAGATTCCATGTCTTTTCTGCCTGTTTGCAGTTTTTTAGTTTTTAAGGCAGATCAGCAGTGGAGCTTTGTCGCCTCTCCACCCCAGAATACTGATGGAATAATGGACTGGCGGTATACTGATGAGGTCATGCCTGTGATCTTTCCACCTGTAACCAAGCTCTCTGCGCCTAAAAATATTGGGCTCACAGTGCTGGCTGACCATCTCTCAGATCTTAACCTTTTTACAATTACAGAACAAGCCCCAGTGGATTGCCCAATATGTCCCCATATCACCTTCGCTAGACTTTTGAAATCCTCATCATCACCACCAGGTTTTTAGGTACCAATAGGACTTCAAATGATATCAATAGCTTGGTTTTACTTTACATATGGATAGCTATGAACAAAACAACCAAGCTAAAGCCAAATCAAAAAGATTTTATCTTGTTCATTTATATCACGGGTGTCAAACTCAATTTAATCGTGGGCTGTTTTAGCAGTATGATTGCCCTCAAAGGGCTGGTTTTATCTGATGCCCTATTTACAGAGTGCAGAGTTCAGGAGTGTGTTATGTACAGAGTGCAGAGTTCAGGAGTGTGTTATGTACAGAGTGCAGAGTTCAAGAGTGCGGGGTTCAGGGGTTCGCTACACACAGAGTGCAGGGTTCAGGGGTTCGCTCTGTACGGAGTGCAGGGTTCAGGGGTTCGCTCTGTATGGAGTGCAGGGTTCAGGGTTTCGCTCTGTACGGAGTGCAGGGTTCAGGGGTTCGCTCTGTATGGAGTGCAGGGTTCATGGTTTCGCTCTGTACGGAGTGCAGGGTTCAGGGGTGTGCTATGTACGGAGTGCAGGGTTCAGGGGTGTGCTATGTACGGAGTGCAGGGTTCAGGGGTGTGCTACGTACAGAGTGCAGGGTTCAGGGGTGTGCTACATACGGAGTGCAGGGTTCAGGGGTGTGCTGTGTATGGAGTGCGGGGTTCAGGGGTTCGCTCTGTACGGAGTGCAGGGTTCAGGGTTCGCTCTGTACGGAGTGCAGGGTTTAGGGGTGTTCTACGTATGGAGTGCAGGGTTTAGGGGTGTGCTGTGTACATATGTCGCAGCTCTCTCCTACCTGGCCCGGCTCTAGTACCTACTAGTGTAGGTGGCATGCCTTGCAGGGAGATCGTTCTCTCACTCTGGAGATCTGTCCCCACCATGCCTCGCTGTGAGCACCTGCAGGGATCTGTTCGGTCCAGGAGCTGAAGTGCAAAGCTGTCTCTTGTAAACACAGAAGGCTTCTGTGTTTACAATATGACAGCAGGGGGTGAGAATTGGAGGTGGCGGAATGGAGTTCCGCCACATTCCGGCTGCAAAACTGGGTGCGAGGGCCACATGACAAGGCCTGGCGGGTCGGATTCAGCCCGCGGGCCTTGTGTTTGACATATAATATTTATACGGTATTCATTCATCTATACAGCAAATCACAAAGTACCATACAAATGATCACAATTAATACATTAAAAATAAACTGTGGTATATTTGAGCAGATAATTTTGAACACTCCCTTGCTTCCTCAAAAAGGAAACAAAGGAATGCCCCCTTACATTGGTGATCAGTGGGAGAAGGACCTCTTCTGATCAGTAGCCAGTGGGAGAAGGACCCCTTTTATTAGTTAGTGGAGCTGTGGATCCTTATGTTTTGTGTGAGTTTAGTACCTCTTTACATAGATGATTAGTAGTAAAAATGCTCCCTTACTGACAAAAAAACAACATATTACAGCTGAGAATACACTGATCCCATGCTGAATCTGCCAAGCGATTGGTGCGATAACGAAGCCAATACCATAAGGTCAAAGATACTGTAGATCTACCATTGCTCACAACTCAAGGAATCCCTAGCAATTTCTGGAGAAATCCTAGTGTTCCACAGAACCTTGTTTGAGAAAGAGTGTTCTAATCTAAATACATATTTTTTAATTTTCCAGAGATCCAGTCACATATTCCCATCACTTGGTTCCCATACCAGTGGTCTAAGGTCTTGCGTGCCGGGTATTGTATAATAATATCAAGACAGATTCCCAGTACATATGGTAGTACTAGCAGTATTTGAAAATTAATTGGAGCTCATGCTTGCAGAGAATACATACTGTATACAGTAAGTGTTTATAAGATCATTCTTCTCATGTATTTATCCAAAGATTCAGGCCCTTGTTGGGTTACATTGAGCAGGTGAAATACAGTATAATAATAATTAGGGATACAAACAGGGAAACCCGCTCCAAGTGTCTGAGCCACAATATTTCCTCCCCCCACCAAGGACCTCGACTATGGAACGCTCTTCCAACCCACATGCGCATGGAAGAAAACCATCAGGCCTTCAGGAAAAAACTAAAGACCTTCCTTTTCTAAGAAGCTGGCTACAGAGAACGCATTCTAGCGCCTTGAGGCGATTCAGTTCGCATTTGCAGCGCTCTACAAATCTTTCATTCATCAGATACGGGTGCTGGCTCAGTATGCATATAGCAGAAAAAGTTATCCGGATGGCCGCACTCCAACAAAAATCTCTTTACTAATGACAGTCAATACAGCAAAAAGGATAAAACAGATGTCTAACACTTATGAGCGAGAAAGCTGAATTAGTCTCTCTAAGAATTTTCTGAAGTGGCAAAAAACAAAACAAAAAAAAAAAACAGATGACTAACGCGTTTCACATTTTAACTACTGGTGCTTACTCATAGCGAAATGCGTTACCCATCTGTTTTATTCTTTTTACTCTATGGACTGTCATTAATAAACAGAGTTTTGTTGGAGTGCGGCCATCCGGATAACTTTTTCTGCTTTAATACTTAGGGATAGGTGGCACAATCGTAGATGAAATGAGCAGATATAAATGAATGTCTGGATAGAAATATTGGAGATACAATTTCTAGCTTGTAAAGAATTAAAGCCCATTTCTACAAAAAAAAATAATGGATCCCCCCACACCTCCTCAAAAAAAAAAAAAAAAAACCTGGGCTGCTTTATTTACCTGATTGTTGGCACTGTCCCCGCAGACTCACCGACCCAACAATAGGGTGCTGCTTCTCTTTCAAGTTCTCTTTCCACCCCCACTCTGGACACACAGAACTAAGGTCTCTGTGGCACTACTCTCTGCAGCATTTAGGATCTGTCCACCACTAAAGGGCGAAGAAGATCTCTGATGTTGTCAAACCCAGCTGGACATCTGGAAAAGGGAAGTATATCATCTTTTTTTTTTTTTGGAAGGGTGCTAAGGTTGCTCCAAGGAGGAAGGGGTGACATAAGTGGACGACGTATACCCGGAGTTAGGCTTTAACATATCTAAAACCAAAACTTTTCTTTTGGTTTGATTAGAGTAGGCAGGGGTTAAAATTTCTGTCAGGTTTTTATGAATGTCTGTGTGCCGCTGGGAAATCACTTTATATTTTTCCTGGTGACCACGGTCACCGAGACTGGAAGTGAGGGAAAATCCAAGGTGTTAAGTTGTCACTAGGATGGGAACAGAAAGGAAATCTTCCAGTTCCACCTGTTACACATACAGAATACAGATGGCAAAAAAAGGTAAAAAAAAACGGTTTGACCTTAAAGAGTTATGCCGTGTACACACGATCGGATTTTCCGACGGGAAATGTTGGATGTGAGCTTGTTGGCGGTAAGTCCGACCGTGTGTACGCTCCATCGGACATTTGTTGTCGGACTTTCCGCCAACAAATGTTGGATAGCAGGTTCTCAAATTTTCCGCCAACAAATGTGTGTTGTCGGATTTTCCGATCGTGTGTACACAAGTGTGTCGGACAAAAGTCGAAAGTACAAACACGCATGCTCGGAAGCAGAAGCGGTCGGTCTTGTAAACTAGCGTTCATAATGGAGAATTAACATTCCTGACGTGGCAGATTATGAAATCTTCAAATGTAGCGCACAATTCTCCTCTTCCTTAATGGGATAATAATGAAGCTGCTTTGCTGGTGATATTGATGGAGTTATTGCAAACAGATTTTCAAAGGCTTTTTTTTCTAGTGATATCAAGAATAATATTATTATGCTTTTTTTTTTTTATTTGGGCAAGTTACCACAACACCATTATCCCATAGTTTTTAAGAACAAAGATACAACTATGTTGGTGTCCCTTGTCAATTTTACATTGTTTTTTTTAAATATAACTGCCTACTCCCAAACTGTCATTTGAAGTAAAACACATAGACAAGTATTATTCTCCACAATTGTTTTATTGCGCATTAAAAAAAAAAAAATAGACATGCTATCTGCCAATAGAAAATAACCAAAAAGTGCATTCTATGCATCCAAAAATATAGAAAATTTACAAAATCAAATCATTATTCAACCAAACAAATGGTGTCAAAGCAATAACTCCAAGGCCAATAATAAATAACACGTTAACTCCTCCGATTCCACAACATGTCTGGTTGACGAACGGCCGTTCAGAAACTGAAAAGCACGAAATTAAAAGCGATAAATGAAAAACGCGAAAAAGAAAAGCGCGAATCAACACTCGCCAAACTTCTACTAACACAAAATTAGCAGAGGGAGTCCAAAGGGTGGCGCTAAAGAGCTGAAAAAACACGTAGTACGTCAGTACGTTCGTAGTTGTTGGCCAACATTTGTGTGACCGTGTGTACACAAGACAAGTTTGAGCCAACACCCTTCAGACAAAATTCCACGGTTTTGTTGTCGGAAAGTCCGATCGTGTGTACGAGGCTTTAGTTCACCTTTTGAGAAAAAATGAAAAGGTGAACGAGGACTGGACAGCGACCCCCCTCGGTCCTCACTGTACTGTGAGTGCTGAACTGTCGACTCTGATGGATGCTCTGTATCACTGCTGATCAGTCAGAATTGTGCCGGTTCGTCAGGGAAATGGCGGACACATAAGAGGGAGAGGGATGAGGATTTTAAATCCCTGGGCTGCTGCATGGGCGCTGACAGCTCAGCAGCCACCAGAGTAGGTACAGCAAGGACTAGGGGGGGGGGGGGTTAACAGTGTTAGTTCACCTTTTTTCTGTAAAGGTGAACTAACACTTTAAGCTCCAGGACTGCTATCCTCATCCTTGCTTCACTACTTGTTGAGCCATAGAGCCTGCACAGGTTTGTGTATATATCAGGTATCCTGACACTAGAATTCCAGTGCTCTACAGAGTGCTCTAGTGACTGAGTAGTGTCACTTATCTGACATGCTAATAAGGTAATGCTCAAGATCTTGCACGCCCGATTCAAGCAGTATGTGGATTGAGAACTACCAGATGTACAGCCGGGTTCAGAAGAGGCATTAGGAGCAGAGTTTAGATCCCTGGCATCTGCTGGATAACGAAACAAGCGATGGAGTCAGAGAAAAATGTTTTTTACTTTATTGGCTTAAGCTGTCTTGGCTCTGAAGACCATAACAAACTCCGGCTACTACTTGAGGAAATGGAGAGAGCAGGTCATTTGTCTCTGGAGTTTGTATGTGGACGAGGAACAGATTTGTTTATGTGTAACTCCTTGGAGGAGTCATCAGACCAGTTGATGGTTTAAATTTATTCAACTAACACAAAGATCATGGCATGTAAAACACATAAAGGTATCGGATAGAGAAATTTAAAGCAGTGTTAAACACAAAAACAATATACTGCATCTTACCAGTCCTTAAAGTGACATTAAACCTATGTGCATGTTATTATTATTATACAGGATTTATATAGTGCCGCAGCACTTTACAATATAAAAAGGAGACAATACAGTTATAATACAATAAAATACAAGAGGATTAAGAGGGCCCCGTTTAGAAGAGCTTGCAATCTAATAGGGTGGGGCAGGTGGTACAAAAGGTGGTAACTGTGGAGAATGAGCTGATGGAATTGGTAGAAGATTAGTTGGAGACGTGTTAGGCTTTCCTGAAGAGATGAGTTTTCAGGGATCGCCTGGAGGTATCAAGAGTAGAGGATAGCCAGACAGGTGGAGGTAGGGAGTTCCAGAGGATGGGAGAGGCTGTGGAGAAATCCTGGAGATGAGCATGGGAGGAGGAGATGAGAGAGCTTGAGAGTAGGAGGTCTTGAGAAGAGCGGAGAGGACGATTTGGGTGTTATATTTGGAGACAAGATTGCTGATGTAGCTCGGGTTCAGATTTGTGAATGGCTTTGTATGTTGTGGTTAGTATTTTGTGCTTGCATATACACTCACTGGGCACGTTATTAGGTATGCCTTGCTAGTACCGGGTTGGACCCCCTTTCTTCCTGACATAGATTCAACAAGGTGTTGGAAAAATTCCTCAGAAATTTTGGTCCGTATTGACATAACTCCACGCAGTTGCTGCAGATTTGTCGGCTGTACATCCATGATCTGAATCTCCCGTTTTCACCGCATCCCAAAGATGCTCTATTGGATTGAGATCTGGTGACTGTGGAGACCATTGGAGTCCAGTGACCTCATTGTCATCTTCAAGAAACCAGTGGTGAGCTGATTGGAGCTTTGTGACGTGGTGCATTATCCTGCTGGAAGGAGCCATCAGAAGATGGGTACATTGTAATCATAAAGGGATGGACATGGTCAGCAACAATACTCAGGTAGGCCGTGGCGTTTAAACAATGCTCAGTACTAAGGGGCCCAAAGTGTGCCAAAAAATTATCCCCAACACCATTACACCACCAGCAGCATGAACCGTTGATACAAGGCAGAATGGATCCATGCTTTCATGTTGTTTATGCCAAATTCTGATCCTACAATCTGAGTGTCGCAGCTGGAAATCAAGACTCGTTTTTCCAATCTTCTATTCAATTTTGTTGAGTCTGTGCGACTTGTAGCCTCAATTTCCTGTTCTTAGCTGACAGGAGTGGCACCCAGGGTGGTCTTCTGATGCTGTAGCCCATCTGCTTCAAGGTTCGATGTGCGTTCAGAGATGGTATTCTGCATACCTCGGTTGTAACGAGTGGTTACTTGAGTTTCTGTTGCCTTTCTATCATCTTGAACCAGTCTGCCCATTCTACTGACCTCTGACATCAACAAGTCATTTTTCCTCCACACAACTGCCGCTCCCTGAATATTTGCACTTTTTTGGACCATTTTCTGTAAATCCTAGAGATGGCTGTGCGTGAAAATCCCTGAAACACTCAGACCAGCCCGTCCGGCACCAACAACAATGCCACGTTCAAAGTCACTTAAGTCTCCTTTCTTCCCCTTTCTGATGCTCGGTTTTGTGTTACCAAGCAATTGAACAGGTGTACCTAATAAAGTGTTTTTTCCATCAATTTTTGTTTTTTCCACTAATAAAGTGGGCAGTGAGTGTATGTGAATGGGTGGGCGGAGCTCCGGTGGTCATGTGATTGAAATCTATATTTTAGTCTACGTCGGTGGTCTTCAAACTTTCTAAACAAAGTGCCAGTTTATCGTCCTTCAGACATTAGAGAGGCCGGACTGTGGCCAGCGGGAGTGGAAATTTTCCTGACATCAGTGGGAGTAAACTTCACCACGTTTGGTATTAGGTGGAGGACTAGTGCCCCCAACGTTGGTGTTAGTGGGAGAAATGGTGCCCCGTTGTTAATGTCGGTTGGCAGAATGCTGTCTCGTTTCAGTGGGAAGAATAGTGCCCAAATGCCAGATAAAAGCAAGCGAAGAGCCACACTTTGGAGACCCCTGGTCTATGTGAATAGGTAGACGGGGCTTCGGCTGTGACGTGATAGTTTTTAAAATAAGAGTGAATGTAAAACAAACCCATAAAAGCAATTGCATTCATAGGTTTGTTTCATTAATGGTATTGTAATGTCGTGTAAAGTGTGTGAAACCGGAGTAGCAGTTACTTTAAAGTTATCACTTCCTGCTCGTATCAAGTGCCAAATTACTGGCCATTTTACCTGAATTGTAGCTTTTCCTTCGTAAAGGTGAATGTATTGACTTTCAGGAATTCAGTAGACTTTGCACCAAGCTATCATCAAGTTTCAAGGTCTATATTTAATCCGCATTTGTTGGTAATTTTCTTTCTGTACGACCCTTCCCAGCTGAATTTTTCTCTTGGTCTAGGTAATTTCTGCATTTCCAGGATGACTGTTGCTGCGTGCCAAATACCTATATGTCTTCAAGGAGTAATGACCATGATTCATCCTGTTCACATGACCTGTTTGCTTAAACTCTTGTGCAGCAGGATATGTCATTATAGAACTATAATTACTGAGCTTTTTCATTCCTTTTGTTTGGGCTTCAATTTACCTTGTAGATGCACACAAATAATTTTATTTACTACACACATAATCTGTAACATAATGGATCATTCTTTTTCTTTTGAGCGCTGTAAGATGACTGGTGCTTGGGGAATGCATATAAGAATGTGATCCAGCAAGCACAAAAATTACTAAGCCTGGGAAGAGGCACCTTAAAGGGAAACTATAATGGTTTTGGGTCTGTTTTATTTAAAGCCCCAATCCGGTGTAAAACTATAATTTACCCTTCTCTCCCTCCAACTCTCTCTAACCCATCCTGACAGTCGTTTTTTTTCCCCTTACCTTGTGAAGCCAGAAATATTCACCTAAATCCCCATCCAGGTCACTGGGGATCACAAAGCCAGAGCTGTGATGGTGCCCAAAACCACCTGCCATCCACCTGTGATGATGTTCATTCTCCTGTCTCTCCTGAGAGGACCTCGCTGCCAAACATACAACAGAAAGTATCCATGTCACTTAGGCAGTGATGTGGACCCCCAAAGAAGGACCTCAAGCAGGAAGTAAACAGAAGAGGAGAAGACTTTGGGTTGAAGGGTCATGTGACTGTGGCTTAAAGAGGAAGTAAACTCAGAAGAAATATTCCCAGTAATCATATGACCGCTATGTTATAGCATTTATAAACTCACCAGGATAGGAATTAGCGTTCTAGGATCTTTCTTACTGTTTCTGCAGCTTGGTTTCTTTTTTATCTGTTCCTGCCTAAGCCGGCGCCATGTTTGCGGTTGCCTTCCGACTCCAGCCTCATCTGTACTCACGCCCTTTTCTCTGCCTAAGCCAGAATCTCGAGCATGCTCAGTCAAGATTAACCAAGACTCATTTTAGTATACTGTTACAATGGCAACGGCCCGGCAAACCAATAAGAGCACACATGCAAATATCCTCCCAGTGTTAACCACTTCAATACTGGGCCTTTTCACCCCCTTCCTGCCCAGGTCAACT
Source organism: Lithobates clamitans (assembly GCA_037952925.1). Lineage (NCBI taxonomy): Eukaryota > Metazoa > Chordata > Amphibia > Anura > Ranidae > Lithobates > Lithobates clamitans. The sequence continues at coordinate 4,466,367 of JBBGZY010000680.1, read as the reverse complement.
TTCAGTTTTCAGTGCTGTCGCAATTTGAATGACAATTGCGCGGTCATACAACCCTGTACCCAAATGAAATTTTTTATCATTTTTTTCCCCACAAATAGAGCTTTCTTTTGGTGGTATTTGATCATCTCTGCGTTTTTTATTTTTTGCGCTAAAAACAAAAGAAGAGTGACAAGTTTGAAAAAAAAAACCCACAATTTTTTACTTTTTTGCTATAATAAATATCCCAATTTAAAAAAGAAGAAAAAAAAAAAATTTCCTCAGTTTAGGCCGATACATATTCTTCTACATACGCGCCCCCCAGACGGCCAGGAAGCCCAGGACATCATATGACGCCCGCCGAGGATGGAGTGATCCCTCCTGCGGACGTCATATGATAATGGGCGGGATGTGAATTGGTTAAACTTGAATGTCCTTGTTCACACCCCCTGTGATGTAGCTGGTCACATGGGGTGTTTCAAGAACACCGGGATCTCGTGGAATTGTGGTGCCGTGGAGCTCTGCTATCAGAGGCACGGCACATAGATGCGTAGACTGATGTCTTGCTGAGTGTGCCGTAAATGAGGGACAAAATGGGCGTGCGTGAGTGACGTCACTGAAAAAGATATCGGCGATATCTCCTAAACGGCGCAGTTTTTAAAATTTTTAAAGCCACCTACAAGTAAGTGATTGCAAAACACTTTACATGCAGTAAAGTTGGGCAGGGGAGTTTACAACCACTTTAAGGCAGTGGTTCTCAATCTAAGTCAGTGGTTCTCAACTCCTGTCCTCGGGACCCACTAACAGGCCAGGTTTGCAAGATAACTGAAATACATGACAGGTGATATCATTTGCTGCTCAGTGATTGCAGTATTCTAGTCTGCATCTCCCCAAGTTAATACTTAAATTCTGGCCTGTTAGTGGGTCCTGAGGACCGGAGTTGAGAACCACTGATCTAAGTCCTCAAGTACCCCCAACAGGCCATGTTTTGGGAATTTCTCTTAGATAAAATAGCTGTTCAAAATACCAAGTCATTGACTCTGATTTAAAGCACATGTGCAAGATGAAGGAAAACCTGCAAACATGGCCTGTTGGGGGTACTTGAGGACTGAGGTTGAGAACCACTGACTTAAGGTAAGTAAAAATGGGCATTGAGAATAGGGCTTTGCATTTTTTTTTAAATTCAGAAATCAGTTTGGTGGGTAGGAACATCTTTATTACATAGAGGATCTTTAAGTGCAGGCTTTTTAATCGGAAGTTATATTTTTATTAGCCAATTTATTTACAAATATTTAACATGGAGAACCACCCATATTGTAAAAAATAGGATTGTTAACAACAAGTATTTTTTTCAGCAAAGCAGGATAGTTGGGAAAACATATGAACTGTAACCCAAAACTCCACTTATCACGTATCTAAACTTAAACTCTTTGCGCCGGTGTCTCCCAGCCCTTTAAGAGGTTTAGGATTTCGGGAGGTGGGGCAGGGTTTAAGATCACACGACTGTCGTGATTGGCTGAAAGAAGCGATCGGGAGCTTTCAGTTAGGCTGCGGCAACTGTGCCGGGAGCGTGCAGCTTATATTAATTTGTATGTTTGTGTGTGGGTCACCTTTAAAATCCCATTTTTTCTTGGTACTTGAATATTTTTAAAACTTTTTTTTAACTGTTCCAGTAGCCTAAACTTACTTTGGCAATCCTTTACACGTCTCTCTCTAACAAAACAAATTTTTCTAAAACTAAAAAAAGGAAGCAATAGAAAAGGAGGGGGACACGTTTTATCTTAAATGAAGAAATTAAGAAGTCAAAGAAGAAAGAATTAGAGGAAACCTTTCAATATTAGGAAACAAGTGGATTCCCTGCCTGTAAAAAAAAAAAAAAAAAAAGTGTAAGGTTATGTTTGGTTGGCTGACATAAATGGAATGCCTTCAGCATAGTCCCTTGTGATGAGGATTTCCTGGGGTGTGGACAATGCTAAAAACAGACATGCTGTGCAAACAGGCAAGAAAAGGTTTTGCACTTAGATCCCCTGTTTGTAGATGGCCAGTTGGAAAAGCCTTTGTTTGCTATTGTGGTCACTAGGGAAGGTCCAGAGGCCACATATATTCTGAGTAGAACAAAAGCTTTCTATTTAAAGGAAAATTATGATGGATTTGATCAATTTCACAAGAGCAATGGTGTCTACAGTCACCTGACAATGTTTGTCCAGGTGGAGCGATAAAGGTGAGGTCTGTAGAACCTCTCCAATATGGCAATTTTGCGTTTTTTTGGGGGGAAAAAAGATTACTTGAATTGGATGTTTTACAGAGAGTCTGGGAATGTTTGCCAAGTGTTTGATGCCCTCCTACAGAGGTTCTGTTTGTCCAATGTAAACCAGCATGTCTGTTCCAGGATCCTTTAATGAAGTAGAATTCCAAGGATGTGGGGGTCGGGATGTGGCGGGGGTGGCGAATGGAGGAAATGTCCACGGCCGATTTGTTGGGGCAATGGCTTATGTTAGCGCTTCAATCATCACAACACCATGGTTGGTATGATGTCAGGAAGATTGAAGTGCATTATTTCTATTGTTAAATTGTAATATAAAATGAAATACTTTAACCAGATGCAACTTGTCACTGTCGCCTGTCACCAGAGGCAATGTGTCACTTGCCACCAGATGCAACGTGTCACTTGCCACCAGCGTCTGCCACCAGATACATCAAGTCACTGGCCACCATCATCTGCCACCAGATGCAGCGTGTCACTTGCCACCGACGTCTTCCACCAGATGCAGCGTGTCACTTGCCACCGACGTCTTCCACCAGATGCAGCGTGTCACCTGCCACCGTCGTCTGCCACCAGATGCAGCGTGTCACCTGCCACCGTCGTCTGCCACCAGATGCAGCGTGTCACTGACCACCGTCACCTGCCACCGTCGTCTGCCACCAGATGCAGCGTGTCACCTGCCCACCGTCGTCTGCCACCAGATGCAGCGTGTCACTGACCACCGTCGTCTGCCACCAGATGCAGCGTGTCACTTGCCACCGTCGTCTGCCACCAGATGCAGCGTGTCACTGACCACCGTCGTCTGGCACCAGATGCAGCGTGTCACTGACCACCGTCGTCTGGCACCAGATGCAGCGTGTCACTTGCCACCGTCGCCTGCCACCAGATGCAGCATGTCACTTGCCACCGTCGCCTGCCACCAGATGCAGCGTCTCACTTGCCAACGTCACCTGCCACCAGATGTAGCGTGTCGTTTGCCACTGTCGCCTGCCACCAGATGCAGTGTGTCACTGGCCACCGTTGTCTGCCACCAGATGCAGCTTGTCACTTGTTACCCGATGCAGCTTGTCACTTGCCACCGTTGCCCCATTGGCTGGGTCCCAGAGTAAGGGCGGGTGGTGAGAGATGATGTAATCTCTCTACCCGCCTGCCCCACCTGTGAAAGAGCAGCCTTCTCCGCTGTGAGGCCGGGACAGCGGTGATGCAGGGCTGGTGGACAGAGATGTAGTCATCTCTCTGTTGACACAACAGCCTTTGTGGCCTGGCTGCAAAGAGGCCATGGACCGGTACCAGTCCATGGCCTGGGGGTTGGGGACCCCTGCCCAAAAAGACAGGCAGGGGACAAAAAAAGCTATTGGTGTTGCCTGTAAGCTTCCTGCAGGTGGTCTATTCCCTCATTACTAACCGATCATTCCTTGTTCTACACTGTGCTTCTGTGTGAAGTTGGCCATCATGGTAGAATCAGGGCTTTGCTTCCTCTTGTCTGAGTTGGTGTCTGGGGATCTAATGACTGGTGGGGGGCATTATTCAGGAAGCAGGAGAGATGCACAAAGCGCACATCCACCGAATGACTTCTTTTAGAAGCAGAGAAATACTTGCACTGTAGGCCTTCGGGTACAGTGTCTTCTCCAGCCAGCCATCAGCCTTCAAATCTAATGATAGCTAGCAGTGGTTTAGATGCTCTCACACTGCAGATATACAGCTGTGAGGCTCAAGACACAGGAGTGCCTATGCAATGACACAATCATCACGGCGCCTTGCAGTAACGTACAATGATGCAGAGAGTGGCAGTGATGTCCTCACATCACCCCCATCCTTTGCATCTTTGAACGCTGCCCACCACTGGAAATGAATCTGAAGAGGCAAAGGGCCAAGAGGGTCACATGACCAGCCTGAAGACTTATGGAAAAGAAAAGTACGTAAGAATATTATAAAATAACATATAATATTATAAAAGCATATAATGCAGCTGGGGTAAGGGGGAACCCCGGAGACAGGCTATAGCATTTCTAGCCATGCCCTATGAGGTAGGAAATCTTACTTTCTAAGTCCAGGTCCCATTTAACCCCAGTTGCAACTGGTTCTCTTTGAAACATTTTTTGAGTTGTTTTATTATAATTAATGTAGGGCTGCAACTAAGGCTTATTTTCATAATCGATTAGTTGGCCGATTATTGTTTCGATTAATCGGTTAATAACCTTAAAAAAAGTGTGGTGTATAATTTAGTTAATGTGTAAAGTTTAAAAAAAAAAGGCAATTTATTCTTAAATATCTCTATATGCAGTTGTAAATATATAAATAACCAACTATATGGTTAGGGAGCAAAATATCTAATCCACTCTGAGAATAACAGACAGAAGAGATATACTGTATGTACTATTAGAGGAGATATACTGTATATACTATTAGAGGAGATATACTGTATATACTATTAGAAGAGATATACTGTATATACTATTAGAGGAGATATACTGTATATACTATTAGAGGAGATATACTGTATATACTATTAGAAGAGATATACTGTATATACTATTAAAGGGTGAATTTGGTAAATATCATCAGACTCAGCGATAAAAAAATTTTTTGATTTTCTAATCATTAGTGGGGTCAAATTGACATTCATTTTCAACCACAGTGACAGGACAATTTGGAAATAATAGAAAACTTCTTGGTCAAAGGAATTTTCAGACAGTGTATGTGGTTTTCGTTCAGAAATTACATTCATTTTCAAAACAGAATGTTAAAAAAAAAAAAGTGAAAATTTCAAACATTCTTTCATTCAGCGAATGTACAAAGACTTTTCGTCTGAATATTCTTGTCTGAAAATTGATCGGTGTGGCCAGCATAAGGCTCGGTACACACCTATGCAGTTTGCTTTTGATCCATTTCTACTGTGTTTTTTGCTGTGCGTTTTGATTTTTGCGCACGTGTTTTTGCTGCGATTTGCGTTTTTGCAATTTTTTTTGGCCAATTTGTTGTTGGGCAGTTTAAAAAACACGAATTGCTGCAAAAACGCTTTCTGCAGCTTCTCCATTGAAGTATATTGAACCAAAAAAGCACGTTTTGCGTTAAAAAAAAAAAAAAGTCCCTGACCCTTTCCAAATACGCGGCAGCTGAAAAAAGCCTAGATGTGAATGTGTCTCATAGGAAACCATGTAAATAAACTGTAGTGCCTTTCTGCAAAAAAGCACCAAAAGAACACATAAATGTGAACCAAGGTCTAAGACGTTTAATAACATAATGGGGGTTAAAAAAAAAACTAAAATTAGCACTTTATAGTACAAAAAAAAAGCAGATCGCTACTGTAAGTGGTTACTTTTTTTCACTGTAGAACTGTGAAAGTAATATTTACAGTAACGATTATTTGCTCTTTTTGTACTATAAAGGGCTCATTTTAGTTTTTTTTAAACCCCATTATGTTACTGGCCGATTAATCGATTATGAAATTAATCAATTACTATTTTCATAATCGATTAGTTGTCGATTAAATTGATTCGTCGTTTCAGCCTTAAATTAATGATACAGTTGTGTTTCTTGTATTGTTGTTTGTTGGTATTATTGATTTTTCATGTCTTTATTGTAATTCTACATTTTTAGAACAGCAACACGTTCTGTAGCATTTTTTTTTTTTTTTTTAATAAATTCTTTATTTTCTTTCACAAAGGTAATAAAACATTTTCACAAATACATCAGTTCAACACAACCTTCCTTCTCTCTCTTTCCTCTTCCCCAATGAAACTCCTAATCTTCAACTTATCCTACCTATTCATACTTTCATAATAATCTTATTTATAACAACCCAACCTTTGTGCCATTTTTCCTTAACTCAAATCCACTCCGGTTATCTTCAAAAGGCAAAGATAACACAACAAAAAAACAAAAACTAGAAAGTAGAGCTAGAAAATGTAAAAGAAAGAAAAATAAGAAGCGAGAAAAAAAAAAAAAAAATCCCCCCCCCCCCCCCCCCCCGAATCTCATTTATTACTATGGACTTTAGGGATTCTGTTCCCTATATAACATATAAGGAGCCCATATTTCCCGATATTTCTCATCTTGGTTCTGTAGCATTTTTCACAGAGCGGAGTGATATCTACGCTGTTGTACAAACAGCTCTCTTATATTCCTAGCTATATGGATATCTGCACCTTCCGTTTAAAAAAAAAAAAAAAAAAAAAAGAATAAAAGTAGAGCTTGAGTTTGCACATTCTTCAGCGCTGTGTCATTAAAGGTATAACCATAACATAACCAGCATCATCCCAACCTAAGCACATGTTAAGCCCCTGAATAGCCAGTAATTAGCCAGCAGCAGCAGTGTGAATGGCGCTTTCTCAATCATCATAAGCCTGCTGTTACACAGTTCTGTAGAAAACCTCAGGCAGGAAGAGTTTGTTTTGTCACGCCGTGTCACACGAGAAAAACAGCAGATATCATGGGATTTACACAGTGACAATGTTTTTACAAGGCCTTCAGTTCTAACTGGTTTAAGACAAAACATTTCCAATCCGGATTGCAGGCATATTTTTGCAGCTTGTATAATCACACCGCTCGCAATTCATAGAATAAACCGCACTCCGCATTTAATAACACCTGTTTACAATCGGTCTGTTTTTCTTTCTAGACCATAGCTAAATAAACGCTAATTTTTACACAGGCATGTGCCCGGCTTCCACGTTAATCCTCCTGTACACAGGGAGCCATTGATAAAAAAGAAGTGTCTAAGAAGTGATCTGTAAACTATAACCTAGAGAAAGAGGAATTTATCTTGATGACTTGACATTTTATACACCGATCAACTGTGACTAAAGGACAACTTCACTTTTTGTGCTGCATCCCTTAATAATATTCTTCCTTCAGTGTGACCCGCACACTTACTTAAAGTGATACTAAAGTCTCGTATTTTTTTTTCTTTAAAAGTAATAAACATGTTATACTTGCCTCAATATAACATAACGTTGACAACAGCCAGTGTAGCGCAACCAATACAATCTATAATATATTAATTACATAGTAGGTGAGTACAAAAAATGGAGAGAGTTTCTCTAAGGGGTTTTGTGTTGCAGCAAACAAGTCCAAAATAGTTTATTACAAAAAAGAATTTACAGAAGCAAAGCTTCCCCCTCCAGAACCGTACCAGGCCACATGCCCTCGACATAGGGGGGGCGAGTGCTTTGAGGCAGGGGGGCCCTGTGCCCCCCCACCCCAAAGCACCTTGTCCTAATAAAAGATTGCCACTCCAATCTCTCAAATCCGTATCAAGACACCCACCCTAATGGAACTCACAGGTGCTGGCTCTGCACAAGCTTGAGGAAAGAGAAAAATACCCTGGACGGCCGCACACCATAGAAGACATCTTTATTGATAGACATCTTTATTGATACCAGCTATGAATAGGGGCCATGATGGGGCGGGAAACATGTTAGCTATCTTTCCTGTTCCTCCCTGTACATGAGGTGACTGCATTTGGATTTTATTTCTTCATATCAATAAAGATGTCTTCTATGGTGTGCGGCTGTCAAGGATATTTTTCTCTTTCCCAAAGCACCTTGTCCCCGTGTTGATGAGGACAAGGGCCTCTTCCCGCCAACCCTGGCCGTTGGTTGTCGGGGTCTGCGGGCGGGGGGGTTTATGGGAATCTGGAAGCCCCCTTTAACAAGGGGCCCCCAGATCCCTGCCCCCCCACCCAATGTGAATGATTATCGGGTACATTGTACCCCTACCCATTCACCTAAAAAAAAGTGTCATAAATAAAACACATTACACATGTTTTTAAAGCAGCTCCATCTCTTCCGCTCTCTTCTCCCCTCTCCGGCTCCTCTGTGTCCTCCGCTGACGTCTTCTGCCTCTGTTGGTTCTTTTCCCCTCTCCAGTTCTTCTCCGCTCTCTCTCTGGTTCTTCTCCCTCTGTCTGCTGTCTTCTGCCGGGTCTCCTCCGCTATCTTCTTGCTCTTTTGCTCGCTCTTCACCTCTGTCTTCTCCCTCTGTTCTTATTCCGATGTTGACTCGACGCTCTCTCCCACTCTAATGCCGGGTGCGTGGTGTGCCACTACTTATATTGGCATAAGGGTGGTCTGCCATCATCCGGAGGCCCCACCCCTTATGACATCACCACCTGGGGCATGATGGGCGGTGACATCATAACAGGCGTGCCTCTGGTGACCCTGTCCCATGCCAATATAAGTAGTGGCGCCCGGCATCAGAGCGGGAGAGAGTGTCGAGTCAACTTCGGAAGAAAAACAGAGGGAGAAGACAGTGGAGAAGACCGGTCAAAAGAGGGAGCAAAAGAGGGAGAAGATAGCGGAAGAGACCCGGCAGAAGAAAGCGAACAGACAGAGAAGAACCAGAGACAGAGCGGAGAAGAACCGGAGAGGGGAGAACAACCAACAGAGGCAGAAGACATCACCAGAGGACACAGAAGAGGCGGAGAGGGGAAAAGAGATCGGAAGAGGTGACGGAGCTGCCTAATAAATTACTTTAAAAACATGTGTAATGTATTTTATTTTTGACACTTTCTTTTTGGTGAATGGGTAGGGGTACAATGTACCCCATACTCATTCACATTGGGTGGGGGGCCGGGATCTGGGGGCCCCCTTGTTTAAGGGGGCTTCCAGATTCCGATAAGCCCCCGCCCGCAGACTTCGACAACCAACAGCCAGGGTTGTCGGGAAGAGGCCCTTGTCCTCATCACCATGGGGACAAGGTGCTTTGGGGTCGGGGGGGCGCAGGGCCCCTCTGCCCCAAAGCAGTCGCCCCCCCATGTTGAGGGCATGTGGCCTGGTGTGGTTCAGGAAGGGGGGGTGGGCTCGCTCGTCCCCACCCCCTTTCCTGACCTGCCAGGCTGTGTGCTCGAATAAGGGTCTGGTATAGATTTTGGGAGGGGTGTTTTTTCGGCGTGGGGGTTCCCCTAAAATCCATACCAGACCGAAGGGCACGGTATGCTCTTGGAATGGGAACCAATGCCGTTTTTTAAATTTTGCGTGGAGTTCCCCTATAAGATCATCAGAGCACAAGTCGCATGCCAAAGTCGGATCAGTCAAGACGGCGATCCGACTTTGATCCGACTTCAGTGATATTCCATGTGCTGATTTAGGATCAAGGTCGGACTAAAGTAGTGCAGGGAGCATTTTCAAAGCTGGACTGACTTGTGTTGGACCAGTTAAGACGGCTCCCATAGGGAAACATTGATTTTCACACGTCATGCGACATGAGCTCCCAATGCCGGAACGTTTGTCGTATCAGTGTGAACCCGGCCTAAGGCTTTAGAACCACTTTAATTGCCTCTAATATATTTAATTGTGTCAGGTGCTGGACTGGCTGCTCTGCCATCACAAAGATAATTGCTACAATTAGCTGTGTTTTGTGATCTCAATACTTCATGCTTTAAAACAGTGACTTCATTCAAAGAAATGCATATTTATTTCCCTTAGATATCCTGAGTCTGTTCCTATTTCCGTATATCTGGGCGCATTCCGTTGTGTTTGGCTGGTTTTGTCACATGCCGTGCACTGTGCTTGCTCCTCGTGTCCTCGTGTGTGACTAGGTAAAAAAAATAGGAGGAACATGTTCGCCTCTACCTTTTCCTCTGTACTGGCCTCTGACTTGCAGCTGTATCCTCCCGGACAGCCAAGTCTGCGTTACCGCTGAAATATCTGCCTGGAAACAAACAGTCATGGGGAAAAAAAAAATGAGGGGCCTCAGACCCAGATTTCACTTAACCCTTTTCATTCTCACTTAACAATACTTATTGATAAGGCACCAGGACAATGTCTACTTTATGTGTTCTGCCAGCTGTTACCACCCTGGATCCAAAAACATTCCTTTACTACCAGGCCTGGGAACATTGCTTTAAACCTTCTCAGTGGATGCCTGTAGCCCTTGGCAGTCTTTGTATAGAGCCTGTAGGCCATAGACAAGAAGATGTTTTAGCTTTCCCTTCAGTTATTGCCGCTGGCAATAATCGCATCCTAAAAATCTGACATACTGGTTGTACCCAAGTTAATCAGTGAATAAACCTGGGTACATTCAGCCTGTCCATACATGGTTCCAATCTCGGCCAGTCCTTGCTGAACTGGCCAAAAATTCAAACCGTCTATGATCGGCTTAAAGTGTTTGGTAGCCTCCCTGGCGGTTTGCCCGAGTGTGGCTCGGGGGTTAAATTTCAGCACCATTAGCGGTAACCCCCGAGCCACACTCGGGATTACATCTCAGGAGCCTGGTGCAGGTTACTTACCTTGTCCCCAGGATCCTGCGATGTCCCCCTTCTGTGTCTGCGGGCTCCGTCCTCCTCCCAAAGCCTCTCTGTGCCGGGCTCCGTTCCCTGCGAGCATCGCAACGCACGGGGGCGGAGCCTGGCAGCGAATTCAAAAAAGTGAAAATTCATAACACATACAGTACTCTGTAATCTTACAGATTACAGTACTGTATGAAATTCTTTCACATCCCTTTTGTCCCCAGTGCTTTGTCCAGTGCCCTGCATGCAGTTTTATATTATATATACTGTTCTTTCTGCCTGGAAACTGGAGACTGTCCATAGCAACCAAAAAGTGTCCCTTTACGTTAAAAGTGGTTTTAGACCAGCTAGAAAACAGCGATAGTAAATTAGAACGCTTGCAGAATTGAGCCATAGTGAATCGAGGGGAAATTTATTTTATCATTATTATATTATTATTCTTTTATAATTATTTATATTTATTTATTATATTATAATTTATGATTTTGTGTTTCAAACTTCATCATACCCGGGATATCTACTAGACTCTTGGTGGACAGATTTAAATGTGTTATTGCTAAGAATTACAGGCCTACAATATAAAACGCCAAATTTCTATGCAAAATAATTGTACCGCTTTGAGACGCAAAAATCTGAAATAATCATACCGCCAGGGAGGTTAAGGCAGTGCACACAGCCACTGCCAACCCCTCTGCTAGGATTACATGATGTGTGTATATATATATTATATGCCATGTTCTAAAATTCTTCTTATAAATACCGTTTTTCTTATCCCCGATCAGCGGTCATGTGACCGCCCGCCGCTGTCTTCCTCTGATGTATGTATTACAGAGGGAGGTGCTGAGCTCTCCCTCTGACGTCTGCCGAGTGGTCACGTGATCTTCCTCTGTAATACAAACATCGGAGGAAGACCGCGCCGGGCGGTCACGTGACCGCTGATCGGGATTAAGAAAAGCGGTATTTATAAGAAGAATTTTAGAAAAATGGCATATAGTATATACATCATGTAATCCTAGCAGAGGGGCTGGCAGTGATTGGGAGCAGTAATGTGCGAGCTCCTCGGAACGGTGATAGAAGGGGAAGACATTGCTGCAAGTGGGAGCAGAGGAGATCCCGGATGGATATGCTGAGGAGCCCAGGAGCCTGACACTACTAAAGAGCCCGGAGGTGGTTCACATTCGTGCTTTGACTTTGCTTAATTGCAAAAGTCACACGCTCTAAGGTGAGCGTTCACTACCCAAGGGGGGCACCTGAGTGATGACACCCTAGCACGTCTTGGATCAGGTACCAATTTTTGTTTTTCAAGTTACACGGACTATATTATCACGTTATTAGTGACGCAGCTGGATGCTACTCGTATGCACATGAGCACCTTGTCATATGACATGAACCAAACATTTTGCTTGTATTGCTTTTTCCAGCACGGTCATTAATGACATTTTTGGACACTTTATAACTGCACAGGAGCACTTTTCTGTATTATTTGTATATTCTTTTGGTATTTTAAACACAGCTATGCACCAAGCACTTTTAAATTGAGTTTGCCATTATATGTAATATGCATTTATTTTATGTATTTACTCATAAAAGTATTTATTCTATTTATTATTCATTTGATTCAATATTTATTTTGGAAGCAATATACACACTTTTTGGTGTACACTACAACTAATATCACTTTTTAGCGCAGCGTATATAATTTATTCATTTGTTTTTGCACGGGATATGTGACGTGTTTAACGCTAGCAGCTTTTAGGTAATTTTTTTAATTCAGGCATCTAGGCAGTGGTGGCTCGCAGGACTTCTTTCATTTTTGGTGATAGAAGGGGAGGGGAAGGGCGGCTCACACAGTCACACACGGAGCTGACAGGGAGAGAGGGGAGAGGGGAGGAGGACACAGGAGCAGAGAGAAGAGCTGGATATGACAGAGGCACGTAAACTGACCACGGTGTCGGGGCTCAGCAGCGCTGATTATTGTGGTCAGTTTGCAGGGGGGAGGGCATACCCAGGCAGGATCAGCCAGGTATTATAGGTGTAACAGGGGGGCCAAATATATATATATATATATATATATATTTTTTTTTTTTTTGGATTAACAAACGCTTTAAGTGTATGGCAGCAGGCACCTTTATGACAACTGCTGTTGGGTGTACAGAATGATTGGATAGGCTTCAAAGCCTTATAAGAGATAGAGATCCCAGACTGTGCGTGCCATATGTCTACGTCCCTAAACATCACATATACTATCACACCATTTGTAGTCAGAGGACTTTATGTGGACATATATAAAAAGGCTGAGTGTCATAGGAACAATGTTATTGAATCCCATTTAAAACATATACAAAAACATGTTAAAATACTCTCCACTTAGTGGTTAAAACCATGCACAGATTCCAAACACATTTCACATGCAGGCTCATCGCATTTTGTAAATCCCTCTTCAGGAGCACATGTGAAGGAATCTGAAGGGTATAAGTATAATAATTAAACATAAAAGTTTCACAGATAAAATGTATGATGTATATCAAAATCAACACATACAACATACCAGTACAGAGGAACCCACTCAAGATCTTTTCAGAGGTATCAAGAAATATGATTCACTGGAAGTAAATATGTTAATGGATATACTTATATCCTTCAGATTCCTTTACATGATTTCTGAAACGCATCGAGAAGCCTACATGTGAAATGTGTTTGGAATCTATGCATGTTGTGAATCCCTAAGTGGAGAGTATTTTAACATGTTTTTTGTATAGTGATACACAGAAATTTTGGCTGCCGAAAATTATCAGCCGGAAATAGGGCTTTCTGCTTTGTGCCGAAAGTTTTTTCATAGGTATGTGACTCAAAAAAATGAAGCAAAAATGCAACACGGGTGCACTTTTCATGTTTTCTTGCTGTGTTTTCAATTCATTTTAATGGGAAGGTGCCTTTTTGGTGCTTTTTTTTTTTTTTTTTTTTTTTTTTTTTTTTTAACTGACCAAAAATGCAGCAAGCAGGATTTTTAGCACCACTTCAGAAAGTGCCAGAAATGTCCGACAATAAATTCATATTCATTTAAATTCATGATATTAATTAAAAAGCCGAATATAATACAAATAAAAAAAATATATATATATATATATATGTATATATTTTTTTAAACAATCCATTTTGACTCTGGCCAAGAGCATCCTGAATTTTCAGTTTCGGCACTGAAATTTTCATTTAGTTGTGCCGCTATTTTTGTATATGTTTTAAATGGAATTTAATATGAAACTCATCCTTTTTATATGTCCACATAAAGTCCTCTGACTACAAATGGTGTGATAGTATATTGGCTTCAAAGCTTTCTCTGATTGCTTTTGTTTCACCCAAAATAAGGCAGACATGGCATTATCTGCTTGCTTACCTGTCCAACCCTCACCACTTGGCTAAACCTGTATGCTGTGGAAAACCCAACATACATGCTTAGGGGTCCCCCACATGATCCAACCCCCCCATTTGCAGGTCTGTGACCAACTTTATAGAGAACAACCTGCCAAACTTTGAACTATTCCCAGAGTGTCCTAATCTGCCATGATACTTTTTAATCACATGCCGACCAGCCGCAGCAGTTGTACTGCAGCAGAATGGCACGGCTGGGTAAAAGCGTTTCGCTTTGCCCTGTGGCCGCTCGCCCTCTGAGCCGCCCAGCGGTCTCGATCACTGCCGGGCTCCCGCGATCGCCGCTGAGACACAGAGAACCGGGAACTGTGTTTGTAAACACAGTTTCCGGTTCTCTGAGGGGAGAACTGACAGATCGTCTGTTCATTCGGAGTATGAACAGCGATCTGTTATCTTCCCTGCACAGTCCCCATCCCCCCTTCAGTTAGAACACAAACTAGGACACACCCCCTTCACTGCCCCCTAGTGTTGACCCTTTTACTGCCAGTGACATTTTTACAGTAATCAGTGCATTTTTAATCGCACTGATCGCTGTATTAATGCCAATGGTCCCAAAGATGTGTCAAAATTGTCCGATGTGTCCTCCATAATGTCGCAGTCACGATAAAAAACGCAGATCGCCGCCATTACTAGTAAAAAAAAAAAAAAATACTAAAAATGCTATAAATCTGACCCCTATTTTGTAGACGCTATAACTTTTGCGCAAACCAATCAATATACGCTTATTGCGATTTTTTTTTTTTTTTTACCAAAAATATGTAGAAGAATACGTATAGGCCTAAACTGAGGAAAAAATTTGTTTTTTTTATATGATTTTGGGGGGTATTTATTATAGCAAAAAGTAAAAAATAATGTGTTTTTTTTCTCAAAATTGTTGCTCTTTTTTTGTTTATAGCGCAAAAAATAAAAACCGCAGAGGTGATCAAATACCAGCAAAATAAAGCTCTATTTGTGGTAAAAAAAGGGCTTTGATTTTGTTTGGGAGCCACGTCGCACGACCGCGCAATTGTCAGTTAAAGCGACGCAAAAAGTACTCTGGCCAGGAAGGGGGTAAAATCTTCCGGGGCTGAAGCGGTTAACGTCTTGACTGCATTTCTGCTGCATGCGCAATCATGCTTCTGTCCCTTTCATTCCACCACTGACAATTGGAAGCACTGGTTAATGCACCTGGGTTAGACAGACCGCGGCCAATAGACATGTGCATTTCTGAAAAATGTGTTTGTTTTCGTTTCATTAGTTTTTTGTTTTTCGTTTTTCAGGTCGTTCGCAATTCGTAAATTCGAAAATCTGAAAAGAAGAAAGAAAATCCAAAGATTCGAAAGAATATCTAACTAATAATGACTAACTATTAAATTATAGGTATTGGAATTTCCTTTTAAATTTGTCTGTTAGTGAACGTAACGAATACGAATGTATCCGAAGTTACGAATTATCCAACATAACGCATGCCGCAGCTAAACTAATTGGAACGGAACAAATTAATATTTAATAGTAATAAAATGTTTTTATTATTATTGTCATTTATTAATATTAATTAGGTACGTTCCATTAGTTTAGCTGCGGCATGCGTTATTTTGGATAATTTGTAACTTCGGATAAATTTGTATTCCTTATGTTCACTAACAGACAAATACCTATAATTTAATAGTAATAGTTAAGTTATTATTAGTTATTATTTTAGATTTTCTAATTTTCGGGGTTTCGGTTTTACGATTATTCAGAAAAATTAGGTAAATTGGTTTTCGTTAATTCGGACATTTCCGAATTTTTACAAATTTGTCAAAATTTGGTAAAAAAACGAATTCGGAACTGAACGAAGCGGACAATTCTCATTTGATTGAATTACATGATTTGTTTGCATTGCTCATACTTGACAATCCTATGCAATGAATACAGAGACAGAGGAATTAAGAGGTAGTTCTATTTGTCACTTATAGAGAGACATTATTCTGTGACATGTTCTGTTGTGTAAAGTGTATGCTACTTTTGATATTCATTCTCATTTGTTACGGTACTTTAATCTGTGTATTTGTTGTTTTTCAGGAGGGGCCTTCTGACCATATACATGGCCAACCAGGTAAGAAAAAAAAAAGAATATAGAGTACGTCAGTGAAGTGTATATTTTATTACAAATGGACTTTCAAATCATTTGACCATCATGTTGCAACCCATGAGCTGCGACCCAAAGCCAGTAAATATTCTGTACCAGCTGGTAAAGTCTGATATTGTGATCTCTCCGCTCAGATATTACTATGTTCTATGGATAGGGACAGATCTTTGTTCTCACAGCTTGTGTGGGAAATAGTGGGGATAGGTTTCTGCTGATTAAAGGGGAAGGGGGGAATCATTAGAGACTCCTCTGTATGCTATTAGAAAGAGGGGGGGGGGGTCAAAAGCCATTTAAACCTGAATCTAATTTTTCTTGGCACCTTTTAGCTCTTGATGAAGTTCTTTTAGCTCTTAAAATATTAAAATGTTAAAATTAAACATCAATTGGAAAGGCTCCCCATGGGGTTTTGTATTGCAGCAATACATTAACAAACATTTTAAAAAGTATACATTTTATTTAGAAAAAAAATCCATAAAAGAGACCTCTTTTATGGAATTTTTTTCTAAATAAAATTTATACTTTTTTTAAAAATTTTTGTTAATTTATTGCTGCAATACAAAACCCCATAGGTATCAATTGGAAAGGTTCCCCATTGGGGTTTTGTATTGCAGCAATAAATTAACAAACATTTTTAAAAAAAGTATACATTTTATTTAGAAAAAAATTCCATAAAAGAAGTCTCTTTTATGGATTTTTTTTCTAAATAAAATGTATACTTTTTAAAATGTTTGTTAATGTATTGCTGCAATACAAAACCCCATGGGGAAGCTTTCCAATTGATACCTAACAGGGGCGGCGTGCAGCGTTTATGTCACTTCCAATATCATTCTCCCCTCTTTTCGTTAAAATTTAACATTTAAAAAAAAAAAAAAACACCCTCTAACCCTTGCCCCAACAACCCCAGCACTTATTCAGGGTATACACGTTACATTTTTTGTTGTTGTTGTTGAACCTGTTGGGTGTACAACGAGCCAGCCTATCAGGTTTTTCTTGAACAATTGGTGTTGCCAGCTATAGTCGGCAACTCTGATCATTGTTTTCTGCCGCTGGGGAAGGCTCAATCCATGTATGACCCGCTTTAAGGGTTCACATACTGAATTATTGCTATGTCTTACAGTGACCACATATGTGAAAATAACTAAGGTATCTTTAACACAGGCAGCAGCTAGTCCCTGCTGCCCCCGGGGGAAAGCAATCTGCTGGATCACTTTTCAGAAACAGTTTGCAGGCATCCAGGAGGCGATACTCCGACATCCTTTTTTTGTTTTTTTTGTTTTGTGTTTTTTTTTAGCCAAAGGAGGATTTTGCGTTAAGAGACCACATTTGGCTTGCAGTTGTGGCTTTGTCCTGTTAACTCCAGGGGGTAAGTTTGACAGGCAGCGCTGCCGAGTTACATTTGTCGCAGACGCAAAGTATCGCGACGTGTGCAATACCCTCCGCCTGCCAAGTTAGGTTTCAAGTGGATGGTTAGGGACAGTAATATTGCAGATCGTCTGCTTATTTTAACTGCCCCATTTGAAAGAGGCCTTATGCCGCGTACACACGACCGGACTTTCCGGCAGAAAAGGTCAGGCGGAATCATTCCATCGGATATTCCGATCGTGTATGGGCTTCATCTGACTTTTTCTTTCAAAAATTCTGACGGACCTAGAAATAGAACATGTTTTAAATCTTTCTGACGGAATCAATTCCTATCGGGAAAACCGTTGCTCTGTATGCTATTCCGACGGACCAAAAATTACGCAAGGGCAGCTATTGGCTATTGGCTACTGAACTTCCTTTTTCTAGACCCGTCATACGTCATCGCGTTCTAAACGAACGGACTTTGGTGTGATCGTGTGTAGGCAAGTCCGTTTCAGCGGAACTCCGCCGGAAAAACCATCAGTTTATTCTGACGGAAAAACTGGTCATGTGTACGCGGCATAAGCATGTACAGCATTGTAGTAACTCTCACCTAAAACTGGCTAAGGGCCTCTTTTCACCCCAACAAGCTCAGACAGGACACTAACTGATTAGAGTATGAGGCCAGGATCATGTAGAAGTTAGAGGATAGAAATGTGAGAACCCATAATATTTTCACTGTCATACCTGCAGCAAGTTTATGTTTTAATACATGTCATGCAAATGTAAACAAAACAGAGACAAATAAAGTTATTGATGTGCTTTACCTGTATTTTTATAAGGCTGACACTTGTCACTCGTCATGGTAAAGTTTTCTAGTTTATATACAATAACATCATTTTTTTATTTTTTTTTCCCCGTATGGATTCAGAATATCATATCGTTTTTTTTTTTGTTTGTTTTTTTTGCATGATTTCTCTGGTTTTAAGAGAATGCAGTACCTCCATTAATAATATTGATGGTAAAAGTGCTCCTATATATTCCGTGGCCATTGTCTAATAGCTGCAGCATGTTAATTTTATCTATTTATACAGTGCCCATGTATTCTGCAGCCCTCTACAGTCCTGGTACTCAACCTGCGACCTGGAGGCTGCATGCAGCTCTTTGATGTTTTTGTGCGGCCCTCCAGAGCCCTTTTATCTCTTTTACGTTATTACGTTTTCTTGTGGTGCTCATCCCCTTTTTCTGTTAATGCTTTAATATTGCATCTTGATAATAAGTATCTAAATTGTGGCATAAGTAATACATGAGGGGACTGTATGGTATAGAAATTGTATAGAAATGGGGAAACATTGATCTGTAAAGAACTCTATATCAAGCTCTACACAATACATAGAACCATTTGTAACAGCCCTTGGCTCAGAGGAGCTTACAATGTACCTACTACAGTCATAATAATTAACACACCAGTGTGTGTGTGTTTGGATTGCTCTAGGAAAATATTATTGCATCAGTTTATTGTAAATTGGAAGATCCCTCCCTATTGGCCTTGACTGCATTCTATACAGATTTCTGCTGCCCGAAAGCTAAGGGGTGTAGCTATACTCTAGGTCAGGGGTCTCCAAACTTTTCAAACAAAGGGCCAGTTTACTGTCCTTCAAACTTTACAGGGGCTGAATTGTGGCCATTGGGGGTTGAAAATGTGTCCTGCGCCCATCATCAGCGAGAATAAATATGGCCGCAGGGTTGGTGGTTAGCAGGAGGAGTTCCTCATCATTGGTTTTAGTGGGAGGAATTATCCCCATCATTGGTATCAGTGGGAGGAATTATCCCCATCATATGTATCAGTGGGAGGAATAGTGCCCCATCATTGGTATCAGTGGAAAAAATTGTGCCCCATAATAGGTATCAGTGGGAGGAATAGTGCCTCATCAGTGGGAAAATAGTGCCCCATCCTTGGCATTAGTGGGAGGAATATTGACCCCTTCATTATTATTAGTGGGAGGAATAGTGACCCATCATGGGTACAAGGGGGAGGAATAGTGACCCATCATTGGTATAAGGGGGAGGAATAGTGAACCATCATTCTTATTAGTGGGAGGAATAATGCCCCATCATTCTTAGTGGGAGGAATAGTGCCCCATCATTCTTATTAGTGGGAGGAATAGTGCCCCATCATTCTTATTAGTGGGACGAATAATGCCCCATCATTCTTAGTGGGAGGAATAATGCCCCATCAATCTTAGTGGGAGGAATAGTGCCCCATCATTCTTAGTGGGATGAATAGTGCCCCATCATTCTTATTAGTGGGAGGAATAATGCCTATCATTCTTAGTGGGAGGAATAGTCCCCCATCATTCTTAGTGGGAGGAATAGTGCCCCATCATTCTTATTAGCGGGAGGAATAATGCCCCATCATTCTTAGTGGGAGGAATAATGCCCCATCATTCTTAGTGGGAGGAATAGTGCCCCATCATTCTTATTAGCGGGAGGAATAATGCCCCATCATTCTTAGTGGGAGGAATAGTGCCCCATCATTCTTAGTGGGAGGAATAGTGCCCCATCATTGGTATAAGGGGGAGGAATCGTACCCCATAGTAGGTGTCAGTGGGAAGAATAGTGCCCCATATCATTGGGAAGAATAGAGCCCTATATCATTGGGAAGAATAGTGCCCCATATCATTGGGAAGAATAGAGCCCTATATCATTGGGAGGAATAGTGCCCCATCATTCTTAGTGGGAGGAATAGTGCCCCATCATTGGTATAAGGGGGAGGAATCGTACCCCATAGTAGGCGTCAGTGGGAGGAATAGTGCCCCATATCATTGGGAGGAATAGTGCCCCATATCATTGGGAGGAATAGAGCCCCAAGCGCCAGATAAAGGCTAGCAAAGGGCCACATCCGGTCCTCAGGTTTGGAGACCCCCTGCTCTAGGTTAGAATTATATAATGTAATGTCATTATTTTACTATTATTGCTGTATTCACTTTTAAAGCTTATCTCGGTTTCCTTTCATTTTAATCAGTTCAAACTATTTGCTTGACTAACAGTTGCAGCAGCTGTGTGCGTTGTATAAGCTGTATGTAGCATCAGCTATATACAGTATACAGCTCTGTGTTCCCGCGGTGGGAGGAGGACTTCCCTTCCCTCTCCTGGAAAGAATTTGACCCGGTCTGAGCGCCACTCATCCTTTCACAGGGAGCTTTGCATCCTATCAGTGACTGAGACGGAGAGGTGGGCTGATGACATCACAGATTTTAATAGAGCCATCCGTGAACTGCAGGGAGAGAATTTTACGATGCAATGCAAACACAACTTCTAGAGTCAGGAAACGTATCTGGTCGCCAGTTTGCACATAACCCTTATTGCTGTCATTCCGTTGATTGGAAGCTGAACTAATCTGGAACAATCCCCATAAGATGTCTTTCATCAGTTCACCTGGGGTGAAACACAACCATGGAAATGACCCGAGCATAAATCTTTGCTTACACCCTGTTTTCAGAACGGTTGTGAACTCCGTAGAATAGGCGAGTCCAAGTGTCACACCTAGAACCCTTCCATTGCTCCATCTGCATCTGTTTCCTGCTTTACAAGTTTCTTATCAAGGCACGAGGGCCCTCTTCCTGTGAACACAGAGAGGGAAACGCACTCGTATGCCTTCTGATTGTCATAGCCGCTTATAAGTGACACATGTTTACACCATCATGGAAGGTGACAGTTGAATAAGATGTGGGAAGAGGCAGAAAATTGATGAGGGTAGCAATGAAGGCCCTTTTTTGGGGCCCCTCTGTGTTTGCTCTTTTGACCGGTTTGTATTTTATTTTTTATTTTACTCTATGAAGATCAATCTTCCAGAGGTAGAATTTTATGGACCTACAGATCCCGGGAAGGCCATGAGGTTCTCTTTGTCACCTACAAACTACTGTAGTGTAGCAGCAGCTTTTTGAGGGTTGACGTGCGGAACATTGCAGGTCTTTAACGTTTGTGTTCACACCGAATTTAGGCATGTTATTACTGCTGTCATGCTATTGTTCATATTATGTTTTCATATCTGATAATCCAATTTCTCATACGGAAACCAACTGACTTCTGCAGGGGACAGGAATAATAAAAATTGAATGAATGAGCCACCTCCAAACCATAAACCCTCACTCAGTTGATGCAATGGAATACAAAAAAAAAAAAAAAAAAAACCTTGTATAACATGCTTCAGTTTACTCCCACAGGGATAAAATCCATCTTAATCCCGAAAGGAAATAGGATAACTCCCTGGATCAGCCTTAAACAATATTGTTCTTATTGCATAGACTCAAGAAGTGAATATTTTCTACATTATATGTATATGCAATGTATGTGATAGACAAATTTATTAGTTTTGTATAAGTGTTACCCTGAAAAAAAATCTTCATGTTGTTTTAAAGTCCTCCTGAAATAGTAATGCTCCTCCTGACTGGACTTGCTCCGTGGTCTCATAACTGTAAATCTGTGAGATCGAAGGTACTGCCACCTTTTACTACTAGTCTCACGAAAATCAAAATGATATTTGGTGGTTACACTACAGTGCTTCTGACTGTTCTCCTTACTGGAGTACCTGGAGTGCAAGGATCTCCCTGCTTCTGCTTCATTTTTTCAATGGATCTGGGCTTTCCCTACTTCTCTTGCTGCTTGATCATTACCCCTCCAGTCATCAGATCACGGAGCAGCCCTGACACCAGTAAGCAACGTTCTGCTCCTCCACCAAGGCATCTGCTTCCACACAGAGACACAGTGTAAAACAAAGCCACGGTAAGTCAGTAGCTTCAAGTAGACTACAGGCATTACTGGTGGCTAAACTTTTGCCCTCTGCTTGCCCTATTTAGACACTGCTTCCACAGTACATGTCCTCTTTAATGGCAGCTTCTAATTTTGTGCATTTAGAAACACATCCAGCCCTTTTACTTCTTCTACTGTGTTACTTAAAACGAGGAGTAGTGGCGGCCCGTCCATTAGAGGGGCCTGGGCGCCACCCCCTCTTTCCTCGTCATCCCCTATATGCAGTGGATAGATTCATGCCTAGCATGAATCTATCCACTGCCGCCCCTACTCATGTGTGTGGCCCCTTTCAGGGGCCAGGTTTTTTTTTTTAAGCACCTGATTAGAGCCAGAGGCTCCAAAAGACTTCAAAGAAGGGTGGGCTTGGGTCGCAGAGGATGCGACCGGAGTGCACCCAGGTGTGTTGCAACAGTGACTGAACATTCGCTGTTGCAACACTGATCCTCCTCCCGGCCAATCGGGAAGCAGGTATAAAACACGCTTCCCAATTGGCCAAAACATCAGGCGATCATATTGGATGCCTAGCGCCGGAAGGAGCAGAGAGGAGACACACCGCGGAAACTGCTCCAGGAGAGGACATTGGAGCAGCTTTCCCCGAGACGGCCACGCTTAAGGACAGGGCTGGAAGATGGCCGCATCAGCTCCCACCGCTGCTCTCTAACCGCCTGAATCTAGGGTAAGGGCAGTGGGTGGTGTGTGGAGGAGGGGGAGTAGGTGACAGTTGTGCGGACAGATTGAGGTAGAGAGTTCCAGAGGATGGGAGAGGCTCTGGAGAAGTCCTGGAGACGAGTATGGGATAAGGAGACAAGAGAGTCTAAGAGCAGGAGGTCTTGAGAGGAGCTGAGAGGACGGTTTGAATGATATTTGGAGACAAGATTGGTGATGTAACTCGGGGCAGAGTCTTAAATGGCTTTCTATGTTGTAGTTAGTATTTTGAATTTAATTTGCTGGGCAATCAATAGACATTGGAGGGATTGGCGGAGAGGGGGTGGTAAGGTAGAGGAGTCTGGCAGCAGCATTCATGATGGACTGAAGGGAGATAACAAGGGAGTGAATGAGTAATGGTGGTTTCATTAGTTAAAAAGGGGCGAATTTTAGAGAAGTTACGGAGGCGAAGTCTACAAGCTTTGGACAGCAATTGGATTTGGGGCTAAAAGGACAGGTCAGAGTCTAGGATTACACCTAGTACCCTGGCTTGAGGGGAGAGATTGATGGTTGCATTATTATTAACTATCCTGTTCCAGCCCCTCCTGCTACATTCTCCACAGTATATAGTAAAATCCAAGCGGGGATGGTGGGAACCCCTCATAATGTCTACCACAAGAGTGCAGACCCAGGAACTGAGTGCACTAGCCTTGCCTCGCTCACATTTGACAGGTGGGGGCATTGTATTGCCTCCTCATCACCTGTTTTAATCCCCCAAATGCCAGACTTGCACAGTGTGTGTGGATGTGGGTGGATGTGACCGCTGACTTTCTAGATAACGAGGATGGTTGAGAGGCAGTAAATATATGGCTCAATCAAGGGCTTTTACTGATCACGGCAGACGTTGCTGACAAAACGCGTTGGGTCAGTTAGTGCGTGACACGTCACTTCCGCCATTTCTCTGGAACGCAGGTGGAACACGATCGGCGTGCCTGCTTGTTTTTATTTGCATTTCAAGTTTGACTGAACTGAAAGTGTATATATTTTTATTACGAGAATGAAAAGTTTAAAGGTACACTATGAGGAGCTCTCTTTTTTTTTTCCCTTGACATACATGATTTACAAACCTGTGTTGGCGGTTGTTTTGTCTTGGGCCGTTTCTCATTGGAGGATAGATCTCTTATTACCCATGCTTTATATGACTACATGTAATGGGTGTCATGTCTGTCCGGTGAGTAGCATGTTTGCCTAGTATCTGGTGGAAGAAGGCACCATACATTTTTTCACTATTGCCAAGTAGAAATCTCACTTTCACTATTGGAGACATATGGTGGTGGTTTTATGGACTTTATATATTGTTATTAGGGCCCTTTCACACTGGGGCGGTTTGCAGGCGCTATTGCGCTAATAATAGCGCCTGCAAACCGACCCGAAAGTGCCGCTGCTTTGTCTCCAGTGTGAAAGCCCCGAGGGTTTTCACACTGGAGCGGTGTGCTAGCAGGACGGGAAAAAAAGTCCTGCTAGCAGCATCTTCGGAGCGGTGAAGGAGCGCTCCTGCCCATTGAAATCAATGGGACAGCGCTCCTTCACCGCTCCTGCCCATTGAAATCAATGGGACAGCGCGGCTATACCGCCGGCAAAGCGCCTCTGCAGAGGCACTTTGCGGTGGTTTTTAACCCTTTCTCGGCCGCTAGCGGGGGTAATACCGACGGTAAAGCGCCACTTACAATAGCGGGGTTTTACCGCCGCCCCCGCCCCAGTGTGAAAGGGCCCAAATCAAGCAGCATATATATGTTTGTCTATATTTAGGAGCGCGGTATGGAAAATGTATTACACTTTTTTCTTTATATATAAGGGGTTTTACTGCCTCCCCGACCACAAGCGTAGACGAGGCCTTACTCTTCCGTGCTTAGCAAAAACCCGAATATCGGTTTTGGATTGACTAACCCTTTAATTGTGTCTAATAATGTGTTCTTTCTGTAGTATTAGAATGTTAATGTGATGGTTTTGATAACTTTTATATCTCATGCTATGTTGTGGAACATTAAGCATTTTTTTACTGGTCTGAAAGCTGGCATTTTAGTCATATTAGAGTGTTAGCCTTCAGTTTGTGACCCGTGTAGAGGCAATAAATCATTTAAATGACAGATTTTCCAATTGGAGCTCATGTGAGTCTGGAAGGCGCGAGCCTTTCCCTGTAACTTATACGACAGTGGAGTCGGATTGTGGCGGGCATGTTTTGTGGCTTGACATGGCTAATTGGTTTTGGCATGCCGGCCCCAGGAAACCTCATCCATCACTTTAGAACAGGAAGTTTGGCTGAAGTTAGGGGAAACATTCAGTACTTTGTCTCTTGCTGTTATGCTACACTGCTTTGCCGTTCCAGTCTCTGAGAGGTAAAATGTCCCTTCTAGGTTTACTCAACCCATTCTGTGCTGGCCAAATACCTGAGCATCTGGGGCTGGAGCTCAGACGACTTCTGCTTTTTACATTTCACTTACATTTATTATTACTTTTTTTTTTTAAGGAAACCACCACTTTTAACTTTATTTCCCCACAATTCCACCTCCTAGCAATTTTCAAAATAAATACGCAGACTGTTATAAAAAGTTCACTATTTTCATGCGGTTGTCACAAGAACAGGTTTCTTCATTGGAAGACTTTACCTTGCCTCCTGTAGTAGGGACACAGACGGCAACAAAAACCTGACAGAGGTTTTACCCCTTCACAGCTCTATCTAAATAAAAAAAACAAAACGTTGGTTTTAGATTCACGTTAAAGTGACCCTATCACTTGTAAAGAAGTACATACCTGTAATTAAAAAGTTCTATATTTACCTTTATTTTACCCTGTTGAAAAACTGCCACTTTGGTGCTCGTCCACTGCTGCATGTAGTGTACGTAAACCCTATATTAATTTTCCCTATGTTTGGCATCATCTTTCATGGTATACCCTTTTTCATTCGCAAATAATTGTTTGTGCATCTGTTGCAAAGTTTTTTACTCAGGGAACCTTCTAATAACGGCACATCCAGTTGCAGGCTGACAACACCCAGCTGCTGCCTCACCATTCGCTTTCGGTAGCTCTGGATCAGACCTGCACAATGTTCAGGAGGAATTTTTGACTATTCCGCTTTTCAAAACTGCTTCAGCTTAGACACATTTGTTGGGTGTCTGGTGTGAACGGCTCTCTTAAACTGCTTTTGAAGTTGTACCTACAGGTAAGCCGCCCACAGCAAGGCTCACCATTACATAAGGTGAATATCTCCTAAACTTGCACTGTTTAGGAGATATTCTCACTGGATGCAGCTGGTGAAGTCACCCACGCATGCATTCTGAAGGGTCAACATACCCATGCCGTCCCTTCAGTGCTCTGTGTTGTAAACCGTGATGCACACATATGCACGGGAGTTACATCATCATCATGGCTCAACCATCCATAGGACCGGAGCCAGTGAACCTGGAAGGAAGACCTTGGGAAGATGAAAGCCCCGTCAGCGGTGACAGTGCACCACTGGAGGGCTTCGTTCTAAGGTACCAGTCTGTGGTGGATTTACTTTGATGCTTACGTCATTGTTCACCCCCATCAAATCATTCTTTGCAGCTATTACCTTTTGTACCACCACCCCCTCCCTTTAGAATGTAAGCTCTACGAGCAGGGCCCTTCTGTACCTTTTGTATTGAACTGTACTGTAATTATGTTGTCCCCCTTATACATTGTAAAGCGCTGCGTAAACTGTTGGCGCTATATAAATCTTGTATAATAATAATAATAATTGTTCTGGTGCATCATCCAACTTCTACTAAGCTTCAGCTCGCAGACAGCCAAAAAAAGCCATTATCCCGTAGGTTAAATTGGTAAGCATACCAAATCATGATGCTCCCTCCACCACACTTCACAGTTGGGATGATGTTTTGGTGTTGGTTAGCTGTGCCCTTATTATGCCATACATAGTGCTGAGTATTCTTCCCGAACAATTCAACTTTTGTTAACCACTTGCCGACCAGCTGCCGTCATTATACTGCGGCAGGTCGGCACAATTCCGCGAACCGTCGTAGCTATACGTATGTCCCTTTAAGTGGGATAGCAAGCGTGCGCGCCCGCTGCACAGCGGGGGTGCCGATGCTCGTAACCGGCGGTCGTGATGACCTCCGACCACGAGCGATCGCGGGCATAAGAGGCAGAACAGGGACGTGTGTGTGTGTGTGTAAACACACACATCCCAGTTCTGTGAGGAGAGGACAGAGAGATTGTGAGTTCCTACGAGCTGGGAACCACGATCTCTCATCTACTATAGTCAGTCCCATCCCCCACAGTTAGAACACACACTAGGGAACACAGTTAACCCCTTCCCTGCCAGTGACATTTATACAGTAATCAGTGCATTTTTATATTTTAATCGACCCAAAAATGTGTCAAAAGTGTCCGATGTGTCTGCCATAATGTCACAGTCTCGATAAAAATCACAGATTGCCGTCATTACTAGTAAAAAAAATAAATAAATAAAATAATAAAAATGCCATAAACCTATCCCCTATTTTGTAGACGCTGTAACGTTTGGACAAACCAATCAATATACGCTTTTTGCGATTTTTATGTAGAAGAATACATGTCGGCCTAAACGGAGGAAAAAATTCGCTTTTTTTTAAAAAAAAATTGGGGATATTTATTACAGCAAAAAGTACAAAATATTGTGTTTTTTTCAAAATTGTCGCTCTTTTTTTTTTTTTTTGTTTGTAGCGCAAAAAATAAAAATCACAGAGATGATCAAATAGCATCAAAAGAAAGCTCTATTTGTGGGAAAAAAAGTACGTCAATTTTGTTTGGGTACAGCGTCGCACGACCGCGCAATTGTCAGTTAAAGCGGCACATTGCCGTATCGCAAAAAATGGCCTGGTCATTA
The DNA here is from genome assembly GCA_037952925.1 of Lithobates clamitans. Lineage (NCBI taxonomy): Eukaryota > Metazoa > Chordata > Amphibia > Anura > Ranidae > Lithobates > Lithobates clamitans. Next base: position 4,438,659 of record JBBGZY010000680.1, on the reverse strand, counting down.
AGCAGCCAATTTTTTTTTGGGGCTGAAGTGGTTAAAATCAGTCCACAAAATTTTTCCCCAGTAGCGTTGATGTTTGCCAAGGAGCTCTTTGGTGAACTTCAGGTACGTAGCAATGCTATTTGTTTGAAGAGCAGCTGCTTCTTCTGCAGCTTCCTGTGTGGTGTTCTGCCGTGGACAACTTTCCTGTTCAAAGACTTCCATATGGTAGACTCATGAACAGGAATGTTTGCCAGTTCCAGGGATGTCTTCAAGTCTTTAGCTGTTACTCATGGGTTCTTCTTTACCTCATTGTAGATTCTGCGTTGTGCCTTGGGAGTTACCTTTGCTGAGTGCCCACTTTTAGGAAAAGTAGCCACAGTGCTAAACTGTCTACATTTATAGACAATTTGTCTAGCTGTCGACTGATGTCTAAACAGTTTGAGATTGCTTTGTATCCCTTTCCAGTTTTATGCAGATCAACTACTCTTGATTTTGTCTTCAGAGAACTCCTTTTTGCATGGCATGGTTCACATCATATGAACATAAGAGACAGTGAAGACACTTCTAAGTACAATAAAAACAGTATTTATTAGGAATAACAGTTAAAACCACTCACAGGAAAGGTGTGTAGATCAAGCTCATCAATCCCATGCAGAGGTACAGGAAGGTCTCCTGTCACAGCTTTCTCCTCTCACATCTGACCAGCGGCTATGGGAAGGTGGATCAGTGTAGACAAGATGGCTGCCGCACTTTCAGGACCAGCGTGGAACGCACACATCATAAGTAACCTCAAAAGGGCGGTTATGCGTTTTGGAACGTTGCACAGAGCTTAGGTTTGACAAAGGAGCTCTGCGCATGCTCCAAAATGCATAACCACCCCTTTGATGTCACTTTTGGTGCGTGTGTTCCATGCTGGTCCCCAAAGGATGGCTGCCATCTTGCCTACACTGATGCACTTTCCCATAGCTGCTGGTCGGATGTGAGAGGTGAACAGGAGACCTGCCTATATGTCTGCATGGGATTGATGAGCTTGATCTACATCCCTTTCCTGTAAGTGTTTTTAACCGTTATTTCTAATAAACACTGGTTTTATTGCACTTAGCGTCTTCTTTGTTTCTTATGTTCTACTAGAGTTCAGCTTATCTTTCTATGAAGTGCATACTAGGCTTCCTCCAGCTGTTTGCCTGATCTTTTGGCTTGGTGGCCTATAGAACCAGGATACCTAATGCCGCGTAAACATGAGTGGAATGTCCGTCAGAAAAAGTCCGATGGGAGCTTTTCATTGTATATTCCGACCGTGTGTGTGCCTTATCGGACTTTTTCCGTCAGAAATTCGGATGGACTTAGATAGAGAACATGTTCTATATTTTTCCTATGGAACTAATTACTATCGGAAAAACCGCTCGTCTGTAAGCTGTTCCGACGCACCAAAAATGATGCATGCTCTGGAACAAGTACAAGACGTCATACGTGTTGTACGTCACCGATTTCTTGACGGTCGGAAATTGGCGTGACCGTGTATATGCAAGACAGCTTGAGCGGAATTCCATCGGAAAAACCTTCAGAGTTTATTCTGACGGCAAAACCGGTCGTGTGTACAGGGCATAAGAGGTCTATTGTATGGTGGAGCACCCTTCACATCCTATTCCTCCACATCACATGAACAGCAATCATAATAGGTTTGAGCGCTTTTTATCAATCAAAGTTGCTCTAAACCTCACCACCAAACTCATTTCATTACTTGGACCCCAGGTGTGCAAAATCCTGACTCCAATTAGCTTTCGTTGAATTAATTAGTCCATGGGTTCACCTTTCTGTGAATGCCAATGTATGTCTTTTCTGCAATAAAAAGCCTGCATGCTCCTAAATTTTGTGTGTGGAGGGGGTGAAGTTACACTTTAAATCAGAACTCCTAATTTGTATACTTATTTTGGGATTATGAATTTAAATTGTTCTTACTAAAGCCATTGGATCAGCATGATGGTTAGGGAACTTTTGTAATCAAAAGGCAGCAATGGCAGCCTCCATACTTTCTCATTACAGGTTTGCTTTAATAACGCTCAGACTCTGCAGACATAGAGGATCATGTGAGTTTAGTGGCGGCTGGTGATAATGTTTTTTTGGGGGGGGGGGGCGGAAAACAGTGCACCCGTCACCCATCCCCCAATTAAAAAAAAAAAACCCCCACCCCCCATTGGAATTCATGAGCCCGGCATCCTGCTGAAAGTGGCCGAACGCATGGATGGGGGTGGCGGTGATGGATAGGGGAGGCGGCGCCCGTGCGCCCTTAGTGAACAGGCTGCCCCTGTGTGAGTTTTACTCAGAAGTTCTTGTAAGATCCCGCCAGTACAGGATTACAAGCAGTGGCGGCTGGTGCTCAAAATTTTTGGGGGGGCGCAAACAAACTGAAAAATTCTGAATACTTTTTAAAAAAACATCAATTGTGCCTATCAAATTCAGCCACTTTTCCCATCATTTGCAGCCACTGTGCCATCATTTTCAGCCACTGTGTCATTATTTTCAGCCACTGTGCCCATCAAATGCAGCCACTGTGCCCATCAAATGCAGCCACTCTGCCCATCAAATGCAGCCACTCTGCCCATCAAATGCAGCCACTGTGCCCATCAAATGCAGCCACTGTGCCCATCAAATGCAGCCACTGTGCCCATCAAATGCAGCCACTGTGCCCATCAAATGCAGCCACTGTGCCCATCTAATTCAGCCACTGTGCCCATCCTGTGCAGCCACTGTGCCCATCCTGTGCAGCCACTGTGCCCATCCTGTGCAGCCACTGTGCCCATCCTGTGCAGCCACTGTGCCCATCCTGTGCAGCCACTGTGCCCATCAAATGCAGCCACTGTGCCCATCAAATGCAGCCACTGTGCCCATCATATGCAGCCACTGTGCCCACCAAATACAGCCACCGTGCCCATCATATGCAGCCACTGTGCCCATCATATGCAGCCACTGTGCCCACCAAATGCAGCCACTGTGCCCACCAAATGCAGCCACTGTGCCCACCAAATGCAGCCACTGTGCCCACCAAATGCAGCCACTGTGCCCACCAAATGCAGCCACTGTGCCCACCAAATGCAGCCACTGTGCCCACCAAATGCAGCCACTGTGCCCACCAAATGCAGCCACTGTGCCCACCAAATGCAGCCACTGTGCCCACCAAATGCAGCCACTGTGCCCACCAAATGCAGCCACTGTGCCCACCAAATGCAGCCACTGTGCCCACCAAATGCAGCCACTGTGCCCACCAAATGCAGCCACTGTGCCCACCAAATGCAGCCACTGTGCCCTTCAAATGCAGCCACTGTGCCCTTCAAATGCAGCCACTGTGCCCTTCAAATGCAGCCACTGTGCCATCATATGCAGCCACCGTGCCCACCAAATAAAGCCACTGTGCCCACAAGAGCCTCTGATTAAGGTAAAACAAGTGGGCTTCCTGACTTTACAGACTTTTCAGAGTGTTCTTGTTAGCATAAGCACTTTGTTGATTCATATCACTTGTTGCTTTTTTTTAAGTGGAACAGATGGTAGCTATGCTGATGTCAAGCTAAAAGGCAATAATGCAAACAAAAGTGTTTTAGGGTGCACAGAATCCCACCAGGGCTTTTGCAAATTTAATTTAGACATATTACAATGGCCGCTTGCTACCAATACCGCCATTGTCTCATTTCCCGAGCAGTTGACCTCTGAAGGTGGACCCCTCCCCTCCTGTCTTTCCTCCGGTCTGTGTTCACACACGTCTTGTTTTTACAGTCCTAAAATACATATTAATATTACACTGCCCACAAGCAAACCTCCATGAACATTAATATTTTCAGGAAGAGGCCCGCTTGCACAGAGTGGGCATTCATAACATGTGAATTATCGCCCGAGACAGCAGACACTTGTCCCAATCCTTAGTCACTGTTTGTATGACACAGGCACAATGGAAAGCTACTCCCTATACGTTTAGTGTGTGCTGGCCCTCAATGCAGGTCATTAGGATTCCATATGTGCACAAAGGCACTATTGTACGACCAGGAGAATGGAAATGTTTATGAACCTTTTCAATTGATCCTGCATAGGAATTGTAACAAACCTTCCATTATTTCTACACTGACCACTTCTGAAGCTTGGTCCCCTTGATTGATTGGGTGGGTGGTCTGCCCTGGGGACAGCAGGTACTACAATTGCTTGACTCATTTAATATCCATTAGCCTGTTGAACATTGATAGAATGTCGGGAGTGCTTGCTGCAGCAATTTTCATCTTTGCCAGTTCACTTGTTACTTGTAAATAGATATACTGTAATTAGAAGAGTCACTCGTTTAAAGGGAATATCATTTTTTTAATGAGTTTTAGATATGGGTAAAGGAGATTGGCTTGTAAATGTTTCTATCAATGTGTTCATTTTTTCCAAAATAAATTGTAATCTTATATTTAAATGTGAGCGGCCATATTTGTTCATTGTAAACTAAGGCACTGCTTCCTGCTTTGCAGGGCAAACACAGTGGTGATTCTGCTGCTCCTCCTGATGCAAGTCTATGGGTCTGCTGATGCATTTAAAGGATAAGTTCACCCTTTAATAAAAAATAATAGATTCAAATTTTTTTGCAATTAAAAAAATGTGCATTTAGTATTTTTTTTTTTTGGAGCCTGGAAAGCATTGCACCTGCAATCAGCAGATCGCTGATGCCATGCAGGTCTCCTACGGACATGTTACACCCTAAATATGTGTGTAACGTGTAAAATTTTCAAAATGGTGAACTTATCTTTTAAAACATTGGGCAGTCATCGTAGTACTCTGCTTCATGTGGCTAATTTTTTTCAAACCTCTATTCTTTAAAGTGATATTAAAGTTAAAAAAACAAAAAACAAAAAAAAAACAAACAAACATGTTATACTTAATTCTCTGAGAAATGGTTTTGCATAGAGCAGCCCAGATCCTCCTCTTCCCGAGTGTTTGCCAGGAACTCCTGGCCCCTCCCTCCTGCTGAGTGCCCCATAGCAAGCAGCTTGCTATGGTGGCACCTGAGCCGCTGCTCTGTGTCCAATCAGACACGGAGCTGCGGCTTGGTCCGGCCCCTTTTCTCCCCTCATTGGCTCACTGACTTTGACAGCAGCGGGAGCCAATGGCGCCGCACTGCCATCTCAGCCAATGAGGAGGGAGAGTGCCAGGCAGCCGAGACTGTCCTGCAACATCACTGGATCAAGATGGGCTCAGTCAAGTATTAGAGGGGCTGAGGGGGAGCTGCTACACTCTGTTGGATAACATGTGTCCTAAGAAAAAAATGCAGATTTCTTCCTGATTTCACAGCGCCTTCCGGGGCTCATGTGACTCCTCGGCTCTCTCCTCTCCCCATCTGACAGGTCCAGTGGGAGGGGCTGAGATCTCCCGCTGACATCAGCCGGGAGGAGAGAGCAGAGGAGTCACGTGAGCGCCAGGAGGCGCTTTGAAACCAGGAAGAAGACAGCGCAGCAAGAAGAACTGAAGGATGAACCAGGGGAAGAAAACATCAGCGCAGCAAGAAGAACTGGAGGATGAAGACATCGCCAGAGGGAGAAGAAATTGGAGGCAGAAGAGACGCTGGAGCTGCTTCAATAAAGGAGTTGTCAAAAACCTGAGTGCTGGTTTTATTTCTGTGACACTTTTTTTTGGGGTGAATGGGTAGGGGTACAGTGTATCCCATACTCATTCACATAGGGTGGGGGGCCTGGATCTTCCAGATTCCTATAAGCCCCCCCACCCACAGACCCCAACAACCACCACCCACGGTTGTCAGGAAGAGGCCCTTTTCCCCAACAGCTTCCATGCTGATGGGGAGAAGGGTGGGTGGGTGGGAGGGGCGCAGAGCCACCCCCCCGCCCCAAAGCACCCACCCCCCCCTATGTTGAGGGCATGTGGCTTGGCATGGTCCAGGAGGGAGCGCTTGCTCGTCCCCCCCCCCCCCCTTCCCTGACCTGCCAAGCTGCATACTCGGTTAAGGGTCTGGTATAGATTTTGGGGGATCCCACACTTTTTTTTTTTTGGTGTGGGGGTTCCCCTTAAAATCCATACCAGACTCTTCGGTCTGGTATGGTCTTTGGGGGGAACCCTACGCCTTTTTTTATCAAATGTTGGCAAGGGGTTCCTCCTCAAGATTCCAGACTCTGAAGAGCCTGGTACTGTCGGGATCAAAGTCGGATCCCATTCGTTGAAGTCGGACGGAAGTTGTTGGACATGAAGTCATCCACGGTTGTACGACTGTCGTGTCGTACCTGTGTGAACCTGGCCTTACTTTGAAAGGGACTCTGCCACCATGAAAAAATAAATCTGGCAGTAGGTATAAGACACAGGTACCAGCACACCTGCAGCAGCTTTCATTGCCCCTTTCATTGCCCCATCTATGCCGGAATGCCACACTGTTCTGGCGAAGCTCAATCACTTTCAGGTGGTGTTGGATCTTACCCACTCTTTTCTATCCCCATACACGTCTATAAGCTCATCACTGTGATGACGCATTTACAGAATGTGAAGTTAGCAATGGCATCTCCATGTTTCTCTCAAGAAAGAAAATAAAAGTATTTAATTACCATTTTTTTTAGATCATGTTGCATTTGTGAGCAACAATTGTGTATTTTGTTACTGGAAATATAGATTTCATTAAGATTTGCATTTCCACTTCTCTAGGATTTTAAACGGTCTATCACATCGGCCTGGCGTGAACCAGCCTTTTAGTAGGTTACTGTGTGTGTGTTATCTCTTTACCACTGACAAGTACTGCAGCTTTTCTTAATTGTAAGTCTTTGCATTTCCCTGCAAAATTTTTTTTCTTGTGCAATTTTAAGCAGCAGGAACGATAATAAAATGCTGAAATGCTTGACCTGCCAGTAAAGTTTACTTAATATATATAGTCTTTATTATATATGTTATGAATAAACAGTTTGTTGCTTGCCAGTTTATTGCAATGCAATATACAAAGCCTTCTCCCTATAGTATACTTGCTTGGCTTGCCAAACTTTATTTCATGCAGCTGTTTTTCAGCTCTCTGGGATCCCAATGAAACAGTACCGTTTTCATATTTCCCAAACAATCAGGCTCAGTCTCTAGGGGGAGAGGAACGAGGACAATCGAGGACTCCGATTTGTTGTCGCTTTGCCGGCTTTGTGACTGACAGGCTTTAGCTACGGCATGGAGAATGCAGGGGGGACTGACCCTGCTTCTTGGCCATGTTCTTCTACCCATTGCTCTTAAATCTGCAAACTTCATTTTTATTAGGAGAAATTCCTTCAATGAAATGACTTCTTCACCCCAGAGAGGCCAAGGGACTTCTGCAAGAGGATCTCCTTGTTGAGTTCCAAGCTGACTGGCGGGGCACTGATTTGTGGGAATTTTTATTTTTTTTCTCAAATTGTGAAAATGTAATCATATGTATTTAAAAGCTAAGAAGACTTAAAGGATAACTCCACTTTCGTGGTGAAAAAAATAGCACATAAAGAAAAAATAATATAGCGTATACAATTGTGACACAAGTCATATCGTAATTGAATGTTATTAAAAATGACCTTTCCTTTTCAATCTGCAGCCGCAGTCATTTTCTGAAAATGCAATGCAATATGGGCTGCCTGGAGGTGTTCTATACACAGAATGTATATAGAATAACACCTATATATAGAACATCCCCAGAAACGTAATTTCCTGCTTATGTGATTGGCTCACGAGATTTTCCCAGAAGTCTGCACTAAGATACAAGTCAGATTTCAGACATCCCCTGGAACAAAAATTTTATTGTTGGTGAGATACTTCCAATAGAAACATGTCTAAAGGGATGCAGGCCCAGCAGCTTTCCTTATTAGTGCCCTGCAGGTGCAGCAGCTGATTGAGAATTATGAAACCACTCCCATTAAATGCATTTTCCCACATGAATACAGAGAAACACACAGGAATTTCTTCAGAATAACAAAAGGTAGGAATCTGCAACAAAGTTTGTTTAAATCCTTGTAATGTATATAGATCACCCAGAGGGAAATGTTTGTTTCTGAACAAAAGTGGAGTTATGCTTTAAATAAAAATACTGTGTATATACTCGAGTACAAGCCGTCTCGAATATAAGCCGAGCCACCTAATTTTACCACAAGAAACTGGGAAAACTTATTGACTCGAGTGTAAGCCTAGGGTGAGAAATGCACAGATACTGTAAGTGGCAAAGAGGGTCAACAATGCCCACTTGCAGCCATAGGTCCCCGGAACTTCAAACTCGGTAGTTAAGGGTTCCTAGATGCCCTCTAGCTGCAGCCAAAATGTGGGGTCTCTGGACCCAAAGGGTCCAGAAATGACATTGCTGCAGATGGACACAGTTGACCGACTTTGGGGCCCCGTATCTCAGGGCCACTTGGTGCTAGGAACCCAAAATTTGGTGCGCAAACCCAGCACTACAACATATCCAAAGCTGGGTTTCCTAGCACCAAGTGGCCCTGAGATACGGGGCCCCAAATTTGGTTCGGAAAATGTCAAGCATTTTTCTGCAGCAGAGAATGGCATTTATTGTCATTGAATCGAATTTGGGGCCCCGTATCTCGGGGCCACTTAGTGCTAGGAACCAAGCTTTGGATATGTCGTAGTGCTAGTTCCACTGGGTTTGCACACCAAATTTGGGGTTCCTACCACCAAGTGGCCCCGAGATACGGGGCCCCAAAGTCTGTTTGGAAAATGTCAAGCGGGAGTGACACGATGGCGAATTTTGATTCACTAAAATCAAAAGTGGGAGGGTTTGGGGCGCAGTGCTCTGTGCTCTGAGGACAACGTAAAACAAGCCACTTGGAGCCTCAGGATCTAATCACATGCTTGTTAAAAATTGACAGGCCAAATAGACTTCTTTTAGTCTGGTGCCCCGCACAGTGCACTGCACACACATGGCATTATTTATTTTTAAATAAATTATAACATGACTAACATTTTTTATCAATGTTAAAAGTGTTAGTCATATTATCATTTATTTAAAAATATATCTTTACATAGTAGGTGAGGCCGAAAAAAGACACAAGTCCATCAAGTCCAACCTATGTGTGTGATTATGTGTCAGTATTACATTGTATATCCCTCTATGTTGCGGTCGTTCAGGTGCTTATCTAATAGTTTTTTGTAAAACTATCGATGCCCCCCGTTAAAACCATATTACTCAGAATCCCCAAACATTATATATATACTTTTTCTAACACCCTAGAGAATAAAATGGTGGTCGTTGCAATACTTTTTGTCTTAATGTATTTGCGCAGCGAACTTAAACGCACTTTTTTTGGAAAAAATTCACTTTTTTTAATAAGACAACAGTAAAGTTAGCCGAATTTTTTTTTTTACATATTGTGAAAGATAATGTAAATTGATACCCAACATGTCACTCTTTAGAGTTGCGCCCGCTCGTGAAATGGCGACAAACGTTTACCCTTAAAAATCTCCATATGCGACATTTTAAAAATTCTACAGGTTACATGTTTTGAGTTACAGAGGAGGTCTGGAGCTAGAATTATTGCTCTCGCTCTAACGTGGCGATACCTCACATGTGTGGTTTGAACACCGTTTTCATATGCGGGCACTACTCACGTATGTGTTCGGTTCTGCACGTGAGCTCGGCGTGACAGGGCGCGTTTAAAAATATATGCATTTTTTCTTATTTATTTTACCTTTTATTTTTAATTTTTACACTTCTTCTTTTTTGAAAAAAAAAATTGTGTCACTTTTATTCCTATTACAAGGAATGTAAACATCCCTTGTAATAGAAACAAAGCATGACAGGACCTCTTAAATATGAGATCTGGAGTCAAAAAGACCTCAGATCTCCTATTTACAGAAATAAAATAAAAATAAATTAAATGTCATTTGAAAAAAAAAAAATGTTGCTTTAAGAGCTATGGGCAGAAGTGACGTTTTGACGTTGCTTCCGCCTTGCAATGGTATGGCTATCTTCCCCTCACTTATCTCCCTACCTAACAGGGAGAAGGATGTGATCACCTCCGCCGCCGGCCCCTGTAAGCGGCGGAGGGCACCGAAGAGCAGCGGGGGGCCTCTCCTGCCGCCGATAAAATTGATCTTGCGGCGAAGCCGCAGAGACCACTTTTATTTGAAAGCGGAGCGGCCGCTGAAGAAGAGGATACCGGGGTTATGATAGCTAGCTGCTGCCATAACAACGATATCCCTCTTCAAACAGCCGACGTATAACAACGGCGGGCGGTCCATAAGTAGTTAAGGTTAAACCTCTTTTCTTCTAATTTTAGTGAATGGCCACGTGTCTTATTAAACTCCCTTCCGTGAAAAAGTTTTATCCCTATTGTGGGCTCACCAGTATGGTATTTGTAAATTGAAATCATATCCCCTCTCAAGCGTCTCTTCTCCAGAGAGAATAAGTTCAGTGCTCACAACCTTTCCTCATAACTAATATCCTCCATAACCTTTATTAGCTTTGTTGCCCTTCTTTGTACTCGCTCCATTTCCAGTACATCCTTCCTAAGGACTGGTGCCCAGAACTGGACAGCATACTCTAGGTGCGGCCGGACCAAAGTCTTGTAGAGCGGGAGAATTATCCCTGGAGTTAATCTCCTTTTTAATGTATGCCAAGATTCTGTTTGCTTTGTTATCAGCAGCTTGGCATTGCATGCCATTGCTGAGCCTATCATCTACTAGGACTCCCGGGTCCTTTTCCATCCTAGATTCCCCCAGAGGTTCACCCCTTAGTAAGTAGATTGCATTCATATTTTTGCCACCCAAATGCATTATTTTAAATTTTTCTATGTGAAACCTCATTTGCCATGTAGTTGCCCACACCATTAATTTGTTCAGATCTTTTTGCAAGGTTTCAACATCCTGCGGAGAAGTTATTGCCCTGCTTAGCTTAGTATTGTCCACAAATACGGAGATTGAACTGTTTACCCCATCCTCCAGGTCGTTTATGAACAAATGAAACAGGATTGGTCCCAACACAGAACTACCCATCCCTGACCATTCCGAGTACTCCCCACTTTCCACATCCATGATCAGGTCTGTATTGTTGATAATCAGTAGCTCTAGTAACGCCTTGTTTCTAGTTGGTGTGTCTACCATCTGACCCATGAAATTGTCCTGCAAGACATTTAGGAACTGACGAGCCTTAGACGAATGCGTGGTTCCCTCCGCCCAGTCTATGTCTGGATAATTAAAATCCCCCATTATGATAACACTTCCCATCCTTGCTGCTAATGCAAATTGTGATAGGAGGTCCGTCTCCCCCTCCTCCCTTGGGTTAGGGGGTCTATAGCATACTCCCAGTATTATTTTCCCCTTAGCTTCATCCATTTGGAGCTCTACCCATAAGAATTCCACCTCCTCCCTAGCTCCCTTATTGATGTAATTTCTCACATTAACTTGTACATTATTCTTGATATATAGGCATACCCCTCCCCCTTTTTTACCCTCACTATCCCTGCAATAAAGGGAATACCCTTGAATGGTTGCCAGCCAATCATGAGAGCTGTTGAACGAGGTCTCTGAAATTCTCACAAAATCGAAATCCTCCTCGTTCAACAGTATCTCTAGTTCACCCATTTTGTCCGCCAGGCTCCTGGCATTGGTGAACATGCCACGTAGTTTAGATCGGTCGCATACTATCCTCTTATTGGGTGATCCGCGATTACAAATAAGATGAGGGTTTATGTGCTTTAGTCAACCTACCACTAATGCCCCCAATACTACCCTCTGGAATATGTTCATTGCTGACTATCTCTACCTCTGGACCCCCCCCCCCCCCCCCGTCACCTAGTTTAAAAACCCCTCTAACTTTTCGGCCATCTTCACTCCCAGCAGTTCTGCACCCTCCTCATTTAGGTGCAGTCAGTCCCTTATATAGAACTGGTGACCGTCTGAGAAGTCGGCCCAGTTCTCCAGGAACCCAAACCCCTCCTTACTACACCAGCTCCTCAGCTACTTGTTTACTTCCCTAATCTCCCTCTGCCTTTCTGGTGTGGCTCATGGTACCGGTTGTATTCCTGAAAATACTACCTTGGAGGTCCTTTTCCTCAAATTAGCTCCTAAGGACCTAAAAATCGTTCTTTAGTACACTCCATGTGCCTCTGACTTTGTCATTGGTGCCAACGTGCACCATGAGAGCCGGGTATTCCCCAGCCCCTCCCAGTAATCTGTCCACCAGATCCGTGATGTGCCGAACCCGGGCGCCCGGTAGATAGCATACAGTTCGGAGATTCAGGTCTTTGTCACAGATTGCCCTCTCTGTCCCTCTAAAAATTGAGTCCCCTACCACCAGAATCTGTCTTTTCCTTCGCTTCCCCCCACTCTCACTGGAGGAGTACTTCTCCTGGCAGCTAGAAGAGTCCCTCAGCTCCAGCAGTGCTGGTCCCTGACCGGTTTCACCAATGTCACTCAATGGAGCGTACTAATTGGGATACTCCAGCCCTGGATTGGCCTCCCTGGCACTTCCGCCTCTATCCTTCCTGACTGTCACCCACTATGATTAGCTTTCTTGTTGGCAAACGTTGGGGGGGGGGGGGGGGGGGGCGACACTTATGGACACTTATGGACTGGCCGCCACTCATAATAATACTAGTGACAAATTTTCTGACATTACGGCCTTCTGAAAATGTTAGCCTTTGTTTTTGGTCTCAGAACTTTACGAGTCACTGTCCTGTAATTATCATGCATGAGATAAATCATGCATGATGGGACTTTTCAACATTAAATTGGGATGAATAAATAATAAAACCGTATATAGTACAGTCCTTGTCACAAGCTGCTTAAATGGGGCCGGAGGGTACTTCACCGGTCAGAGAAACAAGAACTATTTGAAAACTCCTCAGCGATGTATGTCTCCCTATAGATACACTTGCTGCTCCATTTCACTGGAGTAATGTGTCCTCATCCTGCGGATGAAGGATGGATTACAGATGATTAAGTACTCTAAAATGCCTGTACCTTTCAGCTTAATGAGAAGCAGGCAACACACTATTTGTCAGCCAGCGATGACAGATGAGCACTTTTTTCTTTCTGGTGTCTCATTTTCCTTGGGCCTTTACAAAAGAGAAAACAACGTCCATCGTTTATGTTAAATGACATTTGGTCAGAGGTTAGCCTGCTTTAAAAGCTAGGTGTTTTATTGTTTTGACACTGCATAGATTCTAGGGGGGAAAAAAAGATGTATGTCCTGTGGGCAAAGAGGTGCAGGAGCCCTTAGCAACCTGATTTCACTAAGGCGTAACTTCAAATAGACCGGGATAAAAAAAACATAAATGCATTTCAGACACATGTACAGTGTTTTTTTTCCAATTTAAATTCAGCAAATCCTTACATATTCTTAAAGTGCAAGTCCAGGCAATTTTTTATTTATTTTTTTTATTTTAGGTTTAGAAAAATAAAAAGTTTGGGCAGGATCTACACTCTAAATGGTATATGCTTTGGTTCCAGCTTTGTGCTGAGAACATTACAGGGGCAGCTGTATTGACTGGCTGCCATACTAATCCTCTGTCTTCTAAAGCAGCCCATAGACGGAACGAATTTCTTTTTTGCAACCTCCCGCCGGGAGAAAACGGTGATTATTGCTAGTGGCTATACCAGCTGCTAGCGATAATCACATGCAAAATCCAGCAGGCAAGTTGTACCCAAGTTGAACGATTAACAATCTTTGTATATTTAACCTGCCCATGCATGGTTCCTGCTGAACCGGCCGAGATTTAAACCATCTATGGTCAATCTAAGTTACTAATCTGGAGCAAGTATGAGTTGAAGTTTTTTTACTTAACCCACAACAGGGGTTAATCCTCTGCATAATGTAAAAAAAGGCTGTTTGATCCTGTATGCCCAGATCCTCCCCTTCTTCCACTGACTCCAGAACAGATCTGAAAAAGACAGAGCCTTTGGAGTCAGGCTGCACATGCTCAGTTTGGTGTGTATTGATAAAGAGTTTTTTCTTTCTTGGGAGAGTGCATGTGATCAGCACAGGGCCAATCAGCACTTTCCAGACAGGGGGTCAGGGGTCCTGGATCCTGATAGGACAGCTCATTGCAGTATGAAAACTCCTCCTACAAGCTTTACTAGGAACTGATAGAAGTCACACGACTGCTATATACTGCTGATGAGAAAAGGTATTTAGCAGTTTATATTTACTAAAATAAGTGCATTTACATGTTCTGTGTACTGTGGGAGACCAGATATTGTGAATGCAGGGTCCTGGGTTTAGTAACACTTTAAAAGGGGAATTCCAGCCTAATCTTAAATACTCTTAACCCCCCCCCCCCCAACTACTATGCTGACTAACCTGTGCAAGAAAGATGTATATACTTACCTATTTTTAGCTCGCTCAGGTCCAGTCACATGACCTCCCTCCAAAGTGTGATAATCCATGGTAGTCACCAGAACTACTATCCCCATTGGAAGATTTTACCTTTATTCCTGTATTTTCTCTCACTTTCCCTCATGGTGATGATAGCAAACATGACAAAAAGAGAGGATGAGACTCCATTAGAGGGGTACAGACACATTTTTTTTTTAAATGATAGACAAAGAACCTGTATATAAGAAGAAAAAGGGATGTCTTGACTCCAAAAACAATAATAAATACCATACACCTAGAAAGAACTTCAGGTGTCTGTCAAAATGCAAGAAAGAAACTTACATTTTAAAAATATATTTAAAAAACGATACATTTGTTTAGCCAAATATCCCCTAGAATGATAATGGAATCCCAAAAGCATTTAGAAACATATAAAAAGCAACAAAGCCAGTAACTATATGACCGTTAAAACCCAATGACCTATATCTATATCTGTGGTCTCCAAACTGTGACCCGCGGGCTGGATGTGGTCTTTGCTTGCCATTATCTGACCCTTGACAGCACCATTCCTCCCATAGACACCAATGATGGGTCACTATTCCTCCCATAGACACCAATGATGGGTCACTATTCCTCCCATAGACACCAATGATGGGTCACTATTCCTCCCATAGACACCAATGAGGGGTCACTATTCCTCCCATAAACACCAATGATGGGTCACTATTCCTCCCATAGACACCAATGATGGGTCACTATTCCTCCCATAGACACCAATGATGGGTCACTATTCCTCCCATAGACACCAATGATGGGTCACTATTCCTCCCATAGACACCAATGATGGGTCACTATTCCTCCCATAGACACCAATGATGGGTCACTATTCCTCCCATAGACACCAATGAGGGGTCACTATTCCTCCCATAGACACCAATGATGGGTCACTATTCCTCCCATAGACACCAGTGATGGGTCACTATTCCTCTCATAGACACCAATGAAGGGTCACTATTCCTCCCATAGACACCAATGATGGGTCACTATTCCTCCCATAGACACCAATGATGGGTCACTATTCCTCCCATAGACACCAATGATGGGTCACTATTCCTCCCATAGACACCAATGATGGGTCACTATTCCTCCCATAGACACCAATGATGGGTCACTATTCCTCCCATAGACACCAGTGATGGGTCACTATTCCTCCCATAGACACCAATGATGGGTCACTATTCCTCCCATAGACACCAATGATGGGTCACTATTCCTCCCATAGACACCAATGATGGGTCACTATTCCTCCCATAGACACCAATGAAGGGTCACTATTCCTCCCCTCTACACAAATAATGGCACACCATTCCTTGCACTAAAACTAATGACGGGGCAATGTTTGCACCCACTGATGCCAGTGTGTTTTCTACTTACTGTCTACAGTCCCCCCCTAAAGCCCAATGGACCGTAAACTAGCCCTTTGTTTAGAAAGTTTGAAAAGCTTTGATCTATATCCCAGCAATAAGGATAAGAGCTTAGGGATAGGCATATTTTCAATTGGAGCCAATCTTGTAAGCAGCTTGAAGCTCAGTTACATCGACTCAACCTGAGAACATGTTTAATAAACACATACGCTATATTGCCAAAAGTATTGGGACGCCTACCTTTACATGAACTTTAATGGCATGCCAGTCTTAGTCTGTAGGGTTCAATATTGAGTTGGCCCACCCTTTGCAGCTATAACAGCTTCAACTCTTCTGTGAAGGCCGTCCACAAGGTTTAGGAGTGTGTCTATGGGAATGTTTGACCATTATTCCAAAAGTGCATTTGTGAGGTCAGGCACTGATGTTGGACGAGAAAGCCTGGCTCATAGTCTCCGCTCTAATTCATCCTTAACGTGTTTTATTGTGTTGAGGTCAGGACTCTGTGCAGGCCAGTCAGGTTCCTCCACCCCAAACTCGCTCATCCATGTCTTTATGGACATTGCTTTGTGCACTGGTGTGCAGTCTTGTTGGAACAGGAAGGGGCCATTCCGAAACTGTTCCCACAAAGTTGGGAGCCTGAAATTGTCCAAAATGTCTTGGTATGCTGATGTCTTAAGAGTTCCCTTCACTGGAATTAAATGGGCCAAGCCCAACCCCTGAAAAACAACCCCACACCATAATCCCCCCTCCACCCAATGAGACATGGATGAGCGAGTTTGAGGTGGACGAAGTTGACTGGCCTGCACAGAGTCCTGACCTCAACCCGATAGAACACCTTTGGGATGAATTAGAGCGGAGACTGCGAGCCAGGCCTTCTTGTCCAACATCAGTGCCTGACTTCACAAATGCGCTTCTGGAAGAATGGTCAAACATTCCCATAGACACACTCCTAAACCTTGTGGACGGTCTTCCCAGAAGAGTTGAAGCTGTTATAGCTGCAAAGGGTGGGCCAACTCAATATTGAACCCTACAGACTAAGACTGGGATGCCATTAAAGTTCATGTGCATGTAAAGGAAGGTGTCCCAATACTTTTGGTAATTTAGTGTATAATGCATCCACAAGATGACTGATGCCTAACTTAGACCCAATCCCAATATGATAATTGACGGCTAACCAAACCAAACAGCAGATGGCAAATATGCTTGGGATACAAAACTAAGGCAATAGCTACCACACCACATCTAGTATGTTGCCTAGTTGGCCCAGCTGTAGGGCATACAGTTTTAATTAGCAGGAGAGCCATATCATACTAGTATGTAGCCATCAAAGGAATACAAATGAGTCCTTGAAGTAAATCAAGTATAACTTATAGAGATGTATGTTGCCAGCACAAGCGCAATCCCCAAGGTTGTCTGTAGCATCAAACAAGGTCCCAGGCCATGGCAAGACCCCCCCCCCCCACCCCACGTATTATCTTCAGTTTTAACTCTCTAAATTTTGAGAGCCTCCATAGTAGGAGCACATACTGTATACAGTAATGGATAGATTGAGGGCAGGTTTGCCTGGAGGGAGCCCGCCCCTGCTTGAAGGTACAGGGACACCCAGCAAATAGTCTGCTTCTCATAATTATGAAACCACTCCCATTAGACCCACACTGCACAGACAAACACACATGGATTTCTTCAGAATAACAAAAAGTAGGAATCTGCAACAAAGTTTGTTATAATTTTTGCAATGTACATAGATCACCCAGAGGGGAAGATCTTTTTCTCAACAAAAGTGGAGTTACGCTTTAACCACTTGCCGACCAGCCGCCGCAGAATGGCACGGTGGGGCGAAATGACTGCTCGCCCTCGGAGCTGCTGCGAGTGCCCGGCGGTCGCGATCGCTGGTGACACACCGAGAACCGGGATCTGTGTGTGTAAACACACAGTTTGCGGTTCTCTAAGGGGAGAAGAGACTGATCGCCTGTTCATACAAAGTATGAATCTGCGATCTGTCATCTCCCCTACACATTCCCCTCCCCCCTTCAGTTAGAACACAGAGAGGGAACACAATTCACCCCTTGATCGCCCCCTAGTGTTAACCCCCTTCCCTGCCAGTGTCATTTTTACAGTATCTAGTGCATTTTTATAGCACTCATCGCTGTATAAATGGCAGTGGTCCTGAAAATGTGTCAAAAGTGTCCGATGTTTCCGCCATAATGTCGCAGTTCCGATAAAAATCGCAGATCGCCTTCATTACTACTAAAAGAAAAATGATAATAAAAATGCTATAAATCTATCCCCTATATTGTAGACGCTATAACTTTTGCGCAAACCAATCAATATACGCTTATTGCGATTTTTTATTACCAAAAATATGTCGAAGAATACATATCGGCCTAAACTGAGAAAAAAATAGCTTTTTTAAAAAAAAAATGGGGATATTTAGTATAGCAAAAAGTACAAAATACAGCTTTTTTTCAAAATTGTCGCTCTTTTTTTGTTTATAGCGCAAAAAATAAAAACCGCAGAGGCGATCAAATATCACCAAAAGAAAGCTCTATTTGTGGGGAAAAAGGACGTCAATTTTGTTTGGGTGCAGCGCCGCACGCCCGCCCACTTGTCAGTTAAAGTGACGCAGTGCCGTATCGCAAAAAAATGGCCTGGTCATTCAGCAGCTAAATCTTCCGGGGCTGAAGAGGTTAATTGTCCAGTTTCAGACTGAGGGGAGGTGTGATACCTGTATGTTACTTGGACAGATGTATCCGAGCTATTACCTCCTGTGTAATGCCTGGTGAGCCTCAAGAACGCACCACTCAGCCTGGGAAGTCTCTGCAAACCTCCATGTAATCCATGCAAATAAGGCAGAAAGGCTGGTACCATGGAAGTCGGCTAAACCACTGTTTTATTATTGCATGTGAACAACAGTCAAAAAAGCCAATGCGTTTCGGCCATCAGCCAATATTAAAGCCTGATGGCTGAAACGGGTTGGCTTTCTTGACTGTTGATCACATGCAATAATAAAACGATGTTTTAGCCGACTTCCATGGCACCAGCCTTTCTGCCTTATCTGTATGTTACTTCACTGCAGCAGAGACAAATCAGACCACCCGCCCTAGTATACAAGGTTGTGCTTTTGCTGCAGAACTGTATAAGTTTCATAACTGGATGGACGGAAATACAACATATTTTTGCAAAAAAAAAACGCTCTTATAAATGTATTTCGTCTGTATGTTTAGCCGTTTGCCTGTAATTCAGCTTTAATTGCTAGTTCCGTGGACTAGGCAGAGTATTTCTGCCGTAGCATACAGCGCGCCCCGTGTTGCAGCACTATTACGCTAATTCCCCCCATTTTCTCTTTTGCCTTTTTGACCCTTTCACCGATTCCAACGCTGGATTAGATTAGGTTGTGTCTGTTAGCAATTTCACAGCCAAAAATGAATTGCAACGCTCCTATTTAAAAGAGCAATAAAACTTTGCTCACGCTCATTACTCAGTCAGCCTGAAATGCTAATCAAATAGGCTATCTGACTGCCTCTGGATTAGCTCTAATTTTTTCACAGCAGAAAAAAAAAGGGGGTCTTATTGTGTAATTGTAGATTTTTAGAGTCAATAGCCGCTCAGGATTCTGCCAGAAAGATTAGTAACAGCTGTTTTCTGTGATTGGAGATAGCGTACATTTTCACTTACAGTTCTCCGATGACATTTCAATTAGCCGTCTACACCCTTCCTAATAGTCAGGGAAGATTTTTAAATCCTGAGATTCCAGGCCTATGTAACATAGTAAGGCAGAAGAGCAGAATAATCATGTATGCAGTACGGATTGTCATAGGCTTATGCCCCATACACACGATCGGATTTTCCGACCACAAATGTTGGATGTGAGCTTGTTGGCTGAAAGCCCGGCCGTGTGTATGCTCCATCGAACATTTGTTGTCGGGCTTTCCGCCAACAAATGTTGGCTAGCAGGTTCTCAAATTTTCCGCCAACAAAATTTGTTGTCGGACTTTCCGATCGTGTGTACACAAGTCCGACGCACAAAAGTTCACGCATGCTCGGAATCAAGCAGAAGGAGCCGCACTGGCTAATGAACTTCCTTTTTCTCGGCTCGTCGTACGTCTTGTATAGGGGTGCAACGGGTCAAAAAATTCATGGTTGGGACCATTCCCCGGATCAGAGTCACGGATCGGATCATTTTTGGATCAGCGAAAAAAAAAAGACAAGACAAATAAACATAAGTTTTGTCTTTTTGTTTATTAACACTTTTAAATTACTTGATCTCCCCCACTGTAATATCCACGTCATCTCCCCCACTGTAATATCCACGTCATCTCCCCCACTGTAATATCCACAATCTCCCCCACTGTAATATCCACAATCTCCCCCACTGCTGTAATATCCACAATCTCCCCCACTGCTGTAATATCCACGTCATCTCCCCCACTGTAATATCCACGTCATCTTCCCCACTGCTGTAATATCCACAATCTCCCCCACTGCTGTAATATCCACAATCTCTCCCACCGCCGGGTGTACCAAGATGGCCGCTGCTCCGGAGCTAGGCCGAAGTCGCAGCCTTTCCTAAGACCGAGGCAGCGGAGCGCTCCGCGGATCGCATGGTGTGCCGATCCGAACAGGTTGACCCGTGCGGATCACGGATCGGTGACAATCCGTTGCACCCCTAGTCTTGTACGTCACCGTGTTCCCACGTTCGTAATTGTTGGCCAACATTTGTGTGACTGTGTGTATGCAAGACAAGTTGGAGCCAACATCCTTCGAACAAAATTCCACGGTTTTGTTGTCGCAAAGTCTGATCGTGTGTACGAGGCATTAGATTTACAGAACTAGTATGCAGTGCAGTCCTGCTTCCATCCGTCTCTTCTCAGGTATTGTCCATTTTCCCATACCGGTATCTTCTGATAGTGAGGATTATTACATATTATAACATAAAGTTCAGGATTTTCATTTTAAGGAGGACCTTCCACCCCAGTACCCCAGTCTCTCCTTTGTAAACATTTAAACCTGACTAGGGGGGGAAATAAACATCTATACTTACCTATATCCTTGTGACTTTTTTTTTTAATACTTACCTATTTTTGTCTTCCCTTTTTGCTGTCTGGGCCCATATTCCCACGCCGCCGCTTTAAAAATGCCCATGATGCTGCGCATGCACGAGAGGAAGCACATAGGCCTATGACACTACAGGTATCTGCTGGGTGGGTTAACCCTTCCCTGAAATATCGGGGAGTATTTTTTTTCTCCTCAACAGGTGTCTGTACTGTCATACAGTACATTTGTGAGATGAAGAGCATGACATCATGCACTTCATTTCACGCATGCGCAGTATGACAATAGTGCAAGATCACGCAGTTTAGATATGGGATTTCCCTGAAGGCAGTTTTGACATTTCTTTCCCAGGGGTGATGGATGTGGCCGGAGCTACCTCATCACTGGAAGTAGAATAAGAAAAAATGTAAGTAAAGCAATAGTAAAAAAAAAAAAAAAAAAAAAAAAAAGCATGTCTCCATGCTTTATTTTGCTAAGAACTCCCTACCCCAATCTGTCTGTTATCTCCTACTCTGTCCACTTTTAGGAAATCCCTGAAAACCCATCTCCTTCAAGTGGTTGTAAACCCTAGGACAAAAAAAAAACACCTGCAAGACAAAGGCATATTGAGCTAGTATGCATAGCATACCAGCTCTTTATGAATGAATTACCTGAGATTGAAGCCCCTGCAGCTGTCCTCATACACTGCTCCGGCGGCTGACATTGCTCCCGGAGTTACTTCCGGGTATCGCGGGCTCCCACGCTGTGATTGTCCAGAGCCGCAATGACGTCCCTCTAGCGCATGAGCACGGGAGCCGCCGGTAACGGCACACTCACTGAAGCTTCAGTTTGCTTCAGTGTGCATGTGCCGATAACGTCACATACAAATACAGGCGATATCTCCTAAACCGTTCAGGTTTAGGAGATATGCAGGGTAGCTACAGGTAAACCTTTATTATAAGCTTACCTGTAGCAAAAACGGAGCGCATTCGGCGCAATATAAATCCCATATCAAATCAAAATCAAAAAAGTGTGTTGTAAGGGTTTACAATCACTTTCAGGGAGGCCTATCCTGCCTTCAGCTAACAACTGAATCTTCTACACCCCTCATCAATTCATCGCTCACAGTTCTACCTTTTGTTTCACCAGCCTTTCCCTATTAGATTGTAAGCTGGGAGTAGCAGGGCCCTCCTAACCCTCTTGTATTGAATTGTATTGTTGCTGTATTGTCTCTCTTCATATTGTAAAGCACTGTACAAACTGTTGGAGCTATATAAATCCCGTATTATAATAATAATAATTATACCTTGAAAAACTGCCCTCAACATTTCTGGTCGTGGCCATCTTGAGTAAGGGCAGATGATTCATGTAGCATTTATTTCCTGGAATCCATCTGCCCTTAGCTCAAACATGCATGCAGAAGGGTATGCTTCACTGAGAAAGCCCCTCCCCCCTCCTGGGGGCTCTTCGGGATGTATGACATCATTTACCTAGGCATTAAAACCAAAAAGCAACTTAAGAAATGAAAAAAAAAAGGTTCAAAACAAGTAAATATGATATACTTTGCTGTCTTTTTACTAATGCTAGCAGCATGAGGATTAAAAATGGCCAATGTTGATTTAGAGAGTGAAGTTTCGCTTTAAGTACATTCATGCTAGTTAATGGGCAGGTGTAATGCTTACAGGTGCTTATTACCTCTTGATATGTTAGACCAGCTTTTCTCAATTTATATACCCCCAAAGAAACCCCTAAAATAATTTTCAGGTATCGGGGAACCCAGACTAGCCATTTAATCAGGGGACAATAGCAAAAATACCACTTTACATTGGTGGTCAGTAAGGAGGATGCAACCCATACAGTGGTAGTCAGTAAGGAGGATGCATCTCTTACAGTGGTGGTCAGTAAGGAGGATGCAACCCTTTTGCCGCATACAGACGATCAGACATTCCGACAACAAAATCCTGGATTTATTTCCGACGGATGTTGGCTCAAACTTGTCTTGCATACACATGGTTGCATAAATGTTTGTCGGAAATGCCGAACGTCAAGAACGTGGTGACGTACATCACATATGACGAGCCGAGAAAAATGAAGTTCAATAGCCAGTGGGGCTCTTCTGATTGATTCCGAGCATGCGTGGAATTTTGTGTGTCGGAATTGTGTACACACGATCGTAATTTTACGGATTTTGTTGTTGGAAAATTTGAGAACCAGCTCTCAGATTTTGTTGGTCGGAAATTCCGACAAAAAATGTCCGATGGAGCCTACACACGGTCGGAATTTCCGACAACAAGCTCACATCGAACATTTGTTGTCGGAAATTCTGATGGTGTGTACGCGGCATTACAGTGGTGGTCAGTAAGGTGGATGCAACCCATACAGTGGTGGTCAGTAAAGAGGATGCAACCCATACAGTGGTGGTCAGTAAAGAGGATGCAATCCATACAGTGGTGGTCAGTAAGGAGGATCCACCCCCTACAGTGGTGATCAGGATGCAAAAGATAATTGGCGTTATACTGCTGACTTTGCTGAATGGCTCTGGTCCTGGAACTCGGCAGGCACCATCAAATGGGAGGTCATCAGCCACAGTTCAAGGTACCCGTAGCAACTTCTGGAGGAACCATAGGGTTCCATGGAATCCTGGATGAGAATGACTTCCTTAGACAATGCCCTAAGTGATATTTTTTGAATGACCTAAAAAAAATACAAAGATATAACAAGGTATGAAACCTAAAATCTAACCTGTTATCCTCTAGAAAACCAAAATAATTTTGTTAATTAAAATTTCACCATTTGTGAATGCATGTCTCTCCTAATGAAAGGCAGATGCAAGAATATTGTGGAGTATATTTTGACAGGCTTACTTATTTTTATTTTATTTTTGCCATGCTTTTTATTTTATTTTTACTTTTTTATTTTTAATCGGATAATTTTTATTGAAAGGTTTTTCATTTTGTTTCTCATCAAAGTTTATTGTGAAAGAAAACAAGAGATGCATCTGTGGAGTCGCAGCTCCACATAGTATTATACAGTGTTAGATATAACATCAGAAATATCATTGAACATCAGTTACATTACAAGAGTTGGTGTCAATTGTTTAAACTTGTACAACTGTAAGTCTTAATAAAGCAGATATCAATGATTATCATTCGTGGATTCTGTATAGTTATTTATAGAAGAAGAATAGTTGGAGAAGGAAAAAGGAAAAGAAAGATAGGAAAAGGGTAATAAGGATTAAGCCTTCAGTTTAAGTTAATGGGAATCACTGTTCCTCACTTGACTGCTTTTCAATATTTAGATTGTCATATGAGAATTAATTCTTAACCAGAACCTATTTCATAGCATCCAAATATGCCTGTGAGTATTTATATATAAGCCAAGGTGACCAAGTTTTGTGAAATCTTTCCACATTTTCTCCTGCTTGTGCGGTAGTCTCTTCCATCTCGTAAAACTCCCCTATCTTATTGAGCCATTCCTGTATGGATGGGATTTTTGTAGATTTCCAGTACAGTGGGATGACTGCTTTGGCTGCATTTAAAAGATGTTTGGTAAGTGAATGTTTATACCTCTTGATGGGGAATTCCGTGACATGCAGGAGACATGCTGCTGCGTCTAACTTTAATTTTGTTTCTGTTATTAAGTATATCATCTCTCTGACCTTTGTCCAGAATGTGTTCAATATTGGGCACTGCCACCAAATGTGGAGCAATGTTCCTTTGTCAGAGTTACAGCGCCAGCAAGTATCCGAGTGGTCTGGAAACCAGGAGTGTAGTTTTACTGGTGTGGCATACCATTGAGTAAGTAATTTGTATGCTGTTTCTTGAGTTTTTGTGCTCAGGGAGCATTTATGAGCAAAAACACATGCTTTCATCCATTGTGAAGTCGTCATTGGAATACCCAGTGCCCATGACCAGCTCTCTCTGAGATCCCCCTCTCCCTTGTCCTCCCCATTTTGGATCCAGCGGTATGCTAGTGATGTCACTTTAGAGATGGGTTCCTCTGTCTGACAGATTGACTCTAATTCTGTTAGTGGTCTGACGAAATTTTGTTTTCTTTGTGTTCTATTAAGGAAGCTGCGGCATTGGAAATAAGTCCAAAGCTGTAGGTCAGGTAGTTTGTTTGTATGTTTAAGATCTGTGAAGTCCCTAAACTCTTGATTGTGAAAACATTGAGAAGCTAGTAGGGGTTTATTTGTGTCGTTCGCTTGGAGTGATCGGTTCCCCATTCCTGGTGGGAAATTGGGGTTATTTTGTAGTGGGGTGAGCGGACTGAGAAGTGACGAGAAGTTGGTAAGTTTCGTTAACTTGTGAAAGATTGTTAAGGTGGCGCCCACTAAGGGATGTAACCTCATCTCCGCTGGGAGACTACTCCACCGAATCCATGGTGAGTATTTAATTGGTGTATGGCTCAATTTTTCCTCAATTTCTACCCAATCTTTGAATGTAGAGTGGCAGTGCCAGTCTATTATCCTAGTTATATGAGAGGCCATATAGTACGCACGGAAGTCTGGGATTCCCATTCCCCCTTTGTCTTTGGGCTTAGTAAGTCTAGAAAATCTCACTCTAGGTTTCTTGTGAGCCCAAATAAATTTCGTTTGAGTTGTATGAAGCACTTTGAAGAAGTTTTGGGGAATTTTTATCGGCAAATTTCTAAATAGATACAGTACTCTTGGTAAAATGACCATTTTACATATAGCTGCCCAACCGAACCAGGATAAACCTTTTGAGTGCCAGTTTTGTAAGTCTGAGCATATTGTTTTCAGTAAGGGAGTGAAATTATATTCAAAAATTTGAGATAATTTAGGGGTCAACCATATTCCTAGATATTTAAGCGCTGTGTTTACCCATTTAAAGGGGCAGTTTGATTGGATAGGATCTAATTTATTTGTGGGTATCGAGACATTTAAAATTTCCGACTTGGTATAATTAATTTTAAGATTTGAGAAATACCCAAAGATAGAGAACTCTTTCATCAAGGAGGGGAGTGAAATATGGGGGTTCGTTATGAAGAACAACAAGTCATCCGCATATGCCGCCACCTTGTATTCTTTTTTCCCCACCTCGAAGCCCTGTATTGACCTCTCTGCTACAATCCGTCTGACAAATGGCTCTAAGGTTAGGATAAACAGCAGGGGCGAGAGAGGGCATCCCTGTCTCGTCCCGTTTTTGATTTCAACTGTGTTTGAAAGGGAGCCATTGATCTTCAGCTGCGCAGAAGGGTTTTTATAGAGCGTAGAGATCCAAGACATCATATTGTTTCCCAAGCCAATGAACCTGCATGTTTCTAGCATGAAATCCCAGGCTACGCGGTCAAAGGCCTTCTCCGCGTCCATGGACAGGAGAAGGCCTTCGAATTTCCGCATCCCCGCAGCATGCATCAAATTGAGCGTTTTGGTAACATTATCTCTGGTTTCTCTTCCTGGCATGAATCCTGCTTGCTCGCCGCCTATCAATTTGTGAAGTAAAGGTTTCAGTCTGTTTGCTATTATTTTTGACATCAATTTCACATCAATATTCAGCAGCGAAATTGGCCTGTAGCTTGCGCATTCTGTCAGGTCCTTGTTTGGCTTGGGAAGAATTGTAATATGTGCCTTAAGGAAATCCGCCGGGATCTCCCTGGGCTTAGACATGTAGTTCAGTGCCTTTAGTAATGGTCCCAGTAGAGTTTCCTGGAATGTTTTGTAATAAATTGCTGTAAAGCCGTCCGGACCCGGACTTTTCCCTGTCTTTAGGTGTTTGATCACTTGTTGTAGTTCACAAGTTTCTATGGGATTTTCTAGTTGGGTAATATCTTCAGTTGACAATGAGGGAAGTTTAGAGTCTATCAGATATTGACGTATGGCATGTAATCTTGTTCCTTGAATTGAGCTAGGTTTCTGTGGGTTGGGTAAGTTATACAAGGATGTGTAATAATTATGAAAATGGTGTGCAATTTTTTCGGTAGTGATGTCTAGTTTCCCTTCTTTTGTTCGTATGCCTGAGATATTTTGTTGTGTTTTCGCGTTTTTTATGGCTCTTGCTAGTAGGCTGCCTGTTTTGTTGCCTTGTTCGTAGTAGATTTTTTTTCTAAAAAATAGGAATCTTTTAGCTCTTGTGTCAAAGATTTGTTGGAGTGATTTTCTATGGTTTAAAAGTTCAATTGCCGTATGTTCTGTCAGGGATTGTTTATGTAGGGATTCTAGGGTGCGAATCTTCTCTGTCAAGGATTTAATTTCATTTTCCCTCTCTCTTTTGCGGTGGGCGCCCATTCTAATGAGTTCTCCTCTGATTGTGCATTTATGTGCTTCCCATAATGAAAGGGGGTTGATGTCTGGTGTGGAGTTAGTTTTGAAGTAGTCTGATAGTGATGTCGCTATTTGGGGGAGTGTAGTTGGATCTGTTAACAGTGCCGAATTTAATCTCCAAGTGTTTGTTTTGGGTCGGTGTTCTGTGAACCTCAATGACATTGAGATTGGGGCATGATCTGAAAAGGTCTGTATCCCTATTTTAGCTCCAGAGACTATATCTAAGTCTCTTTGTGATATAAAGACATAATCTATTCTTGAGTATCTGCAATGGGGAATGGAGTAGAAGGTGTAATCTTTTCCCTCGGGATTGATAAATCTCCAAGAGTCTATTAATTGAAGCGAGTTCAGTAATGTTTTGATTTGTTTGAGTATTTTGTATGTGATATAGGTTTTGCCTGTGGACGTATCACTGAGAGGATTCAATGGGACATTAAAGTCCCCACCTAGAATGATACATCCCGAGCCAAAATCCTTGAGTTGTCCAACAATTTTACGGCAGAAGGTAAGGTGTGCCGTGTTGGGGAAATAAACGTTTGCTAGTGTAATAGGCTTACCGCAGCAGTTCCCTTTCAGGAATATGAACCTTCCTTCTGGATCTATGAGTTTGTCAGTTAATTCAAAGGAAGCCTCCCTACCAATGAGTATGGACACTCCCTTGGATTTTGCTAAGTCATTCGTTGCATGGTATGCTTGTGTAAAGAATGAGTCTGTCATTTTGGGGATTTGTTGAGTTTTGAAGTGTGTTTCCTGTAAAAACACAAAACGTGGTTTACCTTTTTTGAGTTCCCTCAAGAGGGTCCTGCGCTTTTCAGGAATGTTCAGGCCCTTCGTGTTGTGAGAGATTATTGTAGGTTCATGTCCTAGGGATGAGTACGCCATCTTGAGGGTTCAGAGAGGTGTCAAGACAATAGCTGGAGAGATAACTGAAGTTTCCAATGAATTATACTTTACCCCTTAAAAGGTATAGGTAAAAAGAAATGAGGAAAAGAAAACAAGGAACTAGTACCCTGAAAGTGAGAGCACTTAAAAAGTAAGAGTGAGATAATGTAATCTCCTTGGAGACCCAATGGGGCCAAGGTAGTATGTTAGTGCCTCCTGCCAGGAAAATCTTCTCCTGTCAAGGGGCACTTTGTCGGAGCGTGATTGGCAGCCGCCTAATCACTTTGGTTATTTCAACCAGTCAAATTAGATTAAACTGAATTAAAAAAAAAATATAACACTCAATTAGTGAGCAATAACCGGCAGCAGCCATAGTAAACATATTGTAAACATTAATGGTCAATAATGCACCCTATTAGCAACAATGAAGAAGCATACAACCTCCCCTGATCTCTTTGACCCAGATGACTTTACAGGTAGAGATGTCGATGAGTTGTTTGATCATTTCTCTGTTCTCCTGGGAGATTTCAAGGCCCCCCTCCAAACGGGGGTATCATCTTGTCGTCTTCCCTTTTGGAGATGGATTTAAATTAAACCTATAATTTGCATTTTACTTTGCTTTTTTTTTTTTTTTTTTTTTTTGAGTTTTAAAGATATTTCTTTCATCGACATTTCTATAATCAATGCTTGCTGGAGTGAGATATTGACAGTTGTGCTTCAAGAACTGCACAAACCCATTAGTATTAACTATTCTGATTTGTTTGCCTTACAACCATATTTTATCTATAGAATTGGCCTAGGCCATCATGGGGGGTAAAAGCAACAATCCCCATAAACATAAATTCCTACTAAAACTGCTGAGCTATATGAACTGGTACTTAATGTGTTGTTGATTCTTGATGTGAAGTTCCATTCTATCAGATAAATCGAACCAGCCGAAGTGTCCCAGAATGTTGATGTCAGCAAGTATTAACTTTGGGGTCAGCATTCAAAGTGTCATTTCAGGAAAGATGCTCGTCTTCTTCCATGTGTAGTGTGGTTTTCTGTGGACATTTTCAGGCTTCTTCAGAGCCCCTGGGAGTATGAGGTCTGTTATTTGGAGTCCCCGCTTGTGAACCTCCAGGGCGTGCTGATTTCATCTTCTTGGAGATGCGTTTATCAGGTGATGAGAAGGGGGATCTTTCCAGTGGAGGTAACATGAATTCCTGATACCACTCTGGCAATTCTACCCGTTCTATATGTAACGCTTGGCAAAAATCTGGGAGATCTTCTGGTGATCGCAAGATATGCTGTCTTCCATTTTGGTTCACTAGGAGTGCAAATGGGAATCGCCATGAGTAGCGGAGATCCTTTTCTCTCAGCTTGTCTAGTAATGGTCTAAGAGCTCTGCGGTTCTTTAGAGTGATCTGAGACAGATCATGAAATAGCATGATGGTTTCTCCATTAAAGACTATCTGATCATTCCTGCGTGCTTTCCTCATGATGTCTTCTTTTAAAGCAAAGCTCTGTAAACAGCATATGATGTCACGTGGTGGCATATTGTCAGGGCCTCTTGCTCTGAGTGCTCTGTGAGCCCTTACAAATTCAATGTCTGTCTCCTCTGGTCTTTCTAGCAGGCTGTTAAAAACCCTCTGTAAAGCTGGTGTTATTTGATCAGCCTCCACGGTCTCTGGGATCCCCCGCACCCTAATATTGTTCCTTCTGCCTCTGTTATCCAAATCTTCGAGGTGTTTGTTGATCTCTATAAGTTGTTGGGACTGTGTCTGTGTAACTCTGTCCAGGCGATGTAAAGCCTTATCCCTGCATCTGCCTGCATGTTCTGCCGTGGCCATCTTGTCAGTGAGGATCAACATGCTGGATTTTAGATCCGTTATCGCCGCCGAAAAGGTGGCTTTTATGTCAGCTGCAAAGCCTGACATGCCGGCATATGTCAGGGGGAGGTCGGAGTGGGGTGTAATCCTACCGTTCTCCTCAGCCGCTGATTGAGAGTCCTCACTGAAGTCGTCCTCCATTACATGCGGCGGCGCCATCTTGGCTCCTAACAGGCCTTCTCGTGCAGGCGGGGGATTCCGGAACAGATCTTCAATGTTCCTTCCCTGATAAGCTGCCGATGTGCGGCGTGATCTCGTGCGGGGTGTCCCTGTGTTCCTCTTGCTCATTATCGAGTGCTTTGGGTGCAAGGTGACGGGTTAGGGCTGCCTGGATGCCGGAGCTCTTGTTTCAAGCGTCCATCGCTGTTGCGCGCCAAGCCACGCCCCCGGTTTTTCATTTTGAAGTAAAATTCTTTTTAACAAGAATTTTCCCATAAAATTACATGGGAGTATGTTATATATGTTGTTTACCGGTAAAAACCTCCCTTCTTTAGACATCCAAAGTCCTGAGACTGCTGTTGGGATCCGCCATCTTGGATGTGATGTCAGAAGCCTCAGCAGACTCACAGATGTCATTCAAGTGACCCTCTATATCAGTGGTTCTCAACCTGGGGGTCAAATGATGATTTGACAGGGGTCACGGAATCTTGGGCTGTTCCTGAAGCCAGCACTGCTCTCCCAGCCTTTTTGTGGCCGCCCAGCACGGCTGTTCGTAGAGCCGCAGCTTCCCACTCAGCCTCTTCGCATCCGCTCATTCAGTTCATGGCATGACTGGGGGGCAGAGACTAGAGGTCAGCTGATTGGTGAGGAATGTGAAGTGGTAGGGGCCCTATCTCCTGATTTCGGCATAGGTTTCACTGCTACGAGACACCACAAAGTCGGAGACACAGTGAGTAACTCTACCTGTGATTATAGTTGCCATTAAAAGTCCACACAACAGTTCTCAGATCAGCAGATGACCTTGATCAAGAGCACCTAAGTTGGCTGATCAGAACTTCCCCCAGCACTGCCACTGATCCCAACTCCCCGCCAGCACTGCCACTCATCCCACCACCAAGGAATAAGAGAAGGAATAAAAATAGAGAATACATGGAAGGGAGAGGAAAAGAGGGGGAAGAATAAAGAAAAAGGGAGAGAAAGAACAAGAAAGACAGCTAGAGAGAGGGATGGGGAAAAAAAACCCCAAGAAATTAGGATAGAGAGAGAGATAAAAGGGAAAGAAAGGAGAACAAAGAGAATCCTAAAATGTACCATGAGGGGTTTTAATACTCTATGAGTGGAAAGGACTCAGGGAGCGGTAAATGTTCGTGGGTTAGGGGCGCAAATTACTTGTCTTACCTTGGGTGCTGACAACCCACGCTACGAAAATAATTTTACTGTTAGGGGGTCCCCACAACTTGTGAAATTTTATCAAGGGGTCACGGCACTAGAGGGGTTGAGAACCACTGCTCTATATAGTATTCCTCTTCGCTCCTCTAGTGGCAACATAAGGCGGAGAGGGGCAGAGATGCTGAACTCCCAGAAGAGGAGAGGGCTTAATGCCCAAGGAGGGTGGGTATTGTGTTAAGGTATTGACTGTCTTGGAGTAGTGACATTTTTCTCAATCTTAATCTTAAAGGTACATTGCAAATGGAAAAAAAAATGTATGAAAAGGAAAAACACTACAAGTAAGCCTTTAAAACCGTTGCTTCTTCTGTGCTTTTTACACGGATCCCTTTAAGAAATACAGAAATACGAAAAATCTATAGAGAATGTAGAAAATTCCTTTAATAACTGTAGGCTATGCCAAGTGCCGTTCCATGACTGGCCAGTGTGTGGTTGAAGGTATCCAGACTAGCTCGTGAAAGCCAGAGAATGTGGCCAGAACATCCATTATTTCCATTGAAAGCTCTGAGAATATTTCTAGTTTTTCCAGCCATCATGAACACTCATCAAGGCTTGGGACGTGGGAACTTTCTCCTCCCTGGAAACACTATGAGGTGATGGAGTAAGAAATTGATGCGGATCGCCTTATTGGTATTTAGTGGGAGCTTTTGGAATGAGGCTTGTGACTTGATCCTAGCGTCTGTAATAAGGTTAGAAACGCGAGGAAGACGGCCTCTAGCTTGGCTTGTAAATGTCAGCTTGATGAAAGGCAGAACCACCACTGGAAAGGTGGTAGGAAAACTCACTACAGCATAATCCCTCCACAAAACGCATATCTAACATGTTTTGCCTTCTTGGCTTTTATCACTTATCTTCTCGGCATGTTAAAATTAACTATTTGTTGTCTGTCTCTAATGGCTTAATTCACATTTCATGCTGTTCAGCTTAATAGTAAAGCTACCTACAGACATGAGACAGTGGTCAGGCATTCAGTTAGGCATGTGATCCCCAAAAGAGCATCGGTACCAAACATCCTTCTGTAAAGATATGTGCTTGCATCAGCTAAATGTGCATTTTTAAGACCCATTCATAGCAAAGCAACAGATTTGATTTACCTCCCCTGTGCCCAGCTCCTATATTCACTTATGCTTCACTTCCCACCCTTTTAATCAGTGTTGGGAATCTATGAAATCCCCCCGGTACTTCTGGAAATGGAGGAGCATGTGACTCACTCCATGAAACAGTACAAGCCCATTCACATGGGCAGTCCATAGCCCTGTAAGCTACAACTCAAGTGACTCACAACTTGCACAGGGCTTCCCTTTTGCTCCTGCCAGCTAAATGGTGTGGCAGGTGAGTTACAAAATGTAAGCATATTGTGATAAGGAATAGTGGGAGAAACTCCACCTCCGCTCAGCTGCTGGATGCTGCACTTGAGACGCTGTGTTAGAAGGTGTCACTGAGCCGATCCCAGCATCCCGGATACCTGATAGTTCCAACCCAGACTTCCAGCCACAGCTAGGAGTTCTTTCTGGACTCGATATGGGAAGCGATCCAGGGCTTCATATAAGCAATTTTATATTTCCTCTTGTGTGTGTATTTTTATTGCTTTCTTGGCTTGGATTAAAATTATTACTACACTATTAGTGCGCTCTCTGCCTTATTGTTTTGCTTTTTGACCTTATGTCCCTATTAATGAGTTAACCTATGTTCCAATATCTGCAAAATGAGCATTCTAATTATTTGGCTATCATGGTGCTTTTTTATGTTAAAGAGGCCACTGTCCTTTTTGTGTGGGGATTTGCTTTACTTTTATTAAAAACATTTTTTGTTCATTCTGCTAATTTACTAAATGGGCAGTCACTATATAATAACAGCCATCAGATGTAGAACCAGGGACCTACCTACAGGGGTCGCAACTGTGACCCACTCCCATGCTACGGGGCTCTGTGTGGCCTCCCTGTACTCCTGGAAAGGACGAGCGGCGGCATCAAATCGATTTCTCAATTTTCCTCCTGCAGCCTCTTAATGCCCGCTTACATTCAGCGGCTGCAGGAGGAAAATTGAGAGATCGGTTTTTCTATATGCAGCTGTCCCTCCTGTCCAGCTATCCAACTATTTGCTGTTGCCCCCTGTGTGCTCTCCAGCCCCCCCGTGCTCTCTCCTGGCCACCCCCCTCGTTCCCCACAGTTGTGCCGAGCTCCCCCCTCCCTCTCCCGTCGGCTGCTGGGGGGGAATCTGTCAGGATGGGGAGCAGGGAAGGTGCCGGTAAAGTGTCATTTAATGGCCCCTTCCTTGCCTGAATGAACAGAGTCGGTGGTCCATACTGATAACTGACTGTCCATTCATAACCGAAATCTAGTAAACACAGTACTATGCCTAAGTTTGTGAATGAACGGGAAGTTCTGTACAGAGCTATTCATGCCCATTTATTCTGTGCAACTGAGGCTGCAGAGAAGGAGATTGAGGGCTATATCCTCAATCCTCTATCTCTGTCTCAAACGTGGAACATCAGAGGTCTGTTTAGACCCCTAATATTTCACCAAAGCCCCCAAACGGGGGCTCCTAAAGAATTGTAAAAAAAAACAAAAACCTACTGACACCAGTTACTACCAGGGTCACAAAGTTCGCACTTATGACCGGGCCCTGGCGTTCTGCCATCGGTCTCAGAGGGAAGGGCCCCAGACGGGGGTCAGGGGGGCCCTTCATGGTTTCGTGCATCGGGCCCTTAAGGTTCTAATCCTGCTACTATGTGGAACCTGTGTTGAAATTGTGTCAGTTCACTTACTAGTATTTTTCCAGGGTTTCCCAATAAGTTGTATTTCATCTCCTGAAAAAAAAGATATTTCAACCCTACCAGGAATGGCTCCTGCTTCTGCTCTGCTCGATAGATACTTCATAAAGACTTACAATTATCACCATTCAGAAGCTATAAATAAGAACAGAAAACCTGTGCAATAGTTTAAAAAGTAATTTTTTTATTGTAAAAATATAACTCAGGCATGTGTTATGCTCCTCTTCCAGGTTGAATAACGCTCAGCAATCAGTATCACTTCTGTGAAATATTTTCTACAATATTCCCATGCATGTAATGTCCATGGTTGGATTTGAGCCAGTATTTCCCAATACTTTCCCGATGCACTGAACATATGGGCATTTGACAAAACGTATTTCAACCCATCACCTGGGATGAAACTAAAGGGCCGTATACACGATACGAAAATCGGATGGAAAAATTTGTACGATGAGTTGTCTGCCGATTTTCGGATCGTTAGTACGGTGCTTTCGACAGCCCATTTGGCTTTTTCGTCAGACAAAAGCTGGATGTGCAGACTATAAAATTTTTGTCGGATGTGAACCCTACATCCCGTTTTTCGTTTCATTAGTACGGTTTTCAAATGAAAAAAATCATAAGAGCAAGACGCTCAGAAATGAAAGAATACATTCAAAACTATTCAACACATTACGTCACTTCTGACATATTCTGTCGTACGAAAATGTTCGTATTGTGAGTAACCTCTTCACTTTCGACATGAGACTAGCATGCCACAAAAAACGGACATTTGGTCGTCCAAAAATATGATCTTGTGTACGAGGCTTTAGTTGTACAAAATGAACACTAAAGTCTGACAACAGGAAGAAAATATACCGGTGCATAGTTAGAAATAAAAATGGATATTCTGTCCACTTTTGTTAAAAAGCCCTGAATCACACACATATATAGTATGTTCAAACATTTATCAAATGTCCGGATCTCCCCTTTACTTAGTAGTAATATGAGGCAGCCTCATACAGCTCTTCCCTTAAATTGCAACCGGTGCTCAAAGTAATGTGTCAAGCAGTTGGACCACACTTGCTGCGGCCCTTTTGAAGCAAACATAAAAATGAAAACAATTTGTTATCAATTGCCTTGAAGTTGAAAAACAAACTTCAAAATCCTTACTAAAAACTTTTGAGCTTATTATTTTTCTTATTCCCCACTGGCCGCCCATCACATAGCGTGTGGCCCTTCTGCTAAAGCGAAGCCTGGGGCCAAGCATGGTTTAATTGCAATCATCTGATGGTTTATACTTTCCGCAGACTTTCTTCTTCCATTCGGGAGGGAATATAATCCATTTTCTTCTTTTTCTTGTTTGGGTTGATGTCAATGTTGGGTTCTTTGAAGTGGAGGTATTGATTGACATTGTGTATGCAACTTGTGATACCCTCTTACTGGACAAGCTTAATCTCTCATGAAAGTTTCACGGATGTTTTAAACTAATTTCGCTGAGTTTCTGTCCGTAAATATTATTTTTGTGGACAAACAGGATGTGGATCAGAAAAGTAATCAACCTGGGGATATTTAAGCTAAAGAGCAAAGCGGAAAATAAAGCGCTATACATGAATGTATACATGCATAATCATAAATCCCGTTCATGTCAGGCAATGTGGAAATTATATTTGTTATTGTAATGCTAAAATGTCAAAACAACTTAAAAAAAAAAAAATCTATGACAATTTTTAAGCACCACTAAATCAATGAATTATTGTTTCCTAGATTCTTATCGTCCTATTGGTGACAATATCACACGTTTACTGTAGGAGGTGCAAAGCAACAGCCGGTTTGCACCGATAAAACATAAATTAGATGAACACTTCTAATTCATTCCAATGAGTAAATCCGTAAATGCATAATAAAGTCCAAAGGTTTGATTCATTTTCTGGAGACCTACAGTGGGGCAAAAAAGTATTCAGTCAGCCACCAAGTTCTCCCATTTAAAAAGATGAGAGAGGCCTGTAATTGTCATCATAGGTATACCTCAACTATGAGAGACAAAATGTGGAAACAAATCCAGACAATCACGTCTGATTTTTAAAAGAATTTATTTGCAAATTAGGGTGGAAAATAAGTATTTGGTTGCCTACAAACAAGCAAGATTTCTGGCTCTCACAGACCTGTATCTTCTTCTTTAAGAGGCTCCTCTGTCCTCCACTCATTACCTGTATTAATGGCACCTGTTACCAGTACAAAAGACACCTGTCCACAACCTCAAACAGTCACACTCCAAACTCCACTATGGTGAAGACCAAAGAGCTGTCGAAGGACACCAGAAATAAAATTGTACACCTGCACCAGGCTGGGAAGACTGAATCTGCAATAGGCAAGCAGCTCGGTGTGAAGAAGTCAAATGTGGGAGCAATAATTAGAAAATGGAAAATATACAAGACCACTGATAATCTCCCTTGATCTGGGGCTCCACGCAAGATCTCACCTCGTGGGGTCAAAATGATCACAAGAACGGTGAGCAAAAATCCCAGAACCACACAGGGGGACCTAGTGAATGACCTGCAGATAGCTGGGACCAACGTAACAAAGGCTACCATCAGTAACACACTACGCCGCCAGGGACTCAGATCCTGCAGTGCCAGACGTGTCCCCCTGCTTAAGCCAGTACATGTCTGGGCCCATCTGGGGTTTGCTAGAGAGCATTTGGATGATCCAGAAGAGGATTCGGAGAATGTCATATGGTCAGATGAAACCAAAGTAGAACTGTTTGGTAGAAACACAACTCGTCGTGTTTGGAAGAGAGAGAATGCTGAGTTGCAACCAAAGAACGCCATACCTACTGTGATGCATGGTGGTGGCAACATAATGCTTTGGGGCTGTTCCTCTGCAAAGGTAACAGGACGACTGATCCGTGTACATGAAAGAATGAATGGGGCCATGTATCGTGAGATTTTGAGTGCAAACCTCCTCCCATCAGCAAGGGCATTGAAGATGAAATGTGGCTGGGTCTTTCAGCATGACAATGATCCCAAACACACCACCCGGGCAATGAAGGAGTGGCTTCGTAAGAAGCATTTCAAGGTCCTGGAGTGGCCTAGCAAGTCTCCAGATCTCAACCCCATAGAAAACCTTTGGAGGGAGTTGAAAGTCCGTGTTGCCCAGCGACAGCCCCAAAACATCACTGCTCTAGAGGAGATCTGCATGGAGGAATGAGCCAACATACCAGCAACAGTGTGTGACAACCTTGTGAAGACTTACAGAAAACGTTTGACCTCTGTCATTGCCAACAAAGGATATATAACAAAGTATTGAGATGAACTTTTGATATTGACCAAATACTTATTTTCCACCATAATTTGCAAATAAATTCTTTCCAAATCAGACAATGTGATTGTCTGGATTTGTTTCCACATTTTGTCTCTCATAGTTGAGGTATACCTATGATGACAATTACAGGCCTCTCTCATCTTTTTAAGTGGGAGAACTTGCACAATTGGTGACTGACTAAATATTCTTTTGCCCCACCGTATGTCCAAATCTAGGGTTATTCAAGATTTCTATTTAAAGTGTAAGTGCACCTTTACAGAAAAATCTGTAAGGTGAACTTACATAGGTCCCCCTCCTCGCCCCCCCCCCCCCGTATATTCACGTCAGGATCTTGGGGCCTAGAAATCCTCTCCCCTTCCTCGAGTCTTCTCCATAGCTGACAGGACGGCTGATTGGTCGGCGCCGCCCATGTGACGAGGGACGTTTTGGGCATTCAGCAGAGAGGATTTCTAAGCCCCGGGCTCCTGGCACGTATATACCAGGGCTTAGAACCGGGGATAGCGGCGGTCCAGGTCAGTGGGACCGGGGGGGGGGGGGGATGAGGAGGGGCACCTGTGTAAGTTCACCTTGCAGAGTTTTCTGTAAAGGAGAACTTACCCTTTAATGCCAATTTGCTTTTGCAGCCAGTACAGTCGCCCGTGGGCATGAGGCCTAAGGCTGGGTTCACACTGGTATACGACTCGACTGTTGTACGACTGTCATCCTACTTTGCCCTGAGACATCCGTCCTACTTCCATCCGACTTGAATGAACAGGATACGATTTTGCTCCGACTTTGGGATAGTCTGACTTGTCCTTTGACCAATCAAAACAATCCTAGTGTGACATAAATTCCTTTTACTGCTGCTGTAATCTCTATGTTAGATGTCACAAGTCGGATGGTTAGGACAAGGATACAACTTTGATCTGACTTCAATGATATTCAGTGGGCTGAAGTAGGACCAAAAGTAGTGTAGGAACCTTTTTCAAAGTTGGACCGACTTGTGTCAGACCAGTTAAGACGGCTCTCCTAGGGAATCACTGATTTACGCACGTCATACGACATGTGCTCCCAAAGTCGGAGTGTATGTCGCACCAGTGTGAACCGACCCTAAAGGGTACGCTCACCTTTATAGAAAATCTGCCCGTCAGTCCTGGAGAAGAAGAGAGAAAGCCGCATGGATTTCAAATCACCGGACCGGTGAAGCAGCGAGCCGATGTCTCCTAGCGGGTGATCGCCGGCTTCGGGTACAGCGTGACCGGGGGGGGGAGGGATATGGAGGGGTCCAGTGTACGTTCAGATTTTCTCATTCTTTTATATTCTTGTAAAATCGTTGAAATTGCTTTTTATACAATATGCTTGAATAAAAAGTCTTTGTTATCTTAGTTTTTTTCATAACCCATTCTGCTCCCTCTTTTTTTTTTTTCTCTGTCGTTATCAATTAAATAGGCACTTAAAACTAATTTCCACAAACAGAAGTAATAAAGGAATCTGTGGTATCAATTATTTGCATATAAGGCAGTCAGATTTGCCCAGTAGAGCATATTTCCTGCTTGCGGTACTAAAGAACGCTTTAATTTTACTACTCTTCTCGTAGTGTAAGTCTGTCTGTTACCTTTCATTTTAGGTCCCTTTCAAATCAACATGCAGGCAAATACAATTGCATTGCCTTGTTTTTTAAAAGAACTCTTTTTTTTTTTAAATTTTTTTTTATTTTTT
Source organism: Lithobates clamitans (assembly GCA_037952925.1). Classification (NCBI taxonomy): domain Eukaryota; kingdom Metazoa; phylum Chordata; class Amphibia; order Anura; family Ranidae; genus Lithobates; species Lithobates clamitans. The sequence goes on along the minus strand of JBBGZY010000680.1, from coordinate 4,399,751 downwards.
AGTACTTAGTTTCTCATCATCGGTAAATCAGTTGTTTTCTTTTGGCCACTGTTTCTGGTGACATCACTATGAGTAAGAAAACAAAGAAATTATTTTTTTTGGCTGTTCTCAAGGTGCACATGCTGCTTGCACACACAATGACATCACAGCACATACGGCCACTTAGATCATTCTTTATGTAACCCACGTTTTGATGGCAGCATGTTTAAACATTTCAGGCCTTGCTAGTTCCATAGTCCTATTAAGCCTAGGTCACATTGCTCATAGGTCAGCAAAACGCTGAACTCTGTTAGCCACTGATAAAGCAGAAAAATTGGAGATCTAGCAATGGCAGCTACCGACTGGATATAGGTTCCCGATTCTAGGGTATACTGTATTTATTGGCGTATAACACGCACTATTTCACCCTGAAGGGTGCAAATAGCGTGCGCCTGTTATACGCCAATTTTTGCTGCCTGGGAGGGGGCGGGAGGATCGCCGTCAGATTACATACAGTGAGAAGCTCCTGTTTACTTGGTGGCCTCTGTAATAGGAAGTCTCGTCTCCTGGGCCGCCATTGGACCACTGTTCTGTCTATCATAGAAGATTCTCACTGTATTTAATCTGTCGGTGCTCGTCCCGCCCCCCTCCCTGTCCCCTCTAGTCTGCAGATGGGCATCGATCAGGCTGCACTGATGGCAATGGTAAGGCTGCTGCATTGATGGCAATGGTGAGGCTGCTGCATTGAAGGCAATGGTGAGGCTGCTGCATTGAAGGCAATGGTGAGGCTGCTGCATTGAAGGCAATGGTGAGGCTGCTGCATTGAAGGCAATGGTGAGGCTGCTGCATTGAAAGCAATGGTGAGGCTGCTGCATTGAAGGCAATGGTGAGGCTGCTGCATTGAAGGCAATGGTGAGGCTGCTGCATTAATGGCAACAGTGAGGCTGCTGCATTGAAGGCAATGGTGAGGCTGCTGCATTGAAGGCAATGGTGAGGCTGCTGCATTGAAGGCAATGGTGAGGCTGCTGCATTGAAGGCAATGGTGAGGCTGCTGCATTGAAGGCAATGGTGAGGCTGCTGCATTAATGGCAATGGTGAGGCTGCTGCATTAATGGCAATGGTGAGGCTGCTGCATTGATGGCAATGGTAAGGCTGCTGCATTGATGGCACTTGTGAGGCTGCAGATGGGCACTGACCCTTATTTTGCTTCAAAGTTCCTTTTTTAAAATTTAAGTTTTTTTACTGAAACTTCCCTCTTAAAATGAATGTGCGTGTTATACGCCGATAAATACGGTATTTAAAAAGGAAATAGCCTAGCAGGGGTTAAAACACAGAAAGCACCCTCATAGCAGTCTCCAGGGGGGCTTCCAGACTCCCCTTTTTGCACCTTAAGAAACTAAAATCCGAACTCTGAACTGGTAGACACCTAGTGCTTTGCCAACCCCATCCATTGGGCCCATACGTTCCTTTCCTTACTGCATCAAATGCCTAGACTATTTTTTTTTTATATCTATTAACAAAGAACTGCCGAGAGTGTTTGAACCTAACCTATTGTCTGACCATCTGCCAATCCATGTTTTCTTAAAGTGGTTCTAAAGCCTAAAGCCTCGTACACACAATCCGATTTTCAGCAGAGATTGTGTGAGGACAGACTGTTTGCCTAAAATTCGACCGTTAGTACGCTCCATCAGACAATTGTTGTCCGACTTTCCACCAACAAATTTTGGATGGCAGGCTAGTAAATTTTCACTCTGTTGTCAGATTTTCCTATCGTGTGTACGCAAGTCCATCACACAAGTCCAAAGTACAAACACGCATGCTCGGAATCAATGCTCACCAAACACGACATTAGCAGAAGGTGCCCAAAGGGCTAAAAATTCCAGTCCAGTACGTCACTACATTTGTGTTTGATGGCTGACAATTGTGTGCCGTTTGTATGCGAGACAAGTTCCTGGCACACGCCCTTCGGAAAAAAGTCTGACGCTTTATTGGCCAAAAATCTGAGTGTGTATACGAGGCTTTAGTATTTTTTGCCTTAATTCATTCCTTGCATTAAAGTGGACCTTCAGTCATTTTTTCAACTTTCCATCTATTAAATCTTCTGCCCTTGTTGTTTTAACTTTGGATAGTAAAACTTTTTTTTCTGCCAGTAAATACAGCCCAGGCCAATGACATCATGCACAACTCTCTCTCTCTCACTCTGGTGAGAGTTTGCCAGGAAGTGAGAGGGGATGAGTCATAAGAGGGCCAATGAGAGCTGGAGATGTGCCTCTGTGTATCTGTGTAAATTCAGAAAGTGAACAGGCAGCAGCTTCAGCTGCCCACAGTTAAAATGGATGCAGCCAGACTCAGTGGAGGGAGATTTCTGCAGCATATTTGGCACAGAATCACAGTATATATAAAATAATATGCCACGTGTTTGGAGGGAAGCTTCGGAATAGCAAAGATGTTTTTATTACAAATTATGTGAGCAGACTGCAGTTCCTCTTTTAGGTAAAAAATGTTTATCCATCAGCATCCCCCCTCCACCCCCGTTTTTACTTACCAGACCCCTCATTTGATCCTGCGCTGTGCCATCTGCAGCTCTTCTCTGCCCGCACTTCTGGGTCTCATTGGCTTTGCTGGGGCATCGGGAGCCATTGTCTGCCGGTGCTGTCAATCAAAGCCAAAGATGGGGGGCTGGGCCGAGTCTCACTGTCTGTGTCAATGGATGCAACAGCGGGGCTCAGGCGTGAGCATTCACGAGTGCTTCCCATGGGGGCATTGGACAGAAAGGAGAGGCCAGGAGCGCCGGCAGGGGACCCGAGAAGAGGAGGCTCGCAGCCGCTCTGTGCGGTTCCATTGTACAGAGCAGCTAAGTATAGACATGTTTGTTATTTAAAAAAAAAAAGACCTTTTACAATGGCTTTAACCTCTCACCACCTTACCGTAAACTAACCTTTTGGACACTGAATAAGGACCTTCCTCAGGACCAGGTAATAAGATAATGACTGAAGTTTCCAAACAACTCACCTCTTACTTGCAGGCCAGTGATACACCCAACGTGGGTCCTTTTACTCCTGGAGACGCTCATAAATGTGCTATAATATGATACGTTGGTACAGGACATGTACAATCCTTGCCAAATTACTTCTGGATCAAAGTGGCTTGTGCTGACGATGTGAGACACATAAATGGACTTTACTGCATATTTTTTGGGAGTGACCAACTCTGCCCCCTTTTTTGGCAATGGGTCACCCAAAAAATATTGCAACTCACAGACATTACTCTCACTAACAGCCGAGCGGCTGTCCTCTTAAACTTAAAGTGGATGTAAACCCGATTTATTGAAATTTGACCTAGGCACATGTATCTGTAGTGTTTACTTATCGCTCTCCAAAGCTCTAAGTCCAGCGTCTTTCTGTTGTTTCGTTCCTCTGTTATCAGCATGATAACTTCTGACAAGCTCTGCGACACAGGAGATAAAAGCAGCTGAAAATTTGTGTTGGGGAGGTTGCTATAAAATAGATTAGCAGAGAGCTGATCTATTCACAGCACAGATCTGCATATTTCTTTCTTCCTCTGCCTATGTGGAGGGGGTGTGTGCCTATCTTCTAATCAGCTGTCACACAGTGCATGCCAAGACTCCCCTCCCACTGCTGAAAGAGGAAGTAAAAATTCTAACAGGATGTTTCTTTTTCTAAAGAATATAGAAAGCTGAAGACAGCAGATATATACGTAAAACGTATGTAGGGAGATTTGTTTAATCTCTGTGTATCATCTGAGGCTGTTCACTTCACTGGGTAGAGGAGAGGGTTTACATTCACTTTAACACCTATGTCCAGGAAAAGTTACCGAAGGTCATTACTTATCCTTCTTCTTCAATGGCAATTCATTGGTTTAGGTCACAGGGATCTCCAAACCACGTCCTTCCAGCTGTTGCATAACTACACATCCCATGAGGCATTGTAAAACTCTGACATTCACAGACATGACTAGGCATGGGCATCGATCAGGCTGCCCTGATGGCATGGGAAATGTAGTTCCTGAACAACTGGAGGGCCATAGTTTGGAGACCCCTGGTTTAGGAGAAGAAATACCTCTTCAGATAGCCACCTAACCGGAGATCTTATACCTGATCCATAGGTTTCCTTTTTACATCCCACAGTTATACTTTCCACACATAACAATTCCCACTACTGACATTTGTCTGTACACGCACGCTGTTATCTTCTTAACCTCAAAAAATGTAATAGGCATAGGCCTCCCTGACCCCTCTAAATACTACAAGGCACATCACCTATCCTAAGTGGTAAACTGGTGTAGATGCTCAAATACCAAAACAGTGGGCCAAACTAGAGCAAGATTATACCCACTACCTCTTTTATCTCTCCTTTTGGCCCTTAAAATCTTACCCAACCATAGGAGCCATTTGTACAGGTCATCACCCAGACCCTTTCCTAGCCCTTATTCTCCCATTGCGCCTCACCCATGACCCCGATCCAGGGGGGTCCAGACTTCCCAACCGGCAGAGATAAGAAACTTCTTAAAAGTCTCGTGGACAAAGTCTGACTTCTCCATTTCCTACCACCCTATGGATGGTTAAGGCAAGAAGAAATTCAAAACCTGCTCTCACTACCCTTGCACACCCTTATGCCGTGTACACACGATCAGTTTTCTCGTCGGAAAAAGATATGACGGCTTTTCCGACGGGATTCCGCTGAAGTTTGCCTTGCATACACGCGGTCACTGAAAAGTTCGCTGAAATTACGACTGTCAAGACCGCGGTGACGTACAACACTACAACGAACCGAGAAAATGACGTTCAGTGGTTCCGAGCATGCGTAGGGATTTTTGCGCGTCGGAATTGCCACAGACGATCGCATTTTCGGATAGGAACTTTTCCCGACCGAAAAATTGAGAGCATGCTCTCATTCTTTTGCGGGCTGAAATTCCGCCAGCAAAAGACCGATGGAGCATACACACGGTCGCATTTTCCGACGAAAAACTCTCATCGGTCTTTTGTGGGCCGAAATTCTGACCGTGTGCACGCGGCATTAGATGCATACCCACACGATCGGACTTTCCGACAACAAAACCATGGATTTTTGTTCGAAGGTTGTTGGCTCCAACTTGTCTTGCATACATACGGTCACGCAAATGTTGGCCAGCAATTACGAACGCGTGAACGTGGTGACGCACAAGAAGTACAACAAGCCGATAAAAAGGAAGTTCAATAGCCAGTGCGTCACCCTTTGGGCTCCTTCTGCTTGATTCCCAGCATGCCTGAACTTTTGTGCGACGGACTTGTGTACACACGATCGGAAAGTCCGAAAACAAAGGCAGAAAATTTGAGAACCTGCTAGCCAACATTTGTTGGTGGAAAGTCACCCAACAAATGTTCGCTGGAGCATACACACGGTCGGACTTTCCGACAACAAGCTCACATCCAACATTTGTTGGCGGAAAATCCGACCGTGTGTATGTGGCATTAGACTTCATACCAAATCAGGCACATTCTGATAGCTCTACTTGGTGTAGATACCTGCTCTAAAAACTGATCTATCCCATTTCACAACTCCTTGGTGTCACATTTACTTTCCCACTTGTAGAAGCTCCTTATCTTCCCATTGGAAGACTTTGTTCCCCTATTCATCCAAACACTCACAAATAATAGACTGAACTGCAAATGTCAGTTATACCCCAGTAGAGTGACAAGGGCGATCCTTCTTGTACATACTGTACATTTTCTATAGCTGATCAATTACAAGAACAAACTCCAGAGAGAGACATAATTGTGTTGCTCTACAAAGCATTAGTTCACAAAAAAGGAGACCTGGAGAAAGTGCAGAGAAGGGCAACCAAACTTATAAAAGGAGCTCAGCTATGAGGAGAGATTAAAGAATTTATTCTCTTGAGAAGAGGCGATTTATGGGGTCTATTCGGTGAACTTGGATTTGAGTTATTCATTTTAGGGCATTATAAAGGGCAAGGGGGCATGACAATTTAACCTCCTCCATATGTGGAAAGGCTGTTTCACACTAAGAGCTGTGAAAATAAGGAGGAGACCCACAGCCAGCTCAGTTGATAAAAAAAAGGGGGGTTAATTCATTCGTAATTGCACAAAATAAAACTAGATTTTAACAGTTATTAGAAATAAGGCTAGGATCAATCTTCTTTGGGTGCGGGACTGCATGTAAATCGCACGCTTTCCTGCACCTTTAGAAAAAAATGCGCTGCTGTTAGTAGATGCACGGTGAAGTTAATAATCGAATAAATCTTAAATGGCACTCCCATGCACTGCAAACCTCAGTGCATTTTCCAGTGCTGAGAACCGCATAGCACTATGGAGTTCCCTGTGGCTGGGATTTTGGAAAAGGTGCCGAGACCTTTTCCCTGCATTTTTCGTAGGTACACCAGTCTATTCAAACAAATGGGGTGCTAAGCCCCCCGCGAATACAGCCCCAGGGAAACCGCGTACAGCTCCATGTTTCTGCATGAACACAATTGTCTAAGATGACAATAAAAGCATAATGTATTGTGTAGACAGTGTTACCAATTCACAAAGAGTAGAGAGCATTATAAATAAGCACCAGAGCCATTATTTGTTTATATGTTTACTGGACTGTATTTTTTATTTATAAACAAAATTAAAATACACTGTTGAAATGCACATCTTTACTGGTTTTATGTGACAAAAAGATTTAGAATCCTATTTGTTCTGTTTCAAATTCTGATATGTGCAACATATACTGTACCTCCTTAGCCCCAGTCTGGGCAGATGGAATGACCACTTGCTGACTTGGTAGAATCCACAGACAGCTTAAAGTTATTGTAAAGTCTCGTTTTTTTTTTTTTTTTTATATATTAAAATAACAAATACCGTTATACCGCCCCCTTTTTCTCCTGATTGGCTAACTGAGTTTGATTGACAGCAGAAGGAGCCAATGTCTCCGCCAATCAGGAGGGAGAGTCCTGGACTGACAAGGCACTCGTGGGCATTGCTGGATAGAGATATGGGGCTCAGGTAAGTATTAGGGGGACTGCTACACACAGAAGAAACCTTCTGACTTTACAACCATTTTAAAGCAGAGCTCCACCCAAAAGGTGTGCTTGTTTTGCTTCCTCGCCCTCCGCTGCCACATTTGCCACCTTTTGGGGGGGGGGGGGGCGGATACCTGTCAAAACTAGGTAAGATCGCCACAATCATCGTGGTAATCTACGCAACACATTGTCTATTACTAATAAGCGTATATTGATTGGTTTGCGCAAAAGTTATAGCGTCTACAAAATAGGGGATAGATTTATGGCATTTTTATTATATATTTTTTTTTTTTACTAGTAATGGCAGCGATCTGCGATTTTTAATTGTGACTGCGACATTAGATCGGACACTTTTGACACATTTTTGAAACCATTAACAATTATACAGCGGTCAGAGCTATAAAAATGCACTGATTACTGTGTAAATTTCACTGGCAGGGAAGGGGTTAACACTAGGGGGCGATCAAGGGGTTAACTGTGTTCCCTCTCCATGTTTCTAACTGTGGGGGGATGGGGCTGTCTAGGAGGAGAGAGAGATCGGTGTTCATACTTAGTATGAACACACGATCTGTCTCCTCTCCCCTGAAAGAACTGGGATCTGTGTGTTTACACACACAGATCCCGGTTCTCGCCCTGTCACGAGCGATCGCGGGAGGCCGGCAGTCATCGCGCCCGCCAGGCACTCGCACCGGCTCAGTGTAGACACCGCCGGGGCATGCGCCCCTAGTGGGCAAAAGGCGAAGCGACGTAACATAACGTTGTTTCACCCAGCCGTTCCATTCTGCCGCAGTAAAAACTGCGGCGGATGGTCGGCAAGAGGTTAAGGAATGCATAACTGGATTAATTGGGTGTCTTTTTTTAATCTCTGCCTGAAGTTCAGCTTTTAATTACCAAGATAAAATGAATGCTTAAAAAAATAGATTTGAGTTTTATTTTTAGGCCTGATTTGTTTTGGACAAAGACAAACTTCCTCACTGTGTTTGTTTGGGAAAGGATAAAATTAATTAAAAGTTGGGAACTTTGTCTGTCCTAAAACCACCTCCAGAGACTCTACGTATTGAGACTGTGGGGTTTATTTACTAAAGGCAAATCCACTTTGCACTACAAGTGCACTTGGAAGTGCAGTCGCTGTAGATCTGAGGGGGACATGCAAGGAAAATAAAAAACAGCATTTTAGCTTGCACATGATTGGATGATGGAAATCAGCAGAGCTTCCCCTCATTTCGATCTTCCCCTCAGATCTAAAGCGACTGCACTTCACTTGCACTTGTAGTGCAAAGTGGATTTGCCTTTAGTAAATGAACCCCTATATAGCCATTGTAAAGGTTTAGAGTGTGTTATTGATTCCAATGAGTCTTCCCTCCATGTGGTTTCAATTCATATTTTAATCAGAATATGGAAGTGATTAGGCTGACATCTGAAACTGAAGTAGCAATAAAAAAAATTATCACAAACAAGACAGACGCAAATGATTCTGTGTTTATAGCTGGGTGGCCCTTGTGATACGGTGGTGCAGCATAATGCGTTCCAGAAAGCCGGGCGGCAAATGGCAAACATATATATAATCCAGTATCTTCCATCCTTATCAATCACGTTTTCAGTGCTTTGTTCATCTTCTGTGTTAATCCTTAAATACATCCGGGTAAAATATTGCTCATCAAAATCAAAGGGAACGTTAAGCTATTTACATGGTTGGAATCAGCATAAATTGAAATATGAAATATTCATAGATGGAATTCTTCTTTAAAGCCCATTGTCACCTTTCCTATTGACTTCAATGCATTTTGCTAAAATCCACTGGTCTTCACCTTAATTTCATTCATTTTTTAGTTGCTCTTGAAACATTTATCTGAAAGTAAATTTTTATTTGACTGTCACGTGTTCACTTCTTTTTTTTTTTTTTTTTTTTTTTTTACTTTCAAAAAGTTTTATTGGTTTTCCAAAAATATAAACAATATAAAATAATGTGAAGTAAAGCAAAACATTAGATTACGTTCCCCTGAGGGGGGTGCAAGACAAGCCTAAAACATAAAGTGAGAATCTAGCACACATCATACACATCGACAGGTACCTAAGATGCTACTGTAACTCTTCCAGTTATGTTTAATCCGCCCGGCCTGCGGCAAGTACTGGGGAGGGGCAAGAAGAGGTTCCACCGGCACCCCAAAAAGGGATCACGCTGTGCCTGGCCGAATCTCAACGAGCCACCCAAATCAAATCTTCGCCAGTTAGGCCTGGGGTCTAGGATAAACAATGAGGTTGCTATAACCTGATTTGCCCCGGAGGAAGAGACCTCCCTCTGCAGGACTGATTGCGCTTACATCGGAGGAACTTTCCTAGTACCTTAGAGGGTTAAGCAGAAGGGGGTTCAAAGAGGGGAGGGGAGAGGAAAAAAAGCAAGGGGGTGGAGAAGAGAGGAAAAGAGTAGAGAGCCTATCAACGGGAGAGGACCACGCCTCCCTTTGTAAACCGAGGAATTTTACGGTTGAACTCCTGGTATAAGGGATATGCCCATATACTTCGCCCAAGGTTCCCAAATGACTTCAAATTTCGTTTTGGTGTTGTGGAGAATGCTGGAGAGTTTCTCTTGGGACATAATCCAAGATATTTTACGCGTAGCGGCCTTGACGGAAACCTTGGGTTGTTTCCAAGCTTTGGCACACGTGTTCACTTCTTGATTAGAGTTTGAACACTGCTGATTGGCATTCTCAATTCCTTGGATATCGTTTTATATCCCTTTCCTGTTTTATACAGTTCAACTAACTTTTCCTGCAGATCCTTTGACAATTCTTTTGCTTTCCCCATGACTCAGAATCCATCAACGTCAGTGCAGCACTGGATGAAAGATGCAAGGGTCTGTCAGGAGTTCAGAAACTCATTGACCTTTTATACACACACTAATTACAAGCAAACAGATCACAGGTGAGGATGGTTACCTTTATAAGCCATTCAAACCCCTTTGTGTCAACTTGTGTGCATGTTATCAGGCCAAAATCACCTGGGTATGTAAACTTTTGATCAGGGTCATTTGGGTAGTTCCTGTTGCCATTATGATTTAAAAAGAGTAAACACAGTTGATTGATAACAAATGGCTTCAGCCAAACACTAATCATGAGTGAAAGAAAAGTTTTTGTGTTATCATTCATATACTCTGAAAAATGGCCAAGAAATCATAAATTCTGCCAGGGTATGTAAACTTATGAGCAAAACTGTATATTGATTGGTTTACACAAACGTTTTAGCGTCTACAAACTATGGGATGTTTACTGAATTTTTATTTTTTATTTTTATATATACTAGTAATGGCGGCAAACAGCAACTTATAGCAGGACTGTGATAGTATGGCGGGCAGACTGACACTTCGTGGGAACCAGTGACACTAATACAGTGATCAGTGCTAAAAATATGCACTGTCAGCGTACTAATCTAAACTGGCTGGGAGGGGTTCATCTAGGGCAATCAAAGGGTTAAATGTGTGCCTAACAGTGCTTGGTATGTTTACTGTGATGTGCTTTTATTTTGGGATGTGCTGGCAGGGAAACAAAAACCGGCACATTGACGCTGACAGGACAGACCTGTATTGCTTACATTGAGAAGAGCTCTGTCCTGGCTTCCTCCATGCCAAGTAGCGGGTGCCAGCAGTCAATAATTTTCCGGCACCCGCTGATCGGATTGTGCTGTGACTAATCACTAATCACAGACTGACTAATCACAGCACAGCCTGACTAATCACAGCACAGCCGCAGTGCCCCCTACCCGGAAGTGCTGGAACACTTACTAGGTACGTGATCCGGCACAGGAGAGCCGCACCCATACGTGAGATGGTCGGCAAGCGGTTAATCACTTCTGTTCAGCAGTCACATGATGGTTCCCAGGTCTTTCCTGTCCTCGTGTTTGATTGGTTTCTATGCAGAGCTGCATCGGATTTTGCACTCTCCAGTTTTAGTAAATCAACCCCTGTGCGTGGTGACCTCCTTATTACTACATTGTAAAAAAGCAGTCACTGCAAAGAGACGCACACAAAACCATTGTTTTCTGTATGTCCCATTCTCACTGTAGTGCAGCCTGGAGCTGTGCTGCAGCGAGCTGTGATAAAATGCAGACAGGCTGCATTTTTTTGCGGCACACTGTACAGGATCACATGTCACTGTAACATGTACTTTTGTACACTTCAAATAAAGTTCAGTGAGGAAAAGAAAAAAGGAGGGAGCTGTGTGCTACACTGAATCGCACACCACTAGGGATGAACTGCGGCATGTTCGCACAGCCCACATGTAGAGCCCGCCAGGGAGTCGGCGCTGCGCTAATCACAAGCAGTGAGGCATTTCCTGATCCCTGCAGCCGCGCATCGGGATAATGTCTCACTACCTGTGATTAGCGCAGCGCAGTGCCAACTTCCTGGCGGGCTCTGCACGTGGGCTGTGCGAACACGCCGGGGCTCATCCTTACACACCACATCGCCCCCTACTGCAACCGACAAGTGCTGGAGAGGAAACCGCTGCGGCTTACCTCTCGAGCAGCTGTTCATTGTAGCATAAATTCAGCCTTAGACCCCATACACACTATTAGATTTTCTGCAGATTTTTGTCTTCAGATTTACCAAAACCACTATATAATATGAGGTCAAACCTTAAAGCGGAGTCCCGCTTAAAAAAAAAAAAAAAAGAAAGAAGAAAAGTCAGCAGCTACAAATACTGCAGCTGCTGACTTTTAATAATCGGACAGTTACCTGTCCCAGGGTCCAGCGATGTGGGGGAATGAAGCCCCGCTCGTCCCCCCCTTCTCTCTGCGGCGCCGGCGTTGTCACTGTGGGCTTCACAGCCAGGCACGCAGCCGCGCAGCACGCCCTGACTGGCCGGGCAATTATCTGGGACCTGTGACGTGTCCCAGATGATTGCTGAGAGGGAGGGGGGAGAGGTGATCTCCCAGTGCCGCAGTGCGCCAGGAGGAAGTGGGAGCTGCAACCCTCTAAAAAGAAGGTATCCGCTCCCCCCCCCCCCAAAAACGACAAGCCAAATGTGTCATGTCAGGGGGTCACCTTCCCTTAAAGGGGAAGTTCCATTTTTGGGTGGAACTCCTCTTTAAGGCTGCTTTCACACTGAGGCGCTTTACAGGCGCTATATTGCTAAAAAAAGCGCCTGCATAGCGCTTGTAAAGAGCCTCCCGTGTCTCTCCAGTGTGAAAGCCTGAGTGCTTTCACACTGGAGCGGTGCGCTGGCAGGACGCCAAAAAAAGTCCTGCAAGCCGCATCTTTGAGGCACTGTAGGAGCAGTGTATACACTGCTCCTAAAGCGCCCCTGCCAATTGAAATCAATGGGCAGCGCCGGCAAAGCACTTTTAACCCTTTCTTGGCTGTTAGCGGGAGTTAAAAGTGCCTCGCAAGCTGCCAACGCTCCAGTGTGTAAGTAGCCTTAGAGTTTCAATTTGTATGCAATCAGGCAGGCCCTTGCACTACATGGTTTTGGTAAATCCGCAGAAAATCGAATAGTTTGTATGGGGTCTTAGTGATGTCATCCACCTGAAAGTGCTGCGTGGCAGAGCTGTATAAGTCTCCTGACTGGATGGACAAAAAATAAATAAAAAATCCTTTGGTATGCAAAACAGATCCCATGCAGTATATGTTGTTCATGTGTATATTTAGCTCTTTGCCTGGGGTTCAGTTTTATAAGATGTGTTCATTGAGTCTGTCGTGTAGATGCATATAAACTGGAACAATAGCAGTACACTCATTAGTATTAGGAACATTGTTAATTAGGTAGACTTTTTATAACCAGTGAAGCTAATAAATTCTCTCAGCAGTTGGTGGATTCACCTTGGCCTCTGCCTGTGCAGTTTTAATTAGAGGAAGCTGGTTCTTGTTTATGATTAATAATGGGGCGTACGGTATGGGGCATTCTTTATATGAACCTGGTGTTGTTAAAACACGGAGTTTATTAGGAAAGCACAATGCAAAGTATTGTGTTCGGTCAGATTCTCTCCAGGGACGTCAGTCGCCATGTTCACTTCCTGTTTATTGTAAAGTGTTTTTTCCTGAGCCATCTGTAATGGACGAGAGAAAAAATGAGGAACACGAGTAAAAAAAAAAATGTAATTCTAAGGTGCCTGTAGGACAATTCCCCACATGAACCGCTGCAAATTTATATATATGTATCAGTGCTTGTTACAGTAAAATAGTTAAGACTTTGGTTTTGTGCACACAGGTGTACTACAGTTTACGCCCGTGTGAGGGCCGTGTTTATCCGCATGAGGATGTACAGGTGTTCTATGGATCCCTGTGAAGGTGTCCTGTCAGAAAGCTGCTACTCATCAGAAAATGCAACGGAAGTGATGTTCTGTCGCGGCCATCTTGGTACACCCACACTCGCCTGCAGTAAGCCTACATTCGGACCCGTCAGATTTTGTAACGGAAGTGACGTTCCGTCTCCGCCATCTTGCTACACCCCGCACTCGTCCACAGTAAGGATACAGCGAGAAGGCGGCATGCGGACATCTTGTTACACCCACCAGAGTCATGCATTTCACACTTATTTTTAACAGTTAACTCAGCTTATATAGTGAAATACAGTATTTAAAAATCCGTCTGACAGTTTAGATGTTGAATTTTAAAAGCAGCGACAAGCCTGCTGATCTCACAGGTTTGCTGATCAGACAGAACACCGCTGCTTTGAAAAATCAACATCAAAATAGTCAGACGGATTTCTAAATACTGATTTTCACTATATAAACTGAGTTTACTGTTAAAAATAAGTGAATAATAAATGAAAAGCAAGACTTCTGGTGGTGTAACAAGATGTCCGCTTGCCACCTTCTCACTGTATCCTTACTGTGGAGGAGTGCGGGGTGAAGCAAGATGGCGGCAACGGAACATCACTTCCATTATATATTCTGACGGGTCGCCTAATCTGATGAAACACTGGCAAGCGGACATCTTTTTACACCCACCGAAGTCTTGCATTTCACACATTTTTTTCAATTCTTCAATAATTAAGCGGCGCTAAATTTTTTAAGTGTAATGAAAAATATATATATATATAGAATAAGTATCATAAAAAAGTCCATCAAATTAAAGATGAAAATTATAACAAATAAGTGTACAGAAAAAAGTCCATAAAAATAAAGATGAAAAATCGGTGTGAAGCTGACAAACAATACACCCAAGGAATGTGATAGGAGGGAGATGACTTCCACCACTACACACACTGCCGCTTACCAACTTCCAATGATCTCCTATCACGGGAGATCACACGCACTTTTGGCTTAATACGCAGCCCGAGCTTTTGGTAAACACAGAAATGGTCTCAACGTCTTCCTTGGTAATATCAGAGGTATAGATTTTCATATGTAAAAGTGAAATGCAGCGCTAAAAATGATAACCAATGGTAAAATGCACATCAGACATGGTGACCATTACCAATATATACATAGCTGAAACACATGAAGCATAATATCAAACAATTGAATATTAGACGGGATATGGTAAAGTCCCAATATATGGCTATGAATTTGATACAAGAGAGTCCCAAACATAGGCTAAATATGAATGTTGGACTGATGTAGAAATCTTCTCTTGTATATCATGAGTTGTACGATCATATCCCGTCTAATATTCAATTTTTTGATATTATGCTTCATGTGTTTCAGCTATGTATATATTGGTAATGGTCACCATGTCTGATGTGCATTTTACCATTGGTTATCATTTTTAGCGCTGCATTTCACTTTTACTTCTGTTTACAATATTGGTCATATTTTATGTAGCTGCTTTTCACATTGGGTTAGCGCAGTGTTATTTATATTTTCTTTGATAGATTTTCATATGATTTATAAAGAAATGAAGACTTCCATAGTGTAAAATCTTTTTGGTGATTTAATAAGTAAAAAAAGTATTGGACTTACAATTAGATGAAATATATAAAGCATAAAAAACAAGCCAGCTGGCTCTCGAATGCAGCCCATCACTCTGGGACCTGCGTGAACGTGGTGATGTCAGCAGGTTGCTCCTCCCTACGCGTTTCATCTGAACTGACGTCCAGGGGCACGGGCGGCGTGATGACTCGCCGCCTTATATTCATCTCCATAACAAGGAAACCACACCCCGCTCTGAGCTTTGAGTGGCGGCTTCGCCAAATCATCCATTTTGGGAAAGGGCAAATGCCCACACTTCACCACATCCTCCATTCTGGAAAAGGGCATGCCCTCCATCATAGTTAATAGACCGCTAACAGCTAACTGACAGAGCAATCCTTCTCATCTAAACTCTAAAAGGGGTATCTAAAATCACTAAAGTATACTATTTACAATGTCAGTGACATAAGTTCACTGCTCGCTGTGCAACCCTCAATAGGATCTCATAAAAAGACTTTATGATGTTACCCTACCAATTTGGATCAGGAATAGGCCTGTCTAATGGTTAATTGCATGATAAATTCCACAGGTATAAAAAATATGAGCATTTAACAGAGAAGATTGTAAAAAAGGAAAAAAGTTTTCTCCCGCCGTTCCACTGACCGGAAAAAAATTCCGGTCTCAGATAAGAAGAGATGAAACACCTCCATGGGGACACCCGACCCTAAGGGTTTAGCGACCCCTGGTGGTAGTTTCTCCAAACCGAAATTACAATAACCACCTATATCCAGATGCCTGGTGGCCTCTAGCGGTAGTTTTCCCAAAGTAAAAATAGACCGATCTCTAGAGCCATAAGTTATGAACGACCACCTTAGATAGAGAAAATGTGGAATAATCCTAAAACTGAGATAGTTGTTCACCACAGGCCAAAACATCCAGAAAGTCCTCTAATATGGAAGACTATCAGCCTTAAAATGTAAAAAAGATCCCCTTTGATTATTGAAAAACAAAAAAGATCTTTCTTAATTGTTGGAAAACGAAAAAATACTCTTTATTTATTTTCTTTCTTTTAACATTAAGTGGACCTCCGGGTGGACATAAGGGTTGCTCTCCCTCATACCCAAAATTAGTTCTTACTATTTTAAAATTTGTTCTTAATATTTTAACCGGTGCTGCCATCGCAAAACTCAGATCAGGTTTACAGTGTAAGATGGTTTCGATGATCAAGAGTCTTCTATGAACGCGTTAACATCCACTTCTACGTTAAGACCGAAAGGAGTATAACAACGTACCCTATGTATCCACAACATTTCAAATCTCGACAGCTCTCTTACCAAGGAGCTCCCCCACCAGTGAGCACTAAATCTATGCCCACAAAAAGTTTATTAGCTGGATTCCTATTATGATGCATGGCATAGTGTTTAGAAAGTGATATCTGAAGCCCCTCTTGATATTAGCAATATGCTCGCCAAGACGCACCTGCAAGGTACACTTGGTCCTGCCCACATACTGCAACCCGCAAGGGCATTGCCGCAAATAGACTACACCCGTCGTGTTACAGGTAATGAATGGTTCAATCCGAAGTTCCACAGAAGTGCTTGATGAAACAAAAAAAATCTGTCCTCCTGTTCCTACATTTATTTAAACAAGGGGGGGAGAAAAGGGGAGAAATTGGGACTTTAGATGAGGAAGAGACCTAATGTGGTCTCATCCCTATATATATGACAAAATAAAGGAGACAGTGCGGGACTTTGAGTGAGGCACATAGACATCAGTCAGGGGTCAAGACAAGGTACTTTATTTAACATACCATAAAATTCATAAGAATCATTAAATAGGTTACAATATAATTCATTATTATATACACAAAAGGAACATGATTGAACATGACAGTGGAAGGGATTGAGCCTACACAAATTGAGAACTTCCTATTGCAACAGAATAAATAAACTTCATGAACATCTAAGATTATACATATGAATAATAACCAGATTGGTATAAACATTACAAAACAAGGCTCTATGCGTTTTGTGAAGTATTTTATCCACTCTTCAGGTGCAGCAATGTAAATATCTGAAATTAAATGAAATGAAACACGAGGGTTTCAAAGTCACTGCATAAGAAAAAATAAAAATGAAAAATAAAAATAAAAACAGCAAATTAAAAGAGGAATGTGGATCAAGGAATCTAACCTTGTCAGAAAAATACTCACAATCGCCATGCGGATGTGCAAGAAATGAGAGCTGGAAACCCCTATAGGGGCATCTTTTCTGGGAGCTGTGGTAGTGTGAGGCATGGCCGTGTAGGGAGAAGACAAATATCCATAGAGCGATGGTCCCTGAGGTATAGTTGTGAAGGGTAAATGGGCTCATCTAAGGAGACTTCTATGGAGAATATCAATATATGGTGTGTAATTAACATTAGTGCCAACTACTAGGTACTAAAAAATAACAGCAACCTGGAGTTGTAAGCACAAAAACTTGTATATATTACCTGGTATTCGACCATAAGAAACCATGGTATAGGGTATATAGTATATATCGCCAAGATGTCAGGGAGGACCCTCATGATGGACAGTCTGCTCCAAACAAGACTTATAGGCACCCATATGCCACAACCACTCCCAAACGCCACGTATGGCGTGCTCAGTAGGGGGAGGAGCCAACACCAGAACGGAGAACCGTCCGAAGCTTGGCGCCAAAAGGAAACACCCTACGAGCTGCAGATGGGTCAGGCTAGCGGCGTCATGGCGTGGAAAGGAGGCCACACGCACGCTGCACATGCCGTAATGTCGACGCACAGCGCAGAGACGTCCAACACTCCCAAAAGGGGGGCCGGGAGATCTCGCGGAGTGCATCGCAGCTCCCAGAAATGACGTGGGCAGCCGCCCAAGGATCCAGATCAAATAAGCACTGTCAGCACGCAATGTGAAGCAAAATAATTGGATTTCAATGAAAAGGTAGTCAAAGACTAACAAAGTGTGTGTCTGAAACATAAAAAAAAAAAAATTGGAAATATGAACCAAAATTAACAAAAGCTAATTGAATTCAATATTGTTTTTCAATAATCAAAGGGAATCTTTTTTTACATTTTAAGGCCGAGTCTTCCATATTAGAGGTCTTTCTGGATGTTTTGGCCTGTGGGGAACAACTATCTCAATTTTGGTGGTCGTTCATAACTTACGGCTCTAGAGATCGGTCTATTTTTACTTTGGGAAAACTACCGCTAGAGGCCACCAGGCTTCTG
Source organism: Lithobates clamitans (assembly GCA_037952925.1). NCBI lineage: Eukaryota > Metazoa > Chordata > Amphibia > Anura > Ranidae > Lithobates > Lithobates clamitans. Next base: position 4,381,658 of record JBBGZY010000680.1, on the reverse strand, counting down.
GATATAGGTGGTCATTATAATTTCCATGTGGAAAAACTACCACCAGGGGTCGCTAAACCCTTAGGGTCGGGTTTCCCCATGGAGGTGTTTCATCTCTTTTTTTTTTTTTTTTTTTTTTTTTTTTTTTTTTTTTACATGGCCTACAGTTTTATTAGGAAGACAACCATTTCTGCAAAGCATAATACTGGCATAAACAAAATAAAGTGATTTGAAATATATCTGGATTGTGGTGTCAATACTTGATGTTTTCATACCAGGAAATATCAAGCATTTACAATAATTGTTCGCCACATGTACTTCAACCGAGGAAAAAAAAAAAAAACTAATCATCATACCAAGAATAAAATGAATAAGTTATTTAGCTTAGAAGAACAGACCAACCTATATTCAGTGCAAAATCTCATAACGAGGTATTAGGAAGAAAAAAAAAAACTAAACAGATAAAACCTTATGTGCAATATATTTCTCCCAAAAACTGTTACAGTTACTAGTTGTGCAATATTATTATTATTGATAGAAACTTACACAAGTTATTGTGTAGAAAGAAAAAGAAACATTGTTTTTGATACTGTGGAATTTTCTTCCATCAAAAGGCATTACCCAAAAGGATAGTCAAAATATTGCTTTTACTCCAAAACTGAATAGTGCACATACAATGTACAAAAATGATAGTTAAAAAAAAAAAAATGCAAAAGGTTTTCACAAAAAAAAAAAAAAAAATTCTAGTCTTCAAACACTACTTAAAGATTAATTCGATATACAGTCGGTACCTTGAGGATGGGAAAAGAACAAACAAACAAAAAAAACAAACCTGTTTAACCATTACTACAAAGTATCATCCAGTTTTCCGCAGCAGTAGAAATTTCTAAAATACAGGTAGTAAGAAAATAGCAAACTTTGTAAACTTTTTTTTTTTTTTCTTGTTCAAGTCTGTATCTTGCTATTGGCAATACAGCCATATTGGCGTTGGAAATATTTAGGACCAGTTTAGCTTAGGAGGAGAATAGGATCTTCAAACTCGTAAAAAGACATAGAGCTGGTTTGACTCTCTCCAGAATCAGAATCGTAAGGAGCCTCTGGCAGCTCGGAGAATGTGCATGCTAATTGTTCATCTTCCAGTTCAGATCTGGCACTTGAAGGGCTGGAGTATTCCTCTTCTCCAACATAATTGAAGTCTTGAGGGATATAAAGCATATCCGGATAGTTCCTTGTAATCAGATCACTTGTAGTTTTTAGTGATGTTTTTCTAAATGCCATGAGATGCATGTGGGAAAATTTGGAGTACGTCATACGCTTGAAACCAAGAGATTCAATGGCAATTTTCCAGCTCTTCATCATCATTGCATGACGATTCTGATGAGAAGAATCTGGGGTGATAATGAGCAGCAAGCCATTGAGTGAAAGTAGTTCATGAGCTTTCTTACAGCAAATCCATCGCTGGTAACGTGATGGGAAATAAGACAGTAGAAGGGAAAAGACAACTACATGGAACAGTTCAGCAGGTATATAATCTATGGGATTTTTCAGCTGCCTCAGGAAGGCCTCAATAGCATCAGGTGCAAGCTGAAGTGGTCTCTGGATTTGCAAGTTCAGGAAGTCGCATTTGTAGACCGTCTCAACAGCAGGCACAATATCGATACCAACAGCCAGAAAATCTTCATATTTTACAAATGGATTATAGCAGCTTCCTACATCAAGTAATCTAATCTTCCTAGGAAGGTGAAATTCTTGATTTGGCATGTTGCCATTTGAAATGCTAAGGCCAGAAGCAAGCATTTGTTCACAAGCAGCAGACTGATGATTGTTTAAGACCGCTCTTCTTGCATCTTTTTCAAGCGCTTTTCTCTTTCCCCCATTGAAGAAATATTCTTGACAAACCCCAAGGCACCATTCGATGCGGCCTTCTCCTTCACACTTCTTAGCCCAGTGACTACCCGCCAAGTTTTTCATTGCAGCAGCATATTCATAAAGTTTCTCTTCATCTTGGCAATGTTCTTTCCATATTTTGTCAAAATCACCAGCAATCCTTAGATGTGGATGGATTTTAGGTTGTTTTCTCCCTCTGCTTTCATCTGGCGATCTAGCCAGTAACACCTCCTGTATTAGAGTGCCCCCACTCTGGATGAAGGAGCACAGGGGCTCCTTTGAGCAACAGTATTGGCAGTCTTCCAGATACTTCCTCCGCAGACTCCGGTGTACACTCTTCACCACCGTGTTTCATCTCTTTTTATCTGAGACCGGAATTTTTTTCCGGTCAGTCAAACAGCAGGAGGAAAACTTTTTTCTTTTTTCCTTTTTTCCTTTTTTACAATTTCCCTTTTCATAATTTTCTCTGTTAAATGCTCACATTTTTTATACCTGTGGAAGTATTCATTCGTTTAACCAGCAGACAGACCTATTCCCGATCCAAATTGGTAGGGTAGCATCATAAATTCTTTTTATGAGGTCCTATTGAGGGTTGCACGGCGAGCAGTGAACTTATGTCACCGACGTTGTAAATAGCATACGTTGGCGCCCAATTGAATAGAGTCAGGACATTTTAGCTATCCCTTTTAGAGTTTAGATGAGAAGGATCGCTCTGTCAGTTAGCTGTTAGCGGTCTATTCCCTATGATGGAGGGCATGCCATTTTCCAAAATGGAGGATTTGGTGAAGTGTGGGCTTTTGCCCTTTCCAAAAATGAACAATTTGGTGAAGCCGCCACTCAAAGCTCAGAGTGGGTTGTGGTTTTCTTGTTATGGAGATGAATATAAGACGGTGAGTCAGCACGCCGCCCCTGCCCTTGGATGACGTCGGTTCTTACGAAACGAGCAGGGAGGAGCGACGTGCTGACGTCACTGCGTTCACGCAGGTCCCGGAGTGATGGGCTGCATTCGAGAGCTTGTTTTTTATGCTTTATACATTTCATCTAATTATAAGTCCAATACTTTTTTACTTATTAAATCACCAAAAATATTTTACACTATGGAAGTCTTTATTTCTATATGGGGATCATATGACAAACTATTCCTCTGAGTGATATTACCCAGGAAGACGCTGAGACCATTGCTGTGTTTACCAAAAGCCCGGGCTGGGTATTAAGCCAAAAGCGCGTACAAATAAGTACACTTATTTGTTATAATTTTCATCTTTAATTTGATGGACTTTTTTAATGATACTTATTCTATATATATATATATTTTTCATTACATTTAAAAAATCTAGCACAACTTAATTATTGAAAGGTTTTGTGTGTATCTCACAAGAAGTTGCAGCTTGGTTTCCATTTTCCAATTTTCACTTGATTTTCTGATAGCGCAGTCATTTTAATTTTCTTTGTTATTCACACATATTTTTACCAGTAAACTGAGCCTATATAGTGAAATACAGGATTTTGAAATCCGTGACACTGTTTTGATGTTGAATTTTAAAAGCAGTGGCAAGCCTGCTCATCTCACAGGTTTGCTAATCGGACAGATCACAGCGGCTTTTCAGATTCAACATCAGAACAGCTTGACGGATTTCAAAATCCTGAATTTCACGATATACGCTAAAGTTTACTGGTAAAAATAAGTGTGAAATGCAAGACTTCAGTGGGTGTAAAAAGTTCAGACTAGTGCGGGTGTAACAAGATGGCACGTCACTTCGGTTGCACTTTCTGATGGGTAGCGGCTTTCTGATAGAACGCAGGCAGTCCCATTCAATTAAGACTCAGCAGCTGCACGGACAGACGCTGCTCTCATTTTGACACTCGGAACATGCCTTTGGTGCATTTTCTTTTCGATCTGTAAACGCTCCTCTTCATATACGCCTGTAAATGCCTCAGTGTGCATAGCCACTTTGGCAACGTAGAAATGCTTTTACAGGCATAAAAAGCACACTGAACACCTGTATAAGTGCCATTTTTTTAAGCTCTGTGTGCATGTTGCTTTCACTTCATTTCATGTCTCAGAGACATAACAGGAAATAAACTATGACAATACAGTGCCTTGAAAAAGTATTCACACCCCTTGAAATTTTCCACATTTTGTCATGTTTCAACCAAAAAAGTAATTGTATTTTTTGGGGATTTTATGTGATTGACCAACACAAAGTGTCACATAATTATGAAGTGGAAGGAATATGATAAATGTTTTTCAATTTTTTTTTTACAAATAAATATGTGAAAAGTGTGGCGTGTATTTGTATTCAGCCCCCCCTGAGTCAATAGTTTGTAGAATTGCCTTTCACTGCAATTACAGCTGCAAGTCTTTTGGGGGATGTCTCTACCAGCTTTGCACATCTAGAGAGTGACATTTTTGTCCAGTCTTCTTTGCAAAATATCTCAAGCTCTGTCAGATTGGATGGAGAGCATCTGTGAACAGCAAATTTCAAGTCTTGCCACAGATTCTCAGTTGGACTTAGGTCTGGACTTTGGGCCATTCTAACACATGAATATGCTTTGATCTAAACCAGGGGCCCGCCAAGGCCATTTACCCGGCCCCGCTTGTTAGGGCCGGCCCTACCACGTGTCCCGTTCCCGCAAGCTGCCTCCGCCGCTGTCATCAGTGAACAGCGGTGAGCAGGAGGCAGCCCAGCCCAGGAAGGAGGGCAGGAGGAGGAGCCGCCCAAAGTAGCCTATGATGTTAAACCACAGGTAATTGGTTGATAGGACACAGGGAAACCAATCACCAGCTTGCCAACATGAAAAATGTTGGCAAGCGCCGCCCTCTGTTTTCGGCTGGTAGGACACTGCTATGGGAGGGAAAAGGGTGGGCAGAGGTCACTGTTATAGGGGATGGGGGGGGGCAGAGGACACCACCACTATGTGTGTGTGTGTGGGGGGGGGGGTGACCTGAAGAGGGCAGAGGACACTGTCATGGGCAGGGCCACCCACATAGCAGTGTCCCCTGCCACCCCTCACATCACCCCCTGAGGAGTCTGGCTGACTGATGCACAAGGAACTAGGAAGTGCTGTGGAGAAAATAGGACAGGGGAAACGCCGTGTGCCGGGATACAGATGACTATTTCACCCTTCACACCAACACAGCCCAATGCGGTTTTTAAATCTATTAAATGTGAGTGTAATGTGATGAGGTTTTAGTTGCCATTAAATCTTTTTAAACAGAATTACACTACTGCACACCTCTATTATTCCCTGTATGCATATGAGGTGATCTTTGAAAATACCAGACGGAAGTTGTGGCTTTATTGATCAGCGTTCCTACCAGGAGGTGGAGTGAATATGGGATCTGTGCTTACCATTAACCAGCCACTATATGGATGACGACCATCTAAGCTGTTACTATTTACTACAGGCTTGTTTTTTAAAGCCCTTAAGGAGAGGGCATACCTGAAGGGGGAGAGTGCACATTGCATGAAGACACCATTTGTTTCACCTTTTTTCTTTGATATGTTTATGGACTTTTTTCTTGCTTATCAATATTAAAGCGGAGTTCCACACAAAAAATGGCTTTTCGGAACCCTCCCCCCCTCCGGTGTCACATTTGGCACCTTTCAGGGGGGAGGGGGGTGCAGATACCTGTCTAAGGCAGGTATTTGCACCCACTTCCGGCATAGACTCCCACAGGAGTCTATGCCTCTTCCTGTCCCTCCGCGCTGTCTCCTGGGAAACACACAGGTCCCAGGAGATAGCGGGGACCAGTTACGACGCACAGCGCGACTCGCGCATGCGCAGTAGGGAACCGGGAAGTGCAGCCGCAATGCTTCACTTCCTGATTCCCTCACCTAGGATGGCGGCGGCAGCTGCCGAGAGTCGAGCGAGTGATCGGTGTCGGCTGCCGACATCGCTGGACCCTGGGACAGGTAAGTGGCCATTTATTAAAAGTCAGCAGCTGCAGTATTTGTAGCTGCTGGCTTTTAATATTTTTTTTTTTAGGTGGACTCCCTCTTTAAGGACTTGTATAACACACACTGAGCACTTGCACTTTTTTCATCTGCTAATGAGCACCTGTACTATAATTGGGGAGATTTGTCTTAATTATCCTATTATCTGTTTATTTTATATTAACATTTTTAGAGTTTTAGTATATTGCATAATACTTAGCGCCGCACATTGTCACATTTTGAGAAAGCGGAGTGCTGGCAGCTATTAGATAGTATTTTTTATTTATTTTTCTGGGCTTTTGGATTTTTTTGTTTTTTGAGTTTTTCATTTTGGCAGCTCACAAGATTTTATATATATATATTGTTATGAGTATAGTTCCGCTTTAAAATAAGCATTCAAGAGCCTCTGAGCTGACTGTCGATCACTTTTCAGAGGCATGTTAGTACAGATGTAAACCAGACCTTAAAGTGAAATGTCAAAGTTTTTTATTTCTGGTTTTGGGTACAGTGGAGAAGGCTTAGAACCTCTATCAGAATTATTTCTAGGCTCTGACACCAGGAATTGTGGTGGCAGATGTGATGAAGGACAGAGAACCGGGGGATCACTGGTGAGATTAGTATCAGTGGGTCAACCTTCACACACAATGTCACAATGAGTCAGAAAAGCCTTCTCTATGCCCATATATGATTTAGTTTGTTTGTTACTGGGGCTCAACTTTCACGGACTTTCATGACTAAGCCCAGCTTACTACCATTCCATTTTCCAATGAACCTTCCTCAAGGCTTAGTAAGGGCACTCACATTCTACAATACAGTTGGATGAGCTCAGCCATGAAATCACAAACATTCATGTGCCAATAACAAGTGAAACTAAATCAGAAAGGGGCACAGAACAGGTTTTTCTGGCTTATAAAGACACTGTAATATCGGACATCTTGTGGTGTCTGCTACCAAACGGGACTTCACTTTAAGACATCGGATCTTCAAGGCATAAGGGCAAAGAACCAGCAACCATGCTGCCTATGTTACCTTCAACACACCTATTTCAGTATCTTCTATGACTTCTAGCACACAGGCAGAACACTTCAATGACTCTTCTTCAATGCACTAAATCACTCGGGGGCACTTTGCTACTAATTAATTTTAATGTTCAGGAAATCTGAGCCAGTTTTGTGGTTTGTAGTAACAAGTTCCTTGAATGAAGAAAAAGGGCTTTCAGGAGAGCTGTGAATCATCCTTTTGTCTTCGTCCTGAATATCTCTGTGTAGTTTTAGGTAATTAATAATCGTGCTTTAATCTGTTGTATATTAAAGAAGAACTCCAACTGAATAAAAAGATCCACTACCTGGTATTATTACCAAACAAAAAAGCAAAAAAAAAAAAAAAATACAGTGCTTGCTACAATACCTACCTTCCATCTGGCAGTGTCTCCCATTGGAAGTCTTCTACACCACTAGATGTAACTATGATTTAAATGGGGTTGATTAAGTTCAAGCCTTTTAACTAGTGATTTAAATTATGATTTAAATCGACTTGATTTAAATCAAATCCACCCTGCCCATTACTACCACTAGGAGAAAAGGACGGACCTGTGACATAACCTGAATGACCAGAAGGGGGAATGGTGCTCGGGAATGGAAAATAAAATACATTTATACTCCCCTAGATGGCTGCAGCATCAACTCAATGCTGCAGCTGTCCCCCACCGGCTCTACACCGAGAACGTGCGGGTACATCGGTGAGCCTTGGGTGGTTTTACCGGGATAAGGCTTGCTTTCCCGAGCGACCAGCCAGTACATCTGCTGGCTGGTTGGACAGCTGAACGAAGCCGGGATCGGCTTTGATCAGCTTTTTGCTATGCTAACCTGGAAGCAATGACCTGACATCACTTCCGGTTTACCCAAATGTCAACAGCGCCATTTAAAAGAAAATTGAAAGCATTCAAAAACACAGATCTTGGTGTTTTTGAATGCTTTTAAGAGCAGAGGAGGCATTTGGGGTCTTAAAGACCCCAGATCTTTCCATAAAGAGTACATGTCACATGTCTATTGCTGTCACAAGGATGTTAAATTCCTTGTGACAGCAATAAAAGTGATAAAAAAAAATGAAGGCAATGGTGTAAAAATAAAATAAATTAAAAATAATAATAATAAAAAAGTAAAGTACCCCGCTTGCGCACAGGTTCGTTCTGCAGGCAAACGGCAATCATCTCACACACGTGAAGTATCGCCACGAACGTCAGATCATGGGCAGTAATTCTAGCGCCAGACCTCCTCTGTAAATGTAAAGTGGTAACCTGTAAAGGCTTTTAAAACATTGCCTTTGGATAGTAAAATTTACGTTGTTTGTCGCCATTGGGCGCACAATTTTACAGTGTGACATGTTTGGTATCTATTCACTCGGTGTAACCTCATACAAAAAAAATGGGTTATATATTGTTTTGTTTGTTTGCATTTAAATGAAAAAAAGTGTATTTTTTCCCAAAAATTTGAGTTAAAAAAAAAAAACACTGCACAAATACCCCAACCACCATTTTATTCTCTAGGGCCTCTCATTGAAAAAAAATATATAATGTTTGGGGGCTCTAAGTAATTTTCTAGAAAAAAATTCTGATTGTTACATGTAAACATAAAGTGCCAGAAAATGCCCAGGCTTGAAATAGATATCTTAAAAAAAAAAAAAGTAAAATGGCGTCATGAATAAAACAAAAAACCCCTGTGCTTGCACAGACATCTGCCTATTTTGCTGGGACCCCCAAAATCCAGGGTGCTTTTAAAACTAGGCAACTTGAAGGGGGGGAAACTAAGACTTGCCCAACTCTTCCCATCTCACTTATTGGCCTTACATTCAGTGGGAAGCCTCACACAGCTCACTGTTGGCCCTGACGTACATTGGGGAACATCAGCTACCAATAGGTATGGATCTGGAGGCAGGAGATGGTGGGCCAGCCCTCAACTTTACCTTCTGGGCAAATACACATAAGCCATTTTCCACTTGCTTTAATTCATCTGAGCTGCTGCCTTTTTTCCCAGCTATGGGGATACCCATACTGCAGCATAAGCAATGTGGTGCTCCTACAAACTGCTGCATGATTAAGTGCAACAAAGACGTTCTCAGAGGGCAATAGATCACGTATCACCGATGATTTTCAAATTCAGGAAGGCAATCGGAGCTCTAAGACCAGACCTTGTAAAGGTTCTCAACCTGTACTTTAAAGCCGTGGGGTTAAATGCTCATGCAGCACATTGTCTTGTAAAAGTTGCTGAGGAGAGGGGCTGTGGGACCTCTCAGCACTTAGCACATCCATTTTTGTTGGCCATCCACACAAGAAAATTTTTTTCTCTGACTTAGTTGATGGAAAAACTATGAAGAAGAAATTGAAGCCATCTGTGCTGGATTTAAAGTCAAATTATTATCTAGGGGCCCAAGTATTTTCTGCATGAGTCCTATTCTTAGCTGCATTTCGTTCAGCACGATGTGTTCCAAATATCTTACAATATAAATACAGCGGTATATGACTTTTCCGTGTCTATGGGGAATACTTCCTTTGGCACTGAGCATTTTCTCATGTAAAAAAGGCTTGCCCTTCATAAAATATCCACTTTGTCAACAGCCTTAATGGACCGTCTACAAAATGCTGAGGCTTTGTATCTAAAAATCCATCTAAATCTAAACTGAGTTCTTTTCTCGGGAAATAATATTTTACTGGTTCATAAAGTGACTGTATATTGCTCTTTTTAGATATTCATTTAAATGCATGTAAATGCCATTAAAGTATAATAAAGGCAACACTTTTTTTTTTTAGATAGTGGATAGTACTGCACCAAACCTCATGGTATTGCAAAACCAATGCCATTTGTTGCCTGAAAACGTACTGTGTATGTGATCTGCGTTTGGGGTGCCTTTAATAATACATTGGCGAGAAGGGTAACAAGTAATTCTGCGCTGCCAAAAAAGAGGAATAAGCAGCTAACACGACCAATATGATATGGGCATATAATAGTAAAACAGAAAATATGTGTAGCGCTAAAAGTTCAACATAAAAACAATGTCCAACCAATGTTGAAAGGTATCGGGAAAAAACCTAAAAGAAAAGTCCTCCATGCATATAAGACTCGTAAAATGGTCGATGAAATTTTCAGTGACTTCGTGTGAGGAACATATCAAATATGTGACATCTGGAGTGAACACAGAAGAAACACACCACCACCAACAATAGGGAGGCTTACCAGATCACGTAGATCCGAGAGGGCATACGCCCAACTGGGTCAAATCAGGCTTGGGTGGTGGGTGATGGTAGATGTTCCAGAAGAGTAGTAAGGATGAAAGTCCAAGAGAAGACCGGATGCTAGTGGATCCCTCAAGATGATATTGGGAAGCGGATGGCAGCTGGATGATCCTTCAAGGGGTGTCCACACTATCAGGTGGGATCAGGAGGTGTCTGTGTCTGCTGATGCCTGCACAAGAAAAGAATAATACATTGGCACCCACAAGCAGATCCACTGTGGTGCGTGAATTGTGCACATAACGTGCATTTCCCACACCATGTTCTGGTGTGATATGGCCCTAAAGCTTTCATTGCTGTTTGAGTCCCCGTTCACACTCTCTAATGCCGCGTACACACGAGCGGACTTTACGGCGGACTTTGCCCGGCGGACTGGATTTCGTCGGACAATTCGATGTGTGTGGGCTCCAGCGGACTTTGTTTTCTCAAAAGTTGGACGGACTTAGATTTGAAACTTGTTTAAAATTTATCCGTTGAAATCGAGTCCGGTCGAAAAGTCCGCCGTCTGTATGCTAGTTCGACGGACAAAAAGCCACGCTAGGGCAGCTATTGGCTACTGGCTATGAACTTCCTTGTTTTAGTCCGGTCGTACGTCATCACGTACGAATTCGACGGACTTTGGTGGATTGTGTGTAGGCAAGTCCGTTCATTCACAAAGTCCGTCGGAAAGTACGTCGAAAAGTCCGCCGGGCAAAGTCCGCCGTAAAGTCCGCTCGTGTGTACGCGGCATAACTGTCCTGATCACCATCCTCGCTTGGAATAAAAAGTGAGGGTAAATCCAGAATTTTTGAATTGCCACCAGAACAGGCAGAGAAGGGAAAGCTTCCAATGGGGACATAAGCAGGGGAATTCCCTTACATACACTTTCCCTTCCTGTTGAGTCTATAGAACAGGACGTGAAGATAGTTCTCTTTAATTAGATACAGACTGGCAAAAAAATGTGGCAGCGGTTTTAACTCTTCACTTCTCTATTTAGAATCGGGGGAAAAAAAGGATTTGGCTTTAGATGTACTTTATAGATGAATTCCAGGCATGGTGTACTTTTACATAGTTACATAGGAGCAGCTTGGACCAATATAACTGTGTATGGTGTAAAGGACTAGCGTCAAATGTAGAGCTTTAAGGACACCACCTCTCGCTGGTTCTTCTTTTTAAGGGCTTTGTTTGCCTATTTTTATTTTTAAAAAAAAGCAAGTTCAGCAAACAAACATAGGTTTCCCTCGCAGGGGCTTTCAGCATTGCCTTTTCCATCCACAAAATGACATTCAGCCTAGTTGGCTCTCACTTGCAGCACTGCTGTTCTGGCTTTACACTCCAGGCCCTTGTCTGTCTTGTACAGACTCTTTCACCGACCACCTTGGTGCATATAGCTAGCAGTCTCTTGCTGCACGTGGAGCCCTCCTGACTCCTGGAACTCAGACTTCCTATCAGCCGGGGTGGAGCCCAGAACCATGGTCAGGTTACTACTAAAAGCCCAGCACACACCTGACCCATCAGTATGCTGGCTGTTCTCAAAATCAGGACCCAGGACTAGGGATTTCATCCCACCCGGAACTCTCAGAAATCCCAGAGCTCCAGGTCCCAAAGTGGACTTTGCAAAACACTGAGAAAAATGAAAGCCCAGTTTACTCTTCATGTTAAAAGCTCCCTGGAGCCCCTCAACCCGTTTGGTTAAGAATTCAGGGTCACAACCTCCTTGTAGACCCTGGCAGGGCAACGCTCTGCCACAATATGTTAACCTGGAAGCTGGAAATCATGAACCACTTGCCAACTGCCCTATAGCTGAATGATGGCTACAGCGCGGCCAGCTGGGTAAGACAGCCTCCCATAATCCCGCCCATGCCCACGGGGGGGGGGGGGGGGGGGGGGGCAGGTGGCATGCACTGAGATCACAGTGTCTGGAAGCCGAAAGCATTGGGGGGAGAGGAGTGTTGATATCCAGCTTCTCTAAAAGGGACATGTACACTGATAATCGTGGCACTGATTATAGGTGTCCTGATTATCCCGACTGTGGCCATCAGTGCTACCAATCTGTGGCCACCAGTGCTGCCAATCCATTGGTGCCTCCTCATCAGTGTCACCTATCAGTGCACCTCATCAGTGCCCACCAATGCCACCTCATCAGTGCAGCCTATCAGTGTCCATCACTGCACATCACTGCACATCCATAAAGGAGAAAAATTACCTATTTGCAAAATTGTATAACAAACTATGAAAACATTTTTTTTTCTTCAAAATTTTCATTCTCTATTTAGCAAAAAACCCGGTGTTAATTGAATATCAGCAAAAGCTCTATTTGTGTGAAATCAATTATAAAAATCAGCGACAATGCTGAAAGCTGAAAATCGGCCTGGGCTGGAAGGGGGCAAAAGTGCTCAGTAGGCAAGTGGTTAAAGTAGGCACCACTACTCCAGTGACCTCCAGTTGCTTCCGGATCCCATGCTGAGTGGCTGGTGTTCTGCCAAAACAGCAAACTCGCCAAAATCTCCAACCACGTCACTTCCAGTGACCCTTCAGCAGCAGTAATTGCAGATTTCGACGGCGTGGCTGTTTTCATAGAACACCGGCAGTGTATACACCACGGTACACAATATAATGAGTGGACATTGTTAGTCCACCCACTTGTAACCAACAACAGGACTGCCTCCAAGGCGGCGACAACTTTTTTACTCATTAGTGTTCTGTCCAAACAGCCAACTCATGGTGTACCATAATGTATATACGCTGCCGGTGTTCCGTGAAAACAGCCAAGTTGTGGAAATCTGCAATTGCTGTTGGAGAGTACCTGGAAGTGACGTGGTTGGAGATTTTGACGAGTTGGCTCTTTTGACTGAACATCAGCCTGATACATTCTGAACAGAGGAGGTCGGCCATTTAGCTTGGGTGCCATTCAGAGAATGCGTTACATTGTGTGAATGAATGAGAAGCATTTTCTGATTGAACAAGTTATAGAGTGTGAGGTCACCCCCTAGTCTCTCCACCGCCTTGGATAAAAAGTTTAATATAGGATAACACACTTTGTGAGAAAAATTGTATATACCGTGTATTATATATGTACATATCCGACCAAAAAGAGGAACAGCTGAGGCTGCACAAGGGAGAGAGGAATTGGGACACTGTCTACAAATAAGGAACTTTTGGGAGATATGCAGATAAATGGTGTTTCTTACTTCAATGTCATTAATAAATTAGCAGAATACACCACCTCTGCTTATTATCTGGATACTATGGTCCTGCACCAGCCAGTTTACAATACCAGCCAGTCTGTTGGTAATATCTCTCTCTCTTTCTCAATTTTTCTATCTCTCTCTTCCTCGATAACTCTCTTAATATCCCTCTCGATATCTTGCTCTCTCTCGATATCTCGCTCTTTCTCAATATCTTTCTCTCCCTCTCTCTTTCTTGATAACTCTCTCTTTCTCGATAATTCTCTTTCTCAAAATCGTTCTCTCTCTCTCTTTCTCTATAACTCTCTCTCTCTTTCTCAATTATTCTCTCTAACTCTCTCTTTCTCGATCTCTCTCTTTCTCTCTTTTTCTTTTTCAATCTCTCTTTCTCAATATCCCTCTCTCTCTCTCTCTCTCTCTCTCTCTTTCTCAATATCTGTATCTCTCTCTCTTTCTCTATCTCTCTTTCTTTTTCTCAATTTCTCTTTCTAGCCATCTCTCTCGCCATCTCTTTCTCGATATCTCTCTTTTTTAATATCTCTCTATCTCGATATCTCTCTATCTCTCCCTATATCTCTAGCTCTCTTTCTCAATATCTCTTTCGCGATTTCTCTCTTTCTTTCTCTCTCTCTCTCTTTCTCTCTCTCTCTCTTTCAAATAAGCTTTATTGGCAGGACCAAATACATTTTATCATTGCCAAAGCAGTTGAGTTTGTATGGGAAGGGGGATGGGTAATATAAAGGGGAATGGAGGGGGTCTCTCTCAATATCTCTCACTCTTTAGACATCTCCCTTATCTGTAGGCTTGCCCTCAACATTTTTAGGCTCTTTCTCTTCTAGAAGTGCTAATATGTGATTGGTTTTGTCATGCCTGCATTATTTTATCTTGTAATCAGTTAAAAAAAAAAATTAGACTCGTTATCGGTTTTCTATCACCCTGAGCCGCTAACAAAGTTTGGTATGAATAGACGACAGAATAATGGCCTTCTGCCTCATTTGCTTCCTATGTAAGGAAGTGGAACACAATATATAAATGACTTGGCACCTTGAAAGCCAAAGGCCAAGCTCTCTTCTTCCCAGAGGATTTATATGGCTCGGGTAACTTTAGCCACTGCGTGCATGCTATTTGTCACTTTTCAGAGAGAGACGTTTACATGCTCTGTGAACTGTGTAAACAGCAGGCTTTAGCTTTTTTTTCGTTTTCTGTCTTTTATAGTTTGCAATTAAAATAGTTGTTAGTCCTTTACTTGGGTTACTATGGTATGTTATGTATTACTTTGATTTGTGGCTTCTGAATAATCTCATCAGTGGATGAGTCAACCCGCTGGCATCTGCTAATCAGTTTTGGGTGGACTGATTATTTATTTCACCCCTAATTATTGGTGGGCTATATACAATTTATTAGATGCCATTTCTTCATTCTAGTACAATCATAGCATCTTTACTCCAGATATATCTGAACATAAGAATAAATTCACAAAAATTAACTATACAAAGAAAGAAACTTGGCAAAGTAGACACTAACCAAGGCTACCCTTTACAAAAGTAAAAAAGTGTGACGCCCAGCAGATGAATGAGCAAATTCTGCTGCTTAGCTTCACAACTCCTGCAGGGCACACAGGAGGAGAGGGTTGGGAGGAGAAGGAGCAGATAGGCTCTCTCCTGTCCCATCCATGCAAGGGAGGAGGAACTGTTAGTGCAGGCTCTGGGCTGTATAAAAGAGACGCTCCCACCTCAGAGCCTGTGGCCAGCAACCCTGCTGGGGCCCCGACAGTGGTGGAATGACAGGGCCCGGTTGCAAGTGTGACCTTTTGCGACCCTGGTAGTTCCACCACTGACTCAGGTCCTTCTGTCCTCTCCTCTCCTCTCTTGTAGAGACTTAGCAGCCTGCAGTCTTAAAATCTCTGATATGCATAGGAGGATAGAGAAAGGGGTTCTGGGACCTAATGTGAACAATTTCATTGTTTCTTTTATTACTTTTTTTTTTTTTTATTACTTCTTTATTACTTTTTATTGAGTTTTTACAATAAAGTTGTACACAACAGTGTAAAAACCACAATAGTGGGGGAACAGAAAAGCAAAGAAAATTCAAGTACAATAAAAAACAAAAACAATCCAATGCATTTGCCCCATCAATAGCACATTAAAAACCTCTGGCAGGAGGAAAACAGATGTCAAAGCCAGTGAGGTGACGCCCCCCACACATCATTATAACAATTTCATTGTTTCTATTGAAGATATTGATTAATAATTGATCCATGGTGCCTGCAGGTACAGAGGTCAGTGAGGATTTGTGTTGGGTATTCCTAAAAATAACTAAATAATCCTAATATTTAAATGTCCATGGTCAGGTCACAGTTCTTCTTTAAAGCCTAGCTAGTTTGTCAACACCCCCACCACCTTTCCCTGGCATGATTTTTTTTTTTTTTTATTATTAATATTTTATTAAGCTTTTATCACATTCCATTCTTTAAAAACAATACAAAACCTTTCATAATATTTACATACCATATACAAATTGTATATACACACACTTCCTGTTGGATATTTCCTTCCCCCCTCCCAAAAAAGAGAAAAAAAAAAAAAAAAAAAAAAAAAAGGGAAAGGGGTAGAAAAGGGGGGAATAAACCCCACAACCCCACACAACAAATTTCCCAGTGACAGACTCAATTCAAGAAGAGAGGAGAAAAAAAAAAAAAAAAAAAAAAAAAAAAAAAAAAAAAAGACCCACCCCATCGACCCCCCCCCCACTCATCCAATTTCCCGGTGTCACACATAATTCCAAAACAAAATTACCTTCCCTATTACCATTACCTCTTGCCTTTACAAAACCGTTCCTTTTCTCATTACCCCTGTGATTCTATTTTCATTAATTTCTTTGTGTTCACATTATTTCACTTCCATATATTAACCTCCTCCCTCCCTCACCCCCCCCCCCAATCTGAGAGCAATAATCTCTTTTCCTCCCTTGTGGCTGAGAAAAGAGACAAGCCCATAACCCCACACATCAAATTTCCCATTATCAAACACCAAAAAAAAAAAAAAAAAAAAAAAGGGAAAAATACCACACACCCCCCCGGGGGCACTACCCCACACATCAAAATTCCCCAGTGTCACACATAACTCCAAAATTACCTTCCCCATTACCGTTACTTCCGACCTTAGAGGAAAAAAAAAAAAAAAAAAAAAAAAAAACCCCCCCCGTTTCTCCTCTGGTTACCCCTGTGATTCAATTTTCGTTCCCTTCTTTGTGTTCTCAATATTTCACCTCCGTGTATTGTTCTCCCCCCTCCCTCACCCCCCCTCCTCATCCAAGAGCAGTAATCTCTTTCCTCCATTGTGGTTAAAAAGAGGAGAAAAAAAAAAAAAAAAAACCCCCTCAACCCACAACAACCCCCCCCCAACTCAAGCCCCTCCCCTCCCCCCACTCCCCTCCGCTCTCAGGTGTATGAGCAGGCCGTGCCTTAACTCAGTCCTCGTTCATCAATTTCATCCCTATCCCGGGCATCCTCTGTTAATATTTAATTCCTTTCACTCCTATTTTAATCTAACTGCCCAATTCCATCAGATTACTTTCTTCTTGTTTATACTATCTCATTTGATTGTTGTTTCCATGCCTTCCATATTTCCTCAAACTCCTCCTGTTTATCCTTAATTCTATGTACCCATTCCTCCGCTTCCATTATTTTATCTACTTCTTTTTTCCAATCTAATATTGTTGGGCATCTGCTATTCTTCCAATACCTTGGTATCAATGTTTTTGCTGCATTCAACAAGTGGGGGATGATACTCCTTTTATATATTTTGTTCGGTGTTGGCATCCCATGGAATAAGAAGTGAAATGCTGAAAATTCTATATGTCTTTCCGTCATCTTCCCAATCCAGGGAGCCACCGCCTCCCAAAATTTTTTAATTTTTGGGCACGTCCACCATATGTGGAGATATGTGCCTCTCTCCTCACATCCCCTCCAACACCGAGCCTCTTCCTTTGGGAGCATTTGTGCTATGCGGACAGGGGTACGGTACCACCTAACCAGAAATTTATATGCCATCTCCTGAGTATGTGAGCTTATTGAGGAGGTGTGGGTAGTTTTAAACAATCTCTTTACTTGTAAAGTTGAGAACCTCCCCCCTAATTCTCTCTCCCATTCCTTAATAAAATAGGGGGTTGTCACACTATTGATGTTGAGTAATAACTTATACATCCTTGACAATAGATGTTTAGTTTCTGGTCTTTTCAAATTCCAGGATTCGAAGACAGTGAGGGTATTCAGAGGTCTAATCAGGGACTTCCTTTTATTATAAAAATCTGTAATTTGGAAGTATCTCCACGTAGACATCGGAATATCCCCCCATTCCTCTATCATGTCCTTTAGAGGGATCAGTTTGCCCGATGGCGCTATCCTCGCACAGGTTACACCTCCTTCTCTACCCCACCCTTCTAAGTTCTTCTTGTCCTCCCCTGGTTCTATTGAAGATATTGATTAATAATTGATCCATGGTGCCTGCAGGTACAGAGGTCAGTGAGGATTTGTGTTGGGTATTCCTAAAAATAACTAAATAATCCTAATATTTAAATGTCCATGGTCAGGTCACAGTTCTTCTTTAAAGCCTAGCTAGTTTGTCAACACCCCCACCACCTTTCCCTGGCATGATTTTTAACATCTTTTTTTTTTTTACACCAATCTTTTTCAGATGTCTTCAGGCCAGTCATGTGGGGCACATGGTCCTCTTCCTCAGGAATGAGGAGAGTTATCTGGGATGATGACACCCCTCAGAGGGTGGGTCCTTGATGCCCTGCACTCACCAGAATGTCCTCAGTCTTTTGGGGTAAATGATGATGCACATCATTCAGCCCAGAGGACTAAGGAAATCGAGTGACGGTAAAGGCTAACTACAGAGGATAACAAAAACAATGGGTTTGGTGTAGAGCACCAGAAAATAGTTACTAAGGGCAACAGAAAACTGTCCTTTTAAGAGTATCAAAAATTCATATTTATTAAGTTAATTTTAGACAGATAGGACTACAAGAGAACGGAGGCCATCAGCATTTACACTGCATGAGCAGTAAAGTACCTCTAATACTGGGCGAAAGCATTTAATCCATAACAGGTGACTTAAAATACAGAACTTGTACATGAAACCTCACATCCCCCAATCCACCACAATCTCACGATTGGTTAATTTATTAAAATAACTTAAAAAAAATATGAATTTTTGATACTCTTATAAGGACAGTTTTCTGTTGCCATTAGTAACTTTTTTCTGGTGCTCTACGCCCGAACCCATTGTTTTTGTTATCCTCTGGGCTGAATTATGTGCATCATCATTTACCCCAAAAGACTGAGGACATTTTGACTAAAAGCCTAATGCCCTGTACACACGACCGGTTTTGCCGTCGGAATAAACTCCAAAGGTTTCTCCGACGGAATTCCGCTCATGCGGTCTTGCTTACACACGGTCACACCAAAGTCCGACCGTCCAGAACGCGGTAATGTACAACACGTACGACGGGACTAGAAAAAGGAAGTGCAATAGCCAGTAGCCAATAGCTTCCGTCTCGTACTTGCTTCAGAGCATGCGTCGTTTTTGGTCCGTCGGAACAGCATACAGACGAGCGGGTTTCCCGATAGGAATCGGTTCCGTCGGAAATATTTAGAACATGTTCCCTTTCTAGGTCCATCAGAATTTTCTTAAAAAAAAGTCCGATGAGGCATACACACGATCGGAATAGACGATGAAAAACTTCTGTCGGATTTTTTCTGTCGGACATTCCCCTCGTTTGTACGTGCCATAACACCTACCAAGAGTGTATATAACACCGGGACTAAACACGATCCTAACTGAGGACTTATTTGTCGCCCTCAAAACCGGTTTTACTGGGACTATCCAGAAAAACCTTCTCTTGCTTATATATAAGACCTACTTGATACACTCCTACCAATACCTAGTTTCAGACTATCCAAGATATGTTTCCCCGGATGGAAAGATTAGAACTTATGTCTCCTAATACCATGCACCTTAGGGCACTCTTTGCCCCTTCATAAGCTACCTCATAACCAGTCAGCCTCCTCTTTCCTTTCCCTTTCCCTATCCATTCCTCCCTGGAGCCACACACAGGTTAAGTTGTCACTTTTATATAAGCACTTCTTTCTTTAAAGATAATTATGATGTATTTCGTCTGACACCTTAACCCGTCTTTTGCTATTGCGGCGTCTGGATGCTCCTTTTTAATTGTTATATGTAGTGTCTTTTGTTTACATGTATGTGTGATGCATCAATTACTGTAGTGATTTTCTATTGGCCATTATAGTGAACCTGTTATACCCTTTTTGACATTTGGCCTATCATTTTTCCAATTTGTCTTAAAGTGGGGGTCCACCTATCTATCGTTTTTTTTTTTTTTTTGAGTTCATTCACAAACTTTTCTTCTCAGCATTACATACTCACATATTGTGTGTAATATGTCTGCCTGTGTCAGATTTCATCAGAAAGAATAACTTATATTATTCACTGCAGGCGGTTTCCATCTTCATTGTGGGCATTTGAAGCCCACAAGCATTTATTTCCTGGATGTGGTGAATGCTGTGCTCCCAGCATTCACCACTCGTTCCCGCACATGCTCAGTGGCATCCTGGGAAGCCTGAGGCTAGCTCCCAGGAGACTGTGCGGAGTCTGGGAGAGGCTAGAAACACGCCTACTCCCACGGGAGGAGAACCAGGAAGTGCAAAGAAGAATAGAAAAATAAAAGGTAATTACTGCGATTTAAATTTTTTTAAACGGCATGTCAGCATCTAGGCAAGGAAGAGAATACATACAGATATTGTTCAAAATTTGGGTGGAACCCCGCTTTAAATTAACTTTGAATTTTTGATACTCTTAAAAGGATCGTTTTTTGTTGCCAATAGTAACTCCTTTCTGGTGCTCTACACCCGAACCCATTGTTTTTGTTATATGCTTAGTTACGTCAACAGCACCCCCACACGGTATAGGATCCATGAGTAATCACCCTACTTGTTGAGGTGAATATATGTGCTAAGCCTGCTTCTTTTGTTGTTTTCCTTATAACTACAGAGGATAGCATGGAGGATAGAGGGAGGTGAGCATTGGAGCAAGAGTTGCTTTTGTGTTTTAAACCTTAGCTTGAGGACTATGTAAAAAAACAAAAAATTGGCACAGCTGGGATTTAACTTTTTGTCTTCTCAGAATTGTGAGCTCAGTGCTGTAAAATACCAGTATCTAAAACTAAAACCATTTTGACATCTTGTTGTCTTGTCCGTACAAAAATCTTGATACATCCACCTTTTTTTTTTTTTAGAGCCACCAGTCAAATGTAATGCTGCCTTTGAATCTGATTGGTGAGGTTCTAAACAAGAGGGAAGTTCCATAGCACAGGCATCGGGAAGCAGACCCATCCATCCCATGTGTGAGAGGTCCACATAAATCCCAGATTACCGTTAACCTAGCAGGCTTTCTAACTGTAGGACATTTGCAATTTTTCGTGGATAATGTTAGAAGCTCGCTGATTTATTTCTCTAGCTGCCTGGAATTGCTTGTTAATGTTACAATAATAACTTCGAATGCGTACTGGGTGAAAGTTCCCTGTAGTTTGCCTTTGAAGAGCTTGGCTCTCAAAGCCCTGTGCCTACTGAACATTATCATTCACTTTCTTCTCCGTTGTAATAACTGCTGACTTGTCCAGTGACCTGTTCATCAAAGCCGATACTTTGTGTGGTTTACATGACAATCCTGTAACATTTCACCCCCTGTATTTAGGTTTTACAATACCTTTCTCCGGCCTGCAGTGGGACATAAAAAGTTGTCTTCTTCCCGGGATATCTGAAATCTGAAAGTAACAGAACACTGGGACCCATATCTCATAATCCCCCTTGTACATGGAGATCAAAAGGTTGACTCATTCACCGGAGACTGCCATTCTCTGAGAAACAATAGCCAGATTACGCTTCCAGAAACCTGGAGTGTCTGAGCTGAGCCACTTGTAATATACTCAAGGGGAACACAGTTATTTCTCAGAGGAAACCAAATTAACACAATGGGGAGAGAGGCTTGTGAATTGGATGCATTCTGTTGTGGGATTTGATCCGATTGCAGCACGTGGGAAATGCAGCCACGTTCAGATTAAACCTCTAAATGACACATCTGATCTGAGCTTGTTTAATAAAGCAAAGACCAATGTGCAAAAGTGTAATCAGAGTTCTGTTTTCACTGGTTAAAGAGTACATGTCTGTCAGAATTGATGCCTTCGTGTTGACTGAGATTTTGTTTAAACTGAATGAGACACTGAACTGCTTTTGAAAAACTGGTTGCCTGGCTTCTGTACAGACCCGCTGGCTACAGTACATTCTAGATCACCAAAAATTCTGATTAGGTGGAAGCCAAAGCCCTTACTGACTTATTTGAGGTCACTGATTCAAAGTTTAAAGTGAGAGGTTCAGGCTAGCCATGCACAGTTGAACAAGAGAAATTTAATAGATTCTTTCACCTATGCTAAGCCGCATTGATTAAGGAATCTTCCCTGCCGTTCATTATGTTCTGACAGCCAACACCCGCAGCTGGTGCCGACAAAGTCACCCTGTGCTCGAATTTCTACTTACTTAGCAGGAAATGGCCCATAATTCGAGAGGTTTATGGCAGGCTTAATGCTAGCCATGGGCGTAGCAATAGGGGTCGCATGGGGTCGATATTGTGACCCCACCCATGCTCCAGGGGGCCCATGCGGCCTCCCTGTGTTATTACTATACCCCAACAACTCCACAATTTCCCAGAGTCTGGCTCAGGTCTGGCTTGTGTCTCGCACTAGAGTGGTGGGATGGTTCTGGTGCTGGGTTTCCACTTTGCCTTCCAATCCACACCCCTCTGCTCTCATTGGCTAAAGAGAATCTCTGAGTTTTTGGCATCATTTTCGAGTCCTGACCTGTTGAACCAGAGAGGAGCTAATGGAGGGAGGACGGGAAGTGTCAATGCTGACACCCGGCCAGGAACGGATACAGAGCTGTCACAGGCAGGAGGAGAAGAGAGCCGCCCGGGAGACTGGACAGTATTAATGGTGAGGTAAGATACCACTTGGGTCCATGTCACCTATTGAGAACCCTCTTTACCAACCACAAGCTGAGGATGTCCCCCTCCCCCAACCTGCTCACCCCACAACACTGAAAGCCGGTAGACGACAGACACCGCCCCCTACCCCTCCACAAAACACCTGCCTACGCTAACAGAAAAATCCTCAAAAATTGCTTAAAAATCCCTTAACCCCTCCTGAGGGCCCCCCAAACGGCTGGTTGCTCCAGAGGTCTCAGATTTTACTATGGTTGAGCAGAACCAGTGTGTGGGGGGGGAGGAGAGAGAATGTGTAGAATGTATTAGAATGGGGAGAACCTGTCTTTACAGGAGGAGAGGTGGCTCATTTGAGTTACTTGAGGAACGTGCCATTACCAGGAGGAGGAGTCATTACCTGAAGAGGGCTTCTGAAGTAGGGGGTCATCTGTCATTAGGAGGAGGCCAGAGGGCATGTGTCATTACCGGGAAGTGCCACCTCTTCCCAATATCCTGCACCTCCACATCACTGCAGCCTGGCCATGAAAGAGGTAACTGGGTTCTGATTAGTGTAGGGTCATAGGGGGGCGCAATTGCGATCTGGGCCATGCTCCAAGGGGGCCTGTGTGGCCTCTCTGTCACATCAATCACCTGTATGCAGCAGCTGAAGGCTAGCTTCCCTTTCTCTTCCCTCCCCATACAGGGGATCAGTTGCTCTAATTGCCCCCCCCCCCCCGCACCAATCATCCTCTTGGTACTGATCACTCCTGTGTCCATTCACAACAGAAGCATGGTAAACTGTTTACTATGCTTCCATTTATGAATGAACAGGCATGCTGTGCAGAGCTCTTCCTGTTAATGCATTCTGTTAAGCTAAGGCTACAGAAAGGAACTAGGGAATGAACTTCTCCAGTCCCTTTCTCTGTCACAAAAGTAAGACTTTAGGGGTCTATCTAGACCCTTGATATTTCACCAAAGCCCCCCCCCCAGCATTTCAGATTGTGAGAATTCCCTTGCAAAATGTACAGCCTTTAGTAAATCAACTCCTCTATCTCTGTGTACAGCACAATCAGAAATCATGGGCCAGCATACACCATTCATTGTTCCATTAAAGTTCCACTGAATGTTGCAGAGATAACGTCAACACAATAATTAACCCCAATTTAAAAAATGTTGGGACGCTGTGTAAAATCGACATAAAAACACAATGCAATGATTTGCAAATCTCATAAACCCATATTTTTATTCACAATAGAAAATAGAAAACATATAAAATGTTTAACTGAGAAAATGTACCATTTTAAGAAAAAAATAAGGTCATTTTGAAATTGATGGCAGCAACACATCTCAAAATAGTTGGGACAGGGCCATGAATATCATGGTGTAGCATCCCCATTTCTTTTATCAACACTGTAAATGTCTGGGAACTGAGGAAACCAGTTGCTGGAGTTTTGGGAGAGGAATGTTGTCCTGTTCTTGCCTGATACAGGATTCCAACTGCTCAATGATTTTTGGTCTACTTTGTCATATTTTTCGTTTCAAGATGCTCCAAATATATTCAATTGGTGAAGAGTCTGGACTGCAGGCAGGTCAGTTAAGCACCTGGACTCTTCTACTATGAAGCCATGCTGTTGTCATAGATGAAATATATGGTTTAGCATTGTTCTGCTAAAATATGTAAGGCCTTCTCTGAAAAAAGATGTCAACCGGCATGGGAGCATATGCTGCTCCAAAACCTGGATATCTTTCAGCATTGATGGTACCTTTCCAGGTGTGCAAGCTGCCCATTCTATACGCACTAATGCCCCCATACCATCAGAGATGCAGACTTTTGAACTGAGTGCTGATAACAAGCCAGAAGGTCCCTCCCCTCTTTAGTTCACAGGACGCAGCCCCCATGATTGCCAAAAAGAATGTCAAATTCTGATGCGTTTTACCACAGAACCATTTTCCACTTTGCAACAGATCATTTTAAATGAGCTTCGGCCCAGAGAAGTAATCAGTGTTTCTGGATTATGTTCAGATATGGCTTCTTTGCACAATAGAGCTTTACCTTGCATTTTTGGATGACACGGTGAACTGTGTTCACAGACAGTGATTTTTGAAAGTATTCCTGAGCCCATGCAGTGATGTCCATTACAGAATCATGACTGTTTTTAAAGTGGTTGTAAAGTCAGAAGTTTTTTTTTATCTGAATACATTCTATGTATTTAGATAAAAAACCTTCTGTGTGCAGCAGCAGCCCCCCTAATACATACCTGAGCCCATCTCAATCCAGCGATTTTGCATCAGAGTCTGCACGGCCCGGGACTCTCCCTCTTCATTGACAGAGATGACAGGGTGGCACAATTGGCTCCCGCTGCTGTCAATCAACGTCAGTGAGCCATTGAGGAAAGAGATGGGGCGGGGCTGAACCTCGGTGTCTGAATGAACACACAAAGCAGCAGCTCAGCTCAGGTGCCCCATAGCAAGCTGCTTGCTGTGGGGGCACTCAGCAGGAGGGAGGAGCCAGGAGGAGGAGCCATGAGCGCCAGCGAGGGACACGAGAAGAGGAGGACCTGGTCTGCTCTGTGCAAATCCACTGCACAGAGCAGGTAAGTATAACACGTTTGTTATTTTTAAAGAAAAAAAAACTGAGGGCCCAGAGATCACAGGAATTCAGTACTGCGTTTCGGCCTTGTCTCTTGCGGACAGAGATTTCTCCAGATCCTCAGAATCTTTTGATATTATATACTGTGGATGATGAGGTATTTAAAGTCTTTGCAATTTTAGGTTGAGGAACATTATTAAGACAAAATTTCGACAGTTCTGTAGATGCAGCTTTTCACAGATTGGTGAACCTCTGCCCATCTTTCTTTTGAGAAATTCTGACTCTCTAAGATGCTCTTTTTATGTTCAAATATGTTACTGACCTGTTGCCAATTAACCTAATTAGTTCAAGCTTATTGTTCTTCCAGTTCTTTTTTGTTAGTACCACTTACTTTTACTTTTACTACTACTTTTACTACTTACAGGGCTTTTTGTTGCCATGTCCCAACTTTTTTGAGATGTGTTGCTGCCATCAATTTCAACTTAACCTTATTTTTTTCGTAAATTGGTACATTTACTCAGTTTAAACATTTGATTTTTTGGTTTTCTGTTTCCTATTGTGTATTAAATATGAGTTCATGAGATTTGCAAATTACTGCATTTTGTTTTTATGCAGATTTTCCAATTTTTTTGTAATTGAGGTTGAATTTTTCTTTTTGGTATTAGTAAATTTGATCTCCCAAGAACAAAAAGATTACCCAGTGTTCATCTGAACACGAAGGCTCCCAGATGGTAGCTTAAGTATGCAGTCACATACGGCGCATGTTACACCTCTGCCCCTTGTATTTGTAATTTTAGCATTAAAGGAAAACAAAAAATAAAATAAAATGCAATAAAATAATAATACCAAAGTATGAATCATGGCTCCCAGCTACCACATACAAATAAACAAAATAGAAACATTTCAATGTACATTAAATCAGTAGGCTTTAGGCTACACCTAGTTATCCCCACACATTAGAGAATTAGGGATGAACCCCAGGCACCATCATCTGAGTCCTTTTAGAGGAGTTAGTAGCTAGTTACTCCTTCTGTGTGTCATTTCATTATACCATTACAGCTTGTTTCAGGCTTCAGCTTGTATAAGAGCAGTGTGAACAGCAAGCTTTTAATAAAATATTCAGTAAGTGTTTGCCAAGCTTTCGGGAAGCTTCCAGGACTTTCTCTAAGCTTTTAACACTCCCTTCAGCTCCTGTTTGGAAATGTTATACATAGCTCCTCATGGGAGTGCTGCTCATCACTTTAAAGAAGCTGCTAGCTGGCTTTGACGGGCTTTCAACAAGCTTTAAGTTGTGCTGAAGCCTGATAGCGGCTTGTTTAAAGTGGCAGTTAGCACTCCCATAAAGATCTGTGTTTAACATTTACAAACGGGACCTGAAGGGCTCTTTAAAAGCTTGCTGAATGCTCTACAAATGCCTTGTAAAAGCTTACTGTTCACACCGCACTTATACAAGCTGAAGCCTGTGTGAAACAGGCCTAATTCTTACAGCTGGGCCATTTACAAAATGAGGGTTGTGAATGGGTAAGCACAGATGTGGTGGAGAGTTGACACCAGCACTGGTGGCTATCGTACCTGCAGTTCTCTCGTGTAAGGGTAGGGTGTGTGCGTTGCAGTAGGTGGATGACACCATGTCCATGTGTTCGCCATTAACTCGTTGGGCGCCAAGTGTGGGTTACATGGGAGGCCTACCCCAGGGTGTGGTGTTCTGGGCTACACCAGCCGGCAAGAAGGGTCAGTTGGTAAAATGGCAGATTATACCTTGCCCGAAGGCGTGCTCTTTAGTTCCGGGACCAGACAAGGGCTGTGGTCATGTGAATGTCAAACATTAAGGCAGTCCCCCAACTCAGAGATGAGCCACTTGCGTGTAGTGTCATGTGGAGTTCTTCCAAAGATAGCGTCCCGTATTCTACACGCTTCAACAGGTGCTTGTGTTGCATTAGGAGGGACACGCAGAGCCTATGCCTGCTCCACCAGTCAGCATACCTCTGCTACCTCACTCCTGGTAACAAAATGGGCTCCCACCAAGCACAAAGCATGGGCCTCATGCATGCTTACGTAACTCTTGTTCCTCTGTACCCAGTGATAAGGCCTTAACTCTCTGTAAAGCTTATCTGCTCCTGGGGACTGATGGAGATAGACCGCTAGGGAGGAAGCCGTAGACCCGGACCTTCCTGCTACTGTCACCTTACCAGGTACCACACCATTGACTGGCTGCAGTTAACCTTTTGTTACTTTGCTGTTATGAACACCTTCTGGTGTGCTCTAGTAGACTCAGACCTTTGTATGTGCTCCATGACCCAACGTGCACCCCTTGAGTACCTTCAGACCAGGCTTTGTGCGGTTAATGACTTTTTACTAAATGTTCAGCATGATAAACGCAACAAAGCAGAATGTCCTTTTTCTATCTAACACGAACAGTGGCTGCCCCAAGATACCTGCATAGGTAAAGTCCTTGTCGGTGAAGTCCATTGCTGGCACAACTCGATTGGGGAAGTTCATGACTTGGGTGTATTCCGAAAGGCTGGTGTACCGTAGATGAACTACAAGTCTCAGCATGTCCTAAAAGGTTCCTGTCCATTGGCCTGCTCACCCACGCTCTCTTAAGCCCCGAACCTCTGCCTTTTTATTTGTCACAGGAAAGGAGGCTGGACTCCAAAAGCCCATGAATGTGAGCAGGTATGTCAAGCAGAATTAA
The DNA here is from genome assembly GCA_037952925.1 of Lithobates clamitans. NCBI lineage: Eukaryota > Metazoa > Chordata > Amphibia > Anura > Ranidae > Lithobates > Lithobates clamitans. Next base: position 4,354,064 of record JBBGZY010000680.1, on the reverse strand, counting down.
CTTCTTCTCCCCTTAACCTGGAAAGCCACACTAGTCTGGCTAACATGAATACAGTAGGCAACCTGCCTTCAAGTGTAAGCGGAAACATAACAGAAGCTCTACGACTCACGCACAAATTAAAACCCAGTTTTAAAAAGGCTGGATTGACACACAGCAAGGGTAACTGGCTACTAACCCTTCTAATACCTTTCAGTGATGGTTGGAAAAAATAGTGCAGGTCCCATTTTAAGTCATGAATCTAACCCAATCCGCCACAGCCACCCCCTATTTATGCAGTGTTTTTTGAAGCACCTGATTAAAGCCATAGGCTCTAATAGGCTTCAAAACAGGGTGGACTCAGAGCGCAGAGCATTGCGCTCGGAGCCCATCCAGGTGTGTAAGAAAAGCAAATTAATATTCACTTTTCTAACACTGAACCGCCTATCTGCCAATCAAGATATTTGATTCTGGTACCCATCACCTGATTGGCTGAAAGGACAGACAATCCTATTGGACGCCTAGCAGGAGGAATGTAGAGATGAATGACAGAAGCATGGAGGACACAGGAGCCGCCGCCTGACTCGCAGCTCGCCGCTGCCTGACCCGATGCCCGTCCCACAGCTCGCCGCCATCACCCACTGTCTGTGTTCTGCCGAGAAAGTTCCGCTCGGCTGATAAGTTCCCCCCTCTACTGCGCAGGCGCTGCGCCTGCGCAGTAGGATCCGGCGGAAATAGCCAAAGCGGAATAGCTGAAAATCAGCTGTACACGGCGGCTGAAAGAGGGCCCCTCGCGGGCTCGCTTCGCTCGCCACGCTTCGGGCACGGCCTCGCTTCGCTCGGCTCTTTTAGATTCCCCCTCTAGGTGCACTTGGATGGTAGGGAAGGAACCTGGACCCAGAGAGAGCGCAGGCGCCGTGTACAGCTGATTGTCGATCTTGAGCTTCGGCTATAACCGGCAGCTGTCAGGAGTTCGTACTGCGCAGGCGCTGCGCCTGCGCAGTACAGGGGGGAACTTATTCGCCGAAGGAACTTATTCGGCAAGACACCTGAGCCGCCACCAAGATGGGATAAGTGCCGATCAGAAAGCGGGCGGGCGGGGATGCTGATTAAATGCAGCCGGGGGGGGGGGGGTGTGTCACAGTGGCTGGAATTGATGGGCACAGTGCTTGAATTTGATGGGCACAGTGCTTGAATTTGATGGGCACAGTGGCTGCATTTGATGGGCACAGTGGCTGCAATTGGTGGGCACAGTGGCTGCAACTGATGGGCACAGTGGCTGCAATTGATGGGCACAGTGCTTGAATTTGATGGGCACAGTGGCTGCATTTGATGGGCACAGTGGCTGCAATTGGTGGGCACAGTGGCTGCAATTGGTGGGCACAGTGGCTGCAATTGATGGGCACAGTGGCTGCAATTGATGGGCACAGTGGCTGCAATTGATGGGCACACTGGCTGCAATTGATGTTTTTTTCCAGAATTTTTCAGTTTGTTTGCGCCCCCCCCCAAAAAAATTTTGAGCACCAGCCGCCACTGCTATAGTGCAATTCACATAAGTGTCTGCTTATAAAAGCAGCACACAGCAACAGGAGTAATGACATAAAATAAAGAACGTGTCGCCAAGCGGTCCTGAACTTTGAGAACGGTTTGTTTACATTTTAATAAATTCTCAATAATTAGCAGCACATGCCTAGCTGGTTCAATTGTACTTTTACTCTGACACTCCCTGGAAACTGGTATTGTTGCTACTGAGTGGTGTAATGTGGACCAGTAGCACGTCATAAATCAGTTAAATCCGTTTCAGAGACAGAGAACAATGCAATTAAAAAAAAAATGTTTCCCAACTGTGTTTTCTTCTATTTACTGAACACGTAGCTAACAGTAGCTAGTTGGGACATCTGTGTTGTATATATTCTTCAGTGATTCTAGAACTCTGCTGCTTCATATATGCATGTGTGCATGATGATGGTATCTGGGAACATTTGGTTTCACTAATTTTCCTAAATGTGGAATACACTGATGGAAATCTGCTCTAATACATCTGAAGCATGTAGAAGCACGAGATTCCTTCTGTTGTGAGGCTGAGGTGCAACAAATCGCAGAGTTGTGGACAGGGTGCCATGATTAAGGCCTAACGGCTGAAACATGTTGCCTTCTTCTGGCTGGTTTTTCCCCACTATTTGAAATAAAGTTTTGATGCATTTTTAGAAAAATCTTGTGGCACTCACATTTTCACTGACTATATGGAGGTTGCAGAGAACTTTTCAGGTCGAGTGCCCTGTTAGAAGTGGATGATCATTACCTGAGAGGTGGAAGTCCAGACACACTTGTTTCCAGTTGAACAGGGACTAAATACAAAGAAAAAAAAATTTAAAAAGTTGATCCTTTCAAAAATCTTGTGAGCTCATAACCTGCTTTTCTGTCTGTGATAATGGGCGGGTTTAAAATGGTGCCTAATGTATTGTTTTAAAACATAGATGCCCCTTTAAGATGGTGTAAACACTGAGCCGTAAAAAAAAAAATCAAATGTAAAGGTGTTGGAGCTAAAAACATACAAAATAAATGTGAACAATATTATAAGAAAGCAAATGGTGATTGAAAAAGCAAATAACTATATAAAGTCCAAAATGACAATCCCAACACCATAAATAAATTAATCAATTTCTGGTTTGATGTTCCTTCAAATAAAAGCTTCACCACGAGTACTTATGAGGTAGATGGCAACTCACCAAAGGTGTCTGACCACTTTTTACAGTAGGTCAAAATGCGCTTATATTTAATGGACCAGAGGAATCCCAGGTAGGCATCTCTCCACTACCTGATGATGCCAGTACGGTGAAACGTACGTAGAAGCGCAAACTCTTCACTTCCGGGTCCTCAATGTGACATCCTTTTGGCATATCCTGAACGAGGCGTGGATCGCACGCTGCCTCGATTCCGATATATCCACCAGCACATGCTGTAGACACCTTAAAGTGATTGTAAAGGCTTTTTTTTTTTTTTTGCACAGAGTGGCCCCGATTATCCTCTTCTGGGGTCCCCCGGCGGTGCTATCAGCTCCTCCCCGTATTGTATAACCCCTAGGAGAAGCGATCTCCTGGGGGGGGTTACCTTGCGGGCGCACTCCCGAGTCCAGCATTTGCATGCATAGACACAGAATGCCAGACTCGGCCAGGCGCCTGCGCCATTGGATTTGATTGACAGCAGCAGGAGCCAATGGATGTGCCGCTATCAATCTATCCAATCAAGAGCAGAGAACCCCGGGCAGAGAGGTCCAGCGCATCTCCACTGAGGGATCGAAGGGCTCAGGTGAGTAAAACTGGGGGGCCGGTCACTGTAAGAAGTTTTTTCACCTTAATCGCATGGGATGCATTAAGGTGAAAAAAAAAAACACGAGGGTTTACAACCCCTTTAGTGCTGGGCTTAGCACAGTCACATGTGAGTGCAAAATATTTTGTTACCCTTTTAAACGTTTTTTATTAAAACTTACTACACCATAAGAGTTATTCCTGTGTGTCCTTGGTGGAGTCTATTTTCTTATCCCCAGCCGCCATTTGGAGAGGGTCACTTGGTGGAGGGATGCCTACCTGGGATTCCTCTGGTCCATTCAATCAAAGCACTTTTTTTTTTTTTTTTTTATAATTACATTTTTATTTATTTTCACAGTTATACAAAAGATGAATAACATATATCATCAATACAAAGTTAGTACAAGTGTTGATATTCATTCTCTATAGTACACAACTTAACTTTCATCGAGTTTCTGCATACATATCAACTGGTATTTTTCAACTGGTGGGTCCATCCCTCTACCCCGGTCACCCCAATGGGACCTAGCTTGCGACCAGGTGAGGGGTGCCTTCAAAAATGTTAGTTGCTTCTCTATTTATTGCCATCAATACGTCTCGCATTGAGAAGCTGTGTGAATTAATAACAACATGCAACTCCCAACTTCTTCTTCTTTTGTTTTAAAAGAAAATACCTACTGTAAAAAGTGGTCAGACACCTTTGGTGAGTTGCCATCTACCTCATGAGCACTTATGGTGAAGTTTTTATTTGAAGGAACATCAAACTAGAAGATTTCATTCATTTATTTATGGTGTTGGGATTATCAGTTTGGACTTATATGCTTTCTTATAAAATTGTTCACATTTATTTTGTATGTTTTTTATGCTTTTCGGTGTAACTCTTCTGACTGTTATTAGAAATATTCCCAGCCCTCTTTGTGGACTACAGAACCCCTCCTATCTATGCTTGTTCAAGGGGGACAATTCTACTCCTTCATAGATACAGTACAGCGCGGGAATGATGTCACTCTAGGGCAGGAATTGTATTATTGCCAGTATCGCCAGGTGAAAATAAAGAAAAAAAAAACCTATAAAACATAAAAAAGTAAACAAATGCAATCACCACATCTGAGGACATGTCAATATATTACATTTTTGTCCTTGCGTTTCGATACGGTTTAAACCTGTGTGTTTTATGTATAGAAAATTGGATTGATCTGCAAACTATTTCCATTGTTCCATTCGTGGAAACTCAACTGCCTTGTCCAGGTCTGTTTTGTTTGCATACCAGAAAAGCGATCGCTTGGAAGCTTAAGATTGGCAATTAGCAAATAGCTGCAGGTGGCCGGCTCAGGCCATGTACTCCCTCCTCACCATTGTAAAGCCAAGCTTGTAGTTTTAATCTTCTTAGCAGCACTCCACACATGAAGAGAAGAGGTCCTAACAAGAAACGCAAGAGGCCAAACCTACAAGCGCTGGAAATTTGCTCTCTGTCATGAATGGATTTGACATCTGGCGGTTTCTGGGGTGCCGGAGAGGAGAATTAAAAAAGATCTCTCAGTAGTCAAGGTGAAAGGAAGGTTATACACCCCAGTGGTTTTCTATAGGCACAAAGCAAGCCGGCCGTATTGACAGAGTACTCAATTTGACTGAAACATCCTTAAAATGTTGGTGGGAAGAGCTGATGAAAGGAGTTCATTCTGATCTACATGAAAGGTTGCAGCAGGCTCTCACATTCCCCCCTTGTGTTTTCAGGAGCCATGTAATAGAATCACATCTTAAGAAAGAAGACATACCGCTTAATACTTAACCGCAACATTGTCGTACCGACTGGTAAAACATGCCCAGGGACAAATAGCTACATAAATTGCAGCCAAATTATCTGCTTACCCAGACCATTTCCGCAAGACAAAAGAAGGGAATTCTTCTCTGTTTCTTTTAGAGACGTTTTATCAACTGCAAAGAGCTTGCCATAATAGAAGATGCTTCTTATCTGCAGAGCTTTAAAGCCCAATTGAAGTGTCACATATAATCTCTTTCTAGCCCTAAACCCCCCCATGATTTTTGCTTTGAAATACCTCAAAATATTTTTTTTTTCTCTTGAATTTCTCTATGCTGGCAGAGCTGAGTAACAGCCACACCCCTCAGTATGTGTCCTTACACAGACTTGCATTGCAGAGGGAGAGGTGGTACATCAGACTGGTTTTTATTAAATGCTTTTTCTTTTTTTTTTTTTTTGCTATGCTTCATATGCGATATAAACACCTCATAAACCTTGTTCACACAAACATACTTGACAGCGGTCTACGTTCACGGCCATGCATCCTCAAGCGCACGGCTGTCATATTGGGAGCAGCAGCCATGTCTGTGCAGCCACTACATCCCAATCAACATGAATAGGACTGCCTGCACGGGGATGCACAGAACACCTGCAAGCAAACACGGGCCTTGCATGGGGGTATGCTATAGTACGCCTGTGTGAACAAGGCCTTAGAATGCATTTAAGGTGGTTGTAACGGCTGAAGGTTTTTACCTTCATGCATTCTATGCATGAAGGTAAAAAACCTTCTGTGTGCTGCTCCACCCACAGCCCCCCTAAGACTCACCCCTCTCAATCCAGCGATGTGCACAAGAGCCTCGGCTGTCCTGGGACACCCTCTCCTCATTGGCTGAGACAGTAGCGGGAGCCATTGACTCCCACTACTATCAATGACAGCCAGTGAGCCAATGAGAGACTGGAGGGGCTGGGCTAAACCTTGGCTCTATGTGTCTTATGGATGCATAGAACAGGGCTTTGGAGCGAGCACGATGCACCAGTGCCCCTATAGCAAGTAGCTTGCTATTGGGGCCTCACTGGTCAAGAGAGAGGAGCCAGAAGCACCGGCGGGGGAACCTAAGAAGAAGAGGATTGGGGCTGCTCTGTGCAAGAGCTTCCCATGTAATCAGGGAAGTGATTGTGTCCTAAGCGTGGTCGGTGAAGAAGTCTGATATAGCTTGTGTTAGGCCACTTTCACAGGAGAGGTCAGATTGGGCTGCCTGTCCATTTTTCAGGTGGACCTGATTGGACCCTCTATTCTCTTCTATGGGCAGTCGGATGTAAATGGACTTGTGTCCGTTTACACCCAACTACCTCAGATCTGATCCAGCAAAAGCAAAGAGAAGGGCATTCGTTCTCCTTCATTTGGCCGGATCGGATCCGAGGGCAGTTGGGTGTAAATGGACAGCTGGTCCATTTACATCTGACTGCCCATAGAGCAGAGTGAGCTGTGTCCGCGTCGGCTCTGCATAATTGGAGCATCATCTGGCAGCTCCGCTCAGCTCAGCTCAGGGGATCAGCAGGCAGATCCCTTCCTGAGGAAGAAACAGATCCAAAAGGGGCCTTATTGCTACTTGGGTGGGTAAATCTTCCAGGAGCTTCTCGTTCAGCCTCCTGTAGGAGAATAGTTATGAGATGTTAGGCTGTGATCTTAAAGTCAGTAGGGTAAGTGGTCAGACCACATTTATGTCCCTATATAGAACTGGGGTTGTCACTGTCAGATAAGGACACAGTTGGAAGGTAAGTGATAATCAATTCTGTTATTAGAGAAGTATGTCCGTGAGTGACAGGAATAATCTCTATTTGAAGGGTGCAGTGTGTGGAACATCTGCCCGTGGTGCCCATTGAGTTGCACAGTCTTATTTAGATACCATGTACAACTGCTGCAATAGGAAAGTTGCGATAAGACTATGAACATGGAGGATGATAAAGGAAAAATAGGGCCAAAGTTCTGTGACCCGTTTTAAGCCGAAAGCGGGCAGTCTGCTGTCTGCTGTTGTCACTCAACCGGTCCATGCTTTAGAGAGATCCTGACTTTAATGTCGGGATCCACCCAGATGCCTGGACAGCATCTGGCTCAGCCTCTCACTGAGCCTCTGAGAGCCTGAGTCAGCCTCTCCCATCCCTTGCACAGTATGGCGCTCTAGTGAGCAATGAAGGGGCTCTTCAATGAGCAGAGAGCCAGTGACTGTCAATCCCTGGCTCTCTGCTCATTGAAGAGAAGCGGTCTTTGATCGCTTCCAATGTCGGGCTTAAAGGCCACAGGAGCCTGATGCTGCATCCACATAGGTGTGTATAAATGTTTGATTTTTTTTTAGTTTTCCGTACTTCTCTTTTAATACACTGTCTGTATATTTGTAACCCTACTTTGGCTTTAAACCAGACGTAAGCACTTATAATATAACCAAAAGCAAAACATTTTTTTTTTTTAAATTGAATCGAGTGGTCCACAGAACCATTGTAAGGTTTTTTTTCTGTTTGTGTCCCCATTAGGGACATTCTCTCTCTCTAATTGGCATCATTACCAATGTCATGGGAATAAAAGCGAGGATAATTCTGAATTTTGATTTGCTGCCAGAACAGGAGTAGAGTGGATATCTGCCAGTGGGAACACATGTTCCCATGACAGGTCTAAGAGGGTATTTCCCTCACATTAGAAAGATATCTTCTCACTTCCTGTTCATGCAGCTGGTAAATTATCGGTCCTAGTCGTTGGCTTGAAGTGCCTGCTGGCTTCTAGAGGGGTGCAGGTAGCCCAAGCCTTTGCTGAGTTGTTACAAGAACCTTTACAATTGTGTTCCATTGAATACTGAAATTTTTGTCCTTTATTTGTGTGCAGGCCACAGAGACGTTGTTCCGTATGGGAGTCACCAGAGGCTATCTAAAGCCTATCAGACATGGAGAGGTAAGCCTTTTTATGGTGATTTCATACATCATTGGTATATTCACATCCATAATTGGATCTAAAATGCTCATTGTGCTGCAATTCTGTCCATATTTTGCAAGAGAGTGCTTTATGTGGTATGAACCTGAATCTTTTGCAACCAACTTCATTGCTAAAACATCACCCTCTGATGTCATTACATTCAACGTGAACACTGCATAGTCCTACTTGTTCCCCTGGAGGCTGTTAAATATCGGCAGATCCATAGCACCTAGCTAAACAGTTGTAGCTCTTTTTGAAGTAGAGTTTTAAATAAATGAACAAACTACTGGAAGTGTTTGTTGCTATATAGAAGTGGTCTTCAAACCCCTACATGCCCTGGGGTTGGATGTGGCCCTTTGCTTGCCGTTACTCGGCCCTTGGGGCACTATTCCTACAGCTGACACCAACAATGGGGGAATAATTCTTGCCACTCACATCAACAGTGGGGCACTATTCCTCCCACTGACACCAAGGATGGGGCATTATTCCTCCCACTAAAGAATGTGGTATTGTTTACTCCATAAGACACCAGGACATTTTCTACTCCCACTGGCCACAGTCCGGCCCCCTAAAGGACAGTAAATTGGTCCCTTGCTTAGAAAGTTTGGAGATCCCTGTTATCATAGGTGTGCAAATCCTATTGTATTAGGGTGTGCACCCCAAAGCTCAAACACACATGCCTTTCTCTGCACCCTCAGCTGCATGGGGCAGTCAATGAATGGGAAGTGCTCTGTGCTAAGTGGCTTCCTGTTCATCCAAAAACTGAAGCATAGTACACACAGTTTACTACGCTTCAGTTATGAATAGACACAGTGAGCGAGTCTGTTCAATTAGAAAAAAAAGGGGCCAGTAAATTACATATTTACTAGCACCTTCCCTTGCCACCCATCCTAAAACATCCTGCAGCAGTGCAGCAGCTGGGGGGGGGGGGGTTATGGGGGGGGGGAGCCAGCAACATTGTCGGGGGGGTGGATCAACAAGGGGGGAAGCGTGGGAAGTAGGGGGAATCGTCAACACAAGCCCATGCACACTTGGTACACCCCCTGTGCACGCCTATGCCTGCTACAAAGTCTATATGTCCACCATCTACAGAAGGGGCTCTTACCATTATTACCATTACGGACCCTCAGTGGTTTACCCAATGTGCCCCTATGCCCTCTTCACCAGTCTGTAAAAATCATCATCATTGCCAGTTCTATAAGGTACCAGTATGACATTAATAAGACATATTTATATATAAAGGGCAAATCACAAATTTGTATGCTAGATACAACTAGTTAGATTTTTGCTGTTGCTTTGGTGCAATCAAAACATGGAATGGAGAGCCAGTTACCAATAATGTTCCTCAAATGTCATCAGACACATCAAATCGATTTCTTCTTTTTGATTTCAGGTTCAATAATGCAGAATCATGTTTAATTTTTAAAAAATTATATAGAGGTTCGGTGCTATACCCCCCCCTCGTGTGGTTCCTGTTCTTCCAAAGAGTATGGATCCCCCAATTTTACAACCCTTGATCTCAAGTGTTTCATTGCTTATTCCAAATGGTACTTTAAAGGAAAAATATTAATGAAAAAACAACAATATTATTAACTAATATGTATTTTTTTGTAGTATCTATATATTTTTGGGCTACAGGACCAGAGTTGGTGGCAAGCATAGTTATTTACCTTCAAGTTAACCCTTTTTAGGACCTCCAAGCACATGTGCGGCTGCAAAAGTGTGGGTTTTAATGGCCACACGTGTCACCAGGCGGTCAATGTTTATATGCTGAGAGTGTGCTCCCAATACAAAGACCGGGTTGTTGCAGACAGCTCTCAGTCCAGACTAAAGATTGGTAGCTGGCTGGGCTGGCTTCCGATCTTGGGACCACTGTGACAGTGGTCATATAATTGCCAATCTTCCAGCCCTCGTGGGTGGGAAGGGGTTAAAATCACCTATCGGTGGTGTCACTAATGTGTGTATTAAAGGTGCCAGTATGTTTGAAATAAACTATACAATGGGCCTATAGCACTTTTGAACTCTGACCTGAATATCTTTACCAAACTCCTCTCCATACGCCTGAATGGGATTTTACCCTCTTTAATTCACAAAGATCAGGTGATCTTTGTCCCTCTCCGTCAGGCGGGAGACAACACAAGAAAGGTCATAGATTTAATTGATGTGACAAACAGGGACGGCCTGGAGTCCTTAGTCCTTCGTCTTGACGCGGAAAAGACCTTCGACCGCCTTTTCAGCACCATTCCCTTTCGAGAGCATTGTATTGGAGGGATCAGCACGCCGAGGTTGGATCGCTGACATATACCGGCTACTTAACCCCTACTCTATACCAAATCGGGTTAAAACATGCCTATATGCTCTGCTAGGAAAAGATACTAGGAGAAGAAATCCCAGCGATGACGTGGCAGACGATCTGGTCCCAGGCGGCCAAGAGCTCCTATTGTACGCTCTACAAGGAACATGCGTACAAAATCCTTTATTTTTGGTACTTGACACCGGACGTACTCAACGTAAACTATCCCTCTAGCTCTGATCGGTGTTGGCGCTGTCAGGGGGACAAAGGTACCCTCTACCATATTTACTGGAGCTGCCCCATGATAGTGCCCTTCTGGACTAAGACGCAGCAATTATTGTCCCGCCTCTTTGAGGTTCAGTTCCCTATGATGCCAAAATTCTTCTAACTTGGGGTGTCACTGCTACAAATTGCCAAACCATCAAAGAAGCTACTTGGACACATCCTTACAGCCGCACCATGGCTGGTTGCCCTCAACTGGAAGCTGCGCTCACCACCCTCCCAAGACGCTCTGTACGCCAGAATAAGAAATAAAAGACGTGGAGCTAATGGAAAAAATGACAGCTCGATTACAAGATAGGCTGGAAATGCACGATAGGGTCTGGGAGGTGTGGCATCGCTAGCAGGACCCGCCCTGAGCCGATGGTTGAGCTACTACTTTACTTTCCCTCTTCTCCTTTATTTTCTTACTCTCTCAACTCCCTCTTTTCCCTCCTTCCCTTCTACTTTCTCTTTTATGTTTTTCTCACATTCGATAGGCTTTCGTCTAGCTTATGTCAAACCTCAGTTATCATTTAACAGTCCATAGTATGACTTGGCAATGATCTCGCACCACTTACGGCTAAAATGTCTGTACTTGCTATAGTCCTGTTCTAGTGATGCCCGGAATTCACTGTGTTTTGTTTTTGTTCTTTTACCTGCCGAGATAACTAAAAAAAATGTTATTTGGAAAAAAAAAGAAATAAACTATACAGTTTATCACAGACCTGGTGGATGAGCTTGACTCGTTGAAGAAGACTTCTCTTACACCTATGGCTCGGGGCCCCTTTAGAATGAACGGGTGGCATGAGATGCTGGTAGTAGAGACCAGGTGTCAAGTCAGAGCAGATGTAACCCTCAAAAAAACACAGCAGGGTGCGGGGTAACTGGCTGGTGGCAGCAGCTGAGCAGCAGGCTGGAACAGGCACGTGCTGGTTGGCAACAGGCAGGTGGTGAGCAGGCACTGGCTGGTAGCAGACAGATGAGAAGCAGGCACTGGCTGGCAGCATTCAGCTGCTGAGCAGGTACTGGCTGGTAGCAGGTAGGTGCACAAAGTGGCTTGTTAGGCAGCATGTGGAGAAACACCGGAGTCAGACGAGCCAGGTCAAAAATTGGTACTTGTATAATATGCAAGTGCATAGACAGGAGTATGTATATATACACAGTAAAACCTTGGTTTGAGAGTAACTTGTTTTGAGAGCGTTTTGCAAGACAAGCACATTTTTAAATACATTTTGACTTGATATACAAGCGATGTCTTGATATACAAGTAGTGTCATGTCACAACTGAGTATAAAGGAGAAGAGGGGCGCCTCTAAGTGTAGCGTTACAGTTAATGAAGGTACAACATTTAGCAACTCACATGGTTGATGATTAAAACAGGCACATCTAAATAGGCAGGCATCCGTGGTAAAGATGTCCACATAGACCATCCTCCTCACCTCTGTTGATGTCATCCCTTCCACGCTACGCTCCACGAGTGGTTCAAGCCTCGTTTTCAGCATGCTCTACTGCAGGGTAGTCTTCCTGATCATGATTGCAGACAGCTTTACCCCGGATGCCTGCATACTTAGATGTGCCTCTTTTAATCATCAACCACGTGAGTTGCTAAATGTTGTACCTTCATTAAATGTAACCATATTGCTACACGTAGAGGCCCCTCTCTTCACTTTTATTCTCTGTAGCTCCTACTGGATTTTGCTTCTAATCCCCTTGTGGAGGTTGCCATTTGTGGATGGACATTTTATGGTTACACAACCTATCACATTGCTAAAATCTCTTTATATGGACTATAAACTGAAGGACTTATGCCGCGTACACACGGTCGGACTTTTCGGCTACAAAAGTCCGACAGCCTGTCCAACAGACTTTCGACAGACTTTTGGCGGACTTGCAGCAGACTTTCTTACGAATGGACTTGCCTACATACGATCACACAAAAGTCTGACGGATTCGTACGTGATGACGTACACCGGACTAAAATAAGGAAGTTGATAGCCAGTAGCCAATAGCTGCCCTAGTGTGAGTTTTTGTCCGTCGGACTAGCACACAGACGAGCGGATTTCTGGGTCCGGCGTAGTTACGACGTAAAGATTTGAAGCATGTTTCAAATCTAAAGTCTGTCAGATTTGTGGCTGGAAAAGTCCGCTGAAAGTCCACTGAAAGTCCGGGGAAGCCCACACACGATCGGATTGTCAGCCAGCTTTAGTCCGTCGGCCTTTTGTAGACGAAAAGTCCGACTGTGTGTACGCGGCATTACAAATAAATGGTTGTGGAATGAATGATTTGAGTTTCCATTATTTCTTATGTCGAAATTTGCTTTGATATACAAGTGCTTTGGATTTCAAGCAAGCTCCCGGAACGAATTATGCTCGCAATCCAAGGTTTTACTGTACACCAATCGGCCATAATATGACCACAGACAGGTAAAGTGAATAACATTAATTATCCCATTACAATGCCACGTTAAAGTGGGTAGGATATATTAGGCAGCAAGTGAACATGTTGTCCCTGAAGTTGATGTGTTGAAAGCAGATAAAATGGGCAAGGGTAAGGATTTGAGTGACTTTAACCACTTCAGCTCCGGAAGCTGACTACACATAAGAACTAAAATATAAAAACACGATATGTTCCCTTTCATACTACGAGCTCTGTAATTAATAAGACAATATTGTAAAACAATAAGCATTTCCCCAGCCCCTGATAGAATCTTATCTTGCTGTTTACACATGGATTACACTGTGATGGTTGAGCTTCTGACATCGGAGTACATAAGGACAGTGCCAGGAATCAATTATATCAGCCAGCTTGGCAGAGCCTCAGGTACAGTCTTCTCTTTAACCACAATGGGCAGATTATGTGAAGCATCACGGAGATGATACTGTATGAAGGAAGCTGTAGGATTCACATGAAAGAGACGGTGTTTAGTGTTACAAGAACAGTGCTACCTGGGATCAGCTTTCTGTGGGAGAACTAATTATGGTACGAATGGGGGGGAAGAGTGATAGAGCCTCTCATACAAATGTGGGGCATTCCTGGGATCAAGAGTACCTGTTGCTTACAAGAGGCTTGAATCATTAATACGCATTTGTGTGTTTGTCCAGATTATGTATTCACACAATGCCTGTGGAGAATTTTGGCAGTTGTGATTTTGTGCAGGTGTATGCACATTTTGGGATTTTTGGTCAAAAGAAAGGTTGTTCGGAAGCCAAGTCATTCATGCACATTTACCATGCCATTTATTGTCTTTCAAAGGCTTTGAAAGGGATCCTTTTAAAGAGAGCACCTTGAGTCAATCAGGCTTCAGCTTTGAACAGAGTATGTGGAAACATTCCCTCTGTGGCCAAACAATGTATGGATGGGCACTCCTGGGCCTCTTACTATGCCATTCTAGAAAGTCTAAAAATGAATTAGCAAACAGAATATTGGCATGCATTAAAAAGGGCATCAACTCCAGAGATAAAACGATAATTCTCCCACTCTACAAGACTCCGGTCCGGCCGCACCTAGAGTATGCTGTCCAGTTCTGGGCACCAGTCCTCAGGAAGGATGTTCTGGGCACCAGTCCTCAAGAAGGATGTATTGGAAATGGAGCGAGTACAAAAAAGGGCAACAAAGCTAATAAAGGGTCTGGAGGATATTAGTTATGAAGAAAGGTTGTGAGCACTGAACTTGTTCTCTCTGGAGAAGAGACGCTTGAGAGGAGATATGATTTCAATATACATATCATACTGGTGACCCCACAATAGAGATAATACTTTTTTGCAGAAGGGAGTTTAACAAGACTCGTGGCCACTCAATAAAATTAGAAGAAAAGAGGTTTAACTTCAAACTACGTAGAGGGTTCTTTACTGTAAGAGCGGCAAAGATGTGGAATTCCCTTCCACAGGCGGTGGTCTCAGCGGGGAGCATCGATAATTTCAAGAAGCTATTAGATAAGCACCTGAACGACTGCAACATATAGGGATATACAATGTAATACTGACATATAATCACACACATGGGTTGGACTTGATGGACTTGTCTTTTTTCAACCTGACCTACTATGTAACTATGTAAATTCGATTTTTTTTTAAACATTTTATTGGATATGTTTTATAACAGAAAGTAAAAAAAGTTTGTTTTTTTCAAATTTGTCTTTTGTTTTTGTTTTAGTGCAAAAAATAAAAACCGCAGAGGTGATCAAACACCACCAAAAGAAAGCACTATCTGTGGGAAAAAAATGACATACATTTGATTTGGGTACAGCATCACACAACCTCCCAATTGTCAGTTAACATAACGCAGTGCTGTATCGTAAAAAATGACCTGGTCAAGAAGGGGAGTAAATCTTCCAGAGGCAAGTGGGTAATGCATGGAATGCATTAGGATAATACAACCTTTGACTTCAGAACCACTTTTATGCCTACCTTTCCTGTCCTTACTTTGTGGTCTTCAATAGCAATGGTCTACCGATCACTGTGGTTCCATTTGCTGGTCCCTAAGTCACTAGAGGAGCAGGGCCCGGCAGAAGGAACCATAGAGCACTCTGAAGCTTCTGCTGGAGGCTGTAAAGAAAGCTGAGGACACATCGCCCGCAGACAACTATTAAAAGTCTTCTTTTGTATACTGATTTATTGTATAATTTTTTTTTTAAATGACAGAATTGTTTTAAAAACAAATCCATCGAGACCCATTTCCACTCACTACATACATGAAGGCAGTGCTCAGGGCCTGGGGATTCACTATGTCTACAGGCATTACCCAGTGGTCACCCCATACTCCACTTTGGTTTACTCCGACTCTTCAGGAATTCCAATTTATCCCCGACCCGATAGTTTGGGCATCTAAGGGCATTAAGACTCTTACAGATATGCGTACTGGAGGAGAATTGACCACCTTTGATAACCTGAAACACATTGCTTTAATTTGCTTACTTTTTCAGATTTCTCCAGCTTCGCCACACCTACTGTCATCAATTCAGGGCTTCCCCGAGTGTGGTAGAAACCTCAGACCTTGAGTGTATACTCCTTGTCAAAGTCGCTGTCTGTGCTGTACAGAGCTCTTCAGCCTTCTGTGCATTCTGGCATGGAGCGACTTTGCTCAAGGGGTTTCTTCCCAGTGTTGGAGGTGTGTAGGTGAGCTTGCTGGCTTCCTTCAAATATTTTGGACCTGCCCGAAAATTAAAGCTTTTTCGTCCGAGGTCGCTGGTTTTATCACATATCTGACCACTGTTGAATCCCTGTGGATGTCTGTTTTGCTTGGACTGGTGGGCACATTGACCCTTCGTCAGGCACTTAGGACTGTTTATTGTTTTTTTTTGCTTTTTTATGCCCGCAAAGCTATTACCCTGAAGTAGAGGTCCAAAGAGGCTCCCACGTTGCACTCCTGGAAAGTTCTGATAAATAAGGTGATACCCCTTTATAAAGCAACATATGTTTTCCGTGGGTGACCCCTAAAGTTTAATAAAGTGTGGGACATATGGCTAGATTCCTCCTCTACAGCCACGTAATTATACTCTGATGGTATTGTAATTTAATGAGACCTTGTCCTCCCCATGCATCTAGCATGAGGGCGGACTGAGAGACCCTAGTGGTCAACTGGGGAGGTAGATGTGATACTCCTAATTAAGGCTGCAAAAGGCGGTGCAACATGAATTTTGGGAGCAGAACAGAAACTCTTTTGGTTTACTCTCATTCTAATTTTATTTTTTTCTCTTGCACCTTCAATTGATTCCGAGTGGTGGTTAATCAGGGATGTTTTGTTTATTATCTATCTCGAGCCAGGGAGTGCCCAGAGGCTCTGTATTTGTATGTTTAAATTTTTCATAAATTTATTAAAAAAATAATAAAAAAATAAAAAATAAAAAAAAAGCAAATCCATAGGCTGGCATGGCATGCTTATTCTTTAGTGCCTTGGTGGCTGGAGCTCCAGTATAAGAAGCAGCCAATAGAGCTGCCCTTTGCGTAGATTGAACTTAATTTTGTGCGTGTGTGTTTAATCTGGCCCTGGGACATCCAGTGTATATATATATTTTCTGTGAGAATAACCAGAAAGCTCGGAGGCCTAAGACCGCGGTGTTGTCTTTGGCGGGGAAACTGACTGCTAGTGAAAGGTTACTCAGTCTCTGCCAGGTCTAGCAAAGCACAAATGATATCCCTACAGGATACCATTTTATTATTAATAATCAGAGCGGGTTTATAGGTCACAGGTACTTGCATGCCGATATATATAAATATATATTTATCTTCCGTCTAAATTTTTCTTTTATGGTTGATATTATACAAGCTCGTTCTTTTTTTTGGACGTGCTGTAGTTTTTGTAAAAATGATTATAACATCCTGCAAGAAATATTTAATAGCCCGTTTAATGGGTGTTGATGTAATACTGCAAAGACTGCACGTTGCATTGTTAAATAATTCAGGGATTAGGACGCGGCGACATGATTGCCTTGGCTGTAAAATGATTGCTTTAGCAGTCAACAGGGAAATTATTATTCTCCAAGTAACTTTAATGGCTCAGACTTTGCAGGGAATTTGCCAGTGCAGTTGTAACGGAATATCGGTATAAAGGGCCCTGAAATAATCTTGCTTTTGTTTTAACTAGGTTATGTTCATGTTGCATTATGTCAGGGCTTGACAAATTTGCTTGGAATCTAGGAGCCAGCTAAAAAAGTTAGGAGCCAGGTTTTTTTTAAACGACCGACAAAGCTTTATTTTCAATATAAAAAATAACTAATCTTAAATTTACACATAAAAGACCGCCCCGCTAGAGGCCCGAATAGCGTCACTAAAACGACGGTAAAGCAGCGCTAAAAATAGCGCCGCTTTACCGCCGATGCCCCCTGCGGCTCGGCGTGAAAGGGCTCTAAGGGTCCGATCAGGTCCGCCTGAAAAACAGACAGGCGAACCTGATCAGACAGCCCGTGTGAAAGGGGCCAAGCAGGGAGATAACAAATTATTTATTTTTTTCCTAATTAAAATTAATTTAACAGTTTTTATATAAATATAAATAAATAAAAATAAAATCTATTACGAAAAAAAAAAAGGCTATCCCCACATTCACTTCCTTCTCTTCTCCACTTTGGGAAGGAGATGGGCAGTGAAAACAGGCAGGTATTTCGCATTAGCATTGCTGGTTGCAATACCAACGGCCACCACAAGATGGCGCCAGATTTCAGAAGGACTCCAGAACTACCGAAGAAGGCCGCAAAGCCGGGGCCTCAATTACCGGCCGGCGCGGACCGACGCGATCGCACGGGGGGGGTCGGAGTCTGCACAGAGAAAGGATACCCCCAGCTGTGCCGCCCCAGGCGCCAGGTCGCTAATTCTAGTCGCAAATGCGACCTGGCGCCCGGGTTTTGTCGAGCCCTGCATTATGTTATGTTGCATTAACTTACGTGTGCTTTGCGTTAAAGCAGCCCATTTAAATGAAAAGGCTGCTAACGCACCGAAACCGACCGAAAAATCAAACATGCAATCTTTTTTAAACGCATTGGACGGTAGGCGTTACTGTGCATTGCATTAAATGTTTATCACTTTAGTGTGTTTTGGCGCATTTGGAAATGAATGGAACTGGAATGCACTAATGCTTCTACGGCACCACAATGGATAGATGTAAATTGGTCCTCACTGGATGACATTGCGTTTGCTTAAAGCACTGTATATATATATCAAACTATTACCCTGTTTGTATCCTTAAAGTGTTACTAAACCCAGGACTCTGCATTCACTATATCTGGTCTCCTACTGTAAACAGAAAATGGAAATGCAATTATTTTAGTAAACTCAAACTGCTAAATACCTTTTCTCATCGGCAGTATATAGCAGTCTTGTGACTTCTATCAGTGTCTGGTTAAAGCTTGTAGGAGGAGTTTTCATACTGCACTGGCTGTCCTATGAGGATGCAGGACCCGTGACCGTCTGTCTGGACAGTGCTGATTGGTCCTGTGTTCCCAAGAAAAAAAAAAACTCTAGCAATACACACCAAACTGAGCATGTGCAGTCTGACTCCAGTAACTTTGTCCTAAGAGGTTTGTTAGAGAACCTTAGTGAACAAACAGCATCATGAAGGCCAAGGAACACACCAGACAGGTCAGGGACAAAGTTGAAGAAGTTTAATGTGGGGTTAGGTTATAAAAAAAATATTCCAAAATATTTGAACATCTCACAGAGCACTGTTCAATCCATCATCTAAAAATGGAAAGAGTATGGCACAACTGCAAACCTACCAAGACATGGTCGTCCACCTAAACTGACAGGCTGGGCAAGGAGAGCAATAATCAGAGAAGCAGCCAAGAGGCCCATGGTAACTCTGGAGGAGCTGAAGAGATCCACAGCTCAGGTGGGAGAATCTGTCCACAGGACAACTATTAGTTGTGCACTCCACAAATCTGGCCTTTATGGAAGAGTGGCAAGAAGAAAGCCATTGTTGAAAGAAAGCTATAAGAAGTCCCTTTGCAGTTTGTGAGAAGCCATGTGGGGTACATAGCAAACATGTGGAAGAAGGTGCTCTGGTCAGATGAGACCAAAATTGAACTTTTTGGCCTAAAAGCAAAACGCTATGTGTGGCGGAAAACTAACACTGCATATCACCCTGAACACACCATACCCACTGTGAAACATGGTGGTGGCAGCATCATGTTGTGGGGATGATTTTCTTCAGCAGGGACAAGGAAGCTGGTCAAAGTTGATGGGAAGATGGATGGAGCCAAATACAGGGCAATCTTAGAAGAAAATCTGTTAGAGTCTGCAAAAGACTTGAGACTGGGGCGGAGGTTCACCTTCCAGCAGGACAACGATCCTAAACATACAGCCAGAGCTACAATGGAATGGTTTAGATCAAAGCATATTCATTTGTTAGAATGACCCAGTCAAAGTCCAGACCTAAATCCAATGGAGAATCTGTGGCAAGACTTGATGATTGCTGTTCACAGACGCTCTCCATCTAATCTGACAGAGCTTGAGATATTTTGCAAAGAAGAATGGGCAAAAATGTCACTCTCTAGATGTGCAAAGCTGGTAGAAACATCTCCAAAAAGACTTACAGCTGTAATTTCAGCGAATGGTGGTTCTACAAAGTATTGGCTCAAGGGGGGCTGAATACAAATGTTCACCACATATTTATTTGTAAACAATTTTAAAAACCATTTATTGTTTTCTTTTCACTTCACAATTATGTGCCACTTTGTGTTGGTCTATCACATAAAATCCCACTAAAATGCATTTACCGTATATACTCGAGTATAAGTCGAATTTTTCAGCACATTTTTTTGTGCTGAAAGTGCCCCCCTCGACTTATACTTGAGTCAAGCATTTTTCTGCAGCAAAAAATGTCATTTTCCGAACCGATTTTGGGGCCCCGTATCTCAGGGCCACTTGGTGCTAGAAACCCCAAATTTGGTATACAAACCAAGTGGACCTAGTACCACAACATATCCAAAGCTGAAGTTCCTAGCATTAAGTGGCCCCGAGATACGGGGCCCCAAAATCGGTTCGGAAAATGTCATTCTCTGCTGCAGAAAAGTGCTTGACATTTTCTGAACCGAATTTGGGGCCCTATATCTCAGGGCCACTTGGTGCTAGGAACCCCAAATTTGGTGTGCAACCCCAGTGGACCTGTTCCCATATCATATTCAAAGCTTGGGTTCCTAGCACCAAGTGGCCCTGAGATACGGGGCCCCAAAACTGGTTCAGAAAATGTCATTCTCTGCTGCAGAAAAGTGCTTGACATTTTCTGAACTGATATTTGGGGCCCTGTATCTCGTGGCCACTTGGCGCTAGAAACCCCAGCTTTGGAAATTTTATGGTGTTAGTTCCACTGGGTTTGTATACCAAATTTGGGGTTCTTAGCACTAAGTGGCCCCAAGATACGGGGCCCCAAATTCGGTCAACTGTGTCTATCTGCAGCAATGTCATTTCGGGACCCTTTGGGTTCAGAGACCCCAAATTTTGGCTGCAGCTAGGGGGCATCTAGGAACCCTTAACTACCGAGTTTGAAGTTCAGGGGACCTATGGCTGCAAATGGGCACAGTGAGGCATGCAAATGGGCACAGTGATGCTGCAAATGGGCATTGTTGACCCTCTTTTCCACTTACAGTAGCTGTGCATTTCTCACCCTCGTCTTATACTCGGGTCAATAAGTTTTTCCCATTTTTTTTGTGGTAAATTAGGGCCTCGACTTATACTCGGAACGACTTATACTCGAGTATATACGGTACGTTTTTGGTTGCAACATGACAAAATGTGGAATTTTTCAAGGCTCTGTAGACTTGTTCCATTAAAAAAAAAAACAAACAAAAAAAAAAAGACCTGAACAGACACGGATGTAGGTGGATGTAAACAGATGACTATCCGTTTACATCCGTCCACCCATAGACATACATTGTGGTTCAGTCTGGATCCATCTGAAAAACTCACAGATGGATCTAGAGTTAACATCCGTGGGAAACGTTTTGTGCATCCCCGTGGCGGCGTCCCATAATTTCTATTGGGAAACATGGTTGCACAGACACAGCTGCTGTGTCTTAATATGACATGGGTGGGTGCGAGTCTGGGTCCCCGAACGCACCCTGTATGTGTTTGGGAACCCACACTCACCCGCATGTCATATCAGGACACAGCGGCTGTGTCCATGCAGCCACATGTCCCAGTAGAAATAAATGGGAAGCTGGCACGGGGTAGCACACAGCACCTGCGCATCCCCCTGTGCTGGAAAAACACGGACCTGCAGTAAAGCGTCCTGTGTGAACGAGCAACAGTGCAGTGCCATAAGGTACCATGCGGCAATGGCAGAGTTGATGGTTTGAAGAATACTGAAGTTTTCTGGAGCATCATTGTTTGCTTTTTTTTGCTAGGTTACTCTGCATTGATAGGACCAGTTAGCTCAACTGTAAAAACAGGCTGCTTTTTTCAAAAGTCAATTCATTTCCCTCATTACATGTAGTAATTGGACCAACCTGCACCTTCTATAGAATTGTGCTTATTTTTTTAGCTGCTTTAAAAATGGAAAAAGGATCGTTTTGCTGTGTATAAGGTAGTTTGACTCTATTTGGATTTCTTAAATCCCAAGTGCTGGCTAGGATTTGTTCTCATTACATACTATTTCAAATATTTTATACACTCTATACAACGTTTTTTTAACGCTACGGTAAAAATTAAACAGCAGACTGAACACATAAGACAATTAGACATGTGCACTGCCAGGAAATTTGTTCGTTTTTAGGGTTTTTTTTGCGTTTTTCGGGTCATTCGTTATGATCGCAATTCATAAATTAGAAAATTAGAATATCTGAAAAGTCGAAAGAATAACTAATAACAACTAACTATTAAATTATAGATATTGGAATTTCCTTTCAAATTTGGTCATTAGTGAACGTAACGAGTACGAATTTATCTGAAGTTAAGAATTATCCGAAATAACGAATGCTGCATCGAAACAAATGGAACAGAACAAATTAATAATAATAATAATAAAACATTATTATTATTATTAATTTGTTACGTTCCGTTCGTTTAGATACGGCATTCATTATTTCTGATAATTCGTAACTTCGGATAAATTAGTATTCGTTACGTTCACTAACAGCCAAATTTGAAAGGAAATTCCAATAGTTATTTTTTAATAGTTTAGTAATAGTTAAGTTAGAAGTTAGTTATTTCAGATTTTTTTAATTTTCGGGTTTTCGTATTTTTGAACTTTTGAATTTACAAATTTACGAATTTTCGAATATTTGAATTTACGATTTTTCGAATATTCGAATTTTCAATTATTTAGAAAAATTTGTTAAACAGGTTAAAATACGAATTTGGAACGAAATGAATTGCACATGTCTAAAGACAATATCATCAGATGAGTTTTAAATGATCCTGTATTCGTACTACTATTCCTTCTGCCTACTTCTTATTACAGATTCCTAAAAAAAAACAGTAAAACTGCTTTAAAACCTAACACCAGCCAAAACTTTTTATAATGTTTTGGCTGGAATGTGAAAGGGTTACAGCCTCTGTCAGGTTTTAAAGGTATTCCTACTGGGCGATTCACCCTCGCTTCCTTTCAGGACAGGAAGTAATGCTAAATCTCTTAAAAAAGTATAAACAAAATTAACACATTTGTAGTAGAGTGGAGAAGGGTTGGAATTTCTAACAATGCTTTTATTATCTGAAAAATCCTGTCTGGATGTCAGCTATAGTGCCCCAGCCCTGTTTCCTGTATGGGTGCCACAGAGAAAGGAAGGAGGAAAAAAAAATCTCTCCAATGAGGTCACAGACATCAATAATAACCTAGCAGAAACTTTAAAGCAGAACTAAACTTCCAGAAATACTCACTTCCTCGTGATGCAGCAGTTAAATCCCTTGACGGCCGCCGTCTTCTTCTCCCTGGCTTTCTCTATGGGCTATTTTTTTTGGGCTGGACAACCAGAGTGTACCTGGAATACACGTTGAGCTGCTGCATGCGCAAGTGCTTGTTATCGCAAAAGAGACATAGCATATCTCTTCCACAATAAGCAGCTACCTGCTCACACTTTCATACTAGTTCAGTTTAGTTCTGCATTAACACTTCACTCATTCCAACATGAAAGCAGAACTATACTCACCTTCAGTCCAGCAATGTGGCATCTCAGAGCTCCCCGCCAGCCCCTGATATCTTTGGGTGGCCGGCTTCTGAGTCGATAGCTGGCCACTGTCAAAGGCTGGGGCGGGATGATGTCAATTCAGCACAGTCAGCTTCGGCATTGCCAAGTTTGTAGAATGATTTGCGCATGTGCAGCTCACTGTAGAGGGGCAGACAGGCAGGGAGTAAACATAATGTAGAAGAGAAAAGTTGCCTGTTCACCAGTGGACCACTGTAAGCCCTCATTGACCTGTGTAGGCACTGTGCAGAAACTCATTCTCAAAGTTTTTCAGACGTTGTCGAAAGTTTTCAGCAAATTGGTCAGTGACCATTCAGACAAGCTTGACTAAATTTTTTTTCGGTCTGATGGCAAGGGTTTGCTTTAAAGCTGATTATCAGCCACTGCTGAAATCTTTTGAAAATTATAGTTTTCTGGCTATCGTGCTGATGCTTTCTTTGGCTTAATAGCTTTCTGATTGCTTCACCTGAAATAAGTATAGTATTAAGAAATGTGCAACAATTATCTGACACATTCTTGGTTTTTCGATCTGTGACTCAAAAGTATTAAAGTCAGACACATCCAGGAAACTTGTGTTTGTAGGAGGTGGCCAGCAATGGCACCCAGTCCCTTAATTCTCTCATAACAGGTATTGGTTGTGTAGACAAAGTATTAAAACATTACATTAGACATTAACATTAACATTAGATTGATTCAGATTAATATTCTGTCCATATACTTAAACAGGTTTGCTTAGAAAAACATATTCAAATTTTGTATATAGCTTCTCAAACCCTTATGTGATGGAACTGTCCAACACCCAGCATGGGTGCTTCCATCACTATATAGCTTCCTCCAGTCTGGACCCGGGAACCAGGTATTATAGCTGAGCACCCAAAGACTAGACGACACTAGCTAACTAACTAGGTGCAAACTGGAGCTCATTTTATTGAAAATTCACACAAAATATATAGCATACAAGATCAGGTGAGCCTGATCACATTACCCTAACAATACAAAATGTAAACAGGAATATAATTAACATAGCTAAGGAATAGTCAATATAAACATTACACTAATTGAACAGTAACCTAATTAAACAGTAAGCTAATTAACAACTAGTCACTTAAACAGGCCTAGATGCACAGACAGTCAGCAACAAGCCGACAACCCTGAATACACAAAGTACATTACACATTATGATAAACATAAACATCCTACAATGGTTCGGTAACAAGGTACAGTGGATACTTTAGATAATCATATCTCCAAGATATGAGCAGACAGACAGAAACAATAGGTGACTCGATTAACAATGGGAATTCACACCTAGTAGGCACACAATGGGAGAGACACACTGAATAATAAACAGTGATCCCACCACACCTCAGACTGTCCAGCACCAGTCTACAACAGTCTGAGACAAACACATACAATGTTCCAGCAGTCCGAAAAGGTGAAATTAATTTAGCTTTATAGATTTCTTGAGGGATATCATTGATAAATATTTCTGTCCCAAGTGAAGGAGCCTCTCCAACCCACTCTGCAGGAGGGCCACCATATTCCCTCTGACATTAACCTGTACAAGATTAATATTACACCTTACCATCCACTCCAGAAGGGAAGCTTTTTTGTCCTTATTCAGAGAATGAATCCAATTGTTGTCCATCATTAGAGAATGAGCTTCTCTCTTCATGGGATCAGAGGCTGAACTGAGCTCTTCACCATGATCTGACTGGAAGAAGCAGACAAAATCCCTGGTCTCCTCCATGGACCATAATCAGTGGGTAGGAGGCTTGCCCCTAGTCCTCTCCAAAAGTCCCTGTCCCGGCTAGGTCTGTCACACCCTGTAATTCCTAAAATGTGTTTTCTCCCTGTCAACAAAACGGATTCTTAAAAAGTCCAACTCTGGGCCCATGTTCCCCTATCAAATCGACCCCTTGCTGCCTTTCCTTTTATACTTACTTTTTCTGAAGGCTCCAGTCCAGTTACGTGATGTCGCTGGATCCTCTTCCGCTTTGTCTCCTTTCGATGTAGAGAGCGGTGATGACTTGACTAAGTCAGTGGAGCTCTCTGCCTGAGCCAATACATGCTGGATGGCATTCAATCCAGAAGACTGAGGACATCTTGTGTTGGAGAAGCTCTGAATTGAGGGTGAGAATTGCAACCTGAGTCGAGATGGGCTTTAATTCAGCCACAAAAACAATAGTTTGAACTCCATGGGGAAAATAATATCTGTCATGGGCCCAGGAGGTCTTTTTTTGTAGGCACTTGGGATTAAAGGCCCTATAAAGAAAAGAAACCAGAATGAAAAGTGTAACTACGGCCTATCAGTGCACTACCTCCACTGATTGACCATGCTGCTATCCAAGGGGTGGCTACGATGCTCCTTCATAGATGCTGTGGAGGAGTGACTGTAGCTACTCTAAGACAGGATAGTGTATAGAGGAAGGATTGCCGATATCCCATGCAGCCCATGCTTGAAGGTTTGTAGGGGCCTCAGCATACATATTCATGCCAAACCATGCCCACTGACATGTTTCGCCCTAGCCATCAGGGCTAAGGCCAGTCATACATCTTTCAAACCTCCTGCTGAACCGACCGAAATCCGAACCATTAATGGGCAGGCTAAATGTACCAAGTTGATCAACTTAGGTACAACCAGCCTACTGGATTCTCTCTCGACTTCTATAGCCGCTAGCAACAATCACTGTCTTCGTCCAGCGGGAACGGGAACGGCTTCCCCTGCCCCCACGGCGAGAGGACAATGGCCCAGCAGGAGGGATTCCAGCACCAACACTGTCTGTGTTAATGGGGGAATTGAGCAAATTTGCTTTGTGTATGGCCAGCCTTAGTCACAAGGTGGCCTACGGAACCCTAAGACAAAAGGTGTGTTACTGACTGATCACCAGATGAAAATTAAGAAAGAAAAGCTTTAGAAAAGTTATGCAGCACTCAAATCTAATAATTGGCCTATTACAATATACCAATTTTTTTGCTTTTAGGTTTAGTTACACTTAATTTTGGACAGTTTTTCAAGCGTATAAAAGAAAGTTTAGCCAACAAATTGCTATCACCGGATTTCTGTTTCACAGGAACATGAGATTAATGCCTGCTGGTCCAACGTGTCAAGTACCGTAAATGCTAAATTCCATTTACAAATGTGTTCTCTTACGTGAGAGAGTTGATAAACTATTTCAGAAATGCTTATTAGCTCACGTAATGAGTATAAAGTCATCTCGAAGCACAGACCTTGAAATTAGACCCATAAAACAGGAGAGATGCCAGTTAAATAACCCAATTTGCTGAGATCCGTGCCAGAGGGAGACGACTTCAGCTATGGCCCGCGGACACTCCTGAATTTATATTAATGGTCATGGTTATTTAGCATGGTTCTGCAACCAATTTGTAACATTCCTGGATCACTACACTTATTCATGCCTATGTTTTAATTAAGAGCTAACCGAGGTAGAAAACCGGTTTCGTCATCCTGAAAATCTTAGAGAAGTGAAGGAATTGTGTTGCATGCTAGCATGTCTAAAAAGATTGGGCTGCTTTCATGTCGTTGGAAAATGGCAAACCCACAGCACAGATGGTTTTCACTTCAAGAGACATCTGTACTGCGAGCCTGCAAATGAACTTTATTTTCAACAAGGTGGAAAATTTCTGTGTACGATAATGAGCAACACTGACTGTTGGAAGCATTTGTTATCGCCCTTTACGGTAGCCCTGCGTGGCCTGATCATTGCAAGAACTACTTAGATCTGGATTACTCTCTATAGCGATTGTCCCATCATTACTTCTTAGTAGCTTTTTTAAATTTGACCATTTATTTACATTGTCTTTTAAAATTTCACATTAGCTTTTTCAGATTTCATCCTTACTTTTTTAAGTTTACTTACAAGCATGCTCAGCAACTTGAAAGATAAACTGTGCTTTGCCGATGCAGGATAAAACAGTGTTTGTTTTTTTTTAACCACTTGACCTCCGAAAGGTTTTACCAAGGCATTTTTTGCTATAAATTGTGCTACTTTACCTGGCAATTGCTCGGTCTTGCAACACTGTACACAAATTAAATTTACAGGGGTTGGAAAAAATTATGGAACAAGTATGGTAAAAGAAGGAAATTGTTACCTAATATGGTGTTGGCCTGCTTTTGGCATCCAAGACTGCCTGTATTCTCCTTGGAATTGACAAATATAAATCTTGGATGGTGGAATCTGATACCACTCTTCATGCAAAAATCAGGGTCACAATCCTGCGCAATGTCCTTTTCTCTGTTTCGGTCAGTTGACCATGTTGACCGTGCTTATGCTTTTTAAAGGACGTTTTCATGGAAGCTGTATATACCGTCATAACCTTTGATACTCTACCTCACGACACCACAAATAAATTGGCAACTTCAGTCACAGATGCACAGATGCTAATTGGGCACCAACAATTTACCCTCTTGGAAACCCCATAAACTCTGACACGACTCTGTATTACTAGCAGCGCACGCAGTCTATGACAAAACAGAGGCTTCCCACCTGTTAGCTAAGTATCTCATCACACAGCGAAAGCAAAAGAATGTTACATCATTTCTTCTTTCAACACGAAATATGTTGTCACTTTCAGATCTGCAAATCATGTAGTGTTTCCATATTTTTGTACAACCCCTGTATATCTTTTTTTTTTACACAAATAAAACTTTCTTTTGGTGATTTCTAATTATCTCTGGGTTTTTTTTAGTTTGCTATATAAACGAAAAAGAAAGAATCAAAAATTTGGGGGGAGGGGGGGGGGGACGGACATCTTTTTCAGTTTGTATTATAACATTTTGCAAACCAATAATCTTTCTTCATACATTTTGGCCAAAGTGTGGTCTGCTACAATTCTTTTGGTAAAAATAAACCAAATCCATATATAACATTTAGTCTGTATTTGTTTTTCCACAATTATTATTTTTTTTAAACACTGTCATCAGTGTAGTACAGTGTCATCACATGACTGGTGTGGACATGATCAGGGTTACTGACAGTATGTAAAGAAAAAAATAAAATTAAAATAATTTTTTATCCAATTTCTTAAACTTTTTTTATTTTTTTTACATACTGTGATCAGAGTAGTTCAGTGTCACTGTACTACTCTTGGGGGGGGTTAGGGATTTTTCTTTTCCACTGTGATTGTTACAGTGATGATCACTGAAACAGCAATCGTTTGAATTGTCATGAATGTTTTTTTATTCATGACTCATTGTTTACTATTATGATGCTGTGATTGGTCCACAGCTATCGCATAGTACAGAGTGCTGTGATTGACCCAGGTACCATGTGATCACTGCAGCGCAGTGGCCAAGACCATACAGCAGTTTAACAGGACAAGTTCCACTCAGAACAGGCCTCACCATGGTTGACCAAGGAAGTTGAGTGCACGTGCTCAGCGTCCTATCCAGAGGTTGTCTTTGGAAAATAGGCATATAAGTGCTGCCAGCATTGCTGCAGAGGTTGAAGGGGTGGGGGTCAGCCTGTCAGTGCTCAGACCATACACAGCACATTGCATCAAATTGGTCTGCATGTCGTCCCAGAAGGAAGCCTCTTCTAAAGATGATGCACAAGAAAGCCCGCAAACACTTTGAAGGCAAGCAGACTAAGGACATGGATTACTGGAACCATGTCCTGTGGTCTGATGAAACCAAGATAAATCTATTTGGTTCAGATGGTGTCAAGTGTGTGTGGCGACAACCATGTAAGGAGTACAAAGACAAGTGTGTCTTGCCTACAATTAAGCATGGTGGTGGGAATGTCATGGTCTGGGGTTGCATGAGTGCTGCTGGCACTGGAGAGCTACAGTTCATTGAGGGACCCAGGCATGCCAACATGTACTGTGACATACTGAAGCAGAGCAGTATTCCAACATGATGATGACCCCGAGCACACCTCAAAGACGACCACTGCCTTGCTAAAGAAGCTGAGGGTAAAGGTGATGGACTGGCCAAGCAGATCTCCAGACCTAAACCCCATTTAGCATCTGTGGGGCATCCTTAAACGTAAGGTGGAGGAGTGCAAGGTCTCGAACATCCACCAGCTCTGTGATGTTGTCATGGAGGAGTGGAAGAGGACCTCAGTGACAACCTGTGAAGCTCAGATGAACTCCATGCCCAAGAGGATTAAGGCAGTGCTGGAAAATAATGGTGACCACACAACATATTGAAAATTTGGGCCCAATTTGGAGATTTTCACTTAAGGGTGTACTCACTTTTGTTGCCAGCTGTGTAGACATTAATGGCTGTGTGTTGAGTTATTTTGAGGGGACAGAAAATGTACACTGTTATACAAGCTGTACACTCACTACTTTACATTGTAGCAAACTGTCATTTCTTCAGTGTTCTCACATGAAAAGATATAATAAAATATTTACAAAAATGTGATTGGTGTGTGTGTATATATATATATATATATATATATATATATATATATATATATATATATATATATATATATATATATATATATATATACACACATTTACCTTTCTTTCAATGTATGCCTGCAGTGCCTAGGCAAGGGTGATGTCATCATCCTTCCATTGGGATCCGGGGAAATGAGTACTAGAAGACGCTCCTGCACTGCGCTGAGGGGTTGTAATCTTGTGAGACTTCAGACATTCATTCACTTTTCGCTGGGATCTCTTTAGAATGACAAAGAAAATGCAGAAAAGAAGACAAAGATAGGTATATTAACTTTTCCTTTTAAATGAACCCTGCATTTTACTTGCAGGTCTGCTTTAAAGCGGTAGTAACCCCCTGAAAAAAAAAAACCCTGCAAGACAATAGTATAATGTGCTAGTATGCACATTATGAAATACTTACCTTAAAACGAGGCTCCCGCAGCTCGCCTGGTCACCGCCGAGGGGGCTGACATGTTCCCTTGGTGTTTCGTCCGAGTTCTCGGGCTCCGGCGCTGTGACTTGCCGGAGCTGCGGGAGTCCTTCGGTCTGGCAAGAGTCACCATACCTTCAGCACTCATGCGCTGCTGATGTCAGCGGCTGCATGAAAGGTGACTATCTCCTAACCCGTACAGTTTTGGGAGATATTCATTTTACCTACAGGTTATAGGCTTACCTAAAGCGTTTTGTAAAGTCATTTTTTTTTCTTTCAAAATAACAAACATGTTATACTTACTGGCCCTGATCCTCCTTTTCTAGGGTCCCGCCAACAGCGCTCCTGTCTCCTCCTCTTCTTAGTGTCCCACCGTTGGAAGCCTCTTTCTATTGTGGCACACTTGTGGGTCCAATTCCGAACCATGCTGCTTGCGTCTGTAGACACAGTGAGGTAGCAAAAAAAGAAAAGTTCATGGTTAGAGTTTACATACACTTTTTACACTTTTTAACTTTGTCTTAACTGAAAAATCCATTGCTGTATAAAGTCCATAGTTGGACGTATTGTCTGATCTGGTAAAGAGATCCAAGTCATTTTATTT
Source organism: Lithobates clamitans (assembly GCA_037952925.1). Lineage (NCBI taxonomy): Eukaryota > Metazoa > Chordata > Amphibia > Anura > Ranidae > Lithobates > Lithobates clamitans. Next base: position 4,323,459 of record JBBGZY010000680.1, on the reverse strand, counting down.
TTATAACTTCTACAGCTGGAGGACATGGGAACACCTGCATTGTGTTTTGGCCATCGATGCAGCCAACAGACGACATTATCTTACGGCTTCCATTGTGCTGTCTGTTTGTTTCTATTGGAATTGCAGCTCTGTTCACTCTTTTCCCATTTCAGTTTATCTCTGCTAAAATATTTTCCAAATATTGCCTTGGAAGTGTTGTATAGCTCTCCCGTCTCCATTTCCTTGGCTCTGTTAGCAGCTCATACGTTAAAACAAGATTGGAAGTTTTTTTGGGTCCTCATGAAGCAAAATGTAATACAAAAGAGAAAAAAACTTTTAGAATGTTTGGTGATTTGATCCTGCCCAAACACCCCTTTTTGGAAAACTAGTTTTTCTGGAGAAAAAAAGCATTCCTGTTAGGTCAAATACCGGGGTTGGACAATAATGTGATGGCATGTTTCACTCTGAAAGTGGAAGTGATGTAACATTATTTTGCTTCCGCTGTGTGATGAGACACCGAGCTAACAGGTGAGAATCCTCACTTTTATCATTCAATGCATGCTCTGCTAGTAATACGGAGTCATGTCAGAGCTTACTGGGCAGGGCAAATTGTTGGTGCCCGCTTGGCGCCTCTGTGACTGAAGTTGGCAGTTTATTTGCGGTGTCACGAGGTACAGTACCAAAGGTTATGACGGCATATACAATTTCCGGGAAAACATCGTCTGATATGCATAAGTGTGCGGTTGACATGGTCAACTGATCGAGAGACAAAAAAAAGAAAAAATTGCGCAGGATTATGACCCCGAATTTTGCATGAAGAGTGGTATCCAATTCCATCATCCACCATCCAAGACTTATATTTGTCAATTCCAAGGAGAATTCAGGCTGTCTTGGATGCCAAAGGCGGTCCAACACCATATTTAGGAACAAGTTCATTATTTTGCCATACTTGTTTCCATACATTTGTCCAACCCCTGTATGTACATTGCAAGGATTTATAGTGACACTAAACCATAGCCTTGTTTTTCTGTTTCAAAATATTTATTGAAACATTAACCACTTGCCAACCGCAATAAGTACATATACACGTTGCGCTTTGCATGTGGTTTACCGGGGTTATGGCTGAAACTATCAGCCATAACCTCAGTATTTTATTTTTATTTTTTTCATCCAGCGGCTGGTTTTTATTATTAAGTTGGTCCAAGTGGCTGTTTCTCTGCATTACTATTTTTACCGGCGCACCTGAGAAATGATCCGACAGGTCCTGCGGCTGGCCATAGAGGCCAGATCGTCTCTGATCGCTCCAGTCCTCCAAGGCCATAGAGGCTATGTCATGATGTCACTTCTGGTCTAGGGCTTGACCTCTCCATAAAGAGGACATGTCATCCTTACTTCTTTTAAAAGGGATGTTTACGTGTAAATATAAAAAATAAAATAAATAAGAGAATTTTTTTTTAAAGCGCCCCCATCCCTCCGTGTTTGCGCACAGAAGCAAACTAATACGTAAGTCGCACATGCATACGTAAACAGTGTTCACACCACACGTGAGGTTTCACTGCGAACGTTAGAGCGAGAGCAATAATTCTAGCGGTAGACCTCCTGTGTACTGTAACTCTAAACAGGTAACCTGTAAAAATAAATAAATTAAAAAAAGTAAACGTTGCCTATGGAGATTTTTAAGTATCGTAGTTTGGCGCCATTCCACGAGCGCGTGCAATTTTAAAGCGTGACATGTTCGGTGTCCATTTACTTGGCGTAACATCATGTTTCATATTTTACAAAGAAAATAGGGTTTATATTGTTTTCTTTTAAATTTTTTATTATTCATTAAAGTGATTGTAAAGCCTTGTTTAAAAAAATAAATAAATAAAACAATTAAAAATTTGTTATACTTGCCTCCTCTGTGCAGTTGGTTTGCACAGAGCAGCCCGGATCCTCCTCTTCTCGGGTCCTCTTTTCTGCTCCTCCCCCCTCCCTTCTTTGAGTGCCCCTCAGCCAGCAGCTTGCTACAGGGGCCACCTAAGCCAAGTCAGAGCTCTGTGTATCCATTCAGACAAAGAGCCCCGACTTGGCCCCGCCGTCACTATCCCCTGACTGTCTGACTGACTTTGACTGCCACGGGAGCCAATGGCGCTGCTGCTTTGTCTCGGCCATTTAGGAGGAGTGTACTGGATGGCTGAGGGGATCGTGGAAATCGCTGGAGAAGGACCTCAGGTAGGTAAGTGTGGGATGCTGGGGAGCTGCTTTTTTATCGTAATGCATAACGATAAAAAAACCTTCTGCCTTTACAACTCCTTTAAATTCTCTCTCTCTCTCTCTCTCTCTCTCTCTCTCTCTCTCTCTCTCTCTCTCTCTCTCTTTTTCTCTTTTTCTCGCTCTTTCTCTCTCTCTCTCTCTCTCTTTCTCTCTCTCTCTCCAGTATCTCACAAAAGTGAGTACACCCCTCACATTTTTTTAAATATTTGACATGTGACAACACTGAAGAAATTACACTTTTTTGTAAAGTAGTAAATGTACAGCTTGTATAACAGTGTAAATTTTCTGTCCCCCCAAAATAACTCAACACACAGCCATTGATGTCTAAACCGCTGGCAACAAAAGTGAGTACACCCCTAAGTGAAATTGTCCAAATTGGGCCCAATTAGCCATTTTCCCTCCCCGGTGTCATGTGACTCGTTAGTGTTACAAGGTCTCAGGTGTGAATAGAGAGCAGGTGTATTAAATGTGGTGTTATCGTTCTCAATCTCGCATACTGGTCACTGGAAGTTCAACATGGCACCTCATGGCAAAGAACTCTCTGAGGATCTGAAAAAAAGAATTGTTGCTCTACATAAAGATGGCCTAGGCTATAAGAAGATTGCCAAGACCCTGAAACTGAGCTGCAGCATGGTGGCAAGTTATTCCAACATAACGACCCCAAACACACCTCCAAGACGAACACTGAATGAATGACCACTGCCTTGCTAAAGAAGCTGAGGGTAAAGGTGATGGACTGGCCAAGCATGTCTCCAGACCTAAACCCTATTGAGCATCTGTGGGGCATCCTAAAACGGAAGGTGGAGGAGCGCAAGGTCTCTAAGATCCACCAGCTCTGTGATGTCTTCATGGAGGAGTAGAAGAGGACTCCAGTGGCAACCTGTGAAGATCTGGTGAACTCCATGCCCAAGAGGGTTAAGGCAGTGCAGGAAAATAATGGTGTCCACACAAAATATTGACACTTTGGGACCAATTTGGACATTTTCACTTAGGGATGTACTCACTTTTGTTGGCAGCAGTTTAGACATTAATGGCTGTGTGTTGAGTTATTTTGAGGAAACTGAAAATTTACACTGTTATACAAGCTGTACACTCACTACTTTACATTGTAGCAAAGTGTCATTTCTTCAGTATTGTAACATGAAAATAAATAAAAAAGTAAAGTAAATAAAGTAAAGTAAATAAAATATTTACAAAAATGTGAGGGGTGTACTCACTTTTGTGAGATACAGTTTGTATATATATATATACACAGTGGGGACGGAAAGTATTCAGACCCCCTTACATTTTTCACTCTTTGTTATATTGCAGCCATTTGCTAAAATCATTTAAGTTATTTTTTTCCTCATTAATATACACACAGCACCCCATATTGACAGAAAAACACAGAATTGTTGACATTTTTGCAGATTTATTATAAAAGAAAAACTGAAATATCACATGGTCCTAAGTATTCAGACCCTTTGTTCAATATTTAGTAGAAGCACCCTTTTGATCTAATACAGCCATGAGTCTTTTTGGGAAAGATGCAACAAGTTTTTCACACCTGGATTTGGGGATCCTCTGCCATTCCTCCTTGCAGATCCAATTCTCTCAGGTTGGATGGTAAACGTTGGTGGACAGTCATTTTTAGGTCTCTCCAGAGATGCTCAATTGTGTTCAAGTCAGTGCTCTGGCTGGGCCATTCAAGAACAGTCACGGAGTTGTTGTGAAGCCACTCCTTCGTTATTTTAGCTGTGTGCTTAGGGTCATTGTCTTGTTGGAAGGTAAACTTTCGGCCCAGTCTGAGGTCCTGAGCACTCTGGAGAAGGTTTTCGTCCAGAATATCCCTGTACTTGGCCGCATTCATCTTTCCCTCGATTGCAACCAGTCGTCCTGTCCCTGCAGCTGAAAAACACCCCCACAGCATGATGCTGCCACCACCATGCTTCACTGTTGGGACTGTATTGGACAGGTGATGAGCAGTGCCTGGTTTTCTCCACACATACCGCTTAGAATTAAGACCAAAAAGTTCTATCTTGGTCTCATCAGACCAAAGAATCTTATTTCTCACCATCTTGGAGTTCTTCAGGTGTTTTTTTTTAGCAAACTCCATGCGGGCTTTTATGTGTCTTGCACTGAGGAGAGGCTTCCGTCGGGCCACTCTGCCATAAATCCTAGACTGGTGGAGGGCTGCAGTAATGGTTGACTTTCTACAACTTTCTCCCATCTCCCGACTGCATCTCTGGAGCTCAGCCACATTTATCTTTGGGTTCTTCTTTACCTCTCTCACCAAGGCTCTTCTCCCCCGATAGCTTAGTTTGGCCAGGCGGCCAGCTCTAGGAAGGGTTCTGGTCACCCCAGACGTCTTCCATTTAAGGATTATGGAGGCCACTGTGCTCTTAGGAACCTTAAGTGAAGCAGACATTTTATTTTAACCTTGGTCAGATCTGTGCCTTGCCACTATTCTGTCTCTGAGCTCTTTAGGCAGTTCCTTTTGACCTCATTATTATACAAGATTTATATAGCGCCAACAGTTTACGCAGCGCTTTACAATGTATAAGGGGGACAACACAATTACAGTACAATACAAAAGGTACAGGAGGGCCCTGCTCGTAGAGCTTACATTCTAAAGGGAGGGGGTGGTGGTACAAAAGTTAATAGCTGCAGGAAATGATTTGATGGGGGTGGCTCAGGGACAGTTATGTGGGTGTGGGATAGGCTTCCCTGAATAAATGAGTTTTCAGGGATCTTCTAAAGGTGGACAGGGTAGGGGCTGATCGGATCTACTGGGGCAGGGAATTCCAGAGGATGGGATAGGCTCTGGAGAAGTCCTGAAGGCGAGCATGGGAGGAGGTAATAAGGGAGCTAGAGAGCAGGAGGTCCTGGGAGGAGCGGAGGGGGCGATTTAGGCGATATCTGCAGATGAGGTTGGTGATGTAGATGGGGGCGATGTTGTGAATGGCCTTGTATGTACCTCATGATTCTAATTTGCTCTGACATGCACTGTGAGCTGTAAGGTCTTATATAGACAGGTGTGTGGCTTTCCTAATCAAGTCCAATCAGTATGATCAAACACAGCTGGAGTCAAATGAAGGTGTGGAACCATCTCAAGGATGATCAGAAGAAATGGACAGCACCTGAGTTAAATATATGAGTGTCACAGCAAAGGGTCTTAGGACCATGTGATATTTCAGTTTTTCTTTTTTAATAAATCTGCAAAAATTTCAACAATTCTGTGTTTTTCTGTCAATATGGAGTGCTGTGTGTACATTAATGAGGAAAAAAAATTAACTTAAATGATTTTAGCAAATGGCTGCAATATAACAAAGAGCGAAAAATTTAAGGGGGTCTGAATACTTTCCGTCCCCACAGTGTGTGTATATATATATATATATATATATATATATATATATATATATATATACTGTAACGATCCAGGGTGATTAAGCTTAGTCCTGACTGCATTTTCAAGGGCATGGCAGCCCATCTTTATTCAAAAGAAACAGAAAGTTCTAAAATAAACAGCAGATTCCCTCGCAGGGGTATTCAGCATTGCAGTCCTGCTTCAGAACCAGCATTCAGGCTTCCTGGCTAAAAGCACAGCACTCCTGCTCAGGCCTTACATCTTTGGCCTTGGTCCAGACCTTATGCTCAGCACCTCTGTGCTTGCAGCTTCGTGCTGCACTGGCTCCCTCCTGACTCCTAGGCCAGAATCTAAATACTGTTGCCATGGTTAAAAGAAATAATAAATATCAAGATTTTTTGACAGTTTAAAAAAAAAAAAATATCATAGTTGGCTACTGGTTAAAATAAAAAGGTACTTAATAATAATACATTTAAAAATAATGTTTTGTGTGTGTATTCATCTTCTTTTTCTTTTTTTAACAAACCTTGCCCCATGTTGCTTTAACCCCTTCAGATCCGCACTGTAGCCGAATGACGGCTACAGCATGGATCTGCTTTGCCGGGAAGCCGTCAATAGACGTCCTCCCCTTTGCATGCTCGCCACACCCCCTGAAGGGTGCACGCGGCGTGCGATGTGATCACCCGAATCAATGAGACTCGGGTGGTTACAGATCGGGGTAAGGGGTCGATCCCGACCCCTTACCACGTGATCAGCTGTCAGTCAATGGCGGCTGATCACGTGATGTAAACAGAAGAACGGTAATCTTTTTTTTTTTTCTTCTCACGCTGATAGCGTGAGGAGAAAAAAAAGCCGATCACCGGCTTCTGTTGGTTCCAAAGAGGAAGAGGCGAAGCTGTCTCATATGTGCCCACCAGTACCGCCTGCCAGTGCCATCTGCCAGTGCCACGAATCAGTGCCCACGAGTGCCACCTATCAATGCCCACAAGTGCCACCTATCAATGCCCACCAGTGGTGCTAATCAGTGCCTCATCAGTGCCAACTAGCAGTGCTGCCTATCAGTGCCAGCTATCAGTGCCACCTATCAATGCCCTTCAGTGCCGCCCAACAGTGTCACCACATCAGTGCCACCTCATCAGTGCCCACCAGTGCCGCCTCATCGGTGCCCACCAGTGCCGCCTCATCGGTGCCCACCAGTGCCGCCTCATCAGTGCCCACCAGTGCCGCCTCATCGGTGCCCACCAGTGCCGCCTCATCGGTGCCCACCAGTGCGGCCTATCGGTGCCCACCAGTGCGGCCTATCGGTGCCCATCAGTGCAGCCTATCGGTGCCCATCAGTGCAGCCTATCGGTGCCCATCAGTGCAGCCTATCGGTGCCCATCAGTGCAGCCTATCGGTGCCCATCAGTGCAGCCTATCGGTGCCCATCAGTTCAGCCTATCAGTGCCCATCAGTGTAGCCTCATCAGCATACATCAATGAAGGAGAAAAATGACCTGTTAGCAAAATTTATTAACAAACTATAAAACGGTTTTGTATTATTATTATTTTTTTAATTTTTAATTTAAAAAAAAAAAACCCAGAGGTGATTAAATACCACCAAAAGAAAGCTCTATTTGTTAGAAAAAAATGATTAAAATTTCATTTGTGTAAACTGTAGCATGACCGCGCAATTGTCATTCAAAGAGCGACAGCGCTAAAAGCTGAAAATTGGTCTGGGCAGGACAGGGTTTTAGGTGCCCAGTAAGCAAGTGGTTAAATTTCATATCCCTTAAATCAGATCACCTTAGTAAAAAGTCTCATGTACTTTACAATTCTTGTGGGAAAGTGTCAAAGGTCATTTGCTTGAAGACTAGTAATCACATCATGTGATTGACATTGTTTGCTAGTTTAGGTAATGATACAAATAATACATAGACATGACACCTGTACCATGGGAGTCTGTAACTGATATCTTTCCAATAATATTCAAGGGACAAGTGCAGGCCTTTGCGTCAATAGTTTCAGTATGAATAGTGGTGTCACCTGCACTCAATGCATTTATTGTGTAGAATAAAGAATAAGTGGGGAGCCCAGGTACAAGATAGTGACAGCTTTGTTATTAGAGAAACAAAATAGATGAGGGAAATTTAAAGTAAATGTAAACCCTAGACTCTAAACTATGCCCCCCCCCCCCCCCAGGCCATCTCCGGCCCACTGCAGGATTATACGCAGTCTGCAGCATCTTGTCCCATATGTGGGGGGGACTCTGATCTAAAAGGGGGGCTCTGGTGTGAAAGGGATGCTTAGATGTGCAACAGGGGGGCTCTGATGTGAAAGGGGGAGCTCTGCTGTAAAAGAGGGTGGGGGGCTCTGATGTGAAGTTACTTCTTGGAGTCTGTTTATCCATTCTTTGAAATTTTATTTATAAAAATTTAGACAGGAGCCAATTAACCTACCAGCATGTCTTTGGAGTATGGGAGGAAACCGGAGTACCCGGAGGAAACCCACGCAGGCACAGGGAGAACACGCAAACTCCAGGCAGGTAGTGTCGTGGTTGGGATTCGAACCAGCGACCCTACTTACTGCTAGACAAAAGTGCTATCCACTACACCACAGTGAACCGTTCAATTCAAAAATTTGTTTTAAATTTGTGTTAAACATATCAAAAGATATTCAGTGTTTTTTTTTTAATATGTACATGATGTAACATTTGTGTATATGGCATCTATAGTTGGGCACAGACCTAGATCTGATCACGTACAATAAAAGGCCATAATCAAAGTCCCGTCTGATTTTCCAACCTGCCCTTAACCAGTTTGCAATGACGTGACAGGTCCACTTTAAGTATGGATCTCTGCAGGATGTCTGCTTTATCATTCTCCCCTTTAACCCTTGTAACACATTTTAAACGCTGTAACACATAATTTCCTGCAGCTATCTGTTTTTTCCCTCCACTACACCCGATACTTCCTTTTCTTTCCATTGTTCCACGTGTAATCTGTGTGACACGGAGGTCATTGCCTTTAGCATTGTGCTCTACCCTCGATTTTCCCACAGCTTCTTCTCTTCACCTCTGTTCTGAAGCTCCTTTCCTGTAATCTGTTTTAGCGTTTGTACATTGTGTCAGTCCCACTCATATTGAATTGCTGAGTTATCACCTAGACAGACAGACGTGGCTAGGAATCAGTGTAGATAGTGTTTCACGCTGACAACTAAGATTAAAGAGGAACTTCACCCCTCTGTCTTATGTTCTTTTTGTAAAGAACCCCTTATCTTTTTATTGCCCTTCATAAACATACTAATATGCCCAACGAAACCAGTGTTGCTGTGCAGTACCCAATGTTTTGCTACTGCCCACCTAGTCTTGCTCTGCCATCTTCCTTTTTTAAGTCATGCAGGAGCTAGCTGTCTCTTCCTGGTACCTGCAGCTGGCCCCCTGATGATGGACCATGGTGCATCACCAGTGGGATGACTGCAAGTTCCAAAAAGAGACAGCTAGCCTCTTGATGATGACTGCAAGAACCAAGAAGAGACAGCTAGCCTCCTGATGATGGACCATGGTGCATCACCAGCAGGATGACTGCAAGTACCAAGAAGAGACAGCTAGCCTCCTGATGATGGACCACATTGCATCACCAGCGGGATGGCTGCAAGAACCAAGAAGAGACAGCTGGCCTTCTGATGATGGACCACATTGCATCACCAGCGGGATGGCTGCAAGAACCAAGAAGAGACAGCTGGCCTCCTGATGATGGACCACATTGCATCACCAGTGGGATGGCTGCAAGAACCAAGAAGAGACAGCTGGCCTCCTGATGATGGACCACATTGCATCACCAGCGGGATGGCTGCAAGAACCAAGAAGAGACAGCTGGCCTCCTGATGATGGACCACATTGCATCACCAGTGGGATGGCTGCAAGAACCAAGAAGAGACAGCTGGCCTCCTGATGATGGACCACATTGCATCACCAGCGGGATGGCTGCAAGAACCAAGAAGAGACAGCTATCCTCTTGATGATGGACCACATTGCATCACCAGTGGGATGGCTGCAAGAACCAAGAGACAGCTGGCCTCCTGATAATGAACCACGGTGCATCATCAGCGGGATGACTGCAGGAACCAAAAAGAGAAAACTGGCCCCCTGATGATGGACAACTGTGCATCATCAGCGGTATGGCTGCTAGAACCAAGGAGAGACCGCTTAGCCCCCTGATGACGTGGAGTAGCACATATGCTGTAAATTACCCTGAGATGTGTTACATGAGTATCCCAGGAGGCTGCAGCAGCTGGGGGACATCATTCTTCACTAGGTTGGGCCAGTTTGAAAATAAAATGATAAATGTGTCATCATGTGAAGGGGTATTCTATCTAGGCAACGTGGAAAGTGAAGGTCGACTTTGAAATTTTGTGCTGGCAAACTAGCAAATTTGACTATAGGCACTGTATTAGAATGGATATACTTGCCACATTTTTGGGTTCCCAGAAACCGGGTAAATAGTGTTGGAATTCTTGCGCAGCCAGCCATAAAAACTACTAGCAGTAACATGTTTTTTTTTTTACATTCTTGGAGGTTCAGCTAGCAACTAAGGTAATGGCTGTGAGTTAGGAGAGCCATGTATTAGCCATGCTCTCTTCACTGCAGTGACCTGTGTGCATGTACTGCTCCTATATACCGTTTATATGGCACTGGTATATATGCTGTACAGAGAATATAGAACTAAACACATACATCTAAGCTCAAAAGGAGCTAACAATCTAATAGGCCATTAAAAGTCATAAAAATGCACATGAACTCAGGGCCGGTTCAGTGGGCGCCAATTAAACTGCTAGTATATTTTTGGGTTGTGGAAATTGTAATTAAGGAAACATAACCAGAGAAGTCCAACCCAGAAGCCTGGCACTGCAATGCAAGATTCCCCACGCTCAAAAGAGTAGAAGGCATTGCGGGTGTAAGAAAATGTAAGCAACCAAGACCTTTTGTATTCAGTATTTGGAATTTGGACACCGGTTTTATATTTGGCATTTTTGCAAGCTAATAAAGCTGAGCACTGAGAAACTTGCTTACTACATTGGTCTTTAATTGCCTTACACTTGTGCATCTGTTTTGCTGATAATAAATGAAGGAACTGTTTGCCAAGTTGTTCCTTAGCAAGGCAAGAATAGTAACCCCTAAACCACAATACTGCACATACTCCTTTTTTTAAAGGAAATCTATAGTCACAGCATACAGTTTCATGTTATAACATCAGCATTGTAATAACAATACAAACAGTAGTTATGTATTTGACAATCTAATATAAGCTTACTTGAAAATTCTCCTTTTATTTTGTGAGTGCTGCCTATCTGCCTGTACGTCTCTTTCCGCAACTTCCTGGATTCCCTTCCTGCTTTGTAGTTTTTCCATTTTTAAAGACTACATATCCCATGGTACCTCGCTGCCTGCAAACACTTACTCCTGTACTGACTCCACCTCCTGAAATGCCTCCTCTCAGCACCTCTGCAGTTCAGAAGGCAGGCTCTGTGAAATGTGTGACACAGCAGTGCCTACTCACAGGGAATAGTGACTACGTGTCACAGAATTCAAAGAGGTAAATGTGTGGGATCTTCATAAAGTAAGTTTACAAACTTCAAGATCATTCAGATTAAGGCTCCTTTCAGACAGGGCAGACTCTGTCACGATCAGCAGGGGCGCTCACAAAGCGGATGACAAATTCGTGTCTGCTCAGTATATGCAGAGCAGACATGGACAGAGCCTGCTCTGCTCTATGGGCAGCCTTCAATCTGATCTGCCTAAATTGAAGAGGACAGATCTCCTTCTGTTTTTTTTGTTAGTGGACCAGATTGGACTTGGAGGTAGGCGGGTGTAAACAGACAGAAGTCTGTTTACACCTGCCTTTCCATAGGGGTGAATGGACCATCCGATCAGCCTGAAATTCTGACAGGTGGACCTGATGGGAACCGCCGTATGAAAGGGGCCTGATAGGAGTAGGCTAGAAATAATTGAAATGATTATATTTAATATTTTGATCATAGGTACGCTTTAGGCTAAACTCCCAGCTACCAGCTAAAGCACAGTTTGTTGTGTATGGGGCTGAGCAGCCACAAATCAGTCATGGTTTCCATGTTGACTCATGTCCACAGCCAAAAGCGCCTACAATGCTTACATGAGCCCAAGAACTGGACCACAGAGCAATAGAAGAAGGTGACCTGGTCTGATGAGTTCAAGAAATAGTTTGAGGAACACGACAAGTTTGAGGTGTAGACATGGCCTCCATATTCTCCAGATCTCAATCCAATTGAGCATCAGTGTTATATCCTGTAAAAACAATTGTGATCCATGGAGGCCCCACGTTGCAACTTACAGGACTTAAAAGGATCTGCTACTGATGGCTTGGTGCCAGAAACCACAGCATACCTTCAGAGGTCTAGTGCTTTGTCAGGTTGCGATGGGTCATGATAATGTAATGGCTGATCGGTATATTTCATATGCTAAGGCCAATGAGAAAAAATAGTTTGAGCTCTCAGCAGAGCTGGCATGCCTGACTGCGCCTGGCTGGGGGGCACCTCTGTAGAGGGTTTTCAGTTGGCAAAAACCTACATGATTCAGAAAAATACATTTCAAGTGAAGTCGTTTGTTAAATGCCTCAACCTAACAATGTATTCCAAAAAGTTTTTTAAAATCTAAACCTTGTTGTAAATGCATTAGTTTACCCAAATATCTCATTAGGTGTCATTTTGTTCAGTGACATCAGGCAGGGGCAGGTAAGATCTATGAGAAAATAATATTAATTGTTGTGTAACCTGATTCATAGAAGTCTAATGTTTCTTATCATCTCCTGCCCGCTGCACACTGATCTTGGGACAGCATGAAAAAAAGCTGTGACACCACAAGCGGATTAATTTTCAGCCCCTGTCAATTGTTTTCTGTCCTCTCCCAGACGTTTTTCTCTTTGGAACTGTTCTCTGATGAAAATGAAGCCTGCAATCTCCGCAGGGTTCACATTCATCCTGACAGAGACTAGAGAAAGGCGCCTTGGAGCACAGGAGATCTGGTTTCACTCCATCCACATGCTTTGCACTGTTAGTCTTACAGCGTCTCCCTCCCAAGATGAATATTCACATAAACTAATTAGATATTATAATTACAGCAGGCTACATTGTTGTACATAGAACAACTATGCTGCTGGAGGCAACTGCTTAAATTTCACCTGGTGCTCCAGGACTTACTGGAATATGTGTTCTGTGCTTCTGGTAACAGTACACAGCTGGGTACGGTGATGTCTGCTGCTTTACTGAAGCAGAGCCTCGGTGAAAGTAATTTAAAGCCATTATAAACCTTACTACCTGCTCCCTGTGTTTTTTACCTACATAACATGTGCATTTAACATATCGTTTCATGGCATTCTTTGTTGCCCTGTATGCACTGTATGCATGTCTGTAGTAGAGTACATAGTTACATAGTTAGTAAGGTTGAATAAAGACACCAGTCCAGTTCAACCTGAGTAAGTACACACTCACATCAGTCCCTACCCTCAAGGAGCCCACAATCCAAGGTCCCCAACTCACATTCATATACTATGGCCAATTTTTGGACAGAAGCCAACCTAACAATTAACTTAGCCAATTAACCTACCAGCATGTCTTTGGAGTGTGGGAGGAAACCGGAGTACCCGGTGGAAACCCATGCAGGCACAGGGAGAACATGCAAACTCCAGGCAGGTAGTGTCGTGGTTGGGATTCGAACCAGCGACCCTTTTTACTGCTAGGTGAGAGTGCTACCCACTACACCACTGTGCCGCCCTTAAAGTAAATCCTCACATTCTGTTGTTACTGTTTGTGTTCAGCCAAACATGGCACTGCACAGGTTAATGCATGACCTCTGTCTGTAGCCTGAGAACTGAAATTTTCATGTGAAGAAGCTACATATCCCTGGCCACTCAGTCTAGTGATCTTCAGGTGTGAGATCAACTGTAATTAAATCTGACAAAAACACAAACAGGCAGAACAATTACCAGAGATCTCACCATGCAGTCATTGATCACATTAGCACACCCACGTTTGTAATGCAACACAGGGAAATGGGGAGGCATGGACTGTGGCCAGAAACAAGAAGTTACCCGTCCCTTTAGTGAATAGGGATAAGATAGGTGAGTGAACATATGGACATAGAGGAACCAATCAGCCATGACACTACAAACTTCCACAATAACATGTGAGCCCATCATTATAAGGTAAGGCAAACAAATGACACAAGGATTGAGGACACAAGAGTCCTAAATCTCCTACTCCTCTGCAGCTTTGCTCACTGAATGAAGAGTAAGTCTTCTGTACAAAGGCTTCACAGAAGAGAGATGAGACTCACGGCTGCAGCATCACATAACCACAGATTTAGGTAAATAAAAAGGGCATTTCGTTTTTTTTTTTTGTTTTTTTTATGGCAACGATCAGATGGAGTTCAGAGAACGTGTGGCAAGCAGCAGATTGAAAAGTGGCCTTAAAAGAGATGTATGGGGTTAAAAAAAAACCTTACACTCAAGGTTTCATCTAGGTCAAGGCCAGGGTTAGTGTTTGGGTCATGGTCAAAGGCCAGTATTTTTTAGAAAGAATTTTTTTTTTATTATTTGTTTCAGTGTCAGTGTGTTTTAAGTGCGATTAAAAAAAACCAAAATGTGCACTATTGTTTCTGCTGTACTACGAGGTACATACAAGAACTACAAAATGAAATAAGTGAGCGCTGATAAAATATTCAACGAGCAGCCAGCACTTTTAAAGGTTAATATAACCTATAACACCACAAAAGAAGTGCCGAGCTACACAGAATATAGTGAATGTCCATATGTTATTAAATAGTTAAAGTCCGATGTACACTCAATCCTATTAGGTAGAAAGTCCTTAATAGGTTCCAAAGATCAATCGTGACAAAACATTCACCAGAGAGAAAATGTGAAACCGCATAAAATTCATAAACTTGAAGATCTGAGTATTGCTCAGTGCTCTTTAACTGGTATTCTTTCACCATTCTATGCACTCACCAGATATCAAATCACTATGAGCCTTGTATTATTATCCTGGAGCCTGGTGAAATCGCCTTCAGAGATAAGTAATCTCAGCAGGGTGAACCTCATAGGAGACTGACAAAAAGATGGCTGTCGCTCCCAGCATGAGGACACGGCGGTGGTGGCATCAGTGTGTAGGCCCCTCCCGACGCGTTTTGTGTGCATGCACGTTCTAATAGGCAGACCCCTTGAGAATGTGCGTGCGCACGAAACGCGTCGGAAGGGGCCTACACACTGACGCCACCACCATGTCCTCATGCTGGGAGCGACGGCCATCTTTTTCCCAGTCTCTTATGAGGTTCACCCTGCTGGTTACAACTCTGAAGTTGATGTCACCAGGCTCCAGGATATTAATAAAAGGCTCATAGTGATTTGATATCTGGTGAGTGCATAGAATGGTGAAGGGATACCACAGTTGACAAGCACCGAGCAATACTCAGATCTTCAAGTTTATGATTTTATGTGGTTTCACATTTTCTCTCTGGTGAGTGTTTTGGCACACCACACGGTCACGATTGATCATTTGAACCTTATAAGGACTTTATACCTAATAGTATTGATTGTACATGGGACTATAACTATTTAATATATGGACATTCAATACATTTTGTTTAGCGCTGCACATACAACTAACATACACATATGTGGTATCGCTGCGATCGTCAGGAGAGGGAGAATTTGTTTTGGGTTGTTCTTTGGGTATAGGTTATGGTCGTAGCAAGAAATATACAGCTACATTTAAAATAAAACATTTCTTTTACTATTTTGGACAAGTTTTTCTTTGATAATAAAAAAAATCAGGAGATATCCATTACCATTTACCATCAACTGACAGTCCAAATTGTCCTGAAGAAAACTCAGTATAATTCACCTGGATGCACAAAGTAGTTGTGATGATATGTACGGTTTTACTAACACATGTCAAACTTGCAAAATTTGGCTTCGGTATTAAGATTTCTATTACTCTGCGTGAAAGGCTTAATTTATCCTTTTTGACTTTTAAAAAGACTTTCTGAAATCATGAAAAAATTTGATTTTCTGAAACATAAAATAGTGGGGTGTTTTTTTTTTATAGTCAGGTCTGCAGAATCCATGTAGAATAATGTCCATTTCCTGCATGCTATTCCCCTGTGCTGTATGCTGGACAAGCCTTAAAACTTTGTTTCTACACTGCCAGAAAACTTGACTGAGTGAATGAGAACTTTAGAAGTTTACAGGGAAAGCGGGGAGAGAATTCACAGGAACCAAATCTGAAATATAATGATGCAGAACCTCTTGAGTTATTAAGAATTTCCTGCTTGCGGATGAAAGATGAAGAGTTTAACTTTAATTACACTGCTGAAATGTTTCATGGTGACAGCTCTGCTATGTGGGCTTGAGAGACACATTTTTCGGGATTCCAACTATGTAATTACATCATTAGCTGTGGTATTTCTCCCCTCTGTGACAAAATATACATTAATAATGTGGCGGTAAGAGCAGGGTTAAGGGCACCCGTAATAGAAGACCCTTAGCACCTACAGCTTTAGAATTTCAGACAGGATTAGGGATGAGTGAGCTTTATGATTGAACAGGTCTACATCTTGGGGGAGGTTTTAGTGGGCAGTTCCAGTTAACAAGTGAAAGCATACAGTGAGCTCCATTAAATCTTGCAGCTATGCTAAAGCCAAAAAATGCCAGATCCTAGAGCCTGTGCTGGTAAAAGCCAATCTCCACTAATGGTCCATTGATCTCCTTCTCTAAGACTCATATACACCTACGTTGCTCTGTTAAAGCTAGTTCTTTGGAGGGACTTTTGGTATCTTCTATCCTTTCTCACCAAAATCTTCTGGGTTATACTTTCCAAAATAAGAAACAATTCCCATTTTGGTGTCAGCAGATTTTTCTGCCCTTCAGTGCAGCAGAAAAAGACTACCTCCAGAGAAGATGAGGAAGAACCTCTGATGTCACCAGACCATCGTAACTAGAGTCCAACTTTAACAGCTGCAGGAGCACTTATTTTAGCGTATTTTAGTACGCTGCACATTAAAGCAGACAGCAAAGTTGCATTAAATATCAGGGGGCCTCCCCACTTAGAATGAGCTAATGGTAGTAGTTAAGAAACAAGTTAGATTTATATTTACATTGATGGGAGTGATGTCACCATCTTTCTTGGAAAACTACTGGGGAAAGGGGAACACTCCAGTTCATTGCAAGAGCATCTTCCTGCCTGATTTCAGCTGCTGTCCATTCCCCAGGATCTATCCTTAAAAATGTAAATTCATCCTTGGGCATCACAGGCAGAGACAGGGGTAAATTTAACTATAAATCTAACTTTGTTAGACTTAACTACTAACATTAGGTGATTTTTAACAGGGGACGGGACCTTGCATTTCACTGTAAGGTCTGCTTAACACAGCTGCCTACTGATAGTGTGAACAAGACATAATGGAAACCACTTTAATCTACCCTTAAAGCTCCGCTTGTTTGCACCCTCCCCCCTTCCATGCCACATTTAGCACTTTTTTGGGGGGGAGGGGGGTGCGGGTACATGTATTTGACCTGTTTCCCACTTCTGGGTAAGATCGGCGATCTACAACATTTCCGGCACCACTTACTCCCTCCCGCTGCCTTCTGAGACATACACAGATCCCAGAAGATGACGGGACCATTCAGTAGGAAACCTGCTTGGAAGCCTGAAGGCTTTTCACTTACTTACAATGTCGGTGCCTGCACCCTATTGCACTACTTAAAGAATCGGCTCAGGGTGCCGACATCGCTGGATCCCTGGACATGTGTCCCTATACTAAGAGTCAGCAGATACATTATTTGTAGCTGCTGACTTTTTATTTTTTATACAGACTGGAGCTCCTGTTTAAAGTGGTTGGAAAGCCTCCCCCCCCCCCCCCCCCCCACAGATACTTACCTGAGTCTTGGAATGATCCAGCGCTGTACCTGGGTACAGTTTTTCTCTCCTATAGACGCACACAGCCTGGCTCAGGATCAAGCTCGCACGTATGCCTCCATTGCAAGCAGCTTCCTATGGGAGCACTTGGAGAGGAGGAGGAGCTAAGAGTGATGTCAAGGGACCCCAGAAGAGGAGGCTTGGGGCCACTATGTGCAAAACCCTTGCATAGAGCAAGAAAGTATGTTTGTTGTTTAAAAAAAAAAAAAAAGATTTTACAATTACTTTAAATATGGTTCACAAAGTACAGGCAGTCCCCGAGTTACCAACATCTGACTTACATGTAAATCCTACTTAAAGCTGAACTTCACCTAAAAGGGGCAGTTCCGCTTATTTACATCCTCCCCCCCCCTCCTCTGCCACATTTGGGGAATAGGAGGGAGAGGGTACCTGCTTCCACTTCTGGTCAGATGCACCAAGGCAATCTGAGACAAAAGTTCGGCCCCCCTCCTTCCCTGCAGTCTTCTGGGACACATCACAGGTCCCAGAAGACTATGGGACTATTTACAAGGCGCAGCATGAAACTGGAAGTGGCAAGGCTTCACTGCCTGTTTCCCCTACTTGAGATGCCAGCGCCTGCACCCAAAGCCGTTTGAAGAATCAGCTCGGTGAGGACATCGCTGCATCCCTGGGTAGTGGGATATATATTAAAAGTCAGCAGCTACAGTTTCAGTTTTTGTAGCTGCTGACTTTTTATTTTTTTGGGCGAGTCTGGAGCTCCTCTTTAAAGGGGTTGTAAAGTCAGAAGGTTTTTTATCTTAATGCATTATATGCATTAAGATAAAAACCCTTCTATGTGCAGCAGCACCCCTCAGCATCCCCCTAATACTTAACTGAGCCCCATCTCTCTACAGCGATGTCCACGAGTGTCTCAGCCATCCGGGAGTCTCCCTCCTGATTGGCTGAGACACAGCAATGGAGCCATTGAGTCCCGCTGCTGTTAATTAAACTCAGTTAGCCAATCAGAAGAGAGGGGGTGGGGCCGAACCGCAGCTCCATGTCTGAATGGACACACGGAGCTGCAACTCGAGTGCTCCCATTGCAAACTGCTTGCTTTGGGGGCACGCAACAGGTGGGAGGGGCCAGGATCCCAGAAGAGGGACCCGAGAAGAGGAGGATCTGGGGCTGCTCTGTGCAAATCCACTGCAACAGAGCAGGTAAGTACAACATGTTTTTTATATTTATAGAAAAAAAAAAAGACTTAACAATCACTTTGAGAATGGAGGCAGCTTGACGTGCATGCTCCCCATATGCTGCCACTTACTCTCCGGTGGACCTGTCAGCAATCCAACATCTCTGCATGGCCAGTTAACCCTTCCCTACGCTGTCCAAAACGTAAAAATATTTTTTTTTTGCCTGGAGTTGCACTTAAAAAAATGTACCTGTATCTTGTTCTTAACCCCGGGGACTGCCTGTAAGAAGAGGGTCCCAGCTAAACTAAGAAAAAAGTCCAACAGTGAGCCCAAGGCAATCTAAGACAATATAATACAGTATGTACTGTAACTATGTCTACTTAGATGTGCGCGCATTGAAGTAGCTCTCCAGGCTGTGATTGTTTATAGCATAGCTTTCTGATAGTAGATATTTCAAAGTGAAAGATGTTTTCATATTGCCACATCTGATGTGGTCAGGCAATTGTGTCGAATCCTTTCATCTTTCACAGAATCCATCCATGTATCTGAGCATACTGCACATAGATCACTAATGAGGCAGTGAAGCCTCTCACAGGAACAAGGAGAAGTGCTTGAGTTGTTTGATGATGCATCTGTGGATTTCAGTCGAATGCAAGGTTCACACAAGACATGGGCAACACAGAGATCCAAGAAGTGTATCTGTGTGTATAGCTGGAACCGTATCTTATGGATCTCATTGTCTGCAGATGTCTTCATTTTATAGGAGATACAGGTAGAGCAGAATGAAAGTGTACATCAAGCCAACAAGTTTCTTTTTTTTTTTTATTCTAGATAGCAAGGAGAAAGATTTTAACCACTCACTAGTGTTTACGGCTATCCATTGCTCTATTTGAAATATTTACTCTCACTTTCTGTCCTGGTGACAACAGTTTCATCAGACAGAAAGCAAGGGAATATCTTCTATAAGTGATGGATTAAAAAGCAGACAGGCACTCTAAACTCCCCTACCCCTACCTATATGTCTAATCTATGTGTTGCTTTTGGAAAGTCTTCCTCACGTCCTGTTTGGTAAAACCTGGTTAGCCAGACAAGAAGTAAAAGGAAATCTCTTTAACGGAACCCTAAATAGCAGTGCAAGCCTGAAAGGGGATCTAATCCTGCCCCAATCTATCCAACGCTAAGAAAAAAAAGTTTTGGCATGACATACACTTTAAATAAAAAGTGAGGCCTAGACATATCTGGGCAAAGGGCCTACATGACAAAGGGAAGGAAATGGCCAACACAAAAAGCTGATGGTGGGAGGGGTAGTTACTTTATTGGCAGAACAAAATCAGATAATTAGGTTTCTGGGGGGGTGGACAGTACATTAAAGGAAAGTTGCACCCAAAAGTGGAACTTCTGCTTATTCGTAAACCACCACCCCCCCCCCCCCCGTCCCCTCGGGTGCCACATTTGGCACATTTCAGGGGGGAACGGGTACCTGTTTTTGACAAGTACCGTTGCCCACTTCCAGAAATGGCGCCATCTCTCGGAAGTTTGGCCTCCTTCTTCCGCCGCCGGGCCAATTAGAAAGCGTAGCGTGTTTCGCCCATGTGCAGTAGGGAACTGGTTGTGAAGTCAAAAGACTTCACTGCTGGGTTCCCTGACTAGGAATGCTGGCGGCTGCACCTGACAGCCGATCCAAAGATCGGCTGGGGTGCCTACATCACAGGCTCCCTGGACAGGTAAGTGTCCATATATTAAAAGTCAGCAGCTGCAGTATTTTTAGTTGCTGAGTTTTAATTTTTCATGGGGGGGGGCTGGACCTCTTCTTTAATTCGCAAACAGACAACCACAAGGAAACTGTTACCTACCAGCCCAAAATGCATTGAGGAAAGGGGGGGGGGGGTGTTATTTGGAGCAGGTGGCTGCTGATTAAATTTGGAAATTGATTGTGCCATTTGGTGTTACTGGAATTGCTCTTTTCGTGGTGGAGGCAGCAAGGAGAGAGAAAAAAAAATATAGGGAAAAGTTTTTGCACTCCATCAGTCAGGACCTCCTCTAATTCTGCTACCCAAAGCACTGATCCACAAGTACCATTGTGCCACAGGCCTGGTTATACCCCGTTACAATACATATCTAATATGTATGGGGGAATCGCTACAGTACCTCCATCAATACATATACAGTGGGTATAGAAAAGAATCATCCCCCCCCCCCTTTAAAATAATCAAATTTTGTTGCTTTGCAGCCTAAAATGAAGACAGACAAAGTTTTTGTTTTATCCAGCTGTATTTACACAATGCATTTTATGCAACTTATAACATCCAAGGGAAACATCAACTTGACAGAAAAAAAGGAAAAAAATCAATAACAGAATCACTGAATTGGAAAAAGGTTTACCCCCCCCCCTCATAAAAATCACCCAGTCAGGTGTAGCTAATCACCTTCTGAGTGGCAAACAAAGCCATTTTCGACTTTTAACTGTAATCAGCTGTGGTCATTTTGATTAGCTCAGCATGAAAATAGCTATCCTGGAGCATTTAAGTCCCTGGTAGTACAACTGAATCAAACAATCAACTATGGGTGTCAAGGCACTGTGAAAAGATCTCCAGGATAAAGTTGTGGAGATGGATACAAAAAAAATTCAAAGGCTTTAGCAATGGCTAGAAGCACAGTGAAGTCTATTAAGACGTGGACAGTATTTGGTACAACACTGACCCTCCCTGGATCAGGACGTTGCACCAAACTAGATGAATGAGCCAGGAGGAAACTGGTCAGAGAGGCTACCAAGAGTCCTACAGCAACCCTGAAGCAGTTGCAGGAATTTATGGTTATTGTGTGCTAGTGACAACAATATCACATATTCTCCACAAATGTGGCTTGTATGGGAGGGTTGCAAGAAAAAAGCCACTTCTCAAGAAAGGTCACACGCAGTCACGATTGAGCTTCGCCAAAACGCACCTTGAAGATTCTGAGGCTATTTGGAAAAAGGTGTTCTGGTCAGATTAGACTAAAATTAAGTCATTTGGCCTTGACACCAAACGACATGCCTGGCAGAAATCCAACACAGCTCACCATCCAAATAATACCATTACTACAGTACAGCATGGAGGGGGTAATATCCTCTTATGGGACTGTTTCTGTGCAGCAGGGACTGGAGCACTTGTCAGGATAGAAGGAAAAATGGATGGAGCAAAATACTGTCAAGTTTTTGAGGAAAATCTGCTGCCCTCTGCCAGAAAGTAGTCAATGGGGAGGAGGTTTACCTTCCAATATGACAATTGCCCAAAGCACACAGCAAAAATTACCACACAATGGTTGAAGGAGAAAAAGGCGAATGTCCTTGCATTGCCTAGTCAGAGCCGAGACTTAAATCCCATTGAAAATCCCTGGAATGACTTGAAGACTGCAGTCACAACCGGTCACCTTGAGCAGTTCTGGAAAAAAGAGTGGGGATATATAACAAACTCTAGATGTGCAAAGTTAGTAGAGACATATCCCAACAGACTAAAGGTTGTAGTTGAAGCAAAAGATGGTTGAACAAAATACTGACACAAGGGGGTGGGGGGGTGATCCTTTTTCCAAGTCAGTGATTCTGTGTTTGATTTTTTACATTTTTTTTATTGACATGTTGGTGTTATATCTTTCACTTGGATGTTATAAGTTGCACTAGTAAATACAGCTGGATAGAACAAAAACTGTCTGTCTTAATTTAAGGCGGCAAAGCAACAAAATGTGATTATTTAAAAAAGGGGGGGGGGTTCTTTTCTATACCCATTGTATGATACAACAAATTCCATTTTACTTCCAGATTAACTACTTCAATGTTTTTATACTTGATGGCTCAGCTCAGGAACTTACATCACATTGACAGTTGCAAGTTGCTGGCTTTACCTCTCCTCAACGTGAACTATGGTCAGCTATTTAGCTTTGTGTCTCTTCCTCTTTACTTCCCATCTCCTTTTCCTCCCATTGTCCAGGCCTGGGCATGCCGTGTAATAATCAGCATGCAGAGGGATCCCCAGGGAGTTCTCACAGGCCAGAACTAGCGTGGCAGTACTTGTTCATTGGATACTAGTCATTGGAGATGGCAGGAAATGTTTCCTGGTTCTACAAATCCAAAAGTATATTTGATAGGTGAGCAAAAGTGATATTCAACTTAAATGTCTGTAAACATGCTCAATTTTTGAAAGTGTATATCCAGCCAAAACGTTTTTTTTTACGTTTTGGATGGAATAGAAAAAGAGTTGGAACCCCTGTTGAGTTTTCACTGCTATCCGTGGCTCACCGTCAAGTTGCATGAAATAAACTGACCTGATTCCCCCATCTACGCATTCGAAGTGGACAGAGGAATCCTTCTCACTGAGTCATTGTATTCTGGCAGCAGAGAGAATTTGCAGGCTATAGGCATGGACCATAGGGTGAGTACATGGATTGAAAACTGGCTACAAGGGTGAGTTCAGAGGGTGGTGATAAATGGGGAGTACTCGGAATGGTCAGGGGTAGGTAGTGGAGTCCCCCAGGGTTCTGTGCTGGGACCAATCCTATTTAATTTGTTCATAAATGACCTGGAGGATGGGATAAACAGTTCAATCTCTGTATTTGCAGACAATACTAAGCTAAGAAGGGCAATAACTTCTCTGCAGGATGTGGAAACCTCACAAAAAGATCTGAACAAATTAATGGGGTGGGCAACTATATGGCAAATGAGGTTCAATGTAGAAAAATGTAAAATAATGCATTTGGGTGGCAAAAATATGAATGCAATCTATACACTGGGGGGAGAACCTCTGGGGGAATCTAGGATGGAAAAGGACCTGGGGGTCCTAGTAGATGATAGGCTCAGCAATGGCATGCAATGCCAAGCTGCTGCTAACAAATCAAACAGAATATTGGCATTAAAAAGGGGATCAACTCCAGAGATAAAACGATAATTCTCCCACTCTACAAGACTCTGGTCCGGCCGCACCTAGAGTATGCTGTCTAATTCTGAGAACCAGTCCTCAGGAATGCCCTGTACACACAATAGGATTTTCCGATGGAAAATGTGTGATAGGACCTTGTTGTCGGAAATTCCGACCGTGTGTGGGCTCCATCACACATTTTCCATAGGAATTTCCGACACACAAAGTTTGAGAGCTTGATAAAAAATTTTAGGACAACAAAATCCGTTGTCGGAAATTCTGATCGTGTGTACACAAATCCGGCACACAAAGTGCCACGCATGCTCAGAATAAATTAAGAAACGAAAGCTATTGGCTACTGCCCCGTTTATAGTCCCAATGTACGTGTTTTACGTCACCACGTCCAGAACAATCGGATTTTCCGACAACTTTGTGTGACCGTGTGTATGCAAGACAAGTTCGAGCCAACATCCGTCAGAAAAAATCCATGGATTTTGTTGTCGGAATGCCCGATCAATGTCCGACCGTGTGTACGGGGCAGAAGGATGTACTGGAAATGGAGCGAGTACAAAAGAAGGGCAACAAGCTGATAAAGGGTCTGGAGGATATTAGTTATGAGGAAAGGTTGCGAGCACTGAACTTATTCTCTCTGGAGAATAGGCGCTTGAGAGGGGATATGATTTCAATTTACAAATACTGGACTTGTGACCCCACAATAGAAATAAAACTTTTTTGCGGAAGAGAGTTTAACAAGACTCGTGGCCACTCATTAAAATTAGGAGTAAAGAGGTTTAACCTTAAACTACGTAGAGGGTTCTTTACTGTAAAAGCGGCAAGGATGTAGAATTCCCTTCCACAGGCGGTGGTCTCAGCGGGGGGCATTGATAGTTTCAAGAAACTATTAGATAAGCACCTGAATGACCACAACATACAGAGATATACAAGGTAATACTGACACATAATCACACACATAGGTTGGACTTGATGGACTTTGTGTCTTTTTTCAACCTCACCTACTATGATCGAGCAGGGACAATCCAACAGGGTGGTTGTATAGGAGTCAATCAGTTGATGGACTTCTCTACAACCTCCCTACCCATACATGGATAGAAATTCAGATGGACCCTGTTGAAGCGTCCAAATTTCAATCCATGTTTGGCCGTCTTTAAGCCAAGCACTGTGACATGGAGTGAGTTACATGTTCTCCATATCCCAAAGTACTGGGTATTTCCCTTTACTTCCAGTGATATGTGACATGTCAGGGGAGCAAAGTAAAGGTAAGTATATACTGGCGAAAGGGGATTAAGGCAAAAGCATACATTTGTATTAAGGATGAAAGGTAGTGTTTTATATTTAATTATGACTGTTGTATTGCAGTTAAAAGACAGTCACTTGTCCATCAGCCTTTTCCTGAAAAAAAAAAAAAAGTGTTATAGTCCTCAGGGCTCTTTCAGACTAGCGGCCAGAGGGCAGTAAAAACAGGCAGCTGTGCCACAGTTTTTCCACCTAATGGCAACCCACCCGAAGTCTGAGCAGAACTATAAACATCCCGCGGGCTCAATGCTTTTCTTGGCGGCCACTGCATTGTTAACACGGGGTGCAGAGTTTGGCAGGGGACACCGTCTGTCACACTCGCACATTGAGTTCATTGGGGCTGCACCACAACCACGAGCTGGACACTGGAGTCACAGATGTGGTCCCACAATGAAAAATTGCCATTCTGCAATTTAAAGGGTAATTCCACTTACATGGGGTAAAAAAAATAGCAAATAAAGAAAAAATAATATAGCGTATACAATTGCAACACGAGGCATATTGTACTGAATGTTATTACCCACTTCCCGTCCAGCTGCGGCAGGTTGGCACAGCTGCGTGAGCCGTCGTAGCTGTACGTTGATGCTTTAAGATGCTACAGCAGGCACACGCAGCATGTCCCCGGAGCCGATGTGCGTGCCTGGTGGCCGCGATGACCGCCCGGCACCCACGATTGCTCGTGATGGAGCAAGAATCGGGATCTGTGTGTGTAAACACACAAATCCCGGTTTTGTCAGGGGAGAGGAGACAGATAGTGTGTTCCTACCAAGTAAGAACAATGATCTCTCTCCTCCTCTAGTCAGCCACATCCCCCCCCCCCCCACAGTTAGAAACACATAGGGAACACAGTTAACCCCTTGATGGCCCCCTAGTGTTTAACCCCTTTCCTGCCAGTGACATTTATACAGTAATCAGTGGCTATTTCTAGCTCTGATCGCTGTATAAATGTCATTGGTCCCAAAAAAGTGTCAAAAGTGTCCGATGTGCCGTCACAATGTTGCAGTCCCGATAAAAATTGCAGATTTGCCGTCACAATGTTGCAGTCCCGATAAAAATTGCAGATCACCGCCATTACTAGTATAAAAAAAAAAAAATAATAATAAAAATGCCATAAATCTATCCCCTATTTTGTAGACGCTATTACAAACCAATTAATATATGCTTATTGCAATTTTTTTTTTACCAAAAATATGTAGAAGAATATATCGGCCTAAACTTTTTTTTTGGGGGGGGGGGGATATTTATTATAGCAAAAAGTACAAAATATTGTGTTTTTTTTTCAAAATTGTTGCTATTTTTTTGTTTATAGTGCAAAAAATAAAAAACACAAAGGTGATCAAATAGCTCCAAAAGAAAGCTCTATGTGTGAGGAAAAAATGGCATAAATTTTGCTTGGGTACAACGTCGCATGACCACGCAATTGTCAGTTAAAACGACGCAGTGCTGTATCGCAAAAAAATGGCCTGGTCAGGAACGGGGCAACTCCTTCCAGGGCTGACGTGGTTAAAAATGACCTTTCCTTTTCAATCTGCAGCTCTGTCATTTTCTGAAAATGCAATGCAATATGCAAAAAGAATGTGCACAGAACGCCCCCCAGAAACTTAATTTCCTGCTTGTGTGATTGGCTCACCAATTTTCCCAGAAGTCTGCACTAAGATACAAGTCAGATTTCTGGCATCCCCTGCAACAAAAATGTCATTTTTGGTGAGATACTCCCAGTAGGAAATCATGGCTAAAGGGATGCAGGCCCAGCAGCTCTCCTCATCCGAGCCCTGCAGGTGCACAGCTGATTGATAATTATGAAACCACTCCCATTAGGCCCCTTTCACACAAAAAGGACATACAGTATATGTGTGAAAGGGGCCTTAGACTCACGCTGCACAGGGGCACAGAGAAACACACGGGGATTCCTTCAGTATAACAAAAGGTAGGAATCAGCAACAAAGTTTGTTAAAATCCTTGCAATGTACATAGATCACCCAGAGGGGAATGTTTTTTTTCTCAACAGTTACGCTTTAAGAATAAAAGTAAAAAAAAAAGAAATTAAAAAAAACACATTCAGGAGGCGGCAGCTGCTGCTATACCGTGGAATGCTTAACGGAGGGTGGTAAGCAGTGTCACTAATGTGAAATAAACGTTCTATAAGTCACTTGTGTCTTAAAGTGATTGCAAAGTCTCGTTTTTCTTCCTATAAAAAAAAAAACGTATACTTACTTACCTGCTCTGTTGCAGTGGATTTGCACAGAGCAGCCCCGATCCTCTTCTCAGGTCCCTCTTCGGCTCTCCTGGCCCCTGCCTCCTGTTCAGTGCCCCTACAGCAAGCAGCTTGCTATGGGGGCACCCAAGCCCCGCCCCCTATCTCCCCTGATTGGCTAGCTGACTTTGATTGACAGCTTTGGGAGCCAATGGCGCCACTGCTGTGTCTCAGACAATCAGGAAGAAGAATCCGGATGGCTGAGACACTCGTGGACATCAGGTAAGTGTTAGGGGGGCTGAGGGGTGCTGCTGCTGCACACAGAAGGCTTTTTATCTTAATGCATAGAATGCATTAAGATAAAAAATCTTCTGCCTTTACAAACCCTTTAAGGTCCTTTGATTTGTGCTTAATTGTATTGTATGATAAATGCTGTCTTGATTTCCATCCATTCAAAATGGAAGACAAGTCTTTCCCAAAGTCTCTCCCAGAACCCCTTGCAAACCAATAGGCCCGACTCGTATTTAACGTACAGCTATTATGGGATGTCACAATGTACTGTTGCGGTGTAGGCACTTTCATCTCCCTTTGTATCTTTATAACACATTTTCTGTTTACAAAAGCTCAGCTGCTTTTTAAGGACCTTGCTTGACAAAGCTTTGCTTTCTGACCAAAAGCACAAAGAGTGCACCTGTTATCAAAAGGGGGGGGGGGGGATTATTCTTGCCTTGGACAATTAAAGAATATACCATCAAGTCCGTAAGAGAAGCCGCCATGTGCTAATCTAAAGGGACAAGCCTAATAGACGTCAAACAAATTGATTTACTGTGCAGATACAATGGAAGTATAGGGGAAGCATGACCTCCTGGCCCACATCCCTGTGCAGTACATGCCAAGGAGGGTAGCTTTCCTTTTTAATAGATTGTTATTGAGTTTTGCTACATCTGTACATCTCAGGTGTTGTATTGACACATCCACCTGGTAAACCCTTCAGTTTAGCTGGACAGCAAACCACAAACCTCATTTTGGTAATTGAATGCCTGAGTTGTAATTCCATACATGTCCTTTGTAAAAGCCAGGTGCACTGTGCATTATATTCTGCCGTCGTCTTCATTATTTTTCTGTATTTGTAATTAAAGGGGAACTACACTAATGGCAACTCGCAAAACTGAGCAATAAAAATGCTTCAATATTACTCCTTGCCTGCAACTACATGATGATCCTAGGTATACTTCTTTGGCAGAAAGCAGCTGATTCATGTTAGATTTAATCCTTGGACCCAGCTTGTGACATAGGGGATTTTTGTGTGTGTAGAGGACTGTGCTTGCGCTTCAGTACATAGTTTTATTTTTGCTCCTTGATAGTCTACATGCGCTTCAGCGATGAATGCATGGCATTTTCAGGGTTGCTTTTCACAGCAGTGGACCATGTGTGATGTGTTCTGATATGACCACTTGTAGACTCCATTGGAGCCCTTTGACTGGGTAACAGCACAGGGGAAGAATTGTGACAAAGTGAGGTCACCCTATAACAGGAAATGCCAAAACAAGTACTTTCATGGCAGGATCTCCTATATCATTTAAATGAAAATAATATTTTTTTTCTCCCCGCCACCTCCTCCCCTCCCACCTGCTGTCACTGTATGAGCCATCAGCGCCCCCGGAGTGGACCATATCAGGAGGCAGGGGGAAGTATCAGTCCGTGAGAGAGAGGGAGGGGAGGATGCTCACATGCATCGTGGAGAGGCCAGAAAGAGAAAGCTGAGAGAGTTGGGAGCGCTGAGGAGCCGCCGCCATGTCCAGGCCCCGCCGATAACACAATATGTGGAGTGCCATGCTGGGGAGCCCGCTGCTCTGTTGCCTTGGCTGTCTGAGGGGTAAGTGAAGTCCATCTGGGCTCCATATAAGGGGACACCCAACCGGTGAAGAGGGATCCAAACAGAGGGAGGATGGGGACTGGCACTGTACCAGGGGAAGGATGGTGGGATGGAACCATACTTGGGATATATGGGGAGGGAGGGAGGCTCGCACTACACTAGGGGGTAGGACTGACACTGTATCAGGAATGGGAGGGGATGGCAGTATACCAGGGGCAGGGTGATGGGGGGAACTGGCGTCCTACTGGGGGCAGGATGGGTTGGAGGGGCTGCCACTATATCAGAAGCATGTCTGGCATTGAACCAGGTGATGGGGGCTGCCATTGTACCGCAGGCAGGAGTTGATTTTCACCATACCAGGTACAGGAGGGGGTGGCATCATACCAGGGGCAAAAAAGGTGGGGTGGAATTGGCATCATACTAGTCGCAGTATGGGGGAAACTTGCACAATACCAGGGGCAGGACATAGGGAGAAGGAGGGTGATTGGAAATGGTACAAGTGACTTGGAGGAGGTGACTGGCAATGTACCAGGGACAGAAGGGCAGCAATGGAATGGCACCATACCAGGGGAAGGAAGCTAAGGAGGGTCTGATACCACATCATGGGTGGGAGGACAAGGGGACTGGCACCAAACAAGGGGCAGAAGGATGGGGAAAATTGCTGTTAACCATGTGAGTGTATTTCATACCTTTTATACATTAAATTGCGGTCATACTGCACTTAGTGCTGCTTTCTCTGTCCTTTGTGTTCCCAAAAGTCCATTCTAGCTCCCCCACCCTGCCATCTCTTACCATCCTATTTCCCCCCCTCCACCCTGCCCTCGCTTACTCCCCTACCCCACCTTGCCCTCACCCCAGCCTCACCCAACTCCCTAACCCACCACCTCCAAAACTACCCCTCTACCTACTCTTCCTAGGCTATCGGTAATTGGTATCGACGAGTACTTAATAAAAGTATCGGTACTCATACTCGGTGTTAAAAAAAAATGGCATTAGTGCATCTCTACTATGAAATATAGAAAGAGAAAATAAAAGAACAAAGAAAGAAAATAAAGAAAAATTCTTTATATTAGTAATAATATAAAGCAATAGTAACAGTTGTTCATCGATAGTATTGTGGTTCACTATGTTGGGGGTCCTTAGAATTTCCGCAGACACTTGGTGGAGAAAAATGGTTGATACTAGAAATCACTTGGTTGAATTCTTAGTTTGCCTAGAGAATTGTTCATATTTGCTTTAATGTATCATTCAGTATAAAGAAATGGTGTCATCAGTTGAGATATTTCCGAGTTTGTTAATAAGTGTTCTATAAATTTTTGCCATCGGTTAAAGAAACATTTCGTAGACATAAGAGGTTGTGTTGTTTTGTCCAGTTTTTCTTTATACAGCAAGGATTTCAGTTCCCTTTTCACCTTAGTTTTTTTGGGAGCAATAGGTTATGTCCAGGATTTTAATATGGTTCTATGAGCCGTCAACAAACATAGTGAAGACCATGATGTTATCGTAACTGGTGTTAAGGGTGTTGATGAAGAGGAAGGGCCAAGACATCCAAAAAAGGCAGATTATAGGATCCTTTGTCGATTTGTATCCTCGATATAGTATGTATGTAGTTTAGAATTTGGTCCCAAAAAGTAGATGATCCAATTTATCAATCAGGAAGGGCATGAAAGTGATGTAATAGCTTGAATTGTGTTTCCCTCCAATTGTTGCTATTTCTTATACTGCAATTTTTTTTTTATAACCTCCAAGAAGTTTATCAGCCAATTCTTTGTCTGGAAATTCCTTAGTCCATCCTTTTAATAACGAGTGTCTCTGTGGTGTGCAGTTAATTGATAGTTTAATGCAAAATAAAGGTCAGATATTGAGTATCTTTGACGCTGTATTGCATGGTCTATTAGAGATTGCTGAAAAGGGTCTTTTTTCAGACTATAACAAGACTTGAAGTTTTAAAATTGACAACTACCGTATTTATTGGTGCATAAAACACACTTTTTCCCTCTGAAAATAGGGGGCAAGTTATGGGTGCATGTTATACGCTGATAGTGTACAAAGGATGGGGACGAGCGCCACCAGAATTCACAGAGCCGTCATCTCCTGTTTACTCGGCTCTCACGTCACATACACAGGCCCGCCTCCGCCCCCGGCATTGGACCAGTGTTCTGTCTATCACAGAAACTGGTCCAATGCCGATGGCGGAGGCGGGACTGTATATGTGACTGCCGACTGAGAGCCGAGTAAACAGGAGATGCACTGCATTGATGAGAGATGGTGAGGCTGCAGATGGACTTTAATAAGGCAGCTGCATTGATGGGAGATGGGCGCAGATCGGGCTGCAGATGGGCGCAGATCGGGCTGCAGATGGGCGCAGATCGGGCTGCAGATGGGCGCAGATCGGGCTGCAGATGGGCGCAGATCGGGCTGCAGATGGGCGCAGATCGGGCTGCAGATGGGCGCAGATCAGGCTGCAGATGGGCACAGATCAGGCTGCATTGAGGCTGCAGATGGGCATAGATCAGGCTGCATTGAGGCTGCAGATGGGCACAGATCAGGCTGCATTGAGGCTGCAGATGGGCACAGATCAGGCTGCATTGAGGCTGCAGATGGGCACAGATCAGGCTGCATTGAGGCTGCAGATGGGCACAGATCAGGCTGCATTGATGGGCACTGACCATTATTTTGCTTCAAAGTGGTTTATTTAAAAAAAATGTTTTTCCTGACACTTCCCTCTTAAGTTGAAGGTGCGTGTTATACGCCTGTGCGTGTTATACACCGATAAATACTTTTGAAATTACATTGACCTGGGTTTACATATATAACAACCTGTATCCAGTTATGTCTTCTACTGTATGGCCCATAGTACCTTTCTTCTTTTCACACCCTTGCTAGGATCTCAAGGTACAGACCCCGTCCACATTTTAGACTCCACCTGGGCTATGTTATGACAGCTGTCAGGCATTAGAAACATTAATTTAAGGTACAACTTCAATTACAAAAAAAGTTGAAATGCTGCATAAAATCTATGTAAAAATCAGAATGCAATGATTTGCAAACTCATAAACCCATATTTTTATTCACAATACAAAATAGAAAACACATCAAATGTTTAAACAGAGCCATTTAAAAAAAAAAAAAAAAATTGAAATTAATGACAGCAACAAGTCTCAAAAGAGTTGGGACAGGGCCATGTTTACCACAGCGTAGCATCCCCTCTTCTTAGGCCCCTTTCACACGATCGGACCGTTTAGGTCCGCCGGTCAGTTTTGACGGCGGACCTGAACGGGCGCTCCATGTTAGTCTATGGAGCGTCGGATTTCAGCGGAGACATGTCCGCTGACTTCCGACCCGGTCCGATCCGCTGAAGAGCAGACGGATGGCCCTACGCCCAGGTCCGTCGCTGGCGGATCGTATCAGGGGAGATCTGGCGAAAACGGACACGCTGTCCGTTTTCGTCCGATCCCTCCATAGGCGGCAGCGGCACCTGACAAGCCCCTCCCCGCTCAGTGAGCAGAGAGGGACCTGTCATCCGCCGGCTCAGCGGAGATCAACGGACAGAAACGGAGTCCGCCTCATGTGAAAGGGGCCTTATAACAACAACTAACTAACAGAGGAGACCAGTTGCTGGAGTTTTGGAAGAGGAACGTTGTCCTATTTTTCCTGTTATAGGATCCTAACTGTTCAACAGTCCTGGGTCTTCTTTGTCATACTTTTCATTTCAAGATGCGTCAGAAATTTTCCACCATTTTGGAATTGGGGTTGTACTAGGAATGATGGCTTTCGCCTTGGAATTTTGGCACTCAAAGATGCTCTTCTATCCCTTAATAGAGGTTTGGAAGGTGTGTCTTGATACTGAAAGATCATAAGTATTCCGGGATGGAACAGAGCTTCTTGTCACTTGACTCTCTACTATACAGCTTCCCTTTTCGAGAGACAGAGGGAAATTTTCAGCACACATTGCTGGAAATGCTTGGCTTGCAGTTCCACATGGGTGTGCATTCTCAGAACTCAAGATTACTGGCAGCTGAGGGATTTTTAGCCCTTGCTTGGCCTAGTGGGTTATAACCATGGCTGGATGACAGCAGAACCCCTGAACAGGTAGACTATGGGATCACTTTATAGAGTTCAAGGTTTTATTTTGACAGAAGCGTAGCTTCAAATAATAAAACTATTGAAATGGAGGTTGTAAACAGATGATAAGTGACAGTATCAGCTAAGAATCTGTGCGAAATAAAAAACAGATTGCTGAACTTCTGATCCTTCGCTCTGTGCAAACACTGGGGCTCTGCACCTATAACGCCAAGACTTTGGGTCAGATCATGACCACGTCCAGATTTGCCTACACTATATCATTAATTTACTTTTAATGTTGTGATAGAAGACCATAATATGGCAATCTATAGCTGACCTACTATGTTACACTTTAATTGCTATAATGAGTTAATGATTGGGAACTGACATTGCACGGAAGAGTTAATTTTACCATGCGATGACAGCTTGTATCAGCTGCATATTACCCGGCTCCTGTGAAATATGAGAGAGACCTCAGCCCGATACTTCATGTAACAGTCTGTCTCTTCCATCACTTTCCTGAACAAGACATTATCGCTTTTCTCTGCTTCAGAGGCTTAACATCCTCTTATATGTCTTCTTATATTTCAGCAAATCTGTATGTGGCTTTCCCTTTTTTTTTTTTGGACAGCTGTTCTTTGTAATTTTAAATTTAAAGAAAAAAAAAAAAAAGAATTACATTTTCAGGAAAGGACCAACATGCTTTTTTATAGTCCATTCCTACTTTTTGAGACTTTTAAGTTTGGTAGCACAGGGTTCAACCTCAGAACCTCCGAGGGAATGACCCACAAGGCTTAGTCAGGGCTGGATTTTCCACTGGGCACTGTAGGCATGTGCCTCCCTAGAGGCCCGGGCGCCAGTCAGTGTGAGTTTTTTTTTTTTTTTTTAATTTTCATTTTTTAACCCTTTCTCTGCCAAGTCATTATGTCATACAGATGAGAAGGTGGTGGTGGTGGGGGGGGTTGGTGGTTCACACACAGTCCGGTGGCTGCAGCCTCCGGGATTGTGTGTAAAACTGACAGGCAGATTCCCGTCAGCTTTGGTGGCTGCGCTGCCACCCCATTACTTCCACACATACCCGGTACTGACACCCCCCCTGCGTACTTGCCCCGCCATGTATTCCGGGCTCCACTTGGGCCCGGGACTGACCTGGCGGATGCTGGCAGGTGGAGGAAAGGGAAGACAAACACGTCCGCTCTCCTCCCTTTCTTGATGGTGACCCGGAAAGGGACGTGTATGACGTCACATTTCTGGGTCATTCTGTCATTCCACGGCCAGCATAGCCAGGAAGGGATGTATTGCAATGAGATTTGGAAAAAAAAAGTTTACACCCAAGTACCCAAAATCCGCCCTAAAAAATTGAGGACTTCCACCCCTACATATGCGCACATACCAATGTAAATGCATGCGTTGGGGGCGCCTACACATGAAAAAGTTGATTGCGATGCACCTGTTACATATTGCCACGCACACGCCTGAGTGAGAGCAATAATTCTGGAACAAGACCTCCGTAACACTAAACTGATGACCTATAGAAAATATAAGGTACTGAAGTGTGTCACCATTTCACGGGCGCACACTTTGGGTAGTTTATTGTGTTTATTTGGCCTAAAATTCACTTTAGTGTGTTTTTTACTGAAATGTTGCTTTTCCGGTAATTTATCAAGAAAAAAAATTCTCTGCCTATACTCTCCTGAGATGTAAATCTGGCCCTGGGCTTCGGTGTCATATCACTTGATGGAGCTGGGAGGCATGTGGATGGGTTTGAGGGTAAGGTTTAAGCCAGATGAGAACTCTAATGCTTATTCACAGGAATGGCCAGATGTTGGTGAAAACAGGCAGTTGATCCACGTTTTTACTGCCCCCTGACTGCCTTTCTAAACTGTGCAGTGGCAGTCAAAGTGGGGTGGTGCATATTGCTGCAGCTGCAGTGGTTTGAGTTCCAGTGATAAAGATGAAGTAATTACCACTGACAAGCATTTTGAAGTGTAAGAACTGTAAAAACAGAGGCTTCCAATTTCACAGACCTCTCCAAAGCACTTTCAGAGCCTGCATCAAATTATCAGGGAGAAAAACCCCAACTGGTAAGAAGATCTTCAAAGTATGCTGTGCGGCAGTATGGTAGTCGAATAGTTAAGCCATTCTTTTCTTTTCTTTTCTTTTTTTTTTTTTTTTACTCTCTCTTTTGCAAGATCTTTATTGGCTGCGGGAACAAAGCCTATAAATTAGCCCAACATAGATGTTATACCACATTTGCTATCAGTCTGGTGACTTACCACTGAAAGATCCTATTAACATTTCCATTTGGTCCCATGCCAAGATTGAGTCCCGCAACAATTGATAATGAAACCTTTTAGCTATTTAATGTCTGCCAACAAAACTTTTATGTAGCGTCTACATTTCGAGCGCAGTGGTGAAAAAGGTAAATTTACTCCATGTACTGTTCCTGGAGTTGGTTAGGGAGAGATAAAGGATTTCAAAGAGGGCTTTTTTTTTTTTCTTTTTAGCTTACGTTACATGGCAGTTACTAAAAGAAACATCCAATCAAATTAAATCAAATCATACGCACTGCATTGACTTTTGAAGGTCATAGTAGATGGCTTTATAGAGAGCATTGGGTAGATCTCAGGAGTAAAAGAAAACTGCAGATGGCACATTAAGGACATTTTTAGGTAAAATCTGAACACCAGACAAAGGTAAATGCACAGTTTTATGTGTGTGTATGCATACTGTATATACAGTATCTTACAAAAGTGAGTACACCCCTCACGTGTTTGCAATTATTTTATGATATCTTTTTATGCGACAACACTGAAGAAATTATACTTTGCTACAATGTAAAGTAGTGAGTGTAGAGCTTGTATAACAATGTAAATTTGCTGTCTCCCCTCCCCGGTGTCATGTGACTCATTAGTGTTACAGGGTCTCAGGTGTGAATGGGGGGCAGGTGTTTTAAATTTGGTGTTATCGCTCTCACTCTCTCATACTGGTTACTGGAAGTTCAACATAGCACCTCATGGCAAAGAACTCTCTGCGGATCTGAAAAAAAGAATTGTTGCTCGACATATACCCTAGATGGCCTAGGTTATTAGAAGATTGGCAAGACCCTGAAACTGAGCTGTAGCATGGTGGCCAAGACCATACAGCGGTTTGACAGGACAGGTTCCACTCAAAACAGGCCTCGCCATGGTCGACCAAAGAAGTTGAATGCAGGTGCTCAGCGTCATATCCAGAGGTTGTCTTTGGGAAATAGACATATGAGTGCTGCCAGCATTTCTGCAGAGGTTGAAGGGGTGGGGGGTCAGCCTGTCAGTGCTCAGACCATACGCCGCACACTGCATTAAATTGGCTGCATGGCTGTCGTCCCAGAAGGAAGCCTCTTCTAAAGATGATGCAAAAGAAAGCCCGCTAACAGTTTGCTGAAGACAAGCAGACTAGGGAAATGGATTACTGTAACCATGTCCTGTGGTCTGATGAGACCAAGATAAACTTATTTGGTTCAGATGGTGTCAAGCGTGTGTGGCGGCAACCAGGTGAGGAGTACAAAGACAAGTGTGTCTTGCCTACAATTCAAGCATGGTGGTGGGAGTGTCATGGTGTGGGGCTGCATCAGTGCTGCCGGCACTGGAGAGCTACAGTTCATTGAGGGAACCATGAATGCCAACATGTACTGTCACATTCTGAAGCAGAGCATAATCTCCTCCCTTCAGAGACTGGACCACAGGGCAATATTCCAACATGATAACGACCCCAAACACGCCTCCAAGACAACCACTGCCTTGCTAAAGAAGCTGAGGGTAAAGGTGATGGACTGGCCAAGCATGTCTCCAGACCTAAACCCTATTGAGCATCTGTGGGGCATCCTCAAACGAAAGGTGGAGGAGCGCAAGGTCTCTAACATCCAACAGCTCTGCGATGTCGTCATGGAGGAGTGGAAGAGGACTTGTAAAGCTCTGGTGAACTCCATGCCCAAGAGGGTTAAGGCAGTGCTGGAAAATAATGGTGGCCACACAAAATATTGACACTTTGGGCCCAATTTGGACATTTTCACTTAGGGGTGTACTCACTTTTGTTGCCAACAGTTTAGACATTAATGGCTGTGTGTTGAGTTATTTTGAGAGGACCATAAATTTACACTGTTATACAAGCTGTACACTCACTACTTTACATTGTAGCAAAGTGTCATTTCTTCAGTGTTGTCACATGAAAAGATATAATAAACTATTTACAAAAATGTGACGGGTGTACTCACTTTTGTGAGATACTGTATATACGGTGGGTAAAATAAGTATTGAACACATCACCATTTTTCAGGTAAATATATTTCTAAAGGTGCCATTGACATGAAACTTTTGCCACATGTTGGTAACAGCCCATGCAATCCATACATACAAAGAACCCAAAAGAAACAAGGGGCCATAATCTGGAAGTAGAAAGAACATAATTTTACCATAAATTAGCCACAACCAGGTGCTCCTCGCAAGATTTCTGAGTAGTGAAAATAATTATTCGAAGAGTTGTCCAAGAGCCAAGGACCACTTTTGGAGAATTTCAGAAAGACCCGAAATTAGGTACAATTGTTTCAAAGAAAACAATAAGAAATGCATTAAAACGCCATGGTCTGTATGCACGCTCACTATGCAAAACTCCATTGCTGAAGAAAAAGCATGTTAAAGCTTGTTTAAAGTTTGCTGTACAACATTTAGACAAGCCTGTGAAATACTGGGGAGAATATAGTCTGGTCATATGAAATCAAAATTGAACTCTTTGGATGCCATAATACACACCATGTTTTAAGGTCAAAAGGCACTGCACATCACCCCAAAAACACCCCCATACTAACAGGGAAGTTTGGAGGTGGGAACATGGTGTGGGACTGTTTTTCAGCATACGGTACTGACAAACTTCATATCATTGAAAGGATGAATGGAAAAATGTACCTAAACATTCTTGATAAAAATCTGTTGCCGTCTACCAGGATGATGAAGATGAGACGAGGGGGGATATTTCAGCAAGACATTGATCCCAAACTCAATGCCAAGGAAACTCTCAATTGTTTTAAAGAAAAAAAATAAAGCTGCTAGAATGGCACAGCCAATCACCTGACTTGACTCCAATAGAAAATCTATGGAAAGAACTAAAGATCAGAGTTCATAGAAGAGGCCCACAAAACCATCAAGATTTGAAGACTGTGTGGAAGAATAGGCCAAAATTACACCTGAGCAATGCATGCAACTAGTTTCTCCGTACAGGAGCCTGCATCTTAAAGCTGTCATTACCAACAAAGAATTTTGTACAAAGTATTAAATGCATTTCAGTTAGCGTGTTCAATAATTTCTCCCTGTGTCATTCCATTTTATTACATATAACTTAATTTCTGAACTTATTTGTTTTGGTTTCTTTGTATGTATAGATTGCCTGGGTTGTTACTAGGGATGGGTGAAGGGTGTGGCCCGAGCATGAGCTCAGGCTGAACATTGGCTGTTCACCCGTTTCACGAACACCCGATATTTTGGGGCGTTCAACCATTTGTTTGGCCCACTGAATGACCACAATACTCTGTGCCGCCACACTTTGCATTAGAATCCCTGATTGGCTGAAGCAATGAAGGCTTTGCCCAATCAGGGCACAGAGCACTGTCAGAGCCATGATTGGACGCTATCATGATGACTTTATCCAATCATGGCTCATTGCTCTTAGTCCCGCCCCACACTATAAAGATATTATTATACAATAGCGGCCATTTTGTATGTGATATTGGCATGAAGAGAGATAGAACAGGGCTCTGTTCAGTGCTACTAGACAGTGTGCTATAGTGTGCTATACTGATTATATTGTCAGTGTAGAATATCAGTTTAGTGTGAATCTAGTGATAGTTCAGTCAGTGTGAATGTAGTGATCACAATTTATCTTTACATTAGTGTGAATCTAGTGATAGTTCAGTCAGTGTGAGTGTAGTGACTGTTTAACACAATATTTTTCAGTGCGTTACTGCAAGTTTAATGCCGTATATTTCAGTGCATTACGTGCCGCTTAACACTGTATATTTTAGTGCGTTACTGCAAGTTTAACGTCGTATATTTCAGCGCGTTACCTTCCGTTTAATGCAGTATAGTTTAGTGCGTTACTGCAAGTTTAGCGCCTTATATTTTAGTGCGTCAGTGCAGTTTTACTGCAGTATAGTTTACTGTATCAGTGGAGTGTGTCTGTGTAGTGAGTACTCAAGTTAAAGTGCACCAAACACCACTTTCCATTGATTAAAGTGCATCCATGTACACATTTCCACATGTTTATTACATTTTGTTAATAAGCCCCCCCTTCCCCCATCATGTCTGGGAGAAAAACAAGGAGATGCAGACATTCCCATGGCACTGTGAGGGGGCCAGCAGCGTATGTGTCCACAGGCAAAGGTGGACTGTTCAGTCCTCAGGCAGGGCATCATTTCCTCTATTTAGTGATGTTGCCCATGCTATCCAGCCACAACATGCAGAGGAGGTGGTGGATTGGCTTGCTAAATCCTTATCCTCCATCACCCAAGCAGAGACTAGTGTGCAGTTCACTGCACCTGCCAGAGTGGCTAAACCTGCCTCCTTGTCCACAGCTATTTCTGCCATAGCCCCAGCATCAGGCATGGAGAAGTCAGCTGAGTTATTTGAACACAGCGTCAGCCACTTGCTCCTTGAGGATGCACAGCCATTACTTCATTCAGATGTTGGTTCTGAGGTTGAGGAAGGCAGGAACATGAAACTTCAAAGAGGGAGAGAGCACTGGTACACAAATTGGCAGTCATGTTCCCCCAGCCGAAGTGTATTGCCAAGTTGTCTCCAGTGGTAATGAGGGTGGAGGAGATGATGATGATGAGGTCACTGACATGACTTGGATGCTGGATAGAGCAGAGGAGGAAAGTGAGGTTGAGGCACAACCCCAACGAAGCAGCCATCAGGGAGGTGACCAAGAACACGATGGTCAGTCTGACAGAGCTCCAGCGTTTCACTGTGGAGAGTGGATAACCTTCCAGAAGAACAACCATCTCTGCAGCACTCCACCAATCAGGCCTGTATGGTGGAGTGGCCAGACGGAAGCC
The DNA here is from genome assembly GCA_037952925.1 of Lithobates clamitans. Taxonomy (NCBI): domain Eukaryota; kingdom Metazoa; phylum Chordata; class Amphibia; order Anura; family Ranidae; genus Lithobates; species Lithobates clamitans. The sequence goes on along the minus strand of JBBGZY010000680.1, from coordinate 4,283,343 downwards.
ATTCCTCAGTAAAAGGCACATGACAGCCCACTTGGAGTTTGCTAAAAGGCACCTGAATGACTCTGAGTCCATGAGAAACAAAATTCTCTGGTCTGATGAAACACAGATTGAACTCTTTGGCCTGAATGGTAAGCATCATGTCTGGAAGAAACCAGGCAACGCTCATCACCTGGCCAACACCATCCCAACAGTGAAGCATGGTGGTGGCAGCATCATGCTGTAGGGATGTTTTTTGGATGCAGGAGACTAGTCAGGATGAAGGGAAAGATGAATGCAGCAATTTACAGAGACATCCTTTATGAAAACCTGCTCCAGAGCGCTCTGGACCTCCGACTGGGGCAAAGGCTCTTCCAACAGGACAACGAATGACCCTAAGCACACAGCCAAGATAACAAAGAAGTGGCTATGGGCCAACTCTGTGAATGTCCTTGAGTGGCCCAGACTTGGACCCGATTGAACATCTCTGGAGAGATCTGAAAATGGCTGTGCACCGACGCTCCCCATCCAACCTGATGGAGCTTGAGAGGTCCTGCAAAAAAATAATGGGATAAACTGCCCAAAAATAAGTGTGCAGTGTTTGTAGCATCATACTCAAAAAGTCTTGATGCTGTAATTGGTGCCAAAGGTGCTTCAACAAAGTATTGAGCAAAGGCTGTGAATGGGATTTTTTTTTTTTTTTAATAAATTTGCAGATTTCAAACAAACTTCTTTCACTTTGTCATTATATGGTATTATTTGTAGAATTTTGAGGAAAATAATGAATTTAATCCATTTTGGAATAAGGTTGTAACGTAACAAAATGTGGAAAAAGTGAAGCACTGTGAATACTTTCCGGATTCACTGTAGGGGTGAGGTACGTTGTGTGTCATGGAAGGGGAGGCAATCCTGCCAAGAGAAGGTAGGAGAGCTAGTTCTTTTATATGCCCCAATGTATCACTCTTGTCTAGATTGGGAATTACAGTGATAATAACTAAGTATACAAAATAAACTTATTCACACAAAAGGGTTTTATTTTGTAAATTCCTGTGCATTATCTCAGTTTGACGTCAATTGCTTTTGCACATTAGTAGTTATTTACCAAATAGTGCCTGATAAAAATATTAATTAAGGCTTGTAGTAACAGCAAAGCTTTGTGCGCTCGTGTTTTAATGTAGCTTCTGCTATTGAATTATAATGACTTTGTCTCAGTTGCTGTGCTAATGCTGTATATACTATACACATACATAAAAACACTGGTGCATAACACACTTTAAATAAGACTTATAAGCACATACAAAGACTGTGCCTGTGTAATGATGTATCATTTTTCCTGAATCACAATGTTTAGGTACATTGCAGAGCCTCTGGGATAATTGCCAAAGTCACTGGATTACTCCACTCCTGTTCTTTCCTTGACTCTTCCAACTGTATAGTTCTCTAGCAGACTCATCTCTCTTTTCTCCACAACTGTCCCTCTTTATACAACTGTCCCTCTGTATACAGCGCTCCCAAACCGCCCCAAAGATGCCGCTTGCAGGACTTTTTCGAACTCGAGCTTTCACATTTGGGCGGCATGGAAGGCAATTTTCAGGCTGTATTTCTAGTGCTAAAACGTCTTAAAAACTGCCACAGTGTGAAAGGTGTCTAACAATTACCTGGTTTTCAGGTGGGTTATACTGATACAGTAGGTCAGTTGATAAATGACCAGCATTAACCACTTGCTTACTGGGCACTTGAACCCCCTTCCTGCCCAGACCAATTTTCAGCTTTCAGCGCTGTCACTCTTTGAATGACAATTGCACGGTCATGCTACAGTTTACCCAAATAAAATTTTTATCATTTTTTCACACAGATAGAGTTTACTTTTGGTGGTATTTAATGGCTGCTAGATTTTTTATTTTTTTTGCTAAATAAAACAAAAAGGGACCTGAAATTTTGAAAAAACAAAAACAAAACTGTTTTATAGTTTTATAAAATTTTGAAGACAGGTAATTTTTCTACTTCACTGATGTACACTGATGAGGCGGCACTGATGGGCACTGATAGGTGGCACTAATGAGCACTGATGGGGTGGCACTGATGGTTGGCACTGAAGGGCACTGATTGGTGGCACTGAAGGACACTGATAGGCGGCACTGGTAGGTGACACTGATAGGCAGCACTGATCTGTGGCACTGATTATTAGACACTGATGGGCATTGATTGGCAGCACTGGTGGGCATTGATGGGTGGCACTGTGGGCCCTGGTAGGTGGCACTGTGGGTACTGATAGGTGGCACAGTGGGCACTGGCAGGGGACACTGGTGGGCACAGCCGTGGCTTTCTGAGTGAGGGACCGATGTCCCTCTGACAGAAGCCGGTGATCGGCTTTTTTTGCCTGATTACCGAACTCCTGTTTACATCACGTGATCAGCCGTCATTGGCTGACAGCTGATCACGTGGTAAGGGGCCGGGATCGACCCCTTACTCGGATCTGTGATCAGCCGAGTCTCATAGACTCGGTGATCACAGAGTGCGCCGCACGCGATCCACAGGGTCCATGGACGCCCTCCCGGCAATTAAGGCCTGCGCTGCAGCCATCTTTCGGCTATAGCGCGGGCGGCAAGAAGTTAATCTCCATAAGGTCACGAATCCTTAGGGCCTGTGTTAATAGGCTTTTTTTCACTGCAAATGGATTTAGCATCTTTAGTAATGTTTTTGGGAATGCAAAATCTAATGAAAGCAGGTCAAATGTAGGTCAGCAGGGAGGTCCTCTGCAGGTCCAAGGAACATGGCAAATAATTCTAAAATAGCTCGGAATTGTGCCAGACGGATGCCATCGACCCAAGCCTAAAGCCTGTTGACATAGAGCCTTCAGTCCATGTTTTAAATGACCCTTTTGAGTTTAGACTGAACCAATAATGGAATCCTAGTGCTAAACTCTCTATTTACATGAAAAATGGGAAAAAGTCAGTTGGTTGTATTTAGTGATTCCAAAGTGATACCCCGCTCAAGTTCTTTACCACCCTGTGCTTATACAAAGAGCAATTTTGTATCAAAGCAAATACAACCTTGTACAACTGAAGATGTCTGCAGACATGGAAAGAGATTCATTTCATAAATACATATTGCTATAAAAGGGATTAAAATGGTAATTTTTCCTTTGAGATAAATAAAATTGATTGAGAAGCAATTACTGAGCCAAATTCAGGGTCAATTGGCACATCAGTTCCAGATGTTTGTTGGGTTATTACGTGCAGAAATGCTCCAGGGGTTGCCAAATTGGCAGACACCTGTATGGCCGCTGGCAGTGCTATATCAGAGAAGCCACAAGTTAACCCCCTAGAATCTGCTATGCTTGCTTATCATTCAAATTTGCTCTTTAGAGCAGAACTGTGTAATGCTTGCCAAAGACATACGATGATGGCCGGACGCAAATGCACCTATCCAAAAGCCGAACATATATTTAATTTTTATATTTTAGTCATTGCATAATAATTGCACCTCAGTATATTTTGTTTTTGCAATGAATAAATGTGAGAAGACACCACAACAGTTCACACATCTGGAAACAATAGCACTTGTAGAAAACGACAAACTAGTTCAAGATACATTTACTATTTGATAATTGTTGTGTTTTCCAGAAGATATTTGGCCACCAACTACTCTGTATTAGACCGTATTTACATGCATAAATGAGAGCTATTTTATGTTTCAAAAGATTTTGTAATTTTATCTAGCTAACCCTGAGTTTAAGGCCTTTTTCACACTTTTCCTGCAACTTTGGACATCGGAGTCGCATGTCAAGTCATACTCCATGATTCCCAATGATAACCATTCATATCTGTGAGACTTCAAAGTAGTCCCTGTACTACTTTGGTCCGACTTTGATGCGTGTTGAGGTCCATAGACCTCAAGTTTACACAGGCATTTTCTGAAATCGCAGCAAAATCGCATCATCAAAATCATGCGACTTTCAAGTCTCGGCAGTGTGAAAGGGGCCTTATCCAGTTCTTCCTGACAAGCACAGATGAACTGGTGACCTAACTTTTCTGTAATGCAGTTACAAAATTCAGCCTGATCACCTACTGATCACCTACTTACCATTATCCAGTGATTATTCACTGATTAGACACCAAAGGAGTAGCAGCAGACTTTTAAGGTCATCTCTCTCATGTTGTCAGTATGTGCATGCAGCAGGATCTGAGGGAAAAAAAAAATCTATACCCTTCCTTTTCAAAGCTAGCAGCTGAACACTATGCATGGTTGCTACTGGTCAGAGCAGGCTGTCATAGACAGTTCTGGTCCTCCACTAAGAATTAGGACCAATTACAAAATAAGCTGTCAACCTGCAGGTGGCATTCTAGCCAACAGAAGAAGGTGTGCTTCTGTTTAATGCTATAATTGTCAGATACAGTTACACTATTTAAAAAACATACACACACACGTTTATATTTTTTTTCTTATACATGTTTGCGCATTTGTCAGTCTATAATAAAAAAAGATTTTCATTTAAACAATATACCAAATCGAAGCCTTATGTGCCTTTTAACCACTTGACCTTCGGAAGGTTTTACCCTCTTCATGACCGGGGCATTTTTTGCTATTCAGCACTGTGCTATTTTAACTGGCAGTTGCTTGGTCATACAACACTGTACGTGAATTAAATGTATATATTTTTTTTTTCACATAAATAGAGCTTTTGTTTTTGATAGTATTTGATCACCACTGGGTTTATTATTTTATAATTGAAATAGACCGAAAGTGTTGGAAAAAAAAGATATTTTCCACTTTCTGTTATAAAACATATCCAATAAAATCAAATGTCTTCATAAATTTAGACAAATATGATTTCTGCTATATGTCGCAAGTGCTGGCAGTGATTGTGGACTGATCCTGCTAACACTGTGTTTTTGGGGACACTAGCATAATTCTAATAGTGATCAAAATACTGATCAATATAGACACTATATACTAGTAATGGTGGTGATCAGCGACTTATAGTGTAACTGTGATAGTGTGCTAACTGACACTGGCTGGGAGGGACACTAACTGAGTGACATTAAAGTCATTAGTGACACTAATACGGTGATCAGTGATAATACTGTACACTGACACTGTACTAATGGCACCGGCTGGGTGACAAATCAAGGGGTTAACCGTGTGCCTAACAAGTGTATGTGTGCTGCTTTTACTCACTGATCTGGCTGGGTTTCTCTCCTAGCTTTCATTTCTGAACAGCAGGGAGAAATTCAGCCAGAGCTTGTTTTTACAAACACACAAATCTGTGCTGCGATTGACCACAGCCGATCAGCAGGTTAACAGCCAAAATGATTGCCTGTTACCTGCTGACAAACGTGCTGTGTCCAATCACAGCACAGGTCAGCATGGGGCGCACGCATGCACACCTCTAAACCAGGTAGTTCTCTACACCATGACGTATGGGTACGTCACATAGCCTGACTGTGCGGCCCACTAGTAGTAATGTGCTGTTAGCAGGCGACAGGTGGTTCAAGAAACTCAGTCGCCAACATGTGCCGATTGAAATTAACCTCTCTAGTTAAAGTACTCATATATGCACACGTGGCACTGTATTTATTTGCAAATTTTGTTTGCCCTCACTGTGCTGAAAATCGTGTAGCATATGCTTATGTTAGTACTTTACCTAGAGATATTTATCTAACTAGGCAGGTTGGTTGCAGCAGTGTTTCTCAACTCCATTCCTCAAGGCACCCCAACAGGTCATGTTTTCAGTCTTGCCATTATTTTGCACAGGTGATTTGATCAGTTTCCCTGCCTTAGTAATTACCACAGCAGTTTCATCTGAGGGAAATCCTGAAAACATGACTCAATGGGGCGCCTTGAGGACTGGAGTTGAGAAACACTGGGTTACAGGGCCTCTTTAAAATTGTATTAAACCATGGTGAGGGCAGCCAGCATTTGACATATTGTGCAAGTAGGATCTCTGGGGGTGTTCTACTCCAGAAATGTGAGGTCCAGGCTCCCTGCATCCACGTTGTTCATGCCAGGTCCGCCATCTTCTTGCTTTGCCCACTGGGCAGGGCACTGATCAAGTAACTCCCGTTCAAACATCTCAGAGTTACATTATCCCAAAAACCACTGCAGTCAGTGTGCAGATGAAAAGAATATTGCCAGCAAGCAGACAAAGATTTTCTTTATCATACATCACGGGACACAGAGTGAGGCTATCATTTCTTACTGGGTTATACTTCATCTCTAGGTGAATGGACACTGGTAGACCAAAGGTCTTTAGACAGGAAGTGATCCCCTATATAACCCCTCCCATACAGGAAGCACTTCAGTTTTTTTTTTTTACCAGTGTCTGCAAGGTGGATTCAGGCCTATAGTCTGAAACATAAAGCTTCACCCTTTAGGGTGAGAGCTCATTCTACCAGGGGTGTAGGATCTCCTGGGCTTTTCGCCATCAGGTATCTGTGGCTCAGATTTGTAAGGTTGCTACCTGGTCTTCAGTGCATACGTTCACAAAATGTTATCAAGTCGATGTTCGAGCAGCCGAGGATTTGGCTTTCGGCTGCAGTGTACTGCGGGCCGCCGTATAGGTCTGATGGCTATTGTTTTGTCAGGGTGTCTCCCTCCCCTCAAGGCTATCGCTCTGGGACGTCCCAGTAAGTAAGGAATAATAGCCTCACTGCGCTGTATCCGTAACGGGCACCTCCACCTTTAGCTCCCGACCGGCGTGGAACGCACACTGGTCAGGAGCTCAGGTGTTGCAACCAAGACAACGCTAGCTTTGTACCTAACTGAGTCTGGGTTTTTTTTTTGGATACTAATTTGTTTTTATATTTTAACAAGCTTTTAATAAATAACCATTCGGATTTACACTATGAGGTTCAGTTTGGTCTATGAGGATATTCTGTGTTTATGCCACGGAGGAAGCGAGCATTTCAGCGAGAGAGATCCACTCCAGGAGGGGGTGAGGGATTAGAATACCCCAGTGTCCGTCAAGCTAAAGGTGGAGGTGCCCGTTCTGGATACAGCCATTATACCTAGTATACGCTTCTTACCCCTGCATGGGGTGCTAGAATCTGGTGAGTGGGGAACTGAAGGGGAGCACGGAAGGTACTTGATTCCTTTGTACATTGCTGGATAAATCCTGGCACGAGTCACTTTGGAAAAGCATCAGTCACTTTCTAATACTGTGTTCACACGGGCGGACTTTTCGACCAAACTCGTTCGCCGGAACGAATCCGTTGGACAATCCGACCGTGTGTGTGCTTCATCGGACTTCAGACGGACCTTTTCGGTCAAAAATCAGACAGACTTTAGATTTGAAACCTGTTTCAAATCTTTCCGATGGATTTGAGTCCGGTCAAAAAATCCGCTTGTCTGTATGCCAGTCCGACGGACAAAAACCGACGCTAGGGCAGCTATTGACTACTGGCTATCTACTTCCTTATTTTAGTCCAGTCGTACGTCATCACGTACGAATCCATCGGACTTTGGTGTGATCGTGTGTAGGCAAGTTCGTTCGTTCGAAAGTCCGTCGGACAGACTGTCGGACCTTTGATGCCGAAAAGTCTGTCCGTGTGTACACGGCATAATTTGCATTTTTTTTTCACTATACAAAGATTGGACTTTATCTATTAGTATTTTTCTCAACATTCATTTTTATAAATTTTTATTTTTTGATACACTACTTTCTTAATGGACTATGCTTTATTCATTTATTACATATGAATTTGCACAATTATGTATCTCTATGAATGAATATTGTCTCTATCAGATGAATTAATGAGATTAACATCACTTTTTGCACGAACACCTCAGAAGTAGGTGTTGGATATAAATAATATATACAAAGAATATAGTCACATTAGCACTTTACTTTATATAGATCACAGGCTAAATATACACTTTTTTCCTTTTTGTTAAAGTGATCACGGGAATAGGCACAAGTTACCTATTTGCATACTCACCCAGGAAGAGTGACTTACTTTGTGGAGTCGGCCTTCAGGTGAAGGGTCATTCTTTCTGTAGTAATAAATTACCTAACTTCTGTACACTCACTTGGAGGAGTGAGCTATTGGAGAGAATTACTCTTCAGGTGATAGGCAGTGCCATTTCCCCATACACACACACATACATTTTTCACATTGGAGCTTTTAATCAAATCACCTTAGGGGAGGCAGCAGCCCTCTTTTGAACCTAAGTGCAGAATATAACAACATAATAAGCCTCACTCTGTGACCCGTGATGTATGATACAGACAATAGTATTTTTCCGTCATGCTTACCTGTAAAATCCTTTTCTTTGAGTACATCACGGGATACACAGGTCCCGCCCCTCTTTTTGAGGATTAAGTGCTTGCTACAAAACTGAAGTACTTACTGTATAGGAGGGGTTATAAAGGGGATCACTTCCTGTCCATTCACCTGGAGATGAAGTATAACCTAGTAAGTAAAGAATAATAGCTTCACTCTGTGTCCCGTGATGTACTCAAGGAAAAGGATTTTACAGGTAAGTATGATGAAAAAATCCTACTTTTTTTTTTTTTGGCAGAAGAAACCTCCCTTCTACCTACTGACAAATTTTAGTTTTAAAGGTTTAACCGCTTCGGCCCTGGAAGATTTTACCCCCTTCCTGATCAGAGCACTTTTTGTGATTCGGCACTGCGTCGCTTTAACTGACAGTTGCGCGGTCATGCGACGTTGCACCCAAACAAAATTGACGTCCTTTTTTTCCCACAAATAGAGCTTTCTTTTGGTGGTATTTGATCACCTCTGCGGTTTTTATTTTTTGTACTATAAACAAAAAAAGAGCGACAATTTTGAAAAAAAAAAAAACGCAATATTTTTTACATTTTGCTATAATGAATATCCCCCAAAAATATATAAAAAAACTATTTTTTTTCCTCAGTTTAGGCCGATACGTATTCTTCTACATATTTTTGGTAAAAAATTGGTAGAAAAAAAAAAAAAAAAATTGGTAATCGCAATAAGCGTATATTGATTGGTTTGCACAAAAGTTATAGTGTCTACAAAATAGGGGATAGTTTTATGGCATTTTTATTATTCATTTATTTATTTTTTTTTACTAGTAATGGCGACGATCTGCGATTTTTATCGGAACCGCAACATCATGGCGGACACATCGGACACTTTTGACACATTTTTGGGACCATTGTCATTTATACAGCGATCAGTGCTATAAAAATGCATTGATTACTGTAAAAATGTCACTGGCAGGGAAGGGGTTAACACTAGGGGGCGATCAAGAGGTTAACTGTGTTCCCTAGTGTGTGTTCCAACTGAAGGGGGGAGTGGACAGTGTAGGGGAAGAGATAGATCGCTGTTCATACTCTGTATGAACAGACGATCTGTCTTCTCCCCTCAGAGAACCGGAAACTGTGTGTTTACACACACAGATCCCGGTTCTCCGTGTGTCAGCAGCGATCGCAGGTGATCGTGACCGCCGGGCACTCACATCGGCTCCGGGGGGGCGAGCAGCGGCCCCTAGTGGCCACAGGGCGAAGCGACGTAACGTAACGTTGTTTCGCCCAGCCGTGCCATTCTGCGGCGGCTGGTCGGCATGTGGTTAATTCAGCTTGAAGAAAAATCAAAAAAATGATTTAGTTAGGCAAAATAATCATATCCTTTTAGTCAAGTTATCGGATGCGCGCTGATGCTGGTAAAATAGGCTGGAACATCTAGCGTCAGGTCAGAAAAGGGCCTGGAAATAGGACCCACGAGGAATGACATTGGTCCCATGCTTTACCCTTTACCGACATACCGTTTCCTGCTCCATGGAAATAAGTTATCAACATTTGGTGTAGTAGATTCCTTTTGGCAGCACCATGCCAATTAGTCCGGTTTATTAGAAGGCCATGACTAATTAAACCCTATGTATAGTAAAAGGGCAAGTATTCCTCTGTGCAAGTGCCCGGGCCGCTGTGAGGAATTACATGTGACGGTGGGGCTCCACTTCAGCAGCAATCATCTGCACAGCTTGACGTGACTCCAGTGACAGAGCATGCTGGGAGGCTGCTTGTTCATCTTGTTCCACACGGGGAACTATGCTGGTATTTAGATGTGACCAGTATGACCTTTTACTTTCATTTAGAAGTGTTTTGGAAATACCCCAGAAAGCGCTTCCTTGGCATTGAACTTTTTCGGCATTTAAAAAAAGGCAAAGTTGTAAACAGCCCTGCTCAGGGGGCAGAGGTCACGACCTCCACATGTATTATGCCACGGAGGCATCTGCTGTGAAAGTTCCGTAACAAATGGACGACTCTTCACCTTATAGCATAAAGGAGTAAATAAATCTAGGAAACGATTCAGGGTAATAAAAGCTAAATTTGAAAAAAAATAAAATGGTATTGAATGTAGGCATTCCACAGTGATTTCCATGGTTATTGTTCTCTCTGGAGCAGACCAGAAGAAGTGTATAAGTAAGTGCATTGGTCTGTAAGATATCCCTCTCAATTGAAGTTGTTTTCTGACAAATAGGGGTTTTGGTCAGCAGCCACATAATATATCTGATTTCATGTGGATATATTTAAAGGAAAACATAGAAAAAAAATTTGAAGCGTATTGTGCAAATTGAGCGATCCGAAATAATACAAAATATTTAACTAGCAGTTTGTTTTCTTTATATTATGGATTTTAATTTTATACAGTATACACATAATATGATACATTTTCGCCGCAAATTACACTTACAAACGTGGTACATATACAACACTCACTGGCCACTTTATTAGGTACACCTGTTTAACTGCTTGGCAACACAAATTTCTAATCGGCCATTCACATGGCAGCAACTCAATGCATTTATTCATTTAGACGTGGTGAAGATGACTTGCTGAAGGTCAAGCTGAGCATACGAGTGAGGAAGAAAGGGGATTTAAGTGACTTTGAATGTGGCATGGTTGTTGGTGTCGGACAGGCTGGTCTCAGTATTTTAAAAACTGCTGCTCTTGGGTTTTCCACGCACAACCATCTCTTGGGTTTACAGAGAATGGTCTGAAAAAAGAGAAAATATCCAGCGAGTGGCAGTTGTGTGGCCGAAAAGGGCTTTTTGAAGTCAGAGGAGAATGGGCAGGTTTGAGATGATAGAAAGGCAACAGTAACTCAAATAACCACTTGTTACAACCAAGGTATGCAGAATATCATCTCTGAACCCACAACTCATCAAATCTCTACACAGATCGGCTACAGCGGAAGAACACACTCGGTGCCACCCCTGTCAGCTAAGAACAGGAAACTGAGGCAACAATCCGCATAGGATCACCAAAATTTGACAATAGAAGATTGGAAAAACGTTGCCTGGTCTGATGAGTCTCGATTTCAGCTGTGACATTCAGATAGTAGGGTCAGAATTTGGTGTAAACAACATGAAAGCATGGATCCATCTTGCCTTGCATCAACGGTTCAGGCTGGTGGTGGTGTAATGGTTTGGGGGATATTTTCTTGGCACACTTTGGGCCCCTTAGTACCAATTAAGCATCGTTTAAACACCACGGCCTACCTGAGTATTGTTACTGACCATGTCCATCCCTTTATGGCTACAGTGTACCCATCTTCTGATGGCTCCTTCCAGCAGGATAATGCACCATGTCACAAAGATCAAATCATCTCACCACTGGTTTCTTGAACATAACAATGAGGTCACTGTACTCCAATGGCCTCCACAGTCACCAGATCTCAATCCAATAGAGCACCTTTGGGATGCGGTGGAAGGAGAGATTTGCACCATAGATGTGCAGCCGACAAACCTGCAGCAACTGCGTGATGTTATCATGTCAATATGACCAAAATCCCTGAGGAATTCACCTTGTTTAATCTATGCCAGGAAGAATTAAGGCAGTTCTGAAGGCAAAAGGGGGTCCAACCCGGTACTAGCAAGGTGTATCTAATAAAGTGGCCAGTGAGTGTATATGTATTACATTTACAGTAATAAACATTGGCTCATCCACTTTTATTCCTACTTTCCTTTTATTTGTTCTCCCATGTGTTGCCAGCACTAAGGAGGGCCAGTGCATGGCTCTGTCATTCAATGCAGTGGCCCGACTATCCAGCAGTCCGGTACACCCCTGGAACGCTGCTCAAATGAAGAGTGCTGCTCCAAAAGTGAGAGTGCTGCGTATTATTGTATAACCTCGCTGTTACTTTACATGAAAAAGCCACATTTTGACTCTCCTATGTGCTGGCAGCACAGGGTATTTTAATCCTTGCCAGCAGCACTTGTCACTGTAAACAAAAATGGGAAACGGACTCATATTTGATATGTGCATCCTGTCTGCATTACAGGATTAAATTAAGAGGGTTTCATTGGGCTTTAAACAAAAAAATAACATGCTCACTATTAGTGTGCTACAGTTTACTAAATCTGAAGAAATACAATGATATTGATTGCAGGGATTCTATAGTGTTTTCCAGTAAATGACCTGACTGAAATCTGTCACTTGCAGAAGATTAAAGTGCATATAGCTAAAGCTCCATTCACACTTATGCGAATCGTCATGCAACTTTGGAAGTCGCATTGCAAGTCATTCCCCATGTTTTCCAGTAATAACCATTCATATACAGTATCTCACAAAAGTGAGTACACCCCTTCACATTTTTGTAAATATTTTATTATATCTTTTCATGTGACAACACTAAAGAATCAACACTTTGCTACAATGTGAAGTAGTGAGTGTACAGCTTGTATAACAGTGTAAATTTGCTGTCCCCGCTGGCAACAAAAGTGAGTAAACCCCTAAGTGAAAATGTCCAATCTGGGCCAATTAGCCATTTTCCCTCCCCGGGGTGTCATGTGACTTGTTAGTGTTACACGGTCTCAGGTGTGAATGGGGAGCTGGTGTGTTAAATTTGGTGTTATCGCTCTCACGCTTTCATACTAATCACTGGAAGTTCAACATGGCACTTCAGGGCAAAGAACTCTCTCATGATCTGAAAAAAAAAAGAATTGTTGCTCTACATAAAGATGGTCTAGGCTATAAGAAGATTGCCAGGACCCTGAAACTGACCTGCAACACGGTGGCCAAGACCATACAGCAGTTTAACAGGACAGATTCCATTTAGAGCAGGCTTCGCCATGGCCGACTAAAGAAGTTGAGTGCACATGTTCAGTGTCATATCCAGAGGTTGTCTTTGGGAAATAGACGTATGAGGGCTGCCAGCATTGCTGCAGAGGTTGAAGGGGTGGGGGGGTCAGCCTGTCAGTGCTCAGACCATACGCTGCACACTGCATCTTCAGTGTTGTCACATGAAAAGATATAATAAAATATTTACAAAAATGAGGGGTGTACTCACTTTTGTGAGATACTGTATGTGCAACTTAAAGTTGCAGCAACTACAAAGTAGTTCATGCACTCCTTTGGTCCGACTTTCATGCAACTTGAGGGCCATAGACTTCCATGTTAATCCTCAAAAGTTGCATTAAAGTTGTACCTGAATGTTATACAATGCAATAATTGTCCATTATCACTGGTCAAAGCCAAAGTTGTATCCAAGTTGCACCCATCCAAAGTTGCATCGGCTCAACTATGGAGTCATACAAGTGTGAATGGAGCCTATATCTTTTTTTATTGTTTTGGATAGAGTAGGGAAAGGTTCAAATTCTTGTTAGTGTCTTTTTTGCTTTCTGTGTCCCATTGGGGAGAATTCTCGTCACTTCCTGTCCCAAAGAGGAAACAACAAGTGTAAGGAAATTTCTACAGAATTGAGAGGAATTCCCCACTTAAATAGAAGTCCCAATTTGAAAATTTCTACTCGCCTCCTGTTCCGGGGACAACTGTAATTTTTTTGGTCATCTGGACAAATAGGAGGGCAAATCTATACAGCGAGAACACAGACAGCAATCAAAACTTTTGTGGAAACAGCAGTGGGTAACGTCACTCCAAAACTTTTACTGCTTCTCTATCTTCCAGTCTGTATTGGGTGCCCACCCTGGAGCACGTGACCACTTATCAACAATTAAGCCCTTTTAGGTGAAGTGGGTTGAAGCGGATTGATGACAGGAGGGATGACATCCTGTGGGTCTGTGTTACCTGCAAAAAGTTTTTAAGTGCTATGGCCCTTTCCCTCCTTCAAAAATGTTTTGACTGTTTTAAATGTTTTGTAACTTGTTAACTCAATATAAAACTTCAAACAAGATGCATGATCAGATCAGTGCTGCTTTAACCAGCTGGCATCTCCTCATTTTTAAGTCCTTTAAACAGCAGTTTTGTTGCATTTTGACAGAAATGTATCAGCCACAGAGATGTATGAAATCTATGAATTACACACAGTACATGCGTTTTCAAATAGAAATGCCCAAATAAAGTAAAAGAAGCACGCAATTTAATAACACAAAAGTGTGATCAAGCCCTTGTTTTTTCTTTTGGCTGTTTGAGGACTTGACTTGAAAAAGAAGGGGTAGATAATGTTCATCTTTGTTAGATTTCCACTGCTCAGCCTTCTCTCTGCTCTGCCTACGGGCAAGATATAGCTGACGTTTAAGCAGATTCTGCAAAAAATGCGAATGCAATAAAATCAAACTTTAGTAGTATAGTGAAAAATATGCCTTACCCTTGATTGATGCTTTCCAGCGAGATCCAGGGAAAGCTGAGGATCCCAAATCTCAGAAGAGAAGACACTGCTGAACTGCATATACCTCTGTGTTTTTACACAGGGTAGGGATCTAAAGGATAAGTGGATGTTGCATTTATATGCAAGTTCTGCTTTGTATCCTTAAATTTTTAGTTCACCTTCACTGAAAATTTGAAAATGTGAATGAACACCCTACACCCTCCCCAATGTTTTGCTTTGTGTCTATTAAGGTTATTTTGCGGTGAATCAAGGAAGCATAACAATCTCTGTAGTGTATATTAATTTGTTTTAATAAATAGAAATGCTGTTCATACAATTGTAGGAAAACAATTCAAGATATACAAAGTATTACAAAATATGCCTACAAATAAGCATGTACAATGTATGTGATAGGCAAGCACTAAACAGCTACTTAACTTGGTTCTTCCTGGTGATGGAGTCTTCTTCGAGGATCCAGGATCTTCCCGACTGCTTCATGATTCTCAGAGTCCTGCAAAACTTCTACCAGTTCCTTTGTGTACATGGCTTGTTCAAGTACTCTTTTCCCTCCCGCTACTTACTGTAGCATCACTTCCTGCCCTGAGCTCATGAACCAGTCCAACAGGTTCGTTAGCAATTGAATGGGGGAATCTTGGCTTCTAAACAATACATGGCCTTAAAGAGGCTGTAAACCTCCGAAAAACAAAAAAACTAATATCCTGCAAGACAAAGGCATAATGAGCTAGTATGCATTGCATACTAGCTCATTATGAAATACTTACCTTAGAACGATGCCCTGCAGTGCCGCCTGAACTCCACTCTCATGGCTGACATCTTTCACTGGAGTTACTTCCAGGTTTGCGGGCTCCGGCATGGTTATTGCCCGCGGGAGCCACTGGCCACAGCACAGGCCCATGGGCGTCCGCAGGTAGGGGCGGGGGGGGGGCAGTGACTCCCCTGGAATCAGCAAGGGCCTGCAGTTGGCCGCATCTGTAGCGGTGCTGGCTCTCTGGGTTTGTGCGAGTCGGCTCCACAGCTGCTGCAGATCAGTGTCACTGAGCTTTCAGAGCTCTTTACTGCCACCTCTGGCTGCTTTCTGTTTGTGCGCCCCTCGTGTTTGCTTTGCTGCCTGTTATATTTTCACAGGGACATGTGGAAACAGAACTTGGGAGAAGGAAGACCACCTTACATGTGGGGGCTGTAAGTACAAGTGAAGGGAGGAGGCTGTTTGTGTACAGGGGGGCAGAGCTGTGTGTGTGCTTACAGATGTGTGTGTGAGGGCCTGACATATATGCAAATGAGGGGGGGCAGCTGAGTGCATACAGGTATGATCAGTGAAGGGGGGTGCCAGATATAGGACAGATTATATAATCTGTCCTGTCCTGTATACAGCTATATACACCCATCTTCCTTCCTGTATTCCTCCATCATCACTGACTGCAGATAAACATCATCTGTCCTGTATATATAGCTGTATAGATGATGTATATCTGCAGTCAGTGATGATGGAGGAAGGTCTCTATATACAGGTAGCTATATATACCAACCTTCCTGTATATAGAGACCTTCTTCTATCATCACTGACTGCAGATATACATCATCTGTCCTGAATACAGCTATATACACCCACCACATACAGGTAGCTGTATATACCAACTTTCCTCTATATAGAGACCTTCCTCTATCATCACTGACTGCAGATATACATCATCTGTCCCGAATACATTTATATACACCGACCTTCCTTCCTGTATATACTAATACCATCTACCCCCTATATATACACATACTGTACACCTTCCGTACTGTACAGGTCAAATTTAATGGGCACAGTAAGGCTGCAGTTGATGGGCACATGCCTGCGCTTTATGTGATAATGACTAAGCCCCTCCCCTTCATGACATTGTCGAAAAGGGGTGGAGTATGGGTGACCTAAAAAAGGCACCAGCGGGCCGTTTCTTCAGTGCTCATGCACCGATGACATTGGCAGCAGCGTATATAGTAAATATCTCCTAAACTGTGTAAGTTTAGGAGATATTTACAGTACCTACAGGTAAGCCTTATTATAGGTTTACCTGTAGGTACAAGTGGTTCAACCACTTTAATATGTTATTCCATATTTATGCTAGAAAAATCACTAAAATAGCCACAGCAACACACACACCCACTTGCCTGGTCCCTGCTACACTTACCTCTGTGGGGGATTCAGTTTCACCATCTACACAGGCCAGTGCATCGGTCCGGGGAATTTGAAAACCATGCTGTACTTCCTCTTCTTATCTTAGTGATGCCAGGACAGATCAGATCCGTTATGATTGGTCAGCAACACATGACTGCACTGACCACTCGGAACCACTCTGATCCTTTCAATGCTTCTGACCTCCTCCAATCTCTTTTAGCCTCTTCCTGTCTACAGTCAATCCGTTGTCAGCTGCACATCCGTGCTCTGGACCCGCCTCATGATGGTGATAACAGTGGATCATGCCTGTGCAGTATGTGTCCGTACAGACTCTTGTAGTCTCCAGTTGATAATGCATGTGACAACGCTGACCACAATTGGGAGACAGTTGTCACCCCATAACAGGAAGGGGCTGAACAAGGACCCTTCCGGCAGGATCTTCAGGCACTATTGTAGTGAAAGCTGCAGACGTAAAGTCAGATTATATGGAATTTTAATGATTTGGGTTACATAAAATGTCAAATAAAACAAACCAGACAACTTTAATAATTTACCCTTAAATTAATTGGATTAAAATTGCCAAAAAAGATCTTTGGTTTATGGAGTCAGCAATGAAAACCAAGGAAAAAAAAATCCCAAGGACAAGGGTTTGAAAGCTGGGATTGTCTCTGGATATCAGGAACAGTTGGAGTTATGTTTGTGCACATTTGCAGGAAGAGCGCTGTCCTTGAACGTGCACCCAAGTTTAGCTTTAACATGCTAAGAACACACCAAGCTTTTTCCATTGCATTAGGATGATGTATTTAAAGGAGTGAATGTACAGAAGGACATTCTTATGATAAGCACTTAATTCCCCCCCCCCCCCCCAATTTACACCTGGAAGACAAGATCATCATTTTCGCTTTGTGTGCTCGGTGGAGGCCTTTCACAATAATAATCTGATGAAATATGTCTCAGAGAGGCCGGCACCTCTCACGGAGATCACCCGACTGTTTCTAAAAGCTGATATGGAAAATGTGATCCTGAGAATTACCTCTTGTCTAGCGCTGACAGGTGTGATGTGTCTTAGCATGATCGTGTATAACAGATGCCACTTCCAGTCACATCCTCGGTGTGAGACAGCACTCAATGAATGAAAATCCTAATAATCTTTTCTTCTATATCACACGCTAATCTTGTTTTTCATCCCATCTGCCTGTAGATTGCTCACACTTTGTTCTTGTTTGGCAGGGCTGCAGGAGACTGGCCTACAGCTGCATAGGCAAAGGTGTGGCGCTGCTGCCGGCACGATGCCAAACTCCTACCTGACAAATTGGTTTATTCTTTATATAACATGTCAGACTAGAAAGATCGGGCAGCTTGTTGCTTCCTAAGATTAGTGTTTATTCAGGGTGATGGAGATGAACACTCACTAGAGTTGGCCTTTTTTTTTTTTTTTTTTGCTTAAATGAGGGCAAATAAACAGATTTGAGTATAGAGAATACATAGGGAACTTAAAGACCCAATCAAGGCGAAGTGACAGTTTCTCTTGTAAAACCACTCCCCAACCACTGGTACTCTCGCCCTCCATGCTTCCTTGCTGCTCCTTTGCTCTTTTGGATTGCTGAGTCCAAATGTTGAACTGAACAAAGAACATTCGCCGCTCCAGGTGAGGCAAGGAAGCCTAATGGAACTGGTGGGTGCCCCCCCTGGCTCGCCTCCGCAGACAGTAGAAAATGAAAAAACGGCTGCACACCAAAACGGATATCCAAGATCCTTTATTGGACATGCCAAGATGACCCTACAGGACAGAAGATTGCCTGGTAGATGCGTTTCACACAATACAAATGTGCATAATTATTACACAGGTATGTCTTACTGATACTCCTTAAGTAGCCCCACCTCCACCTTACACAGGTGTCCTGGGGCATGGATTAAAGACTTCCTGTTACCTTTAATAGACGTGCAGAGAAACCACATACGAGAAAACCCCACAAGAAGGAAAAAGAAAGGGAAATAAGGGGAAAGGGGAAAAAGAAGAAATATGAGAGACTAAATAAATATAAAACAATATATAAACAATATGTGTGTCACATATATATAGAAGCAACAGGTGGCACAACCACATATTAAAATGATGGTGTGGGTGGGCGGCAGAAAATAGTAGGAAACAAGTAATAAACATCATAAATTCTCTATCTACAAGAACGATCAAAATATAACCAGTTTCCAACCACCCAGTTACAACATTGGATACACCAACGACACTATAAAATGTATAGTTACCCAAGGTTCCAATTCTCCACCCAGGAAGGATGGAGAAAAAAATTTGTGTGTGTATATATATATATATATATATATATATATATATATATATATATATATATATATATATATATTCAAAAATAAATATAAGGATGTAAGTATATGGTCATATATGATCTATATACAAAAGATGGGCAAGACAATGCCGGCTGCAGCCGGGGAGAGCTGTGTACCAACTATTCATAAAAGTGGCTCACATCCCACTCGAAGTTTAACCCATGTGGGATGCGAGTCTTGGAGATGGAAAATCCAGAACAATTCCGGCAAAGGAGCCGGAAAATGTCACCTTGTCTCTTTGGAGCCTTGATTTTGTCAATCACCTGTACACGCATGGCTGATGTATCGGCGTCATGGCACATATTAAAGTGTTTTGCTACATAGTTACATAGTAGGTGAGGTCAAAAAAAGACAAGTCCATCACGTCCAACCTATGTGTGTGATTATATGTCAGTATTACATTGTATATCCCTGTATGTTGCGGTCGTTCAGGTGCTTATCTAATAGTTTCTTGAAACTATGGATGCCCCCCGCTGAGACCACCACCTGTGCTACATTAGTCGATTGATTTTTCTCCACACTATATAGGTGCTCATAGAAGCGATCACGAAGACGCCGATTGGTTCTGCCAACATATTGTATGTGACATAAGCCACAGGTGATCAAATATACTACGTAACTGGTATTGCAGTTATAAAAGGAGCCAATATCATATTGCTTATGGGTCATAGTTGAACATAATTTATTACCCCAACATAATGTGGCAGCAGCAAAAACATCCTGTGTTGCCACATTTAAAGTTCCCCTTAAAACGCAGCCATGATACAGATTCCATTGTGTCCCTATTGAAGAAACTGGAGGGATAGAGAGCTACCCAATGTAGCGGCCCTCAAAGCACTATGTTAATCCCTCCCTGTAGAATGCTTGCACAAATCTCATCCGAGTATAGAATGGGCAAATGTCTATGGATAATGTTCTTCACCTCTCAGAATTCAACACTGTATGGAGTAGAAAGGGTTAGTTTATTATGATGTGAATTATCACCACGTACCCTTTTCTTTAGAAGATCCGCCCTGTCCATGCTTTTAGCAATACCCAAAGCTCTATTGATCATCCATTTTGGATAACCCCTTTCCAAAAAACTTTGGTATAGGGAGACCGCTTCCCGTTCAAACTGTTGGTCATCACTGCAGATTCACCTGACCTGCAGGAACTGACCCACAGGGATACCTTTAATGGTATGCCCCGGGTGTCCAGACTGGGAAAGTAATAGAGAGTTGCCCGACAGTGGTTTCCTATATAGAGTTGAGTTAACTTCCAGGTTAGCTCCCATCAGGCAAATGTCTAAAAAATGTACTTCTCTATCGTTAGCATGGCAAGTGAAAGCAAGATTTTTGTTGTTACAATTCAAATACTCAAGTCTTCAATATACCTCAGGTATATCTTAATTGATGACCTAAAGGGGTCCCCCCCCCCCCCCCAATGTGCAGGACCGCTTCCACCAACCCATATAAAGATTGGATAGGGAGGGCAAAAACTTAGCCCCCGTCGCTGCCCCGCATCTCTGGAGGTAGAACCCCCCCCGTCAAATGTGAAATAATTATGGGACAATAGGTACTCCAAGACTTCCAAAATATATCCCCGCTGTTCTACAGGTAAATTAGTGGAGGTCTCCAAATAAAAGAAAGCAGACACTATTGCAAGGTCATGGGGTATGGAGGAATATAGACTTGTGACATTACAAGTGACCCACGAGAAATTACTGTCCCATTTGAGATCTTTCAGAATATTAAGGAGATGGTTTGTATCTTTCAAATAGCCAGGGAGTTGCTGGACTAAAGGCTGTAACTGTCTGTCCAGCCACTGCCCCCAGCTTCTCATTTAGGGAATTGTTGCCTGAACTTATTCTCTCTGGAGAAGAGACGCTTGAGGGGGGATATGATTTCAGTTTATAAATACCGTACTGGTGACCCCACAATAGGGATAAAACTTTTTTGCGGAAGGGAGTTTAACAAGACATGTGGCGTGTTTAATCTACAACTGCCATGTTGCTGCACATGTGATCAGTTATGACACCAGCCATCGGATGGTTTGAGAGTTTGGTTAAGAGCACAACCAATGGGAGTGTTACATTTCCAGCATGTGCCAGAAATTAAACTGTTTTATGGATGGATTCACTTCTACTTTAACTTCTCAGCTTCATTTTGGCCAAAGACACCCACTCTAACCCCTCTACCAATCAACCCAGCGAGGACACTCTATACCATTTTGTGGAGTCTCCTCTAAGTTTGATGTAGGTACGATCATCTGATAGTTGGCAGATATCTTCCTCCCTATATAAACCTACATCCATAACAACTATGAGTCCCCCTTTGTCAGAATTGGGAATGACAAGGGAGTTGGCTCTTTAAAGACAGTCTCTCCTCTCTGGTCAAAATATCCGGCCACTCTGTTGTGTCCCCCCCCACCCCCACCGTTCAACAGGTCTTTGGAACCTTGTCATCTCAGGAGTACAAGAATTGACTGGATAGAAATCTTATTTTGTTTTAAAGACAACTGGTCTGACGGTGCTTGCATCAGTCAAATACAGGCATCATCACCAGTACAGTGGGGGTGGGGAGTGGGGGGGGTGCTTCATTGGGAGACAACAAATCATCCAAGTCTCTAACAGCTCAGTGTTCCCTAAATGCAAAATCCTCCACATCCAGTCCTGTATTAGTTAACTCAGACTACTCAGGACTCTCCACATCACCTGCTGAAAAATTATGTTTTTTAATTGTGAGATTTCTAATATAGCGTCAAATAAGTTCAGGTGTCTCTGTGGGCAAAAATCAAGTCCTTTAGATAGTAGTGACATCTCACTATCTGTAAGGATCCTATTAGACAGATTCAAAACATTAAAACAGTCCTTCATAACTTGCGTGGTTGCCGACAAGATGGATCTGTTCTGCTCCTCGGTTTCTTCTCCTGCGCCCTCGCCGTGTCCTTTTGTATTTCTGTTGCGGCCCCTCTTGTGGGATTTGTGTCTCTGGACCTCGTTTTTTGCTGCCACTGAAGAAGTAGTGCCAGCCTGTGCTCCCCCAATGGCTGATCGTGAAGGTGATTGATCAAATTGGACGCTGCTTGGGTATCATCCCAGAACTCAGCTGCTGTGTTTGAAAAGCTAACATGTTTAATTGTCCTACTAGCAGACTGGGATATCCCGCTCTATTGGCGCCTCCGTTTCCAAATATACACATTGTTGGTGTCATAGTCAATCTTGTTTCACAACATTTTTTCTTTCTTACCAGAAATAATTTCCTTTTCCAGACAGTTTAGTTTCTCATTAAGACGTGAATCAAGGTTGGCAAACTGTGTAGCACTTTTCATCAGTTTGAAGGCTTGTCCAATAAAGGATCTTGGATATCAGTTGTGGTGTGCAGCCATTTCTTAATTTTCCTCCAAATATTGTGTCAGATGGTGATCAAACCTTGTGTTAGATCAGGGATCCTCAAACTACGGCCCTCCAGCTGTTGCAGAACTTCACATCCCATGAGGCATTGTAAAACTCTGACATTCACAGACATGACTAGGCATGATGGGAATTGTAGTTCCTGAACAACTGTAGGGCCGTAGTTTGAAGACCCCTGTGTTAGATGGTGTCAGAGCTTACACAAGGCTAGCTTCCTTCTCACATTGCTGCTTCCTGGCAATCAGGCCCAAGCACTTCATCTAGAAAGGATTTCAGATATTCCTCCATGCCCTGATGGACTGGATATGTACCAAGGGCTTGTACGGATTGACAGGGGAGTGCTGGCAAGGTGAGTAGAAGTCTTATTATATTTATTTACAGAACTAGTATAACAACCTACATCTGGCTAGACATAAGCCTCCTGTAATCATCTGAGCCAATTAGGGCTCTGTTGCTTACAGCAGGTGAGTGCAGGGAAATTACCTCATCAGTGTGCCGATACTACTTTGTCCATTCACAGGCAGTGGTGGGTTCTGAACAAGAATGTATTGCTTAAAGGAAACTCATTATAAGGAAGTTCAGGGTCAGAAATTGCTGGCCTCCCCTAACAAGGCTTGTTGTCTGATAATCATGCTGATTCAATGACTTTGGTACCCTCTAAATTGTTAATGTCAAATTTTGAGTATGCAGATCAAGAGATCTGTTGTCACTAAGCAATGGGAGCCCTGAGTTTCTCTCAAGTTTTGTGACATGCAGGACCTGGTTGTGTAATCTTTCTGGGGTTCCTGGCTCATGGGACTCGCAAAATGGAATTAAACATCCTTTAGTAGGTAAAACGCAGTGGGGGAATTCATAAAGTGTGTCTAAAGCAGGCCATAGATGATTCGATTTTCTTTCCTTTCACCACGGAAGGCAAGAAAATCGCTTGATTCCCCCATTAACACATTCAGTGTTGAATGGGGAATTCCTCTCGAGGTGCTTTTGTGTTCTGACAGCGGGGGTTGTGGGGACCCTTCCCAGCCAGCAGAGCACAATGATTAGGAAGTGGAGAAGGAGCTTCTAATGGGGCGTACACACGGTCGGATTTTTCGGCTATAAAAGTCCGACAGGCGCCGATGGACCAAATCCGGCGGATAATCCGATAGTGTGTGTGCATCCCCGGACTTTCAGCGCCCTTTTCCAGTCGCAAGTCTGACGGACTTTAGATTTGGAACTTGCTTCAAATCTTTACGTCGTAATTCCGCCGGACCCAGAAATCCGCTCGTCTGTATGCTAGTCTGACGGACAAAAACCCACGCTAGGGCAGCTATTGACTACTGGCTATCAACTTCCTTATTTTAGTCCGGTGTACGTCATCGCGTACGAATCCGTCGGACTTTTGTGTGATCGTATGTAGGCAAGTCCGTTCGTTAGAAAGTCCGCCAAAAGTCCGTTGAAGGTTTGTTGGATGGGCTGTCGGACTTTTGTAGCCGAAAAGTCCGACCGTGTGTACGCCCCATTAGTGCAGTATTAGGATCATTTATTAAGCCACCAAGATAAAATTCCCTTACAAGATGAAGATAAAAATGGGCTCATCTGACCATCACTTAAAGGGCTATGTTCCTGTCCCTGTGACTCCGAATCCTCTGGCTGAACAGCAGGGATGGGAGGGATGTGGTTCACTGACCACATCCCTCCTATCGCTGCTGGTCGGCCCTTTATGTGATGGTCAGATGAGCCTGTTTTTATCTTCATCTTGTAAGTGAATTTTATCTTGTTGGCTTAATAAAGGATCCTAATACTGCACTTAAAAGCGCCTTCTCCACTTCCTTATCTTTGCCAGCCTGAGTTTCTTCTACTCTTCAGAAGAGCTGCTTCAGTGTCCGTATATTACCCCCATGTCTTCCTGGATGCCATTACTCCTTCTACATTGAGGCTAGATCTCCTGGACAGAAGCACCCTATATGTTCCATGTACAGAGCACAATGATTACTCATAGCGGCTATAGCCATCGGAAGTAATCATATGTTAAAAAAATCTGACAGGCTGCTTGTACTCAAGTCGATCGATGGATTGACTTGGGTACAACCAGCCATTCCCATAGATTGATCTAATCTTGTCTGGTCTCTGCTGAACCGGCCGAGTTTGGATCCATCTGTGGAATTCTCTACAGTTAAAGTGTGACTATGGCCAAAATAAAAAATAACTTCTGTAATACAATCTGTCACTAGCATTACCCAAACAGTTATTTTCTGAGTTCCTCTTGTAATTTTCCTTTTCTTATTTTTCAACTACTTTTAACAGACCAATATGTCTAGCAAAAGTGGAAGTCAGAGTGTAGGGACAATCCATTTACCACTGACAGGGGTGCTTAAGATGGTCACATTTGTGCCCTTATCCCATAACTGTTTCTGTATTTGATTAAAAAATGGTTGGAGATAGGCCTCTTTCACACAGGCCGGATTTGGTTTTGCTCAGCAGAGGATCTGTCTGCTGATACCCTGCTGAGCTGAGCGGAGTGGCCAGATGACAGGTCTGTGTCTGCTCTGCTTATGCATAGTGGACATGGACACAGCTCGCTTTGCCCTATGAGCAGCCGGATGTACACGGACTGGCTGTCTGTTTTCACCCAACAGCCCTCTGATCCGGCCAGACGGAGGGGAACTGATCCCCTTCGTTTCTTTTTGTTTGCCGCATTGGACTGGACCCAGAGGTAGCTGGGTGTAAACGGACACAAGTCTGTTTACATCTGGCGCTCCATAGAAGAGAATGAAGGGTCTGTCTGAAAACCGAATAGCTGGACTTGAACTTGATCGAACCTCTCATGCAGGCCATAGGCTTTAATTAGTTGATCACCTATTAAATGTTCATCTAAATCTTCTAGTCCATATAAGACTACCCTCTCAAGACAGTATTTCTGTCTAAGGTTGACTCCATTGTTTTTTGGGTTTAATACTGCTTTAACTTATCCTTCGGAATCACTTTAATACTTATCCCTCACAGTATTTATCAGTCTTTTTTCCTGTGTCAAATCTGTCCTGTTTTCTGTCTGTCTATCCTTTTTATCCATCTGCTGTCAATCTGTGGCCTCTTGTACCACGAGTTTTCAGAAAAGGAGGTGGGTAATGGCAGTGCTGCACATGTGCAGATGTGAGACTCATGGCTCGGAGTAGCTGCTCGTGTTTCTTCCAGGAGTTCCTGTTGCTTTTTGACATCCTTTAGCATTGCTTGGACAGCATTCAGACTGTACACGTGCTGCCCTGCAGAGCAGAGACCCAGATAACCTAAACAGCTGTTTTTTTAGCTGTGACAGCGACTATTTGCAGAATGTCTCCATTTGAAAGGGCAAAAATGATCTGTAGAGAAAATGCATGGTGTTTAGAGACACTGGTATTCCTTGTAACTTGTATGATTTGTGTATTCACTCTGTGAAGAAATTCTGCAAGCGAAGCTCGTTAGCCTTCGTGGAGAATGTCACACAGTCAGCTTGTTTCCTGTCTTGAAAACAGTATTATGACAGATACCTGAGCAACAGGAATAAACATAGCAGTAACCTGATGGTTGGTTCTGGAGGCCTTGATCTGCCTGCTACATAATTAGAAGCCATCAGCTCATAAATAGGGGTGCAAGTCCCATCTAAGCATGCATGTTCTTGCACTGAGTACGGAATTTGCAGACACACCGATGCTGGCCTATTCTTGAAAAAGGAAACTGCACCTGGCTGCTCCCCCTGGTTAGTCGGCTGGGAATGACTGCTGGTAACATTTGCAGTAATATAGTGCCTGTAGGGGAAAATAGAATGGCTTTCGGGTATTGGTAAAGTGGTAGTAAACTCTGTTCTACCCCTTGTACCCACAGGCAAGCCAATAGTAAGGCTTACCTGTAGGTACTATGAATATCTTCTAAACGTGCAGAGTTTAGGAGATATTCAGAGTGCATGCAGCTGGTGACGTTACTGGCTCATGCACTCTGAAGGTCCAGCATACAGTGCCAGACCTTCAGAGCCTGTGCCGTAAACGGCGGCTCCTGCATGCGCGGGAGTGACCCCGGCTACTCATGTAGCCAGAGACCGTAAACCTGGAAGAAAGACAAGGGGAAGATGTCAGGGGATTTTTTAACCACTTGCTTACTGGGCACTTAAACCCCCCTCCTGCCCAGGCCAATTCTCAGCTTTCAGCGCTCTTGCACTTTCAACAAGAATTGCGCGGTCATGCTACACTGTACCCAAATGAAATTTTAATTTTTTTTTCCCATAAATAGAGCTTTCTTTTGGTGGTATTTAATCACAGCTGGGATTTTTATTTTTTGCTAAACAAACTAAAGATGGAAAATTTTGAAAAAAAAAATCATGTTTCATAGTTTGTTATAAAATTTTGCAAACAGGTAATTTTTTTCCTTCATTGATATGCACTGATGAGGCTGCACTGATGGGCACGGATAGGCACAGTTAAGGCGGCACTGATAGGCGCAGATAAGGTGGCACTGATAGGTGACAGATAAGGCGGTACTGATGGGCACAGATAAGGCGGCACTGATGGGTGGCACTGATGGGTGACACGAATGGGTGGCACTGATAGGTACCACTGATGGGGGGCACTGATAGTTACCACTGATGGGGGGCACTGATAGTTACCACTGATGGGGGGCACTGATAGGTACCACTGATGAGGGGCACTGATAGGTACCACTGATGGGGGGGGAAGTGATGAATGGCACTGATGGGCACTGATAGGTGGCACTGATGTGCAGCACTGTTGTTGTGGCACTGATTGTGGGAAATAAAACAGAATCTGTTGCGCTTAATAAAACATATAGTAGAAGCTGCTGACACAAAAATTGCTGGATACAATTGAAGAGATATCAATAGGAATGGTGCAGCGCTAAAAAATATTAATGTAAAAATGTCCCAATAAGAACCAAAATAAATATGGTCAAATAAAAGTCCTCTCCGTCAGGAAGAAATAATACTCTAATCAGCGACGTCCATATTGAAAGGAGACACAGAAGAGAGATGAAAACACCGTCACCAACACCCAAACAAACTGACCCTTGATTGTTGATTATTTGTGGGCACTGATGGGTGGCACTGTGGGCACTGATGGGTGGCACTGGTAGGCGGCACTGCTGCCTATTGCTAGGTGTCACTGGCTGAGGGGAAACAGGTGGGCACTGATGATCGCCGTGATCGGGACTGATGTCCCTCTCGTGGCCGCCGATGATCAGCTTTTTTTCCTCCTCACGCTGTCAACGCGAGGAGAAATAATAGCCGATTACCGGCTCTGTTGACATCACATGATCAGCTGTCATTGGCTGACAGCTGATCATGTGGAAAGGGGTCAGGATCGACCCCTTACTCCGATCTGTGATCAGGCAGGTCTCATAGACTCGCTGATCACAGAGCGCGCCGCGCACATCCTGCAGGGGGCGCGCAGGCCACTCATGCACGGGACTACGTCAATAGACGTAGTCCCGGCAAAGCAGGTCCGTGCTGCAGCCGTCATTCGGCTATAGCGCGGATCTCTAGTGGTTAAACAGTGTTTTACTACTGCTTTAAAGCGGAGCTTCAGTCATTTTTGTGTTTATTATTCTTTTGTGTTTAGTAAGAGTGTTTATTAAAAGTCAGTAGGCTCAAAAAGTGTACCTGCTGACTTTTAATAAACACACACTCACCTGTTCCTAGATTTAGCGATGTGGTCACCCAAACTGTCACTTGCCTCCCTCTCCTCTCTCCTGCGCCAGCATTTCAAATGTGGACACCTGACTGTGACAGCTTGCAGCTTCACAGCCCGGTGCGCATTCGCGAGTCGCGCTGCGCCTACTGAATGGTCTTGGTAGTCTTTAGGGACCTGTGACGTGTCCCAGGAGACTGCACGAAGGGAGGGGGAGAGCCTAGGTGATTCAAGTGGAAGTGGGAGCAAGTACCCGTCAAAACTAGGTACCCCCCCCCCAAAAAAAAAAAAACTGCTTGCTAAATGTGGCAGGGGTGGGGAGTGCTTAAAGGGGAACATACCCTTTTGGGTGGAGCTCCGCTTTAACTTTTTTAACTTTTTTCCCCCCAGCTTATCAACTGCTGATTCATATGAGTTTTAAAAAGTTATTTCCATAAGGAAAAACAAAAGCACAACATGGCCCAAGAGGTCAATCTGGATTAATTCCGCAAGAAGATATTCTTCATCTATGTTTCCCTAAATCCAACAGTTTTTCCTCTTCTGTGTCTCATAACATGTTTTGGTCTAGAAACATAGATGTCCTATAGTGTGGTGCCGGCCATCTTGGTACAGGAGCAGAGCTTTGCTTCTTTTTATCAGAGCTTGCTACCTAATGACTGGTGATCGAATAACTGGTGATTTGAGAAATATTTTAGAAGGGACAGGAGAGGTGAAGAAAGCAGAAATCCACAGAGTGAATGTGGCATAAGCAGGGAGATCCTTGCAATGTAGGTCCTCAGGTACAGCTTCCTATCCAACAAGGACAACAGTGAGCAGCATAGTATAGTGACATTACAGTACCCTAGATGATCTCACACTGCAGATATACAGCTATGGGGCTCAATGAACAGTCACTTATCAGGAGAAATTCCAGGTAAAATGTACATTTTTCAGAGTATTGCATAGAAAAGCTGCACTTTTTGGGTATAGGTCCACGCAGGCTGCAAGCTTGGTCTCTTAGCAGAGAGGACCAAGGAAACTGCGCTGGTTTTTAGTGAGCTACCTAGAACACGCATCAGGATAAGTACCCCACTATATAGTCACAGGTATTTAGTGTAGTAAAGAATTTGTTATTCCCGTGAAATACTTAATATGTGTTAATGTAGCGTAATGTGCTTGTCAGCGAGGGCTGTAGTGATTTGCTGAGGCCTCTGGAGGAGCAATACCCAGCTCTAAGGTTTCTTGAGAGGGTACAAATATTAATAGCATCCAGTAAATCTCCCCTTCTTGTATCTCTTACAACTTCAAGGGTATCCAGTAGATCAGAGAGAAAATTACTTCACGAAATGCGGCTGACACTCTGAGTTTTCACAGAGCGGCGTTAAGGAGTTGATGATGTCTACAATGTTAGATGAAGAGACTCGACAATTGCATTTTTTAAAGTGCGTGAAAAGTCAACTCGCCAAGCTTTTTATTCGATATTGACGCTGGGTAGGGGCCTGTACATTCCATGGTGCTAATACTCAACTTTAAAGGAGAATTCTATCTTTAAAAAGTGATGTAACCAAAATAACTGTCATTTAAGCCATTTTAAAGTTTAATGCGATCAATAGTAACCTTTCATTTTCTTTCTGCAGCCAACTATGATTTTTTTTTTTTATTGTTGCAAAAAACATTTGAAATGTCTTACCCTTTCAGTCCTGGCAGCAGGATGCAATTTATAGACAAGACTTCTCAAAATTCTAAGTTCCCCTGCTCATGCCATTGGTTTTCTGTTTTTTTTTTTAAGTCTACAGAGAGCGGAAAATAAAATTGCAGACATTCTCAGAGTGTCCTTCTATTTTATTAATCTTGATTTGTCCGGATTGTTGGTGCACATCAAGGGGAATGCCATCGAGAGCAGTGTACAGCACTAGAAACAAAAACAAGAAACTGATAAAACCCAAAGGTGGTCAGCACACAACGTTCAACTCAGTGAGAACAAAGTATATCAAACTCACTTTAACCTGACATATATGATATGCAATATGCAATACTATATAGAAAGCCAATATGAGGTAATATACAATACATCCAAAAAATAAAATACAGTATATAAAATGCAAGTGGGTATCCCAAAAAACTAGACATTTTGTATATTATTGACACTAAACTAGGTTTGCTGCTGCATGCTATGGAGGGGGGACTCCATCTGTGTAAACAAAGTAGAGGGAGAGAGCGGAACACAGCACAAAAAGTGTGCTATCATCAATAAAATACTTTATTAGAAAGAAAACATCATTGGTGGAGGAACATGAGAAACAGCTGGGAAGATGACATTGGGTCAGGTATGGTTAGACTTTTCATGAACTGTACCAGGCGAGATTACTGTTTTTAGAGCTGGGTCCTTCTGGAACTTTACCCATAACAACTCGATTAAAATAATGTTTTTCTTGCAAGGAACATGCATTCCACATTAATTATCAAAATTGCCTCCAGCATTGTTACAGTATCTTCATGAATGAATGAATGAATGAATGAGTGACTTGTATAGCGCTACCTATGCGAACTGAATTGCCTCAGGACGCTTTTTGCTGCCGGTGTCCATCTGCAGTATAGCGCGGTCCATGCCCCATGGGGTCCTGACACGCTTACAAACACATACACATACAACATACACATATTTGGCCAATTTTTAATTAATTCTAATTAACCTACCAGCATGTCTTTGGAGTTCTTGTTGGAGGCCATTTTGCTGAAGCCCAGAGCCTCTGAACAGCAGTAAATCTTTAGGCTGTCAGCAGATCGGCCTCTACAAATTCAGCAGTGCCTAAAAATAAAGAGCAACTGAGCATGTGCAGAGTAGGGTGGGACAGCGTATCACTGAATTTGAAGCAGTGTAGGCACTTTAAAAATAAGTGGATGTAAACCCTCACATATACTCAGTGAAGTGAATAGCCTCAGCTGATACACAAAGATGAAACAAATGTTCCTACATGGGTTTTACTTGTTTATCTGCAGTCCTCTCTTCTTTACACCCCAGAAAAGTGTTAACATTTTTCTTCATCTGTCAGGAGCACAGAGGAGGGGGCGGAGAGACTGCAGTGTGTGAGAGCCAATTGGAGGAAAGCATACCTCCCAACATTTTTAGATGGGAATGAGGGACAGCTACTTGCAAACGTATGTAGACATAGGACACCCCCCCCCCGTCACACCCCCTTAAAGGAGAAATAACCCAAAAAAAGGTTAATTAACTCCACAATGACTTTTTTTTGCCACTCCTGTTCCTTTATATTGGCTTTTAACATTTACAAATGCAGCAATTTTGAATTTAGATGAAAGGTTTAGCGCTGGGAAACACTTATTGAAAGATAAAAAGTGCATTTTATATACAACTATATGGATCAGACCAAATGAGGGGGAAAGAGGGGGAAAGAGGGACAGGAGCTATGGGAAAGGAACACTCCCCCCCCCCCCCCCCACAAATGTTTCTCATGTGTCGTAAAAACTTCTCAGAAGTGCTGATAACAGGGGAAGGAAGCACCAGAGAGAAAGACACTTAGAGCTTTGGAGAGAGATAAGTAAACACTACAGATATGTGCTTTGCTCAGATTCCGTGACTGAGGTTTACAACCACTTTCATGTTTTACATTGCTATACCTGCGAAAGGGGCCAGCCTGACGTGAACCTAGTTTTCTGACTTCAGTTCCACTTTATTGACAAATTTTCCCAGAAGAGCTACAGTGTTGAGTCCATTGAGATGGCTTTTGAGATATGAGATTGTATATATAGACGGATTATCCATTATCCTGTGGATTCCACAGACACACACAGGTTGAGGCTATTGAGGGTCCCAATTTTTTCTACTAGGTTCAACTCCAGTTACTGCTCTGTCTGGAGGGTCTTGGATAAATGTTGACTTATCCTTCAATGTGGCCAGAAACTGGCCACCAGGATCTCCGATCGTCCTCGAGTGTTTTTTTTTTAGAAAAGCCAGGAATATAAAATACATTATAGCCCCTAGTAATCTAACCAAGGCCAGGCCCAGTCTTGACAGGATAATTTGTTTCTAATAAAGCAAATTGATGACACTACAGCACTAGGACTGATCATGTGATTATAGGAGGAAGAAAATGCAGTGGATGAAGTTTGCCTACATCCTTGCAATGTATACGGTTGACACAGTGATTTTTTTTTTTGTAACTATCTCAAAAAAACACCGCAAATCTACTTTTAGTAAAAGCCTTTTGAAGCATTTAGATGCCCATAGACTAAAGAGGGTGGTCTGATGTGTGTGTATGATCAGACCTCCCCTAATTTGGCCATACACTGAGCAAATTTCAGCTAGTTCCTAATTGAACCGGCCAGAATTTGATGTTGCCCTGTTGGGAACCTTCCTCCCGAGATCCTTTGATTGATAAAACAGAGTCGCTGGGTGGAAAATTGTTGGCCGAACAGCACCTGCATCCAATCGAAATGCAGGCAGTTTGCTTATTCTGACAATAGAAACAGCAGGAGATTTGTTCATACTGTATACACTGTTTAGCATGGATGGAGAAATCTGTGGATGTATGGCCAGCTGTAGCCATGCAGCATTCATCATCAAAAACAAATTAACGTTCCCATATTTATTTATTGACTTGTTACCTTTAACATTTTTCCCTGTGGAGGGGTGTCGTAATTTGACAAGGGATGCCCATACTTTTGCCTAGGACCCTAGCTGTTTTGTGATTCCCTGTCTCCTTAAGGATGGCGTCCAAGCTGACAGTGAGGGAGAAGAGAGCACACTCTGTCATCTCTTGAATTTCATATGGCTTGCAGATAAAAGGAGAATCTCTGGCACCTCGCTTTCTTCCAGCCTGCTAACCTTTATGGCTCCAGTCTATTCCTTTCAAGACATACTTGTGATCTTATCCTAGCTATGCACCAGGCCTCTAGACTTACTGCTCAGTAGAAATGGCTGATTCTATTTATGCCCCAAGCACACTTTATTATTAGGCTTCTCTTATATGTGAACGTTTAGGTTGTGCGTTCAGCTAAAGCATCTGCTGGGGAAAGCGTTCTCGGGGGATAAGACCAGTCTATTTCCTCTAGATTTCTGCCAAGCCATTTTGGGCAGTTTAGAGAGTATTTGGGCAAATTCAGAGTCCCAGTTAGAAGCACTGTGAAGGAAATCTCTGCTCACCCTCTTTGTTACATTTATAAAACCTCATTAATGCAAACAGGTCATGGGTTGCCATTGCTAAAAAATGCAAATTGTCTGGCTGTCATGTAGATCCAGTGACTTCAGACCTTCTTGAGTCACAAACCTGGAATGGTGATGCAGATCAGGACTGTATTCACTTGCTGCCTACCTACCCCAGCATTGTGTCTCAAAGTGTTAGGACCCATTCACTCTTATGCAGAGATTTTTTTTCTCATTGAATTGGTGCAGGAACCCACCCCCCTTCTGAGTCACTACTTGTCTCTACCCCCCACCCCCCCTTCTGAGTCACTACTTGTCTCTGCCCCCCCCACCCCCTTCTGTGTCACTTCTTGTCTCTGAACCCCCCACCCACCTCCTTCTAAATCACTACTTGTCTCCGCCCCCCTACACCCTTCTGAGTCACTTCTTGTCTCTGCCCCCCACCGCCTTCTGTGTCACTACTTGTCTCTGCCCCCCACCCCCTTCTGAGTGGCTACTTGTCTCTGCCCCCCCACCCCCTTCTGAGTGGCTACTTGTCTCTGCCCCCCCACCCCCTTCTGAGTGGCTACTTGTCTCTGCCCCCCCACCCCCTTCTGAGTGGCTACTTGTCTCTGCCCCCCCACCCCCTTCTGAGTCACTACTTGTCTCTGCCCCCCCCACCCCCTTCTGAGTCACTACTTGTCTCTGCCCCCCCACCTCCTTCTGAGTCACTACTTGTCTCTGCCCCCCCTTCTGAGTCACTACTTGTCTCTGCCCCCCCACCCCCTTATGAGTTACTACTTGTCTCTGCCCCCCCTTCTGAGTCACTACTTGTCTCTGCCCCCCCTTCTGAGTCACTACTTGTCTCTGCCCCCCACCCCCTTCTGAGTTACTACTTGTCTCTGCCCCCTCCCCCACCCCCTTCTAAGTCACTACTTGTCTCTGCCCCCCCAACCCCTTCTGAATCACTACTTGTCTCTGCCCCACCCACGTCTGAGCAACTTTCCTTGGTTCCACCCCCTAGCCACCTAGTACCGCCCCTTTTAGAGACTACAGAACCAAGTATCATTTAGTGGTAATTTTGTATGGAATTTGTTAATAATAACAAGAATAGTTCCCCCGCCAGCAACAATAGACCTCCCCAGCAACTATAGACTGCCACACAAAAATAAATGCCTTCCAACAACAATAGATAGGCCCCTAATGTCAGAGAGCCATGCTTATTCTTCTTATGTCAGCTTTCCAATGTATAATGTGTTGTTTCTTTTGTGTTATCAGCATTTTCAAAAACTTGGATTGTTTCTGTCGATGACTGTAAATTGATGGGTTTTTTTTGTTTTTTTTTCTTGTAGGTACTATTATTTTGCATCACTGCTGCCCTGTACATGTTCTTTTTCAGGTAAGTTCAGTCACATCATTTTACTATATGTTAGTCATTCAGAATGCCAAACTTCAAGAACTGGTGGACAGAATAGTCTATCAATACTGTGCTGTATGCAGCACTTCTACCCATCAGCACAAGCTGTCACTCTCAATATATGGTATATGTAAAGCCAGTACATTTTTGAGTGTGGAATGTAATATCCTTATTAGATTTTGTTTGCCCTTGGGTAGAATTCCCCTCACTTCCTGTCCTGGAGACACAACAGGAACTGAGAGAAATGACTGTGTTGAAAAAAAAAAAAAAAAACTAACAGATTCCTCCATCCACACAAATGAGATAGATGGAGGAATCCCCATCCACCGGGGATTTCTATCAGGAGCCCTGGGTATATCTCCCCACCAGGGACCCAGCCATCAATAAAAAGGGCTTTCTAACCCTTCTTAAACTTTGTTCTAAAAACAATGTTTTGTCTTTATATACACTTTAATTATAAGCAAGGGGAACAGCTTGCCTCGGCTTTTCATTTTACGGTGCTCAGGAACATTTCAGTCTGGTCATAGGATACCTGTTTCAGTCAGTTTTTCATATTCGTTTGCTTGGATTACACTGCACATGGCAGAGTTCTAATCTGATATGGTCATCAGAATCTGACCCAATCAAATGGCGTATCAGGCGGATCAAAAAAAGGTTTTTATCAATTCAGGCTGCAAAGTGTTGATTAGATTTATAACAACTCTCTCAAGTTCACATCCTTTGTACTATGCTGGCTTATGACTAGGGTGCCCAGAACAAGGACTTTTAGGGGCCGTTCACCCTAGAATGCAATGTGGGAAAGCCGCGTTCCCATTCGGCTTCCCACACTGCATTCCAATCGCACTGCTCTTGTGATGTGCTGCGGGGGATCAGTGCAAAGTTAATGACACCCCAAATGCAGGTCGCAATCGCAGTGCATTTGCCCACACCAGACTGCACCAATTGCATGGCACAAAAGTACCATGCAATGCTGTTGCCGCGTGTTTCAAAAAAGTAGTGCATGCACTACTTTTGGTGCCGTGCGATTTCAGCCCATTCAAAATGATAGGACTGAAATCACACTGCATAGAACTGCATGTGAATGGCACAGGATCCACACAGCATTCCTGTGCGACTCACATGCAGTTCCTACTGTGAATGAGCCCATACTGGTCCCTCTCTCCTGCAGGCTTCCCCCCCCCCCCCCATGTGACCAGCAGTCATATCCTCTTCTCCCCGATGCTCTGGCAGTCACAGGCACTGTGATGTCATCAGGTACAATGCAGAACCAACATCCCTGCATTGTACGTGAGGGAGCTGAGGGACCATCCACAGAATGGAGAGAGAAGATTTGAGCGCTGGCTACTGGGGGAGCGGTGGATTAGGTAAGTGAAAGTCCTTGTTTCGGGTTTCCCTAGACAAAAACAAGCATTTAATCTTTGTAGTGCTGGGGGGGGTGTTGTGTTATTTCCCCCGGAAGTTTGGCTTTATTTTTACTTGCTTAAATGAACTTTACAGAATATGAGAAGCCTGTTTTCTCCAGTCCAGGAAAAGTTGTTATCCTAGAGAATTTCCCACGTTCGTATAAATATTATGGGGAGATAGGATCTCGGTGCACATGCAGGCTGGTGAAAGTACAGTCACAGAGGACAGCATTGACACGGCTCCGGTTGAACACATTTCTCTCCACCATCCTGAGCTTCCAGCACCGAAGATCCAGTTTCACGTGCGTGCCTTGTAGAGAAGCAGGAAGGTGTTTACCTGCAAGGTGAGCCCGGCAGTCATGGGAGATGCTTTTAAAGTCTAAAATTTCAGGCGCCTTTATCAAAAGCCATCCCCAGAGGAAGAAAAATTGAATCTCCTCCCTTTGTGTAGTTTCCGAGTGTCAATCAGAGAAGCCCTTTGTCCCGGACAGGAATTGATGTGACCTGACTATTTATCATGGTCCTGTCATCCTAGAATAGCTGGATAATAGAAGGAAGAAACAGCGCCTCATTCTCAGGCCCCCCCCCCGGACATTACATAGCCGGTGGTATTGTGAAGTGGCCGTGGCCCCCATCTGCCCCGAGAAGCTTTCTGCGGCCTCGCCGTCCGTAACAATATAGCTTATTACGCGTACGGCTCTGAGCTCTTACCAGACTCGGCTGATATTACAGGTCGTATTCTGGGAAAGCAATTGAGCTTCACAGATTCTGTTTCCTCCATTGATTTAGGAACAAAAGCTTTAGAGATGATAGCAGAGAGCTTATTTCCTGTGCAGTTTCTTCTCCAGAAACACCTATGCCTTCATACTGCAGAGTGTTTTATCAATTCAAACTTTATCTGTGAAATATGGACTATTGCCTCAATTAGTTACCTATAAGGATAGTGGCGAGTACCATCACCCTTTGTCTTAGGATACGGCACTGTGAATTTTATTTTATTTATTTTTTTCAGGTACTTATATAGCGCCGTCTATTTACACAGCGCTTTACATATACATTGTACATTCACATCAGTCTCTACCCTCAAGGAGCTTACAACCTAAGGTCCCTAACACACATTCATACATATACTAGGGCCAATTTAGACAAGATCCGATTAACCTACCAGCATGTCTTTGGAGTGTGGGAGGAAACTGGAGTACCCGGAGGAAACCCACGCAGACACAGGGAGAACATGCAAACTCCAGGCAGATGGTGTCGTGGTCGGGATTCGAACCAGCGGCCCTTTTTGCTGCTAGGTGAAAGTGCTAACCACTACACCACTGTGCTGTCCATATACCTACTTTGGCCTAATCCTTGGGTACCGAGATAGTCCTCAACTTTCACAGTGTCGCGGGGCAAGTTTGGAGTAGCCCCCGGCACACCCTCTTTCCAATATTCAAACTTTATCTGGTCTTTCCATAAACTACATTCGGGATGCATTTTATTGAAATGCATTTTTCTCACCACCTTCCCTGAACCTCTTGTCTATATATTTTCTATGAACCCTGTTAGCAGGGGCGGCCCGTCCATTAAGGGCGCACGGGCGCTGCCCCCCTCCCATTCATCACCGCCTCCCCTACCCATGCATCCGGCCCCTTTCAGGACACCGGCGCATAGATTCAAATGCGGTGGGGGCTGTTTTTTTGAAGCACCGATTAGACCCAGAGGCTCTAATGGGCTTCAATATAGGGTGGGCTCGGGTCGCAGAGACTGATAGGTAAATTTAGTAAATTGCTCGTTAGGGGAGTTAGATTTGCCTCTGTTCCAGCTTGGCTGACGTTGTGTGTGGTTCCACACTGAGCCGGTGGGTGTCACCGTTACCATTGGCTAGTGTTGGAAGGGCAACGTGTCGAAGAGTATGGGTGCTCCTCTGTCCCGGGGACAACTCGGTGGAGGTGGTCCTCCGAGTTGCATTCTGGGAGAGGGTATTTATGGGTCAGACGCCATGTTTTGGGGTTCGTTTTTCATCCACCTGCTGGCCCTCCTGGCCGACAGGTATGCGTTAGAGTGCTACCTCGTGGTCCTCCGTTCCGGAGGCCCGCGCCGCTGCGGTGCGTGGGTGGGCCCAGAAGCATGTCTGGGGCCTACCACAGCAGCCGAGGAATGGTCCTGAGCTGTCTATCCAGAGTGAAGAAGCTGGATAACCGAGAAGATTCCAGGGGAGGACCCATCATGGAAGGATCATGCAGAGTGCTGGTCTGGAGAGGGGCCTGGTGACTCGGTTGGAGGACGTATCCTAAAGTAGTTCTACAGCATAGTACTGCTGGGTTGGCTTAGGGGTCCAAGTACTATGTCTGACATTCACCGCAAAGTTTAATACATCCTGTGGCAGAGGATTGTACGGATTTATTTCAAGCAAGTCTGTGGCAGAGACTTTTGTTCGTGCTGCGTACTGGCTGCTAGGCAAGTGAGAGAGGCCTATCCAGGCGAGCAAAGATTGTGTCCCACAAGGGGATCACATCCGATTACAATATTCAACTTTAAAGGACGTTCTCAAGAATCCTAAAGAAAGGTATTTGAGCTTCCCTGTAGCTTCCCTCCTGAATCTTTCATGCTACTTCCTTCGTTACTTGGTTCAATAAAGCATTGAAAACGTACTCAAGTGTTTGGTACTTTTATCGTCCAGAGGTAAACTCAACGGAACCCTAGACTCGGTGCCGGTGAAGCAGGGGTGTCGAAAGTGAAGGTAACAAGCCCGCTTAAACCAGCAGCTCCGCCGACAGTTATTGCTACATATAGTTTTTTTTTTTTTCTAAATTGTCGGTATTTTTTGTCTATAGCGCAAAACATAAAAACCGCAGAGGTGATCAAATACCACCAAAAGAAAGTTCTATTTGTGAGAGAAAAAAGGACACAAATTTTATTTGTGTACAGCATTGCACGATCACGCAATAGTCCATTAAAGTAATGCAGTGCCGTATCGCAAAAAAATGATCTGGTCATGAAAGGGGGGGGGGGGTAAATCTTGCGGAGTGGTTAAAAGAACAAGTTTCCTCGTGGGGTTTTTTTAGCAGCCAAGAATTTATTTAAAGATTTTTGATTTAAATGTTTTTATTGTATCAAAAAGCAATTTGATATTTGACAGTTACATGAGAATTATAAAAAATTGTGCTCTGGCATTCACATAAAAATGACAAAACCATCGATCAAGATAAAATTACATGTTGTATGAAATTTTAGTAAAATAGCATTTTATTGCCAAAAAATATTCTTCCGCATTGAACCTCTATGCGTTTCGACCCTTCTAATTGTGGTCTTCTTCAAGGGGGCATTTATTTCATAAATGCTTCGGGGTGTGCAGCACTATTATCTCACGTATAAGTTTTTTTTTCTCTTCCGAAAACCTGAAACTCCAATTTGAAAATTCCAGATGCCTCACAGCTCTGTGCATTTGGCCTACAGCGCTGCAATGTTACAGGACTGGAAGAGAAAAATCAGCACACAGGGGTTGTGTGAAACATGGGTGCTGCTACATATAATCCAAGCCATTGCATTTTCACAGCTCTTGTTTTGTGTCCAAAACGAGTTTAAGTTTTAAGCAGACTCCTGAGAGCGTCCATACTAATCTATGGGATTTCTGTGTTTCCATCTGGTGTGCTCAGCTCACAGAATGGTGTGCAGTGACAAGTTCCAGGTCTCTCCCACAGCTTTCTGTATATGTCATGCATGCAGTTGATAGGATGGGAAATTCATAGACTCGTTGTGTTTTGTTACTCAGCAACACTTTACTGTTTTATTTTACATACACCATATATACAGTATATACACGTAGTTAACTACATCTTTATTTGCTTTAGTTACTGTAACGGCACTTTCCAACATTCTAGGACTGTAAGGAGGTACAGATTTAAGCCCACATTCACACTGAGGGCTAGTATAAAATCGTGTGAGCTGAACGATTTCAAACTGGCATTTCAGTCCGAATTCGGGGGCGATTTGACAGACATCTGTGCTGGTTCATGCAGAGTTGTCTATTCAAACCGCCCCCCGAAGTCACCATAAGTTCTGAAGGAACTACTTTTGGAAATTGGTGCCGTGCCACCAAGTCGGCGTCAAACCGAATCGGACGGTGCCGTTGCCAGCAATAGGCGGCCATTTGACATGTCAAAACAGCCCGATGTGAATGTGGGCTACAGGAGAACTCCAGAAAGTGCTATTTAGATCTAAACTCTTCCTTCAGACCCCTTTCACACTGAAGGCACTTTACAGGTGTTTTATCCCCTGCCACCCTAGTGTTAAAGCCAGAGTGCTCTCACACTGGGGCGGTGCGCTTGCAGGATGGGAAAAAAGTCCTGCAAGCAGCATCTTTGGGGCGGCGCGGGAGCGGTGTATACACCACTCCTAAACCGCCCCTGCCATTGAAATTAATGGGCAGCGCCGCCAAAGCACCTGCAGAGTGATTTGACAGCGGTGCTTTTCGGGCACTTCTAGCCCCTTGATAACCCCTTCTTTGCGGTTAAAAGCGCCCCACTCCCGCCCGCACAGGAAGGTAAAGCGGCGCTCGTTTTTAGCTAGCACGGGGCGGTCTTCAGTGTGGAAAGGGGTCTTAACAAAATGCAACTGCAGAAGCAACAGCATGCGTTTTAATGAATAAGTATTTGACCCCTTCGCAAAACATGACTTTGTACCTGGTGGCAAATCCCTTTTTGGCAATCAGGTCAGACATTTCTTGTAGTTGGCCACCAGGTTTGCACACATCTCAGGAGGGATTTTGTCCCACTCCTCTTTGCAGATCCTCTCCAAGTCATTAAGGTTTTCGAGGCTGACATTTGGTAACTCGAATCTTCAGCTCCCTCCACATATTTTCTATGAGATTAAGGTCATAAAAAAAATGATACTCGGCTTATCCTTCATCCCATCCTGTGAGAAAGGGTTGCGATTGCCATGTTTATACTCAAAAAATTGCTTTAGCAAATACACAACCTGCTGCATCATTAAAAACACCCTGAATAAAGATGCTGAGGATGGCAAACTCTAATGATTTTCCTTGCCTAGAAAAGAAACAAACCATGCCAGGGGAAAAGCAGGTTTAGTTTTCCCTTGCATAATTAAAAGATGGTGTATTTGTGACACAATATTGACTGGATCCATTGATATTACCTGGCACGGTCACAGAGATTTTTTACAAGGTGTGACAATTTAATTCCCAGAATGCCCATGGCATAGCACTGTGCTGGCCATTCGCACTCAAGTCTGTTCTGACGTGTGTTACAACTTGCACTCGCCTGGGTCGCAGACCAGTTGGCTCAATCTTTACAGAGTGGTACTGTGTTTCCCCAAAAATAAGACAGTGTCCTATATTAATTTTGGCTACAAAAAAGACCCTAGGGCTTATTTTCAGGGGCTGTCTTATTAGTATCAGTATTTTGACATCATTTTAATCCCCCCAAAAAATCTTGGTTTAAGTACGTTTAGGATTATGTAGTCCGTTTTGTGGGAGGATCGTGCTGGTGTAGGGTCCAGTGTGTCTCCCTTTGTGGCTGTTTTATGAGAGGTACCTTTTTTTACAGCACCCCTGGGTGCTCATGTGACCTGCCTGAGCTCTTCTCTGCTCTGAGATCCCCACTGACGTCAGCCCGCTCCGAGCACTGCAGAGGGAGGGGCCACAGACGTCAGCCGGGAGAAGAGGGAAGAGCCGAGATCCCCGTTGACATCAGCCCGCTCTGAGCACTGAAGAGGGAGGGGCCACAGACGTCAGCTGGGAGGATAGGAGAAGACCTCCCGTGGGTCAGTGGCGGCTGTGGATGGGGTATTTTGCATGATAGTTGCAGGGTGGGGGGGGCACTGCACCTTATGTCAGTAAATAAACAAAAAACACCAAGAGCAATAATGTTCTAGCGTGACATATAAAATCAAATAAGTGTAAATCAAATGTATGTGAATGCACGTGCAATAAATTAAATAATGATAAAGATTGTTAGATTGACAATGATATCAAGCTGCTATCAATATTACAGTG
This sequence comes from Lithobates clamitans, assembly GCA_037952925.1. Taxonomy (NCBI): domain Eukaryota; kingdom Metazoa; phylum Chordata; class Amphibia; order Anura; family Ranidae; genus Lithobates; species Lithobates clamitans. The sequence goes on along the minus strand of JBBGZY010000680.1, from coordinate 4,241,308 downwards.
GTCAGAATCCCCTAAAAATTAAAACATATAACATAGATTGATGCGCTCTGATACAAAGTTCAATCAATGTGAGAAAAAAAAATTTTGTGCTAAAAAGCCAATGTGATCATAAAAATTGCTACCAAGTCGCTAAAAAATCGCAAATATATGAAAAAAATCGCAAATATATAAAACTGTGTCACTCCAGTTGTACAAGTCCACTGGAAGTTATATTAATGTGCGATATCTCCAAAGTGAAATAAGCAACAAATGTTCAAATTGTGTGTAGATATACTATAAATGCGTTTGCAAATAGCAAAAAAATGGTGATCAATCCAAATTAGTGCCAATAAATAAATAAATTAGATATATTCCCTGTGATAAGTGTTAAATCCTCCATAATAAAAAATATGCTTATAAAGGTGCAATATATATACAATTGATGGATATAAATAGATAAATAGTGCCGGTGAGTACGATTAAATATAGATGATTAAGTTCATGAGATGTAATAAGTAATAGGCGACAGTTCAATCCTCAGTAACCTGGGATATCTGGATTCCTGCAGTACTTATTTGTTCACACTCTAAGCTATTTCTTCCACAGCCACAATGAATGGTAATTTTCTCAGTATCAGGCGGTTTTATGTAAAATAAACAAAGAGAGAAAACATTGCGCAATATTGTTACAATAACAGTCCACAGGCAAAACAGCACAGTGATACACTCACGTGTGCCTGACTTGTTTTAGGCATGCAGATAAGCAGATCTCAGCTGGCTTATAAGGACGAGGCTTGCTATGCAAGCTGCTGCTGCTTGGTACAATGTATTCGGCAGACTGCGTCCTAGGCCCCTCCCACGCGTTGCGTCACTGACACGTGACTTTCTCAAGGCCTTTTATTGAATTGAACTGTCGCCTATTACTTATTACATCTCATGAACTTAATCATCTATATTTAATCGTACCTCACTGGCACTATTTAACTATTTATAGCATCAATTGTATAGATATTGCACCTTTATAAGCATATTTTTTTATTATGGAGGATTTAACACTTATCACAGGGAATATATCTAATTTATTTATTGGCACTAATTTGGATTGATCACCATTTTTTTGCTATTTGCAAATGCATTTATAGTATATCTACACACAATTTGAATATTTGTTGCTTATTTCACTTTGGAGATATCGCACATTAATATAACTTCCAGTGGACTTGTACAACTGGAGTGACACAGTTTTATATATTTGCGATTTTTTTCATATATTTGCGATTTTTTTATATATTTGCGATTTTTTAGCGACTTGGTAGCAATTTTTATGATCACATTGGCTTTTTAGCACAAAAATTTCTTTTCTCACATTGATTGAACTTTGTATCAGAGCGCATCAATCTATGTTATTTATACCTTATGCCAGTGTTGTCGTTTTTACAAAGCAGATTAAAAAATTTTTTATAAACTTTACTAGGGCTTATTTTTGTAGTATTAGTATTTGGTTGTAGCATCTGAATCCAAACCATATACACCTTCAACCAGAGGTAAAAGGACTCTATGAACTCCCTGCAGCTGGTCTTTTCTTAGGTACTGACTGGCCATGCCTTGCTCTGCACCATGTCTCAGAGGGAAGGATGCCTTCTTGATAGATGCCAGGCTCTTCTTCCACATGTCAGAGCCTCCCCCATGATAACTGGGATTTGATGACTTCCAGGATTAAGAAGCAGCAGAAGAGGTTTCCACACTGCACAGATCTAAAGAATCAACGAAGCAAAAGCAGAAAGATATCCTTGCACTGCAGGTCCTCAGGTACAGCTTCCTCTCCAGCAAGGAGAACTGCAAGCAGCACAGGTGTCCATAAGAGCCCATTCACAAGGGCTTAAAAGGAAAAATATATGTGAAACAAGAAAGTCCGAAGGAAACAAATCGTACACAATTTACTTGCTCCACCAGTGTCCCCGCAATCACAATTCATAGTGCTCCCACCACCAGTTGACACCAAGTGTTAAAGCCTCTTACCGGATCCTGTGGGCGATCATATATTATGGTCAAATGGGTATGTTACATCTACTTATGAAGGGAAACTTCAAAGCGCCAAACCTGATCCAGTCAGGGATGGTTCATCACCAGGATGAAAAATAAAAATAAAAAGCCCATAGTGTAACCCATAGAAAAACATTTATTCAAAAAATGACAAGTAAAACTTGCAAAGGGAATCACACTAAGCAAATCCTTGGGCAATAGGTTTAAAAAAAACTTGAATATAGCAATAAAAAACAGATACAATTGCTCTCCCAAAAAGCAGCAGGCTGTGTGGCTGCACCAAACTCAACCGCCGGTCAGCAAGCGTGCATGATGATGAAGGATCGTAGCCATGCCCAACTAGTTTCATCAAAGAGATGACGTAGTCGGGGGACTGGCATTCTAATGGTAACCATACACACACACATATTTCTCTTTTTCTCTTTTTGAGGGCTGAACTAGAGAAATCCTATCGATTCTCCCCAGCCAGCTGTTGTAATCAGACAGCTGCAGCATCCGTGGCTGTCAGAAGAATATTCAAACAGTGATTCTATCAATACTATTGTTTAGCTGACAATTTTCCACCCAGCTCCTTTGATTTTTCAGCTGAAATTTGTTGAGCCCAGGTGGTGCTGACAGGGCCACTCACGGCTTGAATATTGGCTGATTCAGCCAGACGCAGGTAAAATTCAAGACATGTATGACCAACTTATGCAAGACGTTTTCCTCTAAAATTGCTAGGTATTTGGCTCAGTCTTGCATTCAGCCTTGAGCATTTTATCAGTCTAGGCCAATAAAAAGCACAATGCCCTACTGAGGATTGTGTTCTCATGATGATAAACATTTGTCATTCCCGTGGGTGGCCCTGTTGGCACCCTCCTGATTGACATCCATTAACCTGAAAATTAAAGGAGATGTGCTGAAAATGATCTGCTGAACAGCAGCTGAATCCAATAGATTCAGCCACTGTTCAGATATCCTGACAGCCACATCATGCCCTCAGTCTTAAGCATCTCCCAGTCACTGCCAATTAAAGCTCAACACACTACTGGGGATAATCATTGATCATTCCCGTGGGCGGCCCTATTGGCACCCTACTGCCTGGCACCCATCGTTCTGAAATTCAGAGGAGTAGCGCTGAATATTATTTGCTGAACATTAACTGAATTCAATAGATGCAGCCACTGTTTGGATATTCTAACAGCCACAGGGGCTGGCTGTCAGAATACAAGAGCCAGTAGAAGAAGATCCTTCATCCATGCTTTTAGTATGGATGTGTAAATCAATGCATTTCTCTCATTCCGCTTGCAGAGCTGAATCTATGGCTAGTCTTGGTCATAAAGGACCCTGCACTCACTATATCTGGTCTCCCACAGAACATGGGAATGCAATTATTTTAGTAAATATAAACTGCTAAATACCTTGGGAAGGACACATGTTGTGAGTGATATTAATGCTGCTGCCCCGAATGAGATACAAATGGGAAGGTTCCCCCAGTGGGGTTTTTCCGCAGCTGGTTTAGTAAGTTAAAAAGATAGATTGTTAAAAATGATTCTTTATTGGAAAGTTATCATCATAACATGGACACATTGCCATTAAAATATGAGCTCTGGTCAGGGGAGATATTGCCATTTAAAAGTACACAGAAAATGCAAACATAAAATTTTACACAGCATTATCTATCCAATGTCTGTTGTGTAGACAGCAAGCTAAACCCCTGAGGAAGACCTTGACTATGCAGGTCGAAACGCGCCGGGAATCCTACACAACAGACATTGGATATATAATGCTGTGTATAATTTTATGTTTGCATTTTCAGTGTACTTTTAAATGCCACTATCTCCCCCGACCAGAGCTCATATTTTAATAGCAATGTGTCCATGTTATGATGAGAACTTTCCAATAAAGAATCTTTTTTAACAATTTATCTTTTTAATTTACTAACCCTGCTGCGGAAAAAACCCCACTGGGGGAACGTTCCCATTTGTAACTGCTAAATACCTTTTTTCATCAGCAGTATATAGCAGTCTTGTGACTTCTATCAGTGTCCAACCAAGCACTGGTTAAAGCTTGTAGGAGGCGTTTTCTGACTGGCCTATGAGACTGCAAGACTCCTAACCCTCTGTCTGGACAGTGCTGATTTGGCCCTGTGCCAATCACATGCACTCTCCCAAGGAAAAATAAAAAAATAAAAAACCTTTCTAGCAATGAACACCAAACTGAGCATGTGCAGCCTGACTCCATAGACTCCGTGTTATCAGGAAATTATCAGGGGACAGTGGAAGGAGGGGAGGGTCAGAGAAGACAGGATCAAACAGCCTTTTTACACAATGTACAGGGTTAACCCCTTAGGTTCCACAGTGAGTATAACAAGCATGCTTTCCTGCATATACAACCTGATTTTACTGTTCTAGGTTTAGTAACACTTTAAAAAAGAAAACTAATGCTGCCACCAGATCTAAGGACTAGTAGGCTGCAATATATTATTTTATTCTTAGATTTAGATATTCTTTATGTTCCGTACAAGACAAAATTCTTGGTTAGCCCACCAACGGGAACCACCATTTCACAACAGAGGTTCACGGTTTCACCAAACCTTTCCTGTACAACATTCAAGTTAAGAATACAAAGTGACGGGCCGGACCTCTTGTAAGATTGATGCTTAGGATTTGGGTTCTCAGCTTGATAATACAAAACTATAGAGCAACTATTAAGAGGAGCTGACATCTCCGGGCTCAAGCCTGGATTTCCCCCATCCTGATTTATATACATTTTACCATATTGAGCGGTAGACTTTCAGTCTGAACCTGAGCGGAATTTGTTTCCACTTTGCCTCACACTGATGACTGTAGAGTTTGATGGATGCTGCTGTCAAATCTGCCCTGTGTCAGGAGTCATTACCTTGTATTAGGGGAAGTGCGGACAAAAATACACGATTCTCAGGTTTGTGCAGCAAATCGAAGCCTGTCTGCAACCCGATCCGTAATGTCATCTGTGCTCTGCCGCAGACATTGACAGATAATCGCCCGTTACGATGGACGGAATTCAGCGCATAGTAAATCAAGTGTAGTTATCCTTCGGTTATGTATGAAATTACATTTCACATAGTTTACATTTTTCTCACAAATTACCGTCCTCGTTTGGCCTTACATGCCCCCTTCCTGTCGCGATGACATCTGGAGGTCTTATGTGTGCATTGCCTGCATGAGAAGCTGCTTTGGTGTACAGAAAGTATTATGCACCTTCACATTGAGTGTGTAATGTTTGTGACAGACCAGAAGTAACCTGTCTATTCACTTTTATTGCTTTAAGGCTGCATTCGCACCTGAGCGTTTTGGAGCTTGAAGCTCCAAAATGCTGGAGGGGGAAAAAGAATCTATGATTTTCTATGGAGATGGTTCACATCTCTACTTCACTTCAAACCGCCTGAAGCTAAAACAAGTTCTGGAGCATTTTTTTTCCCACTCAAATTGGGCAGATTTGTGCGTTTTTGGCACGTTTGTAGTGCCATAGAAATTAATGGAATCGCGCCAGTTTCTGCATGCGTTTTTGCATGATTTTCTGCTCAAATGAAAAAAAGTAAAAATAAAATAGTAATAATATATGAATGAATAAATGTAAAATAAATACACAAATAACTAATAATCATTATAAATAAGTAAAATCAATGAATAATATGTAATAATACATACATAAATTATAATTAACCTTATCAAAAACATTATTATTATTATTAATAAAATAACAAACACCCAGACTTGAACAAAAAAATACATTATTAATAATAATAATTTATTTTGTGTTATGGCCTGTACACACGGTCGGACATTGATCGGACCTTCCGACTATAAAATCCATGGGTTTTTTCCGACGGATGTTGGATCAAACTGGTCTTGCATACACACGGTCACACAAAGTTGTTGGAAAATCCGATCATTCTGAACGCGGTGACGTAAAACACGTACGTCGGGACTATAAACGGTAGCCAATAGCTTTCGTCTCTTAATTTATTCTGAGCATGCGTGGCACTTTGTGTGTCGGATTTGCGTACACACGATCGGAATTTCCGACAACGGATTTTGTTATCGGAAAATTTAATAGCAAGCTCTCAAACTTTGTGTGTTGAAAATTCCGGCGGAAAATGTGTGATGGAGCCCACACACGGTCGGAATTTCCGACAACAAGGTCCTATCACACATTTTCCGTCGGAAAATCCAACCATGTGTACAGGGCATTAGGGTTAAGGTGTTTAGTTATTTATTATTTTATTTTTTTAAGGGGTTAAAGTTAAGGGTTAATTATTTTATTTATTGTTACTTAGTATTAATTTATTGAATTTATTTTTTTTTTATGATTTTTTTTTTAATTTGTGTATTTGTTTTACATTTATTTATTAATTTATTATTATTTTTGTTTTCACAATAAAGTTTATTGTATGTGTAAAGAAAAAAAAAGGAATGGAGTACAAAGTATAATAGTATTGCAGATACTTAAAATGCAATTATTTAACAAGAGATAAAATGTTACAACATAAATGTATAACTGTTAACAGGTATATGAGATTGGCAATGTATATTATGAAGTTCATTTATTTTTATTTGTATAATAATACAAATAAAATAATAATAAATAACCCTAACCCCCAACTCCTAATCCTAACCTAAACTTAACTTAAACTCCTTACCCTAACGAAAAAAATTATAATAAATGAATAACAGTAAAAGAAGAAATAAAAGCTAATGGAAAAGCTAAAAAAGCTGAAATACCTAGCAACAAATGATGCAACAGATAACAGTTTTCTCTATTGGCTAATAAAAAAAATGCCAAAGCCCAAAAAAAGCTGCATGCAAACGCGCACACAATGCACATAAAAATGTTTGAAAAAACACTGGAAAAACGTTCAAAGAAGCTACGCTCAAGTGTGAAGGCAACCTAATGATTTAGTACATATATGTATGTATATGAGCCTGTACAGAACAACTATTGCGATAACAGGGTAAGCCGTATAGCAGAGGTAAATAACCTTAAAGGGGAGGTCCAACTTGGGTGAAAAACAAATACTGTAGCTGCTGACTTTTAATATTAGTTCACTTACCTGTCCAGGTAGCCCACAATGTCAGCACCCCAACCTATCTTTGGATCGACTCCCGGGTGCTGCCGCCGCCATTCCTGGTAAGGGAACCCAGCAGTGAAGCCTTTCAGCTTCACAGCTGGTTCCCTACTGCGCATGTGCAAAGCGCGCTGCGCTTTCTAATTGGCCCGGCGGCGGGGGTAGGAGGAGGGGGGCTGAACCTCTGGGAGATCGGGCTGCAGCCCTGTCTCCGGAAATGGGGAAGGGGACCTGTCAAAAAACAGGTCCCCGTTCCCCCCCTCCTCCCTAAATGGTGCCAAACGTGGCACCGGAGAGGGGGGGGGGAATCGTATAAGTGGAAGTTCAAATTTTGGGTGGAACTCCGCTTTAAAGAGGTGGAGATCTACCTGAACAACATGGGAGAAGTCAAAGATCACCGGGCACAGTTTCGCCTCCTCTTTTAAACATCTAATTGCGGTACTACTGTATTGCAATCACGTGCATTGCACGGCAATCATGGTTTATAATCTGGTGGTGAGGAGGCAACCACCCCCCCAAACTGCAAACGTAAATGAAGCCTTACTGTTCTGAGCCCCCTATAAGACTGCTTTCACACTGATGTGCTGCGGTGTACCTGCACCACGGGTGCAGCGCAGTTCATCTGCAACTTTCCTGGGTTTAGCTGCGCTTTGCCATAGACTTCTATTATATCCAGCAGGTGTGGTGCACTTTCTGAAAGCACATCAAAAAGCCTGCAAGCCCACAGAAAAGCTGCAGGTACACTGCACTGCACAAGTGGTGTGGGTAAACCTCCGCGCATCAGTGTGAAAGCAGCCCATATACTATTGCTTTACACTGAAGATCTCTTCTTTCCTGCTGCTGGCACCACTCTGGAGACGGCTAGCCGGGATAAGAGATGGAGTGCAGTTGGGACAGGAGCCGGCACTACAGAGGAGGCATCGGCTTATGTGGCTCTTGCTCTCTACTACAGCTCCAGCTTTACAAGTAGTCCCTCTGCATTGCACTCTGTTTGATGCTCTGGGATGGCGGATCAGTAAGCTCAGACTGTGATCTACCAGTCATCTGTCCACGATCCACTGAGAGATTGCGATCTACAGGTTGCTGACCCTTGCCGTATAGGATGCCAGTTGTTTTTTACTAAGGCTCTGTTCACCCTGCCGCGACTTGTGAGACCCTAAGTCGCGTGACATATGAAAACTCAGTCAATGAGAGCTGTCTTAACTGCTTGCCGACCGCCGGGTGTCAATTGATGGCCAGGCGGCGTAGCTCTCGTTGCGGGAGGGCGTCATTTGACGCCCTCGCTTTCCCGGCCCACCAGGGGGCGTGCGCCCGCCGTGTCACTGGGCACCGGGTGCGCGTGCCCAGCGGCCCGCGATGTCCGCTGGGCACCCGCGATTGCCGACAACACAGCAGGACCGTGGATCTGTGTGTGTAAACACACAGATCCACGGTCCTGTCAGAGGAGAGGAGACCAATGGTGTGTTCCCAGTACAGAGGAACACCGATTGGTCTCCTCCCCTAGTGAGTCCCCGCCCCCTACAGTTAGAATCACTCCCTAGCAAGCACAGTTAACCCCTCGATCACCACCTAGTGTTAACCCCTTCCCTGCCCGTCACATTTATACAGTAATCAGTGCATTTTTATAGCATGGTTCAATGTATAAATGTGAATGGTCCCAAAAATGTGTCAAAATTGTCTGATATGTCCGCTGCAATATCGCAGTTACGATAAAAATCGCAGATCACCGCCATTACTAGTAAAAAAAATAAAAATGTTATACATCTATCCCCTATTTTGTAGACGCTATAACTTTTGCGCAAACCAATCAATATACGCTTATTGCCTTTTTTTTTTACCAAAAATATGTAGAAGAATACATATTGACCTAAACTGAGGAAAAAAATTTGTTTTAAAGAAAAAAAAATTGGATATTTATTATCGCAAAAAGTAAAAAATATTGTGTTTTTTTTTTTTTTTCAAACTTGTCACTCTTCTTTTGTTTATAGCGCAAAAAATAAAAACCGCAGAGCTGATCAAATACCACCAAAATAAAGCTCGATTTGTGGGGAAAAAATGATAACAATTTCATCTGGTTACAGTGTAGTATGACCGCGCAATTGTCATTCAAAGTGCGACAGCGCTGAAAGCTGAAAAATGGCTTGGGCAGGAAGGGGGTGAAAATGCCCGGTATTGAGGTGGTTAATTAGCACTACTGAAGTCGCTCCAACTTTAGAAAAGGTTCCTGTACTACTTCAAGGCGACTTCTATCCGACTTGTGCCCATAGACTTTAATGGAAGTCGCCTCCAAGTCGGAGCCTCATCTTAATTGATGTGATTTGGATCGGACATTACAGGAAGATTACCCAGGCATTCCCTTCTTCAAAGTTGCTTTAAAGTCGCACTCAAGTAGCACCGAAGTCACCTGGTAAAGTAGGTCGTGTGACTTTCAGGTCACAGGAGTGTAAACTGAGCCTAATAGCTGAGGAGACCAGAAGATGAGGAATACAAAAAAAAAACCACAATCCCCATGCATCATCCTTGAAGCTCCAGGTTTACTAGAACTTCAACTAGATTGCGCCAAACTGGCTCAGGCAAACTATTTTCTTTACTAACGGAACTAACTGCCACTGGGAACGCTGTATAGGCTGTAATTAGCATCATCTACATACTTACAGTATACAGCACTGTGTTCCACTTTAGGAAATGTAGCAGCTGCCATTGCTAAAAATGCTATTTGCCCAGCCGACCCTCTGCCTTAAAGCGTTTGTAAATTGCAGCAGTAAAAGAAATTAAAAAAAAAAAAAAAAAAACTTTCCCCTGTAAGACAATTGCATTATGTGCTAGCACATTATAAAATACTTACCTTAGGACGAAGCCCTCCTGCGGCGCGCTGTCACTGCTGAAGGGGCTTCCTTCTTCACCTGGTCTTCCTTCTTCACCTGGTCTTCCTTCCTGGGTTCGTGGACTCGGGCTGTGTGAGTGACCGGATCCGCAATGACGTCACTCCCGCGCATGCACGTGGGAGCCCTTGGTTCCGGCACGGTGCTCTGAAGGTCCGGCGCTGTATTCTGGACCTTCAGAGAGCATGCGCCGGTGACGTCACCGGCTGCATCCAGTGTGAATATCTCCTAAATGGCGCCTGTTTTGGAGATATTCATTTTACCTACAGGTAAGCCTTATAATAGGTTGTAATGGGAAAGACATCTATATGAGAGAAAAGGCTGCACACCCCAACTGAATTGTAAATGGTAAAAAGTTCCCCCACTGGGTTTTTTAACGGCAAAATATCACAAATTATTTAATGTATAAAAGTCTTTTATTAAATGAGTAACGGTCACATATTAAACATTAAAATTTGAGCCCTGGTTGTGAGGCATTGTACATATACCAGGTGGTTGCAGCATTGCAAACATACATTTGTACAACATTACAAATAATTGCTATATCAAAAAACAGCATGTGCTAGGAGTTCTGCTAAAGCCCTCTGCCATTCTTGGCATAAACAGATATCCAAAGGTTCATCAAAGCGGAACTTCAGTAATATTTTCATCTTTTCCACCATAAGAGGGCCAATGAGAGCTGCAGAGCTGGAGGCGTGCCTCTGTGTGTCTGTGTAAATCCAGGAAGTGAACAGGAAGCAGCTTCAGCTGCCCACAGTTAAAATGGTTGCAGCCAGACTCAGTGGAAGGAGATTTCTGCAGCATATTTGGCAAGTACAGAATCACAGTATATATAAAATAATATGCAAAGTGGTTGGAGGGAAGCTTCAGAATGGCAAAGATGTTTTTATTACACGTTATGTGAGCAGACTGCAGTTCCTCTTTAAATAAGGTGACCAGATTTTTAAAATGAAATCCAGGGACATATTTTTTTTTTTTCCTAGTAATGGCAGAAATCAACGACTCTTTGCCCGTCTCCGCCGCCCGCCTCGCAGCCTGTCGAGTCTAAAGCCCCATACACACTATCAGATTTTCTGCTGATTTTTTCCTTCAGATTTACCAAAACCATATAATATGAGGAGTTTCAATTTGTATGCAATCAGGCAGGCCCCTGCACTATGTGGTTTTGGTAAATCTGAAGACAAAAATCAGCAGAAAATCTGATAGTGTGTATGGGGCTTTACTCTTTGGGCCCGGGCTACTACTGGGTGGGGAGCAGAGGAAGATCACTCCACCAGGGAAGGCAAGGAGATAAGCAGGCAGGCGGCTGGCCGGGACTTGAGCCAAGGCAGAAGAACATACGCCCGAAACTGAAGAAATAGTCCCTCCACTCCGACCCGCACATGATCATCAGAAAGGGGCACAGATAATGGAAAAAAATAAACCCCCATAAGCTAGTAGGAGCGGCAGAGGAGGGGGGGGGTGCAGTTTTTTCTTTTTATTCTGCATGGGCTGTCTTTGAAATTGCCCCAGCCCTTGTTCAAATCCAATCCGGGGACAAAACTGGGGACAGACTTGGTCCGGGGACAGTGCCCTCAATCCGGGGACTGTCCCCAGAAACCGGGGATGTCTGGTCACCCTATCTTTAAAGTCCTCACAATATGCAGCAAAAATATCAGTTTTCATAAAAGGTTGTATATTTATCTTTAAAAAGCTGTACTTGTGCCCCAGTCTAGTGACTTTGCCTTGGCTGAAATGATGTCATTAGTCTGCTGCAGGCAGGAGAAAGCATTTTCTTAGTCTCCGCAACCCGCCCCCCCCCCCCCCCCCCCCGATCAAACTGCAGCATTGTAACTTTGAACACAAGGTAAGAGGCTGCAAGAGGGGCTGATAAATTCCTGGAAGTATTGCACTTACACATCACTTATGGGGAGTCGTTGAGTCTCTGCTGCCTCCTAGAGGTGGTCACCATTGTTGCAGCGTTCCATGGACAGAGCCTTGTTTGTTCTCTGGATATTTTTGTCCCATGCAAAAATTGCTTGCAGGTATACAGCCGATATAAGTGAGAGGTTGATATACTGCGCTTTTCTTGACTCGGGGGGAGACACTTTAGGCCGCATTGCGTGTTTAATGTCAGTTGTAAATGTTTCCATTGTACGCTGATTAGTAACATATTTAAGTAGCAGGTGGCATTTCACGAGCCAGATGCATTTCCAGCATTTTTTTTTTTAATGGCATTCTTGCTTTCGAAAATAACTTTGAACCTTTTGATCAGCCCATCTGTGACAAGTGCAGATAGTCGGTGTCAGTCGTTTTGTTTACCGATTTTATAATTCTCCTGACTAAATTGAGGCTTTTGTAAAACCAGCAACAGGCAAACAAAATAACCTCAGCTATCATCTGTCTCTAATTGTCTGCTTAAGAAATAATCAGCACATACAGGATCTATTAAAGGATTTCAAGAAATTGTTGAAAGCTGCGGTGACGAATAATCATAACAAATCATTGGGAAAGCACAGGTGACAAGCAGAGGTCTCCCCTGTCACAGGTCTTCTGGGCTCCTGACATAAGAAGGATGACAATTTAAAATACTATTTAGTGCTCCAGTAATTCTGATTGTAAAGTGACTACAATCTGTGTATTTATGTTCACTGATGTGACCTGAAAACCTTCAGATAGCTTTGTATCAGGCCTTCTGACCTGCAACTTGTTCGCAGTTTGCAAATTCCAGGTGCATTTTGCGTTTTTTTCAATACACGCTTTTGATCCATTGAAGTCTATGGAGCCAAAAACCAGAAAAAAAAAAAAAAAAGTATCTGGCCCTTTTCATAAAATGCACAGATGTGAACGCAATCCATAGGAAACCATGTTAAATGGACTGTAGTGTGTTTCTTCAAAATTGAAAACGCACTAAAAAATTGCATAGGTGTGAACCAGGCCTCAGTGTTAAACCAAGTATACACGCATGAAGCTTGCACCTTAAAGGGGTAAACCCTCGTGTTTTTTCACCTTAATGCATCCTTATGCATTAACCACTTGCCGACCGCCGCACGACGATGTACGTCCAAACTTTGAAGGGGTATATCGTTGTTATGGCAGCAGCTAGCTGCCATAACCCCGGTATCCCCGTTTTCGTGCAGCGGCCAGCTTTCAGATAAAAGTGGTCCCTGCGGCGGATTCGCCGCAAGATCACTTTTATCGGTGGCGGGAGAGGGGCCCCCCTCCCACCGCGATCCAGTGCCCTTCGCCGGAGCCGACGATAGCGGCGGAGGCGATCGCGTCCGTCTCCCTTCTGCGCCTGGAGACCAGTTAGGCTAAGATGGCGCCCACTCGTCTCCATGACACTGCTGGGCGGAAGCGACGTCAAAATGTCACTTCCGTCCACGCCTCTTAAAGGCACATTTTTTCAAATGTAATTTTTTTAAATGACTTTTTTTTTTTTATTATTGTATTTTAGTATAAATATGAGATCTTTGGTCCTTTTGACCCCAAGAGGACCTGTCATGCTTTTTTCTATTACAAGGGATGTTTACGTTCCTTGTAATAGGAATAAAAGTGACACAATTTATTTTTTTTAAAACAGTGTAAAAATAAATAAAATAATGTAAAATAAATAATAATAAAAAAAAAGGTTTAAAAAACCCCCTGTCCCGACGAGCTTGCGCGCAGAAGCAAACGCATACGTGAGTAGCGCCCACATGTGAGGTATCACCGCGACCGATAGAGCGAGAGCAATAATTCTAGCCCTAGACCTCCTCTGTACCGCATAATATGCAACCTGTAGAATTTTTTTAAACGTCGCCTATGTAGATTTTTGAGGGTAAATGTTTGACGCCATTCCACGAGCGGGCGCAATATTGAAGCGTGACATGTTGGGTATCAATTTACTTGGCGTAACATTATATTTCACAATATAAAAAAAAATTGGGCTAACTTTACTGTTTACTTTACTGTCTTATTATTTTATTCAAAAAAGTGAATTTTTTCCAAAAAAAGTGCGCTTTTAAGACCGCTGCGCAAATACAGTGCAAAAAAAAGTATTGCAACGACCGCCATTTTATTCTCTAGGGTGTTAGAGGAAAAACCATATATAATGTTTGGGGGTTCTAAGTAATTTTCTAGCAAAAAAACCTGTTTTAAACATGTAAACACCTAAAATCCAAAATGCGGTAAGTGGTTAAGGTGAAAAAACACCTGGCAGTGACCTACAGTAAAGCATGGAGGGGGTAATATCCTGTTATGGGGGTGTTTCTCTGCAGCAGGGACTGGAGCACTTGTCAGGATAGAGAAAAAAATGGATGGGGCAAAAGCGCATCAAATTCTTGAGGAAAATCTGCTGCTATCTGCCAGAAAGGTGTCGATGGGAAGAAGGTTTTACCTTCCAACATGACAATGACCCAAAGCACACAGCAAAAATGACCACCCAGTGTTTGAAGGAGAAAAAGGGGAATGTCCTTGCATGGCCTAGTCAGAGCCCAGACTAAAACCACGTTGAAAATCTGTGGAAAGCTTGAAGACTGCAGTCCATAAACGGTCACCATTAAATTTAACTGAACTTGAGCAGTTCTGCATAGAAGAGTGGGCAAATATTGCAAAGTCTACATTTGGAAAGTTAGTAGAGGCAAATCCCAACAGACTAAAGGCTTGGAATCAAAGCAAAAGATGGTTCAACAAAATACTGACATAAGGTGGGTGATCCTTTTACCAACTCAGTGAATCTGTTTTTTTTTTTTTTTTTTTTTCTGTCATGTTGGTGTTATAGCTTTGACTAAGTACAGCTGGACAAAACAAAATCTGTGTCTGTCTTCATTTCAGGCTGCAAAGAAACAAAATGTGATTATTTTAAAGGGGGGGGGATACTTTTCTATACTCACTGTAGGTTACTTTTGATAAAACCTTAATTGCACATGGTATCAGGGCTGACGCTCTTTATATTTTGTGTTTTCGGGCGGACTTTTCGACCGGACTGGTCCGACGGACTTTCAACTGACTTTTTAACGAACGGACTTGCCTACACACGATCACACCAAAGTCCGACGGATTCGTACGCGATGACGTACACCGGACTAAAATAAGAAAGTTGATAGCCAGTAGCCAATAGCTGCCCTAGCGTAGTTTTTTGTCCGTCGGACTATTATTATTATTATTATTCAGGATTTATATAGCGCCAACAGTTTACGCAGCGCTTTACAATATAAAAGGGAGACAATACAGTTATAATACAATACAATACAATAGGATTAAGAGGGCCCTGCTCAGAAGAGCTTACAATCTAATAGGGTGGGGCAGGTGGTACAAAAGGTTGTAACTAGCATACAGACGAGCGGATTTCTGGGTCCGGCGGAGTTACGACGTAAAGATTTGAAGCATGTTCCAAATCTAAAGTCCATCAGATTTTCGACTGGAAAAGTCAGCTGAAGGTCCGGTGAAGCCCACACACGATCGGATTGTCTGCCGGACTCAGTCCGTCGGACCAGTCCGGTCGAAAAGTCCGACCGTGTGTACTCTACATAAGTCTGTAGCCATTCTTCAGGAATTTCCATGACTTGTTAAATTGAGGATGTTGTAGAGGGCCTAGAAGGGGTTACATTTACTAGAAATCCATTTAAACCTTTGCAATCCATCTGCGCCATATTTCTGATATTACACAGCCATTGAAAAGTATATTGTGGAAACAGCAGGCGATTTTGTAGCAAATTTCCATTGGCATAAATTCTAGACATTTCCATAGAGGATTAAACTATCTGCTGTTATGAAATGCAAGAACATAAAAGAAATATTTCAGGATACTTTAGTCCAAGATATTTGAATGTTTCCAAAGCAATCGAAGTCCATGATTTCATTTCACTTTTAATCTCTTAGGCTGTTTTTGATCCTGGAGTAAAGGAAAGCAGGCTCGGCTCTGTAGATGGAATCATTATTGAGTATAATAACGTCCTAGCTACGGGTATGGCAGGGGGAGACTGGCTCCCAGCAAGCGGCATAAACATTGGCAGGTTCTGTTCTTTAATGGAAAACTGGTTACAGTGCATTGCACATAATATTGCTGTTATTATGTCTAAGTGGACCCTTATGCAACTGTAAAGCTACAGTACCATTAGGCTGTGTGGAACACTAGGAAGTATATAGTGGATAGTTTTATTGTGCAATTTATAGGAAATTTGTCAGGTCTTGTGCATGTCTCCTGATTCTCCGCTCTTCTGACAGACTTGCAACAACCAATGCCAGTGCTGGAGAACATTTGCCAGTACTGTAGAAATCACTTTTATTTTGAAAGGCTTAAAGTGATTGTAAAGGTTGAAGATTTTGCATGAAGGTAACAAACCTTCTGTGTGCTGCTACCCCCACAGCCCCCCTAATTCTCACCTGAGCCCCCTCTCAATCCAGCGATGTCCACAAAATGTGCTTTCGGCCGTCCTGTGTCTCTCTCTCCTCATTGGCTTAGTCAGCAGTGGGAGTCGTTGGCTGCATAGAGCAGGGCTTGGGAGTGAGCACTCACCAGTGCCCCCCATATTAAGCGGCTTGCTATTGGGGGGCATTGGTTAAGAGGGAGAAGCTAGGAGTGCTGGCGGGGATCCTAGAACAGTGATGGCAAACCTTGGCACCCCAGATGTTTTGGAACTATGTTTCCCATGATGCTCAACTACACTGCAGAGTGCATGAGCATCAGGTGTGCCAAGGTTCGCCATCACTGCCCTGGAAGAAGAGGATCGGGGAACCAAAGAACAAGCTTTTTTTAAGATGTATTGATTTACATTGATGGGACTACCCATTCAACACTGGCGGAGGAGGGTCTTATAATAATGAGCTTTTTTTTATTTCTGTAATAATTTTACCCCAAAAAGGGAAAAAAAAACTTTGCTGTAACTGAACATAAAGTTTGAGCTAGAGTTTGGCTTCAGTTTAGTGCATAAAAATCTGCTACACTTCCCCGCAGATGGGCAATGCTTCTGTCTGCTGGGACCCCCGTGCTCATTCATCCAGATTTGGGGGCACTCTAATAGGGGAGGCGTGTTACTGGCCAGATCACTAGGTGAAAAGAGGGAAAAAGGTCTCAAAAAAGTAAAAATAAAAAACAGTTACAGCCACCACATCTAATGATTGGTAAGCTGCAATATGTTACATTTTTGGTTTTGGGTCTAATATAGTTTTTAAAAAAATCACATATGCATATAAAAGGGCATGTACCCACACCATCTTCCTGGCTTTAACCATCTCTTATAAAGATAAATATTGCATCATGGATATCAACAATAACTTGATGAAAACTTGATGAGCCTGAATTCTCTACGCGTTTCGTCAACTTTTTAACTTCAGGAGAGGAGGTATTATATACATAATGAGCTGGTAAAAATAATAATTTTATAACAAACATTAATTGTAGCCACGATTGCATCAAACAATGCATCATTAAGGATCCAGAAATATACATTTACAAAAGCAAAACAATGTGACAAATGAAGGTCTCAGGCTGAGAGGCCCAGATGTGACATCATAACGTCGCACCCGGGGCCTCCGAGGGTCATAGAGATGACTGGGGACCATCTGGTCACCAGAAATCTCTATGCTCAACTTCCGGTGGGGACCGATTCATTCTCCGACTCGCACGGGCGAGCCGGTAGAAGCACTGGAGGGCGGCAGGGGGGATGTCCCCTCCCGCCGCATGTAAGAACGAACAAGCGGCTGGACCGCCGCCGTGATTCTTACGGTGCAGAGAATCACCGGCTGAAAAATATGATAGCTAATGGTTAACTGCAGCTGCAGGCCTTATTCAGATATCCCCACTCAGTCATTGACGTCATATGACATCCTTGGGCTGGAAGTGGTTAACATCTGCTTCAAGCTCCCTGTTTGGATTCATATATGAATCACCCTTGGCATACTTGAATGAAGCATTATTTGAAAAGACATCTCTATTGGAGAAGCTTGTCTTTCATCCCGCCATCACAGTGCACACTTCCTGTGTCATATTATCTCTTAACAGACAGGCATTCTGTACACCTCAGCTACATTCCGCTAGAACCAACAAAACATCTGACCAGTGACCACAGCTCGGCGTTGTCTATCCAGCGAAGACAGGTTTGTTGTGTTTGCCGGCAGTGTGAAAAACGCTGTGCTCATCCACATCACGGGAGCTGCCATTGACAGCAATTGTCATTCCTCGTAAAATTAACAGACCTGCATTTTGTGCTCATCATACCTTGAAGTGTTTTACTTTCTGTGTTGACACAAGCTTAATCCAGCTAGCGTGTGAATTTTATGCTGCCTGCCCTGACAAGAATCAGCGACATACCACAGCGGAGAGCCATAGACACCGAAATACAACTCATGAAACAAGCTAAGCACATTCAGAGCTGTGATTTATACCAGAGGTAAACTAGTCAGGTGCCTAAGACTGCTGAGCTCGTGGGGAAACATGGGCACTTGTGTGTTTTCTTTAACCCTTTTTGTGACCTTTTGTGAGTTCATTGAGGCCTAGGCCAAATT
The DNA here is from genome assembly GCA_037952925.1 of Lithobates clamitans. NCBI lineage: Eukaryota > Metazoa > Chordata > Amphibia > Anura > Ranidae > Lithobates > Lithobates clamitans. Next base: position 4,222,850 of record JBBGZY010000680.1, on the reverse strand, counting down.
TAGCAGCCTCGGTATGCATTGATGAACATAAAGTGCAGTTCCACCCAAAAATAGAACTTCCGCTTTAAGGGAAGGTGACCCCCTGACATGCCACATTTGGCATGTCATTTTTTTGGGGGGGGGGGAGCGGAAACCCTCTTTTTAGAGGGTTCCAGCTCCCACTTCCTCCCGGGGCACCACAGCGCCGGAAGGAAGATCACCTCTCCCCCCTCCCTCTCAGCAATCATCTGGGACACGTCACAGGTTCTAGATGATTGCCCGGCCAGTCACAGCGTGCCCCGCGGCTCGTGCATGTGCAGTGCATGCCCGGCTGTGAAGCCACAGTGACAATGCCGGCGCCGCAGAGAGGAGGGGGAGACGAGCGGGGCTTTATTCCCCCCCATCGCTGGACCACGGGACAGGTAAGTTTCCGACTATTAAAAGTCAGCAGCTGCAGTATTTGTAGCTGCTGACGGAACTCTGCCTTAAAGTGATATTGAAGATTCCTTTTTGTACTTTTTGAAAAAACAAACATGTCATACCTCCCTGCTCTGTGCAATGATTTTGCACAGAGAAGCTCCAATCCTCCTCTTATTGGGTTCCCAACTGGCGCTCCTGGCTCCTTCCTTCTTCGAGTTGTTGTTCAGTCATTTAGTCGTGTCTGACTCTTCGTGACCTCGTGGACCATAACGCGCGCCAGGCTTTTCTGTCCTCCACTGCCTCTCGGAGCTTGCCTAACTTCATGTTCATTGTTTCGAGATGCTATCTATCCATCTTGTTTTCTGTTGTCCTCTTCTCGTTTTTCCGTCCATGTTTCCCAGCATCAGGGTCTTTTCCAATGAGTCCTCTCTTCGCATTAGGTGGCCAAAGTATTTCAATTTCAGCTTCAGGACCTTCTTCGAGTACCCCACCTAGAAAGTCACTTGCTACTGTGTAGGTACTCGCGCAGGCTCAATCCCAAGACAGAAAATTGTGAAGAAACCACGCCCCTACATTATTATTATTATACAGGATTTATATAGCGCCGACAGTTTACGCAGTGCTTTACAACATGAGGGCAGACAGTACAATTACAATACAATTCAATACAGGAGGAATCAGAGGGCCCTGCTCGTTAGAGCTTACAATATAGGAGGGAGGGTCAAGTTATACAAGAGGGTAACAGCTGTGGGGGATGAGCTAATGGAGAAAATAGTGCAGTTGTTAGATGGAGGCAGGATAGGCTTTTCTGAAGAGGAAAGTTTTTAGGGATCGCCTAACGGTGGATAAATTTGGAGACAGTCTAACAGATTGGGGTAGGGAATTCCAGAGTATGGGCGAGGCTCGGAGAAGTCCTGGAGACGGATATGGGAGGAGGTGATGAGGGAGCTGGAGAGCAGGAGGTCTTGGGAGGAACGGAGACGACGATTAGGTTGGTATTTTGAGACTAGGCTAGTGATGTAGCTGGGGGCAGAGTTGTGGATGGCTTTGTAACTTATTTTTAGTATTTTGAATTTAATTCGTTGGGCGAGTGGCAGCCAGTGGAGGGATTGGCAGAGAGGGGTAGCAGACACTGAGCGGTTTGTAAGGTGGATGAGTCTGGCAGCAGCATTCATGATGGACTGAAGGGGGATAGTCTATTTAAAGGTAAGCCAATGAGGAGGGAGTTGCAGTAGTCAAGGCGAAAGATAACCAGGGAGTGAATCAGGAGCTTTGTGGTTTCATTGGTTGGAAAGGGACGTCGTTTGGAGATGTTGCGGAGGTTGAGGCGGCAAGCTATGGAAAGTGATTGGATGTGGGGCCGAAAGGAGAGTTCACAGTCCAGGATAACACCTAGCACCCTGACATGTGGGGAGGGGTGGATGGTTGTGCCATTGCTCTTTACAGACAAGTCAGGGGAAGAGGCACATGGGGGAGGAAATATTATAAGCTCGGTTTTGGGTGCATCAACGTTTAAATTAAGCAATAATGTAAACGACCACTAGATATCTCCAGTGGATAAACATAGAATTAACATATACACACACACACACACACACACACACAAAGTGCTAATGTGCAAACAATTAAACAAGAATACCCCCAGATATCTCCAGTGGGTATATAATTGTAAAGTGGCCAAAAAATCATTTAAATAAAGTGTCCATAAACTTCCATCAAAAAGAAACTTCCAAATAGTGCATGAGTTGCCTTATCCAGCAAAAATGTGACAGTAGATCTTCCTTCACCAACGCCTGTCATACAGCCTACTCGCCAGAATTATGCCTTTATAAAGGTAGAAGATAAATAAAATAATGTAAGGCATACTCTAAAAAGAGTTTTTTTAAGTACCGATCTAAAGGATTGGATCGGATTGGATATTTTTAATCAGTGGTAGTATATATTTAGGGAATCGACTTATCTGGTCATGTGACCCCTGATGACGTCATGTTCTGACGAAACGTGCTGGGTGTGGTTGAGCGTGATACGCCACTTCCGCCCACTTGTATAATTTCAACCTGGTTTTGCTCCAAGCGCCTATGTTAGCGCTATATAAACGCAATAAACGCTAAGTACTTCACCATGGGAGGCTGTTATTTCGTTTAATGCCTTGCTGACAACTGGACATCTAGTGGTATTCACTTACCTGCTCTGGGAGCCGTTTGACCGAATCGTTGCAGCATTTGAGAGATCATCCGCTATATGTGACTCCTTCAATGGGAGTCATGTAATTCCGATGAGTAGGCTGGGTGACAGGTGTTGGTGGAGGAAGATCTACAGTCACATTTTTGCTGGATAAGGCAACTCATGCACTATTGGAAGTTTCTTTTTGATGGAAGTTTATGGACATTTTATTTAAATGATTTTTTGGACACTTTACAATTATATACCCACTGAAGATATCTGGGGGTAATCTTGTTTAATTGTTTGTACATTAGCACTTTGTGTATATATGTTGATTCTATGTTTATCCACTGGAGATATCTAGTGCTCATTTAAATTATTGTTGATGCACATGTAGGGGAGCGGTTTCTTCACAATTTTCTCACATTCAAGGTATCCCCTTTATAACCTGCAGCCCCTATAAATCATATACTATAGAAAAACCTTTGCGCAGGTAAAGAAATGATGTAACTTTCCCAATTCCCAAGCCACACTGTGCATGTCTATTGACACACATAGTGCAGTTCAGCCTTGCCCGCTGCTTCCTCCATCACTGGATTTAAATTACATTGGCTCCCACTGCTCTCACAGACTCCAGGAGACTCCAGGAGACAGAGCAGCGCTGCTGCTTTTGTGCACAGGCCCAAGTGTAATGGGGGGGGGGGCTGCGGGGAAAGCTGCACCTGAAAGGTTCTTCACCTTAATGCAGAGAATGGATTAGGTAAAAGAAAAAACCTTTAGAACCACTTTAACAATTACTCTATGACTAATTTGCAGACCTACCTAAATCAGATACTGCTGTGCAAAAGGTTACTACCTGGAATCCATCTGCCCTTAGCTCAGCCATGCAGGTAGGAGGGTGTGCTTATCTGAGAACCCCTCCTCAGATGAAAAAAATAAAAAAAATTACTATGAAGACTCCGGGGGTGTATGATATCATTTTGGTCTAGGCCAGAAACCAGGAAGCAACTGAAGAAATGGAAAAAAAAAAAGGTTAAAGCAGGAAAATATAACACACCTTGCTATCTATTCACTAATGATAGCAGCACAAAGACTAAAAATAATTCATGTTAAGGCTACATTCCTGGATTTGGGAATTTGATCAGAAGTAATAGTCTCCTCAATGCTGAAAAGTACAGGCAGATATTTTCTAGGGTTGTCCCGATACAGATACTAGTATCGGCACCGATACCGATCATTTGCCCAAGTACTTGTACTCGGGCAAATGCTCCCGATGCTTCCGCCGATACCTAAACAGTCAGCGGTGATCGGTGAGTGGGGGAGTTACAAGCTTCTGCCTCCGCGGCTTTCAGCTGCTTAGCGACATACAGCGGTGATCGGTGCTTGTAACTCCCCCACACACGATCACCGCTGACTGTCACCGCATCCTCCTCCATGCCCCCTCCGTTCTGCTGTCCCCCTCCGCTGTCCCTCTTCATTCCGCTGTCCCCCTCCGTTCCCCTGTCCCGCCGTTCCGCTGTCCCCCTCTCTTCCTCTCTTCCTCTGTCCCCCTCTCTTCCTCTGCCCCCCTCTCTTCCTCTGCCCCCCTCTCTTCCTCTGCCCCCCTCTCTTCCTCTGCCCCCCTCTCTTCCTCTGCCCCCCTCTCTTCCTCTGCCCCCCTCTCTTCCTCTGTCCCCCTCTCTTCCTCTGTCCCCCTCTCTTCCTCTGTCCCCCTCTCTTCCTCTGTCCCCCTCCGTTGTGCTGTCCCTCTCTCTTCCTCTGTCCCCCTTCGTTGTGCTGTCTCTCTCTCTCTCTCTCCATGTCCTCCTTTGTGAATGGACAGAGTCAGCTGACTCTGTCCATTCACATAACTGAAACATTGTAATCTCCTGTGATTACGATGTGTCAGTTTATGAATGGAGAGGAGCCGCTGTCCTCTCTCCATTCATTCTCAGTGCAGCTGAGGCTGCAGAGAAAGGAACTCTGGAATCTCTATCCTCTGTCTTTTTCTCTGTCTCAAGGGGGAGATATCAGGGGTCTGTTAAGACCCCCGATATCTCGCCAAAGCCCCCCCAACAGGGCTGATTAAAAAAAAACACATATTGCAATAAATAATAAAAAAAAATAGCCACTATCACAATGCCAGTCCAGAGCAATGATTTAGAGCTGACACTGGAGGAGTGCATGTCAACAGAAAGTGGCTGGAAAAGGCTAGAGGAGATCAGCAACGCTGAGATGCAAAAAAAAAAGTGAAAATAGTATTTTTTATGGGAAAAACCAGAGCATGTGCTTAAAGTGACATTAAAGGCTCATTTAAAGGAGAAGTCCAGCCTGTGCTTTTCAGGCTGTGCTTCTTCTTTGGGTCACAGGAGTGCAATTAGTTTTGCACTCATGTGACCTGTTTTCAAAGGAGAGCGGTCTGAAGTCCGCTCTCCGCTGACGTCACTGCCATCAGTCAAGGCAGCGGGTCGTCCCGACTTCCAGGTCTGGATCCACCAGCTGCCTTGATTGATGGCAGTCTCAGCTAGCCGCTGAGACGGCCTCTCCCCGTCCCTCCACAGCTCATCGATCCAATGAGCGTGGAGAAGCAGAGAGGAGAGACGCTGACGCACAGTCAGCAGCTCTTTTCTCAGGGAGGAGTGAGAACCGAGCCATTGGCGGTGTTCGGTGGCTCGGTTCTCAGTGCAGAGATGCCGGGGGACAGCTGCAGCATTGGTCTAATGCTGCATCCATTTAGCTAAGCATGAATATTTAATAATAAAAAAAAACTAAACTTCTCTTTTAAAAAAAAGAAAAAAAAAAACATGTCATACATAACTGTTCTGTAGAATGGTTTTGCACAGAGCAGGCCCGAGCCTCCTCTCTTCAGGGCCCCCACCAGAGCTCCTACTCTTCAGCCAGTGCCTCCAATAGCAAGCATCTTGCTCTTTGGGCACTGGTGCGTGCTTTCTCCTGAGCCCCTCTCTATAAGACACATAGAGCTGCAGATCGGCCCCACCCCCCCGCTCTCTCTCCTCATTGGCTCACTGGCTGTGATTGCCAGTAGCAGGTCCCAATGGCTCCCGCTGCTGTCTCAGCCAATGAGAAATGAGAGACCTAGGAGACAAATGGACACCGGCGGCAAAAGGCACCCTGAGGCGATTCAGTTTGCATAAGTAGCGCTATACAAGTCACTCATTCATTCACAAATCAGCTCTCGTGCACATTGAGGGATTGAGAGGGAGCTCAGGTGAGTATTATGGGAGCTGGGGGGGGGGGGCGCTGCACACACAAGGTCCTTTACCTTCATGCATAGAATGCAGGAGGTTCCTTTCACACAGACCTGATTGGAAAATCCATTGCTCTCTATGGAGCGGCAGATGTCCACCTGACATGACATATGACGGCCGCCGACATCCGATCCTGTCCACTAAAAACAGACAGATAGGGATACGTTCCCCATTCTTCTGGCAGATCGGATGACAGTCGGATCGACACAGACATGCCGTCTATTCCATATAACAACCCCATACATAGAGCGGGCACGGACCTGTCATCCACCGTCTCAGCGGGGATCAGTGGACAGATCCTCTGCTGAGCAGTCCACCCCGCGTGAAAGGGATCCGAAAGTAACAGACCTCGAGCCTTTAAAACCACTTTAAGATACACAGTGGTTTGGCAAACTAAATGTCATCCAGTTTACATCTACTTTACATAGTTTTTTTTTGCCTGTGATTCACTTCTGTTTGCTAAGCTCGATGTCTGTAAGAAGACTGTCCCATTTCCCGAATGTCATTTGCCTTAGACTTGGACATGAGTGTCTAAATGTCTCCCAGGAAAAAGACAGCTATTCATGAGTTGAAATGTGATTTATAATGCTCGTCCGTCCCGTTATGAATTGCGTCCTTGTTCTTCCATTTGAGGGAGAAAAGACAGATGTACCCAAGTGCGGTTCAGTCTGGTCTCCCCAGTGATAAGGGGAATCTTTTTGTCATTTTTCACTGCTAATTGACATCTAACTTAGCAGTACCATTCACACCAGGACAAAAGTGAAACTTTTCAGAAATAATTAGCCGGATAATTGAATTTAAATCACATCTCCTGCTCATTACATTTCATTGGGTTACTTGTGCTGAAAACAAGCATGTGTAATGTCTCATAGAGTTAATAGAACGCTTATCTTTATCATACTGGTAATGAAGGCTCATAGGGGGAGCTGGGGGGGGGGTTATTTACTAAAGCTGGAGAGTGCAAAATCTGGTGCAACTCTGCACAGAAACCAATCAGCTTCCAGGTTTTACTTTCAAAGCCTAATTGAACAGGCCAAAGTTAGAAGCTGATTGGCTACCATGCACAGCTGCACCAGATTCTGAGCGCTCCAGTTTTGTAAATCTCCCTCACTGTCTCTAGTTTGTGCTAGGTAGGCCAGGAAAACATTTAATAGCAGTGGACTCCAAACTGCGGCCCTTTGCATGCCTTTGTCGGGCCCTTGGGACATTATCCCCCTCCTGTCGGCAACAGTGTGGCATAGTGCCTTCCACTGACACTGCAATGGGGCACAATTCCTCCCATTGACACCAATGATGGCGCCCTATACCTCCCATTGATACCAATGATGGGGCACTATTCCTCCCATTGACACCAATGACGCCGCACTATTCCTCCTATTGACACCAATGATGGCACCCTATACATCCCATTGATAGCAATGATGGGGCACTATTCCTTCCATTGATACCAATGATGGGACACTATTCCTCCCATTGATAACGATACTATTCCTCCCATTCACACCAATGATGGTGCCCTATACCTCCCATTGATACCAATGATGGGGCACTATTCCTTCCATTGATAATGATGGGACACTATTCCTCCCATTGATAACAACGATGGGGCACTATTACCCCCCCCCCCTAATACCCATCGAGGGATATTGTTTACTCCCTCTGATGCCAGGACATTTTCTACTTCCATTGGTCACAGTGCCCACCCTAAATTTGGAAGGACAGTAAGCTGGCCCTTTGTTTAGTAAGCTCCTGCTGTATAGAGTAGTATGTAAATCACATATCCTTTACATTAACCACTTCAATACCAGGCACGTTTTCTTTGTTTCGGTTATAAAAATCTTGCAAATAAATAATTGTTCTTCATAAATTTAGCTCAAAATGTATTCTGCTACATTTCTTTGGTGAAAATAACCCAAATCAGTGTATATTATCTAGTCTGTAGGAAAGTCATAGAGTCCACAAACTATGGTATATATCTGGAAATTGCTGCTCAGCAATGTAACCAACATTGCACTATCCCTACAATAAAATTGATATTTAGGGGAAGTACAGCCAAAGCTTGTTTGGTCTGTTTCTGCTATGGATCACAGGAGTGCAGTTAGTTCTGCACTCCTGTGACCCGTTTTCAGCAGACAGCGGGCTGAAGCCCGCTGTCGGCTGACGTCACAGAGTCGGTCCAGGCTCAGGAAGGCGACCATATGGTCGGGATCCCCCCACATGCCTGGACCGGCACCCGACGCAGCCTCTCAGCAAGCTGCTGAGAGCCTGAGCCGACCTTTCCATCCCCTGCTAAAGCACAGTGTCCAGTGAGGGGGGAAGAGCACTGATAGTCTGCAGCTCAGGGAGCTCTGAGAACTGAGCGATTGGCCGTGTTTGATCGCTCAGTTCTTAGTGTTAGAGCCGGCGGGGGACAGATGCAGCATTGGACCGATGCTGCATCCAGCTAGGCAAGTATGAATCTGAAAAAAAAAAAACATACTTCTCTTTTAATGAAAACTGTATATAAACAAAAGTGTTTAAAATATAACTCTGTCCCACTTGAATGTGCTGCTATTTTACAAAAATAACAGTACAATGTTCAAATATTAAAAAAATTGTGCTTTTACCACTCACATATAAAACAAACTATCAAACGAAAACTTAAGTACAGTATTCATAAAATATAATATATGTGGAACTGTGACAAACATAACCAATGATGAACAAGAGTCCCAACAATAGTGATTTTCATTTATGCAATCAAACACACAAACCACAACTTGTGTGTTCCTCGGGTGAGACAATCATCCACCACCAAATGGTCGGCCACACTCACCAAATGAAGAGGTCCCTTTTTCTATAGACTAAATAATATTTAAATATTGTAACATCCAAAATGACCAATACTGATTGTCAGGGATGCATCTACAAACCCATAGGGGAAAACAATGAGGAACAGACCATAAACAAGCAGAGATGAAGGCAGATTGAATAGTATAATGCCTTTTATTTAAGACCAAGTAAGAAGAAAAAAAAAAAACACTACTGTGTTCCAAGTGCACATAGCACTATGAATACTGCTTGCAACGATTGACAGGTCCTCGGCTGGTACAGCTAATTTTGCAAATGCCTGGCTGGCAATGGGCCACACAGCATGCAGGACCAGTGAAAGTGATATATATCCTGTGTAGCCATGCCCTACACATTTTGGAATTTGACCTCGTCAGGTGTAATTAAAGTGGAGGACCACCCACCACTGCAAAAATTAAAAGCCAGTAGCTGCACATACTGCAGCTGCTGACTTTTAATAATCGGACAATTACCTGTCCTGGAGTCCAGCAATGTTGGCACCGCAGCTGATGTTTCCATCAGCTGTCGGGTGCATGCCGCCTTCATTGTGAGTAGGGCTTCGCTGCCGGGAACCCTACTGCACATGCGCGAGGCTCTGCTCCTCTCCGCTTCTGGCCCAGCGGCCTGGCCAGAAGGAGGAGGGAGGAGGAGGAGGGAGCCCGGGCGGTGATGTCAATACCAGCGGCTGAGGCTCCCGGAAGTTTGCCACTTTTAGGTGGAACTTTGCTTTAAAGAGTGTGTTCATTCACAATTTATACACTTTATTAACCATTACCTGCCCTAATATCAATAGCCAACAAATATAATGGGCACTTTTGAATCAGTTGCAACTAGCTGCTAGAAGCACCAAAAAGCTGGTAAACTAAATTATATAAAAATAGAAATGAATAAATCCAGCAGATATTATGAGCTATTAACTAAGCTAACTAAGTGACATGTGCCACATTGCCAGGGCATATAGACCTGTTTCAGATCTACCTGCGCCAGTGTCTACTTCAGAGTGAAATAGAAACTAGCGCAGTACTGCACCTGATTAACAGAGGGAATGTAGCAGTTTTCCATGTAAAAAACTGCAGCAGTCTCCTGCCAAATGCGACCTTGTTGTAAAAGTTATGGGCTGCCAGCAGACAGCTCACATCCCCCTCTCTGCCCGTGCAGTGATTACACTACATGTACAGAGCCTGCAGGCTTATAGTGATTGAAAATGATCATCTTATAAAACAACCCATTCAGTTCAAAATAGAAATGAAGGGCAACACATTTGTGTATAGATATAAAAAAAATATATAAATACCTTTTTCCCTTTTTTAGACCTTATCACAAACCCTCTGTTCATTCCCAGATTAGCTAGAGAACTGACCACGGTGTGTTCTCCTGCTTGTGTGGTCGGTTTTTCATAGGAAAGCAGAGGGACTGGCAGGAACACCAGGGATTTCATACAAAGGAAGCAATACAAAGAGAACTGGATTCTTTCTCATAAAAGTACATGGTACAGCAGGCACATGTCAGGAATATGAAATGTTGGGCAGCACAGTGGGCAAGTGGTTAGCATTTCCACCTGGCAGCACTGGGGGTGCCAGTTACAATCCCAACCATGACACTACCTGCCTGGAGTTTGCATGTTCTCCCTTTGTGAGTTTCCTCGGGGTTGGGTTTACATATTCTTTCCTCCTCCTTCCGCTGCTCTGAGCTGAGTGGGGCATGCAGCTCCAGCTCTCCGTTCTATGTCCTGTGTGCTTTGCCTGTCCCGCCACACAATAGACAAGTGACCGCTCCTAATTAACAAAGGGGCTTAGACTCATTTTGTTAATTAGGAGCAGCATCTGCTCCATGTTCTAAGTTTAAAAGACTTGTGCATGCATTGTGCTTGCATAGCGTTGCCACATCATCTCTTTAAAACCGAACACATATTAATTAAACAGGGTCTCTGGCTGATTAAGGGGGTAACTAAATGCATTTAGTGCCTTACCTGCATTAAATTAGTCCCAGAACCTGTGTAATTAATATGTGTTCAGTTTTATAGGGATCAAGTGGTAAGCCTATGCTTGCATGCTTAATATACCCCCATTTAAAAAAAAAGTTTAAAAAAGAATACACATGTAACAATACAGAATATACGTAAGCCTGAGTTATACAGAGTAGGGAAGGGGAACCAACAAAAACATATATTAAAACATAAAATATCAATACAATTTCATAACAGTAACTATTGAATGAAGAAATATCTTCATGTCTATAAAGGGATCAAAACCTTGGATCACTTAGACCACATGTGTGCAAAATAACTTTTGAGCTAAAGTGCCGATGCCTAAGGGCAAGCATTATATATAATTTAAACTAAAAATCAAATTATCATAGATAATAGGAACAGCTTCACATTTTTAATGTAAAGGGTTTCTATAAATGTTCCATGCTCTAATCTAGAATAATGGCACATCTAAATGTAATCCTGAACTCTGACCTCTCCTTTTCGGTCCAATGTACAATCTCTTTCCAAATCTTGCCACCTTAAAGTACTGTATAACTTAAAGCAAAACTTTTTTTTCGTTTTGGACAGAGTGGAGAGGGATTAGAACATCGTCCAGGTTTTTATTGCCATCCATGTCACTGTTAAAGAGATTCACACTCTCTATTTGCCATTTTCCGTTCACAAAAAATATCAAATTTTGGGTTGTCCCTTACTCGATCCAAAATAATAATAAAAAAAGTTTTGTCTTCAACCTCCATAACGTCCCCAAATGACTCCCCTTCTTAACCAATGACACCCCAAGGCTACTGCTTTACTCCCTTGTGGGTCCTCACTTTGACTATTCTCGTTGGCTTACCTATACACGGTCTATTCAACTTTGTCTATTATAAATGCTGCTGCCAGACTCAGCTCTGTGGATAAAAGGGGAACAATCGGTTCGCCTCTATAGGGCCCAGGCAGCTGGGTGAATCAGATGTGGACAGGGGGGGTGATCAGCATGGCGGGGGGACATTTACTGGAACTGATCACCTGTATGGCTCTCTCTGCCGCAGCTAAAAGCTGACTTCTTCTCGTCTCCCTCCTGCCGCCTTTCAGCTGCTGCAGAGAGAGCCACACATTGGGAATCAGTACCAGTAATTGCCCCTCACTCCCACCCCGCCCTCCACACCGATCACCTTCCTTGTGCACCATAGATTTCCTCCTGTGTGCCCCCCTATCCCCACAGTGCTGCCATCCCCACCGACCAATAGGATCCTTCAGGATAGACAGTGGGGAAAGAGTCCGGTAAATATGTGGCATTTACCAGCCCCGTCTTTTTTTGAATAAACACAATGAGTGATCTGCACTAATCACTCAATGTGTTCATTCATGACTGAAGCATACCACTCTGCCACCCCTCTCTACCTATTCTTCCACTACCTTAAATTCGACCAATTAATTCCAAATATTACCATTACACAACTCTGCACTAAACTACATCACCAATTTAATCTCAAAATATCTCCCAAACTGTCCTCTCTTCTCCTTCCAAGACCTCCTGCTCTCTAGCTCCCTCATCACCTCCAGGGCTTCTTCAGAGCCTCCCCCTTCCTCAGGAACCCCCTTCCCCAATCTGTATGTGTTCTCTGAAAACTTACCTCCTCATGGAGACTTATTTTGCCTTCATCTATAAAACTAAACTTTTACTTTCTCCTTCAGCTCATCCTCACCGGTATTACCTTTTTGTATCACATAACACTCTCTTTTTAGAAGCTAAAGTGGTTGTAAACCTCATTCATGAAATCTGACTTTGGTACATATATCTGTAGTGTTTACTTCCTTAAACTAAGACCCCTTTCACACCGAGGGCGTTTTGCAGGTGCTATAGCATTAAAAATAGCGCCTGCAATCCGCCCTCAAACAGCTGCAGCATTGTCTCCAGTGTGAAAGCCCGAGGGCTTTCACACCGGAGCGCTGCGCTGGCAGGATGTCAGAAAAAGTCCTGCCAGCAGCTTCTTTGGAGCGGTGAAGGAGCGGTGTATTTACCGCTCCTCCACCGCTGCTCCCCATTGAAATCAATGGGGCAGCGCTGGGATATAGCCGGCAAAACGCCACTATTGCTGGCGGTCTTAACCCTTTCTCGGCCGCTAGCAGGGGTAAAAGCGCCCCGCTAGCAGCCGAAATGCGCCGCTAATCTGACGGTAAAACGCCACTAAAAATAGCGGCGTTTTACCGCCGACGCTATGCGCGGCTCGGTGTGAAAGAGCTCTAAATCTCTCTAAAACTGAGCTATTAATATTCCCCCCCGCCCATGCCCCTCCATGACTTTTACATCAAAATCAACAATGCAACTATCAGTCCCTCCCCTCACGCCAGAGTACTAGGTGTAATCCTAGACTCTGACTTGTCATTTTTGCCTCAAATCCAATCGTTGTCAAAAGTTTGTAGAATTCACCTCCGTAACATCTCTAAAATTCGCCCCTTTTTAACAAATGAAACCACCAAGCTTCTCATTCACTCCCTTGTTATCTCTCGCCTTGACTATTGCAACTCCCTTCTCATTGGCCTGCCTCTCCATAGGCTATCCCTTCTTCAGTCCATCATGAATGCTGCTGCCAGACTTATCCACCTTACCAACCGCTCAGTGTCTGCCAACCCTCTCCTCCAATCCCTACACTGGCTCCCAATCACCCAGCGAATTAAATTCAAATACTAACCATAGCATACAAAGCCATTCACAACTCTGCCCTGAGCTACATCACTAATCTTGTCTCCAAATATCACCCAACTCGTCCTCTCTGCTCTTCTCAAGACCTCCTACTCTCAAGCTCTCTCGTCTCCTCCTCCCATGCTCGTCTCCAGGATTTCTCCAGAGCCTCTCACATCCTCTGGAACTTTCTACCTCCATCTGTCCGGCTATCCCCTACTCTTGCTACCTTCAGGCGATCCCTAAAAGCTCTTCTCTTCAGGAAAGCCTATCACGTCTCCAACTAATCTTCTACCACTTCCATCAGCTCATTCTCCACAGTTGCAAACTTTTGTACCACCTGCCTCACCCTATTAGATTGTAAGCTCTTCTGAGCAGGGCCCTCTTAATCCTCTTGTATCTTATTGTATTATAACTGTATTGTCTCCCTTTTATATTGTAAAGCTGTGCGTAAACTGTTGGCGCTATATAAATCCTGAATAATAATAATAATACTTACTGTATCTCTTCCCAAAGCCCTAAGTGCCGTGTCGTTGTGCTGCTCCGTTCCTCTGTTTTCAGCATGATAACTTCTGACAAGTTCTCCCACACAGGAGATAACAGCAGCTGGAAATGTGTGTCAGGGAGAGAACCTGGGCGGCACAGTGGTGTAGTGGGTAGCACTCTTGCCTAGCAGTAAAAAGGGGTGCTGGTTCGAATCCCAACCACGACTCTAGCTGCCTGGAGTTTGCATGTTCTCCCTGTGCCTGTGTGGGTTTCCTCCGGGTACTCCGGTTTCCTCCCACACTCCAAAGACATGCTGATAGGTTAATTGGCTTCTGTCTAAATTGGCCCTAGTATATGAATGTGAGTTAGGGACCTTAGATTGTAAGCTCCTTGAGGGTAGGGATTGTTGTGAATGTACAATGTATATGTAAAAGTGCTGCGTAAATTGACGGCGTTATCTAAGTACCTTAAATAATAATAATAACTTAAAGATAGATAAGCAGAGAGCTTGTCTATTCACAGCACAGCTCTGCAAGTTTCTTTGTTCCTCTGCCTATGTGGAGTGGGGTGTGTGTGCCTTTCCTCCAATCAGCTCTCACACGGTGTATGCCCAGACTCCACACCCACTGCTGAATGAGGAAACAAAATTTGTAACACGAGCTTCACTTTCTAAAGAGCGTAGAAAGATGAAGACAGCAGATATACACGAAACACTTTTGTAGGGAGATATGTTTCGTCTCTGTGTATCATCTAAGGCTTTTCACTTCACTGGGTATATGTGAGGGTTTACATCCACTTTAAGCTTTCACGAGCAGGGCCTTCTGAACCCTCTTGTATTAAACTGTATTGTAACTGGGCTGTCTCCCTTTAGTTTTTAAAGCCTCTGTGCAAACTGTTGGCACTTTATGAATCCTCTATAATAATAACAATGATAATATTATGCATTTTCCAGATCAGACGTGACCCTTATAGGCTGTGTGGTGCCCCATAAACATTCCAAACTCTGGGAAATGTTATTTTCTCCCTAGTGTCTGTTTGTTTTAGCTGCAGAATCTACAGACAGGGATATTAGAAGACAGCAGGGCAATGATGGAGCTGCACAGATAGAGAAAATTGCTCTCCCTTTCTCTCCTGCTATCTTATTTATGAGCTTTTACTGTGAGTGCTAAAACTCCTCTGCTTTAAAAGTGTTATCAATGTCAAGAGACTCTTGGCATGTCAGGATAACACGGATAAGAGCTACTGACATCCACAGGGGGCATGGTTCATGTCCAGACTTTGCAATATATTTCAGTGCCTTCTAAAGCCCTCAGTACTTCTGTATGACAATACATTATATGGCTGTCTTTTCTGTATTCTTAGCTATATATCCACCCAAAAACTGATATTTTAGGTTTTTAGTGGTCAAAATACACACCATGTTTGGAGGTCAAATGGCACTGCACATCACCCCAAAAACACCCCCAACAGTAAAGTTTGGAGGTGGGAACATCATGGTGTGGGGCTGTTTTTCAGCATACGGTACTGGCAAACTTCATATCATTGAAGGAAGGATGAATGGAAAAATGTACCAAGACATTCTTGATAAAAACCCGATGCCATCTTACCAGGATGATGAAGATGAAACGAGGGTGGACATTTCAGCAAGACAATGATCCCAAACACAAAGCCAAGGAAGCTCTCAGTTGGTTTCAAAGAAAGAAAATAAGTCTGCTAGAATGGTAGAAGATCAGAGTTCATAGACGAGGCCCACAGAACCGTCAAGATTTGAAGACTAATTGTGTGGAAGAATGGGCCAAAATCAGGGGCGGACTGATAACTCATGGGGCCCCCGGGCAATAGGAGATTATGGGGCCCCCAGGCAATCAGAGATTATGGGGCCACACAGTATACACACACACAGTATACAATCACACAGTATACACATACATGTACACACAGTATACACCAGACAGATGTAAAAAAAAACACAGATTTGTACATACTGTCCCTGGTTTTACTGAGGCTGGCAACCCTGATGGGGCCCCCTAGTGGCCCAGGGCCCTCGGGCAGTGCCCGAGTGGCTCAATGGTCAGTCCGCCCCTGGCCAAAATCACACCTGTGAGTGATGCATGCGACTAGTTTCCTTATACAGGAGGCGCCTTGAAGCTGTCATTACCAACAAAGAATTTTGTACGAATCGTTAAAAAAATTTCACTTACAGTAGCGTGTTCAATACTTTTTCGCTGTGTCATTCCATTTTATTACACATAACTTCATTTCTGAACGTATTTGTTTTGTTTTTCTTTGTATGTATGGATTGCATGGGTTGTTACCGACATGTGGTAAAAATGTCATGTCAATGGCACCTTTAGAAAAATATTTACCTAGAAAAATGGTGACGTGTTCCATACTTATTTTAACCCGCTGTATATAGAAATAACTCTACACTCCCCCTAAGACTTTCAAACAAACAAAATGCAAATGAACTGAATTATCCCCCTGTATAATTCTGTAATAATAACTAAAATATGCTCAATGCTAGATAAATAAATACATAGATACCTTATATATGATTGCACTCTTTTAAATAAAGTGTAAAATGTTTAATATTAATAACCCCTAATAACCATTAAATATATAAACTTTATTATATAGTAATGTGTTCCAATACAATATGGTATAAAAAAAAATTCAATACAGATTTAAACGTTTACATTTTTACTTTTTGTGGACTTTTTACACCTTGTTGTGTTAAAACACGTTGTTATATAATGAGATTATATGTTTAATTTGATATTCAGGTACTGTATATTAGTTTTGAACTTTTTACACTATATTAAACAAATACTGTAGCTGCTGATTTAAAAAAAAAGGATATTTACCTGTCTAAGCATCCAGCGCTGTCCTCACCGGGCCAGTTCTTCATCGGTCTTCAGGTCCCCAGCGCTGGCAGGTTTACTAAGGGAAGCCAGCTGTAACACCTTGCAGCATCACAGCTGGCTTCCCACTTTGCATGCACCAGCTGCACTGCGCTTTGTGAATGGCCCAGAAGCCTTCTGGGACCTGTGATGTATCTCAGAGGGTTTCCAGTGAGGGTTGGAGAACTAGGCGGTCAGAACGAAAGTTGGAGCGGGTAACTGCTAAAACTAGGTACCCACCAACTCCCCCCTAAAAAAAATCAATAAAAACTCCAAAAGTAGAAGAGGAGGGGCGAAGAAGGTGTTAAAGCGGAACATCCCTTTTAGCAATTGAATCAAAAAGGTGTCCTCACATATACGTTTTATAATCAAATTATTTAGTGCTGAGTATATTTTAACTATTATCTTTGAGTTATTCATTTTATATTTGTTGTTTTTTTTCCTCATTTTTGTGTATTTGGCTGTTATTTGTATACTACCAAATTACATTTTTTTTTTAATGTTTTCTTTACGTGAAAAAAATGTAAAATATTAAGAGGCTGTATTTTGGGGAATAGGATTGTTGAATGGAACTTCCATAACCCTGAGAAACTTCTTAAGCAAGAGAGGTAAGTATTTACAATTATTCTTTGCAGATAAAGCTGTGAATGCACACACTGAATATTTTTGTTCAATCTGTGGGATGAACACAAATTATCTACAAGTCTCTCCCATCCACGCTATACAGTGTGGATGGAGGAACCTCCCTCATCAGCTGTTGTATTATGACAGCCACCTGTCAGAATACCTAAACGATAGCTGCATCTGATTGGATGCTTAGTGGCCAAAAATTTTCCTCTCAGCTCCTTCAGTTTTTCAATCAAAGGATGTCGGGCAAGAGGTGGCTGACAAAGCCCCCCATGTAGCGGATTTCAGATAGTTCCTCAAAAACCAGGAAAAATTAATTTAGTGTGTACTCAGCTTAAAGTGATTGTAAAGCTTCGGTTTTTATTTTCTTAAAATAACAAACATGTCATATTTACCTCCTCTATGCAAAGGTTTTGCACAGAGTGGCCCCGATCCTCCTGTTATGGGGTCCTCCTGGCTCCTCCCCGCATCGAGTGCCCCCACGGGGAAACGCTTCCCTGAGGACACTCATGTGGGCGCGCTCCCGAGTCCAGACAGCAGGACTCGGCTCCCCCCCCCGCGTCATAGGATTTGATTGACAGCAGCGGGAGCCAATGGCTGCGCTGCTATCAATCTATCCAATCAGGACCCAAGACACCGGCTGGAACGGGTGTGCTCGTTCCCGGCGCTGGAAAGATGGGGTTCAGGTAAGTAAAAGGGGGGGCTCTGGGGGGCTGCTAAACTAAAGGAGGTTTTTCACCTTAATGCATAAGGTGAAAAACCCTGAGGGTTTACAACCCCTTTAACTCTAGACTTTGATTTTGAAGACATCGTTGCTTTAAAATTTTACCCAAAATATAAATAAGGGCTAACTCTACTTTTGTACTTTTCTCTATATAGGTAGCTGTGATAGTAAGGTGTCCACAAACGTTTGGCCATATAGTGCATTCTGTAAAAATTTGCAGGACGGCTTGTACAAGACGATGAATTAAAGCCAGGTAGAAGTGTAAAAGCGGTTGCTTACATTCTAATGATTCCAAACACTTGGTTCCCAGAAAAAGTGCTGCTTCTGTCTCTAAACTTGTAGCAAACAGCTAAGCGGTTGATTTATAGAATGTGAGCGAGACATTAGCCATTAGCATTGTGCTATCACCTGTGTCAAAACACTCAGATATTGACACTTACCACACCACTCTTAACATCACACACTGGTGGTACACAGTTTATATTTAGACTTTGCTGCCAGGAACTTGTGGTTAAGTGTTTTAAATCATCCTGTCAGTTAGACTTCCAGCCAGATATGCAGCTATTAGGGGGCGATGGGTCAGCTAACTTTGCAGGTGAAGTGATGGCTGTGTCAGAGAACTTTGATTCTTAAAATCTAAAAAAATTATTGGGAAATTTTCCTTAAAGTTACCAATGCCGGAAGATCTGGAGTACAATAGGTACAGGCCCTGGTTGATCATTTTTATCTCTCTATGGGACTCTGGCAGTGGAAGAACTGTATAAGCCATGGTGACAAATGCTACTGCTCCTAAACCAGATGGTTGTCTCCCACTTTTTCAGGGGCTTTCTTACCTTCTGATTACATTGTACAATCTCCCACATCGAAGAAATCTGTACTAAGAATTATTGCGGCTATTGCTAACATAGCATACTGTATGTCATGCAGAGGCTTGCATTATTAGTATATTGAGTTATTAAGAGGTCTTTCAGGCTGGGTTCACTCTAGTATAAATGCACTATATGGACGCTGAGCTTCGAAATGCACTATAATGCCAGAAGTGTGTGGACACCGACATCTGACCATCACATCTATGTAAGTTTGTCGGACGTCCTTTTCCAATGCCATGGGCATTAAAGAGGACATCCTGTTTCAAAACCATAGGCATGGCCTCAAGCACGCACAGATGTCAATTAGGTTTAAGGTCTGCTTTAATATGGAGTCCCCCTTGTGATTTATACATGCCTTCATTCTTTTGGAAAGTCTTTCCACAAGAGTGTGTCTGAGGAAATACGTGCCCATTGAGCCTAAAGAGCGTTTGTAAAGTTAGGTATTGGTGTTGGGCGAGAAGACCTAGCTTAAAATTGCCATTCCAGTTTATTCCAAAGGAGTTCAGTAGGGTTGAGATCAGGGCTCTGTTCAGACCACTCAAGTTCCTCAACACCAAACTCATTAAACCATGTCTTTATGGAGCTAGCTTTTTACATAGGGGCACAGTCATACTGGAACAGATGATGGCCTTCCCCAAACTGCTTTAGAGGGTTAAAAGCTCACAGTTGCCCAAAATGGTCTTGCATTCTCTACTCTTTATACTCTTCACTAGAAACACTTGAACATAATAATTTAGAGAGGGATAATGTACCTTTAACAACAAATAAAGGAGCGCTTCCAGCCCTGTTGAAGTCAGTCAATAGACCCACAAGCCCAGGAATAAATAAAATCAAAATTCACTTTAATGTAAAGTTAGAAGCATGACATGCAGGAGTGCTCAGACTGATACATTATCAAGCCAATAGAGAGAAGAAACACATAAATCCCAAAGCTGAAGGATGACACATGATCCCGGACCCAACAGTAGGCTACACAGCCCAGGAGCCTCAGGACAGTGGGAGAAGTGTGTGGATTATGGCTGCCGGGGTCACTGAGATGACGTGTCCACCAGAAATCACGTGTGCCGGAATCGGATGAGCTGTCATACACCTGGCATGAGAGCGTCCAAACGTCGGCTGGTGAGGGCAAACAAAGTCTTGGAGAGCCCTTAAACCACATCAAACCAAAGGAGAGAAGCCATGGTTTGAGCGCTCTCCAGGACTTCCAGTTTGCCCTCACCTGCCGACGTTCAGACACTCTTCCATCAGGTTTATGACATCACATGCAGTTCCCGGACACGGGACTTCTGGCAGACATGCCATCTCAGTGACCCCGGTGGCCTTAATCCACACACATCTCCTACTGTCCTGAGGCTCCTGGGCGGTGTAACCTACTTTTGGGTCCGGGATCATGTATCATCATTCAACTTTTGAGGTTACGTGTTTTCCTTTCCACTGGCTTGCTACTGTATCAGTCTGAGCACTCGTACATGGCACGCATTTTAACTTTACATTAAAGTGAATTTTGATTTGATCTATTCCTGGGCTTGTGGCTCTATTGACTTTCACGGGCTGGGAGAGCTCCTTTATTTGTTATTTTGTGCTCAAGTCTCATTGCTGGTCAGATGAGTAGTTGGAGCTACCCCTGTGGTTATCCACAAATCCCCTTGGCATCTCATTGCGCTTGGTACTTGCATTTTTTTTTCCATAATGTCTTGTGGCACAGTAGTGTAGTGGGTAGCACTCTTGCCTAGCAGTAAAAAGGGTCGCTGGTTCGAATCCCAACCACGACTCTACCTGCCTGGAGTTTGCATGTTCTCCCTGTGCCTGTGTGGGTTTCCTCCGGGTACTCCGGTTTCCTCCCACACTCCAAAGACATGTTGGTAGGTTAATTGGCTTCTGTCTAAATTGGCCCTAGTATGTATGAATGTGAGTTTGGGACCTTAGATTGTAAGCTCCTTGAGGGTAGGGACTGATGTGAATGTACAATGTATATGTAAAGCGATGTGTAAATTGACGGCGCTATATAAGTACCTTAAATAATAATAATAATGTACCTTTGGCTATATAATGGGTGTGATGGTCGGGTGTCTACAGATGTTTTACCATACCTGATACTTCCAGATAAGCATCTCCACTTCTTCTTTGTTAGCATTCGCTGGTCACATGACAGCATAGCATACACACAGACTTCTTTTAATTATGCTAAATGAACTGAAAATAGACTTGCATGACTTCTGTAGGAATGTTTGAGCTAAAGGTTATCATCGTATTTGCTTGGAGTTTAAGAAACTGCTGAAAGATTCCTAGGGCAACTATTTTTTTCAGGTATAACTCTGACCGGCGAGCCCGTTAAACAATTTATTATTGTATTACAGCCCCTATTAACCGGCTTTATTGAGTTTTTCCTGTCTGCCAGCATATCTCATTATTGAAAACACACATCGGTTTTCATCTGGCAAAACTTACTCCATCTAATTGTAGATACTAATTAAGCCTTAAAGAGTGTCAAGCTGCCAGAAGCAGAGAAAATGATTTATATGGCTGCCGTACATGGAGAAAGCCATTGTTTAATTGTTCTGTACACAAAATGCTCTGTGCAGATGCTTCAGCATCCTAATTCTGGCTGCACTTTTAAAGCTTGTCGCGGTTTAACACTTTGGCACATGTTATAATGAAGAATGATGGCTTACATATTGAGCTCCTTCTTCTGGCTTTTCGTGCTGTCCACATTTCGTTTTTAAGCTAAATAAAAATTGTATAGCGTAATTTACGATGTGGTAACTTTCCGCTGTAATAACTGTGTTTTATTAAACTGAAATTTTGGCAAATTTGAGAGTATGCATCAGCTCTGATTTATTTAAGAATAGAGCAATATTCATTCTCCTAGTGAACTTGCACTTTGCTTGGTGAATAAGGTGATAATTCACTTTGCAAAGAATAACCAATCATAAAAAACAGGATTGTTGCTTGCACTTGATTGGATGATTAAAGTACAAAGCACTAAAAAAACGAATTCGCAAAACTAAAAATCACTTTGCATAGAGACAATTCAATTTGAAAAATTTCTTGGGAGAGTGCGTGTGATCAACACAAGGCCAATCAGCACTGTCCAGACAGAGGGCCAGGGGTCCTGCAGCCTCATAGGACAATCGGAGGAGAATAAAAACTCCACCTACAAGCTTTAACCAGACACTGATAGAAGTCACAAGACTACTGCTACATACTGCTGATGAGAAAAGATATTTAGCGGTTTATATTTACTAAAATAATTGCATTTCTATGTTCTGTGTACTGTGGGAGACCAGATATAGTGAATGCAGAGTCCTGGGTTTATTAACGACAATCATTAAGTCAAACAAAAATCATGTTCTTTTTTTAAAATTTAAATAATGCCCGAACACACAGAAGCAGCACGCTGGAGTGCACTTGCATTTTATTGCATCACACCACACAGATATGAACCACCTTAAGGGTTTATGCACAAGGGCATAATTAAATGCTCAAATTAACGCTAGATCTTGCTGCAAGAAGTTGGAAGAAAGCTTAAAAAAAACATGTAATGGCACATAAATACTCTTGTTTATGAATGTACAGTGTACGTGCATAAATTCATTATAGTGCCATTTTTTATTTTAGACACTAGAATGAGTTTATGTGCTTACAAAGTATGCCAATGAACTGGAATGCAGGTTTTGGGCATTTGTTTTTTTTAGAACCCTGAATGCTGCTTTAGAATACAGATGTAAAAAAAAAAAAAAAAAAAAAAACACAATGTACGTCGACACATGGGATGCAATAGCGCTCCATTCAAAAGCAACCCCATCAGAGTGCCCCCTTACATCAGGGTGCCCATCAGAGTGCCCCCTTACATCAGGGTGCCCATCAGAGTGCCCCCTTACATCAGGGTCCCCATCAGACTGCCCCCTTACATCAGGGTCCCCATCAGACTGCCCCCTTACATCAGGGTCCCCATCAGACTGCCCCCTTACATCAGGGTCCCCATCAGACTGCCCCCTTACATCAGGGTCCCCATCAGACTGCCCCCTTACATCAGGGTCCCCATCAGACTGCCCCCTTACATCAGGGTCCCCATCAGACTTCCCCCTTACATCAGGGTCCCCATCAGAGTGCCCCCTTACATCAGGGTGCCCATCAGAGTGCCCCCTTACATCAGATATCCCTATCAGAGCGTCCCCTTACATTAGGTGTCCCAATCGGAGCGCCCTCTTACATCAGTGTCCCTATCAGATTGCCTCTTACATCGGGGTCCCCATCAGAGTATCCCCTTACATAATATATCCCAATCAGAGCGTCCCCTTACATCAGGTGTCCCCATCAGAGCACCCCTCCTTACATCAGGGTGTCCCAATAAGAGCGCCCCCTTACATTAGTGTCCCCATTAGCGTTTCCCCCCTTACATCAGATGTCTCCATCAAAGTGCCCCCTGACATGGATTGTCCCTATCAGTGTGCCTCCTTACATCAACTGTCTCCATCAGACTAGCTCATGGATCAGTGGATGCACTCTGAGAATTGGGGGGCACAACTAAAATCTGGGGGGCACAGCCCACCCCAGCACCCCCTAGGACCGGCTCTGATAGATGGTTACATTGGTCTAATTACATTTGACCGATGTAACTGCCCTAAAATATACCATACCTGGAATTATTCTTTAACCTCAATTGAATGTGATGGGTGACCAGGCATCTGGCTCTTAAATAGTTCTTTGGAGGTTGATTGTTTCTTTTACCTTGAATATTAATTTTATTTTTATTAAATGTATGCAATCTACTAATTAAGTAAAATGCAGGTAGTACAGGCCAGGAACAAAGTGCCACCTGAAATGCACCATGGAAAAAAAAAAAAAGCATTCATGATCTCATACGCTCTGGATTAGCGGGGTTTTAGCAATAAAACAAACCAGGCCATTGTGTAATAAGTATACATATACATACTTTCAGCAACTCACAGCTTGAAGTCATTACATGGTAAACACACACGGTACAGGAATTTATTGAACTTATGGAATCAGTTAATGCCTCGAAAAAATACACAATCCAAACATGTGTTTGAAATGGTTAGGGAAACAGTCTTGCTCCAGAACATGTGATTGTTATAAGAAGCGACTACTATGCTGAACATGTAAATCTCTAGAATGAAAGTGTCACATTTCCTTCCCCTCCTGCTGTCATGAATTTGTTCACCAACTCTATTTTCACTCCCAAGCCACTTTACTGTTAGCCTATAAACATCTCACAGCAGCTTTCTGTCATGTGATAAGCAAGGCCTTCTCATATATCATCCCCTGAGCTGGTCTTAGATGAGGATCACCGAGAACCGTTCGGTAAACTGAAAGATACATTTTCATGCTGTGGGTTTGTTAGTTTATTTCTAAAGAAAATGCATGGTTCGTTATGCTGAAGAAAACCTTAATTTCTGATATAAAATTAAAATTGAGGTCAGTGTATGAGTGAAGGTGCTGTAAGTTTCAACAGTATCCCTTCCATTCGTCGACTCTACCCAAGACTCTACCCAAGACCCTACCCAAGACTCTACCCAAGACTCTACCCAAGACTCTACCCAAGACTCTACCCAAGACTCTACCCAAGACTCTACCCAAGACTCTACCCAACACTCTACCCAACACTCTACCCAACACTCTACCCAACACTCTACCCAACACTCTACCCAACACTCTACCCAACACTCTACCCAACACTCTACCCAACACTCTACCCAAGACTCTACCCAACAAGGAGTGGACTCACGTCCTGCAGACCCTATGCAAATGGTGACTTTCTGCATGTCAGTATACCTAAAGGCTTATAGACACTCTTTTCTGTTTTTTATGATGGCCAGCATCAATAAACCACTTCTTGTATCATTAAACCACTTCTTGTGATCCCAAGCTGTCATGGGCAACACTCCCTTTGGGTGCGCCATGATTGAGGCTGGGCTCACAGTAGAATATTGTACAGAGCGGAGCTCACACTTTATAATGTTCTCATCAGCATTTTTCAGACCTGCCAGTGCTGGAGAAGAAATGAAGGGACCCT
Source organism: Lithobates clamitans (assembly GCA_037952925.1). Taxonomy (NCBI): domain Eukaryota; kingdom Metazoa; phylum Chordata; class Amphibia; order Anura; family Ranidae; genus Lithobates; species Lithobates clamitans. The sequence continues at coordinate 4,197,913 of JBBGZY010000680.1, read as the reverse complement.
GCTTCTCACTCTGCCACCCAGAACGCTCCTTAATAGTTAATGCATTAAGATAAAACTCCTTCTGCCTTTACAACCACTTGCCGCCTGCCATATTGAAAAAAATGATGTCGGCAAAGTGGTTGCGATATCCTGACCGGACGTCTCTTAGGATATCAAGCGACTGCGCGCCCTCGGGGCGAGCATCGCGACGATCGTTTTTGCGGCGTGGCAGTCTGAGACACTGCAACTCCGATCTACGTAAAGAGTCTCTGACAGAGACTCTTTACCACGTGATCAGCCGTGTCCAATCACAGCTGATCATGATGTAAAACGGAAGAGCCGCTGATCTGCTTTTCCTCACTCGCGTCTGACAGACGCGATTAGAGGAGAGGCGATCGGCTGCTCTCCTGACAAGGGGGGTCTGTGCTGATTGTTTATCAGCGCAGCCCCCCTCGGATGCCCGCCAAGACCACCAGGATGTCACCAGGACCACCAGGGATGGCCACCACACTGGACCACCGGGTATGCCACCCTAGACCACCAGGGAATTGCCAATCAGTGCCCAGGCACCTGCCAATCAGTGGCCAGGTAGCTGCCAATCAGTGCCAAAGAAAAATGCCTGCCAGTGCCACCAGTGATGCCTATCAGGTAAATTATCAGTGCCCAGCAGTGCCGTCTATCAGTGCCACCCATCAGTGCAGCCTTTCAGTGCCGCATATCGGTGCCACCCTTCAGTGCCGTCTATCAGTGCCCATCGTCAGTGCCCACCAGTGAAGGAGAAAACTTACTTATTTACAAAATTTTATAACAAAAACAAAGAAAAACTTTTTTTTCTTCAAAATTTTCATTTTTTTTAAATTATTTTAGCAAAAAGTAAAAACCGCAGAGGTGATCAAATACCACCAAAAGAAAGCTTTATTTGTGGGAACAAAATGATGCAAATTTAGTTTGGGTACAGTGTGGCATGACCGCGCAATTGTCATTTAAAAAGTGACAGCGCTGAAAGCTGAAAATTGGCCTGGGCAGGGAGGTGCGAAAGTGCCCGGTATTGAAGTGGTTAAGATTTTTGGGGGGAACGAAGCCACGAATAAAAAACGCTGTAGCACTTTATGGTTTAGCACACTTGCTTTGCATTTCATTTTGGAAATATATTTTTACTTTTAACTACTAAGAGTACAATTTGTATCTAAACTGACACACATGACATAACCCCAGTGCCTCTGAAATAAAATCAAAGGCCTTTTCATGTAAAAAAAAGAAGAAGAAGAAACACAATATATTGACCGTGTCCTCATAGCCCACCAATCATTTATCTGTGACGGAATATTGGGTCCCGTGTACAGCTAGTTTCTGTCCTTACCTGAGAAAATCTAAATTTGGAACAGAATAGAGACTCTTCTTCCCCCAAACCAATAGGATTCTTCCTTTATTGATGGTATGGTGAAGCCAGACATCCAATGACAAGGATTTGTCTTCACATTTACATACAGGTTAAGTTGTCTAGAAAAAGTGATGGTGACAATTTTTGGGACAAACTGTATATAGCTGCCAAGGGTGATTTCTGCATTTTTTTTTTTTTTATATTATTTCATCTTTTTTCCCCAAAGGAAATAAATGCAGGTTGCTATAACTGCTTCAAAAAGTGTTAGCTGGAGGCTTTTATTTGTTTGTCAAATGGTATCTAAACCCAAGAACTGAAATGTAATACGTTGCAGGCTACCAGGCCTTAGATGTGGTGGTTGTATTGGATTTCTTTTTCTTGAGGCTAGGTACATTTTCTGCATATACAAAGAAATACCTGCCCTCAGTGTAGTTCATTGTCATGGAGGCTCCTATAGATTAGTGTTAGGGACCACACTACACAGAGGGGCCTTGACTAGACAATGGGGGCTTCCACATTTGTTTACAAATGTCGTGCAACTAAAACCTCTCACCTTTTGTAAAATAAAATAAAATAAATAAATGCACGTTTTGGCAGGTAAAAAAAAAATGTGCATTCATACATTTTTTTTACACTGCAGCCTGCAAAGCATTGCACCCACGATTGGTGGATCGCGGGTGAAATGTCAGAATCCTGCAGGCACTTGGTACAGCTGTCTGCCCGTACCTCCTGTATATATGGGTGTCACCTGTTACAAAGGGGGAACCTATCCTTAAAGTGGTTGTAAACTCCTACATATACTTAAAGTAGAGCTGGGCGATTTTCTCCCTCAAAAAAATCTGCGATTTAAAAAAAAAAAAAAAAAAACTCAAAACACGATTCGAATCGAGTTTTTTTTTTTTGATGGACACTGCGCCGGTCCTGAAAACTGCAGGCAGGAGTTTTTAGGCGAGGCCGCGGCTTCGGCCTAGTCCGCGGCGTCCGGCCTCGCTGACTAGGCCGAAGCCGCTGCCTCGCCTAAAAACTCCTGCCCGCAGCTCCTCAGGACCAGCGCGGTGTCAGTGCCGGTCCTGGTAAAAAAAAAAAAAATCGATTTGCTGAAAATTTGAATCGATTTGACCTCTCAACTCGATTCAAGATTCAAATCGATTTTTTCCCCAGCCCTAACTTAAAGCGGAACTTCCGTCATTTTTTCATCTTTTCATCCATTAAATCTTCTGCCTTTGTTGTTTTAACTTTGGATAGTAAAAAAAAAAAAAAAAAAATGTTTTCTGGCAGCTCTGACAGCTCTCTCTCTCACTCTTGGCAGAATTTGCCAGGAAGGGAGGGGGAGTGAGTCATAAGAGGGCCAATGAGAGCTGCAGAGCTGGAGGTGTGCCTCTGTGTGTCTGTGTGAATCCAGGAAGTGAACAGGCAGCAGCTTTAGCTGCCCACAGTTAAAATGGTTGCAGCCAGACTCAGTGGAGGGAGATTTCTGCAGCATATTCAGCAAGTACAGAATAACAGTAAATCTAAAATAAAATATGCAAAGTGGTTGGAGGGAAGCTTCAGAATGGCAAAGATGTTTTTATTACAAATTATGTGAGCAGACTGCAGTTCCTCTTTAAAGTGTTACTAAACCCACAACAGTAAAATCAGCCTGTATATGCAGTAAAGCATGCTTGTTATTATTCACAGTGGAACTTAAGGGGTTTATCCTGCACATTGTGTAAACAGGCTGTTTGATCCTGTCTTCTCTGATCCTCCCCCTTTTCCACAATCCCCAAACCATCTCCTGATAGTACAAAGGCTAGGGGACAAGCTGCACATGCTCAGTTTGGTGTGTATTGCTAGAGAGTTTTTTTTTTTGAGTGCATGTGATCAGCACAGGGCCAATCAGCACTGTCCTGACAGTCAGGGGTCCTGCATCCTCATAGGACAATCATGGGAGAATGAAAACTCCTCCTACAAGCTTTAACCAGACACTGATAGAAGTCACAAGACTGCTATATACTGCTGATGAGAAAAGGTATTTAGCAGTTTATATTTACTAAAACTATTGCATTTCCATACTCTGTGTACTGTGGGAGACCAGATATAGTAAATGCAGAGTCCTGGGTTTAGTAACAGTTGAATGACGTGACTGGCCTCAGGTGGCTCACAGAGATAAAACAAATCTTCCTACATAAGTTGCATCTGTTTATCTGCAGTCTTCTCTTCTCTTCTCTACATCCATTCAAAGCCTAGAATTTAGAAGCTTATCTGAGAGTTTAGAAAAAAAAGGGGGCGGAGAGCTGAGATTTCAGTCTGCAGAGCTCAGTGAGGAGAGCTCTGAGAGGTGATTGGAAGGAAGATACACCCCCCCCCCCTTTCACACAGCACACAGGAACAGAACTGAGAGTGTTAATCTGCTGGAGGTCCCTCCCCTGTCACCGTTTTTCTCTTGGTGTCAGGAAAATTTGTCTAAAGTGATTCAGGCTGATAGCAGAGGAACAAAGCAGTAGACAGAAATGACACTTAGTGCTCTTAACTGAGTACACACTTTAGAGGGACACAGTGGCATTGCAAGGTCGGGGCGGGGGGTGCTGGCCGCACCCGGGTGACACCCGCCAGAGGGGTGACACCAATGTATAGCAGAACCACTGACACCACCCGCTACCCTGTGCCTCTCACTCACTCTGTGTCCCCCGTGGAGCGGACTGAAGCTGCCTCCTCCTCTGTTTACATCCAGTGAGGAAGAGGAGCCCGAGTGACACACACCTCTGTGTGTATACATCCGCAGCCACGCTGTTCTGAGGTCTGTACACTCTAAGTAGATTAGTAGATAGACATGTGCATGGGGGGCGCTATGGGAGGGGAAAGGGGTGCTTGTACTGATGGGGGGCCTGCACTAAGGGGAATTCTATACTGATGGGGGTCTGCACTAAGGGGGGGGATTCTATACTGATGGGGGGTCTGCACTAAGAGGGGGTGTCTATATTGATGGGGGTCTGCACTAAGGGGGTATTGTATACTGATGGGGGGTCTGCACTAAGGGGAGGTTATATACTGATGGGGGGTCTGCACTAGGAAGGGGATTCTATACTGAAGGGGGGATGCTATACTGATGGGGGTCTACACTAAGGGGGATTCTATACTTATGGGGGGGTCTGCACTAAGGGGGGATTCTATACTGATGGGGGGTCTGCACTAAGGGGGATTCTATACTGATGGGGGGTCTGCACTAAGGGGGGATTCTATACTGATGGGGGTCTGCACTAGGGTGATTCTATACTGATGGGGGTCTGCACTAAAGGGGGGTGTCTATACTGATGGGGGTCTGCACTAAGGGGGGGTGTCTAAACTGTGGGGGTCTACACTAAGAGGGGGATTCTATAATGATATTATTATTATTATTATACTATACTGACTATACCCTGATGGGGGGTCTGCACTGAGGTTGGAGGTCTATACTGATGGGGGGGTGTCTGTACTTATGGGGGGGGTCTGCACTGAGGGTGGAGGTCTGTTCTTAGTGAGGGTAATCTATACTGAGGGAGGGGGATCTTTACTGCAGGATCTGTAGTTAGCTGAGGGGGGTCTGTACTGAGAGGGGACTATATTTGGTGGAGGGCGGGGGGAGAGGGTGACACCAATTTTTTCAGCACCGGGTGACACCAACCCTAGTGACGCCACTGGAGGGACATGCTTCATATTTCATGTTTGAGGTTTACAAGCACTTTAATGCGGATTGTTAGGTGATCAATTTTTCCACAATTGCAGTACTCTTGTCACTTCCTGTGCACTGAATTGAAATATCCAACAGCTTTGTAAGTCTACCCAGCTGTTTTCTGTGGACTGCAAAAGAATGACCCTCTATATGTAATGGAGATGAGCAGTAAAGGAGGGCGTAATACCCCCAGACTGACTGTCCCTCTCTTGGAACCAAATCTGTCCCACTTTCTTTGTTAGTTGTCCCTCCCTCTGGACAGATGTGTAAGCCTCTATGATAAATGCAATACTTAAAGTGTAAGCTCACATTTCCAAAAAAAAAAATGTTAGACTTACACCCTAAAACCCCAGCGATACTTTAACCATTTCAGCCCCGGAAGATTTTACCCCCTTCCTGACCAGAGCACTTTGTGCGATTCGGCACTGCGTCGCTTTAACTGACAATTGCGCGGCCCTGCAACATTACACCAAAACAAAATTGCCGTCCTTTTTTCCCCACAAATAGAGCTTTCTTTTGGTGGTATTTGATCACCTCTGCGGTTTTTATTTTTTGCGCTATAAACAAAAAAATGCGGCAGTTTTGAAAACAAAAAAGCAATTCTATTTTACTTTTTGCTATAATAAATATCCCCCAAAAATATATTAAAAAAAAAAACAATTTTTTTTCTCAGTTTAGGCCGATATGTATTCTTCTACATATTTCTGGTAAAAAAAAAAAATCGCAATAAGCGTATACTGATTGGTTTGCGCAAAGGTTATAGCGTCTACAAAATATGGGATAGTTTTATGCCATTTTAATTATAAATTTTTCTTTATTAGTAATGGCGGCGATCTGCGATTTTTGTTGTGACTGCGACATTATCGCGGACACATCGGACACTTTTGACACTATTTTGGGACCATTGCCATTTATACAGCGATCAGTGCTATAAAAAAAATGCATTGATTACTGTGTAAATCACACTGGCAGGGAAGGGGTTAAACACTAGGGGGCGATCAAGGGGTTAGGTGTGTCCTAGGGAGTGATTGTAACTGTGGGGGGGATGGGCTACCACTGACATGACAGCGATCACCGCTCCTGATGACAACCCCTGAAAAACAACCCCACACCATAAATCCCCCCTCCACCAAATGATTTGGACCAGTGCACAAAGCAAGGTCCATAAAGACATGGATGAGCGAGTTTGGGGTGGAGGAACTTGACTGGCCTGCACAGAGTCCTGACCTCAACCTGATGATTTGGACCAGTGCACAAAGCAAGGTCCATAAAGACATGGATGAGTGAGTTCAGGGTGGAGGAACTTGACTGGCCTGCACAGAGTCCTGACCTCAACCTGATGATTTGGACCAGTGCACAAAGCAAGGTCCATAAAGACATGGATGAGTGAGTTTGGGGTGGAGGAACTTGACTGGCCTGCACAGAGTCCTGACCTCAACCTGATGATTTGGACCAGTGCACAAATCAAGGTCCATAAAGACAGGGATGAGTGAGTTTGGGGTGGAGGAACTTGACTGGCCTGCACCTCAACCTGATAGAACACCTTTGGAATGAATTAGAGCGGAGACTGTGAGCCAGGCCTTCTCGTCCAACATCAGTGCCTGACCTCAGAAATGGTCTTCTGGAAGAATGGTCAAACATTCCCATAGACACACTCCTAAACCTTGTGGACAGGCTTTCCAGAAGAGTTGAAGCTGTTATAGCTGCAAAGGGTGGGCCAACTCAATATTGAACCCTGCAGACTAAGACTGGGATGTCATTAAAGTTGATGTGTGTGTATAAAGTCAGGCGTCCCAATACTTATGGTAATATCGTGTATATTGCCAGCTTTAGGCCAGCAGAAGTACAGGACTCCTCAAGTGTCTTTCCTACCTGTGGCTCTTTCATTTCCTGTAATGATTACAAGAGAGCTGCAAAGGTTCTGCAGAAATCGGCGCAGGACAGGGAATTGCATAGAGGCGGTGCGTCTATCCGCACATATTTTCAGGGTCAGTCGCTCAAACTGAGCAGAAACCCGATATTGGAAGAATAGTCCAGGAATAGTGTTAACAACACTTGTGAGTTGGATGGAAACCTGAGCTCTGTGTGACTGTGTTCAGACCCAGTGTGACCCCCGATCCAGACAGGCACGAGCAAGGCATAAAAATGGTCTTCACATTTTACTGTTCTCTAGATCTGATTTCTTGTAAAATTAATGTTCTATGTACACATGTCCATGGAAGAAAAATGCTACTGGCGGTCTCTGCATCTACTCCGGCATGGAGTATAGTGACATCTAGAGGTGAAATAAAATACTGCAAACCACAAAAGGGGCATTCGGGAGACATGTCTGGCGGTCTGTATGTAGTCAGAACACTTGCGCCCAGATTGAAAAAAAGAAAAAAAAAAACCCTGAGACGCCATCTTTGTTAATAGCAGTGCATGCAGCAAATTCATCGTTTTTTTCTGACGCTTTTACTGTATTATTTTTATTTATTATTTAAAGGGGAGTTCCGTCGACATTTTTTTTAAAAGTCAGCAGCTACAAATACTGCAGCTGCTGACTTTTAAAATATGGACACTTAAGTGGAGGTCCACCCTGAAAAAAGAAATGCACCCAAAAATATCTAAAAAAAAAATGGAGTAAAAGAAAAAAAAAATTTTTTTTTTACTTACGTGAAATGGCTGTTGCTAGGCAGTCTTCCTAATCTGCCTCTTCCTACACCGCGGCGATCTTCAGTCTTCTGCTTCCCGCATTGTCTTCTGGGGAATGGGGCACGGCGTGTTATGGGAACTGTGTGTGTCCCACAACACATCACGTCCCATTCATAAAGCGCCGCGCAGTAGAAAACTGGCAGTGAAGCCGCAAGGCTCCATTGCCTGTTTCCCTTACCTAGGTGGCGGTGCCGGGACACGAGAGCCGAGGGATGGGTCGGCCTCGGGCGGCCACCCAGGACAGGTAAGTACTTATGTAAAGTCAGCAGCTACAGTGTTTTTTTTTTTTTAATGACGGAATCCCGCTTTACCTGTCCAGGGCGCCCGCAATGTTGGCGCCCGAAGCCGATCTGTCTCTCGGCTCTCGGGTGCTGTCGTCGCCATCTTCGCTAAGGGAATCGGGAAGTGAAGCCTTACAGCTTCACTTCCCGATTCCCTACTGTAAATGCGCGAGTCCCTGCTGTCTCTGGGACCCGTGTGTTTCCCAGTAGACAGCGGGGGGGAGTGGCGTAGATACCCGCAAATATTTATGCCCGGAAGTGGGTGCAAATACCTGTAATATACAGGTATCTGCACCCTCCTCCCCCCGAAAGGTGGCAAATGTGACACCGGAGGGGGGGGGGGGTTCCGAAAAGCGTAGGTTCCGTTTTTGTGTGAACCTCCGCTTTAAGGTACTTATATAGCGCCCTCAATTTACGCAGCACTTTACATATACATTGTACATTCACATCAGTCCCTACCCTCAAGGAGCTTACAATCTAATGTCCCTAACTCACATTCATACATACTAGGGACAATTTAGACAGAAGCCAATTAACCTACCAGCATGTCTTTGGAGTGTGGGAGGAAACCGGAGTACCCGGAGGAAACCCACGCAGGCACAGGGAGAACATGCAAACTCCAGGCAGGTAGTGTCGTGGTTGGGATTCGAACCAGCGACCCTTCTTACTGCTAGGCAAGAGTGCTACCACTACACCACTGTGCCGCCCTATGGCACTACTTGTGACAAATTCACAAAATATTGCGATGTTGGTGATATTTTAAGTGCAGTTACATAAGACCTCTTTCACATTGAATTGTGTCACATGTGTAATTATTGTTTCACATCTATGAGACATTTCCAAAACAAAATTTTTTTTAGGTTCCTCTGTAACCTCTCTATATATCTCCTCTGCCTGTAAACCTCGGGTCCAACCCCAACCACAGCACTACCTGCCTGGAGTTTGCATGTTCTCCCTGTGCCTGCGTGGGTTTCCTTCGGGTACTCCGGTTTCCTCCCACACCCCAAGAACATGCTGTTAGGTTTATTGGCTCTTATTTAACCACTTCAGCCCTGGAAAGATTTGCCGCCCTCAATGACCAGGCCATTTTTCTGCGATACGGCACTGCGTTACTTTAACTGACAGTTGCGCGGTCGTGCGACGTTTTACCCAGATAAAATTGATGTCCTTTTTTTCCCACAAATAGATCTTTCATTTTGTGGTATTTGATCACCTCTGTGGTTTTTTTTTTTTGGTTTTTTTACGCTAGAAACAAAAAAAGAGCGACAATTTTGAAAAAAAAAAAATGTTTTCTGCTAAAAAACACACCCAATCATTTTTTAAAAAAAATCTAATTTCTTTATCAATTTAGGCCAATTTGTATTCTGCTACGTTTATTGATTGGTTTGCGTAGAGCAGGGGTCTCAAACTGCGGCCCTCTAGCTGCTGTGAAACTACAAGTCCCATCATGCCTGTTCCTGTGGGAGTCATGCTTGTAACTGTCAGCCTTGCAATGCCTCATGGGACTTGTAGTTTTGCAACAGCTGGAGTGCCACCAGTTTGAGACCCCTGGCATAGAGTTATAGCGTCTACTAAATAGGGGATAGATTTATGGCATTTTTATTTTATTTGTTTATTTATTTTTACTAGTAATGGATTTCAGCGTTTTTTAGTAGGACTGCGACATTGCGGCTGACAGATCGGACACCTAATTGACACTTTTTTGGTTACCAGTGACATTAGTACAGTGATAAGTGCTAAAAATATGCACTGCCATTGTACTAATGACACTGGCAGGGAAGGGGTTAACAGCAGGGGCGATCAAAGGGGGTTAACTGTGTTCCCTCTCCGTGTTTCTAACTGTGATGGGCTGCCTGGGACAACACACAGAGATCCGTCTTCCTGCATAGCAGAAAGACAGGATCTCTGTGTAATCCCCTATAAGAACGGAGATCTGCCTTGTTCACTACGGCAGATCCCCATTCTGTCACCATGGGGAACGATTGCGGGTGACCGGCGAACGATCGTGCACGCCCGCAGATCACCGTTTATGAGCTGACATACAGCTATGGTGATTCGCGCAGCCAAGCCAACCTGCCGCAGTATATCTGTGGCGGCTGGTCGGCGAGCGGTTAAATAACCGTGGGTATGCGGAGGCAATCGGGCGGCAGCGCTGCCGCCTGAATCCATCCACCTGACAGGCAGGATGTCCCTGACAGTTTTACACACAGTCCTGGTGGTTGCAACGGATTGTTTGTGAAACCCCCCGCTGCCGTACCTGGCAGCGAAAGGGTTTTTAACCGCTTGTCAACTGTATATATACGGCGGCAAAGCGGCTCCTCTCCGCAGGATCACGTGTTTGTACGTGTGATCCTGCACTTCCGGGTCTGGGCCGCGCATGCGTGCCGCTGGCGATCCGCTCTTACTGCTATTAAACACAGCGGGAGGCAATCAGCGGGTCCAGCGGATGCGATGTCCGTCGGGACCCGCCAATTGTTCCCGAGAGAGCCAGAGCAGCGGTCTGCCTATGTAAACAAGGCAGATCACCGTTCTGTGAGAAAAGAAGGTAGTGACCCTGTGTTTCTTTTAAGCAGGAACACAGATCTCTGCCCTCCCACAGTACAAGCACCTCCCCCACAGTTAGCAAGCATTCCCTAGGAACACATTTAACCCCTTTGATCGCACCTGATGTTAACCCCTTCCCTGCCAGTGTCATTAGTACAGTGACAGTGCATATAATTAGCACTGATCACTGTATTAGTGTCCCTGGTCCCCTAAAATGTCACTTAGTGTCCGATTTGTCCACCGCAATATCGCAGTCCCTCTATAAGTCGTCACCAATACCAGTAAAAAAAAAAAAAAAATGTAAATAAAAATTCCATAAATCTATCCTATGTTGTTTGTAGACGTTATAACTTTTACACAAACCAATCAGTATACTCTTATTGGGATTTTTTTTTTTTTTTACCACAAATATGTAGCAGAATATATATTGGCCTAAATTGATGAAGAAATGTGATTGTGTTTTTTTTTTTTTTTTTTTTTTTGATTGCAGAAACGACGAAATATTCATTTTTTTTTTCTTTTCAACATTGTCGGTCTTTTTTTGTTTATAGCGCAAAAAATAAAAACCGCAGAGGTGGTCAAATACCACCAAAAGAAAGCTCTATTTGTGGGGGAAAAAAAGGACGTCATCTTTATCTGGGTACAGCGTCGCGCGACCGCGCAATTGTCAGTTAAAGTAACGCAGTGCCATATCGCAAAAAAACGGCCTGGTCAGGAAGGGGGTAAATCTTCCGGCAGGCAAGTGGTTAAAGTCCAATTAGAATGATTAAACTTTGAAATGCACATAGGGAGTTCTATCTACCTGCTCAGTCCTTGGCATTTTTTCCAGGCATTGCCTTAGGCCAGTGATGGCGAACCTTGGCACCCCCAGATGTTTTGGAACTACATTTCCCATGATGCTCCACTACACTGCAGAGTGCCAGAGCATCATGGGAAATGTAGTTCTAAAACATCTGGGGTGCCAAGGTTCGCCATCACTGCCTTCGTACATCAACCCTTCTCTCTTCCATCTGTTAATATTCTGATGATCTGAAAAGCTTTTCCCAAAACACGGCTCCTGCCAGCCCCCTACGGTCTCTCTTATAGAATGCCCGGTGAAAAAAATATCAGAACTTTACCTGCCTTGATATTTTTAATGTGATAAGGGGGAGAGAGAAAACTTTAGGACATTTGCAGAGCTGCAGTTATAGCTGGATATACTGTATTAATTACCCAGTTGGTTTCGCTTTAACGCAATGCAGAACAAAAAAAAAAAAAAAATGGCGGCCCCCCCAAGTGTAGCACATAGATGGTGTTCCTCTGTGTGCTGTAGTGCACTGAAACGCATGTGTGCTGAGATTTCAAGGTCTGCCCTTCAAGATGAATGGCACCGCAGTGCCAATTATATATTCCACGCGTTTTAGGTAGCACACAGTAAACTGCATTTTACTGTGTATTTCCACACCGCATACAAAGTCAGTCCTCGAAAACAAATCGACAAACTGCAGTCACCACTCACTGTGATTGATACCCGCATTGTATACCCGCTGCCTTTCCTGATTTATATCCCCTGATGGATATGGAGCTTGTATAAAGTTGCCATTATTTTAGCATAATACAAGCTGGCTTGGGCAAAATTAATGATATTTTTAAAGCTTATCACATAGTTAAAGCAGTTTTAATCCAAAAGCAAACATTTAATATATTTCAGATTCGGGGGCGGCCCCGTCCATTAATGGTGCACGGACGCCGCCCCCTCTATCTACGCCACCCGCCTATATGCTTAATAGATAGGTTCGTGCATAGCATGAATCTATCCATGGCCGCCGCGGCCACCCCCTATTCATGCTTCAGGCCCCTTTTGGGACGGCTGGCGCATGAATTACATCGGCGGGTGTAGTTTTTTTTTGTAAAGTACCTGATTAGAGCCATGGGCTCTAATAGGCTTCAAAATAGGGTGGACTCGTGGCGCAGAGCATTGCGCTCAGAGCCCACCCAGGTGTGTTAGAAAAACAGATGGATATTCGCTTCTGAATCACCTCTCCACCAATCAGAAAGCGCAGCTCTGATACCCGTTTCCCGATTGGCTGAAAGGTCAGGCGATCCTATTGGATGCCTAGGGGGAGGGGGATGCACGGCGGAGGAGGAAGAAAGCTGCTGGACACGCTGCCCGCCCGCCTGCTTACTAGATGGGGTAAGTGCGGGGCTTTGATGTCGATGGCCGACCGGGGGTGGGGCTGGTGTTTTTTTCCTTTGGGGGGCGACAAACAGCCACCACACCCCCAAAAGAAAAAACCACCAGCCGCCACTGTTTAGATTACTTCTTAAAGTGTTACTAAACCCACAACAGTAAAATCAGTCTGTATATACAGCATAGCATGCTTGGTATACTCACTGTGGAAATTAAGGGGTTAATCCTCTGCATTGTATAAAAAGGCTGTGTTATATACTTATATGCACAGATCTTTCCCTCCTTGCATTGTATATCTGGGGAAGGCCAGATAACACAGGCAGGGTAGCTGACCTGCACATGCTAAGTTGGGTCTTTTATGCTGGAGAGAACATTTACTTGTTCTCAGAGCTAGCCAGGTCACATGATATTGACATCACACATGTGGGCGTGTATACAGGCTGCAGTGGGAATCTCCTCCTTCCTGAACTCTCAGCACTGGGGAATCTGTGCAGGTTATCACTGACCGTGGTATACAGATCATCCACAAAGGTATATAGTGGCAATATTTTAATGTAAAAAAAAGATTTGTAAGCTGTGGGCACTGTGGGTGGGCAGATGAACTATTCTCATATTACTGGGTTTAGTAACACTTTAAATGTGATGGCTGCATGCAATTTCTTTTTTTCAGGCTTCCTTTCCTTTATTTTCACCTGGTTAGCTGGCCAGTAAGTCGATTGTTTTTTCAAAAGAGCGAGTGGTTGTAAAGTCACCAATCCTGGAATCTCCTCTGATAAAGGGATTGTAAAGTCAGAAGGTTTTTATCTTAATTCATTCTATGTACCCAAGTAAAATATCTAAATCTGCTAGTACAGCCACCCCCCCCCCCCCCCCAGACTGACAATGCTGCTGTTCTTAGGTGCCCCCTGTGAACCAGAATCCAGAGCGGGGGCTTTCTAATTCAGGAGGTCTGTTACTGGCCAGATCACCAGGTGAAAACTTCCCAAAAAAGAAAGAAAACAAATGCAGCCACCACATCTAATGATTGGTAATCTGCAGTATATTTCATTTTTGGTTTGGGGTTTAATACCACTTTAAAATGAACGGTTGTTTACTGCTTTACCTACCATTTTCCATTGTCTGTATAAAGGAGGGGGAAGTTTGCGGACCAGATCAGTGCTATGTAGTTTTTCATCTGTCACAGCTGTCCGTGTTTGCTGGAGTTTTTGTGAAGCCAACCAACAGTTTTGGGAGGATCAGTCCCGATACTGAAGCCCATTTGTTTCTCTTTCCTATGTTAGGCCTGATATCACAGATCTGTAGTAATGCAATTACTGAGTGACATGAAAATGTGTTAATGGACAATACAAATGATGAATCCCTTAATGTCATTGCAGATGTAAAGATGGCCTCCAAGGATTTGCCTTCTCAGCCCTCAAGTAAGTAGAATGCTAGCATGCATCTAATATGGGGTGAATGATATGAACACGCTGGACTCCTGGCAATGCCTTCAGAGATGTGATTCCTCATCAGATCTGCCCACCTGCCCCTATTCTCTGGCTGTTGGGATATTTTCATTGTTTTATAGTATGCAGAATGCGGCCGGGATAAATTTTATCTTCAGCCCTGGAAGGATTTAACCGCTTAATGACCAGGCTTTTTTTTTTTTGTGATACGGCACTGCGTCGCTTTAACTGACAATTACGCGCTCGTGCGACATTGTACCCAAACAAAATTGAGGTACTTTTTTCCCCACAAATAGAGATTTCTTTTGGTGGTATTTGATCACCTCTGCAGTTTTAATTCTTTGCGCTATAAACAAAAAAAGACCGACAATTTTGTAAAAAAAAAAAAAACTGTATTTTTTTAGTGTTTGCTATAATAAAAATCCCCCAAAAAACAAATTTCTTCATCAGTTTAGGCCGATTTGTATTCTTCTACATATTTTTGGTAATCATTGATGTCAGTGGGGGAAATAGTGCCCCATCATTGGTATCAGTGGGGAGAATAGTGCCCCATCATTGGTATCAGTGGGGAGAATAGTGCCCCATCATTGGTATCAGTGGGGAGAATAGTGCCCCATCATTTGTATCAGTGGGGAGAATAGTGCCCCATCATTGGTATCAGTGGGGGGAATAGTGCCCCATCAGTGGGGGGGAATAGTTCCCCATCATTGGTATCAGTGGGGGGAATAGTGCCCCATCATTGGTATCAGTGGGGGAATAGTGCCCCATCATTGGTATCAGTGGGGGGAATAGTTCCCCATCATTGGTATCAGTGGGGGGAATAGTGCCCCATGATTGGTATCAGTGGGGGAATAGTGCCCCATGATTGGTATCAGTGGGGAGAATAGTGCCCCATCATTGGTATCAGTGGGGGGGGGATAGTTCCCCATCGTTGGTTTCAGTGGGCGGAATGGTGCCCCATCATTGGTATCAGTGGAGGGGAATAGTTCCCTATCATTGATATCAGTGAGAGGAATAGTGCTCCATCACTGATTTCAGTGGGCCCGCCGATCCTTCGGTACAGCAGGAGAAAACCGATCTGCCTATGTAAACAAGGCAGATCGCCGTTCTATCACTACAGAAGGCATGGATCCTGTGTCTTTGCAAAGCAGAGGCACCGATCAATGCCCTACCCTAGTTACAAGCACCTCCCCCACAGTAGGAAAACACCAGCGAACCCATTGATCGCCCCTAAACCCTGCCAGTGTCCTTAGTACAGTGATAGTGCGTATTTTTTAGCACTGTTCACTAAATTAGTGTCACTGGTCTCCAAAAAGTGGCAGTTTTGTCCCCCGCAATGTCGCAGTCCCGCTGATCGCCGCCATTACTAGTAAAAATAAATAAATAAAAATATATCATAGTTTGTAGACGCCATAAGTTTTGCACAAACCAATCAATATTGGCTTATTGGGATTTTTTTTACCAAAAATATGTAGCAGAATACATATTGGCTTAAACTGATGAAGAGATTTGATTTTTTACATTTCTTTTATTGGATGTGTTTTCTAGCAGGGGTGGGGGGTAAATCTTCTGGAGGGCAAGCGGATAATATTGAACATTTCACATATTTGAAATAAAACCCGATTAGTAATACATATGTAAACGAATCCCCCGGAAACCCGAATTCAGAAAATTTGAATCAAATTAGAATGGAATTTGAAGGCGAACAAACTAATTCCAAAAACAAATTTAACTAAACGAAATTTGTCAGAAATTAGTTAAATAACGAAACAAAACAATTTTTTTTTCGTTCTGCACATTTAATCTTGACTTACTTTTTAGAGATAAAAGAAATGGTATGCCCCTTTATTCAGGTGATAACATAGCCTATATTAGTATGAGATGGAAAAAATAAACAAAAATGAAGCAGATATCTCTTCAGACCCATCTTCCTGATCAACAATGATAATAAACTCCTCACTAAAATTCCTGCAAATAGATTCTACGTTTTTTTGTTTTTTTTTTAGCTATTTACATAGGTAAAGATCAAGTCGGCTTTATACCTGGAGTACAAGTCCCAAATCAAATTCAAAGGACTATTAATATAATGCTGCAGTTAAGTAACACAAAGGTCTCATGCACGCTGGGTGTTCAGTATTGGTGCATGAGGCTCCGGCGTTTATGTGCTGCGGGTGGAAGGTACAATCACACCGTCCAACCCCCCCCCCCCCACCCCCCCTGCTGCTGGCAGCCTGTAAAAGCCCATAAGAAGCTGACAGCTGCTGCAGCTGGATGGGCCACCGAGTGGTACTTCTGTATTGGGGCAGTGTGCGCCCAGGGGCGAACGCAAGCAGTCTGTTTTTCTAGCATTTGTCTCTGGGCACATACTGTCCTAAAGTCAAAGTTGGGTTTTTAATACTGCTTACATATAAAAAATAAATGTATTGATGTATTCATGAATAAATTACAGGTAAAAGCTGTTTTCAATATCAGGCCAATAGGAAATGGACTGTCAAATGAATGTAGGACAAAATAAATACTTAAAGCATAAAAGTTGTATTTTGCGTTGTGAAGATCGATTTTAATGTTTTGTTAAATGCATCTGGAAAAAGCTGTTTTTATTATTCTGGCTCCCCCACCCCAATCCTTGCTTCTGGCCCCTGATCTACATGCAGGGCCCTGGACCATGGATTCCAATGGGGGGGGGGGGGGAGTTAAAGCACGTGATTAGAGACAGAGACTCTAATAGGCTTCAAAAAAGGGTGGGCTGGGGGCACAGAGCACTGAGCTCCAAGCCCACCCAGTTGTGTGACCAATAGTGAATGAAATTCGCTATTGCCACTCTGATCCTCCTCACAGCCAATCAGGAAGTGCGTCCTAAGACCCGTCATCTGATTGGCAGGAAGGACAGGTGATCCTATTGGATGCCTAGGAGGAGGGAGGAGACACACAGCAGAAGCCACTGTGATGCAGAAGAGAATGAGAGGACACAGGAGCCGCCGCCCGTAGGAGCCCAAGACCCACCCGCTGCCTGCCCCCAACATAGATGGGGTAAGTGCCGGGGTTTGGGGTGCGCTGACCTACCTAGCTAGACGGGGGGGTGGTTGTTTGCCCCCCCAAAAAAGATAGCCCACCAGCCGCCACTGGTCCGAAGGATGTTAGAAGCTAGGATAGGCAACATTCATTCGGCATAGATAAAGCAGCATTACCCTCAGGCTCTTCCTGAACAAAACTGCAGGAAATGGCTTGTACTGTGTGCCTCACCCCCTTCCTGTGATTATAATACTGGTTAATATGGGGTGGAAGGAGGACCCTTGTGCTACAGCTGATATGTATTCATTTTTATGTCCAGATTTATTGTGGGAAAGGAAGAGATTCCTGCACATTCACTCCTGCCTGAGACCATGTATGCCAAAACCGGGAAGAAGAGCAAGGAGCGGGGAGAGAGATCCAAGCGGATCAACGTATTTTCTTTAACAAAGAAACTTATGGACTCAGTGTAAGTAAAGCTTCTTCTTCATGTTGCCTTTGTTCTCGGATGGGTTTCAAGCAGTTTCTAGTCATTGATATAACGTGAGATAGCTTCCAAATGATTTTTCTGACCCTAGAACAGTAATGGCGAACCTTGGCACCCTAGATGTTTTAGAACTAAATTTCCCATGATGCTCAACTACACTGCAGAGTGCATGAGCATCATGGGAATTGTAGTTCCAAAACATCTGGGGTGCCAAGGTTCGCCATCACTGCCCTATAACCTCCCGCAACCAAACGGGTGAACAAGTGTCACATGGGTGCCCAGTTTCCGCCTGAAAAGCTTTCCCTTGATAGACTGATAAGGGACAGAGAAGGGTTGCCTCATTTTGGCTCTTGCTGATCATGTGTCCTTTGCTTTTGAAAAGCGGCTTTGGAAAGCTTGGAGCCTCTATTCAGGCCTTTTAAAGTACAACAGAGCTTCAAGAAAAATCCTTTATTCAACCTGCATGGTATACTTTTTGCTATGGCAGTTCTACATTATCGGATTGTAGAATGTCTGAAATGTTGAAGGACAGCAAGAACATGGGAGAAAACGATTTTGCAAAATGGTTTGTATTTCTTTTTTGGCAATTAAATTGACTCTTTCATTCTTCCAGTGGGTAGAATGACAATTTGTATACGTTCCCTGTATGTGTGAAGTACATTGGTGAAAAATAGACAAGACTTAGCAGTAAAGCTGCAGACACTTCATCCTGGCCTGTCTTACTAGCTTTAAAAACTTTTACAACCTTTACAAAACTCATTCATTTAGAGTTAATTATTAATGATGGCCAAGAAAGTATTCCTCTTGCCTCTTGTTTGCATGGAGATTCATATTATTGTACAATTTGTGTTTACCTTCACACATGCCTCCTAGGTGTGGGTATTTTTAGGTAGATTGAGATTGCATGATTGAGAAAGGGAGCTCCTTCAATTACATTTTTTTAACTCTTTTTTTTATTTTTATTTTTATTTTTTAACTTTAGGGCCTGATGAGAAGGCTTTCTATTTTATAGCATTGTGCAAGTGAAAGGTACTCTATATAGGCACATCAGGGGTCTAATAATGTCTAGTGTCTTGAACTTTGTCGAAGCAGACAGAGGACAGAGAGCCACTGAATTGCCTCTTTTTGGATGTCAGATGCTTGAATCTGACAGCTGTGATCCTGGAAGTGCTCAGAGCTGAGCACCTCAGTGTGCTGTGAGCACCAGGATGTTCCTCGGTCTCCCTCCCCTTGTGTGTGTTCACCTGCTTTCTCTTGGAGACCATGATGGAGGGGTGTGGGGTATTGGGTGTTTTTTTTGTATGAATAAGGACCTGCTCCCCTGCCACTGTGGCGTGTCAAAACCAACGCACCTGCTTTCTCTTGGAGACCATGATGGAGGGGGGTGGGGTATTGGGTGTTTTTTTTTTATGAATAAGGACCTGCTCCCCTGCCACTGTGGCGTGTCAAAACCAACGCACCTGCTTTCTCTTGGAGACCATGATGGAGGGGTAGAGGATTGGGTAATTTTACTTGAATAAGCACCTGCTCCCCTGCTACTGTGGCGTGCCAAAGCCAATGCAACATCCCTGGGTATGGTGAGGGGGGGGTGGTGCATTTTACCTCTCGCAATAATGCACTGCCCAAGCCAGCTTCAGTACCGGGACAGGTACGTCCAGCGCCCAGGGCAAGGATGCAGACCTGCGGTCCCTTCCTAATGTGTGCAATAAAGTGGGTTACCACCTTGTGCCCATTCTTTGCCCTCTCGCTCCAACTGTCCATGGTTGTTATGGAGTTGAATGGCCAATCACTTGCTTTCTTGTAGGTAGAAGGTGTGTTTTTGTGTCAGCTGTCGGTGGAACGGGTGGAAAGCGGGTATGTTGGCGCACAATGTCACAGCAGTAGCTCTCAGAGCAGATGTGAAACTATGGCCCCTGGTTGCTAGCCACTGATCTGGAGCTTTCGTGCGACGAGGGTTGCCCGAGCCTACCGCTGTGCCCTGGGCGGCTTCCCCTCCTGCCCACCCTTTGTCCTGGCCCTGGTAAGCTGCAACAACATATGACACAGAGCTTACACGGGGTAAGGACTGCTGGGGAGTAGGTGAATATACATGTGTTGGGGGATACTACTGAAATCTCTCTGTCACTTGCATGAGCAAAGTGACAGTCTCTGTGGGATGGCCCTACCATTTTATGTGGAATGCAGATTTGCCTTTATCCTGAGAAAAGCATTCTAGAAATAGAGATGCAACACTTCAGCCAAAATCTCTTCTATAAATCATGTAAATGTTTCAAATCCAGAGAGAAAATGTCAGGAATCCACTTTCACAAGGATGAGTCTCTATAATAAGTGTTGCACAACATGTTCGTATGCAGAACAAATACGCCAATCCCTTCCCTAAGCTCTGAAATATGTTTTTCATTTTGCTCAATAGTAGTTTGGTTACAGCTTTTAAGCAATACCTTGTCTGTCTCTCTCTTTCTGTCTGAGCTGTAATCTTTGATTTCAGGCTGGGATTTTGTGCAGCCGGCAATAGTCCACTGTGAAACCAGAAAAGAAAAAAAAAAAAAATGACGCCACTTTTCCCCAAAATACCTCCTTGATCTCAGACATTGGCCATGCTGATCACAATGTTTTTTTTGTTTTTTTTTACTGTCTGTACTTTCTTGTCTCAGTGACTACAGCACCCCCTTATTCCTTGCTTGGACATCACAGGAACAAGAAGTGAAGGAAAATTTCCCCAATGGGCTCACAGGCAGAAATAAAAACCTCCCAGAAATGTTAACTCTTCCCCGTCCTAACAAATTCTAAAATAAAACCTATTTGGAGTGAAGTTTTATTCTTCCTTGTGCCTGCTTCATAGTATGAAATAACTGAAGCATGGCAATTGAGCAGCAGAGAGATCTCATTCCGAACTTCAGCACTCCCTTCTGTCTTGCACAGTTGTACCGGCTCCTCTCCTGTACTGAAATTGCTTACTCTGATTTCACTGCACACTGTGAGCTTCT
The DNA here is from genome assembly GCA_037952925.1 of Lithobates clamitans. NCBI lineage: Eukaryota > Metazoa > Chordata > Amphibia > Anura > Ranidae > Lithobates > Lithobates clamitans. The sequence continues at coordinate 4,177,248 of JBBGZY010000680.1, read as the reverse complement.
CACAGTGTGCATTGGAAGCTGTGCAAGTCAGATAGAACCTGCCTCATTTCCTGGCTGGAAGACATTCAGTATCATGTATCCCAGGGGCGTATGTACAGGGGTCGCAGTTGTGACCTGGCCCCATTCTGCAGGGGGCCTTTGCATCCCCCTGTATGCCTCAATAGGAGGAGCAGCTGGGGGTGGCTGCATATAGGGGAACTGATCTTTTCATTTTCCTCCTGCAGGTGCTGCCTGTGGAAGGGAGAGGTGGAAAAGCGGGCATTCAGCGGTTGCAGGAAGAAAATGGAGAGATCAGTTCCTCTTTATGCAGCTGTTCCTCCTATCTACGCTCAACAGTTTAGGCACATCAATCAATGTTATAGGGAAGCCTTAAAGAGGAAGTAAACCCCAATGGGTTTTACTTCCTCTTTTTTGCTCCCCACAAGGCCTGCAAATTAAAATGGGTTAGTATGCATCTCATACTAGCCCATTATATGACACTTACCTACAAACGAAGCTTGCGCTGTCCCCAGTACAGGCCACGTCCATCTTCGCCCCTCTTTCTTTCCAGGGCCACAAACTCTGGCTCTGTGACTGGCCGGAGCCGCGTGACGTCACTCACGGGAAGAAATGGCACGGTGATCGGTTTCTTCACAGCGCATGTGCCGTTGAGATTGGCGCACTACAAGTGAAATATCCCCTAAACGGAGATATTTCCACTACCTATAGGTAAGCCTTATTCTAGGCTTACCTATAGGTAAATGTCACACAAAAGGGTTTACAACCACTTTAAATGAAAGTACTTGGACCTATAGAAGAAGCTTACAAACCGGTGCTCCTAGGGGGTCTGAAATCCAGAGCGAGCCAGGATAACATGCAATGGACATCAACCCTGGTCTGGATGAATGCAGAATGGGTCTTTAATGTTTTGTGGCTGACGAGTTTGGTAACTTGAACCTTCAGCTTCCTCCACATATTTTCTATGTGATTAAGGTCTGAAGACTGGCTAGGCCACTGCAGGACCTTAATATGCTTCTTCTTGAGCCACCCCTTTGTTGCCTTGGTTGTGTGTTTTGGGTGATTGCCATGCTGGAATACCCATCCACGACCCATTTTCCATTCCTTGGCTGAGGGATGGAGGTTCTCACCCATGATACATGACCCCGTCCATCATCCCTTTGATACAGTGAAGTTGTCCTATCCCCTTAGCAGAAAAAAAACCCAAAGCATAGGGGTCATAGGGAGCATTCCTCCTCCTCAAAACACGGCGAGTTGAGTTGATGCCAAAGAGATTGATTTTGGTCTCATCTGACCACAACACTTTCACCCAGTTCTCTGAATCATTCAGATGTTCATTAGCAAACTTCAGACGGGTCTGTACATGTGCTTTCTTGAGCAGGGGGACCTTGCGGGCGCTGCAGGATTTCAGTCCTTTACAGCGTAGTGTGTTACCAATTGTTTTCTTGGTGACTATGGTCCCAGCTGCCTTGAGATCATTGACAAGATCCTCCCGTGTGGTTTTGGGCCGATTCCTCACCATTCTCATAATCATTGAAACTCCATGAGGTGAGACCTTGCATGGGAGCCCCAGACCGAGGGAGATTGACAGTTATTTTGTGATTCTTCCATTCGCACCAACTGTTGTCACCCTCTCACCAAGCTGCTTGGCAATGGTCTTGTAGCCCATTTCAGCCTTGTGTAGGTCTACAATCTTGTCCCCGACATCCTTGGACAGCTCCTTGGCCATGGTGGAGAGATTGGAATCTGATTGATTGATTGCTTCTGTAGACAGGTGTCTTTTATACAGGTTATGAGCTGAGAGGAGCACTCCCTTTAAGAGAGTGTTCCTAATCTCAGATTGTTACCTGTATATAACAGTGGTCATCAACTCCTATCCTCAGGGCCCACTAACAGGCCAGGTTTGCAAGATAACTGAAATACATCACAGGTGATCTCATTTGGTGCTCAGTGATTGCAGTATTCTAGTCTGCATCTCCCCAAGGTAATGCATAAATCCTGGCCTGTTAGTGGGCCCTGAGGACAGGGTTGATGACCACTGGTATATAAGACACATGGGAGCCAGAAATCTTGCTGATTGATAGGGGATTGAATACTTATTTCACTCATTTAAAATGCAAATCAATTTATAACTTTTTTGAAATGCGTTTTTCTGGAAATTTGTGTTGTTATTCTGTCTCTCACTGTTAAAAAAAAAACCTACCATTAAAATTATAGACTGATCAGTTTTTTTGTCAGTGGGCAAACGTACATCTCAGCAGGGATTCAAATTCTTTTTTCCCCTCACTGTATATGGACTAACAACAAAGAAACTGAGGTTACAAAGTTTACAAAAGCGGCAAAAACAATTCTAATGTTTTTACAATAAAAGTTAGCACCATTTCGAAACAAAGTGTGAGTATTCTAAGATACAGAAATAAGATTAAGATGTCTCAAGCGAACTCGTGGATCTAATGCCCCGTACACACGATCGGACTTTCCGACAACAAAACCGTGGAATTTTGTTCGAAGGTTCTTGGCTCCAACTTGTCTTGCATACACACGGTCACACAAATGTTGGCCAACTATTACGAACGTAGTGACGTACTAGACGTACTAGCTCTTTAGCGCCACCCTTTGGTCTCCTTCTACTAATTTTGTGCTAGAAGTTTGGTGAATGTTGATTCGCACTTTTCTTTTAGCGTTTTTCATTTAGCTCTATTATTATTATTACTAATATTATTATTATTATTGATATCATTTGAAAAAAAAAAGCCTTTTAAAATTCGTTTGCAATAACTCCATCAGTATCACCAGCAAAGCAGCTTCATTATTATCCCATTAAAGAAGAAGAGAATTGTGCGCTGCATTTGGAGATTTCCTAATGTGCCACGTCACGAATGTTAATTCCCCATTACGAACGCTAGTTTACAAGACCGACCGCTTCTGTTTCCCTGCATGCGTGAGCTTTTGTGCGACGGACTTGTGTACACACGATCGGAAAGTCCGACAATAAAAATTTGTTGGCGGAAAGTTTGAGAACCTGCTAGCCAACATTTGTTGGCGGAAAGTCCGACAACAAATGTTCGATGGAGCGTACACACGGTCGGACTTTCCGCCAACAAGCTTACATCCAACATTTGTTGTCGGAAAATCCGATCGTGTGTACGGGGCGTTAGAGCTGCTTGCGTTATAGCAAACAGATGAGATTGGAGGATGCTAAGCAATGCAGAGTTGCTCTTTAATAGACGAGTCCCAGGTCAGTCTATAGACCCTTGTGTGATGAATGGTGAGTTATTTATAACCTAACTGGATCTGGATCATACGAAAACCATTTTAGCAGTTTATCTTGAAATTTTATTCTAGCTATATATCACTGCATTTTCCAATACAAGGACCCCGCTCGAATGCATGTTTATTTATTTGATATACACACTTAAATTTTTATTTACATGTCGCATTCTTCCGTGTAATTTATGGCTTTGTGTTTAGATGCAAACACGGGCCAAGGCACAGATGTTGCAAGCACTACGAAGACAATTGTATCTCTTACTGCATTAAGGTACGTTGACAACATCCAAACATCCACGGGTTGGGAAGCAGTAATTGTAACAAGATGTCCAGGAATCCAGCCAGGGGTGGCAGGCGTGTTTCTTTGAAGACCTTTTGTTAAATGAAATTTCTAATATAAACGAACAAACAGACCTTTTTTTTATGTTATCCATGTATGCTTAGCCAAAGATCTGGTCCAAGAGACATGAACATTATCACTGTTAATTGGGATTAGGTATTTAATCAATCAAATTAGTTACAATTGCCTTTAACTCGACCTAGACTGTTGAACTCAGTCACTGCTGTCTGCATTTAACTTACAATTTTTCCAGTTGGTCAAGTCCAAAATCAGGTTGCTGGTTGACCTTACAGTGATCTTGAAAATACACTCACCGGCCACTTTATTAGCTACACCTGTCAAATTGCTCGGTAACACAAACGGCTAATGAGACAATCACATGGCAGCAACCCAATGCATTTAGGCATCTAGACGAGGTGAAGAGGACTTGCTGACATTTAAACCGAGTATCAGAATGGGGAAGAAAGGAAATTTAAGTGACTTTCAACGTGGCATGGTTGTTGGTGCCAGACAGGCTGGTCTGAGTATTTAAAAAACTGCTGATCTACTGGGACTCCAACCATCTCTCGGGTTTACAGAGAATGGCCTGAAAATTAGAAAATATCCAGTGAGCGGCAGTTGTGTGGAGGAAAATGACTTGTTGAAGTCAGAGGTCAGAGGAGAATGGGTAGACTGGTTTGAGATGAAAAAAAGGCAACAGTAACACAAACTCCTCCCCTCCACCTTTACTAAACAAATAACCACTTGTTACACTCAAGGTATGCAGAATACCATCTCTGAACGCACAACACATCGAAGCTTGAAGCAGATGGGCAACAGCAGCAGAACACCACACCGGGTGCCACTCCTGTCAGCTAAGAACAGGAAACTGAGGCTACAATTCGCACAGGCTCACCAAAACTGTTCAATAGAGGATTGGAAAAACGTTGCCTGGTCTGATGAGTCTCGATTTCAGCTGCAACATTCAGATGGTAGGGTCAGAATTTGGTGTAAACATCATGAAAGCATGGATCCATCCTGCCTTGTATCAACGGTTCAGGCTGGTGGTGCTGTAATGGTGTGGGGGATATTTTCTTGGCACACTTTGGGCCCCTTTAGTACTAATTGAGCATCGTTTAAAGCCACGGCCTACCTGAGTATTGTTATTGACCATGTCCATCCCTTTATGACTACCCTTTATGACTACAGTGTACATATCTTCTGATGGTTCCTTCCAGCAGGATAATGCACCATGTCACAAAGCTCCAATCATCTCACCACTGGTTTCTTGAACATGACAATGAGGTCACTGGACTCCAATGGCCTCCACAGTCACCAGGTCTTAATCCAATAGAGCACCTTTGGGATGTGGTAGAACTGGAGATTCGCAACAAATCTGCAGCAACTGTGTGATGCTATCATGTCACTATGGACCAAAATCTCTGAGGAATGTTTCCAACATCTTGTTGAATCTATGCCACGAAGAAGTAAGGCAGTTCTGAAGGCAAAAGGAGTCCAACCAGGTACTAGCAAGGTGTACCTAATAAAGTGGCCAGCGAGTGTATGTTTAAAGCAAAATTATCGTCTTTTTACAGTTCATTTAAACACACATTAGCTTAATGCAAATTATCATGTTTATGAGTCTTAATATTTTTAAAATCGGGTTTCAGTATACGATGCACTATAGAGCCAAAAATTTTAGGACACCTGATCATCATACCATTATTATGGAGTTTACCCCTCCTCCATCATCCCCATCTGCCAAACACTACCTTTTGAAGCTGTAACAGCTTCCAATCTGTCTTTTTGGGAAGGCTTTCCATAGGATATTGGAGTGTTTCTGTGAGAATTTGTGCCATTTCAGCCAGAAAGAGCATTTGTGAGGCCATAAACTCACACTCATTGTTCCAGTTCTTCCCATAGAGGTGCAGTAGAGTTAGGCCCCTTTCACACTGGGGCGGTAGGGGGCGTCTGCGGTAAAACAGCGCTATTTTACCGCGGTATTCGGCCACTAGTGGTGCGGTTTTAACCCCCCGCTGGCGGCCGAAAAAGGGTTAAAACCACTCGTATAGCGCGGCTATAGCCGCAGTATAGCCGCGCTGTCCCATTGATTTCAATGGGCAGGAGCGGTTTAGGAGCGGTGAATTCACCGCTCCAAAGATGCGGCTGACAGGAGATTTTTTCTTCTCCTGCCAGCGCACCGCTTCAGTGTGAAAGCCCTCGGGCTTTCACACTGAACAAACAGCGGAGGCTGTTTTGGGGCGGTTTGCAGGTGGTATTTTTAGCGCAATAACGCCTGCAAACCGCCCCAGTGTGAAAGGGGCCTTAAGGTCACGGCTCTATGCAGGCCACTACCACCCGGGTTCCTCCATACCAGAGTCATTAAACCATGTCTTGGAACTGGTTTTGTGCACAGGGGCACAGACATGCTGGAACAGAAAAGGCCTTTGCTAAACTGTTACCCCCAAGATGCCTCAACTCCTGATACGGTAGCATTATTCTGGATACGAGGCCGGGTATCTCTTCTATCTATGTTTGCAAGTGGAGTTCTCTAAATGATGTATGAACGATATTCTTTTTCAGGGGTTCATTCGAATGTTCAGCGTTGGGTATTTGATCCAGTGCTGCCTCCGGATCCCATCTGCCTTCCGTGTTATGTTTACAAAACCTTCCCGATTACTTTCTCTGTTCTACAATAAGGAGAACTTTCAGCTGGGGGCTTTCCTGGGTTCCTTTGTCAGTATTTATAAGGTATGTAGGCTACAAACATCCACTACTATACGTTGTTTTTTTTACTAATTTAGGTAACATGGGAGGTGTGCATAGAGCATCTTTAAATTTATGACATGATCGACTGGTGCACTTACCAAACAAAAATATTTCAATTGCATATTTAGCAGGCCAACAGGTAAAAAGCACAAAGCAGGGGGCAAAGGCATCCAACACTCCCAGATGTGTTGAGTGCCAAACAAACTCACAAAGGTTGCAATGGTGTAATGGAGGGAAAGAAGGAGAGACAGGCTCCTAGACTGACAGGGTCTCGTTAATAACATTGGGTATGGCTAATAACCATTCCATGGTGTACTAGAAAACATACAAGTTTGATCAAATTTAGATAGGCCTAACTTTGTAGTTGTGTTCAGCTAGGCTTTCGAAATTACCGTATGTTTTAACTGGCTTTAAGTGAATGTTAAGTAGATGTTTCCAAACATGGATTTATTGGTCTATTTAAAATATAGGAACAGATATTGGTGTAAACTTGGAAACCAATGTTGTGTAATGTACATACATAATTATTTATTTATTCAGGGCACCAGCTGCTTCTTGAGGTGGGTGCGGAACTTGGATGATGAGCTTCATGCCCTCATTGCTGGTAAGTCCTATGGCAAATCTGTGAGTAAAAATAAATCAATCTTTCACTCTCTCTCTCATTTCCTTCTCTCTCTTTTCCTTTCTCCCCCCTTCTCTTTTTCTTCTTTCACTCTCTCTTTTCCTTCTCTCTCTGTGTCTCTCTCTATTTTCCTTCTCTTTCTTCCTTCTCTCTTCCTTCTTTGCCTCTCTCTTTTCCTTCTCCCTCCTCCCCGCCCTTCTCTCTCTCTCCCCCCTTAACTTCCTTCTCTCTCCCCCCTCTCTCCTCTCTCCCTCTCTCTGTCCTTCTCTCTCTCTCTCTCTCTCTCTCTCTCTCTCCTTCTCCTTCTCTCTCTCTCTCTCTCTCTCTCTCTCTCTCTCTCTCTCTCTCTCTCTCTCTCTCTCTCTCTCTCTCTCTCTCTCTCTCTCTCTCTCTCTCTCTCTCTCTCTCCCTTTTCCTTCTCCCTGCCCCCATCTCTCTCTCCCCCCTTTCTCTCTTCCTTCTCTCTCTTTTCCCCTCTCTATTTTCTCCTATTTTTCCTTCTCTCTCTCTCCCTCCCACTTCCCCCTCTCTCCCCCTCTTCATTTTCATCTCTATCTCTCACCCCTCCATCTCTCCCCCCTCCCTCTCTCTCCCCTCTCTTCATTTTCTCTTCTCTTCCCTCTCTTTTTCCTTTTTTCCTTCTCTCTCTCTCTTTCCTTTTTTCCTTCTCTCTCTCTTTTTCCTTCTCTCTCTTAAATTGTTAAATCGGACATAGTGTTTATCTTTATTCTCAGGGTTTCTGGCAGGGCTCTCCATGATGTTTTATAAAAGCACCACAATCTCCATGTACCTGGCATCCAAATTGGTAGAGGTGAGCCCCCTAGCCACACAGCTGGGAATACTTGCATGCAATAATAAATGTGGTAAAAACTAGATAAGGAAAAATGGTGTGATTGAATGGAAAACTTTCCGTCTCTGTAGGGAAAATATATATATTTTTTTATATACATATATATACATTTTTCTAGGGTGTTTTAAAAGTGTAATATATATACTCCTACTTCTGTATCAACAAAGTCCCTCTTCCTGTATTTGGTTCTCAAACATAACGTGCTCCATAACGTACAGAATACTCCGCTCATTAATTTCTCTCTGCCTTCTGTATCTAAATCATCTGACCATTAGTGCAGCTACAGGGAAGCTTTTAAATGGTAAATATACAGCGCCTGCTCCTCCTTTATACTAATTCCTCTTTAGGCTATACCTGTGTTTGGTTCCTGTATGTGTCTATAACCTTGGAAGGATAAATTCCCTGTGAATTTACATTACTTGCATACGTGCATGTTTGTTTAAACCAAAATACATTTAACTTTTGAAAACGTCGCACCCCCTATGACGAAACGCGGCACGATGATACTCTCAAACGTCACTTCCAGCCAGGAGAGCGGAACACACGATATATGCTCCACGGATACCACTTCTCCATACCAGTAGGGCTGATAATTTTTAGTGAAGCCGGTTTTGTCATATAGACAGTTTTTATACTTTCAAATATATTGTAAGTTGCTTTTTTACAATAAATCTGAGGATATTATTCTATGAGGAGCTTTCTTTCCTATACATCACATGCTGCACACCATTTATCCTGGGAGCTTTGGAGCCGTAATTGAAGGATATCCACCACAGAGGAGTTAGTGGAGGACATCAGAGGATACCACAATGGGTTTGGTCCCCAGCAAATGACCTAAAGGCACAGAAGACTATTTTTTTGCTGTAAAGCAAAGGAGTCCAGCACATCTGGTGAGTTTGGATCTTTACACCACCCCAAGCGGGTGGATGTATTGACATTGTTGGACACACGGAGCACTGCAGCACCTTTTTTTTGCACAAACAAGGACTTTATTGCACTTATATCACCATATGCACTCTAATTACTGTCACTCTCTATACATTGATGCAATATATAGTATTTATTCATGCACTTTAATAATTGTCACTTTAGATACAATGATGTATCATTAACTGTATTTTGGTTTAAACAAACATGCACGTATGCAAGTAATGTAAATTTACTGGGAATTCATCCATCCAAGGTTATAGACACATACAGGAACCAAACATGGGTATAACCTAAAGAGGAATTAGTATAAAGGAGGAGCAGGCGCTGTCTATTTACCATTAAAAACTCACCTTGCCCCACCTGTGGGGACAATATTGGACTGCAGAAGCCATACACAATACCAAAAATACCAAGGCGCAAGTGTCATTCTATATCAATAGGGAAGCTTTGTTACCGAATGCCACAATTTCTATTCTAACGCAGCACATACATGGGTGCTGGGAATAAAATTTGAATTGCTGTTGCTGCAACATGACCGGATATCAAAAAGAAAGCTTGGATCCAAAAGTCAAGCAAAGCAAGTCATATGCAGCCTCAGAACGCTCATACACAATACTCAAAGCAAATAAAAACCTCCAGACTTTTAAATTAGGCGTAAAACATGCTTCCAATGCAAGTCAAATGCAGAAGAACAATGGAATGCTATTCAAGCCCCTAAACAAATTTTGTGAGAGAAACATTCAGGAGCAGATAGTATCATGTTCTTATGTAGGGGGTCAGGTTGGAGGCTCCATACTAGCTAAAGAGAATGTATAACAAGAAGAGAAAGAAACTTTTTTTTTGGAGAGGGGGAGTTTGGATAGAGGAGATAAGGGTTGAACTACCAGTTTTTTGTTTTTTTCCTGTCCTGTTGGGGTGATTTCTCTTCACTTGTCCTGAAAAGGCAACAGTAAGTGAGATGATATCTATACAAAGTGAAGGGAATTCTGTCTTAGACGGTTGTCACCAAAACAAGTCTTCTCATTGGAAGATTTCCTCTTTATACCTGTTATAGTGACAGCTATAGTTTGGGGATTTTCAAACACTTTCTGTCTCGTCTCTTGGCAATGGTCATCAGGACAAATAAAGACGGCGAATCTCCTTAATGGAGAAAACAAAGAAGCAGCCATAAAAACCTATTGTGCAGGAAGGAAAGGGTTACATCCAGTAGCCTGTTCAGAACTGTTCTGTAAAAAACCCAGTGTGTTTGATGGTTCAGAAGGACCTTCTCCATCTGCTTGAAAAGAGAGAGCATTACAGACTAAGGGAGTGGGGGAATAATCCTGAAAGGTAAACAGAGTATTTATCAGAAAGAAAAAACGATAGCCTGCTTCAGAACATTCTCTTTAACCTTTTTAAGCCGTGAAGAAGACGGTCCTTCAGAAACCGTGGAAATGCGTTGGCTTTTTTTTTTTTTTACAAAACACAATTCTGAATAAAAATATTTCCTGGACCTTTTACAACTGGCTAAATTAAAAAACATTTTTGACTATATACAATGGGGACGGAAAGTATTCATACCCCCTTCAATTTTTCACTCTTTGTTATATTGCAGCCATTTGCTAAAATCATTTAAGTTCATTTTTTTCCTCATTAATGTACACACAGCACCCCATATTGACAGAAAAACACAGAATTGTTGACATTTTTGCAGATTTATTAAAAAAAAACCTGAAATATCACATGGTCCTAAGTATTCAGACCCTTTGCTGTGACACTCATATATTTAACTCAGGTGGTGTCCATTTCTTCTGATCGTCCTTGAAATGGTTCTACACCTTCATTTGAGTCCAGCTGTGTTTGATTATACTGATTGGACTTGATTAGGAAAGCCACACACCTGTCTGTTTAAGACCTTACAGCTCACAGTGCATGTCAGAGCAAATGAGAATCATGAGGTCAAAGGAACTGCCTGAAGCGCTCAGAGACAGAATTGTGGCAAGGCACAGATCTGGCCAAGGTTACAAAAAATTTCTGCTGCACTTAAGGTTCCTAAGAGCACAGTGGCCTCCATAATCCTTAAATAGAAGACGTTTGGGACGACCAGAACCCTTCCTAGAGCTGGCCGCCCGGCCAAACTGAGCTATCGGGGGAGAAGAGCCTTGGTGAGAGAGGTAAAGAAGAACCCAAAGATCACTGTGGCTGAGCTCCAGAGATGCAGTTGGGAGATGGGAGAAAGTTGTAGAAAGTCAACCACCATTGCAGCCCTCCACCAGTCGGGGCTTTATGGCAGAGTGGCCTGACGGAAGCCTCTCCTCAGTGGAAGACACATGAAAGCCTGCATGGAGTTTGCTAAAAAAACACCTTAAGGACTCCAAGATGGTGAGAAATAAGATTCTCTGGTCTGATGAGACCAAGATAGAACTTTTTGGCCTTAATTCTAAGCGGTATGTGTGGAGAAAACCAGGCACTGCTCATCATCTGTCCAATACAGTCCCAACAGTGAAGCATGGTGGTGGCAGCATCAGGCTGTGGGGGTGTTTTTCAGCTGCAGGGACAGGACGACTGGTTGCAATCGAGGGAAAGATGAATGCGGCCAAGTACAGGGATATCCTGGACGAAAACCTTCTCCAGAGTGCTCAGGACCTCAGACTGGGCCAAAGGTTTACCTTCCAACAAGACAATGACCCTAAGCACACAGCTAAAATAACGAAGGGGTGGTTTCACAACAACTCCGTGACTGTTCTTGAATGGCCCAGCCAAAGCCCTGACTTAAACCCAATTGAGCATCTCTGGAGAGACCTAAAAATGGCTGTCCACCAACGTTTACCATCCAACCTGACCGAGCTGGAGAGGATCTGCAAGGAGGAATGGCAGAGGATCACCAAATCCAGGTGTGAAAAACTTGCTGCATCTTTCCCAAAAAGACTCATGGCTGTATTAGGGTGCTTCTACTAAATATTGAGCAAAGGGTCTGAATACTTATGACCATGTGATATTTCAATTTTTCTTTTTTAATAAATCTGCAAAAATGTCAACAATTCTGTGTTTTTCTGTCAATATGGAGTGCTGTGTGTACATTAATGAGGAAAAAAATAAACTTAAATGATTTTGGCAAATGGCTGCAATATAACAAAGAGTGAAAAATTGAAGGGGGTCTGAATACTTTCTGTCCCCACTGTATACTTTAACATTTTTGACTATCAAATGCTATTAAAAAAAAAATTGCAGCCTTAAGAAATGTATTGTGTTCCATTTTTCTTGTAGATTATGTACTTCAAGGGAATTGAATCTGGGAGGTGTCCATACTTCCCCCATGCAGATAGTGTCATCTATGCAGTGTCTACGGCTATCTGCTTCCATGCAGTAAGTACTTAGGAGAAATCTACTTTCATATTACATGTTTTAAATTGTTTTAAGATATCTGGTTAACAGAAATAATAATAAAGTGTTACTAAACCCCAGGACCCTACATTCACTATATCTGGTCTCCCACAGTACACAGAACATGGAAATGCAATAGTTTTAGTAAATATAAACTGCTAAATACCTTTTCTCATCAGCAGTATATAGCAGTAACTTCTATCAGTGTCTGGTTAAAGCTTGTAGGAGCAGTTTTCATTCTCCTCTGACTGTCCAGTGAGGCTGCAGGACCCCTGGCCCTTTGTCTGGTCAGTGCTGGTTGGCCCTGTGCTGATCACATGCACCCTCCCAAGAAAAAAAAAATCTTTAGCAATATACACCAAACTGAGCATGTGCAGCTTGTCCCCTAGCCTCTGTTCTATCAGTAGATGGATTGGGGACTGTGGAAGAAGGGGATGATCAGAGAAGACAGGACCAAACAGTCTTTTTACACAATGCAGAGGATTAAGTATAACAAGCATGCTTTACTGCATATACAGATTGATTTTACTGTTGTGGGTTTAGTAACACTATAATGCAAGACAAAATGTAAAAAAAAAAAACAATCGTGTACAAAAAACCATTGAACTTTAGTACAAAGTACAAAGATGCATACTCAGAACCAATGCAAAAGATCAGACAACAATGCAGAAGTTGATCAAAGGGTGGCGTCGGAGAATTGAACGTCCTCTTTTGTGTCATCAGTACGTTGAAATGTCACTACGTTCGTGTTTGTTGCCTATAAAGTCCTGCCGTGTGTATGCATAACAAGTTTACGGCCAACGCCCTTTGGACAGAAATCCACGGAAAAGTTTGTTTAAAGTCCGATCGTGTGTACGAGGTTTAAGATTCCCTTTTTTACAACCAACCACGTTACTGAACTGTTACCAATTAACCTCATTTGTTGCAAAATGTTCTTCCAGTTCGTACCACTTACTTCGCCAGGTTTTGTTGCCCTGTCCCAACTTTTTTGAGACATGTTGATGCCATCGATTTTAAAATCAACTTGTGAATTTACTATAATATCAGTATATGTGGTATTTACCGTGCGTTTGATATTTTTGTAGTAAATACCGCATAAACTTAACGTGAATTCATACATTTTCATTATCGTATGTGATTTTTTTGGATTCAATGAATCACATGATCGAAATATTGCATGCTATAACCGTTAGTGAAGTGAGCCCATAATGTCCAATGGATTTCTGGAGAATGCAGATTGTGTCTGTTCACAGATATGACGTTCCTGTAACACCCTCTAGTGGTTAAATGATAGATGACGTGATTTGATTTTTGTATTTTTATGTCCTTTAGGCTGTTCTAGAAGTTCATAATCTAAGGCCTTCTTATTGGAAGTTTCTATTAAGACTAACAAAGGGCAGGTAGGTTTTTTTTTTTTTTTGTAAATCTGCAGTGAGTATTGTATTTGCATGCATTTGATGTTATTCTGGCCATATATTTGTAGCAATCAAGTGCAATGATTATTAATGATAAAAAAGTTGAATCTGTCAGACATCACTTGCACTAAATTGATCTAAATTTTTCATCCTGATGAGGGCTGATGAAAAATCCAATTGAGTTAAAAAAAATTCACCTTGTGCAGATCATTTTTGTCATAATAGATTGTTCAAAGCAACCAGATCCAGGATTGATCATTTGTCTTTTCATGTATGGCTTTGTAGTTAAAGCAGATCTCTACTTAAATGCCACCTTTCCTGGAGGAAGTGCTGCTCTAGGCTCCTTTCATTGCTGGTCTAGTTAAAGTGGAGGTCCACCTTTAAAATAGAAAATAGCATGAAAAATCTTTAAAAAATAAAAAATAAAAATTTGAAAAAAATAATTTTTTTTAAACTTACCTGAACCCTTGTTAGACATAGTTAGCCAGGTTGAAAAAAGACACAAGTCCATCCAGTCCAACCATAAAAAAACAAAACAAAAAACAATATACCCAATACTATACCCACAGTTGATCCAGAGGAAGGCAAAAAACCCCAGAAGAGCACGCTCCAATTTGCTACAGCAGGGGAAAAAATTCCTTCCTGATCCCAGAGAGGCAATCGGATTATCCCTGGATCAACTTTACCTATAAATGTCAGTACCCAGTTATATTATGTACATTTAGGAAAGTATCCAGGCCTTTCTTAAAGCAATCTACTGAGCTGGCCAGAACCACCTCTGGAGGGAGTCTATTCCACATTTTCACAGCTCTTACTGTGAAGAAACCTTTCCGTATTTGGAGATGAAATCTCTTTTCCTCCAGTCGTAAAGAGTGCCCCCTTGTCCTCTGTGTTGACCGTAAAGTGAATAACTCAACACCAAGTTCACTATATGGACCCCTTATATATTTAAACATGTTGATCATATCCCCCCTTATTCTCCTCTTCTCAAGAGTGAACAAATTCAGTTCCTCTAATCTTTCCTCATAGCTGAGCTCCTCCATGCCTCTTATCAGTTTGGTTGCCCTTCTCTGCACTTTCTCCAGTTCCCCGATATCCTTTTTGAGAACCGGTGCCCAAAACTGAACGGCATATTCCAGATGAGGTCTTACTAATGATTTGAACAGGGGCAAAATGATATCTCTCTCTCTGGAGTCCATACCTCTCTTAATACAAGAAAGAACTTTGCTCGCTTTGGAAACCGCAGCTTGGCATTGCATGCTATTATTGAGCTTATGATCTACCAAAACCCCCAGATCCTTCTCCACTACAGATTCCCCCAGTTGTACTCCCCCTAGCATGTATGATACATGCATATTCTTAGCCCCCAAGTGCATAACTTTACATTTCTCAACATTAAACCTCATCTGCCACATAGTCGCCCAATTAGACAGTGCATTGAGGTCGGCTTGTAAATTGGAGACATCCTGTAAGGACGTTGTTGCTAGGCAGTCTTCCTAATTTGCCTCTTCCTATTCTGCGGCATGTTCTGCTCCTAGCTGGGTGGCCCCGTTGCCTTCTGGGAACTGTGTGTGTTCCCAGAAAACCATGGGGCCATTCACAGATCGCCGCTCGCGCGTGCGCAGTAGGAAACTGGCAGTGAAAGCCGCAAGGCTCCACTGCCTGTTTCCCTTACCTAGAATGGCGGTGCCGAGAGCCGAGGGATGGGTCGGCCTCGGGCTGCTGACATCGTGGGCACCCAGGACAGGTAAGTCTACTTTTTAAAGTCAGCAGCTACAGTGTTTGTAGCTGCTGACTTTAAAAAAAAAAATTATAGTGGCCGGAATCCCGCTTTAAGTTGCCATGTCATGTCTGGTAAACAAGAGGATCAAAGTCCAGAATGGCTCAGCCTCTGCTTTAACAGAGATCAGTTGACCAGATAACTAGGTCAGACATATGACCAGTACTAAAATGAGCCAGGAACAGTATTTTTTCTAGAAAAGTTAGGTATTTTAGCATTTTTTGAGCCTTTATTCATACCAGCAAAACTTTGTACACAGATTTAGGTACATTTCAAGTAAATTTTGCAAAACATATTATACAGCAAATCCTCCTGTAGAAGGAAATACCCTATTTGTATTTGTGTCTAACTTCCAAGCTCTTTATACAGTAAAACCTTGGATTGCGAGCATAATTCGTTCCAGAAACATGCTTGTAATCTAAAACACTTGTATATCAAATTTCCCCATAAGAAATAATGGAAACTCAAATGATTCGTTCCACGACCATTTATTCATAGGTCCTTCAGTTTATGGTCCATATAAAAAGATTATAGCAATGTGATAGGTTGTGTATCCATAAAATGTCCATCCACAAATGGAAGCCTCCACAAGGGGATTAGAAGCAAAATCCAGCAGGAGCTCCAGAGTATAAAAGAGAAGAGAGGAGCCTCTAAGTGTAGCAATATGGTTACATTTAATGAAGGTACAACATTTAGCAACTCACATGGTTGATGATTAAAAGAGGGACATCTAAGTATGCAGGCATCCGGGGTAAAGCGGTCCACATAGACCATCCCCCGCACCACCGGCTCTTACCGCTGTCAGTCTGCAATCGTGATCAGGAAGACTACCCTGCAGTAGAGCGATCTGAAAGCGAGGCTTGAACCGCTTGTGGATGGCAGCGTGGAAGGGACAACGTCAATGGCGATGCAAGGGATGGTCTATGTGGACAGCTTTACCCCGGATGCCTGCATACTTAGATGTGCCTCTTTTAGTCATCAACCATGCAAGTTACTGAATGTTGTACCTTCATTAAATGTAACTATATTGCTACATTTGGAGATGCCTCTCTTCTCTTTTATACTCAGTTGTGACATGACGCTACTTGTATATTAAGACATCGCTTGTATATCAAGTCACAATTTATTAAAAAATGTTGCTTGTCTTGCAAATGCTCTCGAACCAAGGTTTTACTGTACTTTTCTGATCACTGCATGATTTGCATAGCTAGTAATACCGTAGATAGTGGCATTCAACTGGACTTCTGTTCTGTAATATTGAAGCTGTTTTGTCGCCCATCCAAGCCACTTCTTCAGTTCTAGTGAGTGTCGGAAATCTACCCCAGCATTTATATACACACAGGTATCACCAGCACCTCAATCCAATTACCAGTCTGTGTCAAGGCAGATGTTGATTGTCCAAGAACAAGATGCGGTGTGTGAAAATTGTGGAACCATCCTGTTCTAGTTGCATTGTCCCATCATTTACTGGTTAAGACTCAGCAGTTTGTCTACACCTTAAAGTGGTTGTAAATGCAGAAGGTTTTTTTTACCTTACTACATTCCGTGCATGCAGCTCCCCCCGTAGCGCCCCCTAAATACTTACCTGAGCAGATCTCTATCCAGCCATGTGCATGAGAGCCAAGGCTCTCTCACTCCTCATTGTCTCTGCTGCTGTCATTCAAACCCAGTGACGAGGGGAT
Organism: Lithobates clamitans; assembly: GCA_037952925.1. Taxonomy (NCBI): domain Eukaryota; kingdom Metazoa; phylum Chordata; class Amphibia; order Anura; family Ranidae; genus Lithobates; species Lithobates clamitans. The sequence continues at coordinate 4,160,251 of JBBGZY010000680.1, read as the reverse complement.
GGGGCCATGCCCTGCCCCGCTCTATGTGTCCTATGAACACACAGAGCAGGGCTCCTGAGCGAGCGCGCATCAATGCCCCCATAGCAAGCGGCTTGCTATGGGGGTACTCAGTGGGAGGGAGGTGGAGCCGGGAGCACCGGCGGTGGGACCCGAGAGGACGAGGATCGGGGCTGCTCTGTGCAAAACCTTTACACAGAAGCAGGTAAGTATAACATGTTTGTTTTTTTTAATTAAAAAAAAAAAAAACAAAGCTTTACAATCACTTTAAGGAAAATAGACTTTCTTTTGAGGACAGTTAGGTGTGCATTTCGGACAAAGAGAAAAGCTGGTTTAGAAGAGACATGAAAGAGGCCATCTAGCTCAGACTGGAACTGCCGCCATTCAACAGAGGTGTAGGCCTTCAACACCATCTGCCTTTAAAATAAGACGCTGTTTTAATGTCTCTATCCTGGCTGTTTGACGACAATTCACACCTTTAGCCATGTAACTCAAACGATTAACACCTATGCAGACTTTCTGACACCAAAGTGTTGCTATATGTAACTAGTGCAGGGTGTTCCCACTTGCCTTTTTTTTTCTTGGACAATCAACTTCCACATACTTCATGGTGATTGGATCGAGGTGTCTGTGCTACCTTTGTGGATATAAATTCCAGTGTATATTCCACCCTGACCTCCATTAGAAGAAGTAGTTTGGGTATTTTATGAAACACCTTCAACATTACAGAACAAGTCCAATTGAATGTGTCTAACTACTGTTAGCTATACTATGACCTAGGCAAATGAGAGCCTTCATGGACATACATTATGTGGAGTGGCTCAGTGATGGTAAAACATAAACATCTATTCAGAAGGAGATTCTTAAGAAAAGTAAACACAAAGCTTATGTCCTTTTTGTGTGGGCAAGGCAGACCCATTCATTTGAATGGGCTGCCATGCCTCCTGAAAAAACAGGGAAAATGTCCCTGCTCCATTTATGAAATTGCAGCCACAGGAAAGCCGCAAGTGCAGTGCGGTTCCCAGTACATCTCCTTTGTTTTTCTGCATGGGTGGTTGCGGCTGTGGGAACAGGTGTGGACCCACAGCGGAAACCATCTGCACAAGTGTGAACCACGCCTAAAAAACTAATTTAAACCCAGTATGCTTTGCAAATGGAGTGTCGTGATTGGACTACACTCTATGGTAAATGTTTACTAAAATAAATAATTTATAGAAATAATAGACAGATGTGAAGCATTTATTGAAAGGACAGCTCAAATAAAAATGATTTAGGAAGAGTCCTGCTGCAAACACTAAGCTTGTATACCTGGTGACCTCTAGGTACTAGTGACATGAAATGTTCACCACATGTCGGTAACAACCCATGCAATCCATACATACAAAGAAACCAAAACAAATAAGTTCAGAAATTAAGTTATGTGTAAAAAAATGTAATGACATAGGGAAAAAAGGTATTGAACCTATGAAGAAAGGGAAGTGCAAAAAGGCATGGAAGGCTAAGACACTAGCTAAAATCTATCAGTAATTAGAAAGCAATCCTGCCCCTTGTCAGTGCAAATGAATATCAGCTAATTCGGTCTCAACTGATGGCTTGTAAAAAGGTGTCTCATTACCAAGCTGTCACACAAGACCGTTTGTGAGGAAGATTGGGCCAAAATCACACCTGAGCAACGCATGCGACTAGTTTCTCCATACAGGAGGTGTCTTGAAGCTGTCATTAGCAACAACGGATTTTGTACGAAGTATTAAATACATTTCAGCTAGCGTGTTCAATACTTTTTCCATGTGTCAATCCATTTTATTACACGTAACTACATTTGTAAACCTATTTATGTTGGTTTCTTGGTATATATGGATTGCATGGGTTGTTTCCTGTCAATAGCACCTTTAGAAATATATTTACCTAGAGAAACTGTGACGTGTTAAATACTTATTTTACCTGCTGTATTTGTACAAAAATTATTACAATTTAGGTTTCGTGGCCTCCTAAAAATTGAGAGTTATGTTATGTAGTCAGGTTAGATACAATTAAGTCTAGTATATGTTGTTGATGTGACAATCTCACATGCTTATTCTGAATTTCTCCTGTTAGATTTATGGTAATGAATCGCAAAGCCTTGGATGTTTTTGGTTCTGAAGCCTCCAAGAACTTCAACAACTTCATCCCCAAACTGGACCCAAGATTCACTGTGGTTAAGCCAGAGTTACCGATTCAGTTCTCCTGAAATCTTGGAGTTTTTCTTCTTTCCCATAAGCCAATGTGAAAATCAAGAGTCCCAATCACAATGGGTATCCAGAGAGAATAGAGAATGTGAGGGCTTGTAAGCTCCTGTTCAGTATTAACTAATTTTAGATGACCATTACAAAGAAGAGTTAATTCTCAGTAAACATGAATTATTTGGTAGATTAAGAGATAATCCTGTAAAAAGATAAAAGACAGAGGCACAAAGAAAATCTCAGTCATCCCTCTGTCATCTGGTCAACAAATGATTCCAAATAAGCAGAGTATTTCAAATCATGACCTGTAAATAATATAGATATTTCTATAGCCTTGATCGCATTTAAAAATGAACTAATACCAGTTAAAGCATTGTATGATGCTCTGTGTAAGATTTTAAGCAAAACTTCTGGAGGTGTAGGGAACATGTGCCTTTCGGTTGCCTACCCCTGTTCTGCGGACCAACTCTTACCATGTCATATGTCAATCTTGTCTCCTTTGTGAGTGTGCTGGATGGGTGATATGATTGTTGATGTTTTTTTCTCAGTTGTGGAGGACCCGTGTGCAGAGGGTTTTCCACTGGATGCTTAACTTGTGGAGGGACCAGTCGGGGTAGGGGGTCCTTCAACAGTGTGTATAGGTATACAGTGGGCAAGGCGCACCATATATAGAGCCATGAGGCTTGCATACAAGAAAAAAATCTCTTGCTTTATTGTTCGGGAATATTGGGGAAAACAGCCAACATGCTTCAAGGGTTTGAAGAACTCTCTTCTTCAGGGCTCTGGGTAAAATAAGTATTGTTTAGACTGGTTTAGCTGATCTCCAAATTGGCACTTAGGCTTTTTTTAGCCTGGCATGGAATGGCTTTGAGTGCTGTGATTCCTGGATGCGTGACAAACACACCAAACCTGTGAATGTTTTCCTTTCCCCCCAATTTAACAAAAATAGATTCCTCGTGTATACAGGCCTCTATGTTATGTTATAGTGTTCACCCACTGCATACCGATTTATGTGGTTTATTTTGGAGTCTACATTTTTAATGTGTCACAATGAGTATCATTCCACCTATTCACGAACCATTCATTGACTCGAGAGGTGAGATTTCTGCACTTGCGTCCCCATCTGTGCCCCTTTTTTTGTGGGGTTGTCGGGCTTATTCTCACTGCTGAATATTTCACTCACACCCTTTATAATATGTAAAATGTAACCAAGTAGTCAGTCTCCTACTTTATAAGAGGTAGTGAGGCTCAAAGGTCCAGTGGAAATGCATGACGGCAGTCAGAGCTCCTATAATTCCCACCCGGTTAAAAAAGCACATACTGTATATAGTAGAACCCACCCCCATCTACCAAACACTGAACTGCTCCGTATTGGCTGAAATATTCCTTTGAAGGCTTGATCCATTCAAAACTAAAATTTCACATTGCACATGGAGGCTGATGGACTTCACAGGCTTCCTATATGTTTCTAAGACCCCATTGGTGGTCAGTCATTTTCGTGCATTTTCAATAATGAAAACAAGTGGATAATTCAGCAGGTATAAATAATGCCTGCAGTGGGTGGAAACAGAAACTGAAACCTACAACGTTTTGCTGTCCATCAACAAGTGCAAGAAGGGTGGGTGAAGTGACAGCTTTGGGTCAAGGGATTCGATTCCTAAAATGATTTACCATTTGCAAAACAATCATGGTGTATTTGTTTTCCACATAACGTAACTTTTTTTCTTTTTTTTTTAATGAAGGAAGAGTTCCTTATGGGGATGTTATTTGGCTATAAGTAGCTTGCCTGGTTTTATAGGCTATTCCTACTAATGCAAGAGTCTTACACAATCAGGTTTGCAGTAATCTGCGATCTTTTCCAGCCAGTTTTACCCAGTGAAATCTGACTGTCAATGAGACCTAGAATCGTAAGCAAAGAAAAAGGACCATTTTGTCTCATTTTGTGTCCTAAATGGTTCAAAGCAAACATAGGTATAATGGCATCCTGGCACCTTCATAAAACAGGAGGTGCAACTTAATTTGATAGAATTTTGCAAAGCATTAAAGTGGATTTTCACTGCATCTGAGCACCACAAACCAAAAATACTATTCAATGCAAACTCCCCCACCCTACCCATTTGTCCTTTAATGTGATGGGATGCCTGACTGACCAATAGGAAGACTAATGAGCTATTTTTTTTTTTTAAAACAACTCTCATCCACCTATAGACTTTGACTGATGGACTCCCTATGTTCTGCCTATTGACAATGATTGATGGGTTAAACTTTATAAGGAGAGATGAGCAATGTCTGGGCGGTAAGAGATGGCCCTTCACGGTCCTTCATGTCCCACAGCCCTTGCTTTTTGGTTACAGAATGTCTACTGGTAAACTTAAAGAGGAACTGCAGTCTGCTCACATAATTTGTAATAAAAACATCTTTGCCATTCTGAAGCTTCCCTCCAACCACTTTGCATATTATTTTATATATACTGTGATTCTGTACTTGCCAAATATGCTGCAGAAATCTCCCTTCACTGAGTCTGGCTGCAACCATGTTAACTGTGGGCAGCTGAAACGGCTACCTGTTCACTTCCTGGATTTACACAGACACACAGAGGCACACCTCCAGCTCTGCAGCTCTGGTTGGCCTTCTTATTTCTCATCCCCCCTCCCTTCCTTGCAAACTCTCACGAGAGAGAGAGCCTGTGCATGATGTCATAAGCCTAGGCTAATGACCAGACAAGAAGGCTGTATAAGGTATTTACTGGCTGAAAAAAAAGTTTTACTATCCAAAGTTAAAACAACAAGGGCAGAAGATTTAATAGATGGAAAGATGAAAAAGTGACTGAAGTTCCGCTTTAAGTCTAGCAAGAGAAGCTACTTGCATACAGCACAGCAGTGTTCGTTCCTCTTGAACGGCAACCTTTAGAATAAGAAGCAGAGGAGATAAATCCCGTTACCAGATTTTCAATGGCCATCTTGCCCAAGCCCAGTGACTTCTGCAGGTATAGTTCAACAAAAATGAACAAATGTCAAATACTATAGATGTAAAGAATTGACCTCTAATCCTGGGCAACAGCCTTTAAAGGGGAATGTAAAAAAAAAAAGATAAGCCATGAGACCAGAATTTAATTTGTTTTTTTCCGGTGTTTTGGGAACTTTGTTTTAGGATGTTAATAACTGAACCACATGTAACAGGAGTTTGTCTGTTCAGCACTATCTTTGTTGTGGTCTTTGCTTTTACATTAAGAATTATATCCTACATCATTTTTTAAAATGGCCAAGCCCTTCACATTGAAGGGATCACAGTGATCTTATAAACTCAAAGATGATGCTTCCCATTCTTAGACTTTTTGACGATCAGAAACTAGATGGGTGATCTATGAGCATGTGTTAGTGTCTTCCAGTCCAGGCTCCATTAGTTGTAAGTCTTTTTCTTGGCTCTCTCTCCTTTTACAACTGTATTAAAGTAGCCTTTTACTAATGCAGTCTAGGAATAGATTCTGTGTATATAAGAAGAATGTATAAACTCAATTACTGTTGAGTCCATTGTATCTAATTGTAAGTTTGTTCAGGCTGCATCCAAACATCCTGGTTCAGATTAGTAAATTCATACCAGTTTTCAGGCCCCTTTTCACCTTCCTAGGAAACATTTGTGCCCAGCCTTGAATGTCTGTGCTAGGGTAATGACATACCTGAGCACCTTGTAGGCTGTGGAGATTGATTTCCTAAGCTGTCTTGAGCCGCCCTTACTGAGACCACAGTCACTGGAACCCATACAAAGAAACTGAGTGTGCCGTTTCAGGCTTTATTAGGTCCTTGTATGCTGACAACCGCTGGGAGTGCAGACAGGGAAAGAGCACACCTTAGCTCCATAGAAATCAGTGAAGAAGTAAAAAAGGTCCCTCGTGTAAGGAGTAGAAGCAGCCTCAGCCTAGACTCTGGCTATGCCACTGCCCCGACACGTTTCACCCAGCCCACTGGGCTTAGTCATGGGACTGGACGGGGCAATTCGCATCGGGGATGTGGCCTGTATGGAGTCTAGGCTGAGGCTGCTTCTAGTCCTTGAGGGTTTTGTATGATGTGTGGCTCCGGGGGACCTCTTTACCTTCTGCAGTAGCTGGAAAGCAGGGGGGAAGCTGTTTGGCTTTGTAGGAAATGTAGCCCTACACTACCCACACCTAACAGGCTCCTTTCCTAATGGTAAACAGCTATTCATTCTGGTGGGATAGCAGTGAAATAGACCTCATACATTTGGCCATGTCTTCATTTACACTAATTGTGTAGTCCTGTCTGTTTATTGGAAATGCTGTAGGCCACCAGAAGGTGGAAACATTAAGTTTTTGCAGACAACTGACAATGTAAGTTTAATGATTCTAAACTGACAATCTCAGGATTACACAGATTATACAAATTTTAGTTGTAATGGCATTTATTTCAGGTGCAAATATACGTAATACATTTGGGATCGAAAAGCTGAACTGCAACGTTGCTGTTGAGCAGCTGCAGAAGTGTTTTATTCCAATGCTTTACCTTGTGTGATTACACCAATTTCCGCATGTTTTATGTACTGGATTAAACTTAAAAGTGACACGTCTTCTTGTATGTGTCTCTAATCTCCTCCATAAAAGTGACTAAATAATTGAAGGTATCCACAAAGCCTTGGTGGCTTTCCTGAAGTAGCAGGACTGCCCAGGATGCACCCAAAGGCCCGTCTATTCATCAAAACAATATATGTACATCTATGTTGTGGTCCTACTTACCTGCCTCTCTCGTACTAAAGGGCTCATTGCTGGTTATGGCATGCATCGTGACATATAGAGGTAATATAGTAGATAGAAGCCTTTAATACCTTATGCCTCTCACTGTTTTTTTTTTTTTTTATGTAGACAGAGAATGGTGCCAGTTCAAATATCTTTATGGTAAAGGTGACAGAAAAGAAAGGGAGCTACCTATGGGGAATTGATTAGTTTATTGCAGAAGTATCTCAGGCGGCAGGAAAGGTATGAAGATACACAACAGCAGTCTGTGTTTTTGTGACAAGGGTATACTTCTCCATATTTTGAACTTTCTCTGGAATCAGTGGGAAAAACTAGCCGATTCTCCTTCTGTCAGTCACCCTATATAGCATAATAAGACCGTTATTTCTGAGCATACCCCATAAAAAAATTTTAGGCTAATAGTCAGAGAAATGTAAGGCTGAGTAAATTGTGTAAAGCGTCTATGCCAACCTTTCCAACACAGAGGAACCCTTGAAAAACCTTTCCAGTCTCAGGGAACTCCTGCTAAAAATGACTATATCTCCAACTCATGATACATTAGTGTGATGGTCAGTAGGAAGAATGCTCCTTATGCCGCGGACACACGATTGGAAATGCTGCCAGCAAAACTCCGATGAGAGCTTTTTGACTGAAAATGCGACCGTGTGTATGCTCCAGCGGTCTTTTGCTGGCGGAATTCCAGCCAGCAAAAGATTGAGAGCATGTTCTCTATTTTTCGGTCAAAAAAAGTTCCTATCCGAAAATACGATCGTCTGTATGCAATTCTGACGCGCAAAAAATCGAGCATTCTCGGAAATAATTTCACGCATCCTCGGAGGCATTGAACTTCATTTTCTTGGCTCGTCGTAGTGTTGTACATCACTGCGTTCTTGACGGTCGAAAGGTCAGGGAACTTTTGTGTGACCATGTGTATGCAAGGCAAGCTTGAGCGGAATTCCGCTGGAAAAACCATCCAAGTTTTTTCTGATGCGAAATTCCGATCGTGTGTACACGGCATTACACTTGCAGTCATCAGGAAGGATTACCCCCTTACGATAGCTATAAACATCAATGGTGTCAGTGGGAACTTATCTGAGAGGTAAAAACTACCCATTGCTCAAGGAACCCCTAGCAAGCTCTGAAGAAACCCTAGGGACCCATAAAACCCTTATTGCGAAATCCTGGTCTGTGCATTCAATAACCTTAGCTTTAAGAGGAGAGTACTCACTTCTATAACAAAGCAGAGACCTGTAGTTACACTCCACCCAGGTAACCAGGAAAAGGGCTGACATTTGGGCAGATGCCATTAGCCATTCTTATTTCTAAGAGTTGGCACTAACCAGCAGAAATAATACTTAGGTCCTGGATTTATATAGTCCATACAGCATGGTCCATGTGTTAGACCTTGTACCGACATGTACAATCATTTATTTCTGTAACGGGTTCATTAGAAAGTCCAAAGACCAAAAGCAGGATGCTCTTCTTTTGAACCTTTGCTCACTCCCACGTGTATAATGGGAGGAATGGGAGAAGGTCATATGCTCCCCCATACTTAAAAGTACTCAATATTATCAAAGGCTGCAGCAGGAAAACAGCGCTGTTGAGGAGCACAGTATCAGCTAAAGGGGGAAAGGGTTATCAAGAGTACCTGTCACTGTACCTCTGGTTTACTCTTTAGGCACCCCAAAAAAGTCAGTAAACACTTAGCATTATTGTCTGTATTTGCTGGTAATTTTTCCTTAAACATGAACATGAACACTACTAGAAGTTCTTATTAAGCGTCTTGCATTCTCATAATCCCGAAGCACCCCATGCAGATACTGGACTCTAATGTCTAGTACACACAGGCCGAATGTCAGGCGACATCGGGCAGTTCAATTAAAACCGGCCGACATTTGGACCATGTGTATGATAGCTGGTCCGACAGAAGCCAGCCGTTTGGCGGCTTCTGACGGATGAGCATGCTAGAAAACCAGTCGACTGCCTTCTGATCAGCGCTCTCAGCCAATGGCTGAGAACGCTCATCAAAGGGTTCTGGCGGTGGAGGGGGCTGTCCCCCTGTCAGAACACAACAGCTCAGCGGGTGAGATCATTGTACTAATGTTGGATTGTTAGTACAGCGACACCTACTGGAGCAGTTTTTTCATTCAACCCAGCAAAGAAACTATTATGCCGCGTACACACAATCGGATATTCTGACAACAAATGTTCGATGTGAGCTTGTTGTCAGAAATTTCGTGTGTAGGCTCCATCGGACATTTTTTGTCGGAATTTCCGATAACAAAAATTTGAGAGCTGGTTCTCAAATTTTCCGACAACAAAGTCCGTTGTCGAAAATTCCGACCATGTGTACACCGTTCCGACGCACAAAGTTCCACGCATGCTCGGACTCAAGCAGAAGAGCCGCACTGGCTTTTGAACTTCCATTTTTCTCGGCTCGTCGTACGTGTTGTACGTCACCGCGTTCTTGACATTCGGAATTTCCGGCAACATTTGTGTGACCGTGTGTATGCAAGACAAGTTTGAGCCAACATCAGTCAGAAATAAATCCAGGATTTTGTTGTCGGAATGTCCGATCGCGTGTACGCGGCATTAGTGTGTACCAGGCTTTACTTTCACTTTGGGAAGACACTGACTTTCAATATTGGAGGATATTTTCCTTATCTGGCACCATGAAAGCAGAAGACATGTTATAATTTATTAAAACCATAACCTTTCCATCTATTTTTAAAGTTTCAGTGGCAGGGTAAGGTTAGATTACTGCTTGTAGATAGGGCTTTTCAAATCCTCATTCCCCCAATCCTGTGATCAAATTATCGCTAAGGACTCCCCCTCTTTTACTGTGCTGGGAGTTGCATCCTTGCTGAAAGAGTGCACATCTAAAGGCATGCTGGGGGATCTGTCGTTATAGCGAAGGCAGAACCTCAATCTTTAGTACTCTTTCAGCAAGATTTCTAGTTAAGTGTACGGGAACAGCTTTTCTTCGTATCTACAGAACAAAAGCAGACATGGCTCTGCGATAAAGCTTTTTAAAAGAAAATTATCTTGCAATGTAATTTTGTTGGCCTAAAGGGGTTTGTTTTCAACAAAAAACTGAACTTTCACTTCAAAATCTGAAGCGATCTTGAACAAAACAAGAGCGATATGTTTAGAAATGTGTTTTGCACATGATCAGTCGTTGATAAGAAATGTATCTACCAGAGGAATTAATATATGATTTAGTAGAGATTATTATTAGTTTTATGTTTAATTTTTTTTTTTTAATTAGGAAAAAAAAAAATCCATAAGTTGTTAGTGGAATACATCTTTTTCTTTTTACTCTTTAGGTTTTAGGCCAGGTTCACACATATGCGGATTTCCCCCTGCATCTAATTCGCATGACAGGCGAGTGTGACCGGCTCTCAATGGAGCCGGTTCACACAGGTCCGGGGTGGTCGCGCTCCACATTCAAAAAGGGATCCTGTGCGTCTTTGGGTCCGATTCAGGTGCAAATTCTGACCTGATTCTCGCCTGAACGGGGACGCGCCAGACCCCGGGCACGAATCTGCGGCCGCATATGTGTGATCCCCACCTCAATGTCATACAAATAGATTTGCTGTTTTTTGTTTATATGATACAAAATATGCTTTACATCCTACAGATTTCTTGCTTTCTAGGTTTTCTCTTGAAACAGGGTTACGTTCACTTTGACCTTCAGCTGTTCATGGTTAGAAAACAGAACCATCCACCCATCTATTTATGATTGACCAATTACAGCCACTGTTACAGTTGTGAACGCTCTGTCATTGGTCAATGCTGGTGGGCTGAACGAGCCACTAGCTTCTTCTGTCTATTATCTAGTTCAAATCTCCTGTTTTCCCCTGACATTGAATCTTGCTCTCTAATCTATAATAAAGGAAAACATCAGCATGGAGAGAGAGACTCTACCATAATTGGCCCCACAGGTGGTCTAAGCGGAGAATTTCAGAACGGGGATCATGCCACTAGGGTCCAGGCCAGACAGATGGAGTCTGTGGTTGTTTCAAACCAGCAATATCCAACCAAAGCTAAAAATGCAAGCTGTGGGTAGATCAATCCTTTAAGGGGACAATTAAACATGGTTCAAGAGCCAATTTATCTAGACGCGTTTAAACACACTTGCTAGTCTCAGAGACCTTTCAGTACGTCATATTAGTTTACATATTTTTTATTGTCTTCTTTTTTTTTTTTTAACAATGGAAAAAGACCAATGATGTTCTTATACAGTGAACTCTGCGGCTGCTTTTTTTTTTTTTCTTTGTATGGTACGATATTATCTATGTCAGTCTTGTTTGGTTCTTCCACGTACACTGTTCAATGATTGTTCACGTTGAAAGAAATGTTGCGTTTGATCTATGAAAGAGCATTTATATTATTAACAAACGTACAATACGCTGGCCAAATTCATTTGGTCCGCTGTCGACAAAAAAAAAAAAAAAAAAAATTCTTACTAAAATATGTATATCAAATTTCAATAAATGATCTCAGTACAAAGACATTTTGTTCATTTGTATTTATTCATGTGGTGATGCTTTTTTTATTTTATTTTATTTTATTTTTTTTTTTTTTTTTTTTTTTGAGGCGGTGTGTGTGTGGTAAGGTATAGCCATGAACTACCTTGTTGGTACCCTTTCACGAAAAAAAAAAAAAGAACTCTCAATTTTCTCTGAATTAACTCACCCAAGTAATTGTCATCCTTCATTGTTTATTCTATAGTTAATAAAAAAGAGACTGCTTTTGATTCAATAAAATATTTAAAATAATAAAATGAATGAAAATGACATGTACCAAAATGATAAGTTGCACAACCTTTTAAAGTAGTCACTGCAAACTTGCGATTTCTATAGCTCCTTATAAAAGTTGCTATCAGGTCATTTGGCCCACTGTTCTTCAGCAAACTGCTCCAGCTGTCACGGGTTTAAAGGGTAACTCCACTTTTATAGGAAAAAATAGCGAATAATAAAAAAAAAAATAATAATAATATAGCGTATACAATTGCAACTCAAGTCAAATTGCAATTGAATGTTATTAAAAATAACCTTTCCTTTTCAATCTGCAGCTCTGTAATTTTCTGTGAAATGCAATGCATTATGGCTACTTTGAGGTGTTCTGTACACAGAATGTGTACAGAAAGCCCCTCAGAAACATAATTGCCTGCTTGTGTGATTAGCTTACTTATTTTCCCAGAAGGCTGTACTAACATACAAGTTGGATTTTTGGCATCCCCTGCAACAAAATGGTCATTTTTGGTGAGATACTCCCAATAGGATATCATATCTAAAGGGATGCAGACCCTGCAATTTTCCTTATTAGAGCCATGCAGGTGCAGCAGGTTGATAATTAAAGTTTTTGTAACCCTAAAAAAAAAAAAAAAAAGATCCTTTTCTCTTATAGCAGATTAAAAAGCACGGTGCTTGTGCTGTCTAACCTGCCCCTCTCAAAACTGTAAAAAACCTGTCTGATCCTGACACTTCCTGTGTCCCCCTCTCTGTAATGACCATGATAATTATGGCTGCTGAGCCCTGACCACTATGGTCAGCTTACATCCCTCGGTTCTCTGTCCCCCTCTCCCCCTCCCTCCCTGCCGGTCAGATCTGTGTCTGTCTTCTCAGCCCCCCCCCCCCCCCAATGCCGCTATTAGTAGAAATAAAATATTCAAAATTGTCACTGCCAGCCCCTCTATTATATCTAGTCATAACACACAGGGTTAGTGTTTTATTAAAAGGAAGCTTGTAAATACCTTTTTAGAGCTATCTTCAGGCCGGTCACGTGACTCCCATACGATCTCCTACTCTGATCCAAGGCTGCAGCAGAAGGGGATGAGATCTCCCTCTGACGTCATCCGGGGAGGTCACATGGCCCCCCCTGCTGTAGCTCTGGATCGGAGTAGGAGACTGGCCGGGATACACGAGACCAGCCTGAAGATAGCTCCAAAAAGGTATTTACAAGCTTTGTTTTAATAAACCGCTAACCCTGTGTGTTATGACTAGATATAATAGAGGGTCTGGCAGTGAATTACATGTTCGTGGTAACAACCACTTTAAGAAACCACTCCCATCAGATTCACGTACCACGTGGACACAGATAAACACACAGGTATTTCTTCAGAATAACAAAAGGTAGGAATCTGCAACAAAGTTTTTTAAAATCCTTGTAATGTACATAGATCACCCAGAGGGAAATGTTTTTTTCTCAACAAAAGGTGGAGTTAATCTTTAAAGCAGGGGTAGACAACCTGGGGCCCTCCAGCTGTTGCAGAACTACAAGTCCCACCATGCATCTGGGAGTAATTGTAACTGCCAACCTTGCAGTGCCTCATGGGAAATGTAGTTCCACAACAGTTGGAGGGCTACTGGTTGCCTACCCCGGCTTTAAAGGATGCCCTCTCCAGACTGCATATATCAGCTATTTCCACAAATGTTTGATGGGATTCAGATCAAGGCTCACAGAAGGCCTCTTCAGAATAGTCCAATATTTTGTTCTTAGCCATCCTTGGATGCTTTTAGCTTTGTGTGGTTTTTGGTCATCCAGAACCAATGATCTGTGACACCGATATAGTTTTCTGCCACTTGGCAGTACACTTTGCTCAATAATTCCTTAATAGACTTCAGGTTTCATTGCACTCCACAGATTCAAGGCAGCCCCAAAACACAATTGAGCCTCCTCCATGTTTCACAATATGGTGTTCTTTTATTTGAAGAATATGTTTTCATCTGTGAACATAAAGCTGTATGTGATTTGCCCAAAAGCTCCAGTTTTGTCTTATCTGCCCAAAAGACACATTACCAGAAGCATTGTAACTTGAAAAAATGTATTTTAGCAAATTCCAATATGGCTTTTTCATGTTTTCCTTCTACCAATGGAGTCGTCCTGAGTCTTTCATTTGAACCTGCTGTTGCTCAAAAATCAACAGATGATGCCATCAGACACTGCTATAAGTGGACTGATATACTGTGGATATCTCTTTGGAAAGTTTCCTTGGCTCTTTGTCCACCATTTTTCAATCTGGGGTCGATTGTCCTCTTGAGGCCGCATCCAGGAAGGTTGACTTCACTCCCATGGACCTTTAAACTACTTAATAAGATTTTCAAATCTAGTCACAGGAACCTCAAGCTGCTTGCAAATGGTCGTACGGCCTTTACTTTTTTGACATGGCGGTCTATAAATTTTTTTCTAATCTCCTCAAACAACTCTGGTCCACGTTCAATGTGGTGCACAAAATGTTACCATACAGCGGAATGACTTCTTGTCTCCACTTAAATAGAATGATTTAGTGAATACATTATTGAAGAGGTGTGATAACAATAACAGAAAAAGCATTCTGTCTAGTTTTTCAGTTGAATCCAGACTGAACCACATTGTATGACTATGAGCAAGGACGTCTGTTTACATCTGAGTCTGTTATACTGTATTATTATTATACAGGATTTATATAGCCCCATGTGGGCAGACAGTACAGTTATAATACAATTCAATACAGGAGGCATCAGAGTGCCCTGTTCGTTAGAGCGTACAATCTAGGAGAAAAGAGACGGAAAAGGTTTTTGTCCTTTTCTGTTTTTGCGGAGAGAAACAGACATAAACACATTCCATCCACTTATGTCCCTTGCATTTATAGGCAAGAAACATATTTTTATACTTTTGCCCAAAAAAAAATGTATATTAATGTGAACTGAAGACTTGCAAACTGATGTAAAAGGATTCAGTTTTCGTGACGGAATCCGGTGTCCACTCTAAAGTGAGCTGGTAGTTGGGTATTGCAGATCACAATAACCAATTATAATACCGTATATACTCGAGTATAAGTCGAATTTTTCAGCACATTTTTTTGTGCTGAAAGTGCCCCCCTCGACTTATACTCGAGTCAAGCACTCGAGTGCTAGGAACCCCAAACTTGGTGTGCAAACCCAGTGGAACTGGTACCACAACATATCCAAAGCTGGAGTTCCTAGCACTAAGTGGCCCCGAGATACGGGGCCCCAAAATTGGTTCGGAAAATGTCATTCTCTGCTGCAGAAAAGTGCTTGACATTTTCCGAACCAAATTTGGGGCCCCGTATCTCAGGGCCACTTGGTGCTAGGAACCCCAAATTTGGTGTGCAAACCCAGTGGAACTGGTACCACAACATATCCAAAGCTGGAGTTCCTAGCACTAAGTGGCCCCGAGATACGGGGCCCCAAAATCGGTTCAGAAAATGTCATTCTCTGCTGCAGTAAAGTGCTTGACATTTTCTGAACCGATTTTTGGGGCCCTGTATCTCAAGACCACTTGGTGCTAGAAACCCCAGCTTTGGATATTTTATGGTGCTAGTTCCACTGGGTTTGCATCAGTCAACTGTGTCCATCTGCAGCAATGTCATTTCGGGACCCTTTGGGTTCAGAGACCCCAAATTTTGGCTGCAGCTAGGGGGCATCCAGGAACCCTTAACTACCGAGTTTGAAGTTCGGGGGACCTATGGCTGCAAATGGGCACAGTGAGGCTGCAAATGGGCATTGTTGACCCTCTTTTCCACTTACAATAGCTGTGCATTTCTCACCCTCGTCTTATACTCGGGTCAATATGTTTTTCCCATTTTTTTGTGGTAAATTTGGGGCCTCGACTTATACTCGGAACGACTTATACTCGAGTATATACGGTAATAATAATCAGATTATAATGACACCAGAACTATGAACCTGCCCCCAGGCAAGCAACAAAACACTATCAGTTGGCTTTGTTGTTTCATGTGAATTTTATTTTATAGAGAACATACTTTTAACAAGTTATTTGACTTGTTAAATTTCAAATGTATAATAGTTTAGCTGATGTATGATTTAGGCATTAATGTATTTGAAAAAGAGGGCGAAGTCCCTGGAAACACTTCATGCACGCCCCTTTTCCCAACATCCACCAGGCATTTTGACAGCTACCATCATTGTGTGTGGCTGAGAATGGCACTGCTATTATCTATACCTTAAAGTGGTTGTCAACCCGCTTATATAAAATCATCCTATCTGCGCTGTAATATACCAATAAATGTCCCTGTGTTATGTAAAAAATTTGCTTATCTGTATTCATATCAGCGCGGCTCCCAGCGCTCAGCTGATTCTGCGGCTCTCTTCATTTTACGACTCACAGTTCCAGTGGGCGGGGCCGAGCACTCCCGCTAATGTCAGCCGGGGAGGAAAGGAGAGAGAGAGAGACGCACATCAGCTGAGCGCTGGGAGCCGCGCTGATATACTGTAGATAGGGATGAGCATATTTTTTACATAACACAGGCACAGAGACATTTATTGGCATATCACAGCACAGATGGGATGTCTTTATATAAGTGGGTTGACAACCACTTTAAGGTATAGATAGTAGCAGCGGCGTTCTCAGCCACACACAAGGATAGCAGCTGTCAAAATGTCTGGTAGATGTCAGGAAAAGGGGTGTGCGTGACGTGTTTCCAGGGACTTCGCCCTCTTTTTCAAATGCATGGATGCTGACATGCAGACAGGCAGGGAGGGAAAGGGGGAAGAGGACAGAGGAGACACAGACACCAGAGAGCAGGGCTGCAGATGACGGAGGCACGTAAAAGGACCACGGTGTCAGAGCTCGGCAGTCCTGATTATCGTGGTCAGTTTACAGGGGGGAGGGCATAGCCAGGCAGGATCAGCCAGGTATTACAGGTGTTACAGGGAGCCAATTGACACAAAACAAGCACTGTGCTGTATAAGATGCTTTAAAGCAGGGATATGCAATTAGCGGACCTCCAGCTGTTGCAAAACTACAAGTCCCATCATGCATACCTCACAACTGTCCCTGATTTCGAGGGACTGTCCCTGATTTGTCCCTCTTTCCTCCTCATTTGTCCCTCATTTTGGTCTCATCTATATAGTTGTATATACAATACAATATTTATCTATCAAAAAGTGTTTTTCCCAGTGCTAAACCTTTCATCCAATTTCTAAACTGTTGCATTTGTAAATTCAAAAAGCCGTTATAAAGCAATAGTGGTGCTAAAAAAGAACTTGTGGGTTTAATAAATCTTTTTTTTTGTACAATTCTTCTTTAAGGGGGCGTGGCAGGGGGCGTGTCCTATGCCTACATATGTTTGCCAACACGTGTCCCTCATTCCCATTTCAGAAAGTTGGGAGGTATGCATCATGCCTCTGCCTCTGGGTGTCATGGTTATGGCTGTCAAAGTCTTGCTATGCCTAATGGGACTTGTAGTTCTGCAACAGCTGGAGGTCCGCTAATTGCATATCCCTGCTTTAAAGGAACAGAATCTTTTTTTTTTTTTGGGTTAACAAACGCTTTAAGCTGGATGGCGCGCACTGTCATCCTTAGTCTCTGTTTGCTCAGTGATCCCTACAGCCTCACACTGATCACAGCTGCTTGGTCTCAGGTGTTCCCTATCCATGCTGTTTCATGCTAACTTCACTGTAAATGTGCTGCTTTTAATAAAGTGAATTTTTGTTTCCCTTATGCTGGAAACACTGGCAGCTGCTTAGTCATGCTCTGATTAGGAGCCTGAGCAGACATATCAAGATTGCTTCTCAGGTCTCCTGTTTAATGAAAAACCAGCTCATATGTAGTCAGTGTTAGGCTTTATGAGGTCAATGCAATTTAGTTCATTAAAATAAAAGAGAAAAAAATCTCTACAGCACAAGTTGCACACATTATGGAAAATCCATGTGTGTGTTTTTTGTTTTTTTTTGTCCTGTAATTGATTTTCTCACAGCAGGGCTTTTAGGAATGCCAAGTCAATGGTTTATTGCTCTGGCTGTTTCACACTGATCTTGGTCTCCTATGCTTTTGCAGTTTCTTTATTGTGGGGTGCATATATCAGGAATGCATATATATAAAACAGATTATATAAGAACACAATTCAGCAAGGTGGGTTCCCAGCCAAATGCTAAATCGTAAAAAGTGCTGTTCAAGCATGTCTCCAAAAAAAAAAAAAAATCACACACTTTATATCAACAGATCTAGATCCAAAATTTAGAATCACAAAGTAAAATCCTCACCCCTGCTTATAAAAAGTCTATGTCAAGTCAATGAATAGTTTTTTGGGGGGTTTTTTTACAGCTATTTGGACCTCTGTTTGAGAGATTCCACAAACTTCCTGTCTTGGAAATATGGTTCCAACAGGCATGAAGTGAGAAAAAAATTGCAACTGGGATATAGACAAAGAAAAATGTGATATAGGGTATACAGAACTGTAGTAAAACATGCTTTGCCTTGAGATATGCTTTCACATATTTTTTCATGTCTGGAGAGTAATTGGTCAATAGTACATAGGGCAGAGGACATGGGTCAGCAGTAGGTGAGGCAGTGTTCAAAAGTAAGTAGTATGTACAAAGTAGGTCAGTGTACAGGGGTTATTACGTAGAGCCGTGCACAGAGGTCAGTAGTATGTAGGGCTGAGCACATGGGTCTGTTGTTTGTGTAACAGTGTACAGAGATTAGCAAATTATAGGGCAGATTGAGAACCCCCCCCCATTGCTATTCGTTATGGCACACTAATACACCACCAACACTCCCCTTTTGGCCATCCCTTGTGATGTCACATACAAGCACCTGGGATAGATGGGAGAGGAGGGCCGGCAGGGATCAGTGCAATACGTGTAGATATAAGGAGGAGGAGCATTTCAGATGTGGATTGGCAAGGCAGGGACACGATCCACCCGTCACTTGCCCCCAAGATCAACAGGTAGAACACAATCAATGAGTTGCTGACCTGGGTGGGGGGGCACTCTAAGATATCTTTATTCTTGTAATAAAACCCTTGCATATGCTTTTTGTCTGTAGCAAATTTCCACCAATTATTCTAAATTAACCACTTGATCACCAACATGTTAAACTCCCTTCCTGTCCAGGCCATGTTTCCGTTTTCAGCACTGTCATACTTTGAATGACAATTACCCAGTCATGCAACACTGTACCCAAATCATTTTTTATATATTTCATTATATCATTTTTTTATTTTTATTTTTAACTGGCATTGTGAGTCTTTTAGATAATTAATTTCTTGCCACAAAATTTGGAATTGCTTTTTTTTGGGGTGTTTTTTTTGCACAAAACTGTCAATTCTTTCGATATTCTTAACACGCTGTATGGGCACACTTAGGATTACACCACGCATTTTGCTATTCCTCTTGAACATGGGGATATCACATATGTAAGACTTTTTCACAGCCTAGCCACAAGGATGGGCCCAACCTGAGCACCTTCAGGTTTTCAAGGGGCATGGATTACACACCTAATTTCCTGACTACCTGTCACATTTTGGAGGCCCTGGAACACCAGGACAGTAGAAACACCCACAAAATGACCACATTTTGGAGTGTAAACACCACAAGGTATCTTTTTTTTCTAATGCCGCGTACACACGACCGGACTTTCCGTCAGAATAGACTTGCCTACACACGATCACACCAAAGTCTGATAATTTAGAATGTGATGATGTACAACGGGACTAGAAAAAGGAAGTTCAATAGCCAGTAGCCAATAGCTGCCCTTGCGTTGTTTTTGGTCCGTCGGAATAGCATACAGACGAGCGGTTTTCTCAATAGGAACTGATTCCGTCGGAAAGATTTGAAACGTTCTTTTTCTAGGGCCGTCAGAATTTTAGAAAGAAAAAGTCAGATAAAGCCCAAACACTATCGAAACCGTCGGACCTTTTCTGCCGGAAAGTCTGGTCATGTGTACGCGGCATAAGAGGCATGGTGAGATTTTTCCACAAGTTTTGGGAAAATGCAGAAAGAAAATGCAAATGTGTTTTTATACACAAATTTGTCAATGTAATAAAGATTTTTTTTTTACACACAGCAATTTCACCTCAAAACACATTCTGCTGGTACTCCTGAGTATGGGGATACCACATGTGTGAGATAGTGTATCACAAAAAACAGCCAACACCGTATCAAAAGCCATGTACTGTAATGCTTGCTTCTGCATGAGTGGTAATGGAATTTCTTAGTGTCGTGTCACATATAATAGTTCACTATCCTATACGCCAAGCAAGCCTAGCCTATTGGTACGTAGCTGCCACCAAAATTGCCATGTTTACTGCCAAGGAAGTACAGGAGGTTGAACAAAAGATTTCCTGTGGTTCCAAGAGTGCAGTGCAAGGGATGACTGAGACTCATGTCTCACAGGAACATGGTCAGTTCAGGAGGCAGAGACATGGTCAGCTAACAAGTAAAGGATCAGTCTGGACGGCAGGCAGAAACATGGTCAATAAACAGGCCAGGGACAGCATAGGCGTCTGCCAGAGGCGACACTGCACCGGTGATCAGGAAAATTGTTGCTGGCTGCATTGGCACTGGTATGGCTAGCGATCAGGAACATTGTTGCTGGCTGGTGACATTCAATGGTAGGGCAAAGATCAGTAACACTGTTGCTGGCTTACATTGGTCTTGTGACTAGAGGTCGACTGATATATCGGCCGGCCGATATATCGGCCGATATTTGGCGTTATTTACTTAATCGGCATCGGCCCATTGTGCTGATAAAAAAGGCCGATTGTAACTTCAGCTGTGACTTGCAAATGACTTCTGTCATAGAAGTTAATGCAAGTTGCCTTAAGTTATCTGTGAAGTTTTCTTCTCCCCTCCTCTGGGCAGCCTGCCAAGTCTGATAAGAAGATACATTTGTATCTTTCAGGTTCTTTTTATCAATAGACTGAACTCCGTGTAGGAATTCTCAGTTTAACCATTTAAAGACTAAATCTTTTCTGACACTTGTTGCTTACAAGTAAAAATCCTGTATTTTCTGCTAGAAAATCACTTAGAACCCCCAAACATTATATATATTTTTTTAGCAGAGACCCTAGGGAATAAAATGGTGATTGTTGCAATATTTTATGTCACACGGTATTTGCGCAGCGGTCTTTCAAACGCAATTTAAAAAAAAAAAAATACAGTAATGAATTAAAAAAAAAAAACCTAAGCAGTAAAGTTAGCCCATTTTTTTTCGTCCAAAAGTTTTGATTACCTGTTTTTGTGTATTTAATATTTAAGATAGTTTTTTTTTTTTCGTTTTCTAAATTATACATACAAGTGAACTGATTGGAGGTTTGTTTTGTTTAATGTTTAAATGAAAAAAAATTTCTGTATTACTTAAGGTTGCTTTCACACTGGAGCAGGCATGCGTTGATGGTAAAACGCTGCTAGTTTTAGCGGCGCTTTACCGTCATTTTAGAGGCGCTATTCGGCTGCTAGCGGGGCGCTTATAACCCAGCTAGCGGCCGAGGAAGGGGTTAAATGCGCCCCTGAAGCGCCGCTGCCAAAACGCTTTGCAGGCGCTTCGGCAGCGGTGCACATTCATTTCAATGGGCAGGAGTGGTGGAGGAGCAGTATTGCACCGCTCCAAAGATGCCGTTTGCAGGACTTTTTTTTACATCCTGCCAGCGCATCGCCTCAGTGTGAAAGCACTCGGGATATCACACTGAGACTGCAGGGGAGCCGTTTTACAGGTGCTATTTTTAGCCCAAAAGCGCCTGAAAAACGCCCCAGTGTGAAAGGGGTCTAACTGTTAGATTTTATGAGATGAAGGGAAAAAAGAAAAAAAAAAAAATCGGCCAAATATATCGGCCCAAAAAAATCGGCATCACATATCGGCCATCGGCCACCGCGATTTCTAAATATCGGCATCGGCCAGAGAAAAACCCATATCGGTCGACCTCTACTTGTGACACATTGACTGTTGTGGGTAGCAATCAAGAACACGGTTCCTGACTTACACTGGTCTGGTGATGTGTCGATCAGGAATACTGTTGCTGGCTTACACTGGTCTGGTGATGTGTCGATCAGGAATACTGTTGCTGGCTTACACTGGTCTGGTGAAACTGAGACTGGTGGTGATTAGGGATGAGCTCAGGTGTATTCCCTGCTGGGAAGCTGTCAAAGCCTGTGGTACTCCAATTTGAGGCTGACCATTATGAGACATTAGGCTTTTAGCTGATATGTTTTCCAAATTTCCTGCCATCCTGGGCATTTCTTGGTTTTCTACCCATAATTCCTCCATCAACTGGGGAGCACGGACTTGCGTCCCCCCCATTGTGAGAAACATAGTAGAGAACCTTGTCAAACCAGTTTTCCACCGATCAAGGAATTCCAGTCATATGACAACCTGCCTCCACAATACCATGAGTTCTGGGGTGTCTGTGATAAAAAAAGAATATTGTTCATTTACCTTCTTACCTCCCGTATGATTGTTGTATTGAACTGCTCCCAGGGGCAGAAATACCTTTTGGTCACCCTTTCAGTCTGTCAGAACCTGTATTAAAGGTGCTCAGGGTGTGGCTTAATGAGAATTATGAGAATGGCTTTATTGGACACTTAATGCAAAAAAGGGGTCCACTACCCCCACCTACGACTGGACATTACAGTAAGAAGCATTGGAGGCCAAATAGATATAAACAAGGCCAAGGATAAATCCAAGGAACAATTTCAAGCCTACTTACCGATCAGCCCGTGGACAACGGAATCAACCTGTCTAACAGTATGCATTAAAAACACGGGTTTAGTCTGCACACATTTTCAAATACATGCGTGAGCTACAGGCCCCGCCAAGGCACCCTGCTGTCTGTAGTTCCTATCACTGACTGATGAGTGACTCCACAGTGGAAGCACATGGAACCACAGATACCAGGGTGCTGCTGTTCTGCTTTGAGGATGAATTACTCCACAATGTATGCAACTACAGAGGTCAGCATGCACCCGCTGAGCTGGCGGACTCCGCTGAAACGGATCCGCCTCGTGTGGAAGGGGCCTTAAGTTCATGTACTGCTTGTTAGGAATTTTTTAATATTTGAATGTCCATAGCCTGACCACAGGTCTACTTCATAGTCTCTCCTGTAAAGTGAACTTGTTGCCGGGTATGAGCAGACACGGTTTCCCATATTTGTATAGCCCAAATAATAATAGCTATTAAAAATACATTTTATTTGTATCTTCGAAATCCAATTTCAGATACAGAGAATGTCCTCTTATTTAGCATTCATCAATCAGCACAAATCAGTGACCCCTTTTACTGAAAAAGAGAATCACATTAAACATGGCAGGTTTATGTTGGTCTATTCCCTGTACTAATATGTGTTGGCTCATAGTGCTCTAGGTTTACACTTCCAAACTGTAAGGACTTTTTTTCCTGGCTGTTTTCATGTGTAGCTCTTTTGAAATGGAAATTGATTTTATCTTGAAATGGAGAATGAAAGAACCTGTTTCTTTTTCAGTAGGAGGAATACTTTTCCATATGTAAACTTACATAAAAAAAAATTGTAAAATATGCTTTAAAAAGAACATTACTGTTAGAGTTATGAAAAAAGAATTAAAATGCATGCATGTCATTTCAAAGCCATTGTTTCTAAATTTTTAGGGACACGTTAATGACTGGCATAGAACCACTGGATTGGCGTAGGCCAATGTGGTGCCTATATTTATTATTATTATTATTTAAAAAAGGGATCAAAGTCTTTACCAAGTAACTATAGACCTGTTAGTTTAACTTCTATAGCCGCTAAGATACTGAAGAGTTTAACCACTTAAGCCCCGGACCATTTGGCTGCCCAAAGACCAGAGCACTTTTTGAGATTCTGCACTGCATCGCTTTAACCGACAATTGCGCAGTCATGCAACATTGCTCCCAAACAAAATTGACGTCCTTTTTTCCCCCACAAATAGAGCCTTCTTTTGGTGGTATTTGATTACCTCTGAGGTTTTTATTTTTTGCACTATAAATAGAAAAAAAGCGACAATTTTAAAAAAAACACATTATTTTTAACTTTTTGCTATAATAAATATCCCCCAAAAAATATATAAAATTTTTTTTTTCCTCAGTTTAGGTCGATACGTATTTTTCTACATATTTTTGGTAAAAAAAATCGCAATAAGCGTTTGATTGGTTTGTGAAAAAGTTATAGCGTCTACAAAATAGGCGATAGTTTTATGGCATTTTTATTAATTTTTTTTTTTTACTAGTAATGGCAGCGATCAGCGATTTTTATCGTGACTGCGACATTATGGCGGACAGATTGGACACTTTTGGCGTGATTTTGGGACCATTCACATTTATACAGCTATCAGTGCAATTAAAAATTACTGTGTAAATGTGACTGGCAGTAAAGGGGTTAACCACTAGGGGGCAGTGAAGGGGTTAAGTGTGTCCTAGGGAGTGATTCTAACTGTGGGGGGGGCGTGGCTATGTGTGACAAGACACTGATCACTGCTCCCGATTACAGGGAGCTGTGATCAGTGTCCTGTCACTAGGCAGAACGGGGAAATGCTTGTTTACATTGACATTTCCCCATTCCTCCTCTCAGTGAGACGATCGCGGGTCTCCCCGTGGACACCGTGTCTGCGGGACCCATGATCACACTCGCGGAGGTCACAGCAGGCACGCGCCCGCAAACCGCTTCTTAAAGGGCAACGCACAGGTACGTTAATCTGCCTGTATGTGCCCTTCTGCTGACGTATATCAGCGTGAGCCGGTCGACAAGCGGTTAATAAAAGACCACATAGATGAGTTCTTGCTGGAAAAAAATATTTTAAGCAACAGACAGCATGGATTCGTGAAAGACAGAATTGACAATTGCGCGGTCGTGCGACGTTGCACCCTAACAAAATTGACGTCCTTTTTTCCCCCCACAAATAGAGCTTTATTTTGGTGGTATTTGATCACATCTGCGATTTTTATTTTTTGCGTTCTAAATAAAAAAAGTGCGGGAATTTTTAAAAAAACGCAATGTTTTTTATTTTTTGCTATAATAAATATCCCCCAAAAATATATAAAAAAACATTTTTTTTCCCTCAGTTTAGGCCTATAGGTATTCTTCTACATATTTTTGGTAAAAAAAAATCACAATAAGCGTATATTGATTGGTTTGCGCAAAAGTTATAGCGTCTACAAAATAGGGGATAGATTTATGGCATTTTTATTATAATTCTTTTTTTTTTATGAGTAATGGCAGTGATCTGCGATTTTTATCGGGACTGCGACATTATGGTGGACACATCGGACAATTTTGACACATTTTTGGGACCACTGGCATTTATCCACTTCAGCCCCGGCCATTTGGCTGCCTAAAGACCAGAGGACTTTTTCCAATTTGGCACTGCGTCGCTTTAACTGCTAATTGCGCGGTCATGCAATGCTGTACCCAAACGATATTTGCGTCCTTTTCTTCCCACCAATAGAGCTTTCTTTTGATGGTATTTGATCACCTCTGCAGTTTTTATTTTTTGCGCTATAAACGGAAAAAGACCGAAAATTTTGAAAAGAAATTATATTTTCTACTTTTTGTTATAAAAAAATCCAATAAACTCAATTTTAGTCATACATTTAGGCCAAAATGTATTCGGCCACATGTCTTTGGTAAAAAAAAATGTCAATAAGCGTATATTTATTGGTTTGCGCAAAAGTTATAGCGTCTACAAGCTAGGGTACATTTTCTGGAATTTACACAGCTTTTAGTTTGACTGCCTATGTAATTTCTTGAGGTGCTAAAATGGCAGGGTCGTACAAACCCCTCCCCAAATGACCCCATTTTGGAAAGTCGACACCCCAAGGAAATTGCTGAGAGGCATGTTGAGCCCATTGAATATAATTTTTTTTTGTCCCAAGTGATTGAATAATGACAAAAAAAAAAAAAATTACAAAAAGTTGTCACTAAATGATATATTGCTCACACAGGCCATGGGCATATGTGGAATTGCACCCCAAAATACATTCAGCTGCTTCTCATGAGTACAGGGATACCACATGTGTGGGACTTTTTGGGAGCCTAGCCGCGTACGGGGCCCCGAAAACCAAGCACCGCCTTCAGGATTTCTAAGGGCGTAAATTTTTGATTTCACTCCTCACTACCTATCACAGTTTTGAAGGCCATAAAATGCCCAGATGGCACAAACCCCCCTAAATGACCCCATTTTGGAAAGTAGACACCCCAAGCTATTTGCTGAGAGGCATGTTGAGTCCATGGAATATTTTATATTTTGACACAAGTTGCGGGAAAGTGACAAATTTTTTTTTTTTTTTTTTGCACAAAGTTGTCACTAAATGATATATTGCTCACACAGGCCATGGGCATATGTGGAATTGCACCCCAAAATACATTTAGCTGCTTCCCCTGAGTATGGGGATACCACATGTGTGGGACTTTTTGGGAGCCTAGCCGCGTACGGGGCCCCGAAAACCAATAACCGCCTTCAGGATTTCTAAGGGTGTAAATTTTTGATTTCACTCTTCACTGCCTATCACAGTTTCGGAGGCCATGGAATGCCCAGGTGGCACAAAACCCCCCCAAATGACCCCATTTTGGAAAGTAGACACCCCAAGCTATTTGCTGAGAGGCATGGTGAGTATTTTGCAGCTCTCATTTGTTTTTGAAAATGAAGAAAGACAAGAAAAAAACATTTTTTTTTCTTTTTTCAATTTTCAAAACTTTGTGACAAAAAGCGAGGTCTGCAAAATACTCACTATACCTCTCAGCAAATAGCTTGGGGTGTCTACTTTCCAAAATGGGGTCATTTGGGGGGGTTTTGTGCCACCTGGGCATTCCATGGCCTCCAGAACTGTGATAGGTGGCAGCGGGACACTAATTGTGCATGCCACCTCACCAGCTTGAACTGCACTTATGGGACTCGCCACGTCGCCAAGTGTTACTGCAGTGCTGTTTTGACTATGACCGGGGTGTACTAGGCCGCTGGTGCTTGCCAGTTCACCAAAAGGCTACCAAAAAAACTGTTAGCGATCGCAGGGATCAGGCCTGACTCTGCGAACGCTGCAGTTATGCGTTTAGTGTTTTGTAAGTGACAGTGATCGATCGATACTGCACTTGGGTGGGCTGGGCTGGGCTGGGCCGGGCGGAGGGGCAAAACGCAGGTGCTAGCAGGTATCTGGGCTGATCCCGCTAACACTGCTTTTTTGGGAACCCTAAACTGCTGGGGACGCTAGTATAGATCTGATCGGATCAGATATTGATCCGTACAGATACTATACCACTAAGGGAGGTGTACGGTGCGTGCGTGGGTGTTAGCGGTACTGGCACTAACCTGACGCTGCCTGGGGCTGGTGCTTGCCAGTTCACCAAAATGCTATAAAAAAAACTGTTAGCGATCGCAGGGTTCAGGCCTGACTCTGCGACTGCTGCAGTTATGCATTTAGTGTTTTGTAAGTGACAGTGATCGATCGATACTGCACTTGGGTGGGCTGGGCCGGGCCGGGCAGAGGGGCAAAACGCAGGTGCTAGCAGGTATCTGGGCTGATCCCGCTAACACTGCGTTGTTGGGAACCCTAAACTGCTGGGGACGCTAGTATAGATCTGATCGGATCAGATATTGATCCGTTCAGATACTATACCACTAAGGGAGGCGTATGCTGCGTGCGTGGGTGTTAGCGGTACTGGCGCTAATCTGACGCTCCCTGGGGCGACGCATATCACCACCGGGCGATCAGGGGGCTAAACCTTTATTCGGTAATAAACGGCGGGTGCCCTGACACTATAAAAAATAAGCAAACTAACCAGCGTCACCCGTAACAGTTATACGGGGATCAGTGGTGAAAGGGTTAACTAGGGGGCAATCAAGGGGTTAAAACATTTATTAGGTAGTATATGGGGGTCCCTGTCGCTATAAAACGCTGACGGCAAACCTAAATATTTACCTCCCTAACTAGCGTCACCAGTGACACTAATACAGCGATCAGAAAAATGATCGCTTAGCGACACTGGCGATGGGGGTGATCAAGGGGTTAAAACTTTATTAGGGGGGTTAGGGGGGTACCCTAGACCTAAAGGGGGCTAATACTAACTGCCCTACCACACTAACTGTCACAAACTGACACCATGCAGTAATCAGAAAAACAAAAACAAAAAACTGCTTGGTGTCAGTGTGACCGGGGGGGGGGGGGGATGATCGGGGGGTAAAGGGAGGTGTTTTGTGTGCCTGGCGTGTTCTACTGTGTGTGTGGGCGCCGGAAAGGAAATTACCGAGCCGAGGAGAGATGACATAATTTCCTTTGCTGCTGTTTAGCATACAGCAGCAGAGGAATGATTCTATTGCCCGGCGGCGATCGCGAGGGGGGGGCCACAAATGGATGGTCTCCCCCTCACCTCCGACCGCCGCTGGACAAAAGCCGACCGCCTCGGGCACTGGGGGGGGGTCCGATCGGACCCCCCGCCGGCGGGAAGCAGGTCACGTATATGTACGTGATTCTGCCTGCCCGTGCCACTTTGCCGACGTACATCGGCGTGAGGCGGTCGGCAAGTGGTTATACAGCGATCAGTGCTATAAAAATGCATTGATTACTGTAAAACTGTCACTGGCAGGGAAGGGGTTAACACTAGGGGGCGATCAAGGGGTAATTGTGTTCCCTAGTGTGTGTTCTAACTGAAGGGGGGAGGGGACTGTGTAGGGGAGATGACAAATCGCTGTTCATACTTTGTATGAACAGGCGATCTGTCTCTTCTCCCCTCAGAGAACTGGAAACTGTGTGTTTACACACACAGATCCCGGTTCTCCGTGTGTCAGCAGCGATTGCGGGACCCCAGCGGTGATCGTGACCACAGGGTACGAGCAGCGTGGGCGCCCCCGCGCCCCTAGTGGCCACAGGGCGAAGCGACGTAACATAACATTGTTTTGCCCAGCTGAGCCATTTTGCCGCAGTAAAACTGCAGCGACTGGTCGGCAAGTGGTTATTGACTCTTACTCTGAATGGTCTAAGGTTATCAGCAGTGTACCCCAAGGTTTAGTGTTTGGACCCTTACTTTGTGATATCTTTATAAATGATATTGGGTCTGGGATTAAAAGTAACATTTCAGTCTTTGCAGATGACACCAAGCTATGCAGTGGAATAACGTCCTTACAGGATGTCTCCAACTTGAAAGGGGACCTCAATGCATTGTTTAATTGGGCAACTATGTGGCAAATGAGGTTTAATGTTGATAAATGTAAAGTTATGCACTTGGGGGCTAAGAATATACATGCATCATACATACTAGGGGGAGTACAACCGGGGGAATCCATAGTGGAGAAGGATCGGGGGACTCTGCAATAATAGCATGCAATGCCAAGCTGCGTTTTCCAATGCGAGCAAAGTCCTTTCTTGTATTAAGAGCAGTGGCGGGCGGTGGTCATTTTTTTTTTTTGGGGGGGGGGGGGAACAGTAACACCCCCCCTGGGCGGTTCTGATACACTTACTTCATCTATGCAGCGCATCACCGGCGGCTTCCCTTGCTTGGCAGCGGTGATGGCTTTGCTTTCCTCTGCTCTCCACAGGCATCAGCAGCTTCCTTTTCCTCCCTCCTCCCGGTGGCCAATCGGGAGTCTTCTGTTTTCTGAAAGGGGCCGGATGCATGAAAAGGGGGTGGCCACGGCGGCTGAGAATAGATTCATGCATAGCAGGGCATGGTGTCGCAAGAGCTCTGGTGTCGCATCTGATGTAAGGGGCTCTGGTGTCATATCTGATGTAAGGGGGCTCTAGTG
This sequence comes from Lithobates clamitans, assembly GCA_037952925.1. NCBI lineage: Eukaryota > Metazoa > Chordata > Amphibia > Anura > Ranidae > Lithobates > Lithobates clamitans. The sequence continues at coordinate 4,130,822 of JBBGZY010000680.1, read as the reverse complement.
TCACATCTCATGTAAGGGGGCTCTAGTGTCACATCTCATGTATGGGTGGGGGGGGCTCTGGTTTCACATCTGATGTAAGGGGGGCCTCTGGTGTCATATCTGATGTAAGGGGGCTCTGGTGTCACATCTGATGTAAGAGGACGCTCTGGTGTCATATCTGATGTAAGGGGGCTCTGGTGTCACATCTGATGTAAGAGGACGCTCTGGTGTCATATCTGATGTAAGGGGGCTCTGGTGTCACATCTGATGTAAGGGGGGGCTCTGGTGTCACATCTGATGTAAGGGGGGGCTCTGGTGTCACATCTGATGTAAGGGGGGCTCTGGTGTCACATCTGATGTAAGGGGGGGCTCTGGTGTCACATCTGATGTAAGAGGACGCTCTGGTGTCATATCTGATGTAAGGGGGCTCTGGTGTCACATCTGATGTAAGAGGACGCTCTGGTGTCATATCTGATGTAAGGGGGCTCTGGTGTCACATCTGATGTAAGGGGGGGCTCTGGTGTCACATCTGATGTAAGGGGGGGCTCTGGTGTCACATCTGATGTAAGGGGGGCTCTGGTGTCACATCTGATGTAAGGGGGGGCTCTGGTGTCACATCTGATGTAAGGGGGGGCTCTGGTGTCACATCTGATGTAAGGGGGGCTCTGGTGTCACATCTGATGTAAGGGGGGCACTAGATGTAAGCGGGGCTCTGGTGGGGGCACCAGATGTAAGGGGGAGCTCTGGTGAGGGCACCAGATGTAAGGGGGCTCTGGTGTCACATCTGATGTAAGGGGGCTGTGGTGCTTTTGTTTATAGCGCAAAAAATAAAAACTGCAGAGGTGATCAAATACCCCCAAAAGAAAGCTCTATTTGTGGGAAAAAGAGAACATAAATTTTGTTCGGGAACAACCGACCGTGCAATTGTCAGTTAAAGCGACGCAGTGCCGTATCGCAAAAAATGGCCTGGTCAGGAAGGGGGTAAATCCTTCTGAGGCTGAAGTGGTTAAAGTGTTCGAGTTTGACTTGAGAAGGTGGCAACCCTACATGGGCACCCTGACTGGTCTACAGCTACACAGCACCATGCACAACAAACTGCGATGCTCATTCGTTTAAATGGGCTGCCTAATGTATGAAAATGCACAAAAAAGGTAAATGCACTATTTTTCATCAACTCAGTGCTTCACAATGCACAGTGGTGTTACAGGACATTGCAATGTGCTGCAATTCAAGCGCACTGGAAAGGTGAATTACATTGCCATTCAGAAGGAATGACAATGCAGGGTCATTGCTACCAAGGGTTTGTAATGAATCCTCAGGAATTACAAACTTTTGGGGGGGGAAATGTATAATTATAAACACATGTACACTTTTTGAAGTAGTGAACATAATTTTTTTTTTTAATGTAGATCCAACTCATTCCACTAGGTGGGGGTGTTTCCACATTATGGGATAAATCTGAATTTAGGCTGGAACATAATCTACAAGCATACTCTTGCCAAGGTTTGCAGTAATTTCCATAAACTACTTATTGCAGGTGAATCTATATATGGAACACCGTGCAGAGAACACTATTACACCTACCTACTTTCAGTATAGAGTAAAAGGAGAAAAACACAAACATCAAACCATTGCATAACTTACATAATACACTGAAAATGTAAACATGTTGATTAAAGTCTGAGCTGACACCTTAAAGGTATCGTCCATTTGAATGTGAACCAGTTAATCTCTGGACACACAGGCTGCCTGACATGAGTCTGTAGGTTTTTACATAGTTACATAGCAGGTGAGGTTGAAAAAAGACACAAGTCCATCAAGTCCAACCTATGTGTGATTATGTATCAGTATTACATTGTATATCCCTGTATGTTGCGGTCATTCAGGTGCTTATCTAATAGTTTCTTGAAGCTATCGATGCTCCCCGCTGAGACCACAGCCTGTGGAAGGGAATTCCACATCCTTGCCGCTCTTACAGTAAAGAACCCCCTACGTAGTTTAAGGTTAAACCTTTTTTCTTCTCATTTTAATGAGTGGCCACGAGTCTTGTTAAACTCTCTTCTGCGAAAAAGTTTTATTTCTATTGTAGGGTCACCAGTATGGTATTTGTATATTGAAATCATATCCCCTCTCAAGCGTCTCTTCTCCAGAGAGAATACATTCAGTGCTTGCAACCTTTCCTCTTAACTAAGATCCTCCAGACCCATTATTAGCTTTGTTGCCCTTCTTTGTGCTCACTCCATTTCCAGTACATCCTTCTGGTGCCCAGAGCTGGACAGCATACTCTAGGTGCAGCCGGACCAGAGTCTTGTAGAGTGGGAGAATTATAGTTTTATCTCTGGAGTTGATCCCCTTTTTAATGCATGCCACTATTCTGTTTGCTTTGTTAGCAGCAGCTTGGCATTGCATGCCATTGCTGAGCCTATCATCTACTAGGACCCCTAGGTCCTTTTCCATCCTAGATTCCCCCGGAGATTCTCACCCCAGTGTATAGATTGCATTCATATTTTTGCCACCCAACTGCATTATTTTACATTTTTCTACATTGAACCTCATTTGTCATGTAGTTGCCCACCACATTAATTTGTTCAGATCATTTTGCAAGGTTTCCACATCCTGCGGAGAAGTTATTGCCCTGCTTAGCTTAGTATCGTCTGCAAATACAGAGTTTGAATTGTTTATCCCATCCTCCAGGTCGTTTATGAACAAATTAAATAGGATTGCTCCCAGCACAAAACCCTGGGGAACCCCACTACCCACCCCTGACCATTTTGAGTACTCCCCATTTATCACCACCCTCTAAACTTACCCTTGTAGCCAGTTTTCAATCCATGTACTCACGCTATAGGTCCATGCCAACGGACCTTATTTTGTACAGTAAATGTTTATGGGGAACTGTGTCAAATGCTTTTGCAAAATCCAGATACACCACGTCTACGGGCCTTCCTTTATGTAGATGGCCACTCACCTCCTCATAGAAGGTTAGTAGATTGGTTTGGCAAGAACGATTCTTCATGAATCCATGCTGATTACTGCTAATGATAACCGTTCTTATTACTAAAATCTTGTATATAGTCCCTTATCACCCCCTCCAAGAGTTTACATACTATTGATGTTAGGCTAACTGGTCTGTAATTCCCAGGGATGTATTTTGGGCCCTTTTTAAATATTGGTGCTACATTGGGTTTTTTCCAATCAGCTGGTACCGTTCCAGTCAGTAGACTGTCTGTAAAAATTAGGAACAACGGTCTGGCAATCACTTGACTGAGTTCCCTAAGTACCCTTGGGTGCAATCCATCTGGTCCCGGTGATTAATGTTAAATTTCTCAAGTCTAATTTTAATTCTGTCCTCTGTTAACCATGGAGGTGCTTCCTGTGTTGTGTCATGAGGATAAACACTGCAGTTTTGGTTACTGAAGCCCCCCGATTCACTTGTGAAGACTGAGGAGAAGAATAAATTCAATACCTTCGCCATCTCCCCATCCTTTGTAACCAGATGTCCTTCCTCATTCTTTATGGGGCCAATATGGTCTGTCCTCCCTTTTTTACTGTTTACATACTTAAAGAATTTCTTGGGATTTTTTTTGCTATTTCCACATTGGTAATTGTTACATTGTTGGTAATCAGTAGATCCAGTAATGTTTTATTTCTAGTTGGTGCGTCTACCATCTGACCCATAAAGTTGTCCTGCAAGACATTAAGGAAATGGCTCAGGTTAGGGGGGCTATAGCATACTCCCATACTTATTTTCCCCTTAGCTTCATCCCTTTGGAGCTCTACCCATAAGGATTCCACCTCCTCCCTAGCTCCCTCAATGATGTCATCTCTCACATTCACTTGTACATTATTCTTGATATACAGGAATACCTCTCCCCCTTTTTTACTCTCTCTATCCTTGCGGACTACCCTTGAATGTTTGCCAGCCAATCATGAGAGCTGTTGAACCAGGTCTCTGAAATTCCCACAAAATCCAAATCCTCCTCGTACAACAGTATCTCTAGTTCACCCATCTTGTCAGCCATGCTCCTGGCATTGGTGAACATGCCACATAGTTTAGACCGGTCACATATTGTCCTCGTATTGGGTGTTTCGAGATTGCAACTAGGACTTGCTACTATACTTACCTTGTGTTTATGTGCTTTGGTCAACCTACCACTAATGCCCCCAATACTACCCTACCCGAATAACTTCCGCGCTGACTATCTCTACCTCTGGACCCTCCCCCCCATCACCTAGTTTAAAAACCCCTCTAACTTTTTATCTTGATATTTTCTTAAAGCAGAGCTCCACACAAAAATGGAAGCTCCGATTGTCTGCCTACCCCCCCCTCCGCTGCCACACTTGGCACCTTTTGGGGGGGGGGTACCTGGTTTTGACAGGTACCCACTCCCAACTCCGTCTCAGTTCGCCCTCCCTCTTTCCCCCACAGCCTTGTGGGGCATCTCCCAGGTCCCAGAAGCAGTGGCAGCTGGTACTCCATTTTTTGGGGGGACAGCAAACCCCCCACCCCTGCCCCATCGCTCAGTAAACCAAACACCAACCCCCCATCGCTCGCCCACCAGCCCCGCACTTACCCCATCTAGGTCGGTCGCTTCTCCTCTCAGCCAGTTGGGCCTTAAGACCCGCTTCCTGATTGACTGGGAGGAGAAGCAGGAAGACAATAGCGAATATTAATTCGCTATTGTCACACAACTGGGTGGGCTCAGGGCACAGTTCTCTGCGCCCCTAGCCCATCCTTTTTTGAAGCCAACTAGAGCCTCAGGCTCCATTCATGTGCTTAAAAAAAAAAATAGAAATCCATGCGTCTGGCTCCCCGCTTGTAGATTAAGGGCTGGGCGCATGGATTAGGGGGGCGGTGCCCCTGCGCCCCTAATGGAGCGGCCGCCACTGCCTAGAAGACTGTGGCTCATTCACAAAGCACGGCACGCTTCATGCATGCACAGTAGGAAACTGGCTGTGAAGCCGCAAGGCTTCACTGCTGGTTTCCCTTAGTTAAGGTGGAGGCGCCAGGACCCGATAGCTGATTGAAGAATCCGCTCGATGAGGACACCGCTAGATGCCTGGACAGGTAAGTGCCCTAATATTAAAAGTCAGCAGCTACAGTATTTATAGCTGCTGACTTCTAATTTTTTGGGGGGGCAGCCTGGAGCTCCTCTTTAAGTAGCTGGCCACTTCTTGCCACACCTTTCTGGCTGTTGGCATCCTAATTTCCTGATTCTATCCTCCAAGCATGCAGAACAAGATTCTCATATTCGGAGCACTGCCCTCTGGGGTTCTCTATGGGGGGGACTGCACAATATAAGATGGAAATGTGGCGGGGGGACATTATGGAGCTTTGCAGCACTGCTCACCTTCATTCATGTGCCTGTGTGTACAGGAGCATGGATGTAGTACTGGAGCAAAGTAAGAGTACAAGGGAGTGTTTAATCCCCATATTACTGCAAAACTGTTTCCTAAAATATAACTAAAGGCAAAACTTTTTTTTTAGTCTTGAATAGAGTGGAGAGGGATTCGAACATCCCTTGGGTTTTTAATGCTGTCTGTGTTCCCTTTAAGGACATACACCCTCTCTATTTGTTCTGGTGACTGTTATCACTGAGAGTGAAAGAAAAACCCCAATTTTTGGGTTGTTACCAGGGCAAGAATAGAAGGGAAAGCTTCCAATGCAGATATTAGTTCTGGTGATACTCTGGGATTCCCCCACAAGGGATTTCCTAACACTTCCTGTTTTCGATGTGCAGCGCTACCCCCCCAAAGGAGCCACTGGTTAAGATGGGTCCTCAGTTGCTGGCCTCAACCTTCTCATAGACCTCAGCCCCCCTGACACACCAGACTGAATATTTAAACAAACAATTTCACAGAGAATTCACTGACAGTAACATTAGTATCCAGCTATAATGCTGTTTTCAGACCATTTAGTAAAACAAACTAAATGTATTGTCATAAAATAAAGAAGGTAAAGGTAGGCAGAGATAAGGAGTGAAATGAATAGCAATGGTAGTAATACACTTAAACAACAGGATAATTGTGAGTTACTGGACCCAGGTTTTTCCAAGCAGCTTAAACTGTAACAGAGTCATCCGGAGTATATAACGGCAGCTAGGACAGATATTATAAACCACCCGAGGCTACGCTGCCTTAAGCCCTCAAGTGCTAGTTCTAAGTCTGCCCAAAGCACTTCAGTGTTGCAGGAAGATGGAAATTGACAAAGTTTATGTAAGTACCATGAGACAATGTGGAGCAGTCAAAAACAAAGGAAAAAATTGTTTTCTCTGCTGGCTTGGTTGGGGCCCTTTCGGTGGTGATGCTGTGGGGTTTCTAGATTCTCTCAGTGCAAGAGGGAAAGGGATAGAGGAAGATCTCTGCCGGCTACAATTTGTGAAAGGGGTTTAACAATATTGGTAGATCAAGCAACAAGTTCAGGGAAGAGGTGAATGGATCTGAGTTAATAAGGCAATCCAGAATAGGTGAAATGGCACTACTCGTGATATGCTGAATAAGTGCAGCAATGTCTGAGAAACTGATGTCTGAGAAACTGGAGGACAAACTGTGTTAGCTAGAGTCTCACTTCCTGCTGTGCAGAGTGTTAATGAGGGGCAATTCTCTCGCCAATCCTGCACTTAACCGTGGATGCCGACAGCAGAGAGCCCCTCATGGATTGATGGCTTGAACTCCAATGAACCCGCTCTGTCAGGCTGGGGAGGCAGGTGTTGATCAGCTGACCCGCGCTGTAAAGTTGCGGATGCAGATAAGTAGACTTCACTGGTGGGTGAGTGCCCTGGGAATCAACACTCTTTTCCTTGGGAAGACAGTAAAAACCATCCTTTTTCTTCCTGCTTGAGTCCTCCCCCTCCAGGGATCTATAGTTTCCAGCAGTATCCCTGTGCAGTGTCTCCTCCTCCTTAAAGTGATTCTAAAGGAAAGGATAAAAAAGAAAAAATAACAAAAGTTATACTTACCTACTCTGTGCAAAGGTTTTGCACAGAGCAGCCCCGATCCTCTTCTTTTTGGGTCCTCCGCCAGGGGTCCTGGTTCCTCCCCCCTGCCAAGTGCCTCCAATAACCAACTCTGTGGAGCTGAACTGTTTAACAACTGGGCTCCAATGCTAGCAGACTGTTAGGACTAAAGGCTGTCCCTTTACAGCTGCTACACAGAGACCTTCACCTATTGCTAATGCCAAAAGGTATCTCTCAGGGAACATTGTACCTTATCCACACTGTAGTTAATGTATATATACGCTGCTTATTGCTGACTTTACTGATTTATGAGTTGATTCCACTCTAGTGGTATCTAGGCATAGTGATTATACTGTATAGCAGCCTGTGTCTGAACCTACCGTCTGTGTGCTCATTTATGCTCAAACCACCTTTTATTCAAACTCGTACCAATAATTTATGTTCATTTACCATGATCTTGTGTTTATTTCCTGGTACTAAGACACAGCCAAGGCTGTGCTATACGTGTATTCTTATACAGTAGCTCACAAAAGTGAGTACACCAATCACATTTTTGTAAATTTTTTATTATATCTTTTCATGTGACAACACTGAAGAAATGACACTTTGCTACAATGTAAAGTAGTGAGTGTACAGCTTGTATAACTGTGTAAATTTGCTGTCCCCTCAAAATAACTCAATACACATCCATTAATGTCTAAACCTCTGGCAACAAAAGTGAGTACACCCCTAAGTTAAAATGTCCAAATTGGGCCCAATTAACCATTTTCCCTCCCAGTGTCATGTGACTCATTAGTGTTACAAGGTCTCAGGTGTGAATGGGGAGCAGGTTTGTTAAATTTGGTGTTATCGCTCTCACTCTCTCATACTGGTCACTGGAAGTTCAACATGGCACCTTATGGCAAAGAACTCTCTGAGGATCTGAAAAAAAGAATTGTTGCTTTACATAAAGATGGTCTAGGCTATAAGAAGATTGCCAAGACCCTGAAACTGAGCTGCAGCCCGGTGACCAAGACCATACAGCAGTTTAACAGGACAGGTTCCACTCAGAACAGGCCTCGACCAAAGAAGTTGAGTGCACGTGCTCAGCGTCATATCCAGGGGTTGTCTTTGGGAAATAGACATATGAGGGCTGCCAGCATTGCTGCAGAGGCTGACGGGGTGGAGGGTCAGCCTGTCAGTGCTCAGACCATATGCCGCACACTGCATCAAATTTTTCTGCATGGCTGTCATCCTAGGAGGAAGCCTCTTCTAAAGATAATGCACAAGAAAGCCTACAGTTTGCTGAAGACAAGCAGACTAATGACCCATACACACGATCAGAAATTCTGCCAGCAAAAGTCAGATGTGAGCTTCTGGTCAGGAATTCCGACCGTGTGTATGCTCCATCAGACTTTTGCTGGCAGACTTCCAGCCAGCAAAAGATTGAGAGCATGTTCTCTATTTTTCGGTCGGAAAAAGTTCCGATCGGAAATTCCGTACGTCTGTACAAATTCCGACGCGCAAAATTCCTACGCATGCTCGGAAACAATTTGACGCATGCTCGGTAGCACTGAACTTCATTTTCTCGGCTTGTCGTAGTGTTGTACGTCACCGCGTTCTTGACGGTCGAAAGTTCCGAGAACTTTTGTGTGACCGTGTGTATGCAAGCCGAGCTTGAGCGGAAATCCGCTCGTGTGTACGTGGCATCAGGACAGGAATTACTGGAACCATGTCCTGTGGTCTGAGGAGACCAAGATAAACTTATTTGGTTCACATTGTGTCAATCGTGTGTCGCGGCAACCAGGTGAGGAGTACAAAGACAAGTGTGTCTTGCCTACAGTCAAGCATGGTGGTGGGAGTGTCATGGTCTGGGCCTGCATGAGTGCTGCCGACACTGGGGAGCTACAGTTTATTGAAAGAACCATTAATGCCAACATGTACTGTGACATACTGAAGCAGAGCATGATCCCCTCCCTTCGAAGACTGGGCCAAAGGGCAGTATTCAAACATGATAATGACCCCAAACACACGTCCAAGATGACCACTGCCTTGCTAAAGAAGCTGAGGGTAAAGGTGATGGAGTTACCAAACATGCCTCCAGACCTAAATCCTATTGAGCATCTGTGGGGCATCCTCAAATGGAAGGTGGAGGAGCGCAAGGTCTCTAACATCCACCAGCTCCGTGATGTCGTCATGGAGGGGTGGAAGAGGGCTCCAGTGGCAACCTGTGAAGCTCTGGTGAACTCCATGCCCAAGAGGGTTAAGGCAGTGCTGGAAAATAATGGTGGCCACACAAAATATTGACACTTGGGGCCCAATTTGGACATTTTCACTTAGGGGTGTACTCACTTTTGTTGCCAGCAGTTTAGACATTAGGTGAGGGGCTCCAGGACATGTGTTGTATGAAGAGAAAACTTATTGGTTTTCTCAGGGTTTGGTAGGTCCTGAATTGGGTCCTGGAGCTTGGAGACTTCATAGAAACTTGGGAGAGGTAAAGTCTCCAGCCCTGAGTCCCCATTTTGTTAGCAACCAGCTCCCACCTTTTAGCTGCTTCTCTGGAGTTTACCTTCAAAGTTGTGAAGGAATGTGATGTAGATAATAATAATAGTAATCTGAAAATGTCTATTTTCTTATGTGCATACATATTTTTCTCCTTACTCATTATATAAGTATACAGATTTGCTCTGTTCCTATATTTTCTCAAGATGGCGTGTACCCCCTGCATCCCACACATCAAAAGAACGCGGAACTGAAGATAAGACCAAAGAGAGCCAAACCTCGTTATGAAAATTCTCCATCTTCTTTTTCTATCTTAACCAATGAGATGCACCTATTAGACTAACATAGCAATGACGTATTTGTGTGTATAAAACATTAGCACCGCCTTGAATAAATCAGAAGTGTAATGAGTAGCAAATGCTGAGCGTGTCTCAGAGTGTTTACTTTTATATGCATGCATATCAACACTTTTCAAATTAGAGACAGCAGCAGATAACCTTGGGCTCGATTGGAGCTTAAATCATTTCCATAACAGATGGTGCCGAAACCCGGGACCTCAGGCTACGGTCGAAGTTATACCGCGACAAGCATTCGGGCGTTAATTGAAAGATAACAGAGGGGGTCTTGCGCAGCCCTAACAGTACGGTAAGTTTGATTGATATTCTTACCACTGTACGACTCTCTTATCTTTCGGTTGACGGCTGGATTCTGTCGGTATGCTGAGACTGTCTTAGAGGCAGGTATTTCCTCGCCTGAGGTTGTTTTAACGAACCTGCTGATGGGTTTCTGCTGACTGTATTTGTTCACTGTCTGCCATTCTTTGGGCTACGAAACTCAGCAGTCTAAGGGTGCTACATGTGTGAATGTGTGTTCTCATCTCCAGACGAGCTGTCGGCCTCTGGGATGAGATGGTTTCCCTTGTGGCAGTCGTTTATAGACGGGTGTACTCTAGGTTCAATGAACCTTTGAGGGTTATCTCAGCTACTGGCTTTGCAGTCTGAAAGCGTTACAGAAGTCTCACCCCAAGAAGAGTTGTCGGCCTCTTGGTGTAGAGCTGTAGAAAAACGTCTATAAACGGGTTTATTTTGCAGGGTGGTCTGCCCTTGTGGTTATTTTAGCCTGCTGAAATTTTGCAGTTCGAAGAGTGGCAGGTGTAATGTCCTGTCGTGATTGTATTTGTGGTTTATTGTTTGCTATACATGAGAGGGGGTGGGGACTGGTTAAGGTCGGAGGGGGGGCTGCCCAGGGGATCTGTTGGGTCGCGGGCCGTTGCTCCTCACTACCCCTGACGTGTTTGTTCTTGTTCTGAGATTAACCGTACATTACAGGGTTATAGCAAACAGTAGCAACTTGGAGCGCAGTATGAGCCCCCACCGAAGGAATTTGCTGATAAGAACGCTGAGAAAAATATTAACCCCTTGGTTGTAAAAAAGAAAAGAAAGTGATTTTTCTCTTTTAAAAAAAGAAAAGAAAGTGATATTGCAAAGAAGGAGAGAAGCAGATGTTGAAATAGTTAACAAAGTTGAAAGAAATGGCGAAAGTTATGTTGCTGAAGAAACAGGGAGAAAAATCCTGTGTGATAAAGAAAATTGGATAAAGGAAGTTAAGAAAGATGGCGATTGTATTATGTATGTGTATCACAGAGCTGATGATATGTTGGAACTTGAAACAAAGGAGGGGAGGGACAGCACTGCCCTCCGTCTAACAACCACTCCTTTCTCACCACCCAAGCACAACCCACTGTGACAACTCAGCCCGGCGGCCATCTTAGTGCACCCATGCCTTCACTTTCTACCCAGTCCAGTGCACTTCCTGCCGGCGGCCATCTTGGTACACCCAGTAAGCTTAAACAGCCTGTACCCAGCCCTCCCTGTTTTAAACCAAGATGGTTCATATCACACACCTGTCTTCCCCAATACGGGAGCATCACATTCCCAGGCCGGATATGTTAATGATGAAGAAGCATCTGAGTGGGAAGCCCGACAGCAGGCAGCAAGGCCACCCACTGATTTAACCCCCAATCCGGCTCCAGACTCTCAGTTACGAGAGGATCTCAAACACATGCTGACAACCATAAGGAACAGTGCCTCTTGTCAGCCCCTGCCCCAACAACAGTCTCGGTTACCAGAAGGGGCACCAGTGATGTATGTCGCTTTTACTCTATCACAAACAGCGGCCTTAGTGACAAGTCTGCCTGACCCAGAGAAGCAGCCAATTCCCTTCTACCACAGGATAGTGCAGATACAAGAAACTTACTCAGCTGCCTGGAGAGACTTGATCAGCTTATGCCAAATCAAAGCAGGATATGTCTTTTGGCCAGTCATGCAGATGGCCTTCAATGATGCCTGCCTGACAAGTGCCACTTCCTACACCTCAGGCGTGGAGTTCTGTGCACAACTCCACGACTGGGCAAAGGAGAAGTTGACGGATCAGAAGACCACAATCCAAGATATTACCCAAAATAAAGGGGAGTCTGTGAAGAAGTATCATGCTAGACTCATAAAGGCACACAAACACATGTTATCAACTGCTTTTGTTTCAGGGCTCAGAGAGGATATCAGAAAAGGCCTGATGGTGGCCCGCCCTGAATACCGTTCAATGAAAATGTCTGATTTATTGTTGGTGACCAGAGGTATAGAAAATCAAAAAGGTAAAAAACCAACGCCCCTCATGGTAACCCATGATGAAGATCCCGCCTACACTAGTCCACCACCACTGCTCAATACCAGGGAAAGGATCACCTGTTACAACTGTGGGAAACGGGGTCACTTCAGAAAAGAATGCAGAGCCCCAAGATGTCCCAGACGAAAAACCTACCACTTTCCTCATTGACAGGGGTGCAGCCAAAAGTGTGTTGAGGGCGGTGAACCTGCCTAATAATTCTTTCCTTTCCACTTCCTGATTAGCTTGCCAGATTTGTGGTGTCCTCTACATGTCCCTTGAATCTACTAGGAGCTGATGTGTTGTCCGGACTACAGGCCTCAATCAGGACACGCCTGAAGGGGGGGTGAAGTTACATACTCCCCTATCTTTAGAAGACTCATCTGCTTTGTGTTCTCAGCCTCTCCTGATGACACTTAATGAAGCGAAAACTTCAAGTTCAATACTGCAGGAAGTACTTGACAGAATCCCTGCGTGCCTATGGTCCACAGGACCGGAAGACAACGGTCACTTAAAGGTGCCACCAGTTTCAGTCAAGCTAAAAGAGGGCGCTTCATTGCCCCGGAAACCACAATAACCCCAAGAAGAGAATCCTAAAAAGAGAACCAGATACCTACTGTGGATGCCTTTGACTGCAAAGTACCTCACAGAGGTGGACCTTACAAACGTTTTCTTCAGTGTCCACCCTCACCCCTCCTGCTGGTACCTTTTCGCATTCATCCACGGAAAGAAACGGCAACATACCTAAACAGTTGTGCCACAAGGGGCACAGAACTTTCCAAGCCAGTTTGCAAAAGCTATGGCTATCATCCTTAACATATGACAAGAGGAACACCCGGAAGTGATTCTCTTCCAACATGTTGATGACCTTCTCCTTTGTGCAGCGGACTTACCCCCTGTTGAAGTCACCTCAAAAAGCCTGTTGTGCTATCTTGCCAACCAGGGCTGCAGAGCCTCAAAGCCCAAATTGCAGTGGTGCTCAACACCTGTCATTTTCCTTGGACTAATTTCCTAGTGCAGAGCATGGATTCCAGAAGCCTTCCTACTGATGCTCTGCAATCAGACCCTTCCAGATGTCTCCTGAAGAAATATCTAAAGTTTGAAACCCTTGAGTGCGCCACCCCCGGCGCTAGGGCTCCCAGCCTACGACAAAACGCTCAAGCTCTTTGTATCCGAACGTCTGGGACATGCTGCAGGTGTACTCACCCAATCACACGGCATCAGCCTACGCCCCATAGGATATTATTCCTGTCGGCTGGATGCGGTAGCAAGAGGAGGCCTATTGTGTCTGCGAGCTGGATTTGCTACACAAGCCTTGCTTGACAAAACTTTGAACTTGGTCCTCGGACACTGCCTCGTTCTGCTTGTTCCCCATGACGTTGTTGCCATATTCAACCAAGATCCAGCCGAAACACTTGTCCACTACCAGACACTTGAGACTCCTGTGTTCCCTCCTACTGGACAGCATTACTCTATTAAGTTGTCAAACACTGAACCCTACCACCCTTCTTCCACTTCTCGAGGGGGGAAAGGAGGAGGAGGAGTAGAGTCTTGACTTGTTACCCCTGTGACCGCACAGGACACGCGGTCACCACTGAAAACACTGTTCTACAAGCTGAAGCCTTACCACCGGTGATGTCTACACAGGATGCAGAGCTGTAAGCACTTACTACAGCACGTAAATGGGCAGAGGGAAAAAGAGCCAACATTCATATGGACTCAAGATATGCTTTCAGCATTGCCCATGATTATGGTGTTATCTAAGACAGAGGATTCCTGATGGCTGCAGGAACACCTGTAAAAACTTGATTGATGCCTTGCTTCTCACAACCCAAGTGACTATTATGAGTAAAAGCACACGACAAACTGAACTCAAAGGAAGCCTAAGGCAATCATCTAGCCAATTCAGCTGCCAAAAAGACAGCTGGTGGTCCACGGGAAGTGGACAGCAGGGTGGTAGAAGAAGACCACCCCGTGCTTACCTTACAGACTTTCCCAGTGGACAGAGTTTATCTAAAAGAACTACAGGAAACAACAAGTGCGGATAAGAAGGAAAGCTGGAAATGGAGAGGAACAACTCTCAGAAATGGACTATTCGAGTGAAACAAGAAGCCTTGTCTACCCAGGAGTATGTACCCAGCCGTGGTGCAATGGGCACATGGAGCTGCCCACTTGACAAAGACTTTTATGAACTCTCTTATCAACAAGTGTTGCACCAAGAGTTACTCCACTGACCGACAGCTTCTGCAGATCATACGTTATCTGCACCAAATGTAACCCAGGCTGCACAGAAGAAGCACAGAAGAAGCACCTGGCAAAACCCCTATACCCCATTCCAGAGGATGCAAATTGATCATTCTCAAGTGCCAAGAAGTGGCAGATTCGAATACGCCCTAGTGGAAGTGGTCATGACTGCCAGGACCACAGCTAAGAAATTACTGAGTGAGATAGTATGTAGATTTGGGGTCCCAGAGGTGATATTGAGAGATCAGGGACCAGCCCTAACAACAACCCTTACAAAAGAGATTTGGGCAACACTGGGGGTTCAGTTGGCACTACACATCCCACACCACCCTCAAAGTAGCGGGAAGGTAGAAAGGATGAATGGGACACTAAAAACAGGATGTTAAAGATGGCCCAAGAGACTAACATGAGTTGGCCAGACAGTTAGCCCATTGCCCTGTTCAGTGTCAGACACACCCCCAGGGGAAACATACCCTATCCCCTTATGAAATTTTGTTTGGTTCAGCTCCCAGACTTGGTTGTTACTTTCTATAACAGTTACAGTTACAGTCTGATGTGTTGACAAATTATTTAACCACATTATCACGAGAATTAACCTGAATGCATGTCCAGGTGTTTTCTTCCATTCCAGATCCTGAATTAGATACAGGAACACACCAACTACTGTCTGGAGATCCTTGAGCCAAGTTATGATGGTCCATTCCAAGTTTTGGTGACCACAGCCACCTCAGTCAAGTTGGCCAGGAAGAACACCTGAATGCACGCTTATCACTGCAGGAGAGAGTGTTTTCGGGCACTGCATATTCTTTTTCTGTTTGAGCTAGGGGGGAGGGGCCCAGGAGGTGGCCATCACAAAAATGATAACATAATTCAGGTACACGTGACCACCTTTACCTTAGATTACTGTGACATAGTACCTTGTCCGTTTGACCCTTCATGGTGATGCCATTGGTACAGTGATATCCCTGACGGTAAGGACATATATGTATGCCACACAGACAGTTACTGGGGACAGAGTTGTGGTTTCTGTGGGGGCCAGTGGGTTGGAACACAGGGCCAGACTGGGCGACCACAGAGTGTATTAGACAAAAAAAAAGATGAAAATAGAAAGCCCCATATCCTAACCAAAGATACCCCTGATACATACACTGACCCAGCACACAGTCAGAGGAGGAAGCGAGCAGCTCTCTCCGGAAGCTTTGATCCTCATGTATACATACATGTCATAGGGGTTACAAGGGGGGTCCCTGATGAGTTTAAAGCCAGGGATCAGGTAAAAGCTGGTTTTGAGTCTTTGATCCCCATAACAACTGTCAGCAAGAATGTAGATTGGATTAACTACATGTCATGGTTATGCAATAGAGTTTGTCGATCAGCATACCTGTCTCCATGTGTTCATCTCTAGAGACCAGCTGACCCTCACCTGACTGCTTTTGTAACCTCCCCTCTAAGCATGGCCCCACCCCAGGCCATATCAGGGAACCCTATATTAACCTGTGCACTGCAAGCCAGCAGTGCTGATCAACCACTGTGTGTTAGCCTCTATGTGTACTTGCTGTGTTTCCTACATCTGATTCCTGTTACCGACTTTGGCCTGTTCCCGGCCATCCCTGTTTGCCTGTGACCCTGATGTTCCAGCCAGCTCCCTCCTTCCTCTTCTCCTGTAGTCTACCGTGAGCGTGAGCTGTGAGACCCTGGGGGCCGCGACCTGGAGCCAGACTGCAGCGCAGTCCATCCTCACCACTAGAGGCTCTGGTGAACACCTGCTGGCTCTTAGACTCCGCGCCCTGGGGAATCTATGCTCTAGCTCCCAGTGGGATCTGTGTCAGTGATCCAGTAGACCTGCTTCCTGAACCTCCCAGGGTACAATCCGCAGCAGTCAGTGCTAGGGTCCACTACCTTGCGGTGCATTCCTGATCCCAACGGTGTGCATCTGTCATCCAGCCTCTAGGTGACCTGACACTACACATATTATAACCAACAGAGATTCGTAAATTACACTAAAGACGCCCTCCAGGGAATTGCTGACCAGCTAGCCCCCACTTCCTACATGACATTCCAGAACCGGATGGCCTTAGACATGTTAGCCGTGTTAGCCGAGAAGGGGGGTGTCTGTAAAATCATAGGAAAAAACGGGAACCTGTTGTACATACATTCCTGATAATACTGGCCCAAATTGTAAGGTTACTTCAGCTATAAAGAAATTAGAAGATCTGTCACTGGAGTTGAAGAAGAACTCAGGTATCACAGACCCATGGGATTAATACTTTAGCTGGATGAGTGGGTGGCAGAAGGTGCTCGCCCAGATACGGGTAACGGTATTAATAATCCTGGTTCTTTTAGCCCTGATTGTATGCTGTATTCTACCTTTTGTAAAAAAGTTGATGAACAAGGCTGTAGACAATAGCACACCTACATTTCTCCACCAAGAAGAAGAGGACCCCCTTATGATGGAAGATGACAAACCCTTCACTCCTCTACAATCACTCCCTGTCCATAATCTCACAATCCTATAGGGTTATAGGGATAGATAGCGCCTGACTGCACCTCTCCAGCTGTATCGAGGAGGGAAGTGAACAGTTGCTGCCCAATTCTATATACAGCCTAAAAGAGTTGCTGAGGAGAAGGGCCAGGCTAAAAAGTAGGACCTTTAGTATTAGGGACAGAAAAGAGAAAATAGTCATTTTAGGGGGGATTGTGAAGGAATGTGATGTAGATAATAATAATAGTAATCTGAAAATGTCTATTTTCTTATGTGCATACATATTTTTCTCCTTACTCATTATATAAGTATACAGATTTGCTCTGTTCCAATATTTTCTCAAGATGGCGTGTACCCCCTGCATCCCACACATCAAAAGAACGCGGAACTGAAGATAAGACCAAAGAGAGCCAAACCTCGTTATGAAAATTCTCCATCTTCTTTTTCTATCTTAACCAATGAGATGCACCTATTAGACTAACATAGCAATGACGTATTTGTGTGTATAAAACATTAGCACCGCCTTGAATAAATCAGAAGTGTAATGAGTAGCAAATGCTGAGCGTGTCTCAGAGTGTTTACTTTTATATGCATGCATATCAACACTTTTCAAATTAGAGACAGCAGCAGATAACCTTGGGCTCGATTGGAGCTTAAATCATTTCCATAACAAAGTATGCCTAAACTATCAACTATACCCTAGCTATTGCACCCCTTCCCCTGCTGTGATTACTTACCTTTAAGCAAGTTTGGACCTCCTCCGGTTACAGGTGGTCTGGTATTTTTAGGACAGTGTCAGGGTAGGGAGGTAGGATCTGTGTGCGGCCAGAGCCAATGATAATTTAATAAGTTCATTTGAAGCTTTGTAGCCTACATCATCTCCTCGCCTTCTTGTTTAATAGCTGTAGTCTTTATTCAGTTCTTCACTTGGTAACAGGAGAGAAAGACACTACATCACATTGCTGGACAACGGCCCAGTGCGCACCTGAAAGATTTCATGTCTGATCGAATCTGGGCTCCCAGCATGAGTGAATACAAATGACTTAATTTGTGAAGATCGCAATGAGTGATGACAAGACTGTTGTACGTCATCATGTACTATATTCTATGAAAAGTCATAGCTCAGCCAAGGTTATTCATAACTAATTTTGTACGGGAACTGGGCCAAGATCGCTGGAGACAGAAATAATGTTATATCCCAAAACCGTCAATGAAAATAATGTACTGTTTTAAATTAAAGGAAAACTGCATAAAAACAAAAATTCCTTTATATGACAGTTTAGGGGCAAATTATAACTTTCTTTTGTTTTGTTGTTGGACATAGGTATATAGGTGTTTCACTAAGTGCGATGGGGCTGTCCTCCCTCATATATCTGGAGTAGAGTTGGGCAAACGGTTCGGCCTAAGCATCAGTTCGGGTTGAACATTGGCTGTTCACGCCGTTCTGGGAACACCCGAATTTGCAAGGTGTTCGCCCCGCCGAATGCCCTGCAGTAAACTGCGCTCTGCACAGTGCAGTTTGCACCCTGATTGGGCAAAGCTTCGATAAGCTGGTTGTTACTTGGTGCGTCACTTTAACTGACAATTGCGCGGCCATGCGACGTTGTATCCAAACAAAATTGGCGTTGCTGATCGGCTCTCCCTCTCAGTGTGTCACGAGGAAAGCAGTTTACCGCCACTTCCTGGTTCACGCTGTGATCAGCTGGGATTGGTCACAGCTGATCATGTGGTAAGAAGCCATTGTCAGAGGCTCCTTACCATGATTAGAGATGCAGTGTGTCAGAGTGACACACAGCACCACTGATCGCCACGCTGCGTGCCCAGTTAGGATAAGGAAACCACCGCCCGGCCATTATTCTGCTATAGGCCGGGCGGGAAGTGGTTAAGCATCAATAAAATCACTGCTCCTCAAAAAACTACTATCGTTTAAAAAAAAAAACATTTGCATTGATACTCCAGAGATAAAACGATAATCCTGCCACTTTATAAAACCCTGTGTCATGGATCCGCAGTAATGTTTGTCTGTCAGCTTACCTCTCCATGTGTTCAGCTTGAGAGACCAGCCGCCCTTCACCTGGCTGCTTAAGTAATCTCTCCTCTAAGCATGGCCCCACCCCAGCCCCTATCAGGGAACACTATATTACCTGTGCACTGCAAGCCAGCCCTGCTGATCAATATTGTGTATTTGGCTTCCGTGTGCTCCTTGCTGTGTGTTCTACATCCGATTCTATTTACTGATCTTGGCTTGTTCTTGACTGTGCTTGTCTGCTTCATATCCCAACCTTGGCTTGTTCTTTGACTATCCTTACCTGCTTGTTGCACCGACCTTTGTCTATCTCCTGACTATCCTTTGCTGTCACAGTCTGCTGCTTCCTCTCTACCTTCCTGTAGTCTACCGTGAGTGTGAGCTGAGAGGCTCTGGGGGTCGCGACCTGGAGCCAGACTGCAGCTAAATCCATCCCCACCACTAGGGGCCTCTGGTGAACGCCCGCTGGCTCTTAGATTGCACGCCCTGGGAAATCTTATGCCCCAGCTCCCAGTGTGATCCGTGTTGGTACTACAGAATACGTCCTGAATCACCTAGAGCTCCATCTGCAGCAGTCAGCCGTAGGGCCCACTACCTCGCGGTGCACTCCTGACCCCAACGGGGTGCATCTGTCATCTGGACTCAGGTGACCCGATACCCTGGTCCGGTCACATCTGGAGTATTCCGTCCAGTTCTGGTCACCAGTCTTCAGAAGGGATGTGCTGGAGCTGAAGAGAGTGCCAAGAAGGGCAACTAAACTAAATTAAACTAATAAGGGGACCAGAGGACCTCAAATATGAGGCACGACTACAAGCACTAAATTTATTCTCGCTGGAGAAGAGAAGCTTGCAAGAAACAAGATAGCGATTTACAAATACCGTATACACTCGAGTATAGGCCGACCCGAATATAAGCCGAGGCACCTAATTTTACCACAAAAAACTGGAAAAACGTATTGACGCAAGTATAAGCCTAGGGTGGAAAATGCAGCAGCTAGTGCGTAAACAATGCCCATCTGCAGCCTCACTGTGCCAATTTGCAGCCTCACTGTGCCCACCTGTATCATCAGTGCCCATCTGCAGCCTCACTGTACCCATCTGCAGCCTCTTGGTGACCATTTGCAGCCTCACTGTGCGCATCTGCAGCCTCACTGTGCCCATTTGCAGCCTGCAATCTATACACTGGGGGGGAGAACCTCTGGGGGAATCTAGGTTGGAAAAGGACCTGGGGGTCCTAGTAGATGATAGGCTCAGCAATGGTATGCAATGCCAAGCTGCTGCTAATAAAGCAAACAGAATATTGGCATGCATTAAAAGGGGGATCAAATGCAGAGATAAAACAATAATTCTCCCGCTCTACAAGACTCTGGTCCGGCCGCACCTGGAATATGCTGTCCAGTTCTATGCACCAGTCCTCAGGAGGGACGTACTGGAAATGGAGCGAGTACAAAGAAGGGCAACAAAGCTAACAAAGGGTCTGGAGGATCTTAGTTATGAGGAAAGGTTGCGAGCACTGAACTTATTCTCTCTGGAGAAGAGACGCTTGAGAGGGGATATGATTTAAATTTACAAATACTGTACTGGTGACCCCACAATAGGGATAAAACTTTTTCGCAGAAGAGAGTTTAATAAGACTCGTGGCCACTCATTACAATTTGAAGAAAAGAGGTTTAACCTTAAACTACGTAGAGGGTTCTTTACTGTAAGAGCGGCAAGGATGTGGAATTCCCTTCCACAGGCGGTGGTCTCAGCGGGGAGCATTGATAGCTTCAAGAAACTATTAGATAATCACCTGAATGACCGCAATATACAGGGATATGTAATGTAATACTGACACATAATCACACACATAGGTTGGACTTGATGGACTTGTGTCTTTTTTCAACCTCACCTACCATGTAACTATGTAACTATATATTATGCCCATCTGCAGCCTCACTGTGCCCATTTGCAGCCTCACTGTGCCCATCTACAGCCACACTGTGCCCATTTGCAGCCTCACTGTGCCCATCTGCAGCCTCACGGTGCCCATCTGCAGCCTCACGGTGCCCATTTGCAGCCTCATTGTGCCCATCTGCAGCCTCACTGTGCCCATCTGCAGCCTCACGGTGCCCATTTGCAGCCTCATTGTGCCCATCTGCAGCCTCACTGTGCCCATCTGCAGCTGTACCTTAACTAAACTAAAACGGCGGGTGTCTCCCGCTGTGTCATGCAGTCTGTGTCATGCACTGATACAATGCTTCCCAGCATTGTATCAGTGTTCCTCTATCACGGACGAGGAGGAGGCGGGCTTTGTTATAATGGACAGCCGCCGAACAGACTGCATGACACAGCGGGAGACACTCGCTGTTTTAGTAATCAAAGGTACAGCTGCAGATGGGCTCACTCAAGACCCTCACTCGAGTATAAGCCGAGCAGCGTTTTTTGCAGCCAAAAAAATGTGCTGAAAAACTTGGCTTATACTCGAGTATATACGGTACCTCAGGGTAATCCCAGCATAGGAAAAAAGCTATTCAGTCTCAGGGGGTGTAAGAGGACACGTGGCCACACAATGAGATTGGAGGAGAAGCAGTTTAGCCTTAAGCTGCACAGGGGGTTTTTCACTGTCAAAGCATTAAGAATGTAGAACTCTCTTCCACAATTGGTGGTGTCAGCAGGGAGTATTGATATTTTTAATAATTCATATTTTTGCATCTTAAAGAACACAGTATACAGGGATGTGGAATATGATTATCGACACTGACACACGTACACCTACACAGGTTGAACTGGATGGACTATTGTCTTTATTCAACCTTACCTACTATGTAACTATACATGTCCCCCAGGGCAGTACCCAGACCTCCATACCCCTTTTATGGCCAATTATTTGCATATACTGTAAGCCTTCAAAATGGGCACTTTTGATTTTTCCTGTTCGGCTCCCATAGACTTTAATGGGGTTTGCCGTTTGGGTTAGAACTTTTTGGGAGTTCTGCTGCGAACCGAACAGGGGGGTGTTCAGCCCATCTCTAACCTGGAGGATGGGGACCCTAATAGCATCTTCCTCCCAACTTTGCCAGCTGTAGGTCAATGTCTCATAAGAGTGATGGGGCGTTCGGAATTGTTGGCCAACATTTGTGTGACCGTGTGTATGCAAGACAAGTTTGAGCCAACAACCTTCAAACAAAAATCCATGGTTTTGTTGGCGGAAAGTCCGATTGTGTGTATATGGCATTAGAGTTATATGAGATGGAGAGCAACAAGTGCATTATCTACCATTTACTTATCTGATGTTAAACAGCTAAGTCTCTGAGCATGCTCCGTGTATCCAGAGATAGAGTCCGGTCCATAAATATTGTGACATCGACACAATTCTAATCTTTTTGGCTCTATACACCACCACAATGGATATGAAATGAACAAGATGTGCTTTAACTGCAATCTTTCAGCTTTAATTTGATGGTATTTACATCCAAATCAGGTGAACAGTGTAGGAATTACAACAGTTTGTATATGTGCCTCCCACTTTTTAAGGGACCAAAAGTAATGGAGCAATTGGCTGCTCAGCTGTTCCATGGCCAGGTGTGTGTTATTCCCTCATTATCCCATTTACAAGGAGCAGATAAAAGGTCCAGAGTTCACTTCAAGTGTGCTATTTGCATTTGGAATCTATTGCTGTCAACTCTCAATATGAGATCCAAAGAGCTGTCACTATCAGTAAAGCAAGCCATCATTAGGCTGAAAAAACAAAACAAACCCATCAGAGAGGTAGCAAAAACATTAGGTGTGGCCAAATCAACTGTGTGGAACATCCTTAAAAAGAAACAACGCACCGGTGAGCTCAGCAACACCAAAAGACCCGGAAGACCACGGAAAACAACTGTAGTGGATGACCAAAGAATCCTTTCCCTGGTGAAGAAAACAGCCTTCTCAACAGTTGGCCAGATCAAGAACACTCTCCAGGAGGTAGGTGTATGTGTGTCAAAGTCAACAACCAAGAGAAGACTTCACCAGAGTGAATACAGAGGGTTCACCACAAGATGTAAACCATTGGTGAGCCTCAAAAACAGGAAGGCCAGATTAGAGTTTGCCAAACAACATCTAAAAAAGCCCTCACAGTTCTGGAACAACATCCTATTGACAGGTGAGTCCAAGATCAACTTGTACCAGAGTGATGGGAAGAGAAGAGTATGGAGAAGGAAAGGAATTGCTCATGATCCAAAGCATACCACCTCATCAGTGAAGCATGGTGGTGATAGTGTCATAGTGTGGACATGTATGGCTGCCAATGGAACTGGCTCTCTTGTATTTAAAAGCAGCAGGATGAATTCTGAAGTGTTTCGGGCAATATTATCTGCTCATATTCAGCAAAATGCTTCAGAACTCATTGGACAGAGCTTCACAGTGCAGATGGATAATGACCCGAAGCATACTGCGAAAGCAACGAAAGACTTTTTTAAGGGAAAGAAGTGGAATGTTATGCAATGGCCAAGTCAATCACCTGACCTGAATCCGATTGAGCATGCATTTCACTTGCTGAAGACAAAACTGAAGGGAAAATGCCCCAAGAACAAGCAGGAAATGAAGACAGTTGCAGTGGAGGACTGGCAGAGCATTACCAGGGATGAAACCCAGCGTCTAGTGATGTCTATGCGTTCCAGACTTCAGGCTGTAATTGACTGCAAAAGATTTGCAATCAAGTATTAAAAAGTGAAAGTTTGATGGATGATTGTTAATCTGTCCCATTACTTTTGGTCCCTTAAAAAGTGGGAGGCACATATACAAACTGTTGTAATTCCTACACCGTTCACCTAATTTGGATGTAAATACCCTCAAATTAAAGCTGAAAGTCTGCAGTAAATGCACATCTTATTTGTTTAATTTCAAATCCATTGTGGTGGTGTATAGAGCCAAAAAGATTAGAATTGTGTCACCATAATTTTCACCATAAAAATAAATGTTAATTAATTTACTTTGATATTTTAAGTACCGTATTTATCGGCATATAACACGTACTTTTTTCCCCTGAAAATCAGGGGAAAATCGTGGGTGCGTGTTATAGGCCGATCCCCCCCCAATTGTGTGTGATCGGAGCGATCGCGGAAATTGCCGCGATCGCCGCCGACATACACAGCAGTGTGTAACTTCAAATACGCCGCTGAGACTGCAGGGACTCGGCGGAGCCGAGATACACATACTCGAGAGTCCTCGGCTTTTCTCGGCGCCGCTTACAGTCCCGCCCATAGGGCGGGACTGGGCGGGACTGTAAGCGGCGCAGAGAAAAGCTCATCAGAACAAAAGAGCGCCACCAATGACAAGAATTTTTCCAAGTCACTACAAAGCCATGCAATGCCATTGAAAAGTAAGAGTGAATATTGAACAAGTTATTGTTCACATGCTTTAAATAATACTTAACATACCATCCAAAATGTTTATTTTATTTGCAGATTAATATATTTATAATGAATGGACATACGACCGTTGTCTACACCTATTGAGACAACTCACTTGTGCGCACGCAAAGTTTGCGCTTACTACATGCGGCAGAATGCTACCAAGATGCAGGGTGAGGGACCGCCGGCTGTTAAGCTTAAAAACTATTTTGTGCCACAAAAATTAATGTTTCAGCCGGTTCGGTTTTTGAGATTTTGTAATTCAAATTCACATTATGTAACATCAAGCCCCACCCACTTTGCCCCCAATGTTATTAAGATTTAGAAATAAAGATAGCATTCGTTTGCACGGCATCTGTACCGATTTGTGTTGCAAAAACGAACGTATGTGCTGGTTTGGTTTCAGAGATATTGCGCATTATAATTGACAAAACTCTCACTTTGCACCTCATGCTATTACATTTTAACCACTTCAATACCAGGCACTTTCCCCCTTTCCTGCCCAGGACAATTTTCAGCTTTCAGCGCTGTCGCACTTTGAATGACATTTGCGCAGTCATGCAACACTGTACCCCAACTAAATTTTTATAATTTTATTCCCACAAATAGAGCTTTCTTTTGGTGGTATTTGATCACCTCTTGTTTTTTATTCTTTGCACTAAAAACAAAAAAACACCGACAATTTTGAAAAAAAAAACTAATGGGCACTGATATGTGGCACTGATGCCACTGATAGGCGGAACTGATGGGCACAGATAGGTGGCACTGGATAGGCAGCACTGATGAGGAGCTACTGACAGGCATTAATGAGTGGCATCTGAAGGGTACTGACAGGCATTACTGATGGGGCACTGAATGGCACTGTTGTGGGCACTGATAGCCACTTTTATGGGCACTGTCAGGCGTTCTTTCAGGGGCACAGGTTGGCAGGGGATGGGCACTTTGTGGCAGCTGATGGGCACATCTGATGGGGGCTGTGCTGATAATCAATGTGCTGATTATCAGGGAGACCCGCCGATCGGCTCTCCCTGTCAGCGTGAACCGAGGAAAGCCTTTTACCGGCACTTCCTGGTTCACATGATGATCAGTTGTGATTGGTCACAGCGGATCACGTGGTAAGAAGCCTCTGTCAGAGGCTCCATACCATGATCGGAGTTGCGGCGTGTCAAAATTTCTGTCTGTTCGGTTTTTGAGATATTGGACATTCAACCTTAGATTATGTAACCTAAAGCCTCTCCCACTTTGCACTATGTTATTACATTTCAAAAACAAATATGCCATATTTATGCTGCATTGGCAGTAAAAACAAGAATATTGGTATAGTGTATTTCTTTCATATAGCACTCTCGTTTTGTATCAGAAAGAATGATTATGGGACTCATTTATGCTTTTAGCCTGAGCTACCCTGAAAAACTAAAATATACCTTCAAAGTTTTTGAGAAGATCTTTTTAGAGCTAGACGTCTGGAATCTATCTTCAAAAGTTCACACTTTATCGGCTTGCCGACCAGCTACCGCCATTATACTGCGGCAAGTCGGCTCTCCTGTGCAAACCGCTGTAGGTGTATGTCGGTCTTTGCACAGGAGATAGCGCCCACCACGGGAGCGTGCCCATGGGTCCGGCGGACTTGATGTGGGCCGGCGACCCATGATCGCGGTATACAGAGGCAGAACAGGAATCTGCCTGTGTAAACAAGATGATTCCCCATTCTGCCAGATGACATATCAGAGATCTTCTGTTCCCAGTGATCGGGAACAGTGGTCTCTGTCATGTGCCTGGTAGACCTTCCACTCTACAGTTAGAACACACCCAGGGAACACACTTAACCCCTTGATTGCCCCCTAGTGTTAACCCTTTCCCTGCCAGTGTCATTTTTCATTGATCCGTGCATTTTTTTAGCTCTGATCAATGTAATAATGTCACTGGTCCCAAAAAAGTGTGATTTGGGGTCAGATTTGTCCGCCACAATGTCGTAGTCCCGCTAAAAATCGCAGATCACCGCCATTACCAGTAAAAACAATAAAAAATAAATAAAAGTCCCTAAATTTATCCCATAGTTTGTAGACGCGATAACATTTGCGCAAACCAATCAATATATGCCTATAGTGATTTTTTTTTATACCAAAAACATGTAAAAGAATATATATTGGCCTAAACTGATCAATAAATTAGTTTTTTTTATATATTTCTTTGGGATATGTATTATAGCAGAAAGTAGAAAAACATTTTTTTTTTCAAAATTATCGGCCTTTTTTGTTTAAAGCGCAAAAAATAAAAAACAGCAGAGGTGATCAAATACCACCAAAAGAAAGCTCTATTTATGGGTAAAAAGGTCGTCAATTTTGTTTAGGTACAACGTTGCACGACTGCCCAATTGTCAGTTAAAGCGACGCAGTGCCGTATCGCAAAAAGTGGCTTGGTCATTAAGGGGGCAAATCCTTCCGGGGCTGAAGTGGTTAAAGTGCAAATTACTTTCCTAAAAGGCTTAAATAAAAGTTAATACATTCTGTATTCTATGTTCTTTACAGATTTACTGTATAAACATGTGTGTGTTTTCAGTTTGTTTTGTTAGCTGAGAAATGTTTACATTTACATTTGATGCTGCTTAAATAATATTACATTTGTAACACTTTATAAATAATAAATGTTAATTTGTTTTGAAAGCCTGTTTCATGAGATTATGACAAAGGTTTCTTACCACGTGATCAGCTGATCACAGCATGAACCAGGAAGTGCCGGTAAACGGCTTTCCTCGGTTCATGCTGACAGGGAGAGCTGATCGGCGGCTCTCCCTGTCACGGGGGGGGGGTCTGTGCTGATAATCAGCACATTGATTATCAGCACAGCCCCCATCAAAAGGTGCCAATCAGTGCCCAACAACTGCCAGCCTGTCCCCAAAATAAATGCCTGTCAGTGCCCACAACAGTGCCAATCAGTGCCCAAAAAAGTGCCAATCAGTGCCCCATCAGTAATGCCTGTCAGTGCCCCAATCAAAGTGCCAATCAGTGCCACTCAGTAATGCCTGTCAGTAGCTCCTAATCAGTGCTGCCTATCCAGTGCCACCTATCAGTGCCCATCAGTGCCGCCTATCAGTGCCCATCGTTTTTTTTTTTAATTGGCGGTCTTTTTTTCGTTTATAGCGCAAAAATGAAAAACCTCAGAGGTGATCAAATACCACCAAAAGAAAGCTCTATTAGTGGGAAGAAAATGATAAAAATGTAGTTTGGGTATAGTGTTGCATGACTGTGCAATTGTCATTCAAAGTGCGACAGCGCTAAAAGCTAATAATTGTCCTGGGCAGGAAGGGAGGAAAGTGCCTGGTATGGAAGTGGTTAAAAAAAAGGAATAAGAAGCAACACAAAAACCCAGCAAGGACAATTTATTTTAGGAATTAAGAAGTTCATCTCAAAATTAAAATGTATGTTTTTGTGGAAGTAGCAGTTATATAATGAGAATCAATGGTTGGCACATGCATTTATATCTAACTATAAATAGTACAAAATTTGCTAGCTCTCACAAATCCTGGGAACGGGAATTCCCACATTTCGGAATTTACTATAGCACGGGGCTAAAATGAAATGAGAGAAGAATTGTGACTATTTTTCAGCATGGGCATGCTCAGTTGTGTCAGTACAGGGTTCTAAAAACAGGAAAAAAATGTATCTCTTTGCAGACTTTCGAAGAAAATTTCTGCTTTCACAACAAAATTTCAAGAAATGTAAAAGGAGATCATCTCCAAACAATATACCACATGTTTAGGAACCATTTAATCTATGAGATTAGGCTCTAAACATTATTTCCATGTGCAGTTCCCGTGCTTCTACCATGACTACTGGTTTAGTCGGTCACTGATTTATGTTGCTTATAGTGAATTTGATTTTGTGACTATTTATTCCCTGCCTTTTCCAACAAGATTTAGTCATTTTCTATGGATTTTAGTCACTTGTGACCATTTATTCCCCCATTTTCTGACTAGGTGCTATAGTAAGTAAATCCCATAGAGAATTTGTATCTTTGGTCCTTGGTAATGACTCGGGGGTCTTTGGAAATGGCTGGGGGATAACACTGTATTTGTAATGATAACATAATTCATTGAACAATAACTATAAATAATGAACAGGTAACATTGTGCTCTACAATTACCCAACACACAATCAGTGAATTGGATGTAAGGTCTTAGGAATAGCTCTTAGAAGGTTCTGTTAGTTTCCCTCTCTGATTGCATCCCTGTGTGTTTTTAGCCTAAGATAAAATAAATCACATTTTCCATTATCTATGAAACAGTTGAAAGACAAGGAAAGGAGTGGGCGATAGCTTTGTGCAGGGGAAACAATGGGAACTGTTGGAAGCTAATGAAACTTTAATACTCTTATAAGGGATTTATTTTCATTCCATGATTTTTATATACATCTATCAATAACTAAAGATTACATGATCTTAGATGTTATAGATTCACCATCGAAGAAATATTCCTTAACTCAAAGAATGCTAAAATGATAATATGAGGTAAAAAATACATTTGTGCAATGAATTGACTTGAGTGTATAGTCCTCGCTATACAGGATTCTGTTCCTAAATTAAACCTCACCTGTGACTGAAGAATACAGCAGAGGGACCACCCAGGAGGGATTAGAGTTTCTTTACTCCTTAAATCTATTTTATTGTACTCCTGATACCCTAAACTAGGTTTGCTTTTAAATTTATCCTGGTAGAATTTAGAGAAAAACTGAAATGAGACTTCTTATTTCCCTTAAATTTCGCAGAATATCAGGTTTAAGCAATGGTAATGTTAATTATCCACATTTCAAAATGAACTTTTTATAATGGGGGTGCAAGCTTGTATGATCTTCATCCCAAATTGGCCAAAGTGTGGATGTGGTGCATGAAGGTTTTTTTCCCTCTTTGGAAGAAAGGAAACCATTACCTAATTTTACATAAAAAATGGGCGTAATGAGCACTCCAAAGTAGTGGAATACCTAACAACCCTCCCTGGAGACAGTTTATTTACTGGCGCATGTGACCTGCACTGGACCTCCTTCTGATCTGCACTTTACCTGCTTCGAGCTGCTTTTGCATCGTAATTCCTCGTACACACGGTCGGATTTTCCCACGGAAAATGTTTGATGGGAGCCTTTTGTCGAAAATTCCGACCGTGTGTAGGCTGCATCGGACAGTTTCCATCGGAATTTCCGTCGCACAAAATTTGAGATCTGGTTCTCAAATTTTCCGACAACAAAATCCGTTTGCGTAAATTCCGATCGTGTGTACACAATTTCAACACACAGAGTGCCACGCATTCTCAGAATAAATTACGACACGGAAGCGCTCTGTCTGGTAAAACTAGCGTTTGTAATGGAGATAGCACATTCGTCATGCTGCAATTTTTGAAATAGTTTAATGCAGCGCATTCTCTTCTTCTTTAGAATACTAGAAGAATGAAGTTGTTTTGCTGCTCATATTCACACAGAGTTCTCACAAACTGATTTCTTTATTATTTTTCGTGATCTCATGAATAATAATAATTTTATTTTTCGTCACATCTCCATAATAATGTATTTTTATTTATTTGTTTTTTTTTTTTATTACAAAGATCTGCATTTTTTGATTTTTCTAGTGCTCTCCATAATATTATTTCTCGTTTTGTGTGTCAAGTTACCACAACCCCATTATTATCTTATTTTTTTACCTCAAGGAGGTTGGTGTTGGTGTCCCTTGTTAATTTGACCTTGTATTTTTGAAATTTATCTGCCTACTCACAAACTGTCCTTTTTGAAGTAAAACACATAGGCAAGTATTTGTGAAAAATAAATAGCCATTTATTCTGGGTCATAACAAAATAAAGAGGAAGGCAACGCTGGAGAAACTGCTGAAATTTGCAAAGCCTTTGTACCCCAGGGCACACATCAATAATTTTACAGTCAAAATTGGTGGCCTGAGGAGTCTTTATAATAGGGAGCACAATCCGGTCCAGGACTACAAGAGATCAGGAACAGCAGCAGATGCAGGGCTTTTTTTCAGCGGAAACGCAGTTCTGGCACCCCCAGCACTGAATGCATGTAATAGCATGGGGTGTGCTGGAGGGTCTATTGATGTTGGCTGCTGGGAGATCTATTGTCACAGATGGGGATCTAATTTTGTGTGAGGGTCTATTGTTGCTGATGGGGAATCTTATGTTGCTGGAAGGGATCTACTGTTGAGGGAGAGGTCTATTTTTACTGGCTGCTGAAGGATCTATTTGATGCTGGCTGCTGGGAGATCTGTTGCTGCTGCTGGGGGGGTCTAATGTTGCTTGGGTGGATATTTTGTTACTGGGTGTGATATTTTGTTGTGGGTAGTTCACTGTTGCTGCAGGGAATGTATTGGTGTTGGGGTGGAGTCCATTGTTGCTGGGGGAGTCTATTGTGTGGGGATCTACTGCTGGGATTCTATTGTTGCTGACTGCAGGGAATCTATTTTACTGCTTTTCGTTTTATCATCAACATGTTTCATACAAATGATTTAGCACCACAAAACGATACTTGGTTCTGTATTCTCTAAAAGGGGCAGTACTGATAGGTTGGTAGGCGGTGGAATGAAGGGACGGTGGTAAGAGGTGGGTAGGGGGCAGAGACTCAGGGTGGGGTGACTCAGACGGGGGGAGTTTCTGTACCTATTCTTCAAGAAAAAAAGCCCTGAGCAGATGACATCTCTGAACCCAGGCCATCACACTCTTGTCTTCCTTAGACGCTTCCTTCCAGGCTGTGGCTCTGGTGTTGGAGTTGTGGCAGGAGGTGGGGAGGAGGACCTGGAGTAGGAGGAGGAGGACCATGGTTGAACTCACAAACGTGGCTTTGGCTTGTGAGTTTGCCCCTCAACCCCTTATTTAGGGCTTGTAACATCACTTTCTCACAAAAGAGACGTTGGCCCTCCACCATTTCCAGCATTTTGCAGGCTGTCATGTAGGCATAGTCCTCTTGAACTCTGGGGGGGTTTCTGAGGGCCGCAGTAGCCTTCAGGAATAGGCCAATTGCTGCCTCCTTCACGTTACTCCTCTTCCTGGCACTTTTTTGTGGAAGGCCGAGGGGAGGGACCTGGGATTCTGGCAGGCTACTGGGCCCGGCCACCTCCTGGCTACCACTTACCCCCATCACCTCCTGGCTGCTACTTTCCACAGCCTTCTCCTGGCTGAGACTTTCCTGTGTATGAAAATGGGACATAGTTTTAGTTTTTTGTTCATCACTCACACACAATTTTCAGCTCATGACTGTTGCAAATTGAATGTTAATAAATAGAAAAGACTATCATTCTGACCTCAGCATTTTTCATTCTTGTCCCAATCATTTTTGTTTCCACTACTGTCTATTGATATGTAAAACACTTTGTGAAATCAGAAATTAGTTATCAAAACTAACATATCTTTAACCTCATTAATTTGACAAACAGAAATATTTAGAAGAATGCTATACCTGACTCAAGCTGGGCTCCTCCACATGTTGCTGCCTGGAAGGCCCAGGTTGGTCGTCGGAAGCCTCACCTTGGGGGGGGGGAGCCTTGAAGGAAGACTGGAGAGTGCTGGCCTGGGTTCACTCTGGCCTGCCAGAAAATACAGTCAGTCATAGTACCACAGCCTGGGTGCATAAATGTCATCTGCTGCAGCTCCTGATCTCTGGGAATCCTGGACCTTCTTGTACTCCCTATTATAAGTGCTCCTCATGCCACCAATTAGGGCCTTCAAATAGGGGATGTCTGCCGTGGGGATCACCGGCTTCACAAATTCCAGCAATTGATCCAGCGCTGCCTTCCTCTTTGGTTTATTGTTATAAAACAGGTGGTTTACCTGCCACAGACAGGGTAGCTCCCTGTACATATCAATGAATATGGGGATAAAGTCCTCATTGTTGAATAGATTCATTTTCTATGCAAGACACAACACAAGACAAACCAAATGTCAGGCAAAACTCTCCTAATCTTGACCCAATATAGGCCTCAATCTATAAGCAGTATAGGCCACTGATGCACCAACTTAAAATTGTACCTTCCTTATAATGATCGTCGCTTCTGTTACTTCGTCCTCCACTCACAGATCGTACGTACGATGCATGCGTGTTATACTTTATATACACTGCGCATGCGTGAAACTTCGCCCACCCCTGACATTCTTTGTATTCTATCCCCCGCCCCTTCTCTTTCGGCGCAGTGGGAGAGAACATGGAGGAAAGACAACATGTGCATGCAGAGGAGAGCAGCAGCGACAAAAGGCCAGAGCCCCGAACCTCACGATCCCAGAGGAGATTGAAGGCCTCAAATACATCCTTTGTAGAGATGGTGGAGATGGTGGATATCTTGAAGAGGGCCGACTATGACGGGAAGCATGGACCTTACCCAAACCCAAATGTGAGAAAGGCCAAGATCATGCCTAAAGTTGTGAAGAGTCTTCAGAGGAATTTTGGGGTATGGCGATCCAAGGATCAACTCAGGAAATGTTTTATTGTGTATTTTTGAATTTAAAAAAAAAGTTTTAAAGTATTATAAAAGTCAAATTTTGAAGATGCACACAGTGTGTCAATATGAGCTATCTGCTATCAGGGGATATCAATGTACGCGTTTTGTGGGTGCAACCCTTTCCTCCTAACTCAATTAGGTGAGAGGAAGGGATTGCACCCCCAAAACACGTCCATTGATCCCCCATGATGGGAGCTAGCACATGTTGACTTTAGGCATGGGATCAGGAGGGAAATCACCATTTTTACTCTCAATTTGTGTGCATCTTCAAAATTTGGCTTTTACAGGGGTGACATCACCCCTTCTGATGAAGGCAATATCAAAACATTTTGGACATACTAATGTCTGATATTGCCTTCACTTTATCAAATTTGAACTTTGTAAGTTCCTGAATTGTGTATGTTATGCTTTGAAACATGCCTGTTTAACCAAAAAAAGGATCTTTACAATGTGAAAAAAAAATATACACCACAGATGTTGGTTTGTTCAAAAACCCTTTTTAACGCAAATGTGAATGTGCTTTGAGTAAAATGTTTTCTACTCAACAATGTGTGGCTTCTTCTTTCAGGGCTCAATAGCAATTTTTGTAGTAAGTTGTTGTTTACAGTGACAATGGAGGTTATTTACTATAGGCAAATCCACTTTGCACTACAAGTGCACTTTCAATGCAGTTTCATGTGCACTTTTAAGTGTTGGAGTGCAAAGTGTATTTGCCTTTAGTAAATAACTCCCACAGTGCTTTCTAATTTGCCACAATCACGCCATTTTTATGACTCCACAAAATTCATTCATGGTGCTGAAAATGATGAATATTATTGTCAGTAATGCATTACATACATTAACAACAAAAACAAGGTCTGTGTAGCAGACCCACAACATATTAATAGTTAGCTGAATAAGAGATTGACACCTCATGTATCAAAAAAATTACATTTGCACTATTGAAGAAAATGTCCAAAAAGAAAAGCCCATTGGAGAACCTAGGAGACAGCTAAAAGAAACCCAGGCAGTAAATCAAAGGAAATCTTTTTTCAGTTTAAGTTCAAAAATTGTTGATAAAATGTTTCTTAAACATTTTCTGGCATATCAATGCCCCCCCCCACCTGTAAAGTACTCGACATACTTCTGTCTTACTTCACGGGCGCAAGCCAGGACGGTCAAATTCAAGCGCAGTCAGGGTTTCTTGTTGAAGTCCGGCATCAGGCCCAACTGAGGCCACATAGTCCATTGAATTTCTCCTTAAATAGTTGTGTAGAATGCAGCATGCAAGGATTATATGGTTAAGTTTATATTCCGCCATGTTGATTGGCGTAAGGAATATGCAGAACCGACTGGCCATTATCCCAAAAACATTCTCCATCACTCTTCTGGCTCTGGCCAGACGGTAGTTATAAACCCTCTGGTTTCTCATGGCTTCAAAACAGTCGGCTGGTCAGAACGAACTAACAGAAAGGACTGAAAAACAGAAAGGCCGGAGCTGAAAATCAGAAACGAGCGGACAAGAACGCACTGCAAAACAAATATGTAATAAAAATACGAACCCACAAGCCCAACCCGAAGAGCAGTATCGGAAAAGCAGGAGGCTGAAAAGCGCAAATCGTCTGTCACCAAACTTCTACTAACATGAGATTAGCGGAAGGAGCCCAAAGGGTGGCGCACTTGGTATTGAACTTCCTCTTTCTAGTGCCGTCGTACATGTTGTACGTCACTGCATTCTTGACGTTCGGAATTTCAAGACAAGTTTGAGCCAACATCCGTCGGAAAAAATCCATGGATTTTATTGTCGGAATGTATGATCATGTGTACGAGGCATAATAGACTTGAAATAAACCCTATCAACATCAGCCAATAATCTGTCATTTTATACCTGGTTCTTACTATCAACAGTATATACAATATTTAAAAAATTAACACTCAAAAGTGCTGTGTAGACTGTTGGTGCTATATAAATCCATAAAATTATAACTAAAGGCAAAACCTTTTTGTTAGTTTTGGATAGAGTACAGAGGGATTATAACACCTGTCAGGTTTCTACTGCTGTCTGTGCCCCCAGTAGGGAGATTCTCCCTCTCTATTTGTCATGTAATGGCAATGTTTACTTACCTCACTTATACGCTTGACGATATATACCATAAGTAATTACAACCTTGTCTATATAAGAATCAACCAATGCAGTTGCAGCTATAACCCATTAAATCAATAAAATGATAATGGTGCTAGAATAAAAAGATCTAATTTATTTATACAGAAAAGAAATGTTAGAATATTCAGATATTAACAAATATAACGTAGATAATACAACCTTAAAAGCAGTGATGTTACTGTCAGGGCTAGGCTCAGCCTTACCTCTCAGAGCTGGCCGATCAGCTGTCGGCTAATTGCCAGCTCCTATCTCTCCACAGTGACTCACCTGTTGATGATATCCTGCTCATCAGTCCTGCCTACTTAAGCCGTCCAGTCTAGATGATCTCTGCCTTCGCCTTGGTCACATCTCTAGAGACACTCTTCTGTGTTCCTGTTAAAGACTTGCTTGGCTGACATTCCTTCTGCTCCAGATCCTATTTGCTGTTCTACTACGCTCATCTCTGGCTCCCTGACTCCCTGTTTTGGCTTATCTGACTATCTGTTCTGGTTCCTGAACTCTGGCTATGTTTTGACTATGTTTACTCTGCTTACCTTTTTTTTATTATTATTAAAGAAGTGTGATTTAACTGTACTTCTATCTCAGTCTGATTCATGGTTTTTGACAGTTACAAATACAGTTTTGCCAATGGACAAAGATAATTTAAGTTACACACAAATAAAGTAAAGGAAATACAGTAATGAAAATACGATACACAGATAGACCTTACATGTCCATGCTTGCACCCAATCATGAGGCTAAGAGAGGGAGCATCAATGGGAGTTTTTATTTTTATGTTTACCCATCCCCAACAATCACACCCCTGGACTACTTTCATTGGTTCAGAGTTGCATTGAAATTTGGCTGTACCTGAAGCCTCGTTGGCTACCATGCTCATAGTTAGAATTTCTGGCGCCCCTCTGTCTACCATGTTTATGGTTGTTAGGTAAGCAACCCTCTTTGATCCTAGCATAACCAGTCCATAAATTAGCATGTCAAGGACCCATGACAAGGCGGGGACAGAAAGTCTAATATGGCTATCTCTATAAACAATAGGGTAACTTAGTTATCACCTGACTATTGAAGACATCAAACAGCTTTTGAGAAACAGGAAAAAGAATTCTTGTGTTGGGCACACTCCAGCTTGCTGCTCTGCAAACTACCTTAGGGGCGACCTTCGTGTATGCCCAGGATGCTGCCATACCCCCCATTGAATGTGCTTTGATCTCTAAAGGAGAAGGAAGACCCAACGTTTTGTATGCAATATGCATGGTCTTGACAAAGCAGGAAGAATCAACTCTGGATGTTGTGGCATACCCTTTTTAGGCCCCATTGGGAAAACCTACAGCTCATCTTGTTTTCAAAAGCTTTTAGTCCATTTCAAGTAGGTTGAAACCGCAGAGACTAGGTCTAACCTACTCCACTCATCATCAGCTGTATCCGCCGGAAAGGCTGGGAGAATTACCTCCCAGTTCATACGAAATTATGTGGCCACCTTAGGTAGAAAGCTCGATATCGGCCTAAGGACTATCTTGTCTGGGAAGCACCAAACAATATGTTTTTTTAGATGAGAAGGCGCACAACTCAGAGACTCTTCTGGCCGAGGCCACGGCTAGTAAAAAACAAAAACAAAAAACTGTTAAAAGAAATAATGAACAAGAGAAAGCTTGATCAAACGGAGGAACCAGCAATGTTCCCAAGACTATTGTTAAGTCCTCTTTTGGAAAAAACGATTTCAATGGAGGTCTGATTTCTATGGCTGCCCCTAAAAATCAGATCACCAATGGATGTAGAGCATAGTTTGTACACGAAATAGCTGACAAGGCAGGGATTTGACCCTTCAGGGAATTATAAGCTAACCCTTGGAGACCACTCTGCAGAATCTCCAAAATGTTAGATACTGAATGAGATCCAAGGTCCCAACCCCTTTTCGTAGTATTCCAGATCTGGTGATAGGTTGCATTCGTTCTTACAAGCCTGTAATAATGTCATTAACTTTATCCTCCTGCGGTTCCGGTGTCAGGCCCCACTCTGCAGAAGGAGATTTTGACAAGGAGGCAGAGGAATTGGTGAGCCCAACTTTATCCTCCAAGCCATTTTGAATGGTGGAACCTTCATGTAAGAATTCAGGACTTTGAGGTCAAAAACTGGTCTGAAACCCCCTGAATCCTCTGGGACCCAAAACAGAGGGGAAAATACTCTTTGACCCAATTTGTGCCTTGGAACCGGAAGGATGGCCCTTGCTGCCAACAGCCCCCCATATATCCTTGCAAACATTGCCTCCTTTCCAAATCCATAGGAAGTCCAGTTTCTATGAACAAGGTCTAAGGGGGCCATGTTCTGAACACAAGACGATAACGTGATGGAATGACGGCTACAATCCAGGCATCGTGTAATTTGTCCGCCCAAACCCCCCTGAATTGGGCTAGTCTTGCTCCTACTTGAGAGGGTTAAGCGGAGACAGCTTCAGAAGGACTTATTTGAAGCCATAGGAGCTTTGTTGGCCCTGGGCTTGGAAGGTTGAACTGGCTCCCCCCCACTGTCTGAAAAACTGTCTGTAAGCCCTGGCCTCTCTGAATCCTTTTTTGGATACCTTGTTAAACCGAAAGGGCTGCTGTGTCTTTTTCTCTTCTGCGGGATTAGGCCAGATCTGCCGCCGGAAACCCGCTGAATTGCTGATTCTAAGTCTTCCCGAAGAGTAGCTTCCCGTCAAATGGAACCGAACACAGACTGTGCTGAGAAGCCTTATTGGTTGACCAATGCTTCAACCTTAAGGCTCTGCGGGCTGTGACGGAATGAGCCATTATCTTTGCTGTCATCTTGACCTGGTCGACAGCCACTTCAGACACAACTCTACAGCAGTAGAAAAACTGTAAAGGAGAAGAATTGCCACTTCCCAGGCTTTCATCCAAACATCCATCCACCAGCTCCGCTACCCACACTCTAATGCTGGATTCACACCCATGCACTCCCAGCGCTTCCCGCATTCCGCAGAACCGTACCACAGAACGTGTTCCATAGGAGACCATGATAAATGGACGGTAGTGCAAATCTGCAAAACGCAAAAAGCACAAAAAAAGTGCTACCGCCGGTCTGCAGGCTGCTGCGGCCAAACTATACAACCTTTTTAGGTCTGTGTTTATTTTGCGATCCATAGGACCCCTAAAAGAGACCGAATCCTCCAGCAGAAGCGTAATATGGCGGGCGAATACAAGTAATGAAGCATCCACCTTAGGCGTAGTGTCCCAAGGGTTACAGCTTCTACACTCCATTATGCACATTGAGCTTCTTCTCAGGCCCCCCCACCCCATCGTCAATTACTTCTTTAATTTCAGAAATGAAATGGGAAGGAAGGTAATGATTTCTTTAAATACGGGTAGTATCTTTGCTGTTTCTTTGGAGGCGACGATTCTTCCTGCCACTTCATCACATCCTTAACAGCCTCCACCAAGGGGGGAACCAGTGCAAGAATCAAAACGAATGCAATTCTGAGACCATCTCAGCCTCAGATGGATCCGAATCGCTATCGACTTCAGAGTTAAAACGCACTGAAAACACATGATCTGAATCTGCAGATGGTGAAGGTACAGCAGGATGAGCAGGATTCCTTGAAACACTCTTTAACCCTTCCTTGACCGCGTGCTTAATGTAGGATTTAACCTGGTGTGCTTTCGCAGAATTGTCCTGAGCCGTCTGATGTCTTGACCTCTCTTGGCTTGGGTCCAAGCGACTAAAGTGAGGTAAGAGCGAGGGAGATCTGGAATGCTGTGACAACAGGCGTCTATCCAGCTGCATGCGACTTTTTTCATGTATAGTCCCTCTTTACTCTTCTGAGGCTGGAATGCTGATTTGAAACCTCTTTGCGGGAGTTTATCCCGCACTGGGCCCTTCTCTCTGTAAAACACAGAGGACGTGCTCTCTTTTAAAAAATAAATAAACAACATTTTTTTTTAAAAACAAAAATAAATAAAATAAATAAATACAATTAAAATAAACTTCTCCATCCAAATCTTCAGTGCTAAGGCAGCTAGGCAGGCAGGCAAAATTCCCCAGTCCTAGAAGGTACAGGATAATAAAAATACCCTGACAGACAAGTAAGGCCTCTTTCACACGGACTGTCCATTCAGGTCCGCCTGTCAGTTTTTTTAGGCGGATCTGAACGGACACTCCATGGAGGTCTATGGAGCGTCGGATGTCAGCGGTGACATGTCTGCTGACATCCGACCCGCACCACTCCGAAAAAGTGTAATGGAGGAAAACCCTACTCCTCCATCCGTTTTCGGATCGGATCGGGTGACGACGGACTCTATGGTCCGTCATCACCCGATCCCCCATAGGGGAGAGCGGCGCTCTGACAGGTCCATCGCTGCACAGTGTGCAGCGACGGACCTGTCATCTTCCTGCTCAGCGGGGATCGGTGGAGCGATCCCCGCTGAGCAAGTGGATGTTCACGGGGTGGATCATCACTGATCCGCCCCATGTGAAAGAGCCCTTACACAGCAAAAAGTAATGAGAGACCTGGAAGGAGGCTTACCAGAGCAGAGCAGAGTAGCAGATTGACCAGCTGTAGACTGAGATCAGCCTAGAGGAAAGAGCCTGCTGCAAATCAGAAGTGAGCATTCTGATGTTTGCTAGGCAACCCAAAGAGGAAGCTGCCTCTGACCTCACCTGCTCAACTCTGAGCTTCCTGAATGGAGTACATGTGGAGGCGGTGAACTACAAGTCCCAGCTCGCCAAACCACTGCCTGAACACACAAAAACATGGAAGGAGAGAGTGCCAAAACACCTGCTTAACGAAGGTATATACAGCCATTTATACTGCCAGTGACCTTTGCCAGAAATACACAGTCATTTATACTGTACCATACAATCCCAGCACCACGGGAACACACCTCCTCAGGTGATTTACAGCCTATATGGGGGGGTCTTCTGAACTGGGAGAGGCTGAACCCGACAGAATGGATGGATGGATGGAGAAAAAAAATAAAATAAAATAAAAATAAACTTTAAAAGGCGTCCTGAGCGAGGACAAAAAAAGAACACTGGTGTGGGCAGACAGCTGCCCTTTTATGGGCTAGAAAAGAGGTGGTCCTGGAGGGGGCGGAGCTGACCCATAGTAGGCTGACATGGGGAGGTCCAGGAAATATATATATATATATAGACATACACACACATATACATCTAACGGGGGATGGTAATTTAATTAGAAAGTCCTCACAATGGCTCCCTTGAAGCCCCGTGATATAAATATGAAGCTCAATATTTCCACTTATGCCATTCCGCTCTTGAACTTATGCCCTCCCTCAATGATTTTGTACCCACCCACAATAGCCCAGAAGCTCAGACCCTTCCCCACCACCACTGCGGCCTCTTCATCCATTCTTGAACATGCCGGAACCCATTAAGGTTGACTTGAGACAGCAAAAAAACCTTGGTGCCTTTGAGACTCCACATCCGGACCATGAGTGCCTGTGCTGCTATGTTTCCATGCTCCTCTGCCTTGGAAGAGTGGAACTCCAACATCAATGGCAGAATTTTGGCATATCTACTCCTGTAACTTGGGAATATGGTGTAATGATTGGCTCGGCCGGCAAGACAGCACTTTTCAGCATGGTGAAGGAAAGTTCAGGAGAGTTTTATTCATTGCACAATTGTCTCAAGAAATGACTTGTGTATCGTTCTTCCTCAGATGGTGGTTGGGCGGGCCTCCAGACAGTCGTGCATAAATACAAAAAAAAAGAAGGAGAATTTCACTGTGCAGCTATTGGAGGAATGCCAGACAGGAGCAGCGGGTTGGCCATTAAGACTAAATACTTATAAGGGGTGTAAAGTGGACGAGTAAAGTGGGATCCCCACAGGGTACAGAGTCTGAGCAACAGCCAGTATCATCCATGGCCCTTGATGGTAGGGATAGTCAACACTGCTTGCTATTGCCGGGTCCTTGGTTTCGCCATACATGCTCACAGGGTTCAGGTTAAAGCAGTAGGCAGACTGGGAGATTTCGAATTACAATGAGACATAAGACCTGGATGTCCAGGGATACTTTGTGAAATATGGTACTTGTATGTTTCTGGAAACCATTATATAGGACCCACTGGATTCTAAGAAACAGCTCATCTCTGATATTCAAACAAAAGTTCCAGAAGATGAATACATTTACCATTAAAGATATAGAAGAAAATTATCAGCTAATGGACTCTAATGGTAATGGACTGGTACCATCACTTAAAGTAATTAAAGATAAGAATAATGAAGAACAAAGAAAGTAGGAAAGAGAAAGAAGAGAAAAAATTAATTAAGCAAAAAAAAAAAAAAAACATACAGGTTTAATGCTGCTTCAACCCAGACTGTTTATCACACAGATTTCACTTTATGTCAAAGTGCATTGAATCTGTATTCACAAAAACAAAGCCTTGAAAAATAATACATTGCAGCTGTTGCAGCAGCCACAAAAAAAATAAATAAAGAGGAACAAAGGAAACAAAAATAGATAACTCCTCTCCCATATTAGTGATCAACAGGTGAACAGGATCACTGTTACTAAAAAGTCGGGAAAAAAAAAATATTAAAGGAGAGAATAAAACAATTTTTAGGGGGGGGGGTCACCGTTACGTAACGGGTGACCCCCTCTGACATCACGGGGGATGCCACAGGGAAGTCCCCGTCAAGTCCCCGTGCATCAGAGGGGGGCGGTGTCACCGGGTGGCCCCGCCCTCCGCTATTTAAGAACCGTCAGAAGACAAGAAGCGTCACACCTGAAGGGCCTGGTATGAAATTTAGGGGGACCCCCCACGTCATTTTTTTTTTTTTAATTTTGGTTTTCCCCTGGGGGGAATTCCCATGCCGTTTTTATCAATGAACTTTTATGTGTATTGTCGGACAGGCAATTCATTAATAGTCGCGAGTAGTTTTAAATTACTTTTTTTCCTTTGAAATGTCATTTTGCTGTCAGACTGTTCTAAACACGGGAAACATGCACCCCTTTACAGGCATACTATAGACACCCCCCAGGTACGAAATTTAAAGGAATATTACACTTTTATTGTTTCACTTTAAGCATTATTAAAATCACTGCTCCCGAAAAAATGGCCGTTTTTAAAACTTTTTTTTTGCATCGATCCATGTCCCCTGGGGCAGGACCCAGGTCCCCAAACACTTTTTATGACAACAACTTGCATAAAAGCCTTTAAAATTAGCACTTTTGATTATTCATGTTCCTGTCCCATAGACTTTAACGGTGTTCGCGTGTTCGAACAAATTTTTTGCCTGTTCGCATGTTCTGGTGCGAACCGAACAGGGGGGTGTTCGGCTCATCCCTAATCAGGACTGCTCCAGAACCTCTGGAGCTCCCCGCCCCAATATATCCAGCTAGGCCCTACCCTTTTCACACCTAGGTGATCCCTAAAAACTCTTTTATTCCCGGGAAGCCTACCCCACCTAAAACGTTACCTCAGCCAGCTCCATCTCAGATAATTCATTACTTTTGTACCGAGTATTATATGACTGCGCTTAGGATACCCAATAGGTCTGCAGCCTCCCCCAAAAAGAGCTCCCCTAGGGGGTCTGGGCGGCACAGTGGTGTGGTGGTAGCACTCTCACCTAGCAGTAAGAAGGGTCGCTGGTTCGAATCCCAACCACGACACTACCTGCCTGGAGTTTGCATGTTCTCCCTGTGCCTGCGTGGGTTTCCTCCAGGTACTCCGGTTTCCTCCCACACTCCAAAGACATGCTGGTAGGTTAATTGGATCCTGTCTAAATTGTCCCTAGTATGTATGAATGTGAGTTAGGGACCTTAGATTGTAAGCTCCTTGAGGGTAGGGACTGATGTGAATGTACAATGTATATGTAAAGCGCTGCGTAAATTGACGGCGCTATATAAGTACCTGAAATAAATAATAAATAAAATAAATGGGGTGATTGGTGCTACCTAGATAATTTCATCTCCTCTGACCAGAGGAGAGGAGATGATCGGGCGGTGTGTGACAGGAACCAACTACAGATTATACTACAATCCATTTGAAGACAGAAGTCCATCCTTGATATCGCAACAACTACAGGGGAGTAATTGCAGTGGTTGCATCCATACGTGCATTGCCCCTGTAGGGGTGAGTGGATCCGGTGAGTGGGGACCCTGGAGGGGGAGCACAGAGTCACCTGAAGAAATTGAGAGCACCCAAGTCACCATTTGTGTTTTATGTCACACTATTTGAAGAAGAATATATGCACATTATATGGACTATCATTTGCACGTTTACTTATGAAATTTACTTGTATATGCTATATGCTTGTATTTGCTATTTTTACTTGGATACACTTAAGGTGACACCTTTATGTATGTGGCATAATAATTACAAGGTTCTTGTCCTCAGTATAGCTATTTAGCACCAAAGAATCACGAGAGAACCTGTAGTATGCTATTGCTTAGTGGGGTACATATGTCAATTCATTATTTTAGAATTAGATGTGTTCACTTTCACTTATATTTATACCTTTATATTGTGTATTAAGAGACTATACACCACTTAAGGTCACACACACTTCCCCACACTTACGTTGACAACCGCAAATTATCTAGGTAGCGCCAATCACCCCATTTATTCTCTATATATATTACTTTTGTACCACCCCCTCCCCTTAGATAATAAACCCCTTGAGCAGGGCCCTTCTATTCACGCTCTGCAAACCTGTTGGCACTATCTAAAGTGTCCAGACTGGGACAAAAAATAAGCCCGGGCATTTTAGACTGAGGAGCCCATGGCATATATTAACGGGAGGCACAGAGAGCATGGGGAGCAGAGAATGTGGGGGGGTGGAGTACACGGGGGAGTGTGGAGAGCACTAGGGGGGCCAGAGATCCCAGGGGGTGAAGAGCTTGGGGGGTGGAGAGCACTAGGGGGAGCCGGAGAGCACAGGGGGGCTGGAGAGCACTGGGGGGGTCGGAGAGCACTGGGGGGGTGGGGACCACGGGGGCTGGAGAGCACAAGCAGAGGCAGAGAACATGGGAGGTGAAGGGCAAAGGGGGGCGGATAGCACAGAGGGGCTGGAGAGCACTGGGGGGGGCAGAGAGCACAAGGGGGGCCTGAGAGCACTGGGAGGGGCTGGAGAGTAAAGGGGGCTGATGAGCAAAGGGGGGCCGATGAGCACAGGGGGTCCTGAGAGCACTGGTGGTGTCTGGAGAGCACTAGGGGGGCCAGAGAGCACTAGGGGGGCTGATGAGCACAGGGGGGCCTGAGAGCACTGGGAGGGGCTGGAGAGCACTGGGAGGGGCTGGAGAGCATTAGGGGGCTGGAGAATACAGGGGTTGATGTGCAGAGGGGGGCCTGAGAGCACTGGGAGGGGCTGGAGAGCACTGAGGGGCCATGAGCACAGGGGGGCCTGATAGCACTGGGAGGGGCTGGAGTGCACTGGGGGAGAGGTGATGAGCACAGGGTGCCTGAGAGCACTGGGAGGGGCTGAAGAGCACGGAGGGCTGGAGAGCACTGGGGGGCCGGAGAGTACAGGGGGGCTGATGAGCACAAGGGGGCCTGAGAGCACTGGGGGGCTGGAGAGCACAGGGGCTGTTGAGCACAGGGGGGCCAGAGAGTACAGGGGGGCTGAGAGCACTGGGAGAAGCTGGAGAGCACTGGGGCGGCCGATGAGCACAGGGGGACCTGAGAGCACTAGGAGGGGCTGGAGAGCATTATGGGGGTCGGAGAGTACAGGGGTTGATGAGCACGGAGGGGCTGGAGAGCGCTGAAGTGGGCCGGGAGAGTACAGGGGGGCCTGAGAGCACTGGGACTGGAAAGCACCAGGGGGGGCAGAGGGTTGACTCATAGTCAACTTGGATACCACTCCCACCTGCCTGTTTTTGCAAAGTGGAAATTGTCCCACTGAGAAAGAGTCAGACACTTCTCAGAGGTCCTGGATGCTGGACAGAGCAAGCTGGATTTCCTAACCCCTTCTCTAATATGTAGCACAAGACCTCCCAATGTGATCCTGATTATCTCCAGCTCCATAGTGTTTAAGGTACCCAGTGACCCGCCTCCAGCTCCAAAGGCAGTCTCCATAAGGCCTCTCTTTATCCTAAGTATGGGA
The DNA here is from genome assembly GCA_037952925.1 of Lithobates clamitans. Taxonomy (NCBI): domain Eukaryota; kingdom Metazoa; phylum Chordata; class Amphibia; order Anura; family Ranidae; genus Lithobates; species Lithobates clamitans. The sequence continues at coordinate 4,085,942 of JBBGZY010000680.1, read as the reverse complement.
AATCGTCTGAAAACCCGGATTGAAAACCACCTGCCAACAGGTACACTTGATTCTTTATAGAGGGTGCACACCTTTTCCCTTCTTTATCAATCCGGAAATCAGACAATGTTATCCTTCACTCATACAACATAAACTCCCTACACTATTCAGACAGGACTCACATGAATGGCAGGGGCATAGTGTACCACTGGGGCACTGGGTTTACTGGCATGCAGGATACAGACAACTAGTTAGGGTACACATGGAGTTTAGGACAGGAAGGACACCTATGGGTGTATGCCCACACATATAACGAAGGTGAGGGCCCTTGGAACAGCCAAGAGTTGGTTACACCCCATACAATCTTCTTGCACAACTCTTCTCCAGACTCACCCAAAACCATACAATACGAGGCCAGACCTATACACTCTCAATTTGTATGCAATCAGGCAGGCCCTCGTACTATACCTGAAGGTAAATCTAAAGGAAATTGAACAACTAAAATTGCATAATGTGTATCCAGCTCGAGGAACTGCTGCTACCAGACACAACCAGCCAACAGACAAAGAAATCCCTTGCAGCACTGAGGCGGCGGGATCACTGAACAGTAGGGGGTACAATTCCAGCCGACCAGTGTACCTTGAAACACACAGGTATTAGTGACAGATATGCCAAAGACACATTAGACAATTGGTAACAAGTAGCCACGTAAAAACAGACAAACAGGAAACTCTAGGAGCAAATAGAGTTGCATGGTGACACTGGGCAGGAAGCAGGATTGAAATACATTTGGGGACACACAGATAGACTGCTGGGGACAATAACATTCATTAGTCTAAGGCAAAGAGCCACGCTTGAAAAGAAAGCACTGGCTGGGCATGTAACTTATTACAATAACAGCAGGGGGGGTTAAGCAGTCTTAAACATAAGTCTTGTGAGATAACATGTAATAGCAGACCCTTAATGCCCTGTACACACGATTGGACATTAATCGGACATTCCGACAACAAAATCCATTGGATTTTTTCCAACAGATTTTGGGCCAAACTTGTCTTGCATACACACGGTCGCACAAAGTTATCAGAAAATCTGATCGTTCTGAACGCGGTGACATAAAACACGTACGTCGGGACTATAAACGGGGCAGTAGCCAATAGCTTTTGCCTCTTAATTTATTCTGAGCATGCGTGGTACTTTGTGGGCCGGATACGTGTACACACGATCGGAATTTAAACGATCGGATTTTGTTGTTGGAAAATTTTATATCCTGCTCTCAAACTTTGTGTGTCGGAAATTCCGACGGAAAGAGTCCGATGGAGCCCACACGTGATCGGGATTTCCGTCACCACAATCCGATCGCATTTTTTCCCTCGGAAAATCTGACCGTGTGTACAGGGCATAACAGTTAAATCCATGGAACTACAAGAATCAACATGGCTGAACTTTGGGAATAGGAAACAGATATGTAACAGATCTATGACAGATCCAATTCAAACTCTGGATAATACCAAAACACTGTTACCAATAAACACAGTAACATTGACAGATTTATATCCCCTGCTGTCCTAATCAACTTCTTATTTAAAAAAAACTAAGGGAGACTAGAGATGACCAGTCATATTGTCACTGGTAATAGGTGATTACGGACTTCAGCCATGAAACCCAATTATCAAATCTGTGGGATAAAACACCAATAAAGTTTAGTAATGAACACTCATTTTTTTCTCTCCTAGAAACAAAATAAACCAATAGTTATATATCTGTAACAATACATTAGCATATGAAACACCAATATTTACGTTACATTCCATAAAGAAAGTCTATCTTATTTGTTTTGGTACAGTGCACTTTTTTAAAATCCCAAAAAATGTTGAGCTCAACATAATTAGTACCACGTGGATTTTGTATTATGGTATACCATTAATTTCCCCCCAAAAAATGTATTCACCATGGTGAGAAAAAAAAATTAGCAACTCGTAATAAACCTTTTAGCGGTACCCTTAATTAATCACAATACCTCACCACAAAGAAACTCTCCAGAACTGTCTCTCTGGAAAAACAAACACATTTTAGTAAATACACATTTCAATTCACTATTACAGATATTTATCTTGGCTCAGGTAATTTGCATGTCAATACAGTTCGCTTTCCACTCTCACTGACCTGGTCAGAAAGAAGGGCTGTCAGCAGTTTGAGACAACAGATATCAGAAAGTTAAATGAGATGACACAACATATATTCCATATTCCACACAGACACACTCACACAATTAGGTTAAAGACGAACTCTAGACATCACACATATCAGCATGTTTTCTATAATAACCTGTACTTCTTCTTAAACCTATAACATCGTTTTGTAAGGTTGAAATTCTTTCAACGATCCATTCCATTTCATTGGCCCCTTCTCCCTGGAGGCATTCTTAGGATTTTGGAATGGGACCCATGACCTAGGTGGTCCATACTTCTTACACCTAGGCCACGTGGCGAAGCGTGCAGAGTACACTTCAAAATCACGTCTTGTGATCCTATATGGATTATGTTTACCGACTTTTTCAATGGGACTGGATAGACAGAATTTAGATATGTGACCAAATAGTAGCTGACTACTACAGGACATTGGGAAAACATTGGATTTCTGACAGATCAACAGGCATTCTTCTGTATGTGCAGCGTTGTGAAAGAGACCAAACATTGGAAAATGTGTATGTATTAGAGCAGGGGTCTCCAAACATTCTGAACAAAGGGCCGGTTTTTTGTCCTTCAGACTCTAGGAGGGCCAGACTGTGGCCAGAGGGAGTGGAAATTTTCCTGGCATCAGTGGGAGAACACATTTGGTATTAGGGGGAGGAATAGTGCCTCATCGTTGGTATCATAGGGAGAAATAGTACCCCATTAGTGGTGTCAGTGGGAGAATTGGTGCTCCATTGTCAGTATCAGATGGCAGAATAGTGTCCCGTATCAGTGGAAACAATAATGCCCCAAGGGCCGGATAAAGGCAAGCAAAGGGCCGCATCCGGCCCTCGGGCTGCAGTTTGGAGACCACTGTATTAGAGGGATGTAATATTTTATTTTTTTATTATTTTGCCCACACATACACTAATGAAATCTGTCATCGGGTAAAATACATTAGATTGAATGCCTGACCTCCTTGTTAAAATGCCAGATGCTTGGTTATCATGCTAATCCCCCGACCCCAGCACCTATGCAAGTCAGGAGTTTTGACTGCACTCTTACATCACATTCTGAAACCTGAGGGTCATGACAGCCAAACAACTATCATTTTCGAAGGAAGTCGGCAGTGTTGGTCTCTATTGTTCTCCCATTACAGCTGCCCTTTAAAGACATGTCTGGTAAGCCTTGTCTGATTCTGGCATTGATTTCTTGGTAAAAATAAAGCCCCGAAGATGAGTCATTTCTCTCCTTCCGTGTTAAATATTAATGCCATGTACGCTACGTATTAGATGAGAGATGAATCCCGTTGTCCCATTGTGTGTCGCTCAGTAAATATAATGTCACTACATCCTCTCCGAGGATAGAAGATATATCTTAGTTAGCATTCCAGCTCTGACCTTTTCCCACCAAATAAAGGCAACAGCACCCAGGGGAAAAACTATACAGACATGTAAATATCCTGAACTGGGTGATTATTTTAATTATTCATATGGCATAACGAGGAAAGAACATTTACAACCTTTAACAACGCGATGAAGCGCTAGGAGGGGAGCGGGAAAGCGTGCAATATTGGAGACGTAGATCAGTATATTATTGTACATGGCTTGTGGTGTAGGATCTGACATTTCAAGCTACATAAAGCACATTTACCTTATTATGAGTGCTCGATGTGCATCTATCATTCTCAGTGTCAAGGGAAGCATGACTTTAAATGCCAGAGGTAGAAATAAAGTATTGACCTGTATGGATGGTGAAAATCAACGGCCGTAATGGGCAGCTATGAGTAAACTGGGTTGGGGAAAAATAGAGCAATTCCTCAGATATTAAACCTGCTAAAGACAAGAACTCCAATCGATGTGTTATTATGACCCAGAATTTATTTTCCTTGCAGGTGGTGACTACTTTCTTCATATGCTATTTTATCTGTTCATTTCATTGATTTATAGAGTTAGCTGTACAGGTGACATTGGTCTATTTGTACCAGTCCCAGGATCCAAAGCAATTACTGTCTCTTCAAATGTCTTCACCTCATTATTAAAGGGAAACTATAATGGTTTGGGGACAATTTCCTATAAGTTTTTGAACTCATGTTTTGTAGATATTTTTTTTAACTATGTGTACAATCTGTACATACAGAGGTTGATTTACTAAAGGCAGTTGCAGTCTGCAAGGGCATTTGCTCCAGATCTTAGTAAATGAGTTGAGGGTTTGCAGAGAATATTCAGTCACGTGCAAGAAAAATTTTAAAAAAAAACAGCATTTTTGCAAGCACATGGTTGGATGATAGAAGTCAGCAAATGCCCTTGTTGAGTATAACTGCACTTTCAAAGTGCACAGTCAATTTGCCTTTAGTAAATCAACTTCTGTATGTAAAGATTGCACACATATAGTTAAAACTAAAATGCGTTCCATTTTCCTCCCTAAGCTCAGTGTCATTGTTTGCTTTTGCCTGCTTTTGGAGAGAGTCCCTGGCAATAGTGTAAGAGAATCCAATAAACTCTGTTATTATTATTTGTCTGTAGCCCTCTTTTGGTGGTGGGGGGGCTATGGTTTATGACAAATGGACTTCCCCAAACAGGATATTGTGCTAATCATGTAGGTAAATAAATGAATCAGAAACTTCACTAAGTGAAAGAGTGGGTTTGATAATAAAGTTGGTAGTGCCTCCACCCTGGACAGGGACGCTGAGAATAGATGGAATTCCCTTCCTGGGAAATTAACCAGTAATCTAATTAAAGTAATTTGGAGCACATTAATTACTATAACCAGCATATAATATTAATTGTGCTCTATTAATTAGCTTTATGTATTAAAAGTTTAATAATACGTAAATCCCATGTACAAACAGATAATATAAGTAAAGGGCCCAGGGTCCTGGTGTAATTGAGCACATATACCCAGGTATACAGTGTATGGTTATTAAAGATACATCCAGATTAATGCTGCAGCAAGGTTACATTGCGGGGCCCCTTATGATGATCACGAAGCATTATACATCTCGATGCCGGAGACCTGAAGACAAGAACAGCAATAGGGCTGAAACAACTAATCGATTAATCGACAACTAATCGATTATGAAACTAATCGATTACTATTTTCGTAATCGATTAATCGGCCAGTAACATAATGGGGTTAAAAAAAACCTAAAATGAGCCCTTTAGAGTACAAAAAGAGCAAATAATCGCTACTGCAAATATTACTTTCACAGTTCTACACTAAAAAAAATTAACCCCTTACAGTAGTGATTATCTGCTTTTTTTTTTTGTACCATAAAGGGCTAATTTTAGTTTTTTTCACCCCATTATGCTACTAAACGTCTTAGGCCTGGTTCACATCTATGTGTTTTTTGATGCTTTTTGCAGAAACGCATTACAATTCATTCACATGGTTTCTTATGGGACACGTTCACGCAAAACGGTGCTTTTTTGGTTCAATATACTTCAATAGAGAAGCTGCAGAAAAGCATGTAATGCGTTTTTGCAGCAATATGATTTTTTTAATCTGCCCAACAAGACAATTGGCCAAAAAAATGCAAAAACGCAAATCGCAGCAAAATCACGTGCACAAAAATCAAAACGCACAGCAAAAAGCACCGCAGAAACAGATGAAAAGCAAACTGCATTGGTGTGTACTGAGCCTTTTGCTGGCCACATGGATCAACTTTCAGACGAGAATATTCAGAGGAAAAATCTTTGTACATTCACTGAATGAAAGAACAAACGTTCTTTAAAATTACATTTTTTTTTTTTTGAAGGAAGACATTGTTTTTGTTTTTAATAAAAAAATGTGATCACTGAGTCTGATATTTACCAGATTCACCCTTTAATAGTATATACAGTATATCTCCTCTAATAGCATATACAGTATATCTCCTCTGTTATGCTCAGAGTGGATTCGATATATCCCTAACCATATAGTTGGTTATTTATATTCACCACTGCATAGAGATATTTAAGAATAAATTACCTTTTTTTTTTAAAACTGTACACATTAACTAAATTATACACTACACTTTTTATTAAGGTTATTAACCGAATAATCGATTAATCGAAACAATAATCGGCCAACTAATCGATTATGAAAATAATCGTTAGTTGCAGCCCTAAACAGCAATGATGGGAAGATCCTCCAACCATTGTCCAACCAGCCTGGAACACAGCTTCTCACTAGCAGAAACCATGGTGTGATACTGGAACTCAGCATCTACATATCTACTTTGTGTCTTAGTCCCATGTAGCTTCTACACTATCATTCAACAAGTCCTCTAGCTACCAAGTGGCCGTTGGGTGCTTAACAAACTTTGTTGCAGATTCGTACCTGTTTCTGCTCTGAAGATAAAGCTGTTTGTTCCACTTTGTGTCTTTGGATACTGATTCTGATTGGGAGTGGCTACTTCACTAAGTCGGTGCTCTTTCATTGTTCTGATGAGAAAAGTGTTGGCCTTTAGAAGTGTTAACCCTTAGAGAGTACTTTAACAAAAAATTACAATTTGACTTGTATCTTAGTGCAGATTTCTTCAACGAAGCAGGAAATTACATTTCTGGGGGCGTCCTATACACCAGCTGTGTACAGAAGGCCTTCAAGTTGCCATATTACATTCAATTATACAGAAAATTACAGCGATGCAGATTGAAAAGGAAAGGTCATTTGTTATAACAGGAAATTACAATATGGCTTGTATAACCATTCTATATAATTTTTTTATTTATTTGAAAAAAAGTGGAGTTACCCTTTGGGTTGAAAATAGCCAAGACAGCAAAAGCTAAGAGTATAATGACAGTCATTGTAGGCCATGTAACTGCTACAAAACATTATACTGGTGCCCAACACAATTTCTGGACCACTAAAAAACTTTTGTGTTGTGGTAATGTACATGATACCGCAACACATGGCAATGCACGTTACATGTGTTGGTGTGATGATATGCAATTTAGTCTTAATTGCATCCCAACGTAGCTTGCTGAAGGACACGTGTTGCAACATGCAGCAATACACTGAAGTTCACTGCCAGAAATGGTACATGCACCATTTTGTATGCATTGGGCATCAATGAGTGTGTGCTAATGCACCACATTGGTATGAAGGGACCCTAAATAAAGCCCCCTTCCCTAGCCAGAGTTACCACCAATGTGAAAAAATTATCTTCAGCCCCACTCCAAAGGTATTTAGTGCTATTATTTGTAAATAGTCTTGGGTGGGGGCGATGACTTCACTGCATAGGCGTGTCACTCTCCCTATTTGTTGCTATGCATAGGGCCATACTCCTATGGATGGCTGTTTCCCCTACAACTAGGGCCTGCATCTTAGATATGAATGGGGTAGGTAGAGTGCATGTGCAGGTGGCTAAAAGTAAATAAGAAAGCTAAAAGTAAAGATGTATTTTAAAAAGTGTACTAAAAAGGCACCCAAATCTAATTTTACAACTCCCAAAGCCAAGAAATTAAATCTAAACAAATTTGGCAGTCCTGCCGAGCAAATTTAATCAATAAAGCTAAAGAAAGTCTGATAATAAAATGATGCGTTACCAAGGCCTGCTCGACGAATGCTCATTATTGGAAGGTGATGCATATCCAGAGGGGCCGTAGCCAAATATGAGTCACTGATTAAGAACATTAATAGAATACCCACCACATCAGACATATCAAATTGATTAATTGTACGCAAGGAAGCAAATTTCGGGAGTATGTATGTGAAATAGCTCATTACGTATGTAAATGTGAACTGATATTCAATAATGAATATTGCAAACAACATTTATCCACAGTGGGACATGAACACAAGCGGGTAATCAGTAATAATTAGACAAGCATCTCAAGCCTTCAAAATATCTTGTCATGCAGCAGAAAGTGATTAGTTTATTAAAGGACAGTTGGGAAGGCTTCTCACACAGTTTGAAGGATGTTTTGATGGTAAACTGTCCCAGGAATTAAAGTTGAACTCCAGGCAAAAAAAAAAACCCTTCGTTTAAATACCGGTATATTCCTCAATAGCTACACAGGATATAAAGCCACACTCCTGAACTATTTATCAGTTCTTGATAGTCTGGATTTAGGTCATAGCACAAGGTGGCAGTTTGTTGTCTTTAAGGCTGGGTTCACACCACAGCATGAAGCAGCTTACAGCAGGGGTCCGGTGCGTGCCTGTTCACCGTTTTAGGTCTGATTGTAGGTCAAATTTTTGGCTGAATACAGACCAGAATACCCACAGGACTCCTGTGCAATTGGCACCGGAGCCGCTCCGAAGATGTGTGAACCCTCACACAGAGAGCCGGTCACAATCTCCTGACATGCGAATTGGTTGCGGGGAAACCCACATCCAATTCACAATAGTGTGAACCCAGCCTAAAGGTGATTTAAAGCTGATGTTTTTTTTTTGGAAAACAGTGGGGACTCATTTTTGGTATGGTGTCTTCTGCTTGGTCTGGTCAACTCAAAGTGACTGGGTAGTTGTAGACCAGTAAGAGTCTAAGGTCAGCTGGGATAGTCCCAGCGGCTGTTTTGTGGCTGGGGGCATTACTTAGTTAACTGTTACCACAGATACAAGGTTTAGTTATATGGTTAAGACTTTACTGCTACAGGGCTGGCGTTCTGCACAGGATCACGTATATATACTGTATGTGATTGTGCACTTCCGCCTAGGGGGTGCTCTGTCAGCTCGCCACTACTGCTTTCATTAATCAAAGCAGAAGGCAATCAGCAGGTGCCGGCCAATGGATGTCCGCCGACACCTGCCGATCATCGGGAAGACACACAGGATAAAGCCCTGCCTATGTAAACAAGGCAGTGTTACGCTCTGACAGAGGGGATGTAATGGATTTTCTTTCCCTGCAAGGCAGGGAAAGAAAATCCATACCATCCCTTAGTAAAAGCACCTCACAAAATACACAAAAACACTGGCTAGGCACACATTTAACCCTTTGATCATTCTAGATGTTTAACATCTTCCCAGCCAGGGTCATTAGTACAGTGACAGTGCATATTTTTAGCACTGATCACTGTATTAGTGTGACTGGTTCCCACAAAGTGTCACTTGTGTCCGATCCCACAAAGTGTCATTTAAGCCGCATACACACGACAGGACTTTCTGGCAGAAAAGGTCAGACGGAACGAATCCGGCGGACATTCCGATCGTGTGTGGGTTTCATCAGACCTTTTCTGTCGAAAAATCTGACGGACCTTAGAAATAGAACAAGTTTCAAATCTTTCCGACGGACTCGATTCCTATCGAAAAAAACCTTCGTCTATATGCTAGTCCGATGGACTGAAAATGACGCAAGGGGCAGCTATTGGCTACTAGCTATTGAACTTCCTTTTCTAGTCCGGTCGTACGTCATCACGTTCGAAACGATTGGACTTTGGTGGGATCGTGTGCAGGCAAGTCCGTTTCGTCTGAACTCCGTCGAAGAGTCCTTCGGGGTTCAGTCCGACAAGAAGTCTGCTCATGTGTACACGGCATTAGTTCGATTGTCCTCCGCAATATCCCAGTCCTGCTATAAGTTGCTGATCGTCGCCATTACTATATATTCCATAGTTTGTAGACGCTATAACTTTTGCGAAAACCAATCAATATATGCTCAATATATATTGGGTTTTTTTTTTACAAAAATATGTAGCAGAATACATATTGGCCCAAATTTGTGAAAAATTTTGATTTGTTTACATTGTTTTTTTTGGATTGTTCATAGCACAAAAAAAACAAAAAAACGCAGAGGTTATCAAATACCACCAAAAAAAATATCTATTTGTGGGAAAAAAATCAAAAAGATTATATGGATACAGCGTTGCATGACCACGCAATTGTCAGGTAAAGTAACGCAGTGCCGTTTCGCAAAAAATGGCCTGACCATCAAGGGGGTAAATCTTTCAGAGGTCAAGTGGTTAGGAACCTGCAACCTGATCTGATTTATCCTGTTATGTTTTTGTTATTTACATTTTGTATGTTATTTTTAATAAAAGGCTGATATGGCAATTTAACCCCACTTTAGATTAGTGTGTTTTCTTTGGGGGGGTATAGGAAGGTGGAATTTGGAAGGATGATCAGATAGGAGTCGGTATGTGGGTGACCTCTGATCTATACCCTGGTCATGGGCATGAAAACTGAGCATATTGTATAATTAAAAAATTCACTATACTGCCAAAAATATGTGGTAACCCCCCACATTCTTGACTTTGGTTGTTTCCAGGTACTGATATTTTTACAGCATGGAGACATTGTAGCCAATTGAGCTCTTTCCAGCTTTGTAGTAACAGTTGGTGAAGGCCCTTTTCTGTTCCATCATGACTATTTGCCTTGTGCAGCCAGCTCCATAAAGACATGGTTTGATGCATTTGGCGTGGAGGAACTCAGGTGGCCAGCACAGAACCCTGACCTCAACCTCTACCGAACACGTTTGCGATGAAATGAGGGCCAGAACTTCCCATCCAGCAGCACTAGGTGACCTCACAAATGCTCTTTTGCTAAATGGACACAAAATTCCACAGACACTCCATAATCTAGTATGGAGACTGATAGAGCTGAAGAGAGGGGGCTGACTCCATGTTAATGCTTTTAAATTTGCATGGTTTTAAATTTGAATCGTCATGGTTTTACTTGAGTGTTATATGAGTGTCGTGGGCAGGTGTCTACAAATGTTTGGCCATATAGTTTATCTAAAGCCAAAACCTGAACCTGGAAAAAATGTAATATTAAAAATTTTGAGTTGTTGGAACAGAAATAGAGGAGAAACCTTCAATGGGCACAATAGAGACGAATGTCTATAAGACTATTTTCCCTCCACTGGTGAGATTTCTTCTCACTTCCTGTTTTGTTTACAGATCAGAAAGGGTAGGAAATACTCCCTAATGAAATAGTAGTGGCAAAAAGTAAAGGAGATTTTACCCTTACTTATTATATAACAAAAATAGCTTTGGATATACCATCATTGAAAACAGTATGTAAAATGATTGGCATGTCTAGAGATGTAGGCAGCTGAAAAGGCAAATTTTGACATTCCTAGTCAAGCTTGGCCATGCACCAAACCCAAATCCATCCATACCTTTCTGCTTAGATTGCCATCAGATTTTATATGTTCTTTGTGTGGATTAGGGATATTTCCTCTCATTCCATGTGACAGAATCAGGGAGTAATGGGACATCTCTGAGAGAGACACAGACAGCAAGAAAACATGTTTTAGTAGCTGAACGGAGAAGGGTTAGAACCTCTCTTAGGTTTTTATTGCTGTTTGTGTCATCCTGTCCTGGCGTCACCATTTGCTCTTATCTTTCATCCTGGCATCACATGGACATTACCTAAGTATATTTCTTTGCAACTCACACAGCAATTAAATCTGAATCATTTTCAAACCCTTCCATATTGTGTCCAAAACTGAAAAGAACACTTGTTTTGTTTGGAGTCGGGCTTTTAGTAGTACAACTGCTCCAATTGAATAAGTGGGGTGTGTTGGAAAGCTACATCCTGTTACTTATAAAGCGCCCTGAGATCCCTAAACATGCTCTGATAGGTGACTTGTGATTACCTAATAGTTACATAGTTACACAGTTAGTAAGGTTGAATAAAGACACCAGTCCATCCAGTTCAACCTGAGTGAGTGTGGGTGCCTACAATTGTCCCTATCCCTGTACATTGTGTCTCATTAAGATGCTCATCTATTATATTATTATTTATTTAAGGTACCCATATAGTGCTGTCAATTTACGCAGCGCTCCACACATACATTGCACACTCACATCAGTCCCTACCCTCAAGGAGCCCACATTCCAAGGTCCCTACCTCACATTCATATACTAGGGCCAGTTTTGGACAGAAGCCAATTAGCCTACCAGCATGTTTTTGGCGTGTGGGAAGAAACCGGAGTACCCGGAGGAAACCCACGCATGCACAGGGAGAACATGCAAACTCCAGGCAGGTAGTGTCATGGTTGGGATTTGAACCAGCGATCTTTTTTGCTGCTAGGGGTGAGTGCTACCCACTACACCACTGTGGCACCACCTCCTGTGGTTGAAAACTCTGGCCAGCCTTCTCATATCCTCAAAGCGTCACTGTTGTTTAGCTAAACTTCCCTTCACAATGATAAGACAATAGTAAGGTGTAGGCAGCCATCTTGGCAGAGAAGAGGGTGACCATGTGATTAGTTAGAGGCCTAGGTTCAAGGCCTATAATGCTGAGCAAGGGGATTGTAGCACAATGGAGGAACTTCAGCATAAGTGGGATACCAGAGAAGCTGGGCAGATACCTAATCCTTGACTGGAGTTTAATGATCTCTCTCCTAGGATTTAGTAGCTGAACCATCCAGTATCTTGCAGTCAGAGGCTAAATCCACAGAATGCACAGTTGGCTTAAATATCCCCAATCCGTGAAGGCTGTCAGTACTATTTGTCCCTCTTTTAGAGTCTGCCATGTCCATGTGTTTCATGTGATCTATCTCTCTTTCCCAGGAATTTCAGTGGGAGTCAATTAACTTCTTGTTTACTCTAAAAAGTAACTGGCACCCATCTGTTCACATTGATTCACTCCTACCAAGGCCCCTGAGGTGAAATGCTAGCCTGCCCTGCCTCTGAGCTTCCTCATATGCCTTTGAGGCTCCAGGGCCTGGGACATGGTGTTGGACAGGAGAGGCGGCTGTCCTGGGCACTGTGGCATCATATGAGGTGGGAGGGGGGCACTGTCAGGAAATTAAGGGGGGGGGGGTTTGTCTTAGGAGGGGAAATATGTGGGGCGGCAGGGTGTAAGAATTTTTCTAAGAGGGGAAACTTGGGTGGAAGTGTTGGGAGTGGTCAGTTAGAGGCATTTGTGTTGGGATGAGGGATGGAAGAAGAGGATTTGTGCTAGAAGGGGGGATTTGGGGGGTTTGTACCTGAAGAAGTGATATGGTGGATGGTGGGGGGGGGGGGGGTTAGGGGGGGATCTGTGCTAGTAAGGATGAATGGGGAGTATTTAGTGAGGATATGTACTCAGAGGGGAAATTTGAGGGGTAGAAGATTTGTGCTAGGATTGGTGAATTTTTTTTTCTGGGGTGGGGCCCAAAAATTTGTGCTGAGAGCAGGGATTTCAGCAAGGGGGCAGATTTGTCATTGGAGGAAGGGGAATTTATGCATAGAGATTAAGCATGCATATTCATGTTCAATTTTTGCTGACACATAATGCTCATACATCTTGTGGGTGCGCAGATGGGCTGGTCTGAGTATTTCAAAAACTACTGATCTACTGGGATTTTCAGGTACAACCATCTCTAAAGTTTACAGAGAATGGTTCAAAAAAAAAAGAAAATATCCAGTGAGTGTCAGTTGTGTGGATGAAAATGCCTTGTTGATGTCAGAGGTCAGAGGAGAATGGGCAGACTTGTTTGAGATGATAGAAAGGCGACAGTAACTCAAATAACCACGTTACAACCAAGGTATGCAGAATACCATCTCTGAAGGCACAACAAATCGAACCTTGAAGCAGAAGGGATACAGCAGCAGAAGACCACATCGGGTGACACTCTTGTCAGCTAAGAACAGGAAACTGCAGCTACAATTTACACAGGCTCACCAAAGCTGGACACTAGAAGATTGGAAAAATGTTGCCTGGTCTGATGAGTTTCGATTTCAGCTTCCTCATTCAGATAGTAGGGTCAGAATCTGGCGTAAACAAGAAAGCGTGGATCCATCCTGCCTTGTATCAGCGGTTCAGCCTGGTGGTGGTGTAATGGGGTGGGAGATATTTTCTTGGCACACTTTGGGCCCCTTAGTACTAATTAAGCATTGTTTAAATGCCATGGCCTACCTGAGTCTTGTTGCTGACCATGTCCATCCCTTTATGACTACAGTGTACCTATCTTCTGATGGCTCCTTCCAGCAGGATAATGCACCACGTCACAAAGCTCCAATCATCTCACCACTGGACAATGAGGTCACTGTACTCCAATTGCCTCTACAGTCACCAGATCTCATTCCAATAAAGCACCTTTGGAATGTGGTGAAATGGGAGATTCACCTCATGGATGTGCAGCCGACAAATCTGCAGCAACTGTGTGATGCCATCATGTCAATATGGGCCAAAATCTTAGAGGAATGTTTCCAACACCTTGTTCAATCTATGCCATGAAGAATTAAGGCAGTTCTGAAGAGAAAAGGGGGTCCAACCCGGTACTAGCAAGGTGTACCTAATAAATTGGCCAGTGAGTGTATATCACCACAGATGTATAACAAACATATATCAAAAAAAATATATAGGAAACTGCTTCTCACACAATACACAACATTTATTGCACGCACATAATATAAAATCTGTGACAAATACAATATGTGACAAATACAATAATAAACCAACAAATACAGGAAAAAAACAACAATATACAAAAACCACTAAATATAAAAACTCAAAATACTAATAGAATTAGAAAATAAAGTGATATAAATACTATCAGCATAAATAAAAGTGTGAAAAAACAAAAAAGTGACAAAATAAAATAATAAATCACATAAATTAGTGTTCAATAAAATTCAATACAATATAATAATAATCGTATTAATAATAATGCAAGTCCACTCCCAAAAGAAATGTTCAGGATTCCATTAAAGGAGCCAATGTGAGATCTTAACTAAAAGTCAAGTGACACAGTTCCATGTGAGATAGTCCCAAGGCTCCTTGCACTCAAGTGTGCAAATTCTCTTACTGGATAAACTTGATATCCAAATGATAAGAGATCAACAGTGCAAGAAACACCCACTATGGATCACTCAAGGATATAATGGCCACTTCAATGCCCACAGGGTCCTCCTCTGGCTGTCTGCAATTCTCCGCAATAATGTTCAGAAAGAAATACAAAGGGCCATAACGTAATATTGCAAAAAACTGATTTTTTTTTCAATCGTATATACTCACAAGCATTTTAGGATTAAAGAGGCTCAAACAATACCTCACCGCGGTACACTGGCAGGTGTAATGGTGTTATAGGCCACTAGCTCCGCCCTACGCATTTTGTCTATGCAAGGGACGTCTTCAGGGAACAAAGAAGATTGATGAATGATTGCTCTCCCTCTGGTGTGTGCAGCTATATGTAACATGGAGCACAATTGACATTTTAATGCATAGGTGCCCCTTATGCATGCGTTTACATTTATCCATGTATGTGTGCGTGTATGTTGGAGTGGGGGGGCTCAAAAATTTTTGGTGGAGGGTGGATTTTAAGTGATTAGGTGTTACTTCTTTACACTTTAAAAGAAAAAAACAATAAACTTTTTTTCAATCACATAGGGAACAAAAAGTCCCCTATGTGATGTATTTTTTTGGTGACAAGTTCTCTTTAATGAAACATTAGGGATCTAAAAGATGTCTCACCTTTCCTCCAATTAAACAAATGCAGCGCAGATCGCACAATATTTGTTTTACAGAGACCTGGAAGTGACATTTTACATGTCGCTTCTGGGTCAGTAACATGAAGAGGAGATCAGTGAATGGATGTTTGCTGATCTTCTCCCCTCTACCTGGCGGTGCCCGCCATGCCAGTCCCATGCTGGGGGTGTGCAGGGGGGCCCACAGTAACGGGGGTATGTAGAAGTGATCCGGTGGCTCCACACTAAGGGCTCAATTATTCTCCTTTTTGGATTGCTCCTCAGGCGGCATGTGGCAGCATTATGTCGCCTCCTCGCCGTTTGTTTTACCACTTAACCAGGGGTGGCCCGTGCATTAAGGGCGCACGGGTGCCGCCCCCTCTATCCTTGCCACTCCCCTATATGGTTAATGGATAGATTCATGCATTGCATGAATCTATCCATGTCCTGCCGATGCCCACCCCTATTCAGGCATTCCGGCCCCTTTTCGGGCACCGGGCGCCTGAATTACTGCGGTGAGGGTGTATTTTTTAAGCACCTGATTAGAGCCATAGGCTCTAATAGGCTGCAAAATAGGGGGGGCTCGGAGCGCAGCTCCGAGTCCTCCCAGATGTGTTAGAAAAGCAAATTAATATTTGCTTTTCTAACACTGAATCGCCTCTCCACCAATCAGGAAGCGCAGGTCTGTTTCCCGATTGGCTGGAAAAGGTTAGGCGATCCTATTGGAAGCCTAGGAGGGGAGGAGATGCACTGTGGAAGCCGCCGTGATCTCAGAAGGAAAGAGGACACAGAAGATGCTGCAAGATGCCTGCCACAGCCTGTCCCCCTGCCCGATGATCCCTGATGTGCCCACTGATCAGGTAAGTGCCGATGGATCGGCAAACAGCAGATGGGGGGGGGGGGTTATTTGCCACACCCTCCAAACAAAAAAATACCATCCGCCACAGCCTTAAACCCTGCTCTTTGCCATCCTAGGTCACAGGGAGGGTGATTTACTAAAGGCAAATATACTCTGTGCGCTGCAATTGCACTTTGAAGTGCACTTACTCTAGATCTGAGGGGAAGCTCTGCTGGTTTCTATCATCCAATCACGTACAAACAAAAAATGCTTTTTTTATATTTTTTATTTTCCTTGCATGTGATCGATTATTCTATGCAAAGTTTTACCTCATTTACTAAGCTATGGAGCAAGTGTACTTGCAATGCACAGTATATTTGCCTTTGAATCACCCCCAAAGGGTGTTACTGCCCAGATTCCCAAGGTGAACATAATGGAAAATAAAGTCTGAAAAGAAAAAGAAATAATGCAGTCACCATATCAAGGGACTGGTAAGCTGCAATATAATATATTTTTGTTCTTGGGTTTCTATACACTTTCTAACAGTTGGCTATATTGTATTTCTATTCAAAGTAAAAAAAAAACAAGCCAATCATTTGATATTTATTTAATGACCTAATTATGTGTAATTGGTAATTACATTACATTATTTGAGGTTATTATTTTTTACAATTGTGTTTATTACAAATGCCTATATACAGTTACTGCATCTTGACATTAATAGGCCCTTACCAAGACTTTTAATTAAATTTTATTTGATATAATATTGCCCCTGAGATTGCCAGTTTATTTTAATTGAAATAGTATCATACCTATTAAGATGATTACTATCTCCCCATTTTTTAACTTTTTAATGTCTTTGTGAAATTGCATTTTGATTACTTTTGCACTGTGTGTCCTTACAAGTTCATTTTCTCATAGAACAGATTGACTCTGGCAATGGCATACATGGGCACTAATTACCCAGTGCCGGACTGATCATGTGAGCAATGCCAGGCTCATAGTGCCAATTTCATTCTTCTGTTATAATACGCCAATCATATGCTGCATTGGTGAGGAAGAAACAACAAACACATGTGCTAAAAGGAAGCTATAACTTTAGGTTATAATTTTAGGTTAATTTTAGTTTAATGTATTTTTAAAATAAATTTGTAATTATGTGTTAACCACTTGACCTCTGGAAGGAAGGAATTTCTTCATCAATTTAGGCCAATTTTGCTACATATTTCTGATTAAAATATCCCAAAAAAGCGTATATTGATTGGTCTACAAACATTGTATTTATTTTTATTTATATTACTAGTAATGGTGGCGATCAGCGACTTTTATTTGTAGTGGACAATTTGGACACTAACTGAAACTTTTGACACTTTTTGGGAACTAGTCACACTAATACTGTGATCACTGCTAAAAATACGCACTGTCACTGTAGTAATGACACTGGCTGGGAAGAGGTTAGCATCAGGGTCGATCAAAAGGTTAATTGTGGGGCTATCCAGTGTTTCTCTAAACTGTGGGAGGTGCTTTTACTAGGGGAAGGCATGGATCCATGAAGGCAGGAACACAGGATCTACTGAGAGAATGGCGATCTGCTTTGTTTACATAGGTAGACTGCTGTTCTGCCTCTCTGCTGAATCATCGGTGACGGCGGATATGGAGTCCACGGTACCCGCCGCTGGGCTCCAGCTATGTGTGATCACAGCGGGAGTGAGACACTGACGGTGCGCATGCGCGCACCCTATATATACGTGATCCAGCACACAGGTGCCACCCTGTAGCAGTAAAACTGCTATAGGATGGACCTGAAGAGGTTAACCACTTAAGCCCCGGACCATTTGGCTGCCCAAAGATCAGAGCACTTTTTGCGATTCGGCACTGAGTTGCTTTAACTGAAAATTGCGCGGTCGTGCAACGTGGCTCCCAAACAAAACTGACGTCCTTTTTTTCCCCACAAATAGAGCTTTCTTTTGGTGGTATTTGATCACCTCTGCGGTTTTTATTTTTTGCGCTATAAACAAAAAAATAGCGACAATTTTGAAAAAAAAAACGCATTATTTTTTACTTATTGCTATAATAAATATCCCCAAAAAATATATAAAAAAACACATTTTTTTCCTCAATTTAGGCCGATACGTATTCTTCTACATATTTTTGGTTAAAAAAATCGCAATAAGCGTTTATTGATTGGTTTTCGCAAAAGTTATAGCATCTACAAAAAAGGGGATAGTTTTATGACATTTTTATTAATAATATTTTTTCTTACTAGTAATGGCAGCAATCAGCGATTTTTATCGTGACTGCGACATTATGGCGGACAGATCGGACACTTTTGGCGAGATTTTGGGAACATTCACATTTATTACAGCGATCAGTGCAATTAAAAATGCACTGATTACTGTGTAAATGTGACTGGCAGTGAAGGGGTGAACCACTAGGGTGCAGTGAAGGGGTTAAGTATGTCCTATGGAGTGATTCTAACTGTGGGGGGCGTGGCTATGTGTGACAAGACACTGATCACCGCTCCCGATTATAGGGAGCGGTGATCAGTGTCCTGTCACTAGGCAGAACGGGGAAATGCTTGTTTACATCAGCATTTCCCCGTTCTTCCTCTCCGTGAGACGATCGTGGGTATCCCCGCGGACATCGAGTCCGCGGGACCCACGATCCTACTCAGGGAGCTCGCGGCGGGTGCACGTGCCCGCAAACCGCTTCCTAAAGGGCAACGTACAGGTACGTTAATCTGCCCTTCTGCCGCGAGCCGGTCGGCAAGCGGTTAAAAAAGATGAGTTGTACTGTTTTTAACATTCACACACGCAAGCACACGTGTATATATATATAGATATATATAGATATATATATCTATATATATATATGTGTGTATATATATACACACAGTATCTCATAAAAGTGATCCTCCCCTCACATTTTTGTAAATATTTTATTATATCTTTTCACGTGACAACATGAAATTTAATCTAGGATGGAAAAGGACCTGGGGGTCCTAGTAGATGATAGGCTCAGCAATGGCATGCAATGCCAAGCTGCTGATAACAAAGCAAACAGAATATTGGCATGCATTAAAAAGAAATCAACTCCAACTCAATGCCTCAGATGAGTACCGATAAAAAGAAATTTAATGATATGTTAAATAAATACCATTTAGTTGATATATGGAGGGCCTTTCATCCATTGGAGAAAGACTATATGAAGCTCTCAAAAGTTCATGGCACATATCATAGATTAGATTACTTTATGACAAATCAGTGAGGAATGGCCGTGGTTTCCTCCTCTGAGATTGGTAGTTTTCTATGGTCGGACCATGCCCCTATATTTCTGGTGATGGACTTGCCAAGTGGCAATATAGGAGGCACCTGGAAATTAAATGACAATTTATTATACGACGAGGTCTGTACCTCAGAGATCAGGTTGGCTATAGTGAATTTTACAAAAGATCATGTAAAGGACAGTACTTCCCTATCCATTCAATGGGAAACCTTGAAATGTATATTGAGGAGTCTATTTATAAAGCACCGAGCTAGGTTAAAAAAAGCAAAAGGGAATAGATCAGCCCAGCTTATACAAGAAATAGCTCAATTGGAAAAACGACATAAACAAAATTCAGCACGGGAGATATCAATGGACCTAACAGAAAAACGACTTGAATTACGAATCCTATTAAACGAACAAACATTACGGGTCAGCGATAAAAATCGCACCCTATATTATCAACAAGGAAGCCCAGACCCTGAAAAAATTGCAGGTATGCCAGCTAATTGTTGAGCCAGGTTCAATAGGAAACTATTTGTAGTTGCTGCCTTTTGGACTAGGCGATCTATTTTATTTTTATTTTTATATTTCTATAGGTACTTTTTTCTTTATTTGTAACTTTATGTATTACCTTTATCTTCATTTTATCCTTAACCCTACCCTGTGCCACTTGTTACACCTTACGGGCCAAAGGGCTTAAGTAATCAGCAATGGTTGATGGGTATCTAGACAGTTTTACTGGGTAATATCTGGATTTGCTCTCTTACTAAGTTTATCCTTAAGATTTTATCCTTAGCCACTAGAAGGATTCTGGAGCAATTAGATTATATACTAATGGTACAAATTTATCTTATACTGCTATATTTACCCCAGTCTCTGTATTAACTGATTTGTGTTTATGAAGTTTATTATCTACCTTCAGCTGAAACCATATTTGGTCCGCCCCGGGATGGGCACCTATTTAACATCATTATGCGATGTATGGGTTTCCTGGTTCCCAGTATTAGCTGGGCGGGTCAGTGTTAAGTGGGCGGGGTTACAAGCCGCTCTCCCTTATAAAATACGTGACGTGCAGTGGTAAGACATCACAGCTGAAGACGTCTATGACGAAACGCGTACAGCGTCACTACGCACATCACGTGACTTCCAGGAAG
Source organism: Lithobates clamitans (assembly GCA_037952925.1). Classification (NCBI taxonomy): domain Eukaryota; kingdom Metazoa; phylum Chordata; class Amphibia; order Anura; family Ranidae; genus Lithobates; species Lithobates clamitans. The sequence goes on along the minus strand of JBBGZY010000680.1, from coordinate 4,065,217 downwards.
CTGAGCGAGTGGGTGGAACCAAACCAGAGTGCACGCTGTCCACCTACAGCTCAGTTGCCTATGCTTTATACCGGCAAGTGCAGCCCCTATGGGACTAGGCATTACGCTGTATGAACTGCATTTTTTGTCTGTTCGCTTTTATACATTTTTTTAAATAATCTTTTAATAAACGGAAGTTTTGGTTATACTGCACTATGGGAGCCAATTTCTCTTTTTTATGAGGATTATGAAAATTACATCAATCACAACTTGGATATCCCAAGGCTGCTCGAGGAACTGCAAAGGCTGACATCAGTGGTTACCAGCCAACCTAAGGAGCTACATGCGCATTACCCCTGTAGGGGTAGTAGGATCTGGTGAGTGGGGACCCTTGAGGGGGAGCACGCAAGTCACCTGTCAAGATTCTGTGATCACTAAAGTCACCTGCTACAATTCCTCTAAACACGAACAGTCACCTTCATTGGGATGAATGCACCTATGTGTTCTTTGTATATGGTGCAATAAACTGCATCTTGGTGCAACTTTTAATTTTGGTGCGATTTTTGCATTTTTTCTGTTTTCTGATGCGATTTTTTGCATTTTTTTTTTTTTGCATCTTGGGTTTATATACACCTTGATTTTATGATTGGGACTCTATATGTATACACTTTTTTTACATTTTGGTGCGACTTTGGTGATTCTTTGCACTCTTATTTGGATTTGGTTTTTGGGTTTACTCACATCCTGTATTTTGGGTCTGGACACTATATGCACTGTTATAAGCAGAGGATCACTATACTATCATGATATTCATGTTTGGATGTTTTTTGCACTGATATAAGGAGAGTATTTATTTTTATGTCACACTAATTTGTAAGTTATTACATTTTTGGTGATAACTTCTCCTGTGTAGGATTGGTGCCCACACCTAGAGGGCTTTAGTACTCACCTACTGGGGTAGGTGAGGTGTGATAACTATTACACTATCACCTTTATGGTAACTGTTTTGTTATAATTTATTCCACAATAGCACTGTGTCTTTTAATATTAAGCCACTATAGAGTGATTTGTTAGAGCATTATTTGACATATAGGTAGCGCCATTCGCCCCTTCACGTCTTCTTTCTTTTCTATATTCTAGAGCCCTCCTACGGGGGGCTTTTTGGGGAGGTTGCAACCTTCATACACGTCCTAAGTGCAGACCTTCCAAATTAATTCATTTACTTGAATGTAACACTACCTATGAGCATTGTGGAATCCCTTAAAAAAATATTTTCCTCTAAATGGCAGGATAACGCAATCAAATACCTGGGAACACTCATTCCCAGTGTTCCCAGGAATATAATTATCTTCCAACAGCGCAAAGATTAATTATTATAAAAATGGACATATTGCCCAAAATACTCTACATATTTCAGACTATCCCAATATTTCCCTCAAGAAACATCTTGAACCTCCTACGAAAAGCTATAGGGAGTTTTATCTGGGCAGGTAAACCAGTCAGAATTAGCAGAGAAATACTTACCAGGCTAAAAAATGATGGAGGCCTGGCTCTCCCAGATCTGTCGATATATCTTAGATGGGTATTCGTGGCTAGGATAGTGGACTGGTTGCACAATGCAGAACGTAAACAGTGGGTGAAATTAGAGGAGGAGATTGCGGCCATGAAGGTGAAATCACTGCCATGGATAAGGAGAGAAAACAGGCCCCCTAGGGGGAAGTTGGTTTTTGGTGGCATCAACACTGCAAGCATGGGATGGATTGGTGAGGAGAGGGATAGGGTCTACTTACATCGGCCCAATGACACCCATCTTCAGCAATCCAGAATTTCCACCGGCGTTGGAGGTCACGACCTTCCTAAAGTGGCAGAGAAGGGATGATACTAGGGTGGTACAGACAATAGAGGGGAATAGACTCCTAGACTCCTTCCATGGAGGCTTTAGGTATGGAGCATAAAGGGAAATGGATGCAATACTTGCAACTTCAAAAGTTTATTATCTCTCTTATGAAAGGGGGGATGCTGGATTGATGAATGAAAGCACTAGAAATATTATTCCTACAAGAACAGAAGCCAACACAAACATTATCCAACGTACATAAATGTTTAATCTCAAATAATAAGGAGCAGGAGATAAGTTATATCAAAAAAATGGGAGGAAGAGCTGGGGATCGATATCCCTAGGGCTAAATGGGAAAAAGCATTTACATTAACACATAAGATATCGATCTCTAATAGGCATCAAGAAAGAAATGATAAATTATTAGCCAGATGGTATAAATGCCCGGTAGATATGCATAAAATAAACCCAGAGAATGAAGACATTTGTTGGAGATGTCAGGCGGCAAAAGGCACATTGTCACATATATGGAATTTCTGTCCGGGGGTCCAGACATTCTGGAACAAAATATATAAAATATATTTGGCTGTGACAGGAATAAATATACAGCCAGATATATTAGTATCTATATTGTCAATGATTCCAGGATCAGTGAAAAGTATAAAAAAAAGGTATTTTAAAATATTTTTTAACAACAGCACGAACTACTATAGCTAGAAAGTGGAAAAATAGGACAGCGCCTTCTATAGATGAATTGATGTGTGAGATGAGCGAGATGCGTTCCATTGAAGAGAAGATGATATCGATTGAAAAAAAGGTTTAAAAAAACAAATAATGGCAGCATGGCAAAAATGGGAGGAATTTAGAACATCGTTGTCCTTATTGAGGATGGTATAGGATGCAGGATCAAATAGAGACAACGGAGAGAGGAACAGGGGGGGGGGGGTCGGGGGGGAGTCTATATAGGGGGATTTTTTTTTAAGATGGGGGGTGTATGTAATTGTGTGTGTGAGCATGTAAGGGCGAGGGTTTGTATGAATGTGGTGTGGTTGAAGATAGCAGCATTATGGATTTAATATAAGGGAAAAGTAGGTGGAAAGTAATTAGAGGTCAGGAATTGATTTTATGTGTTTATGAGTAAATAGAATGTAATCCAAATATACTGCTAGATAAAGAATGGATTTAGATAATATATATTTGTAAAAATGATTTGATAAATAAAGATTATAAAAAAAAAAAATTCAGATGATAAAGGATTGGTTTAGGGAGGTAGATAAAATCAGGTTTAAAATAAAAAGTAATAATAAAAATAAAATTTGCTAGTACTTGGAAGAGCTGGTTGGAATTTAGACAAACCCAGGCTTATGTGAGCTATATGGGTAGTAATTAGTTGTTTTCTTTGTTTGTTACATGGAAATATGCACATTATCAAGGAGACATTTTAATGGTGGTAGAGAGTTGAGACTCTCTCCTCCTCATAAATAAATAAAAAGGGTAGGGCAAATGAACTTTTTAAAAATAAAAAGATTTTCCACCCAAGATGAGTTTTCAGGATTTCCACCAAAAATGAGTCTTCCTCCTACTTCTGTCCTGTTGGGCAAATGTACAAATTATCTTGCATGTTTGTGACAATTTCTCTACACTCTATAATTTCCTTTTTGTATTCTACTTGGAGAAAGTCCACCACTCTCACGCTATATTTAATTCTACTGATGACAATAATTGTATTAATGTAATTTGTTGTATTGAGTACCAATGTGCCACACTTCAAGGTGTCTGACTTCTATATGCAATATTCGATGTTTTGTGCTTCAAATTGCCTCTACACCCCAGCTCACAGAATTCTATACGCCACCTTAAAGCGGGGTTCCACCCAAATTTTGAACAATATCTGTATGTATTCTCTTCTTCGCCTAGATCCTGACATACCGTTTAAAAAAATTTAAATCGCCATTATTACCTTTTATTTTTCTATTCTTCTTTGCACTTCCTGGTTCTCCTCCCGTGGGAGTAGGCGTGTTTCTAGCCTCTCCCAGACTCCGCACAGAATCCTGGGAGCTAGTCTCAGGCTTCCCAGGATGCCACTGAGCATGTGCGGGAACGAGCAGTGAATGCTGGGAGCACAGCATTCACCACATCCAGGAAATAAATGCTTGTGGGCTTCAAATGCCCACAATCAAGATGGAAACCGCCTGCAGTGAATAATATAAGTTATTCTTTCCGACGAAATCTGACACAGGCGGACATATTACACACAATATGTGAGTATGTAATGCTGAGAAGAAAAGTTTGTGAATGAACTAAAAAAAAAAAAAACGATAGGTGGACCCCCGCTTTAACCGCAATACAGTCAGTGGTGCTTCTTTATTACATCTCATGCCATACGAGCAGACTTTTCGGCAACAAAAGTCCGAAGGCCATTCCGGCGGACTGTCGTCGGACTTTTGACGGACTTCCGAAGGACTTTAGAACGAACGGACTAGCACACACACGGTCACATAAAAGTCTGACCATCTAGTACGCGGTGACGTACACCAGGTCTGACGAGACTATAAAACGGAAGTTCAATAGCTTGTGCGCCACCCGTTGGGCCCCTCATGCTAATCTCGTGTTTATCTCATGTTAGTAGAAGTTTGGTGAGAGACGATTCGCGCTTGTGAGACTCATATTTTTCAGATCACTTAAGTGTTGTTCAGTTTGTGCTTGTGAGGTTTGTATCTGCTTTTCAGTGCGTCTAGTCAGTTCACATTGATTTATTCAGTGTGTTATTGTCTGCTTGTTGCTGATTTTCACGATGTTTACTACGAACGATGTTTCCTACGAACGTTTAACGAGTTAAACTTGTACAGTAAAGAAAACCACATGGAGCAGCATGCAAGGTAATAATCAGAATATGAACACACGACAAGTACTTACTTTTTTTCAGCACTTTCTAGATTCATCTGTACTGATCCGGCTCCCTGAGTTTGAGGTCGGACCATCGTTTCCTTTAGCTGATCTTTAGAGCGTCATACCCCAAAATGATGATGCAGGGTCTTCACCACTTTCGCCATTATTTTTGCCCTTCTTAAATTAGGCTGGGCGTACGGTCCATGCTTCCCATCGTAATCTTTTTTTTAAAAATTGCTACCATCTCCATCATCTCTTCAGGCCTTATTGGAGGCCTTAAATCTCCTCTTCCCGGATCGGGACGTTCCGGGCTCCGGGCTTTCCTCGTTACTTGAGGAATTAGTACACACCTGCTGTGTCTCCGCCATTGTTGCTCCTACTGCGCACCATAGAGAGAAGGGGCGGAGAATATTCGTTAAAAAAGAACGTCAGGGGCAGGCGACGCAGGCGGAGTTTCACGCATGCGCAGTGTGTATACAAAGCTATCACGCATGTACCGTACATACTTTCTGTGAGTAGAAAAAAGGGGGCGGAGAATATTCGTTAAAAAAGAACGTCAGGGGCGGGCGACACAGGCGGAGTGTGTATAAAGCCATCACGCATGTGTCGTACGTACATTCTGTGCACGGAGGATAGAGGAACTGCAGTTGCGAGCGTCCGAAACGAAGGTAAATTTTATTAACTTTGTAGCAGCCTATACTGCTTAAAGATTGAGGCCTATGTTGGGATAAGTAAGATTATGAGAGTTTAGCCTAACATTAGTGTTTTTGTCTTGTGTATTATCTTTGACAGAAAACATGAATGCTAAGTTTAGGAACTCTGAATTTCTGACTCAATTTATTGAGAAGTACAGGGAGATGAGGAATCTATGGGAGGTCAAACACCCTGCATATTATATTAAAACAATAAGGAAGTCAACGCTGGAGAAACTTGTCACATTTGTGCCGAATTTCATCCCAGAAGCAACCTTTAAGTTTGTGGAAAATAAAATTGGGATCTTGCAAAATATTTATAGGAGGGAGCATAACAAGATCCAGATTTCCCTGAGATCAGGAGCATCAGCAGATGATGTATACAGTGGGGACGGAAAGTATTCAGACCCCCTTACATTTTTCACTCTTTGTTATAGTGCAGCCATTTGCTAAAATCATTTAAGTTCATTTTTTTTCTCATTAATGTACACACAGCACCCCATAAGACCATGTGATATTTCAGTTTTTCTTTTTTAATAAATCTGCAAAAATGCCAACAATTCTGTGTTTTTCTGTCAATACTGGGTGCTGTGTGTACATTAATGAGGAAAAAAAATGAACTTAAATGATTTTAGCAAATGGCTGCAATATAACAAAGAGTGAAAAATTTAAGGGGGTCTGAATACTTTCCGTCCCCACTGTATGTACCCAGGCTGTGGTACTACGATAAACTACGTTTTCTTGATGACCAGACTGAAGCCAGGACATCACTTTCAACCCTTCCCTCCACCCCAGCAGAGGCTGATGAGGACCAAGCTGGGCCTTCCATCCTGGAAGAACCGGATGTGACCATCTGGAGCCATTTTAGACATATTTAGTGACCTAATATTAACGATGTTAACTAGATGTTATAATTGATTACCTATTGAAGCATTTTTTTCCGAAAAATTATGTATACATATCAATTGACAGTAGTGGCCAAAAATGTTTGTCACCAGCTTTAAAAAAATGCTGGTGTCAGATTTATACTCTTTTATATGTATTAACATTGAATTTGCAAGTCATGAGCTGAAAATTGTGTGATTGATGAACCAAAAACTAAAACTATGTCCCTTTTTTTATATACACAGGATGAGGTCAGTCAGGAGGAAGGTGTGGAAAGTGGCAGGCAGGAGGAGGCCGGGCCCAGTGTCATCCAGGAGGAGGCCGGGCCCAGTGTCATCCAGGAGGAGGCCGGGCCCAGTGTCATCCAGGAGGAGGCCGGGCCCAGTGTCATCCAGGAGGAGGCTGGGCCCAGTGTCATCCAGGAGGAGGCCGGGCTCAGTGACATCCAGGAGGAGGCCGGGCCCAGTGTCATCCAGGAGGAGGCCGGGCCCAGTGTCATCCAGGAGGAGGCCGGGCCCAGTGTCATCCAGGAGGAGGCCGGGCCCAGTGTCATCCAGGAGGAGGCCGAGCCCAGTGTCATCCAGGAGGAGGCCGGGCCCAGTGTCATCCAGGAGGAGGCAGGGGTTAGTGTCATCCAGGAGGAGGCTGGCCCCAGTGTCATCCAGGAGGAGGCTGGGCCCAGTGTCATCCAGGAGGAGGCCAGGCCCAGTGTCATCCAGGAGGAGGCAGGGGTTAGTGTAAGCCAGGAGGAGGCCGGGCCCAGTAGGAGCCTCACACAATCTCAGGTTCCTCCCCTCTGCCTTCATACAAAAAGGCCTAGAAAGGAGACGGTGACAGAGGAGGCATCACTGCGCCTCATGAGAGAAGCTACAAATTTCCTCAAGAGCCCCCCCGAAGCTGAAGAGGCCTAAGGCTCCTATATGGCCAGCAGGTTGCTCGAAATGGAGAAGGGCCAACGCCTCCTGTGTGAAAAACTTTTTTCTGATGTCCTTCACAAGGGGCTGAAGGGAGAGTTAACTGTCAACACCCAAATAAATGAGCAAGCCCCTCCTCCTCCTCTTGCCACAAGTCAACCACCAGAGCCACAGCCTACAAGAAGGGCTGCAGGGAAGGGTGCAGGGCAGCGTGGAGGGAAGGCTGGAACAAAGAGAAGAAAGTGATGACCTGGTTTCAGTCTGGTCTGACAGAAGACGCAGGCTGGTGTAGTACCACAGCCTGGGGACATAAATGTCATCTGCTGCTGCTCTTGATCTCTGGGATTCCTGGACCAGATTGTGCTCACTATTATATGGACTCCTCAAAATCCCAATTTTCTTTTTCACACACTTGATGTGTGCTCTGGGGCCAAAAGTCTTCACAAATTCGAAAGGTTTCTCCAGCGTTGACTTCATCTTTATTTTATTAACCATAATAAATGGATATTTTATTTTATGAAAATACTTGCCTATGTGTTTTTATTAACATCGATTTTTTAGAGACAGTGTCAAATTAACAAGGGACAACAACCTCCTTGAGGTTCCAAAATCAAAAAATGATGTTCTTGTGCTAACTTTACACCAAAAAATAAAAAAAGCAAAAAATATACAAAAAAAATGTTCTTTGTGGTAACTTTACACCAAAAATAAAAAGATATATGGAGATAAATAGAAAATAATTGATGACTCCAAAAAACAATTGTGTAAACATTAGTATGAAGATATGGCTTTTAAAAAATACAATATCATTCATGAGATCAAGAGAAATAATCCAGAAATAAGTTTGTGAGAACTCTGTGTGAATATGAACAGCAAAACAACTTCATTCTTTTAACGTTATAAAGAAGACAACTAATGCGCTGCATTCAACGATCTCAGAATTTGCAGCGTGAGGAATGTGCTACCCACAATATGAGCACTAGTTTTACCAGACCGAGCTCTTCCGTTTCGTACATGCTTCTGAGCACGCGTCGTTTTTTGTCTGTCGGACTAGCATGCAGATGAGCGGATTTCTCGATAGGAACTGGGTCCGGCGGAGTTACGACGTAAAGATTTAAGGCATGTTTCAAATCTAAAGTCCGTCAGATTTTCGACTGGAAAAGTCCGCTGAAGGTCCGATGAAGCCCACACACGATCGGATTGTCTGCCAGACTCGGTCCATCGGACCAGTCCGGTCGAAAAGTCTGCTCGTGTGTACGCGGCATCAGTCGCTAAATTTTCCCCCAGATCCAAATGCTAAAATTGCTGTTAATTCAGCTGTGCATTTGCTACGTGCTGTTCATATCTTAGAAAAATATAATTATATGACACTTTAGTTTGAGATACAGCCTCTCCTGGTTGCTTAGGCTGACATATTATTTTTAATGCAGTATATACCGTATATATAAATTGTGACATCGCAAACCCATACACTTCATCATTAAACATCTGCAGCATTTGGATTCTTGGTAATGAGCACATCTCCACAGTTTCCCCCCCCCCCCTCTAATTATGCTTCTTTAGACTATAATTTTAATGTTGGGTAGCAGCATTCAGAATGAGCTGGGAAACACTGCATCAGGAGGTTTAATGTATTGCAGGCTGCAGAGAGAGAGACCTACAAAAGACAAAATTGGAAATGTCTCTACTGATTTATCTGGTATTATGAAGTAGATTCAGGCACATTACACAGAGCGCTTTTGTACGCATGAAACTCAAAGTGCACCTGTGCCTGGAGTATAGACATTTATAACATGTTCTTAGCTAGCAAAAAAATAGCTTACAAACAAGCCCTCATTTATAGCTCCCAACTGTCCCTGATTTGGAACAAAGTCCCTCTGTCCCTCTTTTCCTCTGTGCCTAAACCTTCCTTCCAATTTCTGAATTGTTGCATTTATAAATTTCAAAAGCCAGTATAAAGGAATAGTAGTGGTAAAAAAAAAATACTTGTGTGCTTAATTAATCTTTTTTTTGTATAATTTTCATCACTCATCACTCAAGTCCTCACTCATAGCTCCCAACTGTCCCTGATTTGGAAGAAAGTCCCTCTGTCCCCCCCCCCCCACTTGTCCCTCATTTTTGTCTGATCTGTATAGTTGTATATAAAATGCACTTTTTATCTTGCAAAAAGTGCTAAACCTTTCATCCAAATTCTAAATTGTTGCATTTGTAAATTTCAAAAGCCAGTACAGTGAAACCTTGGATAGCGAGCATTCATTCCAGAAACATGCTTGTAATCCAAAGCACTTGTATATCAAAGCGAACTTCCCCATAAGAAATAATGGAAACTCAAATGATTCATTCCACAACCATTTATTCATTGGTCCTTCAGTTTATAGTCCATATTAAAAGATTATAGCAATGTGACCAGGTTGTATAACCATAAAATGTCCATCCACAAATGGAAGCCTCCACAAGGGGATTAGAAGCAAAATCCATCAGAAGCTACAGAGTATAAAAGAGAAGAGCAGGGCCTCTAATGCCTCGTTTCCATTGAGCGGATCGGTTCGGTACGGTACGCTATTTTGGGTGTTTCCATTATGAAAGCGGCCCATACAACTGAACCGAACCATTCCATTCAGGGTCCTGCTTCAGATGTGGGGCCATAGAAAATGGAACGGTTCGGTTAGGGCGGAGCTACGATACATTCCACTGATTGGCGAACGTGTGACGCCATGCTAGGCATTTTTTCTAAACCCACGTATGGCCCCTGTCGGTCCGACTTGCAGTGGAAACGCTCGCCTGAATAGGCCGGACCATTCTAGGCCTTCCAAACTGTACCGACCCGAACCGATCCGCTCGGTGGAAACGAGGCATAAGTGTAGCAATATGGTTACATTTAATGAAGGTACAACATTTACCAACTCACATGGTTATTGATAAAAAGAGGCACATCTAAGTATGCAGGCATTCGGGGTAAAGCTGTCCACATAGACCATCCTCCACACCACCGACTCTCACCGCTGTCAGTCTGCAATCGTGACCAGGAAGACTACCCTGCAGTAGAGCGATCTGAAAGCGTGGCTTGAACCGCTCGTGGAGTGCAGCGTGGAAGGGATGACGTCAATGGTGGTGAAGAGGATGGTCTATAGACTTAGATGTGCCTGTTTTAATCATCAACCATGAGAGTTTTTAAATGTTGTACCTTCTTTAAATGTAACTGTATTGTTACACTTAGAGGCGCCCCTCTTTTCTTTTATACTCAATTGTGACATGACGCTACTTGTATATCAAGACATTGCTTGTATATCAAGCCAAAGATTATTAAAAAATTTTGCTTGTCTTGCAAAATGCTCACGAACAAAGTTACTCTCAAAGGTTTTACGGTATAAAAGATTAGTAGTGGTAAAAAAAAAAAAAAAACACTTGTGTGCTTAATTAATCTTTTTTTTTTTGTATCATTTTCTTTTAAAGGGGCATGGCACGGGGGTGTGTCTTATGCCTACATACTTTTGCTAATAGGTATCCCTCGTTTCCATCTCAAAAGGTTAAGAGGTATGCTCACTGACTATTTACATCTTCTTACTAATCAGTAAAATAGTTTAGGAAGCCCTCACTGACCTCGGTAGCTGTTGGCATTGTGGAGAAATTAACCTTCAAATTTCATAACAAGAGTACTGATATAACGGCCCCGTCTCATTGTTTTTACAGAAACCTCCTCTACTGTAAGCACGCAGCAGGTTTTTGGGTTGATTGACTCCCTGGTGCTGGCTGCTACAGAGGTCAGTGATGGCTGAAATTGTTTGTAAAGTCACTATGTGACTTTACATGTATCTAATGCAGAAATACAGCCATTAACAAAACTGTATGTGTTTGTTAGAAATGAAAAGGCGAAATACCGTTTCTGACGCCGCAGCTGTGCGGTCACGTGATCCCCCTGTGCTGGTCGACCTCAATCTATAGAGAGAAGCAGGAGGGGCAGAGATTCCCCGGTGACGTCAGCCGGCCAGCAGAGGGGAATCTCTGCCCCTCCTGCTTCTCTCCATAGATTGAGGCCGACCAGCACTGCTCATGTTGTTCAATTCGGCCGCATGCTTCATATAAAGTCCCAACTCCTTTTTTTCGTTTAAACACTAATGTCGTATACACACGGTCAGATTTTCCAATGGGGGATGTTCGATGGGAGCTGTTTGTCGGAAATTCTGACCGTGTGTAGGCTCCATCGGAAATTTTCAGTCGGAATTTCCGACAAACAAAATTTGAGATCTGGATCTCAATTTTTCCCTACAACAAAGTCCATTGTCGGAAATTTAATCGTGTGTACACAATTCTGAACGCACAAAGTTCCACGCATGCTCGGAATCAAGAAGAAGAGCTGCCTTGGCTATTGAATTTCATTTTTCTCAGCTCGTTGTACGTCACCGCGTTCTTGGCAATCGGAATTTCCGACAAGATTTATGTTACCGTGTGTATGCAAGACAAGTTTGAGCCAACATCCGTCGGAAAAAAAAACATGTATTTTGTTGTCGGAATGTGCGATCGTGTGTACGCGGCATTACAGTTTTGTTATTGGCTGCATACAGTATCTGCAATAGATGCATTAATATGTGCTGCATTACGCAGCGGAATAGAGGCTGGAGGGGCCGGGGGGGGGGGGGGGGGGAACGCTCTCATGCGGACTGGGAGGGAGGGGGGAGAGACTGTCAGAGGAGAGACAAGAGCTGCGGATGACGGAGGCATGTAACCTGACCACGGTAATCAGGGCTCAGCAGCCATGATTATCGTGGTCAGCAGACGCAGGGGGACTCAGGAACTGGCAGGATCGACCAGGTTTATTACAAGTTAGGAAGAGAAGAATTGCACAGCACAAGCACTGTGCTGTTATTCATGCCTTAAAGGAACAGGAACTTAGTTTTTTTTAGGGTTACAAACACTTTCATTTAAAGCTCTTTTGCTGCTTAAAATCGTATAAATACTGGCTGGCATGTTCATAGTCTAAGCACAGGTGCTCTTTAAAGTATGGATAATATTTAAAATATTGGGTACTTCCAGGTACTTTACAGGAAAGCATTTGACCTGCATTTCTATATACTGTACACTGCTTAATGCCTGAGCACCAAATTTCAGGCCTAGGCCCCTTTCACACGATCGGACCGTTCAGGTCCGCCTGTCAGTTTTGACGGCGGACCTGAACGGACGCTCCATGTTAGCCTATGGAGCGACGGATGTCAGCGGAGACATGTCCACTGACATCCGACCCCGTTCGATCCGCTAAAAGCAGACGAATGGCCCTACGTCCGGATCCGTCGCTGGCAGAATGGATCGGGTGAGATCTGATGAAAACGGACATGCTGTCCGTTTTCATTTGATCCCTCCATAGGCAGCAGCGGCGCCTGACAAGCCCCTCCCCGCTCAGTGAGCAGAGAGGGACCTGTCATCCGCTGGCTCAATGGAGATCAACGGAGAGATCTCCCGCTGAGCCGGCGGACCGAGGCGGGCTCCGTGGAAGCAGAGTCCGCCTCGTGTGAATGAGGCCTTAGTATTGTCACTGGGTAATGAGGGAAAGGTTATAAGTCCTGTGTAAGCTTTGATATAGACAAACATGAAGCTTATATAGGAATTTCAGCTCAGTGCTCTTAAAGGGAGGAAACACCGGGCTATTAAAAAATTTTGCTCTCAATGTGCAACAGACCTAAATAACAGGATAAATCACAAAGACTGCTAAATAACTCATAGGAGGGCTAAACATCCTCCTCCTCTCTTGGCCAAGACACAAGGAGGGGTAAGCTACCATTTGATTTTTTCTTAGGGTTTATATACATTTAAATAGAAAGGTGGGCCAATCAGGTTTCACAAGGGGGTGCTTGGTCACACTTCTGCCAGTTGGAGAAAACACCTGAACAGGCAAATCACCTGAACCTCAACATTCACCAATAGGGAAGAGAATTTTGTATTAGGCAAATGGACTGGACAGGAAGGAGAAGTGCATCAGAGGAATTCTGAGCATTAGGAAATGAAGGGAAATCTCCCCAACATGACACAGACTAGAAAAATAAGCTGCCTTTTTTTTATATTGTGACTAATTACATTTTTATTATTAACCACTTCAATACCGGGCCATAGTCCTATGACGTCCGCAGATGGGATCTCCCATCCTGGGTGGGTGTCATATGACCTCCTCGGCTTCTTCCCGCGCTATATTTTGAAATATCTTTAATTAAAATAATATCTGATGATCCTGTAATGGCAACTTCTTCTTATAGGATGACAATGTTCTCTCACTATCTCCCAGTTGTGCTCCTGCATTGTTACTCTGTCATACAGGCACAGTCCAATGTTGCCATCATCGGGAATCCTACCCTGAGAAATGCCATCTTTGAAAGGGAAGTAGAGAGAAAGTGGCTTGAATGAGATTGCAGGAAATCAAACTGAATGCAAAATGATGGCATCTATATTATTATTATTATTATTATTTCAGGTACTTATATAGCGCCATCAATTTACGCAGCGCTTTTATATCAGACACAAAGATAAAAGCTGGACTATAGCTTTTCCTGGGAGCACCATACCATCAAGAGACTAGTACCATACCTACACAGAAGTTAGGGACTTTATATGTGATTCCAGGAAAACATAGAGAAGCCCTATGTACATAGAAAAAAAAAATTGGTACAAAAATCTAATTTTATTTTACATACAAATCATGTGAAAGATATCCATAAAATATGCACCATGGTTTAAAAGGAAAGTACAATATTTACAAAAAGACTATTCATAAGAATTGCTGCCCATCTCCATGCTTCTTCCCGACTGGTTCATACAAAGAATCCTTTTTTTTTTTGGTGTACATGGCAGTTCTTAATGTTTTCCTGGAAGCACATTTAAAATCTCTAATTTCTGTACAGGTATGGTCCTAGCTGCAGGATGTCAGCAGCACCGACATAGGATGAGAAAATTGTGAAAAAAAATGTTGCATTGTTGCATTGTTTATCATATGCAACAATTCAGCTTACATCCACTTTAATAAATACATAACTGTGCTAAATTTTTGTAATTTTATTTGCTATTTAATTTCCCAACCTTCTGCTTTAATTCCTGATTTAATATGTCGTTTGTCATACATTTCAGCTGCAAGGATTTTAGATTAATCTTTCTCACTTGAAGGAAACTTTCACAAACAAGCACGCTTCATAATAAATTGTTTAGCAAAAATTCAACGATTTTCCTACCAGCCATGACTCACAATAATCCCATCACTTGCCAGGGCTTTATCTGACCCCAGCAGAAGTTTGGCATCGAGCAACGCTGCTAAAACCAAGCTAGGTTCATTACATAAATCATCATTCCATGCTAATGTGCGCTTGTAAATTATTAGTTTACAGATCTGATTTTAATGCCAGATATAAACTGATTGTTCATATTCTTTGCATTTCAAATTATTTTAAATTTAAATAACTTTTTTTTTATAATTGACAATTTTTATTAAGTTTCCAAGTATACCATACAATTGTTGAAAATAACATTGTATGTACGAAAAAAAAAAAACAACACAAAGAAAAAGGAGGCAATATAAGCGTAGCATTCACAGCAAATTTCTCTAGAAAAAGGACAAGCGGACCTTAGAAATCTAGACTGACATATGAAAATTGTTTTGTCCAATCTTCTCAAGGAGGGAATAAGAGAAGAGAGAGAGAGAGAAGAAAAGAAAGAAAAGGGAAGTGAAAGAGGTATATAAAAAAGAACCCATATATTAGGGCTCACCTCTCCAGGGCTCCAGGTGAGTACAATGTTCAAGGCGGGGAAGGTCTTATGGAATCTCGGGGGGTTCCATTTGCTTGTGCCACGGCTCCCGTATTGCTGTGTGTCTGTCTACTCTATCTGTAAGTCTGGCTGTCATGGATTCCATAATCTCTACGTCTTTAATTCTGGTATACAAATCAGATTAAGTCATGCCTGTGATTGTTGGTCTTGCAACGTTTCATGGGACTTGTAGTATGCACAATATATATATATATATATATATATATATATATATATATATATATATATATATGTATGTGTATATATATATATATATATATATATATGTATGTGTATATATATATATATATATATATATATATACACACTATATTGTCAAAAGTATTGGGACGCCTGCCTTTACACGCACATGAACTTTAATGGCATCCCAGTCTTAGGCCGTAGGGTTCAATATTGAGTTGGCCCACCCTTTGCAGCTATTTTTATTTAGCTATTTTAGCCTCTTCTGGGAAGGCTGTCCACAAGGTTTAGGAGTGTGTCTATGGGAATGTTTGACCATTCTTCCTAGAAGTGCATTTGTGAGGTCAGGTACTGATGTGAACGAGAAGGCCTGGCTCGCAGGCTGCACTCTAATTCATCCCAAAGGTGTTCTGTCGGGTTGAGGTCAGGACTCTGTGGAGGCCAGTCAAGTTCCTCCATCCCAAACTCGCTCATCCATGTCTTTATGGACCTTGCTTTGTGCACTGGTGTCATGTTGGAACAGGAAGGGGCCATCCCCAAACTGTTCCCACAAAGTTGGGAGAATGAAATTGTCCAAAATGTCTTGGTATGCTGACGTCTTAAGAGTTCCCCTTCAAGTGACCAAGCCCAACCCCTGAAAAACAACCCTCACATCATAACACCACCCCCTCCAAGAACTGGGCTGAGGGCCTGGGGCATATTGCTAAAGGGCTAATTGCTGGAGGCATCATTCTGAAGTCCTAGTCTGGAGATGGATCTTTTGTCTCCCTCACTGAGAACCTACCTGTGGATGCTGGGTAACAGACAGCTCGTGGTACATTGTGAGTACAGACCTTGCTTTGGACTCTTGGGTGTGCAAGAGCTAGAAGAGATATAAGTGCCAGAAGATGCTATATGGACTGGGATTGCTCTTATAGAGTTCTAGATATACTGGCCATCCCTTGTTACCTCCAAGATCAAATTTGTGAGAAACTGTCCTCCTGTTATATTTTTTTTTTACAGTATATTGTTTGATGAATCCTGATCTCTGAACCCATCTCCTGTTTCAAGTTACTCAGCAATAATTTATAAAAAAAAAGTCATCCCCTAGACTGAGCCTGAATGGTCAGTGTGTGTAGAGCTGTGCTTGTGACTGGCAGCCTCTGTACTACTTAAGCAGAACCTCTCTATTTTCAGCAGCCTTTCTGTTGGGGGAGGGGGGAGTGCTACATACACATTAACACTTTATACACCTTCTTGCCTGGCCTATAACAGATTGACGGCTAGGTGGGCCTTTTCGTCCTTTTGAGTGGACGTATAAGACATCCTCTGGGAGGGTGTTGCTCGTGCAGCCTTGGGGCTGCGCAGCAGCTTGATCTGTCAACAGCTGCCCGCTGCCCAGTATCATGGGATCGCTGTGGCCAATCACAGCAGATCATATGACAATTGTAAACAACGGATGGCTTCTTTTCATGCCATCAATTGTATACAATTGTGTTGCTAGCTGTGATTGGTCACAGTGATCACAAGGGCACAGACAGGGCCAATCACAGCACATCTGTACAATGTGATTAGCTTTGGCCAATCACAACTAATCACAACAAAAGACAGAATATGAATCTGTTTCAGTCAGTAAAATGGTTGCTTATACGAAATTCATTGGTATAAGCAATCATAATGTGTAAAAAAAAAATCCTGTGCATCTCCCCAGAGTGGTACAGTGTTAATATGGTAACACTGTATTGCTCTGGTCGAAGTGTGTTAAAAAAATGTTGTTAAAAAATGTAATAAAAAAAGACATTATTTAATTAAAAAAATTATTATTGCATTTTTTTCCCTAATCACCGCCACACCAGAAATATGATGACGCTGTACTGCACTAGCGACAGTATGTAAAAAAAACGAATTAGTGTAAAAAACAATCTTTTCATTTTTTTTCATTTTCCAAAAATTGTGTTGAAAAAAATTACAACCTTCGAAAAACTCGTAAAAAATACCTTAGACTGTCTACTTTCAAAAACGGGGTCATTTGGGGGATATTTGCACTGTCCTGGTGTTTTTGGGCCTCAAGAAATGAGATAGGCCGTCAGTACATCAGGATTGATTGATTTTCATACATATATATATATATATATATATATATATATATATATATATATATATATATATATATATATATATATATATATCATAGTTTGTTGACTCTCTAACTTTCCTACAAACTAAATAATATACACTGATTTGTGTTATTTTCACCAAGGAAATGTAGCAGAATACATTTTTGCCTAAATTTATGAAGAAAAATTATTTATTTGCAAAGTTTTATTTCAGAAACAAAGAAAAGCATTTTTTTTTTACTTTTTTTGTTTATTTATCAAAAATAAATGATACATTTTTTTTTTTATGGATACAGTGTTGTATGACAGCACAGTTGTCATTCAAAGTGTTACGGCACTAAAAGCTGAAACTTGGCCTGGGCAGGAAGAGGGATAAAATGCCTGGTTTTGAAGTGGTTAAGGCAGGGCCGTCCCCTCCCCCACACTATATTTTTAGCATCTATTAACCACTTGCTGCCCGCCCGCCAACATTTAACGGCGGGACGGTGCAGCTGTTGTTCTGGGCCGCCGTCACATGACGGCGCAGCCTTCCAGGCAGCCCAGGGTCCAGGTCCCGGTGCGCGTTCCCGGCGGCCGCGATGTCCGCCGGGCACCTGCGATTGGCCAGTAACCGAGCAGGACCGTGGATCTGTGTGTGTAAACACACAGATCCACGTCCTCTCAGATGGGAGGAGACCGATGGTGTGTTCCTTGTACAGAGGAACACTGATTGGTCTCCTCCCCTTGTGAATCCCCTCCCCCCACAGTTAGAATCACTCCCTAGCAACACATTAACCCCTACAGCGCCCCCTCCTGGTTAACCCCTTCGATGCCAGTCACATTTACACAGTAATCAATGCATTTTTATAGCACGGATCGCTGTATAAATGTGAATGGTCCCAAAAATGTGTCAAAATTGTCCAATGTGTCCGCGGCAATATCGCAGTCACGAAAAAAAATCGCAGATCGCCACCATTACTAGTAAAAATAAAAATAATAAGAAAAATGCTATAAATCTATCCCCTTATTTTGTAGACGCTATAACTTTTGCGCAAACCAATAAATATACGCTTATTGCGATATTTTTTACCAAAAATATGTAGAAGAACACGTATCGGCCTAAACTGAGGAAAAAAATTGTTTAAAAAAAAAAAAATTTGGATACTTATTATAGCAAAAAGTAAAAAATATTGTGTTTTTTTCAAACTTGTCACTCTTGTTTTGTTTATAGCACAAGAAATACAAACACAGGTGTGAAATAGCACCAAAAGAAAGCTCTATTAGTGGGGAAAAAATGATAAAAATTTCATTTGGGTACAGTGTAGTATGTCCGCGCAATTGTTATTCAAAGTGCGACAGCGCTGAAAGCTGAAAATTGGCCTGGGCAGGAAGGGGGGTGAAAATGCCCTGTATGGAAGTAGTTAAAGTTCCTCCCTATCTTTTTCTCCTTGTTACAACTGTGCAGTTTGCCATTTGTCTAGAGTTGCCTTTTAAAACAGATAACTTTGGTAATGACTGCACTTCCATGGCTTTTACCACCTTTGCTACGCTTAACTTGACTCCACAGATGCTATATAACAGCATCCTTGTCTTCTCGTGTGCTGTGGAAAATGTACGCTAATGGAAAGGCAATTTTCCTGTCTGGCAAGCTTGGCCATTTTGCTTGCTTTAAAATGATTTCCAATTAACTTAATCTTGTAAAAGAAAAAGCTCATTAGAATTTTGTGTTCCTAAATACCCTGGCAGTGTGAAATTGGAAGGGGTAGGGGGAGAGTCTATCTTGTTCTGGCACTTTCCCCCTGCAGAGTGCAGCAGCCAGCCTGTTGTAATGTGCCTTTTTATTGCACATCTATCCCAGGATTAAGTGTTTCTGTATCCCAATGTGTGTAAATGGAGAAAAGCTCGGAGTTTGTTTTGTCTCATTTAAATGATTCTGGTAAATCTGCACTCTGTTTTATTTGAATCTAAATAGAACAAGGACAGAAAATTGATGATGTTAAAGGTTAACCAGTTGTGGACCGCCCACTGCGGCAGGGGGGGGGCGCTCTGAGCCAGATCACGTACCTGTCCATGATCTGACACTTCCGGGCCTGGGGCACGCGCACGCCCCTGGCGACTTGCTCCCGCTGTGATTGGACACAGCGGGAGCCAATCAGTGGGCCTGGCGGATGCAATGTCCGCCAGGACTGGCCGATCATTCAGGGGAAAGGCAGACCGCTGTTCTGTGAGAGGGAACAGGGGTTTGGGAGCCTGGTCCCCAGCCAAGGCTCTCCAAGGACAAGGAAAGGACTATCTCGGTACAATATAGTAAGGATACAATGGAATATATAGGCAATCATAAAAATTTAAGAGAAATTTATTGGTACATAATACAAGACAGTAGAGTTAAGACAAAAGTGACCTGGTCATACACAGTATTTTGACAAGTTTCGCGGGACAAACTGCTTCATCAGTGCACTACTTCAACTTCAATATCATCCATTCACTCAGTCACCACATCACCGGGCCTTTCCCTCACTTGTTACCTAATAGTTTTGGCATATTTACCTTATGTACTCCATTCCACTCAGACTCCAGCCCCTTGATTTGTCAATTTCCCCCAGTCGCCGTGGGAGACTCTACTGGTGACGCCCTGTTCTGTGTGCACCGGGACTTGGGTAAGCAGCCTTACATTTCCCTTGTTTTTTTCCCCTCCCTTACACATATGTACTGTTGAATTGTACAATTTATATATTTCTCTATATGTCTTTGATTACATTGTCATTGATCTTGTGTCTATTTACAGATGTACTTCCTGATGAAGCAGTTTGTCCCGCGAAACTAGTCGAAATACTGTGTATGACCAAGTCACTTTTGTCCTAACTCTACTGTCTTGTATTGCTGTATGTACTAATAAATTTCTCTTAAATTTTTATCTATATATTCCATTATATCCTTACTGTATTGTACCGAGAGAGTCCACTTTCTCCTTTCCTTGTCCTTGGTGAGCCTTGGCTGGGGACCAGGCTCCCAAACCCCTACTTCATTAAGTCTTGGATGATGGTACAACCGCTGTTCTAAATTTTATACTCACTGACATTATTTTTAGAGACCACCAAATTTTTTGGTTCTGTGAGAGGGGGATGTGCTGATCCTGTGATTCTGCTAAAGAACATGGATCTTTACATTCCCCCAGTCAAAGCAAACAAACTCCCCCCCCCCCCAGGTCTGCATTCACTGCTCCCCGGTCCCCCCGCACTTACCCCTCCATGGCACGGTCCCTCCGTGGCCACCTTCCGTCTTGATTGGCTGGGAGGAGAAGCCAGAAGACAATAGCGAATATTGATTCGCTATTGTCACAAGTGGGTGTGTTCACTGTGCCTCGACCTCAACCTTTTTCAAGCCAGTTAGAGACTCAGGCTCTAATCAGGTGCTTGGGGAACAAAAAACTCATAAAACGTTGGGCGCTCTGCATGCATTCACGCATGCAAACTAGGGGGGGGGTGGCGCCCCTGCGCCCTTAATGGACCGGCCGCTCTTGTCCCCCACAGTTAGTAATCATTTCTAGGGAACACATTTAACCCTTTGATCGCCCCTGATGTTAACCTCTTCCCTGCCAGTGTCATTAGTACAGTGACAGTGCATATTTTTTAGCACTGATTACTGTATTAGTGTCACTGGTCCCCAAAAAAAGTGTCAAAAGTGTCTGTTAGGTGTCTGATTTGTCTGCTGCAAAATCGAGGTCCCGCTATAAGTCGCTGATTACTGCCATTACTAGTAAAAAATTAAATAAAAAATATACCATAGTTTTGTCGCCCATATAACTTTTGCGCAAATCAATCAATATACGCTTCTTGAGATTTTTTTTTACCAAAAATATGTAGCAGAATACACATTTGCCTACCAACTAGATTTCTTAACTGTGAAATATGATTAACGCCAAACATTAAGCATTTTCCCGATTTCCCCTTCATCAAAAGCATCATTTTAATAGGTACAGCAATATAATCTGCTCTCATTGTCAGTAACTGGGGGAAGCTACTCAGCCAGGCAGATTAACACATTTTTGAAGTAAACACCATGGGAGAGATACAGTTTACAAATCTAATAAAAATAATTTTTTTCATTTTTTTTTCATTAGGCGCTGAAAGCACTCTCCACATATCTGTAATAATAGCCTGTACAGCCAGAAATATGTTTTTATCGAGACTGCAAATAATTGAATTATTGTTTGAAGATGGAGTTGTTGTATGTGGCATTCAAGTTAAAACATCCAGATGCAAAGCCGCTAAATTGCTTTGTACAGCTTTCAATTCTTCCTGAGCAAAATGACACACCATAAAAAAAAAAAAGAAAGAAAAAGGTAAAGTACAAAACACAAAAGGCAGTATGTAGACTGAGCGAAAAAAGTACAAAAATGTAACCTTTTCCACCCCCCCGTCCCCCGTCGTTATACAGCCTTACTTTGAAGAGGAATATCGTTGTTATGGCAGCAGCTAGCTGCCATAACCCCGGTATCCTCTTCTTCAGAGGGCGGTCCACTTTCAGATAAAAGTGGTCTCTGCAGCAGATTCCCGTGGGATCACTTTTATCGCCAGCAGGAGAGGCCCCCCCCTCCCGCCAAGCTTCGGTGCCCTCCGCCACTTACCGGAGCCATCAGCAGCGACGGAGGCGATTGGATCCTTTCCCTAGTCTGACATGGAGACGAGTGAGGGGAAGATGGCCCCCCCGTCTCCATATCATTGCAGGGTGGAAGCGACGTCAAAACATTACTTCCGCCCATAGCTCTTAAAAGGACATTTTTTTAAAGTTTTTTTTTTAAATGACAATTTTTTTTTTTTTTAATTGCATTTTAGTGTAAATATGAGATCTGAGGTCTTTTTGAACCCAGATCTCATATTTAAGAGGACCTGCCATGTTTTTTTTTCTATTGCAAGGGATGTTTACATTCCTTGTTATAGGAATAAAAGTGACACAGTTTTTTTTTTAAAAAACAGTGTCAAAATAAAAAATAAAAGAAATAAAATTAAATAAATAAGGAAAAATAATGTTTTAAAACGTGCCCGACGAACTTGCGTGCAGAAGCGAACGCATACGTGAGTAGCGCCCGCATATGAAAACGTGTTCAAATCACACATATGAGGTATCGCCGCGATCGGTAAAGCGAGAGCAATGATTCTAGCCCTAGACCTCCTCTGTAACTCAAAACATGCAACCTGTAGAATTTTTTCAACGTTGCCTATGGAGATTTTTAAGGGTAAATGTTTGTCGCCATTCCACGAGTGGGCGCAATTTTGAGGCTTGACATGTTGGGTATCAATTTACTCGGCATAACATTATCTTTCACAATATAAAAGAAAAATTGGCTTACTTTACTGCTTTCTTATTTTTTAATTCAAAAAAGTGTTTTTTTTTTTCAAAAAAGTGCGCTTGTAAGACCGCTGCGCAAATACGTTGTGACAGAAAGTATTGCAACGACCGCCATTTTATTCTCTAGGGTGTTAGAAAAAAAAAAGTATAATTTTTTTTGGGTTCTAAGTAATTTTCTAGCAAAAATAACAGTTTTTAACTTGTAAAATCTCAGAAAGTGGCTCGGTCCTTAAGTGAATAATGTACTTTTGAAACTGCCAAATCTCACAGCTCTGTTAAAGGACATCTACACACATTTTTAAACATTTCCATATGGACGTCCTCCCAGAATCTTGCTCCCACGCTCCACATGGGGCGCGCACCCGGCAATATCCGTGACCGCCGGGTCCTCTGGACATCACCGATCATGTTAAATGGCCTCTGACAGCGGCCGTTTACCACGTGATCGCTCCGTCAAATGACAGAGCGATCACTTGTAAACAAACCAGCGTCACGTCCGGTTCATCTTCCCCTTCCCATAGCTATTGGTACAGTGCAAGGGGAGAGATCAGGTGCAGCAGCGCTGTGGGCTGTGTAGTGCCCACAGCGCTTATCTGTTCTCATTCCAGCACTTATCCATCCCATGCCATCCATACTCATCCATGCTCAGAAATACTCATCCATCCATCCCATCCTTACTCATCCATGCTTAGAAATACTTATTCATCCCATCCATACTCATCCGTGCTCAGAAATACTCATCCATCCATCCCATCCCATCCATGGTCAGAAATACTCATCCATGCTCAGAAATACTCATCCATCCATCCCATCCCATCCATGGTCAGAAATACTCATCCATGCTCAGAAATACTCACCCATCCATCCCATCCATACTCATCCATGCTCAGAAATACTCATGCATCCATCCCATCCATACTCATCCATGCTCAGAAATATTCATCCATCCATCTATACTCAGCTATACTCATCCATCCATCCATACTCAGCAATACTCATCCATCCATACTCAGCAATACTCATCTATCCATCCTCAGCAATACTCATCCATCCATCCCTACTCAGCAATACTCATCCATCCATACTCAGCAATACTCATCCATCCATCCCTACTCAGCAATACTCATCCATCCGTCCCTACTCAGCAATACTTATCCATCCATCCATGCTCAGCCACCTATACTCAGCCATACTCGGCAATAATCATTCATCCATCCTCAGCATTACTCATCGTATCCATCCTCAGCAATACTTATCCATCCATACTCAGCAATACTCATCCATCCATACTCAGCAATACTCATCCATCCATCCATACTCAACAATACTCATCCATCTATACTCAGCAATACTCAACCATCCATCCATGCTCAGCCATTCATACTCAGCAATACTCATCCATCCATCCATACTCAGCAATACTCATCCATCCATCTATTCATCCATCCATACTCAGCAATACTCAGCCATCCATGCTCAGCAATACTCATCCATCCATCCATACTCAGTAATACTCATCTATCCATCCATACTAGCAATACTCATCCATCCATACATGCTCAGCCATCTATACTCAGCAATACTCATCAATGCTCAGACATACTCATCCATCGATCCATGCATCCATCCATACTCAGCAATACTCATACATCCATCCATGCTCAGCAATACTCATCCATCCATCCATGCTCAGCAATGCTCATCCATCCATCCATGCTCAGCCACCTATACTCAGCCATACTCAGCAATACTCATCCATCCATCCAAACTTAGCCATACCCACCCAGCCATACCCAGCCATCCCATCCATACACAGCCATACTCAACCATACCCAGCCATCCCATCCATACACAGCCATACTCAACCATACCCAGCCATCCCATCCACACTCAGCCATACCCACCCAGCCATACACCAGCCATACCCACTTAGCCATCCCAGCCATACTCAGCCATACATAGCCATCCACATTCATGGCTCAACCATGCTTAGCCATCCCCATCTACGGCTTATCCATGCCACATCAGTTTGCATCCATGCTACTATAGTGCCACTACAGTGCCTCAAAGTGTAATAGGTAGTCAAATTAGATTTGAAATGTATGCCCCTAGAACGCCTGATGGTGCTCCCTGCATGTTGGGCCTCTGTATGTGGCTAGGCTGTGTAAAAGTCCCAGACATGTGGTTTCGCCATACTCAGGAGGAGTAGCAGACAATGTTTTGGGGTGTAATTTTTGGTATGTACATGCTTTGTGTTAGAAATATTGTATAAATTAACAACTTTTTGTAAAAAAAAAGTGTTTTAATTTTCTTTCCACATTTTCCAAAAACTTGTAAAAAAAAATGAGATGTTCAAAAGACTTTATATGCCTCATAGATTATACGTTGGGGTGTTTTCTTTCCAAAATGGGGTCATTTGTGGGCATTTCCATTGTCCTGGTGTTCCAGGGCCTTCAAAAGTGTAAGAGGTAGTCAAGAAATTAGATGTAGTTTATGCTCCTAGAACGCCTGAAGGTGCTCCCTGCATGTTGGGCCTCTGTATGTGGCCATACTGCGTAAAAGTCTCACATATTAGGTATCGCCATACTCAGGAGGAGTAGTAGAATGTATTTGGGGTATGCATATGCTGTGTGTGAAAAATAACCTGACAATATGACACTTTTGTGAAAAAAAAAAAGAAAAAAAAATCTTGATTTTGCAAAGAATTGTGGGAAAAAATTACAACTTCAAAAAACTCACCATGCCTCTTTCTAAATACCCTGGAATTCCAAAAAGGGGTCATTTGGGAGGTATTTGTACTGTCCTGGCTTGTTAGGGTCTCAAGAAATGAGCTAGGCCGTAAGTACTTCAGGTGTGATCAATTTTCAGTGATTGGCACCATTGCTTGTGGACTCTATAACTTTCACACAGACCAAATAATATACACTGATTTGGATTATTTTTACCAGATATGTAGCAGTATAAAATTTGGACAAAATTTATGATGAAAAATTATTAATTTGCAAAATTTTATAACAGAAATAAAGAAAAACTTTTTTTTTTTACATAATTTTCGGTCTTTTTTCATTTATAGCGCAAAAAATAAAAAACCCAGTGGTGATTAAATGCCACCAAAAGAAAGCTCTATTTGTGTGAAAAAAAGGACAAACATTTCATATAGGTACAGTGTTACATGACTGAGTAATTGTCATTCAAAGTGTGAGAGCATTGAAAGCTGAAAAATGGTCTGGTTAAGAAGGGGGTTTAAGTGCCCAGTTGTCAAGTGGTTAATTAAAGCTGTATATTGTTGTTATTGTCCATGAAAAGGTAGTTAAGCACAATAGGTTTTAAATGAGTAAACACATTTCTTCTAACAACCACATAAAGGTGAGGTCGTAGCCTTCTTTCTTTTACTAACAGGCTCCCAAATAACTGGTTGACCTGAGCTCTGCATTATTAACCAGTGTGCGGCTTTACCTTCAATACACCAGCAGGGTCATTACAACTGAAAGGTGAAACAGCAAAAAATAGTGAACGTCTAATGAAAAACTTAGGAGAATAGACAGCGGAGGACAATTTTAAATTAAACCTCTCAATTATTAATCCGACTCTGCCAGGATGTACCGGCTGGCCACGGCATTTACAGAAGCTGCACTGGAGTTCATTTGCAATAGAGACGCAGCAGAGATGAACTTTAACAGCAGACGAGGAGCCGGCGGTGTTTCCTGAGACACAGCCTAATATACGTGAATTGTGTGCAGGAAATCCTTCTATGGCATTTACAGGTGTATGACTATAATACTTCTTAGCGCTGCATTTTTTTTCCCATTTACCAGTTATTGTTTGTCACAATGTATGCAGCTGCTGGCTCACATATATTTTATTTTTGCTATTAGAGCGCAGTGTTTTCATATTCTCTTGTACAGGTGTATGATTGCATTATGTGTGGATGGGTTTGTTTTGTTTTTGTATTGTTACAATTATTTTAGTACCTTTTATTATTATTTTTCCCCACTTCATTCTATTACTGTGTTAATGACAGTGCTGTTGGCACTATATAAATCCTGTATAATAATAATATACACATTTGGTGGCAGGTCCACTTTATCCGATTGCCGACCAGCCGCCGTCATTATACTGCGGCAGGTCGGCTCTCCTGCACAAACCACCATAGGTGTGCGTCGGTGTTTGCACAGGAGATAGCGTTTCCGCCGGCGACCCGCGATCGCAGTGTACAGAGGCAGAATGGGGAACTGCCTATGTAAACAAGGCGATTCCCCGTTCTGACATGTCAGAGATATTCTGTTCCCAGTGATCGGGAACAGTGATCTCTGTCGTGTCCCTGGTAGCCCATCCCCCCTACAGTTAGAACACACCCAGGGAACACACTTAACCCCTTGATCGCCCCCCTAGTGTTAACCCCTTCCCTGCCAGTGTCATTTTTACATTGGTCAGGGCATTTTTATAGCACTGATTAATGTAATAATGTCACTGGTCCCCAAAAAAGTGTCATCTGTTGTCAGATTTGTCCGCCGCAATGTCACAGTCCTGATAAAAATCACAGATCGCCGCCATTACCAGTAAAAACAATAACAAGTAAATAAAAAGTCCCTAAAACTATCCCCTATATTGTAGACGCAATAACTTTTGCACAAACTAATCAATATGCGCCTATTGCGATTTTTTTTTTAACCAGAAATATGTAAAAGAATAAATATCGGCCTAAACTGATGAATAACTTTTTTTTTATATATATTTTTTGGGATATGTATTATAGCAGAAAATTATTGGTCATTTTTTGTTTATAGCACAAAAAATAAAAACCGCAGAGGTGATCAAATACCACCAATAGAAAGCTCTATTTGTGGGAAAAAAGGATGTCAGTTTCATTGGGTACAGTGTCGCACGACCGCGCAATTGTCAGTTAAAGCGACGCAGTGCCCTATCGCAAAAAATGGCCTGGTCATTAAGGGGGCAAATCCTTCTGGGGCTGAAGTGGTTAAGGGCCTGTGTTGATGGGCTTGAATAGGTGAATGCAGTGTGCTTTTGATATCAGTTTAAGATGCTTCTGAGACCATTCAGATTTGATTGGCAGGTGTATTTAACTTGCAGATGACACCCCTTGACTTGCTTCAAGCTGTTGTTATTAGCTGAGTATTGAAATCATACTTTAGAAGCTTTCTGGATACAGCAAATGGCTTTACTTTTATGGAGAAATATATTACATGCCTTTTATCTTTATGTAGACAGACAGGAAGAGAACACAAACAAGTGCATTGAGCATAGATAGACAATACATCCTGTTATATCATAGAATATAAGAATAAGAACTATACAGTATAATACCACAGTGCCACCTGCTGCATAGATAGGTATAATGCATACAGTATTTCAGTTTATTAACAACTTTACATTACATGTTGTTGTTCTTCCAACAGTTTTTGCATTCCTGTAGAATTGTAGGGGGAGGGAGGCAAACCTGTACTTTGCCCCTTTCAGGTAAAAGCTACAATTTTTTTTTATTACCCCTTCTCCAGCAGCATATAACCCCCCCCCCCCCACCACCACCACCACCACCACCACCACCACCACCACCACCACTGCTCTCTTCAGCTCCAGGAACTGTAGGGAATACCCAGTCAGGTATGGAGGAGCATGCGACTCAGTCTCTATATGACTGCACTAGGCCAATGAGAGTTGTCCCATGGGGAGTCTATAGCTCTGTGTAAGCTATGACTCTGGTGACTTGTTGCTTAGACAGAGCTTTTCCTTACCTCAGGAAGGTAGATATACTGTACGCATCACTGGAGGTCAACATAGGCATAGGCAAAATGAAAGATCACTTTAAGGACAGTATCTGGGACCTACCTCCACTACATT
The DNA here is from genome assembly GCA_037952925.1 of Lithobates clamitans. NCBI lineage: Eukaryota > Metazoa > Chordata > Amphibia > Anura > Ranidae > Lithobates > Lithobates clamitans. The sequence continues at coordinate 4,036,758 of JBBGZY010000680.1, read as the reverse complement.
AGGCAGAGAGATAAAGGATGCAGAGTCCTCAGTCTCCTTCTCCACTGCCTCCTTGGCGCCACTCTGACAATAAACCCAGAAGTACTCAAACTGGTTTATTGATTCAGCCACAAAAGATCAATGAACATGTGACACATTTACACCGATCTCCTTGCCTCTCATCCTGAAAACAAATGCAAGCAATGAGACTGTGAACAGCATGTGGTGATGTTCCTATCCCAGAGATGAACTCGGAGGGGGCAAATTTGGGAGGTGAAGAGGAAATTCACTCCCCCTAATGTTTGTTTTTTGCCCTCTTACCCAAATTTTGGGTTTACTTCAATACACATACTCACCTGACCAGTGAAATCAGCATTGTCCTGCTGTGATCTGCGGTTCAGGTGACATAACCTGAGTCCCCAGCTGCCATATAGGTCCTCCTCGCTGATGAGAGGGGGCTTTGTGTCTCGGGTCCTAAAGCCTAATGGGAGATATGACATGGTAAACCAGGAGGCTACAGGACCGAGGACAGGTCATACTGACTGAGGATCCTAACATACTGAGGATGGCAGTGGGGGAAGGGCCAGAAGAAAAAAAAATAAGGTAAACTATCAGGAAAAAAATAGCAAAACCCACTGTTTCAAATTGCAGGGGGTGAGGGTTGGAGTGGAACAAACTCCCTCTTAGAAGTGAAGGTCCACTTTAAGCTGCCAAGATGACCTCTACGGAACTGAGAATGAAAGTGTGGCATGCCTGGTGTATCTACCAAGAAGTGTCAAACTGGTCTCAAATGCAAACAAGTGCAAATACAAAACACAACCCAAAGCACGTCAAAACAGATCCCAAGGGCATGTGTGTGAGCTTATATTTGTGTAAGAACAGTTTTTCTTCACAAACATGTCAATGCGGTTGGAAGAGCACCTTGAAGCAGGTGGACACAGCTCAGAAGGAGATCAACCACTCTTCAGAAGGAGGTCAACTGCTGGTCAAAAGGAGGTCAACTGCTCTTTGGAAGGAAGTCAACTGCTGGTCAGAAGCAGGTCAACTGCTCTTTGGAAGGAGGTCAAATGCTAGCAAAAGGAGGTCATCTGCAAGTCAGAAGGAGGTCAACTGCTGGTCAGAAGGAGGTCAACTGCTACTGCCAAAAATCTCAAATGGAACAAATGGCTTCTTAAACTGATGCAAAGTAAATGCACCTGAAAGCAATTGCATATGGCCATGTACACTACCCTTTAGATTTCTGTTGAGAGATTGAGAGGGGTCTCAAATTTTGAAATTCACAACATATTTGGGACATTTAACATTATCATTATGACTTCAATGGCAGGATTACTTTCAGAGGCAATAGACTTTCATTATTTGCTATCTGTTCTCCACCCTTCCTCTTACATAGCCTTCAGAGGAATACCCTTAGAACCTTCTTCATGCATAGAGCAGAAGCTGGGGCAAAAGATATTTTGCACTTCCAACCACATGTAGATGTCCATAGCCGCCTTTACCTTGTAGAATGGAAATTGAAACTGATAGACTCATCATTAAAATAATAATTTAATTAATGAGTGAACTACAGAATTCCAAGTGCTTTTTTTGTGGGAAACCTATATCCTTCCAAAAGTTCCCCCGGATACTTCTATTTTTTTTTTTTATCCCTGAAGGTAAGTTGGGACTTGTAGTTCTCCATCTCCAATAGTGAGGTACTGGATGGATGCGTCTGTATGTGTGACTGTCATTCCTGAACAAACCCACGGAGATAATATAGGCATAATATCCTGCATTAACCTTGAATTTCCCATGACCTGTATGAGAAGAGCTCTGTGTTTACATTTGACATAAATGCACTAAAATAATGAAGCTCTCCTTTTAGCAGGATGACGCCATTGACTCCCACTCCCCTTCTGCCTAACCAATAATATACTTTTTCTGCAGCCTTTCACTCTGAATATATTAATATCAATTAACCAAATCTGTACATCAGAACAATGTTTTCCTTCTAAATTAGTCCTCGTTTAATTGGGTCCCTTTATATCTCCATTAATTATACTGAAAGACCAACTCTAATTTTTATTTGTTTAAATAAGTAGTGTAGTATGTTTCAAAGTATAAAATGTTTTCCAAAAATTAAAAAAGCAGCTTTGGCTTTAATACTCACTTCCTCTCTGGTGCTTTCCCACAAAAACCCACCACTTCTGGTTGTTGCTTTTCTTCTAGGCTTCAGCGTCATCCAGCCATGTCCTGTGAGCCCTGGTAGTCATGGATGCACACCCTGGGTGGTGCATCATCACGCCACCCAGGGCACACAGTACTTCTGAAGGGAGCAGCACAGTGGTGTAGTAGGTAGCACTCTTGCCTAGCAGTAAAAAGGGTCGCTGGTTCGAATCCCAACCACGACACTACCTGCCTGGAGTTTGCTTGTTCTCCCTGTGCGTGCGTGGGTTTCCTCCGGGTACTCCGGTTTCCTCCCACACTCCAAAGACATGCTGGTAGGTTAATTGGCTTCTGTCCAAAATTGGCCCTAGTATATGAATGCGAGTTGAGGACCTGAGATTGTGGGCTCCTTGAGGGTAGGGACTGATGTGAGTGTGCGATGTATGTGTGGAGCGCTGCGTAAAATTGATGGCGCTATAGGGTACCTTAAATATAAAATAATATAATAGATGAGCATCTTAATGAGACACAATGTACAGGGATAGGGACATTTGTAGACATGCACCCACGCTCACTCAGGTTGGACTGGTGTCTTTATTCAACCTTACTAACTATGTAAATTTGTAGCAGCACTTACACAACATTATGTTAGCAGTGAAAGTGAAATATTAGAATTTGCTCTAGAAAGCCCCAATGTCCATGGCCCTGAAATCTCACAAGGAGATGGGATGGATGGTCACAGTGGGCCAGAAAAGTCTGCCATGACGTAAGCTCTCAAACACTGAGCTCAGAGCTACTGCATCAGGAGAGAGAAAGAGTATGTGAGGGGGTTCTATGATGGTAAAGGTGAGCAGTAGTGACTAGACCTCTCTTAGGTTCTGGAAGTATCCTGGGAGTCCTGGAAGTATTCCAGTCAGGCTTCAGGAGGTACATAAATGACCTACATCTATAGCAAGGCACTGTTCGCATTTAGTCAGAGCTGCAGTTTGTTTTTATCTACCTGCTTAAAATGGTTGCCACCTTTCCGGGATTCACCCGGACATTCTGGGTTTTGAATCATATGTCAGGCAGGCTGAAACCTGGACACATTATTCAGACTGGACTGTGGCTCCCCCAAGTAACCAAGATGGTCATATACAAATCTGTTGCTGTTCAGGACCTGCGGGCAGCTGTCTGGGGCAGGTTTGGCATCACTTGGGGGCAGGGCGATGAAGTTAATTTGGCCGTAATGAAGCACAATTTGGCCACGCCCACTGTTCGCAGCGGCACGCTATGCGCACTGCATTACTACTCTCCTTGGGGCACCCAAAGGTGTCCCAGGCTGCTCAAGTGTTCAAGTTTGGCTTGAAGAAAAGGTGGCAACCCTACTGTATAGACATTTTTTTGTAAAGATGAACTAACCCTTAAATCAATGGGGTTAGTTCGCGTTAATTTCAGCATACAGTTCTGTTGGTAAAGCAAACTGAAAATTGAACTGGAATACTTCTACCATAACAAAAAAAATCAAACTTAACATAAATGACATCACAATGAGGATTACTTAGAATGTTTTATAATAAAGACATTGGAAATGTTCCCAATTATTGTGACAGTATTTATAGCTATTGCCATTTCCATTTTAGCACTGTATAAACCTTGATTCTGCCCATCCTTTCTACACCACAGTTTCGGGGCTTGTATGAAAAAAAAAACACAACTTGCAAATCCCAGTGGATGTTACTAACTATCTTCCACAGCGCGCAGCCACTGCCGAGGGTGAATCACCCACGCTGCCTCCGAAGAACACGAGCCCCGTTTCCATGGCAACCGCTTGCACCAAATGCGAGTTAGCAAAGTAAAGGTTGTGTAACTATTGTTTTGCTGTTGTTCTCAACTATGTGTGGGCTTTTAAATGAAAGAAAGCTGAGATAGTGTATGGATTTCGAGTATGCAATTGTGAAATTCTCAAAATAACACTGATTGTTCAACGCTAAGAAGGAGCGCTACCACCTGCAGATCCCTCTTTGTGTTCCACCGCAATGTCATAGAGAGACTAGATTTATGTTTCTTTTGTGGCTGATGATATCTAAACGATGGCATCAGATAAACAATAGACTCCTATGGTGGCTGATTTTTTTTTTTTTATGTTAACAATTGCTTAAAAGAAATGTATAATTTATGACATAATGTTTTCAAAATTTAAAATAGTGGTAATTTTGTAATATGTAATTTTTAATATTTGTTAAAGAACATTTTTCATAAAGCAAAATTACTGTGTGAAAGCACATAATACCATAATGCCAGCTCTAGGTCTCTGCAATAGCATATCTGAGTATTGGCTCCGTACAGAACCATGTTGGTGGTTACCAAGGAAAATATTGTGAAGGGAAGGAGGCAGTGCAATCATTTCTTTAAAATTGAACTTTATTTATCGTGACAGACCCAAGCAGGACAGGGGCTTTTGGAGGGGACTGCAGGGTAGCCTTTTGCCTACTGACCATGAGCCCTGGCATTTGAGGGAGCTACAAACATTCAGGAAGATGTCCTTATATATAATGCAAGAGGACATTACCACATTTAACAGTCAAGGAAGCCATGATGGTCTCTGCCAACTTGAAACTCGGTGAGAAGATGTATGTGAAAAGAAAGCTTTTTAATGAGATTAGGACAGCCCTGGATCTTCTTGAACACTGGTGCCAAACTGTCTGCATGGGCACTGACCTGTGTCACCTAAGCTTGTCTAGGTGACTAGTTGTTAAAGGAGAAGTCCACCCTAAGCTCGTTTGACTGGGCTTCTCCTATGGGTCACAGGAGTGCAATTAGTTTTGCAATCCTGTGACCCGTTTTCAGCAGAGAGCGGAATGAAGTCCACTATCTGCTGATGTCACAGAAATCAGCCCAGGCACCACATCATCCCAACAATGGGAGTCTGGATCCGCCAAGTGCCGCTGAGAGCCTGAGATGGCCGCTTCCTGCCCCTCCACAGCTCAGCACTGCAGTGAGTGTGGAGGAGCAGAGCGGAGAGCTGCTGATTGACGGTCAGCAGCCCCCTGCTCGGGGATCTGTGAGAACCGGGCTATCAGTGATGTTTGATCGTTCAGTTCTCAGTGTAGAGGAGGCGGGGGACACATGCAGCATCGAACCGATGCTGCATACACCTAGGTAAGTATGATGGAGGAAAACTCCCCAAACCCATACTTCTCTTTTAACTAGCTTACTGGTTATTTAGATTACTGTTTATGTTGGCTGTTCCTTAGATGTGCTAGTAATATTACTGTTTACAGTTTGTATTGTTTAGGATAATGTGATCAGGCTCTTATCTGATTTTGTGAGGTATGTATTCTTTGTGGATTTACAAAAAAGTTCAGTTCCAGCTTGCACCTAAGTTAGTGTTTTCTAGTTCTTGAGTGCAATGCTCAGCTGTAATACCTTCTTCCTGGTTCCAGGGGGGGGGGGGGCACTATTCAGGAAACACTTTGTAGAGTTGTAGAGTTCTCTGATTGGAGAATATGGAAAGATGGGGTGGTGACTTCACAACCTCCTCCTCGTCTAGTCAGATAATGCTTGCATTCAGTGAGAAAATGCAAAGGATTCCCTGATTAGTGATCAGAGCAACCGCCTGTGTTTAGCATGCAGCAGGGCAGTCGCTCGGCACAGGATCTGGAAGCTAGTGAAGATCACTGGAGTAGTCATGCCTACTAATGTGATTTTTCAGCTTCCACAGAGACCCTACAGGTATGGCACATATAGTGTATACTTACATTGGTCCAAGCTGGCTCCATGAAGCTGTGTAAAAAATGCCATAACTAAACTTCAGCTTTAACAAGAGTTTTAGCTAAAGAACCACCCACTATTGTAATGTTCTTAATGTTCTTCCATCCCTTTTGGTGGTGATGAACAACGAGTAACACAAACAAGTTGAAGACAAAGTTTTGGTCTTATAATTTAGGGACTACTCAAGGTGAGCTCTAACCTGTTCAGACTGAGGGGTCAGCCCTATCTGTCCCTAAAAAGTTGTTACCTGTACCTAACTTCAAGCTCTTCCCACTCTGGCCCATTTTCCCCCCATCCACACATATGGGGGAATCTTCCCCGCTGTGTCTTTGTATTCTGACAGCAGGAAGACTTACCCACCATTAAAATACACAGATTAGCGCTGGAGGCCATAGTTTTCAGTGCTGACCGTGTCTGTGCCACCATACCACAACCACCAGTGAATGTGACAAATGTGTTGCAAAGCCTACATTGTGCACAGGTCTCAAAGACTCTGTGCAGCCAAGTTTCATTGGTTGCTAGAAGGCTGGTGGCTTCAAGGTTGTTGTTAGTATCCTAGCAACCAATGATATTTTGCAGCTGAGCCTACTTTGTTGCTAGGATGCTGAGAGACTCAGGGCGGCCACTATGCTAGCAACCAACAGTGGGCAGGACAAATTCCTCACTGCCGACACAAATTACTCCAAAATGACAGGTGTTTTTTTCCACGTTTTCTTATCTCTGAAACAGAGGTATTTCTTTATGAATTTTTCACAGCCATTGCAATATGATGCAAAAGTGTTGCAATTACCTTTAAGAACTACCTGCATTTATTACTTGATAATAGCTTTAGCTGTCACATTGCTTTTCTGAATCCATGGCAGGATATTCTTAGACAACATTTACGCCAGAAAAGTGGAGCAAATGCTAAATTAAATTGCCCCCTTTTCTCCTTAGACACAGGCTCTCCCAGTATGGCACCTGAAATCCATACAGGGGGTCCCCTAGTTACAAACATCCAACGTACAAACGACTCCTACTTACAAACGGAGAGAGACAACAGGAAGTGACAGGAAATCTACCCCTAGGAAGGGAAATTCTCTCCTATAAGAGTTATTATGGGGAAAAGGTACCTCCATTGATGCTTTATCACCAAGCCTTGTTTCCACAAAAACCCAAAATTTTCAAAATCCAATTGTCATTGGGACAGAAAGTGAGATGGAATCTTCTGAACAGGGGCACAGACAGCAAAACAAATGTTACAGGGGTGTTAACCCTTCCCTATGCTATCCAAAAAGCTTAAAAATAGTTTTTTTGGCTGGAGCTACACTTAAAAAATGTACCTGTTCCGACTTACAAACAGATTCAACTTAAGGAAAAACCTACAGTCCCTAACTTGTTTGTAACCCGGGGACTCCTGTATCAGAGAACACACCAGTCCTGTGCTGGGCTCCCTCTAGTGCCAGTAGTAAGCAGCTGTCATGTTACCACTTTGTTCATTTCCAGAAATCAAAATAGGAAGTAATTTGGTGGTCATTGGATCACTGCATCTCCTCAATCCCCATTCTAATAGAGCAGTAGTGGTGCTCTCGAGTTGGCAGAGGCCACAGCTGACTACTTGCCCATCTACCTACCCATAACAGAAAATACACTGTAAAATGATAGGTGCACCACAATTGTTTATTCCAAGGAATTCACATCACACTTTTGAGCTCCTCCCTCTAGCTTGTTTAACTCTCTCTAGGACTTAGATAAACTGGCAATAATACACCACCACAGGATGATACTGTGGGTGTATAGACAGTGGTAAAAAGTGCCACATCCTATTAACTGAGATTGGGTACATAGAGAGAAATCATGGTTTTTATAGGCACCAATATATTAAAAAATACTTTTTATTATAACACATTTACAAAATATCTTAAAAGCATATAAAATGTGAATACAGACTTTTACAAACAATAATCAACACAACCAACTCTAACCGCTGGGCTAGGGTCGGTAGATAGAACAACCACTGGGATTATCCCCCTAGCAGAGTGGAAGCAGAATAGCGTTTTGGAGATGCAAGCTCTACATGTTTCGCAATACAATGCTTCTTCAGGAGCTTATCAATATTTTACACTGAATAAATGGAAAAAACACATAAATATACAAACACAATATATGCATTTTATTTTGTAAAGGAAAAAGTTATGAGAAAAAAACATAGATTGAGACTGAGTTCAGGATCCCAAAACTAGGAGCAGGCATGCAACCAGGGTGAAAGGAAAGATGTGGGGATACACCCAGTATCCATAGGTTAAAATAAACCCTGATGCCTCAATAGGAGTAGTGCATATGTAGAATGAAATGGAAAAAGGCAGACACCATCTCCACACGCTGTGTCTGGGATGTATACTTATAAAATAACATAGCTTACCATGGGTAAGTATGAATATGTCTAGCGGCCCAAAGACAGGTTCCTTAGTATGAACAGTCCAGCAGACACACAGGAGGAGGATACTAACAATGGCTTGTAATATGCTTGCAAAATTTAGATGTTTAGTCTGGGAGTATATAAATAGATATATGCATAAATGGTATACATTAATATATCAGGGACCAAATATGTCCCTACCTATAGTCATTGTCAATTGAAAAGTAGATGTATCGTACTATACATCTCAATAGACTATATTCCTTTAATATATATTTATTTAATAAAGAATCAATATAATTGTACATACAGGTGGGGATGAGCTCATTGGGGGTTATGATTATTATCAAACAAATATTAATACCCAACTATTCATTGGAATATATTCCATGTGCCTTCAATTCCCTCCCCCTCTGTTGTTTCAATAACGTGTGACTCCTTGCAAGCCTCTTGGTGTTGGCACCTGTCTGGAGGGGTGAGAATTGACATACAGTATGAGGAGATACTTAGCAATCTCTGGATATGTGGCAATTTTTTTGGAATCCATTTTTTAAGTGGTAATTATACCAATAGAACATTACATATACATAGATGCTAGTGCATTACAAAGTGTTAGAATAATGAACCTTGTTTTTGATGTATTTCACTAGAATACAACCCCCCTGAAGAAGACAGCATCATTAGTTGAAACGCGTCGGAGTATTCATGTGGATATCAATTAATACTTTTTAATATTTAATATCTTAGATGTACTGTATTTCTATACATTGATATAATATTCTTTGAGACATGCCTGTAACCAGAGTACACATTCTCTTGTATAATTGATGATGGTCAGAGCTTGCTTCTAGTAAGAATAGTGCTGCATAGAAGTGCACATACCCTTTCTGTGTCACTGGAACAAAGCTGCTGGCTGGATAGTATGAGTCTGATGGAAGAGGTGTCTGTCTAAGAGTAGGGCTTGCAGGTGAGCCTTTTGAATGCATCCCAATCAGGCTGCCCAGCCAAGTGGAACTGCACATGTACAAACATTCCCACACATATGTGCAGGGCAGTTATTGGGGGGGGGGGGGCCCATACACATGTGGAGGGCCTGGGTGTCCCGAGGCCCCAACCAATGAGTTGTTGCTGCTGTAATAACTATCAATTGCTAAAGCAGAGCGGCCACAAATGCCTTGTTTCCACTGAGTAGTTTGGGTCGGTACGGTACGCTATTTTGAGTGTTTCTATTATGAAAGCGGCCCATACAACCAAACCAAACCACACCATTCTGGGTCCTGCTTCAGATGTGGGGCCATAGAAATTGGTACGGTTCGGTTAGGGAGGAGCTACGATACATTCCACTGATTGGCGGACGTGTGACGCCATGCTAGGCATTTTTTCTAAACCCACGTATGGCCTCTGGTGGTCTGACTTGCAGTGGAAATGCTCACCTGAATAGGCCGGACCATTCTAAGCCTTCCAAACTGTACCGACCCGAACCGATCCGCTCAGTGGAAACAAGGCAAAAGGGGGCCGATGCAGCTCACTTAGGTCCAGCTGCAGGAGGAAGGTGGAGTGATACTATCTGCACTCTGCCTCTCCCTGCAGACCAGATGCTGGTTTGGGCACCATGCCAGTTGCAGTTTAGACACATTGAAGAGCTGACTTGTGTGTAGCCTGCAGGACTGCTCAGTGCTCACTGTGAACTGATCTGGAGACAAGTTGTTAGACATCACAATGGTAAATTGATTGACAATGTTGCTGGATGTAGGCCTGTGCTGGGGCTGTCTCTTTGTTGGATTGGACTGTCTCTATGCTATATGGGGAGTCTCCTTGCTATATGGGGATGTCTCTGTTGGATTGGGCCATCTCTTAGCTGGATTGGGATGTCCCTTTGCTGAATATAGGAGGCTGTCTCTTTGCTGGATGGGAATGTCTCTTTGCTGAATATATGGGGCTCCTTCTTTGCTGTATTGGGATGTCTCTTTGCTTTTTATATAGGGATGTCTCTTTGCTGGATTGGGATGTCTCTTTGCTGAATTTATGTGGATGTCTTTATGCTGGGTTGGGATGTCTCTTTGCCTGATTTAAATTTCTTTTTGCTGGATTGGACTGTCTCTTTTCTGAATATATGGGTTTGTCTCTTTGCTGGATTGGGATGTCTCTTTTCTGGGTTGGACCATCTTTTTGCTGAATATATGAAGATGTCTCTCTTAATGGATTTATTTTCATATAGTAAGAAGTTGTAAGAATGTTAAAACAAAAGTGGGTGCATTGAAGGACTCGGTGGGATGGCCAGTGGCTGGATTCAGTGGGATGGCCAGTGGGCGGGCCCTGGGGAATGTTAGTGGTCAGGCCCAGTGGGCCCAGGCCTAAAGCTGTGTAAGGGGCCCAAAAATTTCTGGTGGCTTCCCTGCACCAGTGATGTCTGCCACCCCATAGAGCGGAGAAGGGGAAACAGGGCGTTCCATAAGTGTGCGTGACCAGAGGAGAGCACCATCTGGCATTGCATCCAAACACAGTGGCTCGTACCAAACACAAGGTCGGCACGTAAGCCACGGCTTACCAGCCGCACATCGAACCACAAAGCCCAGCATGCACTGGCCCCAGCAGGGGATCTGAACATCAGTATACTTGGAAGTTACAATAGGAAATTAATACGATACAAAATGGAAGGAAGGAAGGAAGGAAGGAAGCAAGGAAGGAAGGAAGGAACTTACTTGGTTCATAGAAAGGGCTTATATGATTGGACCTAATTATTCCGGGTGGATAGGTAGCATTCAAATGCTCTATCCATAGGGTTTCTCTTTGTAGTATTCCTCTGTCCATGTCACCACCCCATGGGTCCTGATGGGTAACCTCCAGAACCATGAATGTGACAAGGGACGTGTTGAATTTGTGATAAAGGTCAACATGTCTGCTCCCGGGAGTGAGCATTTTGCCGTTCGCTGAGTAATAAATGTGGTCATTGAGGCTCTGCCTTAAATGCTGAATAGTCTTCCCAACATAGAAGGCCCCACAGTTATATAGCATAAGATATACCACACCTTGGGTGTTGCAATCTGCCTCAAATTTGGGGTAAAATATTTCTCCATTTTCCAATATTTTCTCCATTCCACAGTCAAAATGTACACTGACCACACTTAAAGGTCCCTCTAGCACGTGCCACTGCACTTGGGGCAGAGGTGTAATGACTATGCGTCAGTCTGTCTCAAAGTGAGGTGGCACGTCTAAAGGTAATCTCTTGCGAATATATTTGCTATTGGTGGGATCATCATGCAACAAATGAAAATGGTGTGATAGAATGTTCCTAAGTTGTTGGTCTGAAAATTTGGTAATCCCCCACCGTAAGATTTATTACCAAATTTTTAAGGGGGTTTGGATGTTATTTTTTTATAACTTCTTCCTTTACAAAACAAAATGCAAATATCGTGTTTGACGATTTGTATATTTATTTATGTGTTTTTTTTCCCATTTATTCAGTGTAAAATATTGATAAATCCTGAAGAAGCATTGTATCGCGAAACATGTAGAGCTTGCATCTCCAAAACGCTATTCTGCTTCCACTTTGCTAAGGGATAATCCCAGTGGTTGTTACATCTACCGACTCTGGCCCATCGGTTATGCCCCGTACACACGGTCGGAGTTTCCGACGGAAAATGTGTGATAGGACCTTGTTGTCGGAAATTCCGACCGTGTGTGCGCTCCATCACACATATTCCATCGGAATTTCCGACACACAAAGTTTGAGAGCTTGCTATAAAATTTTCCGACAACAAAATCCGTTGTCGGAAATTCCGATCGTGTGTACACAAATCCGATGCACAAAGTGCCACGCATGCTCAGAATTAATTTAATGACGAAAGCTATTGGCTACTGCCCCGTTTATAGTCCCGACGTACGTGTTTTACGTCACCGCGTTCAGAACGATCGGATTTTCTGATAACTTTGTGTGACCGTGTGTGTATGCAAGACAAGTTTGAGCCAACATCCGTCGGAAAAAATCCATGGATTTTGTTGTCAGAATGTCCGATCAATGTCTGACCGTGTGTACAGGGCATTAGAGTTGGTTGTGTTGATTATTGCTTGTAAAAGTCTGTATTCACTTTTTATATGCTTTTAAGATATTTTGTAAATGTGTTATAATTAAAATTTTTTTTTTAATATCCAATCTCTATAGAGTCTCCCTACAACGAAAACCAAAAGAGTGCAAAACACGCCAAATGGGAATTCAGGCCAGTGATGGGACTTAAGGCCCATACACACGATATGAAAATCGGATGGAAAAATTTGTATGACGAGCTGTCTGCCGATTTTTGGATCGTTAGTACGGTGCTTTCGACAGTCGATTTTGCTTTTCCGTCAGACAAAAGCTGGATGTGCAGACTATAAAATTTTTGTCGGATGTGAACTCAGCGTCCGATTTTAGTTTCATTAATACAGTTTTCGTACAAAAAAAATCATAACAGCAAGACTATGCATGCTCAGAAACGAAAGAATACATACAAAACTATTCAACACATTATGTCACTTCTGACGTTGTATTCTGTCGTACGAAAATTTTCGTATATTGTGAGTAACCTCTTCACTTTTTACATGAGACTAGCATGCCACAAAAATCGTCCGAAAATCTGATCGTGTGTATGAGGCTTAACTTTGAAATAAACAGCCAACAAGTTTTGGGGGTTCCGAAAACCTCATTCACATGGGTGTACTTATGCTTGCTTTTGTCCACACAGGATTCACAGGTGTTGCAGACAACACGTGTGTCCGTGCAGCCTATGCATACTAACAGACATAAATGGGACTGGCTACACACAGATGCACGAAACGCCTGTGCTTCTTGTCCGGACCCATCACAAGGGTGTACATATGAATACATCCATGTGAACGAGGCCAGACCTCATCTGGCCTTATATAATACGTAGCCTTAACATTGGCTGGACTCTATAGGACATTGATAAATCTGTGTATAAAGTCAACTAACATCCCCAGCCGGTTGTATATCAAGGACTACAAATATCATTAATGTACGATTGAATTCAGCCAATCTTAAGTATTATATAAGCCCCAATGATGGGGGTGGGGGGTCTGAACCCTGAAACATGTTGAACAACTACTTATAACAATTATTCAATTAAGGACGTTTTGGACTCTATACCCATTGGTGTGGTGTCCTTGCTGATTTTCACAAATTTGTCCCTCCTGGGTAGATTTACTCTCTGTAGTTGTCCTGACTACCATCGTCACCGGCATTAAAAGTGAAAGGAAACTCAAAATTTTCAGTTGCTGCCCGAACAGGAATAGAGGGGAAATCTTCCCAAGGGGGCACTTGTTCTGGCAACAACTTTCTTAAAAGGGTGTTCCCTAACTTTGGAAAGATTTCCATCTACTTCCTGACATGGTAGGGCAGGGCAGAGCAGAAGGTTTACTTTTTCCTGCATTCCTATTAGCTAACATTTTCCTTCCTTTTGTTCCCTCATCAATCTGCTCAGGGGAGTAAACACAAACAAAAGGGGAGAGCCTAAAATGAATAAATGTGGGTATTCCTATAGTCTGAGCACCCAGCTCAATTTATTCGGTTTAAGTTCTCAGTTTTTTGTTTTTGTCTCCTCCCCCCTCCACCTGCGTGCCCCCCGCCCGCACCCCAATAGATTTGTGGGGAATCCTTAACCATATATTTACCCCAGATGCAGTGGGACTGTGTTGGGTTGCTTTTTCCAATGCAGTACCATCAATCGACAAGGAAAAATGCCTTGTCTCCTATGTGCCTGGTTCACACCACTGCGTTGTGGTGGTGTTCGGGCACGGTACGCTGAGAAAAAGTCCTGCATGCTGTCCTTTTTATCTGCACAGCATGGCGAGAGGCCATCCACTGTCTCACATTCACGTGGCTGGTAATTGAACTTAATAAAATGTCTTTGTGACATCTCAATAAAGTTTGTTAAAAAAACTTTACTGTACTGAACTGGGCCGGATAACTCTGCACACCAGATAACACTGACACTCACCACTTGCTATGCAATGTTATTTACTTTTGTATGTGCTTATTACCACCTGTCATACTGGCAAATATTATTGAATTGTTTAGTAACTAAGGCCCCGTACACACAAGCGGACTTTTCGGCAACAAAAGTCCGACGGCCATTCCGGCGGACTTTTGTCAGACTTTTGACGGACTTCCGACGGACTTTTGAACAAACGGACTTGCCTACACACGATCAGACCAAAGTCCAACAGATTCGTACGTGATGATGTACGACCGGACTAAAATAAGGAAGTTGATAGCCAGTAGCCAATAGCTGCCCTAGCGTGGGTTTTCGTCCGTCGGACTAGCATACAGATGAGCGGATTTTTTGACCGGACTCGAGTCCGTCGGAAAGATTTGAAGCATGTTTCAAATCTAAAGTCTGTCAGATTTTCGACTGGAAAAGTCAGCTGAAGGTCCGATGAAGCCCACACATGATCGGATTGTCCGCTGGACTCGGTCCGTCGGACCAGTCTGGTCAAAAAGTCTGCTCGTGTGTACGCTGCATAAGGGTTATATAGCATATGTGAATCATTATAATTATGTGTTGTAAATAGGGGCTGGTACCCAAATTGATTATGTTTTAATTACTTTATGAAATAATTCAGCCTTTTTTTCTGCTATGTACTGCCATGGATGGTGATAATTGTTTAATTATGGCAATATTGCAAAGTCATTCAGGACTAATCAATAAGTATAAGCTGATTAACAAAGGTATTTTTCTTTTCCTTTTTGTGTATTAATACATTCTACTGGCAGTAGTGATAGTGGTAGTGATACTCAATCATTTAGATTTCAGGTTGAAACCTCTGTCAACTCTAATGCCCCGTACACACGGTCGGATTTTCCGAAGGAAAATGTGTGATCGGAGCTTGTTGTCAGAAATTCAGACTGTGTGTGGGCTCCTACTGACTTTTTCCATCAGATTTTCCGATGCACAAAGTTTGAGAGCAGGCTATAAAATTTTCCGACAACAAAATCCAAATTCAGACGCACAAAGTCCCACGCATACTCAGAAGAAATTCAGAGACGGAACTGCTCGGTCTGGTAAAATTAGCGTTCAGAATGGATAGAGCACTTTCGTCACGCTGCAATGTTTGAAATTGTGTAATGCAGCGCCCTCTCTTCTTCTTTATAATTAATGCTAGAAGAATGAAGTAGTTTTGCTGCTCAATATTCACACAGACTTCTCACAAACTTTTTTCTTTATTATTTATTGTGATTTCATCAATATAATATTTTGATGTGTCACATCTGACGAAAAAAATATCAATTTTTTATTTTTTGGTTTGTATTTTTTTCAAGCCTAATCTTTTTTTTTTTAATTTTTTTTTACCAGAATATTTTTGGGTGTGTTCTGTGTGTAAAGTTACCACAACACCATTATTATCTTGTATTATTTAATCTCAAGGAGGTTGTTTGGTGTTGGTGTCTCTTGATAATTTTACATAGTATTTTTGAAATGTACCTTCCTCCTCGCAAACAATCTGTCATTTTTGAAGGAAAACATAGGCGAGTATTAATTGAAACAAAAAATTCCTTTATTAAGGCCTCATAACCAAACTAAGAGGAAGGCAACGCTGGAGAAACAGCAGACATTGGCGAAGCCTTTGACCCCCAGGGCACGCATCAATTATTTAACGGCAAAATTGGTGGACTGAGGAATCCATATATAAGGGAGTTCAATCTGGTCCAGAAGTCCAAGAGATCATGAAAGCAGCAGATGACATGTATTGTCCCCAGGCTGTGGTCATACAAGAGCCTGCATCTTTTGCCAGACCAGACTGAACCTAGGGCCTTCACTCTCTGGTCTTCCTTACACGCTTCCTTCCTGGCTGTGGCTCTGGTGTTGGAGGTGAGTCAGGAGGAGGAGTAGGACCTGGAGGAGGAGGAGGTGGAGGAGGACCTGGAGGAGGTGGAGGAGGACCATGGGTGAGCTGACAAATGTGGCTTTCGCATGTGAGTTGGCCCCTCAACCCCTTCTGTAGAGCTTCTAAAATGACACACTCACATAAGAGGCATTGGCCCTCCTCAATTTGCAGCATTTTGCATTCTGTTATAGCAGCAAAATCCTCTTCCACACTGTGGGGTGTTCTGAGGGCCTCAGTAGCCTTCCAAAATAGGCCAATTGCAGCCTCCTCCAGGTTACTCCTCTTCCTGCCACTTTTTGGTTGAAGGCGGAGGGGAGGGACCTGGGTATCGGGCAGCCTGCTTGGCCACCTCCTGGCTGAGACTTCCCTGTGTATGAAAAAGGGACATCATTTTAGTTTTTGGTTCATCAATCACAATCAGAAATTAGTACTCCAAACTAACATAGATTTAACATCATTAATTGGACAACCAGAAATATTTAGAAGAATGCTATACCTGGCTCAAGCTGGGCTCCTCCACATGTTGCTGCCTGGAAGGCCCAGGTTGGGCGTCAGAAGCCTCAGCTGGGGGGGAAGGAAGTGTGGAAAGAAGAGTGGAGAGTGCTGGTCTGGGTTCAGTTTGACCTGCCAGAAAATGCAGCCTGTCATAGTACCACAGCCTGGGGAGATAAATGTTATCTGCTGCTCCTGATCTCTGGGAATCCTGGACCTTCTTGTGCTCTCTTAGATAAGTACTCCTCATGCCACCAATTAGGGCCTTCAAATAGGTGATGTCTGCCGTGGGGATCACCGGCTTCACAAATTGCAGCAAATTATCCAGTGTTGCCTTCCTCTTTGTTTGGTTCTTATAATCAGGGTGGTTTACCTGCCACAGACAGGGCAGCTCCCTGAACATATCTATGAATATGCAGATAAACTCCTGATTCTTCAAGATATCCATTTTCTCTGCAAGACACAACACAAGACAAACCCTAATGTCAGGCTAAAGTCTCCTGATCTTGTCCCAATATAGGCCTCAATCTAGAAGCAGTATAGGCCCAATTTTCAATCTTACCTTCGTTATCACGATCGGCGCCTCCGATACTTTTTCCTCCGCTCACAGATCGTACATACTACGCATGCGTGTTATGCTTTATATACATTGCGCATGCGTGAAACTCCTCCCGCCTATGACATTCTTTCTAGTCTATTTCCCGCCCCTTCTCGTTCGGCGCAGCGGGGAAGAGCACATGGCGGGAACACAGCAGGTATGTGCTAATTACAGCAACGAGGAGGAGGAAAGCCCGGAGCCAGAAACGTCCCGATCCCAGAGGAGATGATTTAAGGCCTCAAATATGTCCTTTGGGGAGATGTTGATGATTGTCGACATCCTGAAGAGGGCCGACTATGACGGGAAGTATGGACCTTACCCCAACCCCAATGTCAGAAAGGCCAAGATCATAGCGAAAGTTTGCAAGAGTCTGCAGAAGAATTGTGGGGTACGACGATCCAAGGCTCAACTCAGGAAGCAGTGGTCGGACCTCAAATTAAGGGAGCACGAGCAATACAGAAGGATCAGGAGAGTGCTGTAAAAAAGTAAGTAGTTGACCTGTGTTCCTATTCTTTATTTTTCTAACGTTCGTGCTGCTCCATGTGCTTTTCTTAACTGTTGTACAGTTTAAAATGGCAACTTTCATGGTCATGGGCACATTATTCGTTCGTATGAAACATTGTTCGTTCGGCATAGAAAACACCATGTTTTGGACATATGCATTTGAATACATTTTTGCTAGCCTACTTCTCTTCAAATAATTTTGTTGTCTAGATGGGTTGTTAACTAGAATGAAATGCAAACTAGATTCTGTGTAAGGAGAGGACACTCAGCAGCTGTTTACACATCTGGACGCTGAAGCACTAGTGTGGGACACAAGAACACCCTTTTTATTAGGGGGTCCCACACAGGTGCTCCAGTGGATACTATAGGGGTGACTCCATCTGTGAAGCTTGTACAAAACAGGTAAGTATTCAAGCTTGACAAAGTAAAAAAATATTTCTTCATCTTGCAACTCTGCCAAAACAGACAATTGTACCCAGTGGCGTAGCGTGGGTTGTCAGCGCCCGGGGCAAGGCAAGTAATTTGCGCCCCCTAACCTGTGGACTTTTAGCACTCCCCGAGTCCTGTCCCTTCCCTTCCTACAATAGTACTAACCAACCTGATTCCTATACTGACCACTACAATCTACTGTCCACTACACTGACCACTACACTATACTGTCCACTATACTACCCACTACACTATACTGACCACTATACTGTCCACTACACTATACTGACCACTACACTATACTGACCACTATACTGTCCACTACACTATACTGCCCACTACACTGACCGCTATACTGTCCACTACACTATACTATCCACTATACTGACCACTACACTGTCCACTATACTGACCACTATATTGTCCACTATACTATACTGCCAACTACACTATACTGACCACTATACTGTCCACTACACTATACTGTCCACTATACTATACTGACCACTATATTGTCCACTACACTATACTGTCCACTACACTGACCACTATACTATACTGTCCACTATACTGCACTGACTACTTTACTGTCCACTACACTATCCTACCTACAGTATTTCTATACTGACCACTACACTGCATGACTCTGCATGCTCTTCTACTCACTCTCTATCTGGTTGGCTGCTCCCTCTTCCCAGTCTGTTTCCCCCCCCCCCCCGGGCCAGCAACACGACTCTCATCACGAGGGAGTCTCACCTTTTCTTCTTTGTTTTCCATCGGTCCGGAGGGGAGCAGGAGGAGGAGACAGCAGCGGCTCACAATCTTGAATTTTCGTGTCCCCCGCGCTCCGCCATGTTCAGTCTCCGGCGCCTTGTGATTGGGTGTATGGTGTCATGTGCGGCGGCGGGGCTGGCCTGTTAACGATCACGCTTGCTCCTGGAGTCCCGCCTCTGCACATGACCCCATTTACCCAATCCCAGGGTGCCGGAGACTGAACATGTGCAGAGGCGGGACTCCAGGATGTACCGCGATCATGGACAGGCCAGCCGCGCCGCCGCACATGACCCCATACGGCCAATCACAGGGCGCCGGAGACTGAACATGGCGGCCACAGCGTGGGGACACAGGGCAGTGAATTTAGGAGGAGGCAGCCAGCATTGCACCTCCCTAAATGTTGCGCCCAGGGCAACGGCCCCCTCCGCACCCCCCACGCTACGCCACTGATTGTACCCCACTTCCAAGCAATGTTTCATATTCCTATTTCTGTCATAAAATATCTGTGTGTTAAGTATACCTATTTTTTTTGTTACATACGGGAGAAAAGACTCGGAGGACACCACTCATCCGAGGAGACCACAGACCCCTCACCTCATGAGGAAGTGGAAATCCCCCAAAGCCAACAGGAGGAGGAGGAAGGAGACGTGGTGGAAATAGTCACCACAACAGGTGAGTGTCTGCGACCACAGGCTCAGGTAAGAGATGGATGCCGGCATATTTATAATACATGGTGTTTTTTTTTTCTATATTTTTAGGTGATCGTGATGTTGTTGATGAAGGACATTTCACCAGTAAGAATGCCAAGATCCTTATCGAGGAGATCATGGGGTGTAATAGGGACTTGGAAAACATCCAGAAAAACATCAATGATGTTAAAAACAAAATGAAGACCATCATTGATGTTTTAGGGAGAGTTTAAAACCCCTTGAAATCCCTAATGTAGTTGGCTTTTTTTCCAAAAAAAATTGTGGCACCTTTTTTTTACATAGCGTCGAAAAGCCAAATTTTGAAGATGCACACAGTGTGTCAACATGTGCTATCTGCCATCACGGGAGATCAATGTAGGCGTTTTGGGGGTGCAACCCCTTCCTTAAAAACCTTTGATAAATGCACATGTGATTGTGCTTGTATTAAAAAGATTGATAATCAAGAATGTGTGGATTCTTCTTTCAATGCTCCCCAAAATGTTGGTTGGTAAAATTGTTGGTTTCTGTGACAATGGGGGTTATTTCCTAAGGGCAAATCCACTTTGCACTACAAGTGCCGCTTCAGTGCAGTCTCAAGTGCACTTGTAGTGCAAAGTGTCTTTGCCTTTAGTAAATAACACCCAACAGTGCTTTCTAATGTTACACAATCACGCCATTTTCAGGACTCCCCAAATGTATGTCAGGGTCAGCTAAAAGAAAGACAAGCAGTAAATGTCAGCAAATAATTTAGCTGTTCAAATTTTTTTCTTATATAAAAAATGTCTCAGACATTGTCTGGCATATTGATGGCCCCCCTACCTGCAAAGTATTCAATGTATCTTAGACGGACCTCGCGGGCACTCAGGGGGGGCAAGCCAGGACGGCCAGCTTCAAGCGCCGTCAGGGTTGGTTCATTTACTTGAATTCCAGATTCAGGCCCAACTGAGCCAGCATAGTTCACAGAATTTCTCCATAAAAAGTTGTGGAGAACACAGCATGCCAGGATGATATGATTGAGTTTATACTCCGCCATGTGTATGGGTGTAAGAAATAGGAGGAACCGGCTGGCCATTATTCCAAACATGTTCTCCACCACTCTTCTGGCTCTGGCCGGTAATTAAAATCCCTCGTGGTCTGGGGTGAGGGTCCTCATAGGGAATGGCCGCATAAGATGGTCCCCCAGCGCAAATGCTTCATCCGCAACGAAGACGAATGGGAGTCCTTCCGCATTGTCTTCTGGAGGTGGCCATTCTGGAGACGCCTGTAGAACTTCGTCTGGGTGATGACTCCACCATCTGACATCCGGCCATTCTTCCCCACGTCCACATACAGAAACTCCTAAGTAGCCAACACCATCGCCAACATCACAATACTATTGCACCCCTTGTAGTTGTAATAGTATGACCCCGAGTTGGGTGGTGGGACGATGTGGACGTGTTTCCCATCAATTGCCCCTCCGCAGTTAGGAAAGTCCCACCGCTGGGAAAAGTGGAAGGCCACAGTCTGCCATTCCTGTGAGTTGGAAGGAAACTGTGGAGTCAAACAAGAAAATAAAATTAATCATTTTTCACATAAACATGGAAAGCAGATTAGACACAAACATTCTTGGCCAACATCAGTATTACATTTATTTTAAGGAGTATTTAAAGACAAAGGTGTAAGGTCCACCTATCAGATCCCCCCCCCCATGGGCCATTTTGTGAACTTTACGAGGGGAGGGAGATGTTTTGGACAGGTGACCCTCTCCACTTCATTGAGAGATGAATGCCTAAATAATGTGGATTACTTTGGCCAGCCCCTCCTTACTTACACTATTGGCAGCCCACTGGACAGGTAAAAAGTGTCATAATACAAAGATATAAATACACACTGTACACATTTGAGCACATTTTTACATTCTGCTATTACCTATCAAGATACTAATAGGATCCCAAAACTTCAAACAGTACCATTTGAAAGTATTCAGGCAGGCCCTTGCACTACATGCTTTGGGGAATTCATCCATAAATATGACCACAAAAGAGGTAGGTATAGTGTGCATGGGTTTGGCAAAGTCAGCAGATTGGTATCAGCTGAGTTAGCAGTTGTGGGGAGGGAGGGTTCCAAATGATTTTGTGACCCAAAAAAAAAAACCTCTGGCACTCTGCCGGAATTTAAAGCACAAATCACAATTTTACACATTTTAGGGGGTATTTAGGGTAAAGCACTACTATGGAGCTGACAAAATACATTGTTAAGTGACTAGACGAGGTGAATATAGGCCAGGAGAGCATGCTGGGGAGGTAAGTGTAGGCAAATATGTATGAAGGACAAAAATAAAAATTACCTAAAAATTCAACATGCATGAGGACAAAGGGGACATTCACAGGATATTACAATCATGGTAATTAGGGAATGAGGAAAGAAATACAATACATTATCAAACATTAAATACAATAAAATGTTATGTTAAAGGATAAAAATTTTACCTTCATATACTCCTTCTGCAGGACCTGGATGATGGCAGAACAGGTCTCCGGGATAATGATCCCCAGAGCCTGGGGGGAGATGCCTGTCGAGAGCTTGAGGTCCTGCAGGCTTCTCCCCTTCGCAATGTACCGCAGGGTGGCGACCAGCCTCTGCTCTGGAGTGATGGCTTGCCTCATGCAGGTATCCTGCCTGCTGCAAAGCCAACAAACGGTGAAATACGAGGTCCGTCATCCTGAGAAAGTTCCTGAAATCATCAGGATTATTCTCATGGATCTCCCAGAGCAAAGGCATGTGACAGAACTGGTCATGCTGGAGCAACCCATTCTTGGTCCATGAACTCCTCCCCACCCTGTTCATGGACTGGACTTGTGTCAAGGTAAGGACCCCAACACCAAGCCCCCGCACAGCACGAACTCTACGAGGAGTACGTATACGCAACATGGCTAGAAAACGGTCAGCTGCTCAGAACGAAGTAACAGAACGCACTGAAGAACAGCAAGGCCTGTGAAGAGCGACCTGAAAATCAGTAACGAACGAACCCAAACACAATGACAAGTCAATTGTACTCGCTGCACTCACTGAAGAACAGATACAAACCCACAAGCACAAACTGAACAGCAGAAAATGATCTGAAAGCCACGAGATTAGCAAAAGGAGCCCAAAGGGTGCCGCGCTTGGTTCTGAACTGGCCTTTTATAGTCTCGTCGTAGGTGGTGTACGTGACCGCGTTCTTGGCGATCGGAAATTCCGACAACTTTGTGCGACCGTGTGTATGCAAAACAAGTTTGAGCCAACATCCGTCTGAAAAAATCCATGGATTTTGTCGGAATGTCCGATCAATGTCTGATTGTGTGTACGGGGCATAACCCAAAGTTCAGTCTAACTTACTACTTGACTCGAGTTGTCCAAATTACATAAACCGTCTCTGTGAAGATTCTCATTTATACAAGTTATATGTAGCTAGTAGTGATTAGCCACATTCAGTTGGACTTGTTCTGTAATGCTAAAGATATTCTATGCAAGCTGCTTTTTCAGTTCTAATAAGTGTCAGAATAATAGCCGAGCATACCACACAGGTAACTCAGTCTCATTAATCCAATCACCATGGTATGTGTCAGGGAGATGTTGTTTGTTCAGCTACTTCCATTATAGCAGGGTAACTAAAGCACTGAAGACTAACCTACAGTTAATGATTGCACACAACAGGTGATAGGACATTCGATGTCTATAATTCAATATCTATTTTTTCTGGTTTCTAACTAACCCTTTATAAATGAGATTTAGAGGTGGATTTCATTTTATTATAGTAATAGTCTACCCTTTACATAATCTAGCGTATACATAAAATATTGTAATAGGTTCCTGCAATAGGCAATTATGAAGAATGCATAAAGTGCGGGAGGCAAATTCTGGCTTATCTTCAAAGCTGTGGAAACACGTCATATGCCCTATATTAGAAATATTTACAATGAGATGTAATGATAGACTTGCTAGTCTTAATCAACGCTCTTTGTTCCTAGGCAAACAGGCCTAGGAGCTTAGCATCCATGCACCAAGAAGGCGCAAGATTGGCATCTTTATGTCATTAATAATACTACAAGAGAATAAGTGCTTTGACTCAACATAATTGGAATGAATAATAAAATAGTACACAACTGGTAAATAACAGGCAGCATGGCTGAGTGGTTTAAAAGTACTGCCTTGCAGCATTATGATCATACATTTGATACTCATCAAAGGATTAAGGAATTACCGTATATGTCAATGGGAGTCCTTTAAATTATAAAAGAATGAATAAAGTATTGCCAAATCTGCAGATTTCATTTGAATAATATTTGGTTATCTTGTCATGAAGGTCCTTGTTCAGTCACTACCTGTTATATGGTGTCCTTGTCTCCCATTTGTGCTTCTGCAGTGCCGCCCTGTCACCCAGACTTCGTCAAGTTAAACATATGTTAGGCAGGCATGGTACACAGTTGTCAACATCAGGAAAACCACCCTGAGAAATGCCATGGAGCCACCACTAGAATACACTAAAAGAGGCTGAAAGAGATCAGCGGCACTGAAATGCAGCAAAAGATGGGGAAAAAAGGTAAAAATATATATTTTAATATACAGTATATATTTCTTCCTGCCTAGGGTCTTCTGTCTTCATCCATTGGGCAAGTAGCTCCCACTAATGCCTACTTGTAGATTGGTAGCAAAAGTCCATTACAGATTAGGAGCTCTCAGACTCTCTTGGAAATAGCACAAAGATTTTAGAAAACTGCATGCAGGAGTGTATCCTCTCCTTGTGTAGAACTGCTCCCAGCTACACCGCTTTCAGGTACTACCAGCCCTCCTGGCTGCTCTGAAGATCTCCCAGGGCAAGGATAAAATGGGTAAGCACACTGTTGTCCTTTAGAGAGCTTGCTACATGTGGCAGTCTCTCCCCTTGAAAATCCCTGGGTGTGCTGATGTACTCACTCTATCCTCCTTGCTCCCACTGCTTCTCAGGCAAGATTCCAAGTCAAACCACTCTGCTGAATGAATGCTCTTGAGCCAGCCCAGCCTGAAGCTGGTCCCCCCTAGACCTAGGAGACCCCTCCTTGGCCACCAACAGTCTCCTCAGCACTCCATCTGCCACCCCACTCCCCTGCTAGCATGACTCATCCATATTTAAGGGCTGTCCTAGCCACCCTGCCAGGACAGTGCGCCTTGGGATTAGCCTGATTCCCCTAAGTATGCAGATCAACCCTCCTGGCCTCCATCCACTAACTTCTAGAAGTTTTTCCAAACTTCCAGAACCAGGGGGAGGCAACAGAAACCTGCCTCTGTGAGTCATCCAGCCTGACCTGCAATAAGTGGAAAAGGGGTGAAAATACTGCGTTAAACCCAAGCAATCGTGAACAAAAAGCTGCTAACACACAAACAAACCAAGTCTGAGAAGAAATGCAAAAGATGAGTGTAGCGCTAAATAATAATGCCAAGGTGAATCAATAAAAATGTGTATATAAGCATCCAAAACACCATCACACAGGCGGAATGGATACAAGAAATGGTTAAAAATAAATGAATAATGTATGACAACAAAGTAAACCCCAAAATGCTGTGGAGTGATAACAATAAAAAAGACCAAAAGTCCACATATAAAGTGTCGAATGGTTGGGCGACTTTCTCTTCAAACCGAAGTAGAAAATACACCACAAAATAGGAGAATATATTCAGATGGGAGGATGGGTACTCTTACCGGATAAGTTGGATGCACATACCGTACGGCAGTGCGTCTAAAAGGCTTTGGGATACTGGATCCCCAGTAGTGAGGTGGTGCCAAAACTGGACGGTATCCTGCAGACCGCAGACTCCAATTGACACGAAGTTGGGAGATGGTTCCAAGCGAAGGTTCCAAAGCTATCAGCCGCTGAACCGTTCCAAACAGGCAGATGGTCCAAAGATGGTCATCAATGTTCAAGCATGAGAAGAAAAGAAAAATGGGAGTTCCACATAGCGTAGGTCAACCAAGATGGGTTTATTAAAGGTAAAATACCATAGGACATAAAAAGGTGAACACAAAAATGTAAAATGGTAATGTGGGAAGCAGGAGGCTCTGGCCCAACGCATTTCGACTAACAAGTCTTCAACAGGGGCAAGGGGCAGCGCCGGAGCTGCAAAACCCGGAAGTCACTCCAGGATAGATGGCGGCGTTGGAGGAGGCGAACGAGGGCCGATGCAGGAGCTAGTATGCTATGCTAGCAGTGACACGGGCATTCATAAAACTTTTTCTTTTTTCTAATTCAGTGGAGGAAGGATAGTTGTGTCAGGTTTTTAGCTCTGTCTTTGCCATCAATGACTGTCCATGCAATGGGAAATGGGGAGAAATTTCTCCAAAGAGGTTAAATCATTGAAAAACAGATGTTCTAATCCTTTTCAAGTCTTCAAAAAAAAGTTTGGGCTGGAACTATATTTTAAAAATATCAATTTGGAAATTTAAAAAGGCCAGATTGCTTTAGAATAAAGGTGCTATTGTATTTTATTTTTTCCTTTTTTGGGTATCTCCTGTTCAAATTTTTACTTTTGTTATCATACATGAGATTGAGGTTCTCTTTCTATTGAAGTTTTGGGTAGCCTGGGATTGAGTTAGAATATCTGTCAAGTTGTTTTTTTATTGCTGTTACAGTTTATGTCTCTATTTGAGGAGATTTCCCCTCACTTCCTGTGCAGAGTCACCAAGCAATCTAATGTATGTGCTGGATGTGATTTATAGCCAACAGCAAACGTTCTGCTTGCAACTGTAAAGAATGAAAAAAAAAAAAGAAGCAGGCTGGTTGCTTAGGACAACAAGAAAATGTACTTTACACTTTAAATCAGCTCCACAATAAACTCTAAGATCCAATAATGAGTTGATTTTTATTACTTCCTATTAATTAGAACGTGTGCCAATTCTGAGTCCTACACATGAGCGTCACATTCTTTGTTAACGACTTTTTCTATACATCGGTTATGGCAGAAAGTGAATTAATTACCGTGTTTATGGACCACTTTGCACTTGGAGTATTTTTTGACACAACAGATCATTCTATTCATGCTAATAAATGATTATTATTAAAGATAATTACACAGAAGATTTCATTTTCCAAACATCTCTGTGTATTTTTCCTCGTTTGCAGCGCAGTTCTCTAGGAAACGCGTTCGCAGAGCTATACGAGCAACAACTGATGTCGTTAATGGCTTATTATTGCTCGGGTGAAGCAAAGCTTTCGCAGAAGAATGGAATCGTTTTGTGAATGCTTTCTCTGTGTTCCAATGTTTTTATGAAAGCTAATATGTCTTCTTCAGCTTGCTGGAAAAAAAATTATATCTGGTAGCAAAATGGAACAAATCGTAGTCGGTTTCTGCTAAAAATCATTACCAGATCAATAAAGGGAACCTGTGATGAAGCAAAATGGCAGTGTAATTAGGCTGTGTTGGAAACAGCCTTCTGCTTACCTGTGCCATATATATAGCAGCTTCATGTAAACCTGTGCTGTTCCCATGCAAGCAAAGTAACAGGATCATTCACACCGCACAGCGCATGTTATTATTAACATGGGGACTTTGTGCTCCCTATACTAACTGGAGCCCAGCGTTCATGTCTTTGTACATCTCTGAGCACTGTTCTTGGGATTTGTTGCATCTGAAATACACTATATTGTAAAAAGTATTGGGGCGCCTGCCTTTACGCGGACATGAACTTTAATGTCATCCCAGTCTTAGTCCATAGGGTTCAATATTGAGTTGGCCCACCCTTTGTAGATATAACAGCTTCAGCTCTTCTGGGAAGGCTGTCCACAAGGTTTAGGAGTGTGTCTATGGGAATGTTTGACCATTCTTCCAGAAGAGCTTTTGTGAGGTCAAGCACTGATGTTGGAGAGAAAACCTGGCTCGCAGTCTCCGCTCTAATTCATCTTAAAGGTGTTCTATCGGGTTGAAGTCAGGACTCTGTGCAGGCCAGTTAAGTTCCTCCACCCCAAGCTCACTCATCCATGTCTTTATGGATCTTGCTTTGCTGGTGTGCAGTCATGTTGGAAAAGGAAGGGGCCATCCCCAAACTGTTCCCACAAAGTTGGGAGCATGAAATTGTCCAAAATATCTTGGTCTGCTGACGCCTTAAGAGTTCCCTTCACTGGAACTAAGGGGCCAAGGGATGGAGGAACTTAACTGGCCTGCACAGAGTCCTGACGTAAACCAAATAGAACACTTTTGGGATGAATTAGAGCCAAGACTGCGAGCCAGGCCTTTTTGTCCAACATCAGCACCTGACTTTTTTAAAATTTATTTTACTTTTTATTTTTACACTGTCCCTTTCCTTTATTTATTTTATATTTATTTTATTCCTATTACAAGGAATGTAAACATCCCTTGACATTTTCCACATTTTGTCATGTTACAACCAAAAACGTAAATGTATTTTATTGGGATTTTATGTGATAGACCAACACAAAGAGGCACATAATTATGAAGTGGAAAGAAATTGATAAATGGTTTTCCAAAATGTTTACAAATATTGACCCCCGGGTCAATAGTTTGTAGAACCACCTTTCGCTGCAATTCCAGCTGCCAGTCTTTTTCGGGATGTCTCTACCAGCTTTGCACATCTAGGGAGGGACATTTATGCCAATTCTTATTTGCAAAATAGCTCAAGCTCTGTCAGATTGGATGGAGAGCGTCTGTGAACAGCAATTTTCAAGTATTGCCACAGATTCTTAATTGGATTTAGGTCTGGACTTTGACTGGGTCATTCACATGAATATGCTTTGATCTAAACCATTCCATTGTAGCTCTTGCTGTATATTTAGGGTTGTTGTACTGCTCGAAGGTGAACCTCCGCCCCAGTCCCAAGTCTTTTGCAGACTCTAATAGGTTTTCTTCTAAGATTGCCCTGTATTTGGCTCTATTCATCGTCCCATCAACTCTGACCAGCTTCCCTGTCCCTGCTGAAGAAAAGCATCCCCACAACATGATGCTGCCACCACCATGTTTCACGGTGGGGATGGTGTGTTCAGGGTGATGTGCAGTGCTAGTTTTCCGCCACACATAGCATTTTGCTTTTAAGCCAAATAGCTCAATTTGGTCTCATCTGACCAGAGCACCTTCTTCCACATGTTTGCTGTATCCCCCACGTGGGTTCTCGCAAACTGCAAACGGGACTTCTTATGGCTTTCTTTTAACAAAGGCTTTCTTCTTGCCATTCTTCCATAAAGGCCAGATTTGTGGAGAGCACGACTAAAACTTGTCTTAAGGACAGATTCTTCCTCCTGAGCTGTGGATCTCTGCAGCCCCTCCAGAGTTACCATGGGCCTCTTGGCTGCTTTTCTGATTAATGCTCTCCTTGACCGGCCTGTCAGTTTAGGTGGACGGCCATGTCTTGGTAGGTTAGCAGCTATGCCATTTTCGGATGATGAATTGAACAGTGCTCTGTGAGATGTTCAAAGCTTGGGATATTTTTTTTCATAACCTAACCCTGCTTTAAATTTCTCCACAACTTTATCTCTGACCTCCTGTCTGGTGTCTTCCTTGGCCTTCATGATGCTGTTGAGGTTCTCTAACATACCTCTGAGGGCTTCTTAGAACAGCTGTATTTATACTGAGAATAAATTACACACAGGTAGACTCTATTTACCACAGGCGCTGTGATTGGACGCCTATCAGGCGTCCAATAGTAGCAGAGGACTGGAAGAGAGGACGGGAGAAGACATCGAGGAGCATTGAGGAGCTGTGCCACCGAGACAAGGTAAGTGCAGACGGCGGGCAGGGGGGGGGCACACTGGCAGCATTTGATATGGCACAGTGGGAGTATTTGATGGGGCACAGTGGGAGCATTTGATGGGGCACAGTGGGAGCATTTGATATGACACGGTGACTGTGTTTGATGGTACAGTGGCAGGCAATTGATGGGCACAGTGTCTGCGTTTGATGGTACAGTGGCAGGCAATTGAGGGGCACAGTGGCTGCAATTGATTTTGAGTTTTTTTTTTCAGAATTTTTCAGTTTGTTTGCGCCCCCCAAAAATTTTGAGCCTCAGCCGCCACTGCAACCCACACAAACACAGGGGAGGAACTGAGTTTGGGAGTGCAGGAATAATAATCAGTTGCTGCCCAGATGATCAGAGCTGAATACATCCAAAAACCATTATTTTTCTTTTCTCGGGCGGATTCATCTGGACCGCAAAATTATGATTACAGCTTTGAGCAGCTTGTCAGGATAATATATGGATCTACGGATTATCTTTGTGACCTCCGTTAAATTTTTCTTTGTTTTCTTCTACCTGTCACTCGACAAAAGCCACCTCTACAGCAAGGGCATGGCTCCGAGGGAAATAGATCTGCGGAATACGTTGAGATGGGACAGAGCAAGATGATGTATCTCAGATTGTAATCACTTCATGGAATTGATAAATGTTTCTGTCTCTGCTGATAAGAAAAGTGGTGGGCTCGAGTGGGAGAAATTGCGAGTGCTTTGCGCATTTAATGATGCCGGGAAATCTTCAGGATATACGTCAGCTGTGCCATTGTCTCTGGATGAATGAAAAGTGACAGAATAAAGAAAAATCATAGCACCTTTTATTCAGTCTATTCATATGGCTGCCAAGATAATAGTTCCATAATATTTATATGATTGGATGCTGTTTTCTGCATTTTTTTTTAGAAGGAAATAACGTAATTGAGTAACTAAGACCAAATAATGTAAAGTGTAACTCCAAACCACACTTTTTTTTTTTTTTTAGAAAAGGGTTTGAACACTCTCTTGGGTCCTTATTGCTGTCTGAGGCTTGTAGACCGGAACTCTTCTGGCTGGTAGGTGGCACTGTGCCATTGTTAAAGATGAAGAGGAGGCTATAAGGGAAGTTTGTCACTTAGAGACTCCATTAGTCCTCTCTATGGAAGTAGGCATCTGATTTGATGCTGAATTCTCAAGAGAGCTGAGGTGGCCATCTTAACATGGGAGCCTTTAAATAGGGGATCCCATGTCATTTGGGTAAGCTTTAAGCGAGTGGCAGGTTAGGTATAGCACATCCCTCGTAAGAGCTGCTGAATTAGGATTCCCCACTGCTGCACAGCCAGTCACTTAGCATGTCCTTCATTCACTCCAATATGGAAAAATCAGTCCTTGGCTTGTTTTGTTGTTTTTATTAAGAGATGATAACTTTGATGGGGTAGGGAATTTATGGGATACCCGACTTGAAAAATGTCCAGAACACAGAACAAAGGGACAACTTCCTCCCTATTTACACTAGGGATGAGCCTGATGTTCGCCCGTTCAGCGAATCCTGAACATTATGGGGCGTTCGTGGCAAATTCGAGTGCTGCAGAACGCTTCGTAATGCATTGCGAGATCGCAGTGTATTGATGTCTGATGATTGGCCAAAGCATGCACCTGACCTGCATGCTTTGGCCAATCACAGCGCGCTCTCCTGTGAGAGCCATGATTGGCCAAAGGCAGGGTGCCTTTAGCCAATTAGCGCTCAGGGGGCTGAGTCCTAGCACTATACAAGGCTGCTTAACAGGCGGTTGTATATAGTATTTATGAATGAGAGAAGTTAGATAGAGGCATGTTAGTTAGTGGCATGCAGGCAGTTTAGTATATATATATATATATATAGAGAGAGAGAGATATATAGATATATATATATATATATATATATATATATATATATATATATATATATATATAGAGAGAGAGAGAGAGTATATACAGTGTAGTCAGTGTAGTTTAGACTATATGTACAGTGCAGTGCAGGCAGTTCATTTATATATACTGCGTAGTATATATATATATATATATATATATATATACAGTGCAGGCAGTGTAAACTACTATATATATACAGTGCTAGCAGTGTAATATATATATATATATATATATACAGTGTACAGCATATAATACAGTGTATTGAAGTGGTTAAGGGGAACCCTATGACAGAAGAATTAAAAAAAAAAAAACAGCATTCCCCCCCCTCCCCCCCCATTCCATCCCAGGACCTTTGGGTCTGGTATAGATTTTAAGGGGAACTCCACGCCCATACCGTTTTTTTTCTTAATTCCGTCATAGGGTTCCCCTTAACCACTTCTTTTTACATTGTACTGTATATATATATATATATATATATATATATATATATATATATATATATATATATTCTGTTAATATAGTTACATTGTAGGTGAGATTGAAAAAAGACACAAGTCCATCAAGTCCAACCTATGTGTGTGATTATATGTCAGTATATCATTGTATATACCTGTATGTTGTGGTCATTCAGGTGCTTATCTAATATTTTTTTTTTATTAAACTATCAATGCTCCCCGCTGAGACCACTGCCTGTGGAAGGGGATTCCACTTCCTTGCCGCTCTTACAGTAAAGAACCCTCTACGTAGTTTAAGGTTAAACCTCTTTTCTTCTAATTTTATTGTGTGGCCACGTGACTTGTTAAACTCCCTTCCATGAAAAAGTTTTATCCCTATTGTGGGGTCACCAGTATGGTATTTGTAAATTGAAATCATATCCCCTCTCAAGCGTCTCTTCTCCAGAGAGAATAAGTTCAGTGCTCGCAACCTTTCCTCATAACTAATATCCTCCAGAACCTTATTAGCTTTGTTGCCCTTCTTTGTACTCGCTCCATTTCCAGTACATCCTTCCTGAGGACTGGTGCCCAGAACTGGACAGCATACTCTAGGTGCGGCTGGACCAGAGTCTTGTAGAGCTTGAGAATGATTATTTTATCTCTGGAGTTGATCCCCTTTTTAATGCATGCCAATATTCTGTTTGCTTTGTTAGCAGCAGCTTGGCATTGCATGTCATTGCTGAGCCTATCATCTACTAGGTCCCCCAGGTCCTTTTCCATCCTAGAATCCCCCAGAGGTTCTCCCCCCCCCCCAGTGTATAGATTGCATTCATATTTTTGCCACCCAAATGCATTATTTTAGATTTTTCTACACAGAACCCTGGGGGACCCCACTACCCACCCCTTCTGAGTGCTCCCCATTTATCACCACCCTCTGAACTCGCCCTTGTAGCCGGTTTTCAATCCATGTACTCATGCCAATGGACCTTATTTTGTACAGTAAACGTTAACGGGGAACTGTGTCAAATGCTTTTGCAAAATTCAGATACACCACGTCTACAGGCCTTCCTTTATCTAGATGGCAACTCACCTGCTCATAGAAGGTTAATAGATTGGTTTTGCAAGAACGATTCTTCATGAATCCATGCTGATTACTGCTAATGATACCGTTTTCATTACTAAAATCTTGTATATAGACCTTTATCATCCCCTCCAAGAGCTTGCATACTATTGATGTTAGTCTAACAGGTCTGTAATTCCCAGGGATGTATTTTGGGCCCTTTTTAAATATTGGTGCTACATTGGCTTTTCTCCAATCACCTGGTACCATTCCAGTCAGTAGACTGTCAGTTAAAATTAGGAACAAGGGTCTGGCAATTACTTGACTGAGTTCCCTAAAGTCTGAATGCTGATGATCCCTCAACCTTGTATTTTTTGAAGGCCTTCTCCTTTGCGTTTATATGCATTTTTACATTGGAGTTAAGCCATACTGATTTATACTGAAGCCAATTGACCTGTGATCGTTGTTTCCTAAATTGCCCCGTATTTCCACATCCGTGATCAGGTCTGTATTGTTGGTAATCAGTAGATCCAGTAACGCTTTATTTCTAGTTGGTGCGTCTACCATCTGAACCATGAAATTGTCCTGCAAGACATTTAGGAACTGGCGAGCCTTAGACGAATGTGTGGTTCCCTCCGCCCAGTCTATGTATGGATAATTAAATCCCCCATTATGATAACACTTCCCATCCTTGCTGCTAATCCAACTTGTGATAGGTAATCCGCCCCCCCTCCTCCCTTAGGTTAGGGGGCCTATAGCATACTCCCAGTATTATTTTCCCCTTAGCTTCATTCCTCTGGAGCTCTACCCACCTCCTCCCTAGCTCCCTTAGTGATGTCATCTCTCACATTCACTTGTACATTATTCTTGATATTTAGGCATACCCCCCCCCCCTTTTTTACCCTCTCTATCCCTGCGATAAAGGGTATACCCTTGAATGGTTGCCAGCCAATCATGAGAGATGTTGAACCAGGTCTCTGAAATTCCCACAGAATCCAAATCCTCCTTGTACAATAGTATCTCTAGTTCACCCATCTTGTCCGCCAGGCTCCTGGCATTGGTGAACATGCCACGTAGTTTAGACCGGTCGTATACTATCCTCTTATTGGGTGTTCTGAGATTGCAACTAGGACTTGTTACTATACTTACCTTGGGTTTATGTGCTTTAGTCAACCTACCACTAATGCCCCCAATACTACCCTCTGGAATATGTTCCGCGCTGACTATCTCTACCTCTGGGCCCACCCCCTGTCGCCTAGTTTAAAAACCCCTCTAACTTTTCGTCCATCTTCAATCCCAACAGATCTGCACCCTTCTCATTTAAGTGCAGTCCGTCCCTTCTATAGTACTGGTGACCGACTGAGAAGTCAGCCCAGTCCTCCAGGAACCCAAACCCCTCCTTACTACACCAGCTCCTCAGCCA
Source organism: Lithobates clamitans (assembly GCA_037952925.1). Lineage (NCBI taxonomy): Eukaryota > Metazoa > Chordata > Amphibia > Anura > Ranidae > Lithobates > Lithobates clamitans. The sequence continues at coordinate 4,002,583 of JBBGZY010000680.1, read as the reverse complement.
CTTGTTTACTTCCCTAATTTCCCTCTGCCTGTCTGGTGTGGCTCGAGGTACTGGTAGTATTCCTGAGAATACTACCTTGGAGGTCCTTTTCCTCAATTTAGCTCCGAAGTCCCTAAAGTCGTTCTTTAGAACACTCCATCTGCCTCTGACTTTGTCATTGGTGCCAACATGCACCATGACAGCTGGGTCTTCCCCAGCCCCTCCAAGTAATCTGTCCACCAGATCTGCGACGCGCCGAACCCGAGCGGCCGGTAGAGATTGCCCTCTCTAGCCCTGGCCCAGTGGTTGTGGGGGTCTGCGGGCGGGGGGGTTATCGGAATAAAGGGGGCCCCCAGATCCCCGTCTCCCTATCTAAATGGGTAGGGGTACATTGTACCCCTACCCATTCACTAAAAAAGTAAAAACCACAATACAGTTTTTGACAATTCCTTCATTAAAAAAAAAAAGTGTCCTGTGATGTCCATCGATCTTCAATCACGGCGCTGATGGACCTGGAAAATAGAAAAAAAAGTCTGCCTCCATGGGAGGCTTCCCGCCAACTGTCAGTGGGTGGCCCCGCCCTTGCCTATATAACAGCTGTCACTGCGTAAAGACAGCAGTCGGCGTGATGCCTCCCATGGAGGCGGAGCTTCTTTTTTTCCCCTATTTTTCAGGTCTGTCGGCGCCGTGATTAAAGATGGATGGACATGGCAGGACACTTTTTTTTCTTTTTTAATAAGGGAATTGTCAAAAACTGTGTATTGTGGTTTTTACTTTTTGACACTTTTTTGGTGAACCCATTCACATGGGGGGGACGGGATCTGGGCGCCCCCTTCTTAAAGGGGACTTCCAGATTCCGATAAGCCCCCCGACCACAGACCCCCACAACCAATGGCCAGGGTTGTGGGGACGAGGCCCTTGTCCCCATCAACATGGGGACAAGGTGCTTTGGGGGACCCCAAAGCACCCTCCCCATGTTGAGGGTAAGCGGCCTGGCATGGTTTAGGAGAGGGGTGCTCGCATGTCCCCCCCTTTCCTGGCCTGCCAGGCTGCTTGCTCGGATAAGGGTCTGGTATGGATTTTGGGGGGGACCCCACGCCATTGTTTTTTATTTTTATTTTGGCTTGGAGTTCCCCTTAAAACCCATACCAGACCCAAAGGGCCTGGTATGGACTGGAGGGGAACCCACGCTGATTTTTTTATATATATTGCTGGGATCCGGCAATAGATTACATCCGCAAGCAATTTTAGATAAAAATTTTTCCTTTAGAAATGTCATTTTGCTGCGGCACAGTAAAACACATAAGACAGATGCGCCACTTTAAAGGCAGACTAAGGGGACCCCCCAGGCACAATCTTTAAAGGAATATTTTATTTTTATTGTTTCACTTTAAGCATTATTAAAATCACTGCTCCTGCAAAAACGGCTGTTTTAAAAACTTTTTTTTGCATTGATACATGCAGGACCCGGGGCAGGACCCGGGTCCCCAAACACTTTTCATGGCAATAACTTGCATATAAGCCTTTAAAATGAGCACTTTTGATCTTTCACGTTCGTGTCCCATAGACTTTTTAGGATGTTCCCACAAATTTTTTTGTGCGTTCGCATGTTCTGGTGTGAACCGAACCAGGGGGTGTTCGGCTCATCCCTAATTTACATCTTTTTCTTCCTTCCTCCTGCAGTGTAGAGCACCTGCTGCTCTCTCCCGGTGGAACTAGCAGTATATTGCTAGTTCTGCAAGGGAACCTTACCAGGCAGGAACTCTCACTCCCTTGACAAAAGTAGCACAAATAGAGTGAACAGCATAACATCTCTCATTCTGCTTCCCCGTGGCCGCTGATCCCAGTTCCACTTGCCTTCAGAATGCTAGTCCACCTGGCTGCGCTTCTTCCCAGTCCTCCTGACTGACTCTCTGCACCAGTCCTGCCCGACTGACACAGACACATGGAGACATCCCAGGGCAAGGTTAGATGAATACTTTGCACACCACAGTCTTTAAGAGAGCACTGTTACAACTGACAATCTGTCCCCTTGTCTTGTTCTAGCCTTTCCCATTCTTCTCAAAACAAAATCAAAAGTAATTAACATAATCAATACAGATACCGGAAATTATAGTTGAATGGCAGACAAAACAAATATTGTCTAAATACAAGAGGCACATGTATTTCATTATACATAAGCCCACGAATTAAGTGTGAAACGCATCAACAGTTTGTCCTGTTTTGCTCTCCTGATTGTTAAGACATTAAATGAACTATTTTGCATCAGCTCTGTGGTGGTGTCCGGCCAGTTTCTCGTTATCTCTGACATGAATTGTCAAAAAAGTTACAATATATAATTTTATAAATGGGGAGAGAAAACGGAGGAAATGCTTCCTCCTGCCTACAACAGACTGATGACCTAATCTCAACCTAGGACTGGAGTTCAAGGACAGCTTTTTACTGATAACAGGTGGAGCTTTTAAATGGGCTACCAACAAAGCACAACCAAAATAAGACATTAACCATTTTTTTCTAAACTAGTGCTTCACAATGCACTTTTGCTACTATTTTTTCAAAATTAACGGCTCAGCAATGCAACACACTGCAACACACCAACAAAACACTGAATTGTTTCCATAGACTCAAGGCAGCTCTTCGTAAGGACTTGAAGAAAATCTCTGAATCACAAGACAAAGAAACACCAGAGGGTGCACTCTGAGTGTAATATTAAAATACACTTAGCATGAAAAGCTAAATGGAAACTTATATTTGTATGTCATGAAAGCGCTTATCATGGGTCTTTAGCTGGGTGTGGTATCCCTCTTATTGATAGCAGTAGCAGCCGTTGGCAGTAATACATCCGAGCCAAAGTAAGGAGGAGTCCGTTACCAGCTGGCTGAGCCGGGAATATCAGAAGCCTCAAACAAACATAGAAACTGACGGGGAATTATGTCACACGCCGGTGGGCATGTAGGGGGTATTGCTACGCATTTCAAGTCTGCCCAGCCTCTTTGTCAAGCCTGTCAGTAGCGTGGAAATGTAGGTCTTAAATACAGTAACTATTGAGGCTATAAACAAACTATGGGCATACACAAACCAATAATGGGGAGTAAAATAAAAACATCTACATACATTCTTCCTAAAGCTGGAATAAATGATACAAAATAATGAAAATATATAAAATGATACCTAATACCTAAAATGTGATTTCAATTGATAGAAATACATAATGGGGCTTTGCATGACATGTGAATGTATTATTTAAGAAGCAGCAGTATGATTAGGTAAAAAGCTCATACATAAATATATAAGAGTATGAATATAAATAAACATATAAATAAATAGTATACATATAAAACCAACCCCAGGGTAAAATTGCATTACTTGATTACTTGTACTGAGTAGAATATAACAGGTGTACGAAAAATGATAAAAATATGGTAAATTATTTTTATCACTGTATATACATATATGTATGTGTGTGTTTATACAGTATACATGAGGGAAGGATATTAAAAAAAAATGTCTAAATCCATGTAGAACAGATGTAATGGCAAGGGTCACTGAAGGAGGTACTGTCGTATGAATACTGGTCCTGCCAAGGGGTAAATACAGTATCTCACAAAAGTGATTACACGCCTCACATTTTTGTAAATATTTTATTATACCTTTTCATGTGACAACACTGAAGAAATGACACTTTATTAACATGTAAAGTAGTGAGTGTACAACTTGTATAACAGTGTAAATTTGCTGTCCCCTCAAAATAACTCAACACACAGCCATTAATTGCTAAAAGTGAGTACACCCCTAAGTGAAAATGTCAAAATTGGGCCCCATTAGCCTTTTTCCCTCCCTGGTGTCATGTGACTCATTAGTGTTACAAGGTCTCAGATGTGAATGGGGAGCAGGTGTGTTAAATTTGGTGTTATGGCTCTCACTCTCTCATACTGGTCACTGGAAGTTCAACATGGCACCTCATGGCAAAGAACTCTCTGAGGATCTGAACAAAGAATTGTTACATTACATAAAGATGACCTAGGCTATAAAATGATTGCTAAGACCCTGAAACTGAGCTGCAGCATGGTGGCCAAGACCATACAGTGGTTTAACACTCAGAACAAGCCTTGCCATGGTTGACCAAAGAAGTTGAGTGCACGTGCTCAGCATCATATCCAGAGGTTGTCTTTGGGAAATAGACGCATGAGTGCTGCCAGCATTGCTGCAGAGATTGAAGAGGTGGGGGGTCAGCCTGTCAGTGCTCAGACCATATGCTGCACACTGCATCAAATTGGTCTGCATGGCTGTCGTCCCACGAGGAAGTCTCTTCTAAAGATGATGCACAAGAAAGCCCGCAAACAGATTTCTGAAGACAAGCAGACTAAGGACATGGATTACTGGAACCATGTCCTATGTTGTGCTGAGATCAAGATAAACTTATTTGGTTCAGATGGTGTCAAGCGTGTGTGGCGACAACCAGGTGAGGAGTACAAAGACAAGTGTGTCTTGCCTACAGTCAAAAATGGTGGTGGGGGTGTCATGGCCTGTGGCTGCATGAGTGCTGCAGGCACTAGGGAGCTACAGTTCATTGAGGGAACCATGAATGCCAACATGTACTGTGACACACTGAAGCAGAGCATGAACCCCTCCCTTCGGAGACTGGGCCACAGGGCAGTAATCCAACATGATAACGACCCCAAACACACCTCCAAGATGACCACTGCCTTGCTAAAGACGTTGAGGGTAAAGGTTATGGACTGGCCAAGCATGTCTCCAGACCTAAACCCTATTGCGCGTCTGTGGGGCATCCTCAAATGGAAGGTTGAGGAGTGCAAGGTCTCTATCATCCACCAGCTCCGTGATGTCGTCATGGAGGAGTGGAAGAGGACTCCAGTGGCAACCTGTGAAGCTCTGGTGAACTCCATGCCCAAGAGGGTTAAGAGGCTTAAGGCAGTGCTGGAAAATAATGGTGGCCACGCAAAATATTGACACTTTTGGCCCAATTTGGACAATTTGGGTATACTCACATTTGTCGCCAGTGGTTTAGACATTAATAGCTGTGTGTTGAGTTATTTTGAGGGGACAGCAAATTTACACTGTTATATGTGCTGAGATATAATACAATATTTACAAAAATGTGAGGGTGTACTCACTTTTGTGAGATACTTGTATATAGCACAGTGTTAACCTCAATTTCTTCATTGAGCCCCCCAGGATTCAGAGAATTCAGAGTAAAAATCTAATACATTTCTTTTTCACATCATTTTTTAAAATGTTCTCAGGGGGGAAAATGTATCAGAAATAGCCTCAGTGATCCAAACTTTCAACCCTTCGAAAGATTGTCAGTGGGACTCCGCAAAATGTCTTGGGACACCCAACTTAGTGTTACCATCCTCAACAAACCTCTGATGCTCGCCAAATCTTGCTCTTAAAGTGCGGTTAGTTCTTCGTACATATAATTACCCGCATGGGCAAGCTAAGCATGAATTGAATATAGAAAGAATAAGGCTTTCCATTAGCTGCAAACATCTTTTGTCCATGTTGCAAATGCTTGCAGTAAGACATGAAACATACCTGTGAGGGTACCAAACATAGCATTAGGTTTTTTATTTTGTGTGAGATGAGAAGACACTTGACTGCATGCAACTATGCTTTTGATATTGGGAGCTTTATGCCGCATACACACGAGCGGAATTTCCGTCTGAAAAATCTTGGATGGTTTTTCCGACGGAATTCCGCTCAAGCTTGTCTTGCATACACACGGTCACACGAAAGTTCGCTGAACTTTCGACCATCAAGAACGTGGTGACGTACAACACTACGACGAGCCAAGAAGATGAATTTCAATGCTTCCGAGCATGCGTCAAATTGTTTCCGAACATGCGTAGGAATTTTGCGCGTTGGAATTGCCACAGACGATCGGAATTTCCCATCGGAACTTTTTCCGACCGAAAAATTGAGAACATGCTCTCAATCTTTTGCTGGCTGGAACTCCGCCAGCAAAAGTCTGATGGAGCATACACACGATTGCATTTTCCGACCAAAAACTCTCATCGGTCTTTTGCTGGCCGAATTTCCGATCGTGTGTACGGGGCATTACAGTAGGCGAACTTGGGTCTGTTGGGGATGGATAATTTCAGGTGTGGGTCCTGAAGGAGGATATACCAATGTTTGGAAAAAAATATTTCCATCCACTTGAAATGTTCTAGATCCAGAAACACCAAGGAGACAGCACTGCATACATAGGTGAAAGAGAGATTAAATGCATTGCAGAACTCCACGAATTCCACTAATGCAGAGCAGGAGCCATCCCAAGTGATGACAATGTCATCTTCATATTGTCCATAATAGACATTATTGTTGGCATAAGGGTAGTTTGTCCAAATATAATGCTGCTTACAGTGGTCCATAGTTTAATTGGCATAACTGGGAGCAAAGTGGGCTCCCAAATCTGTGCCAATTTTTATGCAGATAATAGCTTCCGCCAAACTGAAAATAGTTGTGCTTGAGGCAGAAGCGTGTGTCCGTAAGGATGAAGTTGGACTGATAATAACTGATGTCCTGACTGGTGAAAAGGAAATAATTTACAGCTTGAAGCCCTATCTTGTGTGGTATAGTTATATACCTCCATACCTTCAGTGATGGGGCTTTAAGCTGTAAATAATTTCCTCTCCACCTCTTTTATATCTGCCTGGAGTGATCACATTCACATGTACAGTGGGGACGGAAAGTATTCAGACCCCCTTGAATTTTTCACTATTTGTTATATTGCAGCCATTTGCTAAAATCATTTAAGTTCATTTTTTTTTCCTCATTAATGTACACACAGCTCCCCATATTGACAGAAAAATACAGAATTGTTGATATTTTTGCAGATTTATTAAAAAAGAAAAACTGAAATATCACATGGTCCTAAGTATGCAGAGCCTTTGCTCAGTATTTAGTAGAAGGACCCTTTTGATCTAATACAGCCATGAGTCTTTTTGGGAAAGGTGAAACAAGTTTTTCACACCTGGATTTGGGGATCCTCTGCCATTCCTCCTTGCAGATCCTCTCCAGTTCTGTCAGGTTGGATGGTAAACGTTGGTGGACAGCCATTTTTAGGTCTCTCCAGAGATGCTCAATTGGGTTTAAGTCAGGGCTCTGGCTGAGCCATTCAAGAACAGTCATGAAGTTGTTGTGAAGCCACTCCTTCGTTATTTTAGCTGTGTGCTTAGGGTCATTGTCTTGTTGGAAGGTAAACCTTCGGCCCAGTCTGAGGTCCTGAGCACTCTGGAGAAGGTTTTCATCCAGGATATCCCTGTACTTGGCCGCATTCATCTTTCCCTCGATTGCAACCAGTCGTTCTGTCCCTGCAGCTGAAAAACACCCCCACAGCATGATGCTGCCACCACCATGCTTCACTGTTGGGACTGTATTGGACAGGGGATGAGCAGTGCCTGGTTTTCTCCTCACATACCGCTTAGAATTAAGGCCAAAAAGTTCTATCTTGGTCTCATCAGACCAGAGAATCTTATTTCTCACCATCTTGGAGTCCTTCAGGTGTTTTTTAGCAAACTCCATGCGGGCATTCATGTGCCTTGCACTGAGGAGAGGCTTCCGTCAGGCCACTCTGCCATAAAGCCCTGACTGGTAGAGGGCTGTAGTGATGGTTGACTTTCTACAACTTTCTCCCATCTCCCGACTGCATCTCTGGAGCTCAGCCACAGTGATCTTTGGGTTCTTCTTTACCTCTCTCGCCAAGGCTCTTCTCCCCCGATAGCTCAGTTTGGCCGGACGGCCAGCTCTAGGAAGGGTTCTGGTCGTCCCAAACGTCTTCCATTTAAGGATTATGGAGGCCACTGTGCTCTTAGGAACCTTAAGTGCAGCAGAAATTTTTTTTGGAACCTTGGCCAGATCTGTGCCTTGCCACAATTCTGTCTCTGAGCTCTTCAGGCAGTTCCTTTGACCTCATGATTCTCATTTGCTCTGACATGCACTGTGAGCTGTAAGGTCTTATATGGACAGGTGTGTGGCTTTCCTAATCAAGTCCAATCAGTATAATCAAACACATCTGGACTCAAATGAAGGTGTATAACCATCTCAAGGATGATCAGAAGAAATGGACAGCACCTGAGTTAAATATATGAGTGTCACAGCAAAGGGTCTGAATGCTTAGGACCATGTAATATTTCATTTTTTCTTTTTAATAAATCTGCAAAAATGTCAACAATTCTGTGTTTTTCTGTCAATATGGGGTGCTGTGTGTACATTAATGAGGAAAAAAATGAACTTAAATGATTTTAGCAAATGACTGCAATATAACAAAGAGTGAAAAATTTAAGGGGGTCTGAATACTTTCCGTCCCCACTGTATATATAAAGAAATACACTATATTGCCAAAAGTATTTTAATGGCATCCCAGTCTTAGTTGATAGGGTTCAATATCGAGTTGGAGCACTTGACTGGCCTGCACAGAGTCCTGACATCAACCCGATAGAACACCTTTGGGATGAATTAGAGCCAGGCCTTCTCATCCAACATCAGCACCTGACCTCACAAATGTGCTTCTGGAAGAATGGTCAAACATTCACATAGACACCCTCCTAAACCTTGGGGAAAGCCTTCCCAGAAGAGTCGGTGCTGTTAGTAATCCTTTCTTGTTTGTTTTTGGCTGTATACAAATAAATGTGCATTATATAAACTTACATCATTACAGGGGCAGCTTACCTGCAATTTGCTGTTTAATAATATTGGCAATTTAATTTCAGACCTGGCAGACTCACTGCTTGAATTAAATATAATTCCCCATAAGAATTAGCCCACACATCAAATGTGAGTTGTATTCAGTATACACAGCTGCATGAAATTTGCTTTAAAAATGTAAGCAATATAAAGGCCGACAATGAGGTGATTTTTTCTTTTTTTAATAAAAGTAGTTTCATTATAGTGGTGTTATAAATGTATTCATTCTCTATTCATAATGCTCAGGGCAACTAACTAACTAAATAAATAAAATATTTATTTCTTTGTTTGGTAAACATAAAAAAGTATAGAATATTAAACATATTATAGTATAGTAAAGTTAAACATATTAAGTATAGAATATTAAACATTTCAGCTAATTGTTGCTGTAATAATGCTAAAATAATTTTGTCACTATCTAGGATAACAAAGCAATGTCATTTTTTTTTTCTTCAGTGAAAACAAGACTTTCTTTTGGTAGTTTTGTTTTGTGATTTTTAAAAAAAAAATTTTATGCAACCTATATAGAGAAAAAGACATTAACCACTTGCCGCCTGCCCACCGTCAAATGCCGGCGGAGCGGTGCGGCTCTCGTTCTGGGTGGACGTCATTTGACGCAGCCCTCAAAATTTCCACTCGCCTGCTTGCATTTGGCGAGTGAAAAAATGAGGAAGGCGAGTATGGACAGGGCTGTGCTGCCTCAGGATGTATCCAGCTCCCTCCTGTTGCACATTCCCACCCCACACAGGCTAGCAGTGTGGGCTTTCACCAGGAGTTAAACAGCCATCTGGGACCACCCCTCTCCAACTCCCTCCTGACGCACATCTAAGGAGTGGGGGCAGTGCATGTCTCCGAAAAGCAGTCCTAAATGGGCAGGATTGAACACTCTCAGTCCACCTTCAGTGTGCACCGATGTTTGACCCCCATGCCTGCAGCAGGAGAATGGTAACTATGAAAGTGTGCTGTGATTGTAAGCAGTACATGTGCTGGAGGCATTGGTTTAATGGTGGATTGAGCAAGATGTGCTGGGAGGAAGTGGGGGGGATTAAGAGTATAGACATAATGGATTGGGGGGGGGGGGTAATTGGAGGCATATTTATAATGGATTGGGGGGGGGGGTGGAATTGGAGGCACAGGTCTAAACCAACCCTATGCTTCCAATTCCACCCCCCTCCCTATCATACCTATGCCTTCAAATCCTCCCCCCACCACTCTATCATACCTATGCCTTCAATCCCCCCCCCTACTCTATCATACCTATGCCTCCAATTCCACCCCCCCCCCCAATCCATTATGCCTATGCTTCCAATTCCATCCTGGATTGGGGAGATGAAATTGGAGGCATAAGTATGATGGATTGGGGGGGGGGGATTGGAGGCATTGGTACATTGGTACATTGGTATGATGGGAAGGGGGAGTGGAATTGGAGGCATAGGTATGATGGATGGGGGGAAAATTCAAAGCATAGATGAGCTAGATTGAGGTGTGCTGGGAGGTCGTTAACAGCACTGGTGTGCTGGGGAGGCAATTGGAGGCAGAGAAATGCTGAGGAATTAAAGGCAGAGGTGTGCTTGGGGGAGGGGGGAAGCATTGGAGGACTGCAGGAGGTGTTGGAGGTAGAGGTGTACCGGGGGAGGCAGCGTTGGAGGTAGAGGTGTACTGGGGGAGGCAGCGTTGGAGGTAGAGGGGTACAGGGGGAAGTGTTGGAGGTAGAGGTGTACTGGGGGGGGCGTTGGAGGTAGAGGTGTACTGGGGGAGGCAACGTTGGTGGTAGAGGGGTACGGAGGGAAGTGTTGGAGGTAGAGGTTTACTGGGCAGGCGGCGTTGGATGAGCTAGATTGAGGTGTGCTGGGAGGTCGTTAACCGCACTGGTGTGCTGGGCGGTCAATTGGAGGCAGAAAAATGCTGAGGAATTAAAGGTAGAGGTGTGCTAGGTGGAGGGGGGAAGCATTGGAGGACTGCAGAAGGTGTTGGAGGTAGAGGTGTACCGGGGGAGGCGGCGTTGGAGGTAGAGGTGTACTGGGGGAGGCGGCGTTGGAGGTAGAGGGGTACTAAGGGAAGTGTTGGAGGTAGAGGTGTACTGGGGGAGGCGTTGGAGGCAGAAGTGTACTGGGGGAGGCATTGGCGGTAGAGGTGTACTGGCGGAGGCAAAACAAAACCAAAAAAATTCCTTGCTCAACTTACTGACCAGCCTGATAACCAACCAAATTTTCTTGTCTGATGAGGCTGCGCTGATGGGCACTGGTGAGGCTGCATTGATGGGCACTAGGGATGAGCTTCGAGTTCGAGTCGAACTCATGTTCTACTCGAACATTGGCTGTTCGCAAGTTCGCCGAACAGCGAACAATTTGGGGTGTTCGCGGCAAATTCGAATGCCGCGGAACACCCTTTAAAAGTCTATGGGAGAAATCAAAAGTGCTAATTTTAAAGGCTTATATGCAAGTTATTGTCATAAAAAGTGTTTGGGGACCCGGGTCCTGCCCCAGAGGACATGGATCAATGCAAAAAAAAGTTTTAAAAACGGCCGTTTTTTCAGGAGCAGTGATTTTATTAATGCTTAAAGTCAAACAATAAAAGTGTAATATCCCTTTAAATTTCGTACCTGGGGGGTGTCTATAGTATGCCTGTAAAGGGGCGCATGTTTCCTGTGTTTAGAACAGTCTGACAGCAAAATGACATTTGGAAGGAAAAAACTCATTTAAAACTACCCGCGGCTATTGCATTGCCGACAATACACATAGAAGTTCATTGATAAAAACGGCATGGTAATTCCCCACAGGGGAACCCCGAACCAAAAAAAAAAAAAAAAAAATGATGTGGGGGTCCCCCTAAATTCCATACAAGGCCCTTCAGGTCTGGTATGGATATTAAGGGGAACCCCAGCCAAAATTTAAAAAAAAAATTGACGTGGGGTTCCCCCTAAATTCCATACCAGACCCTTCAGGTCTGGTATGGATTTTAAGGGGAACCCCGCGCCAAAAAAAAAAAAAAAAAAAGGCGTGGGGTCCCCCTAAAAATCCATACCAGACCCTTATCCGAGCACGCAACCTGGCAGGCCGCAGGAAAAGAGGGGGGGACGAGAGTGCGGCCCCCCCCCCCTCCTGAACCGTACCAGGCCACATGCCCTCAACATTGGGAGGGTGCTTTGGGGTAGCCCCCCAAAACACCTTGTCCCCATGTTGATGAGGACAAGGGCCTCATCCTCACAACCGTGGCCGGTGGTTGTGAGGGTCTGCGGGCGGGGGGCTTATCGGAATCTGGAAGCCCCCTTTAACAAGGGGACCCCCAGATCCCGGCCCCCCCCCTGTGTGAAATGGTAAGGGGGTACTTACCCCTACCATTTCACTAAAAAACTGTCAAAAATGTTAAAAATGACAAGAGACAGTTTTTGACAATTCCTTTATTTAAATGCTTCTTCTTTCTTCTTTCTTCCTTCATCTTCTTCTTCTTCTGGTTCTTCTGGCTCTTCTGGTTCTTCCTCCGGCGTTCTCGTCCAGCATCTTCTCCGCGGCGTCTTCTATCTTCTTCTCCTCGGGCCGCTCCGCACCCATGGCATGAGGGGAGGCTCCCGCTCTTCTCTTCATCTTCTTCTCTTCTTCATCTTCTTCTTCATCTTCTTCTTCTTCTTCTTCTTCCTTCTTCTCTTCTTCCTGTCTTCTCCGGGCCGCTCCGCAATCCATGCTGTGGCATGGAGGGAGGCTCCCGCTGTGTGACGGCGTCTCTTCGTCTGACGGTTCTTAAATAACGGGGGGCGGGGCCATCCGGTGACCCCGCCCCCCTCTGACGCACGGTGACTTGAGGGACTTCCCTGTGACGTCACGGGGAATGCCACAGGAAAGTCCCGTCATGTCACCGTGCGTCAGAGGGGGGCGGGGTCACCGGGTGGCCCCGCCCCCCGTTATTTAAGAACCGTCAGACGAAGAGACGCCGTCACACAGCGGGAGCCTCCCTCCATGCCACAGCATGGATTGCGGAGCGGCCCGGAGAAGACAGGAAGAAGAGAAGAAGAGAAGAAGGAAGAAGAAGAAAAAGAAGAAGAAGAAGATGAAGAAGAAGATGAAGAAGAGAAGAAGATGAAGAGAAGAGCGGGAGCCTCCCCCCAAATGCCATGGGTGCGGAGCGGCCCGAGGAGAAGAAGATAGAAGACGCCGCGGAGAAGATGCTGGACGAGAACGCCGGAGGAAGAACCAGAAGAGCCAGAAGAACCAGAAGAAGAAGAAGATGAAGGAAGAAAGAAGAAAGAAGAAGCATTTAAATAAAGGAATTGTCAAAAACTGTCTCTTGTCATTTTTAACATTTTTGACAGTTTTTTAGTGAAATGGTAGGGGTAAGTACCCCCTTACCATTTCACACAGGGGGGGGGCCGGGATCTGGGGGTCCCCTTGTTAAAGGGGGCTTCCAGATTCCGATAAGCCCCCCGCCCGCAGACCCTCACAACCACCGGCCACGGTTGTGAGGATGACGCCCTTGTCCTCATCAACATGGGGACAAGGTGTTTTGGGGGGCTACCCCAAAGCACCCTCCCAATGTTGAGGGCATGTGGCCTGGTACGGTTCAGGAGGGGGGGGGGCCGCACTCTCGTCCCCCCCTCTTTTCCTGCGGCCTGCCAGGTTGCGTGCTCGGATAAGGGTCTGGTATGGATTTTTAGGGGGACCCCACGCCTTTTTTTTTTTTTTTTTTGGCGCGGGGTTCCCCTTAAAATCCATACCAGACCTGAAGGGTCTGGTATGGAATTTAGGGGGAACCCCACGTCAATTTTTTTTTTAAATTTTGGCTGGGGTTCCCCTTAATATCCATACCAGACCTGAAGGGCCTTGTATGGAATTTAGGGGGACCCCCACATCATTTTTTTTTTTTTTTTTTTTGGTTCGGGGTTCCCCTGTGGGGAATTCCCATGCCGTTTTTATCAATGAACTTCTATGTGTATTGTCGGCAATGCAATAGCCGCGGTAGTTTTAAATGTGTTTTTTCCTTCCAAATGTCACTTTGCTGTCAGACTGTTCTAAACACGGGAAACATGCGCCCCTTTACAGGCATACTATAGACACCCCCCAGGTATGAAATTTAAAGGGATATTACACTTTTATTGTTTGACTTTAAGCATTATTAAAATCACTGCTCCTGAAAAAACGGCCGTTTTTAAAACTTTTTTTTGCATTGATTCATGTCCCCTGGGGGAGGACCCGGGTCCCCAAACACTTTTTATGACAATAACTTGCATATTAGCCTTTAAAATTAGCACTTTTGATTATTCATGTTCGTGTCCCATAGACTTTAACGGCGTTCGCGTGTTCGAACGAATTTTTTTCCTGTTCGCATGTTCTGGTGCGAACCGAACAGGGGGGTGTTCGGCTCATCCCTAATGGGCACTGATCAAGCTGCATTGATGGGCACTGATCAAGCTGCATTGATGGGCACTGATCAGGCTGCATTGATGGGCACTGATCAAGCTGTATTAATGAGCACTGGTGAGGCTGCATTGATGAGCACTGGTGAGGCTGCATTTATGGGCACTGATGAGGCTGCATTGATGGGCTCTGATGAGGCTGAATTGATGGGCACTGGTGAGGCTGCATTGATGAGCACTGATGAGGCTGCATTAATAGGGCTGCACTGATGGACACTGATAAGCTGCACTAATAATGCTGCACTGGTGGGCACTGATAGGCTGCACTGATGGGCACTGATAGGCTGCATTCATGGGCACTGATGAGCACTGATAGGCTACATTCATGGGCACTCATAAAGTTGTTGTTAATATTTATTTTTGTAACATAATTCTGCATAAAACATTTAAAGAGGTTGTAAACAGTGGCGGAAATACTGCCATAGCGACCCAAGTGGGCGCTATGGGGCCTGCAGCCGAGTGGGGCCCGCTGCCAAGTGGGGCTCGCACAAGGCTGATCCCAGGCGGGTGCACGGGGTGCAGTGCACCCGGGCGCCAGAGAGATGGGGGCGCTGAAGCGCCAGAGTGCTCCCCTCCCTATTCCTCCTCCTCCTCTCCCCTTCCTTGTCCAGAGGCAACTCTCTCCGTCCGTCACCGTCACCGCTGTGTTTCCTGCTGAAGCCAGTCCCCCCTCTCTCCTCCTGCCAGAGAAGGGGAGCAGCCCGGAGGTCGGAGCAGCTGTCTCTGTGTGCAGAGACCAGCCACGCAGTGATGTCGCTGGGGGGGGCGGTCCATGCCTGACACATGTTCTCCTCCTCCTCCTCCTCTCTGTGTCTAACTCCTGCCTGCTGTGATCTGTTCTCCACCCGGGCGGCACGGCGGCACGGCTGCACATTGTCCTCACTTCTTCTCCAGCTGCCGCCGGGTGTTTTTATGTATTCTAATGGGGGGGTTTGTACTGGTGGGGGGTCTGTAATAATGGAGGGGGGGTTTGTCCTGGGGGGTCTGTAATAATGGAGGGGGGGTTGGCCCTTGGGGGGTCTGTAATAATGGAGGGGGGGTTTGTCCTGGGGGGTCTGTATTAATGGAGAGGGGGTTTGTCCTGGTGGGGGGGTCTGTAATAATGGAGTAGGGTTTGTCCTTGGGGGTCTGTAATAATGGAGGGAGGGGTTCCTGGTGGGGGGGTCTGTAATAATGGAGGGGGGGTTTGTCCTGGGGGGTCTGTAATAATGGAGGGGGGTTTGTCCTGGTGGGTGGGTCTGTAATAATGGAGGGGGGTTTGTCCTGGTGGGGGGTCTGTAATAATGGAGGGGGGTTTGTCCTGGTAGGGGGGGTCTGTAATTATGGAGGGGGGTTTGTCCTGGGGGGTCTGTAATAATGGAGGGGGGTTTGTCCTGGGAGGTCTGTAATAATGGAGGGGGGGTTTTCCTGGTGGGGGGGTCTGTAATAATGGAGGGGAGTTTGTCCTGGGGTTCTGTAATAATGGAGGAGGGTTTGTCCTGGTGGGGGGGTCTGTAATAATGGAGGGGGGTTTGTCCTGGTGGGGGGGGTCTGTAATAATGGAGGGGGGTTTGTCCTGGTGGGGGGGTCTGTAATAATGGAGAGGAGTTTGTCCTGGTGGGGGCTATGTAATATTGGAGGGGGGTTTGTCCTGGTGGGGGGGTTCATATTTGTGTCCCGTGTCCCGGGCACCTTAATTCGACAATACAGTGTCCCGGAATGAAATAAGGACACATAGCCACCCTGATAAACACTGCCAAACTGGTTGCTAGGGCCGCCCCGCCTTGCGTCTAGCAACCAGTGACGTCAGTCAAAGGCTGAGCGTTGCGAGGGCCGCCTTACCCAGAGCTGCCCTGCGCAGCGCTCTGAGTCCACCCACCTCCGCTCCTTCTCCGCCTCCGGCCGCAGCAGCAAAGAAAGAGCAGCAGCCAGAGCCCAGTCCAGAGTGAGAGTCTGTATCTCCTCCTCCAGCGGCATTCTGCGGTGCAGATCCACGGCAGCCTGTGCCCAGTGCCAGCCAGTCCCGGGGCTGACTCCTGCTGCCTGCAGTGCATTGCCCACAGCCAAAGTTCTCTCCTCCTCCCGCCCGCGAGGGCCGTGACCCGAGCCGCCCGACTGAGTGCCTGAGGGAGGGCCCCCCAGCCAACTTCCAGGTTGACATTTTGCTATGGGGCTCTGTGATTTCTAGTTACGCCCCTGGTTGTAAACCACCATTTTCAAGTTGTACCTATAGGTAAGCCTATAATAAGGCTTACCTATAGGTACAGTAAATATCTCCTAAACATGTGCCATTTAGGAGATATTTACTTTGTACTGCTCCGATGATGTCTTAGGCGCATGCGCTGTGAAGAAACTGCCCTCCGCACCGTTTCTGTGCTCTCTGCCCTCTCCCCTGTGGCAGCCAACCTCCTCTGCTAGTGTCATTAGTACAGTGACAGTGCACAGAATTATCACTGTATTAGTGTCACTAGTGATGTCAGTGTCAGTCCGTTAGTGTACCTCCCAGCGAGGGTCTGTTAGCACCAGATTTCCCGCCACTATCACAATCACCGCTAAGGTGTTCAGGTTTGGCTTGAAGAAAAGGTGGCAACCCTACTACATTGACATGGCTGCCAATGCACTCTAATTGGACTATTCATTTAAAAAGGACAACCAGCACTCCAATTGGGCTATTCATATGAAAAGGCTGCCAGTGCACTACAATAGACTAGAAAATGCATTTGCACTATTACAAATATTTTTATTAAGATTTTTGAGACAAACAACAAACAGCACAATAACACATGGCTGCTACAGTACATCAAGACTGTGTCAGATTAAATAGAACATTTGATAGGACATATGACAGCGTGAGTTGCCAGGTTAATTAATAGCAATCAAGGTATGTATATGGTTCTCCTCAGAGGGAATTAAATTAGTTAGATACCATAACAAATTACGCCTGAGATTTCAGACATCTAAGCCTAGAGACACAGTATTTTAATCAGTATATTATCCTAAGGACTATTTTGAATCTGTGTTCAATGTGAGATATTCAGAACCTCCATCCATTTACACCAGACCCTGTCGAATTTCAAAGGACAACCTCTGTTAGCGTATGTGTCTTTGTATAGCGGGAGGTTCTCATTGACCAAACGTTTCCACTGTGTGATTGATGGGGGGTTAGGTTTTTTCCACTGTATTGCGATGCACTTCCTGGCATAGAAAAGTAATAAACTGGTCAACGTGCGTTTGGCTATGGTTGGAACAATATTTTCTAGTAAACCTAGTATACAAATCTCCATCAGCGGTGATAAATTAGTTGAAGCCACCTTGTTAGTCAAGTCGACTACTTCTCCCCAATATTGCTGTATTTTTGCGCAGCGCCAGAAGATGTGTGCGAAGTCTCCTGGGGATAGACCACATCTCCAGCATTCCGAAGAATGCTGAGGGTTTATCAAATGTTGTCTAAGTGGGGTAAAGTAAGCCCTATGAACAATTTTAAATTGTACTACTCTGTCTCTTATGGAAACAAGTGACCTGAAGGGGAAATCCCAGACATCATCCCAGTCATCATTATCCAACGCAGGAATGTCACGTTGCCAACGGGACCAGAGCCCTTCCAGAGGTGGCAGGGACACAAAGGTCAGGTGCGCGTACAGAGATGATGTAGGCTTCTCAGCGCAGCCGGATCTGAGCGTCTTCTCCAGCTCGGATTGAGTCAGGATGCAAGATGCGTGGGGGAATTGAGCCGCGAATGCGCGTGCTAGTTGAAAATAACGGAACTGGTAGTGTTTCGGGAGATTGTACATTGAAGATAACTGGGCAAAAGAAAGCAGTGAGGTCTGTGACACCACTTGTGAAATTAATTTAATACCATATTTAGTCCATGCCTGGGGGTCTGTGAGCTTAAAGATATGTGGTAAATTGGGGTTTGACCATAGCGGGGCGTTGGGAGAAAGTTCTGAGCGGTTGTATTTACCAATACTAAGACCTATTCGCCATGCTCGCAGAGTAGTGTGCATGGAGGGGGTAAGTGGGTGCAGGGCGCGTGGACCTCTGTGAATTAGAAATTGAAGGGTCTCCCAGGAACCCACCACCGTAGCCTCCAGGGCTGAGGCCGCGTTAGTTTTGTCAGGGACCAACCACCAGACCACTGTCACTAACTGAGAGGCCAGGAAATATTTGTAGCAGTCTGGGAAAGCCATGCCTCCCTGTGATGTGGGCCTCATCAGGGTAGACAGTTTATATCTGGGTGGGGTGGGGCCCCACAAGAAGTCAGAAAATTTTTGGTTAAGTTTGGTGAAGAATGATTTGGGGATCCACTGTGGGGAGTGGCGAAAGAGGTAAGTAAATTTGGGGATGATTTTCATTTTAAGGAGATTAACTCTACCACAAACCGATAAAAGTAGATTGCTCCATGATTTGAGTTTAAGTTTCATATCTCCCACCACTGGGTCAAGGTTTAGTTTAATGAAATCTTGGGCATGGGCAGAGATCTGGACTCCAAGATACTTGAAGGTGTCCACCCATCTCAATGGGCTGTCAGGGGGAGAGGTGTTTTTTGCTTCCTGGTCTATGGGGAATAGGGTGGATTTTGACCAATTGACCCGAAGACCCGTCACCTCAGAGAATGTGTCTAGGACCGATAATGCACCCCGGAGCGACGGGCCAGCATCTGCGAGAAAAAGGACCATATCATCAGCGTACAGGGCTACCCTCTCCTCCAGCAGGCCAATACGCAGCCCCTTAATGTGGGGCGATGTACGTAGGGCTTCAGCAACTAGCTCAATGGCTATGGCAAACAAGGCCGGAGAGAGGGGGCAGCCCTGCCTAGTTCCCCTAAACAATTTGAAGGGAGATGATAATTTGGAGCCAAGTCGAATCGAAGAGGTGGGGCACTTGTAGATCACCTGTAACCACGCAATGAATTTTAATGGGAAGCCCATTCTACGGAGGGTCTCCCACAGAAAGGGCCATTCCACTGTGTCAAAGGCCTTTTCTATGTCCAATAGCGCTATGGCCCTTGTGCATCTGCACTATTAGTGTACCATTTAAAGTGAGTGATATTGCAACACACCAAGGTGTGCATGGTGCATTACAACCTTGCAAGGTGTGAAATATTTTTATAAAATCTTGTGCAAAAGAACAGTAATGGAATTTAAAATGCAGCAACCCCAGACATCAGATCGTAGCCGACTAGAAAATGCACTCTATTGCCTTATTTAGTAAGCCTGATAGTGTCCCTTTAAAAAGTGTTTTAAAATGTTGTCGACTGTTCCATATTTTATGCAGAACAGAGAACAAATTCTTCAAAATTATTTACGCTTCTGTCATTTCCACAACAGTTATATTTTTATGTGTTTTTAAATTGCTTTTATTCTCTTCTGCTTTGTACTTTATTGTCAAGCAGTGACGTGCTTTATTCCTTTATCCTAAACCCATTAACTGGAGCATCGTTGTCTCCCAGTCCCAAGCAGATGGAGTTTAAAGCTTTGCTGCCGTCTCTGAGCTCAGTCAGGTTTTTCCCCAGGCCCTTTGCATCCATAATAAATATAGATTCATGCGTTTTATGTTAGCTCTTTGTTATGTTTGACTTTTGTTGGTTTCTTTGCCTTGTGATATGGGCATAGCTAGGGGCATCCGGGGTCCCATTGGTAGAAATGAACCATACCCTCTATAGGCTCAGATTACCAATAAGGCAATTCTTGAAGCGTTTGTACTTCTAAGTGTGCCTGCAAACTGGGGAATGCACAGGGGGGGGGGGGGGGGGGTATCATAATCTAAGTTAATGAAATAGTAAAATTAAAGCTACTCCAGCAAAAGAAAGAAATAAATTGCCTATAAGAGTAAAAATAAAAAATCAGCAGTTTGCTTCAATACTCACCTTCATTCCAGAAGTAGGGCCTGCAGTAATTCCTTTCTGCCAATAGATTTCCTCAGTCTTCTGGGAGTAATGATGGCAACCGTTTATGAACCCTCCTACTCTGAGCCCAGGCTGTCATGGACCCTCCCACCAAGGAGTACCATCATCATCCAGCCTGGGCTCAGAGTGCTGCTGTATTGAATGTGGGTTTACATGTCACTATGAAGGTGCTGTCAGTCCAGGCGAAATAAACACCCACCACCGCCACCAGAGAAGAAGCGTGTGTGCATGTGTCCTGAACGCCAAGTATATTTCCCCAATTTTTAAGTTGTGGTCCCTTCAGGGGGGTCAGTTCGAAGACTTGGTTGAGTACCCAGGGGTTCTCACCCATGCAGGGTTCTGGGATAACTGGAAATAGTGTCACGTACCTGCTCGGAGACTAAAATGACAAGGTAGGCCTCTCTTGTATCTCCAGCCCAGGTCCCACTGAAGATGGGACAGAGGGTACAGAGGGACAGGAGAAACACGAGTGCTGGCAGGTGTTGATAGAAGTGCTTGCAGCAGGCGATCCCGGGCAGGACATCATGTCAGGAACAGTAACTGTGCACGGAGATCCAGCCGAAGTTAAAGGGGCACTCTGCGTGGACTGTAGGTTCCAGATGTGAGGCTTGTCAGAGCTCCCAGCAGGCTTGTGACAGAAACTCACTGTGGTGAGCAGAGCTGATACAGAAGACAGCCTGGTAGGCATTCAAATCGGATGTGGGCACAGAGCCAGGAACATAAGTGTGGTCACGGGGATAGCCAAGGTCAACAGCAGGCAGGCAGCGAGGAACAAAATCATAAAGCAATGATGTGATCAGGAACAGAGTTGGGATCAGGAACAGAAAACAAGGCAGAATCAGGATCCAAGTAAATGTCAGAGGCAAGCTGGTTCAACAACAAGGGAACAAGCAAAGTAGCAGCAGGACGCAGGGAATAGCTGAAAGACCAGTCAGCACTTAAACATGAGCAGAAGCATCCTTAAATAGCTTGTCCGGCTCCAACATACACTGAGTGTGCGTGCGCCCTTGTGCATTCCTATGGGCACGCCTGATCAGTATCCTGCTAATAACTCTGCACGCATGTGCATTTCTGTGAGCCAAACATCTGATAGGCATTTTTTGATAAAGAAGACTGTCTGTGCTCTCTTAATTGATAAGTTCTTATTAGCTACCCGGAACGTCAGAGGTTCAAAGAGTTCCAGGAGGGAAGAACCTCCTAAACCTGACTACATGGACTCTGGTCCTGAAGGGGTTAGGTCACAGCAAAGGGAGTTTTTAAAGCCAACAGAAAGGTATCAGAACCTGTGTCAATCAGGCAGAGTGGAGTGGTTCACAGGTTGCGAGCAAGGTGAACTCCCTGGCAATTACTTATTACTGAGCCCCTGCGGCCTGTCTGCCACCCTAACCCAGTACAGGACTGGGAAAGTGGCAGTGAACCTGTGTTGTGCTTCTTTTTCTTGTACCAGAATCAGTAGCGGCTGGTGTTCGAAATTTCGGGGGGCAAACCAACCTGATCCCCCTCATTCGCACTACTCCCCCCCCCCGGGCGCTTGATCCTAAGACTCCCTGGCCAATCAGGTCTCAGGACTCGCTTCCTGATTGGCCAGGAGGAGAAGCAGGAAGACATTAGTGAATATTTAATATTCATTTGCTAATGTCACACAAGTGGGTGGGCCCGTACGGCACCCTGCATGGAGATTAGGGGCCAGGCGCATGAATTAGAGGGGCGGCGCCCCTGCGCCCCAATGAGCAGCCCATCACTGACCAGAACTGTACACTGTTTTGCTTTTCTTTTGGCTGAAGAAAGTTATTTGAATATACCAACAATAGGACTTTTTGCTTTTACCCACTTGGCTGGCTGATGTTCCCGGGCTACCTCATTACACAATATACATTATATTACCAAAAGTATTGGGAGGCCTGCCTTTAAACGCACATGAACTTTAATGGCATCCCAGTCTTAGTCCATAGGGTTCAATATTGAGTTGTCCCACCCTTTGCAGCTATAACAGCTTCAACTCTTCTGGGAAGGCTGCCCACAAGGTTTAGGAGTGTGTCTATGGGAATGTTTGAGCATTCTTCCAGAAGCTCATTTGTGAGGTCAGGCACTGATGTGGATGAGAAGGCCTGGCTCGCAGTCTCTGCTCTAATTCATCCCAAAGGTGTTCTATCAGGTTGAGGTCAGGACTCTGTGTAGGCCAGTCAAGTTTATCCACCCCAAACTCACTCAACCTTGTCTATGGACCTTGCTTTGTGCACCGGAGCGCAGTCACGTTGGAACAGGAAGGGGCCATCCCCCTTTGGAAGCATGAAATTGTCCAAAATATCTTGGTATGCTGACGCCTTAACCGCTTGACCATTTTTACCTACAAGTAAGCCTATAATAAGGCTTACCTGTAGGTAAAATGAATTTTTAACTAGGACAAACAACCGCTTTAAGAGTTCCCTTCACTGGAACTGAGGGGCCAAATCCAACCCCTGAAAAACAACCCCAAACCATAATCCCCCTCCACCAAATGATTCACAAAGCAAGGTCCATTAAGACATGGATGAGCGAGTTTGGATTGAAGTATTTTGACTAGCCTGCGCAGAGTCCTGACCTCAACCCGAACACCTTTGGGATGAATTCGAGCGGAAACTGCAGGCTTGACCCTCTCATCCAACATCAGTGCATGACCTCACATGTGCTTCTGGTAGAATGGTCAAACATTCCCATAGACACACTCCTAAACCTTGTGGACAGCCTTCCCAGAAGAGTTGAAGCTGTTATAGCTGTAAAGAGTGGGTCAACTAAATATTGAACCCTACGGACTAAGACTGGGATGTCATTAAAGTTCATGTGCCTGTAAAGGCAGGTGTCCCAATACTTTTGGTAATATAGTGTATGTGTTTTATATATATATATATATATATATATATATATATATATATATATATATATATATATACATATATATATAAGCACTCTGACTCTCACATTGGAGAGGCATGAGAGGCACTTTTCAGGCACTTTACAGGTGCTATTTTGAGTGCTAAAATGCCTGAAAAGCACCCCAGTGTGAAAGGGGTCTAATTGGTTATTGATCCATAGTTTTGTAACTTAAAAATCCCCTAAATAATTTCTTTTGTGAGGCCTTTTTATGCAGAAAATGACTTTGGTATATTTGAAAATTTTATAACATTTATTGAACATTTCTAACTTGAGCTTTTCTTTGGGCAGCAGTTAACTTTGTGAGTTTAATTCCACATTAAGAACACCAACAAACTGAAATGTAGTTAAATAGGTACCATCTGCAGGACTTAAAAAAGTTTAAGATGACACCCGTAAAATTGATAAACTAAAACTGGCAGACTACCATTTACCCCGAGCAAACTGATCCCTCCTTGACATTATACTAATTAAATAGCTCTTTTATGCACATAAACATTGTTATCAGAGAGCCCAGAAAATGCCATACAAGACGGTACCAACAGCTCAGATATATGTAAGGCGCTGAAAAAAGCAAAAGGTGATTTAAAAAGCATAGCTTCATATGACAAATTGAAGGCTCATGTCACTTTAATTAAATCTTCCAACAGATTAACAATAATTGGAAATTTCAATTCTGACCTCACAGAATCTTTTTACCTCTAAACCTATAAGTGCCCACAAATGTCAGGCCTCCGAAGAAGGCTCTGATAAAATGCGTCAGCTGCTGGTGCTGGCCTTTGCATGCACTTGTTTTTATATGTTTTTAATAAAGTGGAATCTTGAAGAATTTTATGCCTTTTTCACATGTAGCTCTTTTGTGGGGGTTATGAGAAATGATCCTACCCAAACAGGATATTGCCCTAAACCTGTAGGTAAATAAGAGAACTAGAACCTTCACCAAGTGGAAGAGTGGGATTGATAATAAAGTTGCCAGTGCCTCCACCCATTTCAGGACTTCTGTGGACAGAGGGGATTTTCTTCCTGGGAAATTAATCAGTAATCCAACCAAAGTAATTGGGAGCAGAAGAACTACTACAGCATATGACATTAATCATAAGCATATAGATGCACACCAGTATGGAAATAATATAAGCTTTATATAAGAAGGGATTAATACATCCAATGTATAAACAGATATTATCAGCAAAGGGCCCAATAGGAGTCCTGGTGGAACTGTGCATATACAGGTGCATCTTCTAAACTTAGAATATCATCAAAGAGTTAATTAATTTCAGTAATTCAATTAAAAAAGTCAAACTCATATATATTATATAGATGTGTTACACACAGAGTGATATATTTCTAGCATTTCTTTCTTTTAATTTTGATGATTATGGCTTACAGCTAGAGAAAACCCAAAATTCACTATTTTAGAAAATTAGAATACTACATAAGACCAATTAAAAAAAAAGGATTTTGAAGTGTTATGGAAGTCCAGGTTGCTTTGATAGTGTGTGTTAGTATTTCGCGCTCAGGACAGGCTCTAACCCGAACTGCAGCCCCCCAAAAAAAGAAAAGCACCGAGGTGCAATCCAAATGCTGTAATCTCTGAGAAAAATGGGGATTGGCGCTGTTCACTAGTAAAATATTAAGTAAATAAACTCTCACCACAGGGGAAAGATGCACTGCAAGTCTAAGTGAATGAATCAAAGGCAGTGAAACAAAATATACTTCAGTGTGTATGGACAAATATCCACACCAAAAAACCAATACGTGTACAGACCCCTCAAAGTAAAACATGTGAAAAAGAAAAAAATTTAAAAAGTAATGAAAGATAATAAAAATAGAAAATGCCTCCAAACAATAAATAAAGTGAGTGATCAATCAGATGTGCAGGAATAACACAAAATCCGAGAAGGCAATAATTATACAAATGAGTGAATAGTGCCCTGAAAAAGACACAATATTAACCACACAAAAGTGATGAGCTACCAATAATGTGAAGCTGGATAGTGATCAACATGGAAATGAAAACAGGCTGAAAAACATAAACATTGAGTGTGCATTAAAAATATGGTGATCAAAAAATTGGTGGATAAAAATATTAGATGAAAAAAATTTTTGGGAGAAAAAAAAATCCCTTTAAGAAAATTATATATCTTTCTTAAAAAATATATTCTCTTAAATACTAACACAATAGTCTATATTTCCAAAAAGTGTCCGTGCATATATCAAAAATACCAAGAAATGCTAAATATATTAAAAAAAAAATAAAATGTCCAGTGTGTATAAAATGTTCTTAGTGCACAAATCTGGTGTATCTTCAATTAGTTCCTGGTGTGTCCGTTCATAAACAATATATATGCCGTCCTGTGTGGAGCCCCCTCTAGTGTCCCCACTCACCGGAACGCCCAAACCCTGCAGGGGTAATAGGCATGTAGACTTAGGTCCGATGATCCAAGCGGTCGGTGTCCCCTTCAGCACCTTCTTTTCACTTGTGTCACCAGAGTGCTCTCAAATGGCATCCCCCAGGACAGATTTCGGGTCGGTTTTAGGTGAATCTGAGTGGGAACTCTGTACTTGGCCAACTCAGCCGCATAGTGTGCCGCCACTTGCTGGTCTCCGCTCTCTATACATCGGCTCAGTGCCATTTGAGAGCATTCTGGTGACACAAGTGAAAAGAAGGTGCTGAAGGGGACACCGACCGCTTGGATCATCGGACTTAAGTCTACATGCCCATTACCCCTGCAGGGTTTGGGCGTTCTGGTGAGTGGGGACACTAGAGGGGGCTCCACACAGGACGGCATATATATTGTTTATGAACGGACACACCAGGAACCAATTGAAGATACACCAGATTTGTGCACTAAGAACTTTTTATACACACTGGACATTTTATTTTTTTTTTAATATATTTAGCATTTCTTGGTATTTTTGATATATGCACGGACATTTTTTGGAAATATAGACTATTGTGTTAGTATTTAAGAGAATATATTTTTTAAGAAAGATATATATTTTTCTCAAAGGAATTTTTTTTTTTTTTCTCCAAAAAATTTATTTCATCTAATATTTTTATCCACCAATTTTTTGATCACCATATTTTTAATGCACACTCAATGTTTATGTTTTTCAGCCTGTTTTCATTTCCATGTTGATCACTATCCAGCTTCACATTATTGGTAGCTCATCACTTTTGTGTGGTTAATATTGTGTCTTGTTCAGGGCACTATTCACTCATTTGTATAATTATTGCCTTCTCGGATTTTGTATTATTCCTGCACATCTGATTGATCACTCACTTTATTTATTGTTTGGAGGCATTTTCTATTTTTATTATCTTTCATTACTTTTTACATTTTTTTCTTTTTCACATGTTTTACTTTGAGGGGTCTGTACACGTATTGGTTTTTTGGTGTGGATATTTGTCCATACACACTGAAGTATATTTTGTTTCATTGCCTTTGATTCATTCACTTAGACTTGCAGTGCATCTTTCCCCTGTGGTGAGAGTTTGTTTACTTAATATTTTACTAGTGAACAGCGCCAGTCCCCATTTTTCTCAGAGATTACTGCTTTGATAGTGACCTTCAGCTCATCTGCATTGTTGGGTCTGGTTTCTCTCATCTTCCTCTTGACAATACCCCACAGATTATCTATGGGGTTTAGGTCAGGCAAATTTGCTGGCCAATCAAGCACAGTGATACCATGTTCATTAAACCAGGTATTGGTACTTTTGGCAGTGTGGGCAGGTGCCAATTCCTGCTGGAAAATGAAATTAGTATCTCTATAAAGCTGGTCAGCAGAGGGAAGCATGAAGTTCTCTAGAATTACCTGGTAGAGGGCTGCACTGACTTTGGACTTGATAAAACACAGTGGACCAACATCAGCAGATGACATGGCTCCCCAAATCATCACTGACTGTGGAAACTTCACACTGGACCTCATGCAACTTGGATTCTGAGCCTCTCCATTCTTCCTCCAGACTCCAGGACCTTTATTTCCAAATTAAATGCAAAATTGTCCACAGTCCATGATGATTTAGGGAGCCATGCCATCTGCTGGAGTTGGTCCACTGTGTTTAATATCACAAATGGTTGGTTTTTGGCTTGATTTTTGGTTCATGTCACAAACACTTGTAGTAAGGGGTGGTTGGAATTTAAGGAGGGGGGGAGAAAAAGAGGGTGGGGGAGTGGGGATGCGAAAGGCAAGGATTAGGTTGAGAGGCCTGGTAACCGTTAGATCTATCTGGGGGAAAGATTCATTGGATTTTTTCTGTATTTAGATTCCCTCCCTTATTTTTATCCCTTACCCCTTTAGGCCCAGAATGGGCATTCTATATCAGTGAATATACCCACTATCCTAAATTTCCAAAAGGTGTGCATCTTGTGTGATTTTAAAAGTCCTCCAACCCACTGGCCCCACACACAATAAAGGAGATGACAAAATTTGAATAGGAGTAATTTTGTAGATGTATTAACGCTTCCATTAATTTGGTTCTGTCTACCACCCTAAACCATTCTGACGTAGTTAGTGTCCTTCTTTGATGTCCAATATTTCAGGATTAATGGAGTAATAAAAACTGAAAACTCATTTATTCAGGGAAGCCTTTCCCACACCCACATAACTGTCCCTGAGCCACCCCCATCAAATCATTCTTTGCAGCTGTTACCTTTTGTACCACCTCCCCCTCCCTTTAGAATGTAAGCTCTACGAGCGGGGCCCTCCTGTACCTTTTGTATTGAACTGTACTGTAATTGTGTTGTCCCCCTTATACATTGTAAAGCGCTGCGTAAACTGTTGGCGCTATATAAATCTTGTATAATAATAATAATAATAATAATAGAAATTTTATATTTTTTCCTTGGCGCACTAGTCGCATGGAATAGACATTCGACAGCGATCTTGCCAGATTTCAAAATTACTGGTCATCTTGATTATATTTAAGACTTTCTCCCAATATAACTGGATCATTGGACAGTGTCACCAAATATGTCCATGTGCTCCTTCACCCCCACATTCTCTCCAGCACTCTGATACCTGCATTGGATTAATTTCATGTACTTTTGAAGGAACATAATACCACCTAGTCTACAATTTGTACTTAATTTCCTTTATCCTCATGTCTATTGAGGTAGAGTGTACATATTATATAAGTTTGCGTTGTAGGGCTTCTGAGATAGGATCATTTAGTTCATGCTCCCATCCATTCACGAAACATGAATTGTTGCCTCTTAATTATGATAATGAGCAGAGGACATTTCCATTCAAAACATCTTTTAATCTCAAACAATCTGAAGTTGTCCATTTCAAATAGGCTTTATTCTCTTTCCCAGGTGGGAAATAACTTGTACCTGAAAGTGGCATTAAGGTAGTGTTGTACTGCCATTTCATGCTTTTATAAATATTGTCCCATACTCTTAAGGTTTCTGCTGTGATAGAGGCTAAATCTTTAGACAAACCTCTATGCTGTCTTGTCAGCCAGATAGTCTGGCCTAGAGGTGTTTTACTTATAATTACCTCCAGTTGAACCCAGTTTTTAAAAATGGCACTATGTGTCCAGTCAACTATTCTCACCAGCATTGCTGCCTTATGATAAGTCTCAAGGTTTGGCAGGGACAATCCCCAGACTGACTTAGGTCTAACAAGCATCTTATACGCAATACGGGGACCTCTATGTTTCCAAATAAATCTCTTTAACAATGACCTGAGAGTTTTAAAGTAGGCCCCCGATATATGTAAAGAGCCTTCGGAAGAGTCACCATTTTAATCACGTTTATCCCACCCAACCAGAATAACCTGCCGGCAGGATAATCATGCAAGTCTTGTTTAATTTTATTAAGAAAAGGTAAATAAATAGCTTGATACAAATCCATCACATATGTAGATAGATTTATGCACAGATATTTCAAACCCTCCTGTTTCCATTCAAATGGATACAAGGGTCTAAGAGCCCTGAACTTGGAATATGTAAAGAGCCTTCAGAAGAGTCACCATTTTAATTGCATTTATCCTACCCAACCAGGATAACCTGCCGGTAGGATAATCATGCAAGTCTTGTTTAATTTTATTAAGAAAAGGTAAATAATTATCTCGATACAAATCCATCACAGATCTAGATAGATTTATGCCCAGATATTTCAGACCCTTCTGTTTCCATTCAAATGGATACAGGGGTCTTAGAGCCCTGAACTCATCTTGGGGAACAGAGAATTGTTTAATATTTCATATTTTTCTATACTAACCTTTAAATTTGAAATTTCCTCATATCTTTCCAGTTCCCTTAGGACAGTGATGGCGAACCTTGGCACCCCAGATGTTTTGGAACTACATTTCCCATGATGCTCACTTACACTGCTGAGTGCATGAGCATCATGGGAAGTGTAGTTCCAAAACACCTGGAGTGCCAAGGTTAGCCATCACTGCCTTAGGATATTAGGCAATGTCTGTCTTGGGTTAGAAATATAAAGCATTATATCTGCAAAAGCAGATATCTTATGTTCTTGCCCAGCTTATTCTATGCTCTGTATTTCTTGATTTGCTCATATCATGGCCAAGAGGGGTTCTAGAGATAACAAAAATAACAATGAAGAGTGTGAGCATTCCTGCCGTGTTCCGTTATATAAAGCACATGTTCGTGACAGGGTCCCATTCACTCGCACCTGAGCAGTTGGAATGGAATATAATGCCTCTTATGTTGTTGCCCAGCTAATTCTATGCTCTGTATTTCTTGATTTGCTCATATCATGGCAAGGAGGGGTTCTAGAGATAGCAAAAGTAACAATGGAGAGAGCCGGCATCTCTGCCGCATTCCATTATATAAAGCAAATGGTTGTGACAAGATCCCATTCACTCGAACCTGCGTAGTTGGATTAGAATATAATGCCTCTATCCAATTTTACATACGTGGGCCCAACCCCAGATGTCATAATGCTGAAAGTATATAGTACCAGTCCAACCTATCAAAGGCCTTTTTGGCATCAATTGACAGGAATATAACATTTTTTTGCTTTTCCTAACTGCATTAAGTTGTTTCTAAACATACCTCAAGGCTAAGAAAAGAGAGTGAGTGGTATATAAGTGGTATATGACAGTTTACCATTTTCTGTGTTCCAGTGTGTACAGTATTGGCTTACATTTATGTTAGTCCAATGGAGTCGGTAAGAGAGCAGAGGCCAGTGGATTTTATTTTTAAATGTGGCTTGTGTTTTTCCCTTATTGCTTTCATGTTACCTGGGATTGGTTTATTTCCCTTTAGCTGTTGATAGGCAGTTGGGTGAGCAAGATGTTTTCAAATGAGAGAATCAGTTGGACCAACGAATAAAAAATTATCAAGGTAGTGAGCCATTGGAGCACTTACAAATAATTTCCAACAAACCATTGCAAAATACGGCAAATGGCTAAAAGTATAAACAGGAAAGGGAGCGACCAATTACCAAGAATCTTTCAAAATAGTCCGTCCTGTTAAATTTAAAAGTCCAATAAACTAAAATTTCTTAGTCAAATTGGCAATTATAATTAACAATTACCATTTTAATTACCAATAGTGTCGCGCTATCAAAATTATGATCGATATGACTCTGAGACTTATTTTCATATGCTATTGTGGAAAGTAGATTAATGACAGATACATTATTGAAAGTGCACAGTGGTTTTAAATTTCATGTTTATTCACACTTTTATATTGTTATCAGTATTATGTATTTTTATTTTATTCGCATTATTTCGCACATTTTCATTTATTTATTTTATCTAAATTTGCATGGATCCTAATTTTGATAGCGGGGCACTATTGGTAAATACAACTTTGGATGGGCAGTTGGCTGTGTGTGCTGCAGCTGTCTTTAGTTTCATCATATTGTATACGTTGTTCACATTGGTTTGATTTTGTGGTGAGCACAAAAAGATTGGTATTTTAAATTGACAATAAGTGATTTATTGTTGATTTACCATCAGCTTTTGTTAACAGCACCGGCTTTACCAAACGGCCTAAACACAGCCAGCCAGTACTTAATCAAATCACAAGGTTGAGGCCGTGGTTAGGAGCTCCTTTCAATTAGCCCTTTTTGGGAAGAATAAATGGTGAATACACCATTGGGCTTTTGACTGGGAACAACTGCCAAATGGAACAATCTGAAATTAGCAAAATTTGCTAAATTAAATTAAACAATTCATCATGCACCACATGAGACATATTTTCAGCCAACAATAAATTATCCTAAATCATCCTAAATACAATACAATATACAAGAAAGAAGTAGTAAAAAAATCCATGGGTAAAACTATTCTTGAAAGTTTGGATCTGTGGGACTCTACCTAAACCCACAGACTTATGCCGCGCACACACGATCGGAAATGCCGCCAGCAAAACTCTGATGAGAGCTTTTTGTCATAAAATGCGACCGTGTGTATGCTCCATCGGTCTTTTGCTGGCGGAATTCCAGCCAGCAAAAGATTGAAAGCATGTTCTCTATTTTTCGATCGGGAAAATTTCTTATCCGAAAATGCGTTCGTCTGTATGCAATTCGGACGCGCAAAAAATCACGCATGCTCGGAAACAATTTGACGCATGCTCAGAAGCATTGAACTTCATTTTCTCGGCTCGTCATAGTGTTGTACATCACCACGTTCTTGGCGGTCGAAAGTTCCGAGAACTTTTGTGTGACCGTGTGTATGCAAGGCAAGCTTGAGCGGAATTCCGTCGGAAAAACCGTCCAAGTTTTTTCTGATGGAAATTCGCGTGTACGCGGCATTAAAATGTTTGTAAACCAAAAAAATAAATAAACAAGTTTATACTTACCTGCTCTGTGCAAAGGAATTGCACAAAGCGGCCCCAAACTTCCTCTTCTTGGGCCCCGCCTGGAGCTCCGGGCTTTTTCTCTCAGATGAGTGCCCCCATAGAGAGGCACTCCTAAAGCCGCTTCCTATGAGGGTACTTGTGCAAGCTCACTCCCAAGCCTCACTGTCTGCATCTAGAGACACAGACAGTTGGACTCGGCCCCACTCCCCCACTCCCTTGTCATTGGCTTTGATTGACAGAAGCGGGAGCTAATGGCTCTTGCTGCCTCATCAAAGCCAGTGAGACCAGGAAGTGAAAGGAGAGAAGAGCTGCAGATGGGGAACAGAGCTGGATCGAATGAGAGCGGCACAGTGAGTTAGCACTTCCTCCTAGCAGCACTAGGTTGGAGGGCAGTGGAGCTACATTTTTACCACCCCCTGCTGAGCTGCAAAGGCCGCTCATTTGGGGGCATACCCATGCCGCAGCCACATTGGTTTACATTGCAGCATCAATTATCCCCCTGTTGTGTTTGGCGGGCAGTACCACCTGTCAAACTCCTTGTGAAAAGCAATCCAGTGTACATCACTCTTGAGGGTGACCATAAATGTAAACAGACCCATTGTCCTGAATTGCCCACACTACAACAACACCCGTAGTGATGACTGAACCAGCTGCCTCACACACTGAAAACTGTCAAGTGAATTGCTGGTCTACATGACCTGGAATGTTAGTAAGATTGTTTAATTAGCTATTCACGTGTTTTGTTCATTGTATAACACTATTAGACTGTAATAACTGAAAGTAAAAAAAAAATGTGTGGAATTCCTGAGTCTTGTTGCTGCTTTGTAGTATAACAAGAATGTCTCCTGCCAACGATGGGGTGAAATTAGCGCACTGACCAACATGACCTCTGCTTTGATCTATCTTGAACATTCTTCTCAGATTAATTATCCAAGCTACAAGAAATTGTTTGGTTATAGTAATCATACTGTGATTTACTTCACAAGTGAAAACGTAATGAGCTTTATCAATGGAGACTCCACCATTGTGGCATAGAGATGATTTACTGTCTGAAGAATAGTTTGCAAGTGAGAATATCGAATGATGAATCTGGCAAACTTGCAGTACAGTACATGCACTAATTAATGTCAAATGCTGCTTTTATTAAGTCATATTACATTAATATTTACTGTTATGCTATGTTAACAACTTTTTGTTCCAAGGATAAACCATGTTTTTCCATATAGCCTTCGGAAGTGTTCAAAAATAAGAACAAAAGAAAAGTTTCTCTGGTGAGCACAGGGTGTTTTTAATTTTATAGAGGTTTTTCAAGTTTACAGTAACAGAGAAACAACGTGTTGCGCAGGACAGTGCTACAGGATATAAAGAAAAAAGGTACATAAAACCACAGTACAGCACAAAACACACAGGCTATTGAAGCTGAATTCAATATGGGTACGACCACCACACACCTCTGCAGTGTAGGATAAATTAACCTACGAGTAACAGTAAAGGTGACCTTTTCAATAAAAAGTAAAAGAGGACACAACATCACATCTATTCAGTTGGACCAAATCACATCAAACTTTTATTCTGAAGGAGGCACTTATGCTTTTCAAATAAAATGTATTTATTCATTTCAGATTTCAAGTCGTCTACAGACAGTCTAGTAGCGCACATCCATCATGAGACAATCAACTTGCATGCAATAAGAAAGATCTTACAACTGCAAGGGTGAGATTAGGATCTAAAGTAGTGGGATTACCATTATCCTACCCCTAGGATGCACAGGGTGGGTTCAGGAGTCAAGGCTATGCCATATAGATCATTCAACACTGAAATAACTCCTTGCCAATAATGCCTGAGCTTGGGAAATCTCCAACTTAAGTGTATAAGACTACCATGTGGGTGGGCACAACTAGAACTTACTGGTAAATACTTCCAATTGACCATCACAGTAATGTACAATGAGCTATAGATAGCTAAAGTTAGCTGACCTTTCGGACTCTGGAGCAGTTGCCTTTTCTGTATGCACAGGGTGCCCTGACCTTGTGAGCCCTGGAGCAGTTGTCTTTTCTGTATGTACAGGGTACCCTGACCTTGTGGGAGCTGGAGCAGTTGCCTTTTCTGTGTGCACAGGGTGCTCTGACCTTGTGGGCCCTGGAGCAGTTGCCTTTTCTGTGTGCACAGGGTGCCCTGACCTTGTGGGCCCTGGGGCAGTTGCCTTTTCTGTGTGCACAGGGTGCTCTGACCTTGTGGGCCCTGGAGCAGAAATAAAGGAATTGTCAAAAACTGTCTCTTGTCATTTTTAACATTTTTGACAGTTTTTTTGTGAAATCTTAGGGGTACTTTTGTACCCCCTTACCATTTCCTACAGGGGGGAGGGTCGGGATCTGGGGGTCCCCTTGTTAAAGGGGGCTTCCAGATTCCGATAAGCCCCCCGCCCGCAGACCCCCACAACCACCGGCCAGGGTTGTGGGGATGAGGCCCTTGTCCTCATCAACATGGGGACAAGGTGCTTTGGGGGGCTACCCCAAAGCACCCTCCCAATGTTGAGGGCATGTGGCCTGGTACGGTTCAGGAGGGGGGGGCGCTCTCTCGTCCCTCCCTCTTTTCCTGCGGCCTGCCAGGTTGCGTGCTCGGATAAGGGTCTGGTATGGATTTTTTGGGGGACCCCACTACAATTTTTTTTTAAATTTTGGCGCGGGGTTCCCCTTAAAATCCATACCAGACCTGAAGGGTCTGGTATGAATTTTGAGAGGGACCGCTACGTCATTTTTTTTTATTTTGGCACGGGGTTCCCCTTAATATCCATACCAGACCTGAAGGGCCTGGTATTGAATTTAGGGGGACCCCCACGTCATTTTTAAAAAAATTTTGGTTCGGGGTTCCCCTGTGGGGAATTCCCATGCCGTTTTTATCAATTAACTTTTATGTGTATTGTCGGGAGACTCGGGACCGGCATTTCATTAATAGCCGCGAGTAGTTTTAAATTAGTTTTTTTTCCTTTGAAATGTCATTTTGCTGTCAGATTGTTCTAAGCACGGGAAACATGCGCCCCTTTACAGGCATACTATAGACACCCCTCAGGTACGAAATTTAAAGAAATATTACACTTTTATTGTTTGACTTTAAGCATTATTAAAATCACTGCTCCCGAAAAAACGGCCGTTTTTAAAACTTTTTTTTGCATTAATCCATGTTCCCTGGGGCAGGACCCAGGTCCCCAAACACTTTTTAGGACAATACCATGCATATAAGCCTTTAAAATGAGCACTTTTGATTTTGAACGTTCGAGTCCCATAGACTTCATTGGGGTTCTAAAGTTCTTGCGAAGTTTTGGTCTGTTCGCAAGTTCTGGTGCGAACCGAACTGGGGGCTGTTCGGCTTATCCTTAGAACAGGGTACCCTGATCTTATGAGCCTTGGAGCAGTTGCCTTTTCTGTATACACAGGATGCCCTGACCTAGTGGGCCCTGGAGCAGTTGCCTTTCTGTATGCACAGGGTACTCTGACCTTGTGGGCCCTGAAGCAGTTGCCTTTTCTGTATACAAAGGGTACCCTGACCTTGTGGGCCCTGGAGCAGTTGCCTTTTCTGTATGCACAGGGTACCTTGACCTTGTGGGCCCTGAAGCAGTTGCCTTTTCTGTATACAAAGGGTACCCTGACCTTGTGGGCCCTGGAGCAGTTGCATTTTCTGTATGCACAGGGTACCCTGACCTTGTGGGCCCTGGAGCAGTTGTCTTTTCTGTATGCACAGGGTACCCTGACCTTATGGGCCCTGGAGCAGTTGTCTTTTCTGTATGCACAAGGTACCCTGACCTTTCGCGCCCTGGAGCAGTTGTCTTTTCTGTATGCACAGGGTACCCTGACCTTTCGCGCCCTGGAGCAGTTGCCTTTTCTGTATGTACAGGGTACCCTGACCTTGTGGGCCCTGGAGCAGTTGTCTTTTCTGTATGCACAGGGTTCCCTGACCTTGTGGGCCCTGGAGCAGTTGCCTTTTCTGTATGCACAGGGTACTCTGACCTTGTGGGCCCTGAAGCAGTTGCCTTTTCTGTATACAAAGGGTACCCTGACCTTGTGGGCCCTGGAGCAGTTGCATTTTCTGTATGCACAGGGTACCCTGACCTTGTGGGCCCTGGAGCAGTTGTCTTTTCTGTATGCACAGGGTACCCTGACCTTATGGGCCCTGGAGCAGTTGTCTTTTCTGTATCCACAAGGTACCCTGACCTTTCGCGCCCTGGAGCAGTTGCCTTTTCTGTATGTACAGGGTACCCTGACCTTGTGGGCCCTGGAGCAGTTGTCTTTTCTGTATGCACAGGGTGCCCTGACCATGCGCGCCCTGGAGCAGTTGTCTTTTCTGTATGCACAGGGTGCCCTGACCTTGTGGACCCTGGAGCAGTTGTCTTTTCTGTATGCACAGGGTGCCCTGACCTTGTGGACCCTGGAGCAGTTGTCTTTTCTGTATGCACAGGGTGCCCTGACCTTGTGGGCCCTGAAGCAGTTGCCTTTTCTGTATACAAAGGGTACCCTGACCTTGTGGGCCCTGGAGCAGTTGCCTTTTCTGTATGCACAGGGTACCCTGTCCTTGTGGGCCCTGAAGCAGTTGCCTTTTCTGTATACAAAGGGTACCCTGACCTTGTGGGCCCTGGAGCAGTTGCCTTTTTTGTATGCACAGGAAGCCCTGACCTTGTGGGCCCTGGAGCAGTTGCATTTTCTGTATGCACAGGGTACCCTGACCTTGTGGGCCCTGGAGCAGTTGTCTTTTCTGTATGCACAGGGTACCCTGACCTTATGGGCCCTGGAGCAGTTGTCTTTTCTGTATGCACAAGGTACCCTGACCTTTCGCGCCCTGGAGCAGTTGTCTTTTCTGTATGCACAGGGTACCCTGACCTTTCGCGCCCTGGAGCAGTTGCCTTTTCTGTATGTACAGGGGACCCTGACCTTGTGGGCCCTGGAGCAGTTGTCTTTTCTGTATGCACAGGGTGCCCTGACCGTGCGCGCCCTGGAGCAGTTGTCTTTTCTGTATGCACAGGGTGCCCTGACCGTGCGCGCTATGGAGCAGTTGTCTTTTCTGTATGCACAGGGTGCCCTGACCTTGTGGACCCTGGAGCAGTTGTCTTTTCTGTATGCACAGGGTGCCCTGACCTTGTGGGCCCTGGAGCAGTTGCCTTTTCTGTATGCACAAGGTACCCTGACCTTTCGCGCCCTGGAGCAGTTGTCTTTTCTGTATGCACAGGGTACCCTGACCTTTCGCGCCCTGGAACAGTTGCCTTTTCTGTATGTACAGGGGACCCTGACCTTGTGGGCCCTGGAGCAGTTGTCTTTTCTGTATGCACAGGGTGCCCTGACCGTGCGCGCCCTGGAGCGGTTGTCTTTTCTGTATGCACAGGGTGCCCTGACCGTGCGCGCCCTGGAGCAGTTGTCTTTTCTGTATGCACAGGGTGCCCTGACCTTGTGGACCCTGGAGCAGTTGTCTTTTCTGTATGCACAGGGTGCCCTGACCTTGTGGGCCCTGGAGCAGTTGCCTTTTCTGTATGCACAGGGTGCCCTGACCTTGTGGGCCCTGGAGCAGTTGCCTTTTCTGTATGCACAGGGTACCCTGACCTTGTGGGCCCTGGAGCAGTTGTCTTTTCTGTATGCACAGGGTGCCCTGACCTTGTGGGCCCTGGAGCAGTTGCCTTTTCTGTATGCACAGGGTACCCTGACCATGTTGGCCCTGGAGCAGTTGCCTTTTATATAACAGCAGGATACCCTGACCTTATGGGCACCCAATCTGCTAATGGACCACAAATATGAAAGCTGAGAAGGGACAACAGAATTTTATGTTACAGTTGTACCAATCTGATTCTGATTGTCATCTTTATAGGAAATATGAGTGTTTGACAACAAGTATTACCTTGTCACAGCACGAGTTCCAGTTTCCAGCAGGCATATGTGTTTGTACCTATAGTTCTACAGCAGCTGGGAGCCTCAAACCACCTCCACCTGATCCACAGTGTTATTTTAAGAAAATAAAGCCAACATCAATTTTCTAGAGAATGCTGTCTTTGGAAAACAAAATCGTGAATCCTGAGCTTTTGTAAAGGGATAGACAGAAGCGGCAACAGCACATAATTCTATGCAGTCACGATTTCCATTCTCAAAGTGTGTTCGAACTGCAGCCTGGCAATCACATCGTTTTTTAGCAAAAACAAGCCAAGAATAAAGGTCCCTTTACAATGTTTAACTCCTAAGTCACCAGTCATTCTAATTCTTTTTACCATGTCCACTACTTTACCGATATATTCTCATATAAACAGTAATATTACAGATTTTTTGAATGTAAGCTCTAAAATAGGTTCCTCTGAACCCTTTTGTATTGAACTAAATTTTAATTGTACGTCTCCCTTTTTTTGTAAAGCAAGCTGTTGGCACTATATAAGTCCTATAGAATAATAATAATGATTATTATTATCATCATAATAATAACAACTTTATTATTACATATAGGTACATACTATGTACCTATATGTAATAATAATAATAATAGCTGCATTTTTACATTGTGCTACAGGGATACAAAATGTATGGATTGTTTTTGTCCTTAAAGGGTAACTCCACTTTTGTGGGGAAAAAAATAGCACATAAAGAAAAAAATAATATAGTGTATACGATTGCGACACAAATCATATTGTAATTGAATGTTATTAAAAATTACCTGTAGCACCCTCTATGTAGGTAGATGCTAGAGTGAGGATTATTTTCTGATAGAGTAGGAAAATTTAGGCAGGCCTAGCTAGTTGCTAGGCCTACAAAAATAACAAGGAAAAAGAGATTCCCCAAAAGAAGGCAAAGGCCCAAACACAATCTGTCAAAAAAACAAATTTATTTAATGAGCTATAAACACCACACAAATATACAAAATGAAGAAAATAGTGGGCAATTCAGGGAAGATATCAGATAACTAATAAAATTGATAACGTTATCATTAAAAACAACGGAGCCGCGGCCAAACATACCCCATACACACACCAATCACAGCAGCAGATTACTACTAAATAGACAGGTAGTGGGATGATATGAGTCCTCTAATCAACAGTGTAGATGATAGGGCGGTGTGGGGGTGGGTGGGTTAACCTCTTATTGGTGTTCATACAACATTGAAACCTTTGCAATAATTTAAAGTCTACTTGCATTCATCCACCCACCCCCACACCGCCCTATCATCTACACTGTTGATTAGAGGACTCATATCATCCCACTACCTGTCTATTTAGTAGTAATCTGCTGCTGTGATTGGTGTGTGTATGGGGTATGTTTGGCCGCGGCTCCGTTGTTTTTAATGATAACGTTATCAATTTTATTAGTTATCTGATATCTTCCCTGAATTGCCCACTATTTTCTTCATTTTGTAT
The DNA here is from genome assembly GCA_037952925.1 of Lithobates clamitans. Classification (NCBI taxonomy): domain Eukaryota; kingdom Metazoa; phylum Chordata; class Amphibia; order Anura; family Ranidae; genus Lithobates; species Lithobates clamitans. The sequence continues at coordinate 3,963,540 of JBBGZY010000680.1, read as the reverse complement.
ATTTGTGTGGTGTTTATAGCTCATTAAATAAATTTGTTTTTTTGACAGATTGTGTTTGGGCCTTTGCCTTCTTTTGGGGAATCTCTTTTTCCTTGTTATTTTTGTATGCCTTAAAAGGCGACCCAAACTGCATCCACTACTTTCCTGGTTGAATATCTGTCCATACGTAATTTATTAGTACTATTTTTCTTTGGAGGTTGATCCGGGCTAAAAGCATCCTTTTTTTCTTAGTTGCTAGGCCTGTTTGTTTTCATTCTGGGCTGGGAGTGGCTTAGGGTAGCAGCTGGTGACTAACAGGCAGCATCATCAAGACCTCCCTCTTCTTTCCAGAAGATTCTGGAAAGAGTGGAGGAGAGGAGAGGTGGAGCTGCCTGGTGTATTCTAGGGAACCTTGACCAATCCACAACTTGGATTGGCAGGGGGCAGGCCTCCTTAAATACCCAGGGTCAGCCCAGCTGGGGAGGAGTTGTTGGGAGCTGGAGTGGGAGAGTGTGGAGGCTGTCGGGGCCTACAGAGAGATCCCCAGTCTGGGGGGGGTGACCTTGGGCCGGGGCTCAGGTACATCCAGGAAGAGAGAAGAGATCCTGGGAGAGAGGCACATGAGAGATCAAGGAGAGGACAGCGGGAGAGAGCACTACTAAGAGACTCCAGGGAGGACAACTGGTTGAAGCCTGGAGGCCTGGTGAGTGAAGCACAGTCGGTAGAACTGGGGAGGCACAGTGGCGTCACTAGGGTTGGTGTCACCCGGTGAGATAAAACATGGTGTCACCCCCCCCTCCACCAACTATAGTCGCCCCCACCAGTACAGACCCCCCTCCACTAAGTATAGACCCCCCTCCACTAAGTATAGACCCTCCTCTGTCAGTGCAGACCCTCTACAAAGTATAAACCCCCTCCATCAGTATAGACCTCCCCCTCAGTATAGACCCCCCTCCATTAGTACAGAGCCCCCCCAGAACAAACCACCCCCTCTCCATTAGCACAGACCCCCCAGAACAAACCACCCCCCCTCCATTAGTACAGACCCCCGCAGAACAAACCACCCCCCTCCATTAGTACAGACCCCCTCCAGAACAAATCCCCCCCTCCATTAGTACAGACCCCCCAGAACAACACACCCCCCCATTAGTACAGACTCCCCCAGAACATACCACCCCACTCCATATGCTATAGCTGTGACCAGCAGCATAAACCAACCTCATCAGCAAGCCCATACCCCCCTCACAACACCTCACTTCGGACAGCAGAGGACATCTTCCCCCCCAATCTCAAGCCGAAACCCCCCCGCCCGTTACCGCACCAGCTTGGGTAGCTCAGGTACACAGAACACCCAGGCAGGAGCTGGAGAGGAGAGGACAGTGTGCAGCCATGCTGCCCGGGTGGAGAGCAGATCGAGACAGGCTTGGGCAGGAGTGAAAGACAGAGGTGGAAGAGGAGAAAACATGGCAGGCACGGCCGTGGCGCTGGAGGTGTGTCACAGCTGAAGAAAAAAAAACTGCCAAAGGGAGCCAGGGCTTTCATTATCCTCGGGATGGTGTCACTCCTCTAGCGGGTGGCACATGGTGCGGACCTCACCCCCTGCCCCCGCCTAGCGACGCCACTGGGGAGGCATGCCTGAGAGAACTGGGAGTTTGCAGTTTGAGGTGGGTGCAGAATCAGAGGAGTGGACTGTGGGGAGAGCATTGAAGAGAGGTCATTGCAGTCGGGCTGGCTGTCAGAGCCTGAAGAAAGCTATCTGGGATCAGTCCCTGTCTGCAAAGGGCAATTCTCTGAGGCCTGGTTGAGTTAGGCCTAACCTTGTGGTGCTAGCTAGTCTGGAGGGGTAATGGTCTGCAGCAATTGAAGTACTGGAGGAGTAAGGGAAAGAGGTCTTAAGCAAGAGTTGTGCTGGAGAGAAGACTGGAGTGTATATACAGGAGTATATATAGAAGTCCCAAGCAAGTTGCACTGAATCTTTCTGGGCATCCCATAATTTCCTATTACCACCCAAGTTCAATCCCCTCAATAAAATACAAAATAAAAAACAAAGCTATGGACTGGTCTGTGTCTCTGAGTGATTGAGAGATGGATGCTGGGCTGGGCAGGATGACAGGTGAAGCACAACATTCAGGGACCCCTAAGGGGGGCATGGCTACATACCTTTCACTTTAAATCTGCAGCTCTGTAATTTTCTGAAAATTCAATGCAATATGGCTACCTGGAGGTGTTCTGTATACAGAATGTGTACAGAACGCCCCCAGAAACATAATTTCCTGCTTGTGTGATTGGCTCCCTGATTTTCCGAGAAGTCTGCCCTAATATACAAATCAGATTTCAGGCATCCCCTGCAAAATGACTATGGTAAGACAGATGGAAAAACCCAAATTCCTGTACAACTACGACCTCTACATTTAATTGTTACCCACAATTAGAGAATAAATAGATGACACCCTTTTTGGAGTAAAATTGGCCACTACGACAGCCACAGCACACAGGGCGGGAAGGTGGGAAGTTTCTTCTTCGTCCGATGACCTCCAGCTGCCCAGAGAACTCTTGACCCCACCTATACCACAAAAAAGCCCCTCCTAATTCTGCACAACCCACCCATACTGGTATGTGACTTCCTGCAATTTAATTAACACTATGTATGCCTGTTAGCCCTGCTACCTAGTCATGCCAGCCCTACGCTTATTTTTTTTTAAAATTTTTGCTTCATGCTTATCTAATATGTCATTTTTGGTGAGATACTCCCAATAGGAAATCACGTCTAAAGGGATGAAGGCCCAGCAGCTTTCCTCATTAGTGCCCTGTAGGTGCAGCAGCTGAATGATAATTATGAAACCACTCCCATTAGAATCACTTTCCCACATGCACACAGACAGACACACAGAGATTTCTTCAGAATAAAAAAAGGTAGGTAATGTACATTGATCACCCAGAGGGGAACACATTTTTCTCAACAAAAGTGAAGTTTTGCTTTAAAGAAGCTGCAGCTGTCCCCTACTATCTCTTATGCCGCATACACACGGGCGGACTTTCCGACTGACTTTCGACGGACTTTTGACGGACTTTTGAACGACCGGACTTGCCTACACACGATCACACCAAAGTTCAGACGGATACGTACGTGATGACGTACACCAGAATAAAATAAGGAAGTTGATAGCCAGTAGCCAAAAGCTGCCCTAGCGCCGGTTTTTGTCCGTCGGACTAGCATACAGACGAGCGGATTTTTCAACTGGACTTGAGTCCGTCGGAAAGATTTGAAGCATGTTTCAAATCTAAAGTCCGTCAGATTTTTGACTGGAAAAGTCAGCTGAAGGTTCGATGAAGCCCACACACGATCGGATTATCCGCCGCACTCGGCCCGTCTGACCAGTCCGATCGAAAAGTCCGCTCGTGTGTACGCGGCATAAGACTAACTGAGTGATTAAATGACTGGTGAATGGTTTTCTTTAAGCAGAGGGTGACTGTCAGTCACTGCTCTCTGCCCTGTCCCTCCAGGTGCGCCGGGCTGTGGAGGGGGTGAGACCGGCTGGCTCAGGTTCTTAGCGGCATGCTGAGAGGCTGAGCCAGCTGCCAGTCAGGCATCTGGGTGGATCCCGAACTTAAAGTTGGGATCCTTGCAGAGCATTGACCGGCTCTGTGACCCAGATGAGAGTGGGCTTTGGCCCACCAGCTGAATCTGGGCTACAGGAGTGCAGAAATAAGTTCACTTCTGTGACTCATAAGAGAAGTATGACCAAAAAAAGGCCAGGAAAGACAAGGACACCATTTAATATTAAATATAATACATAATAGCATTTCTAGCCCCTCCCCACACTATCCAAAGTTAGATTTTTTGGACTTCTGAGTTAGATTTTAACCACTTTTCTAAAGGTTTTGTGCTGTGCAACCACCCCCTTTTCTACTCCAGGGTGGGTATACAGGACTAAAGTGGGCACAGTGGTTGGGTAATGTTTGAATAAACGAGTACAGGACCTCTCAGAAAACGAGAATGGCCCAGACAAAAGGATATAGTGAACAGGGCAGGAAGTTGCCCAACATGGATGCCGGCCAGCAAACAGACTAATGCCCCGTACACACGGTCGGACATTGATCGGACATTCCGACAACAAAATCCATGGATTTTTTCCGACGGATGTTGGCTCAAACTTGTCTTGCACACACACTCTCACACAAAGTTGTTGGAAAATCCGTTCTAAACGCGGTTACGTAAAACACGTACGTTGTGACTATAAACGGGGCAGTAGCCAATAGCTTTCATCTCTTAATTTATTCTGAGCATGCGTGGCACTTTGTGCGTCGGATTTGTGTACACACAATCGGAATTTCCGACAATGGATTTTGTTGTCGGAAAATTTTATAACCTGCTCTCAAACTTTGTGTGTCAGAAAATCCGATGGAAAATGTCCGATGGAGCCCACACACGGTCGGAATTTCCGACAACAAGGTCCGATCGCACATTTTCCGTCGGAAAGTCCGACCGTGTGTACGGGGCATAAGTCAGTTTAAGTGCGACATGCTCCAACCTGACTCATGTGTATCATTAAAGGAGAAGACTGATTTTGTGTTGCAAACTGAATTCTTACAGTTTTCTCACCTCACCCGGACAGTGTGAGGATTAATGTCACAGTGTGGAAATCGAAAACTGTCATCACATGGGGACTCTTCACAATGTCCGCTAATCATCCCTTACATTTTGACAGATTCCAATTATGTGGCCCCGCAGTGTAGCCTTCTTTAAGAAATATGATTAGATTACAAGAATGGGATTTATTATCTGGAGTAGCTAAGACGTTTTCCAGACAAGGGGAGTTTCTCTGGTTCGTGGTTTCAGTCATTATGATTACATGGGAGATTCCCTGTTTACTTTATGTAACTTCTGGATTGTAGTTTTTTTGCCTGTAAACAGTATTTAAAGCTTGCACCCCACTGTTACTGTAGCAGAGCACCTGAATGCACCTGACATGTGTTAAAAAAAATGCCACTTCATATTCTTTATACCGTAAAGCCCATCTTTGGGAAACTTTAACATACCTCCTTGCAGTAGGGCTGTGCCCACATTGCAAGAGGTAACTGCTTGTTTATCCAATCCTCTGCTCCTCAATGCCACTAGATCAGTCCCTGCAGCCTTTTCTCCCCCATGCTCCGGTGGTCTGTTTAAAGTGGTAGTAAACTTTACTACAGTAACACCCCCTAGCTGTGTTGCTAGAGTGCTAAGGTTTTTGTTTTGTTAGTGTAGGTAAATTCAGGCCTGGCTGGCAGCCTGTGTGTTTTTCTTGGTCAGGTGAGTGACTCAGGGAGGGCTGGATGACTCACAGGCAGCATCTCTGAGACATCCCCCTACTTCTAGAAACTTGCAGAAGATTCTAGAAGAATGGGAGTGGAGGTGAGGAGGAGCTCCCTGGAGTATTCATGAGGGCCCTGACCAATCCCCAACAGATGGGTTGGCAGGGGGCAGGCCCCCTCAGATACTTAGAGTCAGCCCAGCTGGTGCAGTGGATTTCGGGTGGAAGCTGGAGATGGAGTTTTAAGCTGTCAGTGGCCCTTGAGTGTACCCCCTAGTCTTGGGGTGGGGGAGAGTGAACTCAGTCCTGGGCTTGGGTGTGGAAGGGACCGTCTTTGCGACACACAGAGTCATGACCAGGAGGCACCAGAGCAAGGAGAAGGACAGCAGGAGAACACTGCTGGGCAAATCTCCCGGAAGGAAGGCAGCCAGGAGGGCTGCTGAGTGTTGCAGTCAGAGAGGATTGAGAGGCATGCCTGAGAGAACTGGGTGCAAGCAGTCTGGGATGGATAAAGAGTCAGTCAGGGAGGACTGTGGAGTCTTAGCCAGGAGGGCTAGTGAAAGGGGCAGCTGCAGCCAGGAGGGTTGGCAGTGTCTGAAGAGGTGGTGCTGGGAGCAGTAGCCACAGGAGGAATACAGCTGGGCACTAGGACTTTTTACACTACCAAAGGGGCCCGCAGTCCTTGCCTGTAAAGGGCATTTGCTACCGGTATGAGTGAGCCCTTTCAGACCATCCAAACAGTGCCAGCTGGTCCTGGGAGTTAAGTTCTACAAGCAAAATTTGTGCTGGAGGCAAAGGAGAAGTGTATATACAGACTTTATATAGTTGTGTCCCTGAAGAGTTCTACTGCTTTGATAAAGTGGGCATCCCATAATATCCTAATCCCTATCCAAGTTTATTCCTCTCAATAAAACGTAAAACAAAGCACTGGACAGTTCTTTGACTCCTTAGGGGGTGCGCTACACTATAAAAAAATAAAAATAAATATTCTCCCTGGAAGGTAATGTCATAATGTGCTAGAATGCTGATTTGTGCCCCAGGTTCTTTTCCCTCTGTGTAGCAGGCTAGCAGCAGCCAGGTAAACAGCAACGTTCACTCCTCTGACCCAAATAAACAGTCTAGGGGGTGCCTTTTTTCAATTTTTTTTGCAGGGTAACTTGGATGGGCTTAAGGACACTGTGGAATATTCCAGAATAGGCCTCCCCAGCTATGCACAGCTGGAACCTAAATGAAACTAGCCGGGTCTTCAGCTAAACTGCCAAGAAGTGAGGCAGCCTTTTGGTTGGGAACCTTTTCTCCTTGGGAAGAACACTGCTCTCTCAGGCTGCATACTATTTATACACTCTCCTAGCCACCTTCTGGGCACCCTCCCCCATGGATTGGTTGCAGCTGCATAAATATTCAGTCTGCTTATCTGATTCTCCCACCCATATATTCTGGAAGTCTCCAGAAGGCAGGGTGAAGCAATCAAACTTGCAGCCTGCAGAGCACAGAGCAGCCCAAAGCAATTGTATGTTGCTCTGTCGATTACAGCAGAGCCACAAAACTAAATTTGCCTTACTTGCAGCATATTTAGGAGGGTGCTGTAAAAGGCGTATTGCTTCCGGACTCCTTCCTTCTCCTAACCTCTTTTCGGAATGTATCTGGGTAACGAGCTTGGTTGGGTGCAGGCTGCTGCAGGACTTATGTCTGTAAGGCCTGTAGCACGAATGTGGAAGTGCAAAATAAATTAAATAGGCCCCTTAGTCTGACTTTGATTTTACATCATGCTAGAACATAGCAGATGGAGGAGGTTAAAGTGGTTGTAAACCCACATAGAAAAAAAAAAAAAAGACCTGCAAGACAAAGGCATAATGAGCTAGTAGGCATACTAGCTCATTATGTAATACTCACCTGAGATCGAAGCTCCCACTAAGGTATCTGTCCACAGCACCGGCCTCCCAGACTTACTTCCGGGTATCGCGGGCTCCGGCGCTGTGATTGCCCAGAGCCGCGATGACATCGCTCATGACGTCACTGCACGCGTGAGCCGCGGTAGCGGCACACTCACTGAAGCAACGGCACGTACGTGGCATTGCTTCAGTGCGCATGTGCCAATGATGTTGGCACATGCTGATACAGGGGATATCTCCTAAACCGTGCAGGTTTAGGATATATCCGGGGTAGCCATAGGTAAGCCTTATTATAGGCTTACCTGTAGCAAAAAGTGGATTGTAAGGGTTTACAACCACTTTAAAGTGTAGGGTAATAGGTGCCCAATGCAATTCCCCAAACTAGCCACTAGAAGTAGCCATAGTTAAGGATGGAAACCATGTAGCGAGAGTAGGCAGTACCTAGGTAGGCACTAGACGTCCCCAGAGTAGTGAGTGTAGTGTACCATACATAGCAATGAAGAGCCAGCGTTGCCCCCGCCAGCTTGGTGGGAGTCTGCAATAGGCGTCTTGTACATAGGAAGCAGTTCGAGGACCAAAGCAGCAAAGATGTAATATTCAAGGACTCAAAATCTTAAGTCCTTTGGAGGGGGAAGCAAGCAAGGAGAGGTGTAGGACTATAGGACTACTCAAAGCCTTCTGGTACCAGTATTCAGAACTGACAAACTCGGCTCTCAACTGTACTGGTATCTGTTTGCAACTGGAAGACTGTGTCTTCACCATTTGGGATGACTGAAGCATGTAAATATGTAATCAATTGAGTACCTGTAAAGAAGTTAAAGGTTGTGGTGGTGAGGATTTTGTCTTCTCCTAACTCCTAATAGCAATGACTTCTGAAAACAATAAGGTCCTGTGTGAAACTGCTATTGACGTCTATTGACGCAAGGTCTGACTAAGGTATGGGACAGATTACTGCTGGTGCTGGTTATACCAAGTCAGAGGCCTCCTGAGTGATGATTCTATTATGGTGCCCATTGGAGGAACCTGTGTTCATTGCATCAAAGGGAGTGTAGGGGACAGTTGACGCTGGGCAGAAGGGTGCAGGTGTTCCCCCATCATAAATCTGTGAATATGGAGGACATGCAGCCAGCATGGCTATACAACAAAACAAACCTTCCTATGCTGTCCAGAAAGCAAACAGTTTCAGAGGCAACCTTAAAACTTATATAAACTCAAAACTAAAAATGTCATTTATTGCAGATTATCAGGCCTTAGATGAGGTGGTTGCATTAGTTTTCTTTTTATCAGGCTTTTTTCCCTTTTTTTTTACCCATGATCCTGCTAGTAACATACTTGCTGTTGTTCTTTCATGCCAATATTTACTCCTCTACTGTATCTGTGGAAGGGAGCCATGGTCGCTCCCCAAGCTGGGCCTGTCTGTCTTTGCTCATCTCCATTACATAGTGGCTGATGGTGTTGATTGTTTATATAAAAAAAATAACACAGTTTGCTTCCAGTTTATTTTACAGGAAGTGGCAAGAACTCTGCAATTCTGGCAGGATCAACCAGGTATTTTCCATACTTGCAAAAAATGTTCTATGTTTAAAAAGAAAACGAATGCAGCCACCACATCTAAGGACTGGTAAGCTGCAACATATCCCATTTTTGTTCTTGGGTTTGGGGGCTCATTCATGCTATTGCATTGCATTTATGAATGAGAGCACACCTTATCTGCTTTTGTGCAATGTGGTGTCACCTTTTTTGAAAGACACACCAATGTATTTGGCTGACAGATGTGCATTGCAATACTGTGTGCTGCTAGAAATACTTTATACATATTTTTTCAGTGCATTTAAATGAATGAGCTACCTTAATGCAATGGGCGTTAACATGTGTGCGCTAACACACCGCAATAGTATAAATGGGACTTAAGTTAAACTTTAATCCCAAAAGCCAACACTTAATATATTGAAGATTACCAATTCTTAGATGCGATGGCAGCATCCGTTTTCATTTTTAGGATTTCTTTCCTTTCTTTTCATCTGGTGATCTTGTTCTGTTGTTTTTCAACAGAACAAGCTCTCATGCAATTGTATCAGTTTAAAGTTGAGACCAACCATTTAACACTGACAGGGGTGCTTACCATGATCTTATTTATTTATGTCAAACCTTTGTTCCAAAAGAATAAAAACTGTTGCTAGAACTGCTTGAGTAACTGTAGTGTTAAGTGGCTTCAATTTGTTAGTGTATCTAAATCTGCTAATATATCTAACATTCCCCTCCCCACAATGCTGCTGTCCAAAGGCGCCCCTATGCTCCTTCATCCAGAGTGGAGGCACTCCAATACAGGTGTTCTACTGGCCAGACAACCAGGTGAAAACAGAGGGGGAAAAAAGAAAAAAAAAGAAACAAATGCAGCCCAGTGGCGTCCCTAGGAGGGGGGGACGGGGGGTGGCCCACATCAGGTGACACCTGCCAGAGGGGTGACACTGGGGCCACCGCTACACCTTGCACAGTTGGTGGGTGGAGCTGGGGGTGTGGCTGCCTCCTCCACTCCTCACACAGACTACTTCACCCTGACTAATCCCGCGGCTGAAGGAGGAGAAAGAGGTGAGGACACAGCAGCCCCGGGTGTCCTCATCTCCAAGCATGAGGTAAATTACTGCACACTGTGACCACATAGAGTCCTAACCTGCCAATATACCACCCTAACCTGCCCTATACCACCCTAACCTGCCCCATACCACCCTAACCTGCCCCATACCACCCTAACCTTCCCTTTACCACCCTAACCTGCCCCGTACCACCCTAACCTGCCCCATATCACCCTAACCTTCCCTATACCTCCCCAAACTGCCCCATACCACCCCAATATGTCTATACCACCACAATCTGCCCCATACCACCCCGATCTGCACTATACCACCCCAAACTGCCCTATACCACCCCAAACTGCCCTATACTACCCTACCCTGCCCCATAACACCCCAATCTTCCCTATACCACCCTAACCTGCCCTATACCACCCCAATCTGCTCTATACCACCCTAACCTGCCCTATACCACCCTAACCTGCCCTACACCACCCTAACCTGCCCTATACCCCCCAAACTGGCCTATATTACCCTAACCTGCCTCATATCACCCCAATCTGCCCTATATCACCCTAACCTACCCTATACCACCCTAACCTGCCCTATACTACCCTAACCTGCCCTATATTACCCTAACCTGCCCCACACCACCCCAATCTGCCCTATACCAACCCTAACCTGCCCTATACCACCCTAACCTGCCTTATACCACCCTAACCTGCCCTATACCACCCCAATCTGCTCTATGCCACCCTAACCTGCCCTACACCACCCCAAACTGCCCTATACCACCCCATTTTCTCTATACCACCCTAACCTGCCCTATACCACCCCAAACGGGCCTATATTACCCTAACCTGCCTCATACCACCCAAATCTGCCCTATACCACCCCAACCTACCCTATACCACCCTAACCTGCCCTATACCACCCTAATCTGTCCTATACTACCCTAACCTGCCCTATTATTACCCTAAGCTGCCCCACACCACCCCAATCTGCCCTATACCACCCCAACCTGCCCTATACCACCCTAACCTGCCCTGTACCACCCCAATCTGTCCTATAACACCCCAACCTGCCCTACACCACCCCAACCTGCCCTATACAACCCCTAACCTGCCCTGTACCACCCCTAACCTGCCCTGTATCACCCTATACTACCCTAACCTGCCACTATACCATCCTATACTATCATTTAGCTAAGACGTTTTCCAGACAAGGGGAGTTTCTCTGGTTCGTGGTTTCAGTCATTATGATTACATGGGAGATTCCCTGTTTACATTATGTAACTTCTGGATTGTAGTTTTTTTGCCTGTAAACAGTATTTAAAGCTTGCACCCCACTGTTACTGTAGCAGAGCACCTGAATGCACCTGACATGTGTTAAAAAAATGCCAATTCATATTCTTTATACCGTAAAGCCCATCTTTGGGAAACTTTAACATACCTCCTTGCAGTAGGGCTGTGCCCACATTGCAAGAGGTAACTGCTTGTTTATCCAATCCTCTGCTCCTCAATGCCACTAGATCAGTCCCTGCAGCCTTTTCTCCCCCATGCTCCGGTGGTCTGTTTAAAGTGGTAGTAAACTTTACTACAGTAACACCCCCTAGCTGTGTTGCTAGAGTGCTAAGGTTTTTGTTTTGTTAGTGTAGGTAAATTCAGGCCTGGCTGGCAGCCTGTGTGTTTTTCTTGGTCAGGTGAATGACTCAGGGAGGGCTGGATGACTCACAGGCAGCATCTCTGAGACATCCCCCTACTTCTAGAAACTTGCAGAAGATTCTAGAAGAATGGGAGTGGAGGTGAGGAGGAGCTCCCTGGAGTATTCATGAGGGCCCTGACCAATCCCCAACAGATGGGTTGGCAGGGGGCAGGCCCCCTCAGATACTTAGAGTCAGCCCAGCTGGTGCAGTGGATTTCGGGTGGAAGCTGGAGATGGAGTTTTAAGCTGTCAGTGGCCCTTGAGTGTACCCCCTAGTCTTGGGGTGGGGGAGAGTGAACTCAGTCCTGGGCTCGGGTGTGGAAGGGACCCTCTTTGCGACACACAGAGTCATGACCAGGAGGCACCAGAGCAAGGAGAAGGACAGCAGGAGAACACTGCTGGGCAAATCTCCTGGGAGGAAGGCAGCCAGGAGGGCTGCTGAGTGTTGCAGTCAGAGAGGATTGAGAGGCATGCCTGAGAGGACTGGGTGCAAGCAGTCTGGGATGGATGCAGAGTCAGTCAGGGAGGACCTTGGAGTCTTAGCCGGGAGGGCTAGTGAAAGGGGCAGCTGCAGCCAGGAGGGTTGGCAGTGTCTGAAGAGGTGGTGCTGGGAGCAGTAGCCACAGGAGGAATACAGCTGGGCACTAGGACTTTTTTCACACTACCAAAGGGGCCCGCAGTCCTTGCCTGTAAAGGGCATTTGCTACCGTTATGAGTGAGCCCTTTCAGACCATCCAAACAGTGCCAGCTGGTCCTGGGAGTTAAGTTCTACAAGCAAAATTTGTGCTGGAGGCAAAGGAGAAGTGTATATACAGACTTTATATAGTTGTGTCCCTGAAGAGTTCTACTGCTTTGATAAAGTGGGAATTCCATAATACCCTAATCCCTATCCAAGTTTATTCCTCTCAATAAAACATAAAACAAAGCACTGGACAGTTCTTTGACTCCTTAGGGGGTGCGCTACACTATACAAAAATAAAAATAAATATTCTCCCTGGAAGGTAATGTCATAATGTGCTAGAATGCTGATTTGTGCCCCAGGTTCTTTTCCCTCTGTGTAGCAGGCTAGCAGCAGCCAGGTAAACAGCAACATTCACTCCTCTGACCCAAATAAACAGTCTAGGGGGTGCCTTTTTTCAATTTTTTTGCAGGGTAACTTGGATGGGCTTAAGGAAACTGTGGCATATTCCAGAATAGGCCTCCCCAGCTATGCACAGCTGGAACCTACATGAAACTAGCCGGGTCTTCAGCTAAACTGCCAAGAAGTGAGGCAGCCTTTTGGTTGGGAACCTTTTCTCCTTGGGAAGAACACTGCTCTCTCAGGCTGCATACTATTTATGGTGCCCACATGTCCCGGATTGCCCGGGATTATCCCGTAATTTACATCTTTGTCCCCGGTCCCGGGCACCTTAATTCCGGGACAATACAGTGTCCCGGAATGAAACTGACAATCTCGGAACAGGGGCGGACTGAGCCACCATAGCGCTGGCTCTGGCTCCACTTCCACCTCCTCCACCTACTCCTGATCACTGGTTGCTATAGCCGCCTGGCATCTGGCAACCAGTGACGTCACTGCCCAGCGTTGAAAGCAGAGGAGGATTTCACTTCCTCCTCCGCGCCAGTGCTGCTGGGAGTCACTGCTGATTCTTTCACCTCTGCACTTGGCTCCAGTGACTGGCTTGCAGTTTGTGTGGGGTGTTTCTGTTCCCACACGCTGCCTGCGATTACAGTGAGTACGGCATCTCTCCCTTCCTCCCCCCTCCTGCCCACCTCACACTAACACACGGACTGAAGTCCTCTCCCCCTTTTCCCAGGCTCGGATGTCACAGACAGGAGAAGGAGGGGGAGGAGAATGGAAACAGACGTGCTGATCTGAGGTTTGTACAGAATATTAATGCTTGGCACTTGCAGGAGAAGGAGACACAGAGACAGGGCAAGTTGTCAAGGAAGAATACTTGCAGTGATTTTGGGGGATAAGAGCATGCTGTATGTGCTAGGGGGCACTTTAGGAGGGGAGAAAAAATCTTCAAAGACAAACGGGCTGCTATTGAGGGGACAATTGTACCGTCTGGAATCCTGGGAACTTTGCTAGAGATTCAGGGCAATTCTGGAGGAGGATGTAAGGAGGCACTAACGGGGCACCCCGGAGGACGTAAGGGGGCTCTAACTAACTTAGTACCGCCAGAGTGCCCCATTACATCCCCCTTACAACCTCCAGGGTGCCCCCTTAAGTGTCTCCAGAGTGCCCCCTTACATCCTTCGGAGTGCCCCACCACCAAAGTGGTATAGCAGTGGCTGACAGACTATCAGGAGGTGATATTGCACTCCCCTTCCTCCTCTCTCCACTAACTACCCCCCGCCATAGACTCCATACTCCTCTCCTGTACATATTACCCACCATTATACATTCCGCACTCCTCTCCTGTACATACTACTCACCTCCATACACTCCGCACTCCTCTCCTGTACATATTACCCACCGCCATACATTCCGCACTCCTCTACTGTACATATTACCCACTGCCATACATTCCGCACTCCTCTCCTGTACATATTACCCCCTGCCATACATTCCACACTCCTCTCCTGTACATATTACCCACCGCCATACATTCCACACTCCTCTCCTGTACATACTACTCACCTCCATACACTCCGCACTCCTCTCCTGTACATATTACCCCCTGCCATACATTCTGCACTCCTCTCCTGTACATATTACCCCCTGCCATACATTCCGCACTCCTCTCCTGTACATATTACCCACCGCCATACATTCCGCACTCCTCTCCTGTACATATTACCCCCCCGCCATACACTCTGCATTCCCTATTTAACATTACCACATTCTGCACTATACAAGTCATCTCAGACTCTCTTTAAGAACACCCCTTTTAAGCCAATATTTAGTGCAATTTAAGACATGTCCACAGTTCATTACGACATGCTTTGCGCACCATATCGTTGTTGTCCTTGATGCCTAGGGCCCACTTTTGATCTTGCACACGGGCCCGCTGATTTTGTACGCCCCTGCCCCAAAAATCGGCAAAAAAAAAAGGAAGTGTCGTTCCTTTTATAGAGTGCATCATGATCTGAAATCATTTAATAGTTTTACATGTTGCTCTTCCATACTATGACCTGAAGGTGGCACTAAAACTTTTTTTTTTTTTGATGTTCGGACCTAGTCTCCGCAATGCTTTTATCTTGTAAGTTGTATTCTTTGATTCCTTGGCTATAGTGTCTTCACTTGAAACTCAGTTACTGAAAGGTGTTTTGTTTCTTGAAAAACTGACAAAACACGACCTTGATCCATACTGTCACATTTCCTATGAGAGATGAGTCAACATTCTGCACAGTTACTGCAACCACAACACTTTATTGGATTTTATTTAACAACAGTTCCAAAGAAGAAAAAATATATATATACAGAAAAATTAGAACTTAAGGCAAGCAGAACAGCTAGGTATTTTGGAAGAATTCATCTGGGGTTTTACAACATCTGGCTCCACAGACTGCAGTAAATCGGTCTCACTGGCAATAATGTGTTTCACGAGGCACCTGGAGGCTTCATCAATGTTTATATTTTCCTGTGGGTGGGAAAAAAGAGGCAAGTTTAAAAAAATATATATATATTATATATACAATTTAACGTTTTTGAAAATACAAAAATCATTCATGTTATTGTAGTACTGTTGCTGATCTTCAATAAACATTGATTGCCATATGACCAACATCTACATTACGATTGTCAACCACGCAACTTACTACGGCAGGTGTGGTTACAAGCTCAAATAACATGTGGCAAAAAAGATACTTTATGCTTAAGCTGGCCATACACAGTTCCAATTTCAGTCAATTCCTGCTGAATCAGCCCAAGTTCAAGCTGTAGGTGTCCCTTGACAAACTTCAACTAAAAAATTAGAGGGGTAGGGTGTGTAGCGCACCCCTAAAGAGCCGCTGGTAGACTGAGACCTATTTCCCCCTTAGAGCGCACACAGACAGACATTTTTAGCAGTCTTCCTCTTAGACCATCAAATGGTTTCTGCCGACATCCACCAGGCTCTTCCTAAAGAGGGAGATGTAGACTCACACCATCCCTGGGCAATTTGGGCTCCCTCCCACAGCTTCCTCCCGGCTCTATCTTGTGAGCTTTCTCCTGACCCAACTGGATCCTTGGACTGGACTCACAAATAGGGCCTTCAGCTAAGCATAGCTGGAACCTTGGTGTCTTCAGGCTGGCTTCCTTTCAGACTTCTGTCCCAGGGGGCAGAGCCCCTCAACAGGGGTCTCCTCCTGCAGAACAGGACCCAGGGAATGCTTCCCCTGCTGTTCGGGCTTCAGGCTATTTATGGACCCCTCCCTACCTTCTGGGCACACCTCCCCAAGGCTTGGCTGGAGTCCCATGAATATTTAGGCAACACTCTATCCTCTCTCCTACTATGTTCCTGAAATCTCTAGAAGACAGGGGTAAGTAACAGAGCAGCAGCCTGTGAAACACTGAGCAGCCCTAAGCAATCCACCCCTGCTCCACTGATTACGGTGGAGTTAAACTAAATTTGACTAGCAGCCTGCTCTAAACTAAGAGGGTGCTACAACTGGAACATTTTTGGGCAAACAGTGACTCCATCCTGTCAGATACAGTTTCTGTTCAGGTGTTCACACAGCCGCAAATACAATAGCCAGCTGAGGCGATTTTTTGATCTATATACTTTAGCGTGAATGGAGGTATTTATGATCTAAGCATGCATGCATGGAGGCACAAATAAGATGATTACAGCCCAACGGTTGCTGCAAAATCACAAAAATACAACAAAATGAATTTATCAGAACTATTACATTCCTGCAAAATTAAAGTGAAAATTCTGTTTTATCAAGAAACTCCTAACAGGGCTTTTACAACCTGTACATTGTGAGGATTTTGGCAATTTTATTAAGAGCCTAACCTACTTCGACTGATGGTCAAGGAAAGGAGAGACCATAACCAGTAAGGCTGTCAGCACATTGTTCACACTAATAATTAGGGCACTAATCATCAGTGCAGCCACCATCAGTGAAGAATCAGTGCCCATCAGTGAAGAAGAAAAATTACTTATTTGTAAAATTTTATAATAGAAACTAGGAAAAACTTTTTTTTTTTTTTTTTTTACATTTTCTGTCTTTTCTTGTTTAGCAAAAAAATAAAAAAAATAAAAAAAACAGTGTTGACACCACCAAAAGAAAGCTCTATCTGTCTCAAAAAGATACAATTTTAATATAGGTACGGTGTTGTATGATTGTATGACCGCGCAATTGTCATTCAATGTGCGACAGCCCTGAAAGCTGAAAATTGTCAAGAAGGGGCTGAATGTGCCCAGTATTGAAGTAGTTAAAGAGCTGAAAATTTTGACCCCAGGTATTATTCTGGTATAGCCAAATCAATCCAAGGACGTCAAATGACGTCCACCTGGGGAGAAGTTGTTAAAATACTATGATGAGAAAAAGAATTTGAAAAAAAAAAAAAATACTATGATGAGAACCATGTATCAACCTGTAACTTTTTAATGCTTTGTTCTAAATTTTAGTCATTGGATTAATACAAATTAAGTGATTTCACAGAACACTGACTAATGAGTGAAAAAGTTGTCACCGCCTTGGAGGTTACTAGTGGGCGGACTAACAATGTCCACTCATTATATTGTGTACCGTAGTGTATACACTGCCGGTGTTCTGAAAACAGCCAGGTTGTTGAAATCTGCAATTACTGCTGTTCTGTTTTGACAGAACACCGGCTCAGACTGCATTAACATCCCCAAGCTTGCCTTCTCCTTGTATTTGATTTAAATGGGCGGCCCGTGTGCCTGGCATCAGAGGTTGTGCCCGCCTTCTTTGGGTTCTTCAGGTGGTGTATCACATGTGAGCTGCCTGTGTGCTGAGCAGAAGAGTGAGTGTGCGGAGGTAAGCTCTGCCGGCGGTAGGATGGCTGCTAAGCTAAGTCTGCCTGCAGTTAGCCTTGAAGTAATGTGCTGTTAGCTGACAAAAGAGAAGTTCTCCTTTTTTCATGTAGCACATTTACTGATTGTGATAAATTGGGCTCATCAAGGAATCACTGCCCAAAGAGCAACAGTGTGCAACACCCATCGAACGTGATCTACCCGGTGACTGTCCATGTGACACTGGGTGGATCACGTTCGCTTCTCTGGCATTGCCAGCCTTCAGCCAAAACGGCATCTTTCCCATCTGTAGAGTGATGCAAGGATGCAAAATGCCAGAGTGTACTGCACTAAACCCCACCGGCCCGCCACTTACTTCCATTCCAAGCATTTGCAGTGTGTGTGTCATGTGGGATGGACTAGATAGGAGGCCAAATGGGATCAGTGCACCAAAACAGGTAGATATGTCACAGCAGCTTCCCTGCGCGGCTCCGCATGTGGAGGAAACCACTTATGTACCATAGACTGTGCTCCCTCCCCACCCTGTACTGTGCCCTCCTAAACCCTTGTACTGTGCCCCGCTGACCCCACTGTACTTTGCCCTCCTCACATCCTGTACTGTGCCCTGGGTGCTCCTGACCCCCATATTTCACCCTTCTGACCCCCTGTACTTCACCCTGGTGACCCCTGGCCTCTGCCATGCTGAACCCATCCAATGCCCTGCTGATCCCAGTCCCCTGCCCTACTGACCCCTCTCCATTGCCCTGCTGATGACCAGTCCTCTGCCCTGCTGATGCCCAGTCCTCTGCCCTGCTGAACCCATCCACTGCCCTCCTGATCCCAGTCCCCTGCCCTACTGACCCCTCTCCACTGCCCTGCTGATGACCAGTCCTCTGCAATGCTGATGCCCAGTCCTCTGCCCTGCTGATGCCCAGTGCTCTGTCCTGCTGATGCCTGTATATTACAGAGCTCTGGATGCTGCCCTACATACTATGGCCCTCTGGACACTGTCCTGCATACTACTGACCCCTTATACACTGTCCTAGCCTTCTACTGTACTCTGGATATTGCTCTACATACTACTGACCTCTGTCCACTGTCCTACCTACTACTGTTCCCTGTACACTGCCCTTCATACTACTGACCCCTGTACACTGCTCTACAAACTACTGACACCTGGACACTGCTCTACATACAGTACTACTGACCCCAGTACACTGCTCTACATACTACTGACCTCTGTACACTGCCCTACATACTACTGACCTCTGTACACTTTCCTACCTACTACTGACCTCTGTACACTGCCCTTCATACTACTGACCTCTGTACACTGCCCTACATACTACTGACCTCTGTACACTGCCTTACAAACTACTGACCTCTGTACACTGCTCTACATACTACTGACCCCTGTACACTGCTCTACATACTACTGACCTCTGTACACTGCCCTACAAACTACTGACCTCTGTACACTGCCCTACAAACTACTGACCTCTGTACACTGCCCTACATACTACTGACCTCTGTACACTGCCCTACATACTACTGACCTCTGTACACTGCCCTACATACTACTGACCTCTGTACACTGCCCTACAAACTACTGACCTCTGTACACTGCTCTACATACTACTGACCTCTGTATACTGCTCTACATACTACTGACCTCTGTACATTGCTCCACATACTACTGACCTCTGTACACTGCTCTACATACTACTGACCTCTGTATACTGCTCTACATACTACTGACCTCTGTACGCTGCTCTACATACTACTGACCTCTGTATACTGCTCTACATACTACTGACCTCTGTACGCTGCTCTACATACTACTGACCTCTGTACACTGCCCTACATACTACTGACCTCTGTACACTGCCCTACAAACTACTGACCTCTGTACACTGCTCTACATACTACTGACCTCTGTACACTGCCCTACATACTACTGACCTTTGTACACTGCCCTACATACTACTGACCTCTGTACACTGCTCTACATACTACTGACCTCTGTACACTGCTCTACATACTACTGACCTCTGTACACTGCTCTACATACTACTGACCTCTGTACACTGCTCTTCATACTACTGGCCTCTGTACACTGCCTTACAAAATACTGACCTCTGTACACTGCTCTACATACTACTGACCTCTGTACACTGCCCTACATACTACTGACCTCTGTACACTGCTCTACATACTACTGACCTCTGTACACTGCTCTACATACTACTGACCTCTGTACACTGCTCTACATGCTACTGACCTCTGTACACTGCCCTTCATACTACTGACCTCTGTACGCTGCTCTACATACTACTGACCTCTGTACACTGCCCTACATACTACTGACCTCTGTACACTGCTCTACATACTACTGACCTCTGCACACTGCCCTACATGCTACTGACCTCTGTACACTGCCCTACATACTACTGACCTCTGTACACTGCTCTACATACTACTGGCCTCTGTACACTGCTCTACATACTACTGACCTCTGTACACTGCTCTACATACTACTGACCTCTGTACACTGCCCTACCATCCTACTGACCTCTGTACACTGCTCTACATACTACTGACCTCTGTACACTGCTCTACATACTACTGGCCTCTGTACACTGCTATACATGCTACTGACCTCTGTACACTGCTCTTCATACTACTGGCCTCTGTACACTGCTCTACATACTACTGACCTCTGTACACTGCCCTACCATCCTACTGACCTCTGTACACTGCTCTACATACTACTGACCTCTGTACACTGCTCTACATACTACTGGCCTCTGTACACTGCTATACATGCTACTGACCTCTGTACACTGCTCTTCATACTACTGGCCTCTGTACACTGCTCTACATACTACTGACCTCTGTACACTGCAACCTACTACTGACCCCTGTACACTGCTCTACATACTACTGACCTCTGTACACTGCTCTACATACTACTGACCCCTGTACACTGCTCTACATACTACTGACCTTTGTGCACTACTCTACTACTGATCTCTGTACAATGCCTTACCTACATCCCCTATTTAACATAACCACATTCTCCACTATGTAAGTCATGTCAGGCCCTATTTAACCACACCCCCTTTTATGCCACTCCCAATATTTAGCGTAATTTACAACACGCGTATTTTTCAACCAAATTTTTATTCCTGTTAAGCCAACGCCCACTAATGAATGCCCTCCGACCCTAATTTCCATACTACTATGCCTACACTTGCTTGCAGGACATACAGACGAAAAAAGTGTCCCTAACATTTTTTTTTTGAAATGTTGGCAACTATGCATTTTACATAAACATGCTTGTTCCATGCCAATGGCCCCCCAAGTAGTGAAGGATCAGAGTGGCAACCCCAAAGCCTGCAACTACAAGAACAAGTCAGTTGGCGACAGTTTTCACATTTTTTTCCTGACAAGCACCAAAGGAAAAAAGAAAATCGATAAAACTAAACAAAAATGTGTTCAACAACTCCCCTGTTGTGTAATAGATGTTTTCTGAATACTGTTGAACCCCTGAAAAGCATTACTAAGTCACAGGAGGGTGTTCTGAGGTCAGGCTGGCGGATTCCTCGGCTATATAACATATCATTTTCGGAGTGCTGTGAAAATCTAATCAGAGAGAAGAGCCAATCGGGAAAGTGGAGCTTCACAGCAGGTTACATGGATAGCTGGAGATTTGGAACGCACAGGCGAGAATATTTTTAGCATTAGAAACATCACAAGGGTTTAGGTAGACCTTGCAGATTAGAGGAAAGTCTTTCTTCCCGCTGCTGTTTGTTCTGCTGCGGTTGTCACATCTGCTTTGTGCAACCTAGTTTCTGCCTCCTGTCCTACTACACTTCCCAGCATGCTTTGTCACACTAGGGTGTTTAGGGTCACAGGTGGATCCTTTGATTTTGGCCGTAAAATTGTGGCAGTAAAAGCTTTCCTTGCATCAGGGTTTGTACTAGGAATTTGGTTCAAGTTAAACTAAACCTAATTTATAGATTGCCATCGCTGACCATTCCTATTATACGTTTATGTTTCTTACTTTTATGTCATGCTGATCCATTATCTTTAGTATGCAGAGAGAGCTCCTAGGGTCTTAAATCATACCTCCCACTCCACACTTAAATACTTGATATAAATTTGTAGTATTTATTCAAAATAACGTTAAAAGAGATGCATGTTTTTTTAAAGAATCATACTTACGTAGGTGGATGCAACATCAGTCCGATGCTGCACGTGTCCCCCGGCGCCTCTAACACTGAGAACCGAGCGATTGAATACTGCCGATCGCTTGGCCCTCACAGCTCCATCAGCAGAGAGCTGCTGACTGTCAGTCACCGCTCTCTGCTATGTCCCCCCCCCACATACACTCACTGGAGCGCTGGGCTTTGGAGGGGGCGGTTCAGGCTCTAAGCGGCTTGCTGAGAGGCTGAGCTGGGTGCCGCTCCAGGCATGTGGACAGATCCCAACTTCATTGTCGCGTTCTTGTCTGAGCCTGGCCCGCCTCTGTGACGTCAGTCGACAGCGGGGGCTTCAGTCCGCTGTCTGCTGAAAATGGGTCACAGGAGTGCAGAACAAACTGCACCTCTGTGATCCACAGGAAAATTACAGCAAAACAAGCTTTGGCTCTACTTCTCCTTTAACAGTATTTACTAGGGATGCACCGATACCATTTTCTGAACACTGAGTACCAGTACCGATACTTTTTTTAAAGTACTTGCCGATAAGAAATTACTGATGCCTATCGCGTAGGAAGAGTAGGTAGAGGGGTGGTTTGGGAGGTTGGGGTGGGGAGTTAGGAAGTTGAATGAGGCTGAGGTGAGAAGTGGGAACAGGGTAGGGAGGGAAATTGGAGGGTAAGTGATGGCAGGGTGGGGTAGTAGGGGAAACATGAGGATGAAGAAGCACAGCGGTGATGAGTATGCAGCAGAAGACTTCTCAGAAGACTTCTCTTTCCTGTCTATGTAATCTGCCCCCCCCCCCCCACCCAGTGCCACCCCATGCACTCACCATACACCATGGCCCCTCCATTCTCATGCAGAAGCCTGAAGAGCCAGATGGTGATGATGAGCAGAAGAGTTGAAGACCAGCAGCTCCAGCGCTCCTTGATGCTCCTTCATGACCAGGGTATTTTTTGCTATTCAGCACTGTGCTACTTTAACTGACAATTGTGCGGTCATGCAACGCTGTACGCAAATTACATTTATATCATTTTATTTCACACAAACGGAGCTTTCTTTTGGTGGTATCACCACTTTGTTTTTTTTATTTTTTATTATATAAACAAAAGAAGCCCAAAAATGTAAAAAAAAAACAAAAAAAAACATATTTTCTACATTCTGATATAAAACATATCCAATAAAATTTAATTTCTTCCTAAATTTATTCTGCTACATGTCACAAGTGCTAGCAGTGATTGGGGCTGATCCTGGTAACACTGTGTTTTTGGGGACACTAGTATAGTTCTGATCGTGATCAAGATACTGATTCGTACAGACACTATACTAGTAATGGTGGTTATAGTGTGAGTGTGATAGTGTGGTGGCCGATCTGGCGCTAACTGACAATGGCTGCGAGGGACACTGAATAGTACACACCACACCACTAGTTTTTGTTTTTTTTAATAAACTCAGTACAAAAATTGCAATACATAAACTTAGTTTGCAGAGACTCTGTATGAGTACCACTGGGTACTCATACAGAGTCTCTGCAAACTAATGCTGCGTACACACGAGCGGATTTCTCGTCGGAAAAAGATATGATGGCTTTTCCGACGGGTTTCCGCTGAAGTTTGCCTTGCATACACACGGTCACGCAAAAGTTCGCTGAAATTACGACCGTCAAGAACGCGGTGACGTACAAACTACGACGAGCCGAGAAAATGAAGTACAATGCTTCCAAGCATGCGTCGAATTGTTTCCGAGCATGCGTAGGGATTTTGCGCGTCGGAATTGCCACAGACGATCGCATTTTCGGATAGGAACTTTTCCCGCCGAAAAATTGAGAGCATGCTCTCAATCATTTGCTGGCTGGAATTCCGCCAGCAAAAGACCAATGGAGCATACACACGGTCGCATTTTCCGACGAAAAACTCTCATCGGTCTTTAGCGGGCAAAATTACGATCGTGTGTACGCGGCATAAGTTTTTGTTTTGCAGTTTTTTGTACGGAGCTTATTATTGTAACATTACCGTATTGACACATTGGCATTTGCATTTTTTTTATATCATACACCTTTATGATGTAATTACAATAAAGTATATTTTGTAACGTTTAATACTGTCAAATTTGCCTTAAAGGTCCCACATAATGGGGGGGAACGTTTTTTACATGTTCCTAGAATAGGGATGTTGGCATGTGTACAGGGGATCTCCCTTCCTATTTCTATATTGGGCTTGGTGACATGTCTCCTTGGCTCTTCCACTTTATACTTTACAGTATGCATGTATGCACACCTGGATTTTAGCAAGGACTGCGAGGGTCATGTTTTTTGACTTCTCCAGTGCTTTTGATACTATCAGGCCAGATCTTTTGAGCGAGAAGCTAGCAGCAATACAGGTTGATGTTTCCCTTGTGTCATGGATTGTAGACTACCTGACAAGAAGACCACAGTATGTGTGTTTGCAAGACTGTGTGTCAGATAGGGTGATCAGCAATATTGGGGTTCCACAGGGGACAGTTCTCTCTCCCTTTCTTTTTACTGTCTACACCGCTGATTTCAGCTACCACACAGAGTCTTGCCATCTTCAGAAGTTTTCTGAAGACTCTGCCTGAAGTGAGATGTATCAGGGATGGGGAAGAGACTGAGTATAGGACTGTGGTGGAGAACTTTGTCACATGGTGTGAGGTTAATCATCTGCATCTAAATGTGATAAAGACAAAGGAGCTAGTTGTGAATTTCAGAAAGAGGAAGCCACCAGTGACCCCAATCTCTACCTGAGGAGTGGATGTAGAAGTAGTAGAGGGTTACAAGTATCTGGTGGTGCATATAGATAATAAGCTGGACTGGAGCAAGAACACTGAGGTGCTCTATAGCAGTGGTCATCAACCCTGTCCTCAGGCCCCACTAACAGGCCAGGTTTGCAAGATAACTGAAATACATCACAGGTGATATCATTTGCTCCTCAGTAATTGCAGTATTCTAGTCTGCATCTCCTCAAGGTAATACATAAAACTTGGCCTGTTAGTGGGCCCTGAGAATAGGGTTGATGACCACTGCTCTATAGGAAGGGCCAGAGCTGCCTCTACTTTTTGAGGAGACTGAGGTCCTTTAACATGTGCCGGACAATGCTGAAAATGTTTGATGAGTCTGTGGTGGCCAGCGCTCTCTTGTATGCAGTGGCATGCTGGGGAAGCAGGCTTATGCCGTGTACACACGAGCGGACTTTACGGCAGACTTTACCCGGCAGACTTTGACGGACTTTACGACGGACTTTCTGAATGAACGGACTTGCCTACACACAATCAACCAAAGTCCGTTGAATTTGTACGTGATGACGTATGACCGGACTAAAATAAGGAAGTTGATAGCCAGTAGCCAATAGCTGCCCTAGCGTGGCTTTTTGTCCGTCGAACTAGCATACAGACGAGAGGACTTTTGGACCGGACTCGAGTCCGTCGGATAGATTTGAAACATGTTTCAAATCTAAGTCCGTCCAACTTTTGAGAAAACAAAGTCCGCTGGAGCCCACACACGATCGAATTGTCCGACAAAATCCCGTCCGCTGGGCAAAGTCTGCCGTAAAGTCCGCTCGTGTGTACGCGGCATTAGGGTGTCCAACACCAACAGACTCAACAAACTGATTTGCAAGGCCAGTAATATTATTGGATTGGAACTGGAGTCTTTTAAAACAGTGTTGGAGAGGAGAATGTTGTTCAAGTTACGTTCAATCTTGGACAACTCCTCCCACCCACTCCGCAATAGGCTGGTCAGTCTGCGGAGTACCATCAGTGACAGATTGTTACACCCACAATGCACCATAGAGCGACACAGGAAATCTTTTTTTCCTGTGGGGATCAAGATATATAATTCTTTCCTGTGAGGGCTGGAGGTGAAGATTTAATTCTGGTTGTTTATGATCAAGATTATGTTGTTTTTTTTTTGTTTGTTTTTTTTTATAGTATGTTGGTATTGTGTTGGTTATTATCTGGGGTGGTGTTAGAGAAAGTGGTGTATTATTTGTATTTGGTAGTTTGCCTGTTATTTTAATATGTGTTATTTATTCTCTGTTGTATTTTAATTGTATGGATGTTTTATTTGTAGTGTAGTTTTAATTTTATTTGGTGTTAATGGCTGTTATTGGTAATTTTGTTGTGTTTTTGCATCGTGTTCAGTCCATTGTTGTGATCTTGTGTTGTCTTTGTTAAGTGTGTCTGTGTCGTAACAATTTCCCAATTTCCCTTTGGGATTAATAAAGTATTCTGTATTCTGCACAGTGGAACAGCGTCTAGGTGAGCTGAGATGATATCACATGTTTTTTCTTTTCTGTTTCTGTGTAAATTTGGATTATGATCAATAGCATGTGATTAAAAAAGAAAAGCAATGCACCAAATCCCTTATACAATTTATCATGAAAACTATTGATCTAAAACTTCGATGCCTGCTCTCCAGCTATATTTTTTTACTTTATAAACAGTATGTTATCTTCAAAACACATTGCCAACCATAGGCGTGCGCACAGGGTGTGCCGGGCGTGCCCAGGCACACCCTAATCACCCCATGCGCATTAGTGTTATCGCTCTGTGTATCAGCAGGAACCTGGTAAAGATCTCCCTCTTACCTGCTCTGCCATAAGAAAAGTGTTTATGCTCTTCTCTTTCACTGAGAGATCAATGTGCCGGGGTCATATATATGTAGGCACATACACATGCATGTGTGTTTGAGCTTAAGGGTGCACACCCTAATGCAATAGGCTGCGCACGCCTATGTTGCCAACGTATATATATATATATATATATATATATATATATATATATACTATATTACCAAAAGTATTGGGACATCTGCCTTTACACGCACATAAACTTTAATGGCATCCTAGTCTTAGTTCGTAGGGTTCAGTATTGAGTTGGCCCACCCTTTGCAGCTATAACAGCTTCAACTCTTTTCGGAAGGCTGTCCATAAGGTTTAGGAGTGTGTCTACGGGAATGTTTGACCATTCATGGAACAGGAAGGGGCCATCCCCAAATTGTTCCCACAAAGTTGGGATCATGAAATTGTCCAAGATGTCCTAATATGCTGACGCCTTAAGATTTCCCTTCACTGGAACTAAGGGGCCAAGCCCAAACCCTGAAAAACAACCCCCACACCATAATCCCCCAATGATTTGAACCAGTGCACAAAGCAAGGTCCGTAAAGACATGGATGAGCGAGTTTGGGGTGGAGGAACTTGACTGGCCTGCACAGAGTCTTCAACCTGATAGGACACCTTTGGGATGAATTAGAGTGGAGACTGCAAGCCAGGCCTTCTCATTCACATCAGTGCCTGACCGCACAAATGCACTTCTGGAAGAATGGTCAAACCTTCCCATAGACACCCTCCTAAACCTTGTGGGCAGCCTTCCCAGAAGAGTTGAAGCTGTTATAGCTGTAAAGGGAGGGCCAACTCAATATTGAACCCTACGGACTAAGACTGGGATGCCATTAAAGGTTATCTTGGTGTAAAGGCAGGTGTCCCAAAACTTTTGGTAATATAGCGTGTATGTATATAATATATACGATGTGTAGCTGAATGCTAGGCTGCAAGGACTAAGCCGTGACATTATCAGTAGCTACCTTTGCACTGAAGGACAGAAAAGCCTGGCGCGCTGTGGTCCACGAAGTCAAGTAGAGTCAGACGCGACTAAACGACTGAACAACAACAACCTTTGCACTGAGAGCAGACAGACAAACTGGACTTCAAGGCGCTACCGACTCCCATCAGCTGGCAGCACCCAATGGACTATGACGCTGGCTGCGGTGGATGATGGGAATTGAACTCTGTAAAGGGAAAATTATTATGGGCCCTCATCACCCAATAGACTATATTTCCCAGCAGGGTTTGGGACTGGGGAGTGCGGGGGAAAACAGTATCTTCCCGGGCTGTTTTTTTTAAAATCCGCAGTCTTTTGCTGCAGGAAGCTGGAATTAACAACACTTCCCATCCCCCCCCCGTAGTCAGACCTGCTTTCGGCTAGAGCTGGGGCCTCAGGTATACCACAGAGAAACCACAGAGAGAGAGCCCTGGAGAGCGTCAAGACTAGGACGATTACCCATAGCTCCCAACTGTCCCTGATTTGGAGCAATGTCCCTCTTTGCTCCTTATTTGTCCCTCATTTTGGTCTGATCTATATAGATGTATACATAATGCACTATTTATCTATCAAAAAGTGTTATCCAGCGCTAAACCTTTCATCTGATTTCTAAAATGCTACATTTGTAAATTCCAAAAGCCAATATAAAGGAATAGTAGTGGTAAAAAAAGCACTTGTGGGTTTAACCAATCTTGCTTTTTTTTTTTTTACAATTCTCCTTTAACCACTTGCCGACCAGCCGCCGCAGTTGTACTGCGGCAGAAAGGCACGGCTGGGCGAAACGACGTTATGTAACGTCGATTTGCCCTGTGGCCACTAGGGGGCGCGTGTGTCTAAACCTACCTTTTGTATGTTTATTTGTGCTCAAACCTCTATTTACTCCAACCCATGCCAATACTTTGAGTTCCTTTACTACTAAACTTTCTTGTGTTCTTTTCCTGGTATTGGCTTTCTACCAAGTCAAAGGTATCTTTGCTTGTGATTATTAAAGGGCTTGCACTGATTTCCATTCAACTAGGTGTGCCAGAGGGGCTGAGGGTGTTGGAGGTTATCGGTGTCGAGCCACAGAGGACCCAAGATACCAAGCAGCACTTTCAGGGGTGGTGATATATATATATATATTCTATATACAGTATGTATGTATAAATGTATATTGTTTTATAGAAGGATGAATAGATATATATTTTCTGGTGCTGACTCATCTGTGTTATTGACCCCAAGATCAGACCATAAACCACATTCCCTGCAAGCACTTAATTCCATCTATGAGATGAACAAGAGCTGTGATTTTCATAGCAATCATTACTCCCAATTCCATCTTGATTAAATGTATTTTTGTTAAATAATTGCACAGCAATTCGGTACTAAATTACTTTATAATCAAAACCCTGTGTGCAGGTCAATACAATACTGTGCCTAATGAAAGTGCACATTATATTTATTGGTTGCCAACTTGCCTAAGCTTTTCATAAAAACATCTGAAAGTCTTTGAAGGTGGCTACTTTAAAGTTAAGCTTAAAAGTCAACTACAAAGAAAGTGGAATTTTAAAATCTAGCCTCCTTTTTTTTTTTAAACTTGCCATAATATGCTTGTATGCACGCTTGCACATTATGAAGCTACAGCTCTGCTTTCTTTATTGTTGCTCCATCTTGTTTGATTCTGCACCCAGCATCTTCCTTCTTTGGCCAATGGGTGGCAAGTGATGATGTAACTTCTACACGTGCCTAGTGAAGTTGCATTTTCTCAGAATTCAGCACATCTTACAGATGTCAGGAGAGTACGCTTAACTGTACATGTGCACTAGTGTAACCAGGACTGTAGCTTATAAGGGCTGTGGAACCTCTTCCTTTGTTACTGCTGTATTATCCTTCTGCAGTGTGGACAGGGTTAAACTGAATATTCCTTAAAATAGAACTATAGTCAAAAACAATTCTTTTTCATTTTGGATAGAGTAAGGGAGGTTTATAAGCAAGGGCGGCCCGTCTATTAAGGGCGCATGGGCGCTGGCCGCCCTGTCCATTGCCGCCTCCCCTATCCATGCATCCGGCCCCTTTCTGGACATCAGCACATGAATTCCAATGGAGAGGGGCTGTTTTTTTGAAGCACCGATTAGAGCGAGATTCTCTAAAAAGGTTCAACATATGGTGGGTTCGGGTCGCAGAGAGTGCGCTCTCAGCCCACCCAGGTGTGTTACAACAGCCAATGAATAATCACTATTGTAACACTGATTCTCCTCCCGGCCAATCAGGAAGCGAGTTGGGTCAAAAACCCGATTGGCTGAAAGGACAGGCGATCCTACTGGATGCCTAGGAGGAGGGGAGGAGCTGGAGGCCGCCGTGGAGAAGAGTACTTAGAGCCAATGAGGTAAGTGCCGGACCGACTGGCAAACAGCGTGGGGGGGGTGTTTGTTTGCCACCACCCCCCAGAAAAAAATCACCAGCTGCCACTGGGTGTAACCCTTGTTGGTTTATTTTTTGCCATCTGTGATCCATTGGGGAGATTTACCTTCACTTCCTGTCCCATAGCCAAAACAAGATGTGAGAGGACATCCCTGCAAATGAAGGGAATCCCTTGGGAACCCCATAGGTCATCAAAACTAGTGTCCCCATTAGAAGATTTTTACTCTATTACGTTTCTGGGGACAATCCAAAGTTTGGAATTTTTTTTTACTTTCACTTTCAATGATAATGGTAAACAGGAAAACTAGAGAGGGTAAATCTCCCTAATGGGAGCACAAACAGCAATAAAAACCTGACCGGGGTTCGAATCTATCTCCACTCTATCCAAAACAAAAGAAAAAGCCTTGCCTTTAGTTATACTTTAATGAGGAACTGCAGCAGCCACCTTTAAGGAGACCACTTTGAAATGCTCAAATGTCTCTGAAAGATCTCCAAACTGTATAAATATAAATTTTATCCAAAATCACCTGTCTGATGACATTGCCCCAGGTTTATTTGTTCTATGGCTAGACTGTACTGGCTCCCTAATGCTGCGGGGCCCCATAGCAGTTGCATGATTTGCTGTGACTGTAGATGTCTCTTTATATACAAGATGCCTTTATAAATTTGCTGCAGTATATAAATGTTTGCGCAGAGCATGACAAATACAACTAGTAAATGACATTATTACACATGGAAAAGAATGTTCTATATTCTCGTGTTTATCTCCTAAAACCCATAACAGAACATTTTACTGTATTATATTAGTAAGGTCAGCTACGCGACTCGATCTGTCCAAAGCAGTTTGCTGGCAGTGAAAATCTGCCAAGTTCCCGCAGATGTGGCACAGAACTAATGTCTAAAAAATAAAGGAAAATGTTACGTCTACAATTAAATAAACTGGAGTAGACAGCTAGGGTCACACTAAAGCTGCCCATAGATTTTTTTTTTTTTAATTCAGCCAGCAGGCCGAACGAAAAAAAGAACGGATTCCCCCATCCACACAAGTGAGGTAGACAGAGGAATCCTCCCCGCTGTGTTATTGTATTCTGATGGAACTCCTCTGCTGTCAGAAAATACTGATCAGCTGATCTACAAAAGTTTTCCAGCATTGCCATTCAACAAAAGTCAGTCATTAGATCAACTTCTGTCAAGTCGGAATGGCCATAGATGGATTGAAATTTTAGATCCATCTATGGCCAACTGAAGGCATGAAAATGAACAAATAGGCTCTACTTGTTTCAGGAAATGTCGCTTCTTCAGGAGCTTTAGTTACAAAATTTCTATGTATCCCCCACAGGACACAATGGGGTTTAGAACGTCAAAGGAACGCACAAGACAGACCTAGACCTTACCTGTGAGAAGCAGACCATGCTGGTGTGCTCATCCCCGGGGCGTGAAAGAAATGGCTAAGGTAAGTAAAACCACGAGGGTTTACAACCCCTTTAAGTCTTCTAAAACTAGTAATAATCAAATGCAGAGGCAATTATTTAATCTGAGTAGATACATATATATAGTCTCATGCATGTACACACGGGCAGGCCTTGACGGACTAGGTCCGGCGGACTTTTTGACGGACTTTCCGACGGACTTTCCAATGAACGGACTTGCCTACACACGATCAACCAAAGTCTGACGGATTCGTATGTGATGACGTACACCGGACTAAAATAAGGAAGTTGATAGCCAGTAGCCAATAGCTGCCCTAGCGTCGGTTTTTGTCCGTCGGACTAGCACACAGACGAGCGGATTTTTCGACCGGACTCGAGTCCGTCGGAAAGATTTGAAACATGTTTTATTTCTAGGACTGTCGGACTTTTGGGAAAAAAAAGTCCGCTGGAGCCCACACGCGGTCGAATTGTCCGACGGAGTCCGGTCCGCCGGACCTAGTTCGACGAAAAGTCAGCTCGTGTGTACGAGGCATCACAGATACAACTGGCCCTTTGAGGGCAACCATATTGCTGATGCGGCCTGCAATTACATTGAGTTTGACGCCCCTGACCAGGAGGATCCAGCCTGCTACTACCTCAGTAGAAGGCAACAGGAATCAAGGTCTGGGCAGATATCTGTGCTTGTGAGTAAAGACTGTTTGCTGATCCGGGTGATGTTTGCTGCTACAAGAAAATAAGAGCCAAGGTAGCTTTATGGGGTACTGATTGCACAATGCCCCTTAAGCTGGTCTTTCCTTCTAGTCTCAGGGAATCAATAAAACACTTTCAGTAATCAGGGCCAGTGCTACCACTAGGCGGACTAGGCAGCCGCCTAGGGTGCACTGCCGCCTAGGGTGCCCGGCCGCCGGTTATTCTACTGACCACAGAGCAGAGCTTGCAACTATAATCCACCAGGCAGCTGCTCTGAGCCTCTGACATGTGTCCAGCAGCACCCCCCCATGTGCGGGTCTCCGCTCTGACATGTGTCCAGACTTAGTTTGGACTGCCGTGACCTGAAAGTGGTGCGACTTACAGTGGGACTTCAGTGCGACTTTGAAGCAACTTCAGGGAATGCCTGGATAATCTTCTGTAATGTTGGATCCAAATGACATCAATAAAAATGAGGATCCGATTTGGAGGCGACTTCCATTAAAGTTTATGGGAACAAGTCAGATAGAAGTCACAGTGAAGTAGAACAGGAACCTTTTCTAAAATCTGAGCGACTTCAGTAGTACTAATTAAGACAGCTCCCATTGACTTAAATAGGATTTCACATGTCACACAAGTCGGATCCCAAGTTGCGGCAGTGTGAACCAAACCTTAAAGTGATTTGCGACAATTTCTATTATTGTCAGATAGCACGCACCATAACAATCAAACACTTGCGCAAATGTTCTAGAGTAAGATTGTTCTAAAATGTACACCATTACCACAGTGGTGTGAATACTGTAGTGAGGAAGGCTGGACAGTGTTGAGCAGTACAGTAGTGCGGGAGGGAGAGGAGAGTTGGATGTGTATGGACAGACATGGCACCATTATCATGCAACATATGAACAAATTGCCATGCAACGCATTTATTGACTTGGTGTGCAAAGCACTAAATAAGCGTGCATATAGAGAATGACACATTTTTCTCCACGTGCCAATCTTTGTAAATCCTCCAAGTGTCTTTAAAGTCATTATAAGGCGTGAATAGGCAGCATAGAAAATTCCTAGCAGAAGCAGGAAATCACATTTACTCGCTTTCCTCATTCTTTTACACCAGTTTGGCTAAATTGAGGTTTATGAGAAGCAAACACGGCTGCGTGCCATCTGATCACACTCCAGTTCACACACTATTGGCTTCCTTTGGGGAGATGAATCACTTCTCTCTTTAAATCCCATCTCCAGCCAACTTTTTTTTTTTCCATTAGTTTTGGTTAAAATTTCTGTAAGGTTTTTATTTTTGTCTTTTGACCTTCACTGGATTGGGTCACTTTAAACAATTGATGAAAATGTCCTCTTTTGTGATCTCCATCCAAGCCCTCCTTGATGAGCAAGAACATATACCACAAACAGATGGCTACATCAATCTTTTTTTTTTTTAAAAGATGTCTGTTTAGAACCTTTAGAACCTGGCTACCTTCTTCAAGTTCAAGTACTCCCGTCAGCTACCATACATGTATAGTTGAGCAGGGGCTACACACAAATAAATTGACTGCAGATTGATAATCAGGGGAATTAACATCAAAATCAAACCCACCAAATATCAGTTTTAAAGCTCATCCCCAGGCAAAATTAAATCATTCCCCTCAACCCTTTCCACTCCCTGCCAACCCCCTGCTTCCACCCATTCACAATTTAAAAAAAAACCCTTCTAACTCACTTTTTGCTTACCCAAGTCCACCGTCAGGTAGCCACTTTTAGGGTTGGGAACCAGTGATTGCTTGTCAACTGGTTTTGTTATTGTCCACTTTTCATTTCATAATATCAGTCCTTTAAGACTAAAGGACTCTGTGAGGATCAAAATGATGGACACCCACGAGCTTCCGAGCAAGATCTACAGAAGATCCATCCTGCCTCTCCTGCTCACTGCAGCGAAGAGCTGCATCCCCCTGTTCTGGAAGCAGACACAGCCACCAGCGGTAGCTGTCTGGTTAAAAAGAGTAGCCAAAATCAGTACAATGGAGGACTTGGTGGCCACGGAGAGGGGCCCCTGGGAGAAATACCTCAAAAAGTGGTTTTATTGGCACAAATTCGTATACTCTGAAGAGCATGTTGAGCTGGTGACTTGACTCCCTAAGGAGTGAGGATGAACTGATGGGCTCCCCGGGGTGGACTGGGGGTACTGGATGGTAGCTGACCCCCCCCCTCTTTTCTCTCCACCCCCCCTCCTCCCAGTCTTTTTTTTACCCTTTCTTAGCTTCTATTCCCCTTAGTAGCCTGACCTCTAGGGTCATACCTACTCTGTACACAATCTGAGTTAACACGGTGATAAGCGTCAAAAATTGTGCGGGATGCAGAGACTTCCCAGATCATGAAGCCCAATGTATGGATAGCAATACATACGTTTATAATAGTGTGTACAATGTAATGTCCGTGCATATGGTCTTGTACGTTGAAGTGATCCAGAGGATGTATACTATGGTCTCTGTATTGCCGTATGTCTTAAATAAAGAGTTGAAACAAAATGATGGACACTGTCAACAACTAATGAGTAGTGACCACATCACCACAAAGTGACCTGGGCACTATAAGAAGGGCACCATCTGCAGACCAGAAGAGTGAAGAATTGGACTAAACCTGTCCCAATTATTTACTTGCTAATGCAAGTAAATAATTGGAGTCTTAATGTCGTTTTTTTTTCAAAAGAAATTTGTGATTCGCTAGGGGCAGGGAGAGTGGAAGGGTAAAGATAGGGAAAGATAGGGGCTACAATGGAAAAGACACCAAACATAATGGCTACCTGGTTCCCGGACTTCATCCTGTCCTCCGTGATAAAGTGTGTGAACAGCTGAGCTTACTGCAGACAAGGACCCTCCAGCAAATTATGACCTATTGATAAGTGCACTCAACAAAATGTAAGCTCTCATGCTCTTTAAACCTCTGCAAATGGTACTCTTATCCAACTCTAGGGAGAATTAATGGCTACTTTCTACCTCTGTACTGCAATAGAAACTATTTCAAAGTTCTTGTGTCATGGATAAATGTTTTTTAAAAGAGACTCAAGTGGCAAAAAATAATCATGTTGAATGTTATAGTTCCTGAAAACCACAGCACAGTAAAATAAGAGATTGCCCATAGAAAAATACTTGTTGAAGTCATTTGAAATGTGGTCCTTAAAAATGCTCAAAAACTGCTTTCAATTAGTCATTAAATTGTGTCAAAAAAGTGTGCATTGCCATGAATGGTCACAGAAGAATCAACCATTAGAGGACCTTCCTCTTCCTTATTAAACCTAAATACATTCTATTAACTACAGCTAATTAAATCTCACACATACAGTATGCTGTACCATATTACACTGTTCGGAGAAATTAAAGACTTTCCCCTGAGATCTCATATGGCGCATGTAAAAGATGAGGCACATGATATTGTGTGCATGCGCAGCACAACATTATGTTGCACTAATTTTTATATATCAGTTTACGAAAAATACACTGCATACATATGTGTGGATAAACACAGATGCACAGAAGCAACAACGTTTACATGACTACAGCCATTCACTTGTATGACAGGCAGTAGACGCCAACTGTGGCTCTCCAGGCATGGAAAAGCATTGGGAATTTTATACTAGGCATATAAAATGTCTGTGTGCATGAGGCCTAAAAGTAACACAGTCCCTCACCCTGCTCCCCCATTCTAGCAATAACTCAGCAGCTCAGCTCCCTCCGCTCTTTCTACCAGCAGTTCTTACTCAGTTACACTTCTCCTGTTCTTACTCACTGCAGTCATTTGGAAGTTCGGCAACCCAACAGTTGCTGCTCCTAATGCCAGCAGTGAATTTGCAGCTCAGCGCACTCTCAAAGACGTAGCACAGCCCCTCACCCTGCTTCCCCCTCCTAACAATAACTCAGCAGCTTAGCTCCCCCCGCTCTCTCTACCAGCAGATCCTGTTCTTACTCACTGCAGTCATTTGGAAGTTTGGCAACCCAACCCTCCGGCCAGCAGTGACTCTGCATCTCAGCGCTCCCTCAAAGACGTAACACAGCACCTCACCCTGCTTCCCCCTCCTAACAATAACTCAGCAGCTCAGCTCCCCCTGCTCTCCCTACCAGCAGATCCTGTTCTCTCTTGCTGCAGTAATTTAGAAGCTTGGCAGCTCAATTATTGTTGCTCATCCTCAAAAAAGTAACTTAGCACCTCACTCTTCCATACCTCCCAACTGTCCCTGATTTCGAGGGACTGTCCCTGATTTGGAGCAATGTCCCTCTGTCCCTCATTCCTCCTCATTTGTCCCTCATTTTGGTCTGATCTATATAGATGTATATAAAGTGCACTTTTTATCTATCAAAAAGTGATTTCCAGCGCTAAACCTTTCATTTGATTACTGAATTGCTGCACTTGTAGATGCCAAAAGCCAATATAAAGGAATAGTAGTGATAAAAAAACACTTGTGGGTTTAACCAATCTTGTTTTTTTGTACAATTCTCCTTTAACCACTTGCCGACCGTCGCATGCCGATGTACGTCCCTTTTTTGAGGGCGGATATCGTTATTATGGCAGCAGCTAGCTGCCATAACCCCGGTATCCCCATGTTCGGCCGGCTATAAGATCAAAATGGTCTCTGTGGCGGATTCGCCACAAGATCACTTTTATCGGTGGTGGGAGAGGGGCCCCCCCTTCCCGCCGCAATCCAGTGTCCTCCGCCGCTTACCAGAGCCGTCAGCAGCGGCGGAGGCGATCGCGTCTATCCCCTGCCTGGGTATGGGGCTGAGTGAGTGGAAGATGGCCCCCACCCGTCTCCATGACACTGCAGGGCGGAAGCGATGTCAGAACGTCACTTCCGCCCATACCTCTTAAAGCCACATTTTTTCAATGTCATTTTTTCAAATGACAATTTTTTTTCTTTTTATTGCATTTAAGTCCAAATATAAGATCTGAGGAGTTTTTGAGCCCATATTTAAGAGGACCTGTCATGCTTTTTTCTATTACAAGGGATGTTTACATTCCTTGTAATAGGAATAAAAGTGACCCATTTTTTTTTTTAAATAGTGTAAAAATAAATAAAATCATGTAAAATAAATAAAAAAAAATACAATTTTTAAACGCCCCGTCCCGACGAGCTCACGCGCAGAAGCGAACGCATACATGATTAGCGCCCGCATATGAAAACGGTGGTCAAACACATGTGAGGTATCGCCGCGATTGTTAGAGCGAGAGCAATAATTCTAGCCCTAGACCTCCTCTGTAACGCAAAACATGCAACCTGTAGAATTGACTATGGAGATTTTTGAGGGTAAAAGTTTGACGCCATTCCACGAGCGGGCGCAATTTTGAAGATCTTTAGTTCTGTGTTTACAATACAGATTAGAAGGCTGGATGACTGCTAAATCACTTCTGGGAGGAGAGAGCAATAGGAGCCAAGCTGCTGACCCATTGCCAGAAGGGGAAAGCAGGGGCAACTAAGCTGCATAACCATGGTTGAGACAAGCTATTAAAAAAAATATTACAAAAAAAATAACAAACATCTTATACTTATCTCGGGTCCCCCATCAGCGCTACTGGCTCCTCCTCTTCTCTGCCCCCATAGCAAACCGCTTTCTATGGGGGCACTTGTGCATGCTCGCTCCCAAGCCCTGCTCTATGTGACCATAAGGCACACAGAACGAGGCTCAACCCTGCCCCCCTGCTCCCTCCTCACTAGCTGTGATTGACAGCAGCCCAATGCTGTCTCTCAGCCTATGAGGAAACAGAGATCTGGGAGAGCAGCCACTCGTGTGCACATGGCTGCATCATGATCAGGCTTAGGGTAAGCATTAGGGGGGCTGCGGGGGGAGCTGCATACTGAAGGATTCTATGCATGAAGTTAAAAAACCTTCAGCCCTAAGAACCAGTTTAACTGGACAGAATGGATTATTTTCAATTCAACTCATAGAATTGCAATGAGATAAAAAAAACAGTAAGGCCGGGTTCACACCTATGCGAATTAGATGGGGGTTTCCCCGCATCCAATTTGCATAGCAGGAGAATGTCACTGGCTCCCTATGGAGTTGGTTCACATATCTCCGTTGCGGCTGCGGAGCGCACTGCACTGTGCGTCTTTGGCTCCGTTTCAGGTCCGAATTCAGGCATAGATTCGGCCCTGATTCGCCCCTGAAACGGGGAACAGGGACGCACAGCGTTCCTGTTCGATCTGCAGCCGGTTCCAATGTGAACCCGGCCTAAAGCACAGCCTGGAAGCAGTGCCTGTATACAGTCAGGTCCATAAATATTGGGACATCGACACAATTCTAATCTTTTTGGCTCTATACACCACCACAATGGATTTGAAATGAAACGAACAAGATGTGCTTTAACTGCAGACTTTCAGCTTTCATTTGAGGGTATTTACATCCAAATCAGGTGAACGGTGTAGGAATACAACAGTTTGTATATGTGCCTCCCACTTTTTATGGGCCAAAAGTAATGGGACAGATTAACAATCATCCATCAAACTTTCACTTTTTAATACTTGGTTGCAAATCCTTTGCAGTCAATTACAGCCTGAAGTCTGGAACGCATAGACATCACCAGATGCTGGGTTTCATCCCTGGTGATGCTCTGCCAGGCCTCTACTGCAACTGTCTTCAGGTCCTGCTTGTATTTGGAGCATTTTCCCTTCAGTTTTGTCTTCAGCAAGTGAAATGCATGCTCAATCGGATTCAGGTCAGGTGATTGACTTGGCCATTGAATACCATTCCACTTCTTTCCCTTATAAAACTCTTTGGTTGCTTTCGCAGTATGCTTCGGGTCATTGTCCAGCTGCACTGTGAAGCGCCGTCCAATGAGTTCTGAAGCATTTTGCTGAATATGAGCAGATAATATTGCCCGAAACACTTCTGAATTCATCCTGCTGCTTTTGTCAGCAGTCACATCATCAATAAATACAAGAGAACCAGTTCCATTGGCAGCCATACATGCCCACGCCATGACACTACCACCACCATGCTTCACTGATGAGGTGGTATGCTTTGGATCATGAGCAGTTCCTATCCTTCTCCACACTCTTCTCTTCCCATCACTCTGGTACAAGTTGATCTTGGTCTCATCTGTCCATAGGATGTTGTTCCTGAACTGTGAAGGCTTTTTTAGATGTTGTTTGGCAAACTCTAATCTAGCCTTCCTGTTTTTAAGGGTTAACCAATGGTTTCCATCTTGTGGTGAACCGTCTGTATTCACTCTGGTGAAGTCTTCTCTTGATTGTTGACTTTGACACACATACACCTACCTCCTGGAGAGTATTCTTGATCTGGCCAACTGTTTTGAAGGGTGTTTTCTTCACCAGGGAAAGAATTCTTCGGTCATCCATCACAGTTGTTTTCCGTGGTCTTCCGGGTCTTTTGGTGTTGCTGAGCTCACCGGTGCATTCTTTCTTTTTAAGGATGTTCCAAACAGTTGATTTGGCCACACCTAATGTTTTTGCTATATCTCTGATGGGTTTGTTTTGTTTTTTCAGCCTAATGATGGCTTGCTTCACTGATAGTGACAGCTCTTTGGATCTCATATTGAGAGTTGACAGCAACGGATTCCAAATGCAAATAGCACACTTGAAATGATCTCTGGACCTTTTATCTGCTCCTTGTAAATGGGATAATGAGGGAATAACACACACCTGGCCATGGAACAGCTGAGCAGCCAATTGTTTTGGCCCCTTAAAAAGTTGGAGGCACATATACAAACTGTTGTAATTCCTACACCGTTCACCTGATTTGGATGTAAATACCCTCAAATTAAATCCAATCCAATTAAATCAAATCCATTGTGGTGGTGTATAGAGCCAAACAGATTAGAACTGTGTCAATGTCCCAATATTTATGGACCTGACTGTATGTAGGCAGCAGCTACAATGGCTGCCCCCCACCCCACCTTGTATATTTATAATTGTATAGATATACACATAAATAAGGTTATCATCTTCAAACATATTGATAAGATTATTTGCGTCAAACTGGGTTATTTCACATGAGAATCCAAAAAAAAAAGACCTGGAAAAGATTTTACGTAATGCAATCAAAAGTGCAATGAAGCTTACTATACCCCAGTGTGGAGAGGATTTTTTTTTTGATTTTTTTTATCAAAAGTTTATAAACACAAAAATGATGTATAATATCTAGGATAAAAAACGCGGTATTAAAATAATAATTCCACTGATTGAAACCCCAGTAGACCTATTCCCAAGCACGCTACAAACGGCAAGAACCTCAATTGTTTCTGGGAATAGATTTATTGAAAACAATAGAACCTCGCTAATACAATTCATTCCAGGGAGGAATGTTCATTTCAGTAATATGTTACACGAACAAAGACTCTGTACACAGCAGAGACCACGCATAATTTCACCACATGCCGAATACTCTGCAATTTCATCCAATTCTACATCAGGTTTAACAAAACTGAATCAAAAAGACAATCTAAGGAAATGTGACTGCAGCTCTAAACTTTGCATTATGCATTGAGAGCATTCTATTATATAGGATTACAGTTTACAAATACTCACCGAGTGCCTCATTGTGTCTTATTATTATCAAAATTGAATATATATGATATACTATAGGAAGTAGCAGAGGTGAGATGTAGTTACCTGCAGGTATCTTCAGATACAATATATTTCTAAGAGTCCCAAGGGCCCCAAACACAGTTATATTAATAATGAGTTCAGCTCTGAAATCTCTGATCTGCCCTCTCCTGCCTGAACCATGGTCAGCGAGACCCCACTTTACACTGAGGAACAAACAGTTTTATGATTGGGGCTGATAACGGCGCACATAATGGCAAAGATATCCTGCATCATTATAATGGCGTAGGAAACGGTCAGAAGTGGCGTGCACCACATTACCTAAGCAGATAGACCAGTTTCAGGTCTATCAGTGCCAGTTTCTATTTCTGAGTAAAATTAAAAAAAAACCAGGTCTGAAGCTAATTCACAGAGGACATGTGCCAGTTTCCATATAGAAAACTGCAGTAGATTCCCCCAAGGTGCGACCTGTCATATGGGGTGTGAGCTGGCGGTAGTTAGCTCACATCCCTCACTCAGACCATGCAGTGATTATACTAGCTGGGGGCAATGGGCAGAACATTGAAGTATGTAGCTCCAGCTCTCATGTTATTTGAGCTGCCTGTGACAGACATGGCAGAACAGAAAACTGATCACTCCTAATTAACAAAGGGGCTTGCAAAACGTTTTTGTTAATTAGGAGCAACACCATTTTTTCTGCTTAGAAGAGTGGTGTGAGCCTTGTGCTTGTATCCCTCTTTGGTAACCCCCCCCCCTCCTTTCCCATGTGGCTAACAACTCCTTCATCTCCTCTGGCATCTCTTCCCTGGCTGGAATATTTAGTTAAGCAGATGTCACTACTCCTGTCATCCAATCAGCAGCTGACCCAGAGGGAATTCCCACGACCCAGAGACCCATTATTTATTTAAATATCCAGAGTCTCCAGCCGAAATGATTAGAATTTCCAGTTACTCCCATTAAGCAGCTTTAGGTTAAAGTAGAATTATGGCCTCGTAATATATATATAAAATATAATAAAACTTTTGTGCTGAAGCCCTCAATTATTTGTGCATATACACTAATGCCCCCTACACACGGTCGGATTTTCCGATGGAAAATGTCCGATCAGAGCGTGTTGTCGGAAATTCCGACCGTGTGTGGGCTCCATCGGACATTTTCCATCGGATTTTCTGACACACAAAGTTTGAGAGCAGGATATAAAATTTTCCGACAACAAAATTCGTTGTCGGAAATTCCGATCGTGCGTACACAAATCCGACGGACAAAGTGCCACGCATGCTCAGAATAAATAAAGAAATGAAAGCTATTGGCCACTGCCCCGTTTATAGTCCCGACGTACGTGTTTTACGTCACCGCGTTCAGAATGATCGGATTTTCCGACAACTTTGTGTGAACGTGTGTATGCAAGACAAGTTTGAGCCAACATCAGTCGTAAAAAATCCTAGGATTTTGTTGTCGGAATATTCGAACAAAGTCCGACCGTGTGTACGGGGCATTACAGTCTTATGCCCCGTACACACGAGCGGAATTTCCGTCGCAAAAATCTTGGATGGTTTTTCAGACGGAATTCCGCTGAAGCTTGGCTTGGATACACACGGTTACACAAAAGTTCTCTGAACTTTCGACCGTCAAGAACGTACAACACTACGACGAGCCGAGAAAATGAAGTTCAATGCTTCCGAGCATGCGTCGAATTGTTTCCGAGCATGCGTGTTTTTTTGCCCGTCAGAATTGCATACAGATGAACTAATTTTTGGATAGGAACTTTTTCCGACCGAAAAATAGAGAAACTGCTCTCAATCTTTTGCTGGCGGGAATTCTGCCAGCAAAAGTCCAATGGAGCATACACACGGTAGCACTTTCCGACCAAAAGCTCTCATCAGAGTTTTGCTGGCGGCATTTCCGACCGTGTGTACGGGGCATTAGTCCTCCTGCAATGTCACACAATAACTTGTGGATTCCTTCCAGCGAAGTCCACTAAATGCATCCTGTGATGGTCTGGCAACTGCTGCACTGCTCCTGATTTTAGAGCAAAGTTGCCACTGTCATGTAGGCTGTGCCTGGTTGCACTACAGTGGGATAAGAAGATGCTGATTCCTATTAGTAATACTTTGTTAAAGAGACTGTCACTTTACCCATTCCAGTAAAAATGACAGTCTCTGAAAATCCCCTCCACATTCATTTATACTTACCTTTGCCCAGCTTCCCCCAGCTTCGAAGGCCCTCAAGTAGAACTTCTGCAAATCTGTACACACAGGCTCTAGTTCTGAGGATGAGCCCAATGCCCTCAGAACCTCACAGTACCTCTGGGGTTTCCACAAATCAGACCTATACATTCCCCAGGGACAAGGTGTGCTTCATGAGACTTACAACACTTGAAGGTTATGGGATGGATACTGGTCACACCAGCCCCGGTAATAGACAAAACCTGCAGGGATGCCAAGCATCTCTTCTTCTCTCTCACTTTCACATCTTTCCACCACTTCAAATCGAAAGGATGTCCATTCATAGTTCATAGTAGAGTTACCTGATTTACTAACATTAGGCAGGTTCGCATAAGATTTCCACTTAAATGGCAATTCCAACTTCATGGCTTACAGAAGTAATTTATGCATACCCCCCAAGACCCGTGTTCCAGTATCATTGTGTCCAGCCCATGCCCACAAGATAGTAGTAAAGCTCTTTCTCTAAAACAAGTACTTGCAGAGTCATTATCCTTACTAAGGAAGCCTTTTTCAGAGAAACGGTGCCCAAAGAGAAGAGGAACCTACTCCCCACTTGAACTTCTGCTAGCCTACCTCCGTCTACTTCTTCTACTCCCCTCTCCGTTGTGTCTTACCATCAACCGAATACTTCATTATATTCAACCAGTTCCACCAAGATACTTGTAAAGTCCTTTCTTTACAACATGTACTTTCATAGTTCTTATCCTTACTAAAGGAACCCATTTAAGAAGAAGAAAGGTGCCCAAAGACAGGAGAAACCTACTCATCACTTGGAATTTTGCTAGCTTCTCTGTCTTCTTTTTCTACTTCCCCTCCATGGAGTCCTCCCTCCAACTAAATACTTCCTATGATTGACTGTAAAAGCAAAGGACCAAAAGAGAAGTTTAAAAATATAGGTTGCTGTAGACTGGAGTTATGCTTTAAATGTGCCAACCACATATCTTGGGATACTGTGTGCTTAGCAGTAAATCTTGT
The DNA here is from genome assembly GCA_037952925.1 of Lithobates clamitans. NCBI lineage: Eukaryota > Metazoa > Chordata > Amphibia > Anura > Ranidae > Lithobates > Lithobates clamitans. Next base: position 3,920,111 of record JBBGZY010000680.1, on the reverse strand, counting down.
ACTGAATAAAGTCTTAAGTGCCCTCCTTATGCTGGAAACATTGATGAAAGCTAAAGGAAGATAGCAGATGCATGTTTTATTTTTTTCCTTTAATGTTGATCAAAGCTTAATCTTGTGTACCTGGGGGTAATAACCTCAGTGCCCTCCGGATCTTGTTTCATTCTCTGAATTTAAACCACAGTGCACAATGATGCAATCTGATCACATGAAAAAATGTCCATGATCGTGTAGCCTGGAAAGTCATTCTTGAATGTAGACACATACTAACCAGATTATAAAAGGGTACAATAAAATATACTGCACAGGCAAATCTATCTGCACAATTTTAAAGTTGATATGGTACCTGTATATTCTCCATTGATCACTTACTAGTAGGTCCTCTGTGATTGTAACATTATTAATCCTTTTTTAACATAATAAGAGCAGGGTCTATTTCTACTATACCTTTGCTGATGTCTCGAACCAGCCAACAAAACCATGCTCCCTGCAGAACTGGTCCATTTTGGTGAGGTTGTTTCTGAAGCCGTCTTTTCCCTGGTCACACTTGTTGGCTAGCAGTACTGTGGATACTGGCACGCCATTAGACAGAGTCAATTTTGAGTCTAAATCCTCTTTCCATTTGGTCACAGCCTCAAACGTTGCTGGCCTTGTCACGTCAAAGACAATGAAGGCTCCTACTGCTTCTCGATAGTAGACTCGAGTCATGTTTCCAAACCGTTCTTGACCTGAAAGATGGAAGAGTTCATAAAATATTTGGATCTTTTAGTCAAGGCTAAACATGTTCCTTGTAGGAGAAAAACACAAGACTCATACTAGGTCAAATCAAGATCCTTGCACCAATTTCTTACACTAAATTATTTGTTAATGGATACACACCTGCACAAATGAGTGTGTTTTTTAATCTGCTTGGAGCTTAATATTAATGCAAAATAAACAAGGTAATTGGCACAATTATTATGTTAAGCTGGGGGCAATGGCTTCACCCAGGGCCCATTGTTTGAAATGTATTCTGTCTTGTTCTTTGGGAAAATCACTAATTGTTAAGCGTGATCATACACAGCCCAATAAATGCAAGGGCAATTCTAGATTTGACTTATACTTGTGACAAGGCTGATATTGGATCTACTAGAGCAGGGTTTCTCATCCTTTTTACCTTGGAGGAACCCTTGGCAAACAGTTTGAGATCTGGGTGAACCCCTAAAATTATGTTAGATCTACAGCTCAGCTCACGGAATATTGGTGTGATCGTCGAGCTATAATATAACAACACTTATTTTAAGAAATAATAGAACGCATTTTAAAACGTACCTATTTTATGTGAAATTTGTGCTAGCTTCTTTGCACACAGATGATCAATTCTGGGTTGAACTTGAGATAAGCAGTGTACAGGGTGTCAGGAGGGCAGGGCACAGGAGGCAGCAAGGCAGAACAGTGAGGGTCAGCAAAGCAGAGCACAGGGGGTCAGCAGGGCAAAGCATAGGGGGCATCAGAGAGGCAGCAGCAGGGCACATTACATGAGGGTTACAGCAGGGCACGATAACATGGTGGCACAGCAAGATATGTTAACATGGGGGCAGCAGGACACATTATCAGGGGGGTACAGCAGGGTACATTGGCATGGGGTACAGCAGGACTTATTAACATGGGGGCAGCAGGACACATTAACATGGGAACACAACAGGACTCATTAACATGAGGGCAGCAGGACACATTAACATGGAGGCAACAGGACTCATTAACATAGGACACAACAGGAAACATTAACATAGTGGTAAGCAGAACACATTAACATGATTGCAGCAGGACACATTAACGTGGGGGTAAGCAGAACACATTAACATGGGGTACTGCAGGACACATTTACATGGGGGGGGGGGCAGCAGGACACATTACATGGGGGGGGGGGGGGAGGGGCAGGCAGGACACATTAACATGGATGCAGCGGGACACATTACATGGGGGTAGCAGGGTACATTAACATGGGGGCAGCAGGACACATTACACGGGGTTAGCAGGACACATTACATTGGGTTAGCAGGACACATTAACATGGAGGCAGCAGGACACATTACATGGGGTTAGCAGGACACATTAATGTGGGGGCAGTAGAACACATTAACATAGAGCACAGCAGGACACATTACATTAGCTGAGCTGTATCCTTCAAATGCGGAAGTCCTGTTGTGGTGTACTGTTCCCAGCCAGCCTTCCTCTCTCGTCCATCCCATTTGATGTTACAAAAAAGCACCTGGGAGGGACAGGAAGGGAAGGAGGAAGGCTGGCTGGGACAGCAGAGACACTTGTTGCTTCCCTGTGCCGCTCTGTATGCAAAGGAAAATATCAGGAAAGTGTATATTGGGGGGGGGGGGGGTGTAATATAGCCATTAACTCCCTGAAGTTGGCGAATAAATTGCGGTGGAAGCTTTAGGGACTTCACTCGGAGCCCCAGTTGAGAAACCCTGAACTAGAGGTTATTAACCAGAAAACCCTATGTATCAGATACTTGCCATACCACACTTATTTTCCAACATACTGGTTAAATACAGGTTACATATCTTGTCTGAAAAGAATTCATGCAGTAGACCTTTTATTTTTATTACATACAGTACATTTAAATTGTTGTTTAATGGATTACACAGAAGCATACACTCTTAAAAAGAAAAAACATAAGTTTGTAGGTAAGCTTTTTAGGAGCCTTATTCCATTATGAACCTTATGAACCCCCCCCCCCCCTCCCAAAAAAAAAAAAAAAAACCTGTTTGGTGCAGGTACCTAGAAAAATAGAAATGTATCAGCACACCTGCAGTAACTTTCTGCTTCTCGACGCTGCACACTCCAGGACAGGAAGTGAGAGGAACTCTTAAGGCCAAAGTAAGAAACAAAATTTGGCCAGTGGCAGCCGCTCATGCCGGGCGCAAGGGCGCCGCCCCCCTAATCCATGCATCCGACCCCTCAGCACATGATTAGAGCCTGAGGGTGGCAGGTTTGTTTGACCCCCCCCCCCAATCAAAGTATTGAGCACCAACCGCTACTGCATTTGGCAACAGCATTTGGTCACAAAATTTAGCCAGAGGAAGATGTCCAAAGTAGAACCGTTGACCACAGCATTTCCACCAGGATTTTCACAGCATTTCCACAGTAGGGCCACTGGGAACTTCCTCTTCACAGCATTTCCACAGTAGGGCCAATGGGAACCCCCCGCTTCCAGGGCTTCAAATGAATAGACAGTATTTTTGCATCACATTTTAGAGGATCAGCAAGGAACACTATCATGAGAACAAGCCCATAGCATGCAGGTTTAATATCAAAGTGCTGGCCAGGATGACCCGAATCTCTGAAGGCAATCAATGTACTAATAGATCGGGGGTGGGGGGATGCAAAGGAGATACGTGACTAGCAACAGCATGATTCCAAAGCATCAGCCTGTGAATCTGACATCAGCTCTTGTGGAAATTGAGACAACCTAAAACAACAACCACTAAAGGAATATTTACCTACGAGGGCTACCAATTTCAATACAAAATATATTTATTGGACATACAGTATGATTAGCAAAAAGCATTGGCAAGGGGGAGGAACCCCTCCTCCCAGAAAAAACACCCAGGGGACACCCCATCAACCTCGCCCCGACACTCCCCCCCCTCCAAAATGGAATGGAGACAACCTCCCTAGTGGTGCTTCTCACCAACGGTGCCCATAGGCAGCTGCGTGGATACTACTGCTATGGCTATAGTTACGCCACTGACTAGTAAGGTTTGCACTCATATGATGCAGAGTAAGCATGGCTCCCTCCATTCAGCATATGGTAGCTAAACACTGCAGACTATTGTTGTCCATGCAGCAGGTACTACAGTTTTACGTCAGTACATTACTGTGAAGGCTTTGCATGTGGCTTGAACTACGCACAGTTTAACCATCTCGAGTTCATAAGCGTATCTCATGATCACAGCGAGTGAACTTCATCAGATGAGTGCCAAAGTCGTGTCACATGATGTGTCCACCAACAAAGGCCTTCTTATAGGCCAACTTTTACAAATCACTGTGACAAGAAGCATCATCAGTATGGAGAAGTACATTGCTAGGATGCTTTCACTTTTCTATATATAGAATGAATAACTGCAGAAATGTCAACTTTCAAGCAAGTGATCAAAATGCTGGCTTTGCCTACGGGTTCAGAGCAGTTGGTGGAACAGATAGCCTACGTGCGTACAGGCATGCATACCATCATTTGCCAACCTATAAATTTAGGCCAGACTCTTGTCCATCCACTGTATTATAAGTGCTTGTTTAGACTTGCGGTTGAGGGGGGAGTGGTTAAAAAATGGGGGGAAGGTAGTGGTTAACCCATTTGCGCCGGCACCTCCCATTCCTTTAATGGGTTTCAGATTCTAGAGGGGGGGGGGTTTCTGATAATGTGACCGCCATGATCTCACATGATCTTAAAGCCCCCAATTGCAAGTAGAGACCGGGAGCTTTCCGTTAGCCGCCAGTAACTGTGCCAGTGGGAAAAGCACCTGTCGTCCTTGAGTTGCCATTCAATGTTAATGGCACCCCAAATGCAGCAAAACATAAGAGACAAAGCTCCACCTTCAAAAAGGTACATGAGCCACCTCGGCTCATTTAAAATCAATGGGCTGCCTTGTGCATTTGCTAATAATAATATGACAGTCCTACTAGGGTCTTGCATATAAATATAGTAGACTGAAATACTATGCATAAATAGGTCCCCCAGCCCCCTTATTAGTTTAGTTGCCCTTCTCTGGACTCTCTCCAGTTCCAGCACATCTTTCCTGGGGACTGGTGATCAGAACTGGATGGCATACTCCAGGTGCAGCTCAACCAGAGTTTTGTAGCCTACTCCTATTAATCTGAAGGATCTTGAAGTTTGTAAACTCACTTTGTAAAGATCCCACACATTCACTTCCTTGAGTTCTGTGACACGTAGTCACTATGCCCTGTGGGTAGGCACTGCTGTATCACACATTTCACAGAGCCTGCCTTTTGATCTACAGAGGTGCTGAGAGGAGGCGTTTCAGGAGGGGGAGTCAGCATGGGAATCAATGCTTGCAGGCAGCAAGGTACCATGGGATATATGGTCCTTAGAATTGAGCAGAAACTGCAAAGCATGTAAGGCATCCAGGAAGATATGGCCAGTAGCCAAGCAGCACTCACAACATGAAAGGAAATATTTCAAATAATCTTTAAAGTGGAGTTCCACCCAAAAGTGGAACTTCCACTCATTTGTCTCCTCTCCCCCTCCGGTGCCACAATTGGCACCTTTCGGGGAGTCTGGGCCGCGGCCCGTGACATCACCGCAGGGCTCCCTCCTGCTCCTCTCCCTGTCGCCGGGCCAGTAGGAGAGAGAAACGTGGCTTTGGGCATACGCGGTAGGGTTCCTGGCATGAAGCCGTAAGGCTACACTGCCCGGTACCCTTACCAGCAATGGCGGCAGCAGCACCCGATAGCTGATGGAAACATCAGCTGCGGTGCCGACATCGCTAGAATCCAGGACAGGTAAGTGTCCTATTGTTAAAAGCCAGCAGCTGCAGTATGTGTAGCTGCTGGCTTTTAATTTTTATTTATTTGGGGGGCAGAACACCGCTTTAATTGGTTTGTCAAATATAACTATTGTTTGTATTGATATTACAATGCTGATGTTATAAAATGAGAATGTATGCTGTGACCATAGAACCCCTTTAAATGTAGTTATAAATTGAAGGGTTGCACCGATACCAGTTCAGTTTTTTGATTGGTGAATACTGATACTTTCGGTCAAATACTCACCGATACCGAGCACGGATACTTTGAGATGCGATTTGAGTCAATACAAAAAAAAGCAAAATCTGCAGAGGTGTCCCAGTCCCGCTGATGATAGAAAATCACAGCCACTGGAGGCGCAGTCCTGTGAGCGCCTCCAGCGGCCGTGATTTGCTATCATCGGCAGAACCAGGGCACCAATGGAGATTTTGCATTTGGCCAGATATGTGTTGTGAGTTTTAACATTTTTAATAAACTGCCCACTAAATGGCGCTTTTACCTTTCTATACACACACACAAACAGATGCGGTGGGGTAAATCGCGTGCGATTTGGACAGAAATAGCATCACATTCCTGCTCAAATCACATGCGATTCTTTGCAGCGCAATTTGCACTCATTCATTTTGTATTGACGCAAATCACACCACAAAGTATCAGTTTCGGCGTTGGGAGCATTTGCGTGAGTACCGATACTTCCGCAAATGCTTGGTATCGGCACTGATACCGGTATCGGCGCATCCCTAATAAATTGTATTGTCTATATACCTTCCATGCCAGCAGTCATTGATCATCCATGTCCCGTACCGTATTGCAGTTTAGTGTTCTTGCTTTAGGACCTGACCACAGGGACCATTATAAATCAGCGGGGTTATTCGGGAAGAACATTCCTTGAAGGCTACAAATACAAATCTCATCACCGGAATCAGGAGCCATGCTGGGATAATTTGATAATTTGATTCTCTGGATTCTCCGGATGAAATATTATTTCCACATGATTTGCGATGATATCTCTGCCTGCCAGCTTCTCAGAATGATGTGTCACTCTACTTACAATAAGGATCATTTATGAAAGAGCCCAAGAGCAGATCCTGCCGTGCAAAAGTTATTGATCATTGATGGCGATGGCGGAGCTGCGGTGGGTGCAGGAAGGAGCATCTGAACAAAAGGTAAGGATTAAAGCCAAACTACAGTCTGGATTAAAAAAAAAAAAAGATTCTATTCCAGTATGTACAGTATTCTTAAAGCTTTATTAAAGCATTTGCAAAGGCAATATTTAAAAAAAAATAAAATAACAAACATGTTACACTCACCTGCTCTTTGCAGTGGTAATGCACAGAGCGTCCCCAGTCCCCTTCTTCTGGGGTTCCCTGTCGGCGATCTTGGCTCCTCCCCTTCTCTGTGTCTGCCCCCATAAGGAGCTGCTTGCAATGGGGGCAGACGTGCGGGCTTATTCCTGAGCAAAGCTGTGTGTGTCCATAGACTCACACAGCAAGTGACAAAGTGTTTTTTTTTTTTTTTTACCTTAATACAGGAAATGCATTAAGGCAAAAAATGTTTTAGCCTTTGAACCATTTTAAACCCAAAAGCTAACATTTATTATATTGTAGCTTACCAGTTCTTAGATGTAGTGGCTGCATTCGTTTTCTTTTTATGTTTTTTTTCTTCTATTTTTCACCTGGTGATCTGGCCAGTAAGTCTGTGGTTTTTCAAAAGAGCAAGCTATCTAGCAGAATGTGTCAGTTACAGGGATAAGACAAATCATTTACCACTGATTTATTTGTGTAAAACCTTTATCTCAAAAGGAACAAATCTGTATGCTGTAACTGATTATAAAGTGTGAGCTGGAATTTGGCTTCAATTTGTTAGTGCATCTAAATCCGCTTGTACATTTAACACCCCCTCCTCCCAAATTAACAATGCTGCTGTCTGTGCTGTCTGCTGTGCCCCTTGTGCTCTTTCATCCAGAGTGGGGGCACTCTAATACAGGAGGTGTGTTACTGGCCACATCACCAGGTAAAAACAGAGGGAAGAATCCAAAAGAAAAGAAAACGAATGCAGCCACCACATCTAATGATTGGTAAGCTGCAATATATTGTTTAGAGTTTAATACCATTTTAACTTTTGCTCTCTGCCTCCTACAAATCTCCATATTTCTTTTTTTTTCCGCTGTGACCTGACTTCCTGTCAGAGGGTGGCTACATTCATTCTCCATTGACCCACTGTATGTAGGAACGTAGCCACCCTCTCTTGCTCGCTCCTGAAATGAATTATGGGATTTATAGTGTAGATAGTGTACATGACATGCACTGCTTCTTCCAAATAAACAAAAGTGAGGGAAAATGGTGCGGGATCCCTCCCAAAATCCATACCAGGCCTTTCTCCAAACATGCCAGAAAGGGAGGGATGAGTGAGCCCTCTCCCCTAAACCATACTAGGCCACATGCCCTCAACATGGGAGGGGCACTTTGCCATGGTGGGGGGGACCCCCCGGCAAAGCACCTTGTCCCCAAGTTGATGAGGAAAAGGGCCTCTTCCTCACAACCCTGGCCCAGTGGTTGTGAGGGTGCAGGGGGGTAGCTTATCAGAATCTGGAAGGCCCCTTTAACTTTGCCATGGTGGGGGGGACCCCCCGGCAAAGCACCTTGTCCCCAAGTTGATGAGGAAAAGGGCCTCTTCCTCACAACTGGCCCAATGATTGTGGGGGTGCAGGGGGGTAGCTTATCAGAATCTGCAAGGCCCCTTTAACTTTGCCATGGTGGGGGGGACCCCCTGGCAAAGCACCTTGTCCCCAAGTTGATGAGGAAAAGGGCCTCTTCCTCACAACTGGCCCAATGGTTGTGGGGGTGCAGGGGGGTAGCTTATCAGAATCTGGAAGGCCCCTTTAACAAAGGGACCAACAGATCCAGGCCTCCCTCTATGTGAAAGTGTATGGGGTACATATTACCCCTACTCATTCACCAAAAAAATTTCAAAAGTAAATAAAATGCAGTATGACAGTGCCACTTTTCTCCACCACTGAGTAAATAAAGGGGCAGGGCCACCTGGTGATGTCACTGGGTAACCCTGCCAAACCGCCTGTTTTCACAATACCCCCCAACCAAAAGTGTAAAATAAGCTTCAGAGCACTTTCCCCTCGCTTGCTTTCCTGCTGATAATGTTTTACCAGACAGGAAATGAGGGGGAATCTACAACAGCAACACAGGAAAAAAACAAAACTTTTGTAGAGTAGGGAGAAGCTAAAACCCCAATCAGAATTGTATTTGTGTCTCTGTCCCCATTGCAGATTTTTCCTCATTTCTTGTCTAGAAAAACTGTTGTCAGGATGACAGAATATCTCTTGGAGCCCCAGCTAGCAGTAAAAATCTGATGGGGCTTTTCCTACTCCATCCACAACCACAAAAAAACAGTTTGGCTTGAAATATAATTCAACTATCAGTTTTTGTCTGTGACCTTCTCTCATTCTGTTTCTTTCCTGTCTTTGTCTCTTATCTGATCATTCTCTTATCACTGTCTCCTGATGAAGCAGTGTGTTCAGTAACGAAACATGTTGATGCTTAGAATTACCTAGCTATTCATTACGCCCTAGCTGAACCTGTAATCAAGTTGAGCTTAGGTGTACAATTGTGCCTTTTTGCCACCACTATTTCTTACCAGGGTTCTACTTATTATATCTCTCTCTTGTGTGATACTCTTTGAGGTTTTTTCTGCACTTTTCCCTCGTTACGCCTTCATCTATTTGTCCCTAATCCTTTTGCCCCTACAACTTCATTTTTTTTGTCTTTGGTCTCTTCTTGTGCAACTTAAAATTTAATTCCAGGAATTCAGCTACATTGTAAAAACTGCAGGCATAACAGAGTTAAAGCGGGGTTCCACTCAAATTTTTAACTTAATCTTACCCCCTTCAGTTAATTGCATAGATGTTCAAATGCCGCACAAATTTTTTTTTTATCGCTGTAATTACCTTTATATTGTACTTTATTGTGGCACTTCCTGTCTCTCCTCCCATGGGAATAGGCGTGTTTATTGCCTTGCCCTGGAGCCGCACTGTCTCCTGGGAGCTTAGTGTCAGGCTTCCCAAGATTCAGTGCGGAAACAATGATCATGCATGTGAACTAGCTGTGAATGAACAGCATTCACCGCATCCAGGAAATCAATGCTTGTGGGCTTCACATGCCCACAAGCAAGATGGAAACAGCCAGCATCACATTTTTTAAGTTATTCTTCAGTACGAAAACAGACAGAGGCGGAAATATTACACCCAAACTGTGAGTATTATTTTGGGATTAGCAAAGTGTCTCAATGACCTAAAAAAAAAAAAAAAAGATTGGTCGCCGGACTCTAGCTTTAAGTCTAATGGGGTGTCTGCTGCCTCATAGACTTATCGCTGTTATTTACATCTGACAAGTTTATTGGGCTCCAGGAAGAAAACTTCCGGAACTCCAATGCTGCTCACTCTGGTCTCAGTTCCTTCAAGAGCAGAGTCACTGGAACTGCTATGGCCGCCCCTCCCCTCCTTTTGCCCATTCACAGAAGCCTTTGTATTTTGTGAACTCATTCACAAAATACAAAGGCTTCTGTGAATGGGCAGCAGAGGGGAGGGCATATCTGCTATGTATTATTCTCTCCTTTCACAGCCTGAGTGTATCCTCCAGGAGTGCAAAAAACCTGTCACATATAAGTAATAGAGATAAGTCCCGGAGGTGACATGCACCTAATTGGACTTATCTCATGGTGTGCATGCTCTTTTTGCACAGTTTTTGTTACGTGTTAACATTTATTCTGTAATATTCCAGTTATGGCTGGACACAATACATACAAGGCAGAAGCCGTAGAGGATCTGCAATAAAGTTTGTGGAAATTCTTGAAGCACACTGAGTCACAGAGATTACTTTTTTTGTGTCACTTTAATTGCCGTTATTACAGCTCTGGAAAAGGACCACTTAGGCAGATTGAAGTAAGCGCACAGTGTTTTACAAGGCTCAGATCACACTTTTATCCAGAACAAATGAAGGTAACATGAAACAGAATAGCCCAGTTAGGCTTTTCCCCAGGGGGGAGCTCTGTGTGCACCCATTGAAGTCTGTTCCTCGAAAAGGCCGAATGTAACACTTAACATCGGATCCCCTGCTTTGCCGTGACCCGCTACACATCTATCGCTACTCATGGAGACCGAAGATTCAAAAACACCATGTTATCACTTCAATAGACTCTAATGTCTGACATATTTCAGGCTCCATTTGCATTTCACAGGCCGCGCTTGCCTGTCTCATGCTTTGAATAGTTCTCTCATATTTTATCTACATTTCTGAAAGGGAAGGTTGTATGATTTAGAATGGTCAATGAGTACGGCAGAAAAGAAAGAAGAGAAGCCGAGTAAACCTTGAGCTTCAGATTATAAGGAGGCTTGGATTACGAGACATCATTTTGAGACAAAGTACTACTGCATATACTTTTCCCCATTGGGGACAGAATGGAAGGTGACCAGATTTTCAAAATGAAATCCATTGCAACAACATCTGGTGTGAATGGGCCCTCAGTCCTCTTAATCATTTGCATTTTTAAAATAAAAGATTTGTTTTCACTTTTTTTTTTTTATTTAATTTTTTAGTGCACCTCAGTGCTTGCCTCTTTGCAGCCACTTCCTATCTACATGCAGGGCTGCTGTTATACGTCACGGGGCCACATACAACCTATCTGACAGTATCAAATTATATTTTTGCTAAAATCTTATGACTGCGATGCTGTGCTTCTCAGCCATGTCAGAAAATATACCCTTATCGATAAATACCTATTCAGTTGAACAGTGCTGCTCTGCAAGTGCCCCTCAATCACGTTCAAAGCATGCAGTTGTGGTGTGTTAGTGTGGGGTTAAAGAAGGGGGTGAGGAGGCAATATAAAACATTTGAACAAATTCCTAATGTTTTTAAATACATTTTAGAATTTAACTTTTTTTTTTTAATGTGAGTTTTAAAATGTTTTTAACTGCCCTGTTGGGGGGGTGGGGGGCTTTGGTCAAATGTCAGGGGTCAAAACAGACCCCTGATGTCTCACATTTGAGATAGAGAAAGGGACTGAGGATGGAGATTCATCAGTCCCTTTCACTGCAGCCTCAGCTACACTAGATCTACAAGTGTCAGCAATAAGGCAGTATAGCCGGCCCTCCAGCTCAGCAGGTGCCTGGGCCCCCCTTTTGAACTCATGGGGTCCGGGCCCAGTACAGGAGGGCTGGCTGTACTGCCTTATCAGTGGCCCTGTCTACATGCAATCCATGATGGCTGTATGGCATTTCTCAGTGCAGATTTGCTGATGGAAACAACAATGGACCATGACTGTGTGTAAGAGTCCAGGGCTTACTACGCATGCACCAATGGCTCGTTGCCGCAAGAGGAAATCCATGCCAACTGAGCACGCGCCAAAAACACCTCAGTGCGCTAACCCACACCTGCACAGAGGACTTGATGGAAAAAGGAAGGAAAATGCCCAGGATGCGCACAGCAAGTGACTTCAACCTGATGGAAAAAGGTGGAAAAATGCCCAGGAGGCGCACAGGAAGTGACATCAACCTGAAGGAAAAAGGTGGGAAAATGCCCAGGAGACGCACAGGAATTGACCTCAAACTACCCTATATAAAGCCCAGACCAAACATTGCCAAATTGCTGGATTATCTTCAGTCCCCCCTTGTTCCTGTGCTAGTGTGTGATCTGTATGAAACTTGTTGTGTCCTGGAAACCTATTTGACTACTCTTGATTGCTGCTTGCCATTGACCTCGGATTTGTACTTTAACCATTCTACTTCTTTGCTCCTATTGTACTCAGCTGCCAGATTGGAACCAACAAGTGGATCTTGATCATTCTTCTTCTGATTAACCCTTTTATACTTTGTTGCCCAACTGGACTTGACCTCGGCTCGGATCTCGGACTAAGGCTTGCACGGTGCTCCGCCCCCCTGGCACCCTTGCCACTCTGTGTCCACCGAGTCTCTGTCTCCATCTCCAGAGGCTTCAAGGACCTGAGGTGCAAGGGAGGCCTCCCCACTACTTCGGTCTCACATCAGGTACGTGGCTCTTGTGACATGTTTGTGTATGTTTTGGTAAAAAGTCCACTTGCAGTCTCCATTGGAAGCCTTTGTGTCATGGAACAATGCAGGGGAGGGAGACAAGGACAGAGTCTTGTCAAGATAACTAGATATTATTTTAATGAAAGCTGTACGTAGATAAGAAAATATTGAAAATTACTTTAGAAATTACTTTAACATGGTAAAGCTAATAGGAGATTTTAGTGGTTGGGCTTACAAAGGGGAAGACTGCATTTTTGTAATAATATAAATTAATAATGCAATTTGGTTCCATTTACAAAGTGAAGCCAAGCCTGAGGAGTGGGGAGAAGGAAGAGAGACACTACAGATGAGCACAATGCTGGATCGAGTGAGGACTTGGGTAAGTATAAGAGGGGGTTAGGGGGCATACTGCTAATTAAAAATGTTTTTCCTTAATGCAAGTGTAGCACCCTCCTAGTATAAGTTGTAGGTGTAAATAGTTAGACTAGTGTAGTTTGCCCCTCTGCCTAATGGTGGGGCTAGAGGCAAACCTATCCTCAGAATTTCTGATTAACAGAATGCCGCAATTCATTATTTAGGACTGCTCCTGGTGTTCTGATGCTGCTGAGTTTGCCTGGGCTCCTCCCGCCTTCTAGAAACTAGTAGAGCTTTCTGGAACATGGGTGGGAACTAGGCAAATAGGCAGCATAAATATACAGTATCTCACAAAAGTTAGTACACCCCTCACATTTTTGTAAATATTTTATTCTATCTTTTTATGTGACAACACTGAAGAAATTACACTTTGCTACTATGTAAAGTAGTGAGTGTACAGCTTGTATAACAGTGTACATTTGCTGTCCCTTCAAAATAACTCACCTGCTGGCAACAAAAGTGAGTACAACCCTAAGTGAACATGTCCAAATTGGGCCCAATTAGCCATTTTCCCTCCCCAGTGACATGTGACTCGTTAATGTTACAAGGTCTCAGGTGTGAATGGGGAGCAGGTGTGTTAAATTTGATTTTATCGCTCTCTCTCTCATACTGGTCACTGAAAGTTCAACATGGCACCTCATGGCAAAGAACTCTCTGAGGATCTGAAAAAAAGAATTGTTGCTCTACATAAAGATGGCCTAGGCTATAAGAAGATTGCCAAGACCCCGAAACTAAGCTGCAGCACAGTGGCCAAGACCATACAGCTGTTTAACAGGACAGGTTCCACTCAGAACAGGCCTCGCCATGGTCGTCCAAATAAGTTGAGTGCACGTGCTCAGCATCATATCCAGAGATTGTCTTTGGGAAATAGATATGTGAGTGCTGCCAACATTGCTGCACAGGTTGAAGGGGTGGGGGGTCAGCCTGTCAGTGCTCAGACCATACGCCGCACACTGCATCAAATTGGTCTGCCTGGCTGTCATCCCAGAAGGAAGCCTCTTCTAAAGATGATGCACAAGAAAGCCCGCAGTTTGCTGAAGACAAGCAGACTAAGGACATGGATTACAGGAACCATCATTTGTGGTCTGATGAGATCAAGATAAACTTATTTGGTTCAGATGGTGTCAAGCATGTGTGTCTTGCCTACACTCAAGCATGGTGGTGGGAGTAGGGTTGCCACCTCATCCCTTTAAACCCGAACACATATTAATTACACAGGTTCTGTGGCTGATTAAGATGGTAATTAAACTCACTTGGTGCCTTATCTGCATTTAATTAGCCTCAGAACCTGTGTAATTCAAAGGTGTTCGGGTTTAAAGGGATGAGGTGGCAACTCTAGGTGGGAGTGTCATGGTCTGGGGCTGCATGAGTGCTACCGACACTGGGGAGCTACAGTGCATTGAGGGAACCATGAATGCCAACATGTACTGTGACATACTGAAGCAGAGCATGATCCCCCTCCCTTCGGAGACTGGGCCGCAGGGCAGTATTACAACATGATAATGACCCCAAACACACCTCCAAGATGACCACTGCCTTGCTAAAGAAGCTGAGGGTAAAGGTGATGGACTGGCCAAGCATGTCTCCAGACCTAAACCCTATTGAGCATCTGTGGGACATCCTCAAACGGAAGGTGGAGGAGCGCAAGATCTCTAACATCCACCAGCTCTGTGATGTCGTCATAGAGAAGTGGAAGAGGACTCCAGTGATAACCTGTGAAGCTCTGGTGAACTCCATGCCCAAGAGGGTTAAGGCAGTTCTGGAAAATAATGGTGGCCATACAAAATATTGACACTTTGGGCCCAATTTGTACATTTTCACTTAGGGGTGTACTCACTTTTGTTGCCAGCAGTTTAGACATTAATGGCTGTGTGTTGAGTTATTTTGAGGGGACAGCAAATTTACACTGTTATACAAGCTGTACACTCACTACTTTACATTGTAGAAAAGTGTCATTTCTTCAGTGTTGTCACATGAAAAGATAGAATAAAATATTTACAAAAATGTGAGGGGTCTACTCACTTTTGTGAGATGCTGTATGTGCAGTCTCGACCAATTACAGGGGAGATGCCCCTGAGCATTCTGGGACTGGCTTATATATTCAGGGAACACCTGAGCTTTGGGTCCTTCCTAGATGGTGGATTGCACTAGCCAGGGGTGAGGCACCTGCTGCTATGCAGCCTCAGGTGGGCGACCTGAGGGCCTGAAGCAGAAATGGAAGAACTGCCACTTACCGACCCAGCCCCCGTCATTATACTGCGGCAGGTCGGCACGATCCAGTGAACCATCGTAGCTGTACGTCGGTCCCTTTAAGCGGGATAGCAGGCGCACACGCATCCGCTGCACAGCGGGGGTGCGATGCTCGTGACCGGCAGTCGCGATGACTGCCGGCCATGAGCAATTGCGGGCACGGGAGGCAACAGGGACGTATGTGTGTAAACACATCCCAGTTCTGTGAGGAGAGGGGAGAGAGATCGTGAGTTCCTACGAGCTGGGAACCACGATCTCTCATCTCCTATAGTCAGTCCCATCCCCCACAGTTAGAACACACACTAGGGAACACAGTTAACCCCTTGATCGCCTCCTAGTGTTAACCCCTTCCCTGCCAGTGACATTTATACAGTAATCAGTGCATTTTTATAGCACTGATCGCTGTATAAATGCCAATGGTCCCAAAATAGCACCAAAAGTGTCCGACCTATCTGCCATAATGTCGCAGTCATGATAAAAATCGAAGATCGCCGCCATTACTAGTAAAAAAAAAAAAAAAATTAATAAAAATGCAATAAAACCATCCCCTATTTTGTAGACGCTATAACTTTTGCGCAAACCAATCAATAAATGCTTATTGCAATTTTTTTTACCAAAAATATGTAGAAGAATACATATTGGCCTAACCTGAGGAAAAAAAAAAAATTATATATATTTTTTGGGAATATTTATTATAGCAAAAAGTAAAAAATATTGCTTTTTTTTCAAAATCGTCGCTATTTTTTTGTTTATAGCGCAAAAAATAAAAACCGCAGAGGTGATCAAATACCACCAAAAGAAAGCTCTATTTGTGGGGAAAAAAAGAACGTCAATTTTGTTTGGGAGCCACGTCGCAGGACCGCGCAATTGTCAGTTAAATGGACGCAGTGCCATATCGCAAAAAATGGCCTGGTCATTGAGCAGCCAATTCTTCCGGGCCTGAAATGGTTAATGGTCGCAAATTAAAGATTGTTTTTATAGAATGTAGTATCTATGTTATATCTATATGCTCCACAAAATGTCCATGGCTACTTAAGAATTTTGTGATATATACTGATACATGGAGATGTGGACATGTACAATCTTGGTTTCCAATATTTATATTGATCTACTAATAAATATACCATGACCTCTATAAATGAGAACCTTATTATGTAATGTTGAAGATGTTCCTGAACTGAAGAAGCGGCTTGGGCTACAAAATGTCTTCAACATTGTAGAACAAGTCCAGTTGGATGTGACTACAAGTACCGTGACCTGTATAAATGAGAGCCTTCCATAGGACCCTATTGTGCACATATGTCTTGTCCGTAGTTTGTAATTAGCACACACTCACACATTCTGTGACCTAAAATGATCTAAAGAAAAATGTTCTAATCCTATAGCTTCATATCGAGTCACTGTAGCACAACAAATGTGTAGCATGCTTTCAGCGGCGAGGTGCTTAAACTATTGTAATCCCACAGAGGAATGTCACAAAGTCTGGGAACAAGAAAAGTGTTAATCTGGAAGGCTGGCTTTCATTTTCATTCACAAGTTTCTCTAGTGACACACCAGGGAAAAGTCTATCAACCGTTCTTTTCATGCTGGCGTCCTTGACCCTACAGGACTGCAACACACATCAACGCCCAAACCGCAATGCGGTGCCATTCCAGTTGAAAGGCACCCCAACACCCTAGCATAGTGTTTAACCGCTTCAGCCCCGGGAAGATCTGGCTGCTGAATGACCAGGCCATTTTTTGCGATTCGGCACTGCGCCGCTTTAACTGCGGTCGTGCGGGGCTACACCCAAACAAAATTGACGCCCTTTTTTCCCCACAAACAAAGCTTTCTTTTGGTGGTATTTGATCGCCTCTACGGTTTTTATTTTTTGCGCTGTGAACAAAAAAAGAACGACAATTTTGAAAAAAACGCAATATTTTGTACTTTTTGCTATAATAAATAACCCCATTTTTTTTTATTTTTTAAAAAAAGCAAATTTTTCCTCAGTTTAGGCCGATATGTATTCTTCTACATATTTTTGGTAATAAAAATCGCAATAAGCGCATATTGATTGGTTTGCGCAAAAGTTATAGCGTCTACAAAATAGGATTTAGCATTTTTATTATTTTTTTTTGCTAGTATTGGGGGCGATCTGCGATTTTTATCGGGACTGCGACATTATGGCGGGCACATCGGACACTTTTGACACATTTTTTGGACCATTGGCATTTATACAGCGATCAGTGCTATAAAAATGCACTGATTACTGGAAAAATGTCACTGGCAGGGAAGGGGTTAACCACTAGGGAGCGATCCAGGGGTTAACTGTGTTCCCTCTCTGTGTTCTAACTGAAGGGGGGGAGGGGGACTGTGTAGGGGAAATGACAGATCGCTGTTCATACTTTGTATGAACAGATGATCAGTCTCTTCTCCCCTCAGAGAAACGGGATCTGTGTGTTTACACACACACAGATCCTGGTTCTTGGTGTGTCACGAGCGATCACGGGAGCCCGGCAGTCATTGCGCCTGCCGGGCACTCGCATCGGCTCCGGGGGCGAGCAGCGGGCGCACGCGCCCCTAGTGGCCAACATAACGTTGTTTCGCCCAGTTGTGCCATTCTGCCGCAGTAAAACTGCGTCGACTGGTCGGCAAGTGGTTAACACAGCACAATGCATATGCTGTGTTTTGTGAGGCACTACTTTTTTTACGTAGTACATGTACATTTTTTTATGCATTGTCCATTCACAAGTTGACGCAACATGTAGTGTGAGCAGTCTTTCCTGTAGATGTACACCCAGTCGCTAAAATAGACTTACATAGACTTTAACATGTTAAGGATATTTCAATGTAATTTATTGTTTTTAAATCTGCAACTGTCATAAAAAAAACGTGCCATACAGGTTCATGTTCAGGAATTTCCTGTTATAAGGTGCCAGTTATCTGTCTCTGTCTCTCACATGCACCCAATCACATCCTCTCCCCAAGGGGACAAGAAAATGTTCAGTACTGACCTTAAAGTGGTGTTCCGGCCGAAATTATACTTTTTAAATAAAAATACCCCTATAATACACAAGCTTAATGTATTCTAGTAAAGTTAGTCTGTAAACTAAGGTCTGTTTTGTTAGTTTATAGCAGTAGTTTGTTATTTTATAAACTTACAGCAGGCCGTGGCCATCTTAAGTGTGGGCATCTGAAGCCAGACTGTATTTCTTCCTGGATCTCATCCTTGCAGATCTCGCACATGCTCAGTGCAGCACAAGCAGTGTAATAGGTTTCAGGTCAGGTTTCCATAGCAACGGCAGTGTCAGAGGAAGTTGCCGCCCCTTCCCAGAAGGCATTGTAAACAGGAAATGATGCGATGGGCCGCGGCCAGGGAGGAGGAAGTGAAAAATGAATACAGCAGATATACAGTAAGTGCTGAGAAAAAAAATTAAAAAATATCCAATTCGTTTACAGTGCACAGTTTAGTGAGGGATGCTGAAGAGTTGTAAAAGTGGGTGGAACTCCACTTTAAGCCCAGCTTCTCCCTGTAATATCTGGACAAAGGTGATGTCACCATCCTTCCAGCGAAATCCTAATAACACAGGATCCTAGCACTCACCAGAAGGTGCTCCTGCGCTGTGCTGGAGAGTCTTCTCAGAAGATTTGGGATACTTAGCTAACCCAGAATCTCCCTGAAAGGATAGCCCTCTACTGTGGAGAAGCCAGGTAAGGCATAAATGCACATATTCGCCAATACACCAAGGATCCTCAAATGTCGTCCAAAGGTTTATATTGCAGAAAGATCACATCACAAGGGTAAGTGCAATGTTTCGGAGCCTCGCAGGACCCCTTCATCAGGCATGACCCAGAATCTACACATGTGCAATTTGTTTCGTTCTGAATTAGTTTAATGACAAAATTCAACAAATTCGTTAATTCGGAAATATTCGAATTAGTGAAAACCCGTTTAACAAATTTTTCCGTGAATTCGTAAATTCGAAAAAAAAAAATGAAAATCCGAAAATTCAAAGGAACGAAAATACGAAAATAAGAACGAAAATACGAAAATTTGAAAAATTTTGAAAATTGTGTGTGTGTGGCGTGAATGTTGTGTGAACTGAAGTAACTCCACTGTTTATTGCACTAAAATCTATGGCAGTTGGGCTCTACGTAGCCCACACTTATTAACCTTTTATACCTTCTGGTGAAAGTTTATTCCTTTGTTGAGGAATCTTGAAGTAAGATATACAACTGTATCAGTTGGTCCCATTGGGCTATTGTAATTTCTTTTCTATTTTGTAAAAGAGATTTGTTTATGGGTACCTCTGTACTGTATAAACCTGTACACTATTTTTCAGCAAAATAAATAAAAAACATAAAAAAAAAAAAAAATTATAGGTATTGGAGTTTCCTTTCAAATATGGCTGTTAGTGAACGTAACGAATATGAATTTATCTGAAGTTACGAATTATCCGAAATAACGAATGCCGCGTCTAAACGAATGGAACGTAAGAAATTCATAATAATAAACAATAATAGAAACTGTTTTTTATTATTATTATTACAAATTTGTTACGTTCCATTCACTTAGATGTGGCATTCGTTATTTGGATAATTTGTAACTTTGGATAAATTCATATTTGTTACGTTCATAAACAGCCAAATTTGAAAGGCAATTCCACTACCCTATAATTTTAAAGTTAGTTATTATTAGTTAGTTATTATTTTGGATTGTCAAATTTTCGGATTTTCTAATTTTCAAATTTTTGAATTTAGGAATTTAAGGATTTAAGAATTCCCAAATTTTCAAATTTCTGAATTTAAGAATTTACGAATTTAAGAATTTACGAATTTTCAAATTAACGATAATTGCATCTAAACGAATGGAACATAATGGAACATAACAAATTCGAATTCTTGCAAAGTTACAAATGTATTTGAAATAACGAATTTCGATCATAACGAATGACCCGAAAAACTAAAACGAACACATTTTTCAGCAGTGCACATGTCTACCAGAATCTCCCTGGAAGGCTCAGCCTCTACTGTGGAGAAGCCAGGTAAGTTATAAGGCAAGTATGTTTTCTCCATAAGTGTTTTTTTTTTCTACAATTGTAATGCAGCAATTGTATATGAAGGGAGGTAGGTCTGTATTGCATAAGTGGACCTTGTATTTGGGTGCAATGTCTACTTTAAGTGCACACGCTTGGGTATCAGCACGCTTGTGACTATCAAACCATGGACATCTCGTATGTCTAAGGAGAGCTAAAAGTTGGTAGACTTCGGTTCTTCTTTTTAACAAGAGAGTAAAGTTTGCTATCACCGACCATCATGCCTGTCCAGAATGTTAACTATTCCCACTGTACACAGTCTGAGCAGGAAGCTGTAGCATGTGATTTGACAACTCATGACCCTGGGCAGTTTAAACAAGTGTACATTGTATAAATGACAATTTTATTTCAGCTGTCCTAATTCATGCTGATGATCTGCATACTCCAATTCTGAACATTATAGGCATTATCCTTCTCCATCCATCTATCTATCTATCTATCTATCTATCTATCTATCTATCTATCTATCTATCTATCTATCTATCTATCTATCTATCTATCTATCTATCTGTCTGTCTGTTTGTCTTCTCTGGGTTTCTGTTTTACCTAGCCATAGCTTTATATATAGTATATATGAATATGTATGTATATATATATATATTATATACAGCAAACAGGCATAACTTTATGACCACCCACCTAATATTGAGTAGGTCCCCCTTTGCCGCCACAACAGCCCTGACCCATTGAGGCATGGACTCCACTAGACCTCTGACTATATGCTGTGGTATCTGGCACCAAGCCATTCTTAGCAGATCCTTTAAGTCCTGTAAGTTGCAAGGTGGGGCCTCCATGGATCGGACCTATTTGTCCAGCATACCCCACAGATGTTCGATTGGATTGAGATCTGGTTAATTTGGGGGCCAAGTAAATACCTCAACCTCATTGTTGTGTTCCTCAAACCATCCTTGAACCATTTTTGCAGTGTTGTGTGGTGCATTATCCTGCTGAAAGAGGCCACTGCGATAAAGGAATTCAATGTCCATGAAAGGGTGTACTTGGTCAGAAACAATGTTTGGATATGTGGTACATGTCAAACTAACATCCACACGAATGGCAGGACCCAAGATTTCCCAGCAGAACATTGCCCAAAGCATCACACTGTCTCTGCCGACTTGTCTTCTTCCCATAGTGCATCCTGGTGCCATCTCTTGCCCAGGTAAGTGATGCACACGCATCAAGCTATCCCCATGATGTAAAAGAAAACATAATTCATCAGACCAGGCCACCTTCTTCCATTGCTCTGTGGTCCAGTTCTGATGCTCATGTCCAGTTCTGATGTTCATGTCCAGTTCTGATACTCATGTCCAGTTCTGATACTCATGTCCAGTTCTGATACTCATGTCCAGTTCTGATGCTCATGTCCAGTTCTGATGCTCATGTCCAGTTCTGATGTCCATGTCCAGTTCTGATGCTCATGTCCAGTTCTGATGTCCATGTCCAGTTCTGATGCTCATGTCCAGTTCTGATGTTCATGTCCAGTTCTGATGCTCATGTCCAGTTCTGATGCTCACGTCCAGTTCTGATGTTCATGTCCAGTTCTGATGCTCACGTCCAGTTCTGATGTTCATGTCCAGTTCTGATGCTCATGTCCAGTTCTGATGGTCATGTCCAGTTCTGATGTTCATGTCCAGTTCTGATACTCATGTCCAGTTCTGATGCTCATGTCCAGTTCTGATGTCCATGTCCAGTTCTGATGCTCATGTCCAGTTCTGATGCTCATGTCCAGTTCTGATGTCCATGTCCAGTTCTGATGTCCATGTCCAGTTCTGATGCCCATGTCCAGTTCTGATGCTCATGTCCAGTTCTGATGCTCATGTCCAGTTCTGATGCTCATGTTCAGTGCTGATGCTCATGTGTCCATTGTAGGTGCTTTTGGCTGTGGACATGGGCCAGCATGAGTTTAGAGCAGGGGGGCCCATTCTTTTCCATACAAGAGCTATGTTGCCTATCTGCGTCACAGTCATTTATTGCTCAAATAATTGAAAAATGAAGTATGCATAGCAGCTTTAAATGGGGAGAAGGACAGTGGAATGCCGGAGATGAGCTTTAGATCACTTGATTTACTGGAAAACATTTTTAGCCCTTACAGTGCAGCAAAAATGATAGTTATTTCTCTCAACTAAAGTGATTTTCTGTGTCAGGTTTGTTAAATAGAGTTACCGAAATACACACCATAGTAAACGTCGCCTAATTGCAGAGAGAAAACTGGCAGCCAAATGTTGGCAGGACATGTGAAATATAACACGGTTGTGTTAATTTATTTACATGTCGTTCTTTCAGCCTCAATTGTGAAGACATTTTGCTATGTTTGGCTTATATAATGAGAAAGTGCAGAATGCGGCTATGGGCCCAGAGCCAGGGCAATTATGGATAGCAGGCTTGGTCTATACAGAGTTAAAACGGGCACTTAGGGCACGTCTCTGCAAACAAGTGTCCCCTAAAGGACGGGTATGAAGAGATGAAGAACTGCGTAAGTGCTTAGCGCAGTGCTGGTGTTAAGCTGCTCTGCCTGTCGAGTCCATGGAAGGAATGATGCTGCTGCAGGCCAACTCAGTAATATTGCAAATATTGTATTGGGAAGCTGGGTCATACTTAAAGTGGAGTTCCACCCACTTTAACAACTCTTCAGCATCCCTCACTAAACTGTGCACTGTAAACGAATTGGATATATATTTTTTTTCTCAGCACCTACTGTATATCTGCTGTATTCATTTTTCACTTCCTCCTCCCTGGCCGTGGCCCATTGCATCATTTCCTGTTTGCAATGCCTTCTGGGAAGTGGCGGCAACTTCCTCTGACACTGCCGTTGCTATGGAAACCTGTCCTGAAACCTATTACACTGCTTGTGCTGCACTGAGCATGTGCGAGATCTGCAAGGATGAGATGCAGGAAGAAATACAGTCTGGCTTCAGATGCCCACACTTAAGATGGCCACGGCCTGCTGTAAGTTTATAAAATAACAAACTACTGCTATAAACTAACAAAACAGACCTTAGTTTACAGACTAACTTTACTAGAATACATTAAGCTTGTGTATTATAGGGGTATTTTTAAAAAAAAAGTATAATTAACACCACTTTAAGCTGACTATAGATGGTTGGAATCTCAGCCCAGTTCAGCAGATACAGACTGAGATTCAATCCATCTATGGTCAGGCTGACTGTACCCAAGTTAATCCATCGAACAACTTGAGCACAACCAGCATGTCAGATTTCTAGCATGGGATTATTGCCAGCGGCTATAGCCACTAGCAATAATCATTGTGTTCTCCCAGCAGGGAGAACATAATAGCTCTGTGGGAGGCATTCCCCCATCAACACTGACTGTGTTGTTGGGGGAATCAAGTGATTTTCTTTCCTGCAACCCTTTATTTCAGGAAAGAAAATCATATAATCTATGGCCTGCCTTAGCCCACAAGGACTTATATGAATGGGTTAAAGCGATGGTAAACTCTTTCAGAGAAAAAAAAAACATTTCCACCTGCAAGGCAATATCATAATGTGCAAGAATGCACTGCATACTAGCACATTATGAGAGACTTACCTTAAAACAAAGCCCTCCAGCGATGTGCTGTCACCGCTGCAGAGGCTTCTATCTTCACCCAGTCTTCCTTCCGGGTTCGTGGACTCCGGCCGTCTGATTGGCCAGGCCGCTAAAACGTCACTCAAGCCCATGCGCGCAGGAGTCTTAACCGTGGCACACAGCTCAGAAGGACCGGCACAGGTATTCTGTTCATTCATAGCGCATGCTGTCACCGGCTGCTGCTCACTAGAATATCTCCTGAATGGCGCACGTTTAGGAGATATTCATTTTACCTACAGGTAAGCTGTAGCTATAAGCATACCCGGAGGTAGAAATAAAAAAACAAGAGCTTACCATCACTTTAAGAAGTCCATAGATGATTCTGTTTTTTTTTGTTCAACCAGCAGGTTGAATGAAAAAAACTGATCCAATTGCCCCATCCACACACACTCGATGTGGATGGGGGAAATCACTCCTGCTGAACTATTGTGTTCTGATGACGGGGAGACTTCCCTGCCATCAAAATACACTGATCAGCGCTGTCAGCTATAGCGAGCGATGCTGATCAAACAACATTTATCCGATAGGCTTGTTGTACAGAACTCAATCAGCAACCTTTTTGGTAGCCTGTTTATTTAGGCCTCATTCACACAGGCGCTGAGGTCCCTTGACCATAAATGGACCTTTGCTCTATGTCAGGATTGTCCAACCTTTTTTTCAAAGAGGACAAGATTTGATGACGTGAACATGCGTGAGGGCCGACCATTTTGCCTGACATTCTTAAAACCATTCAAATTAAATGCAAATGAACTAATACACTGCCCAACAAGAATTCTCTTGCCTTTGTGGCTGTTTGGTGAAGAGTCTAAGGATGAGCTTGGGCGTGTTATTTGGATATACCGTATTTATCGTCGTATAACACGCACCTTCACTTTAAGGCCCCTTTTACACTGGGGCGGGGGGGGGGCGTCGGCGGTAAAACTGTGCTATTTTTAGTGCCGCTTTACCGTCGTTTTAGCGGCGGTATTCGGCCACTAGCGGTGCAGTTTTAACCCCCGCTGGCGGCCGAAAAAGGGTTAAAACCGCTCGCATAGCACCGCTAC
Source organism: Lithobates clamitans (assembly GCA_037952925.1). Lineage (NCBI taxonomy): Eukaryota > Metazoa > Chordata > Amphibia > Anura > Ranidae > Lithobates > Lithobates clamitans. The sequence continues at coordinate 3,895,149 of JBBGZY010000680.1, read as the reverse complement.
AGCGGCGGTATAGCCGCGCTGCCCCATTGATTTCAATGGGCAGGAGCAGTTTAGGAGCAGTGAATACACGGCTCCTTCACCGCTCCAAAGATGCTGTTTGCAGGAGTTTTTTTTCTCTCCTGCCAGCGCACTGCTTCAGTGTGAAAGCCCTCGGGGGTTTTCACACTAGAGAAACAGTAGAGGCAGTTTTAGGGGCGGTTTGCAGGTGCTATTTTTAGCGCAATAACGCCTGCAAACCGCCCCAGTGTGAAAGGGGCCTAAGAGAGAAGTTTCAGGAACAAACTTACATTTTAAATAAAGAGCTGTGAAGCATAATAAGGGTCAGTGCCCATCAATGCAGTCTAATCAGTGCCCATCAATGCAGTCTAATCAGTGCCCATCTGCAGCCTCACTATTGCCATGAATGCAGCCTCACTATTGCCATGAATGCAGCCACACCATTGCCATGTGCAGCCTCATCATTGCCATGAATGCAGCCTCACCATTGCCATGTGCAGCCTCATCATTGCCATGAATGCAGCCTCACTATTGCCATGAATGCAGCCTCACCATTGCCATAAATGCAGCCTCACCATTGCCATGAATGCAGCCTCAATATTGCCATGAATGCAGCCTCACTATTGCCACAAATGCAGCCTCACTATTGCCACGAATGCAGCCTCACCATTGCCATGAATGCAGCCTCACTATTGCCATGAATGCAGTGCAGCCTCGCCATTGCCATGAATGCAGCCACATCATTGCCATAAATGCAGCCTCACCATTGCCATGAATGCAGCCTCACTATTGCCATGAATGCAGCCTCACCATTGCCATAAATGCAGCCTCACCATTGCCATGAATGCAGCCTCACTATCGGTTCGGAAAATGAAATTTTTTGCTGCAGAAAAGTGCTTTACTCGAGTATAAGTCGAGGGGGGCACTTTCAGCACAAAAAAATGTGCTGAAAAACTCGACTTATACTCGAGTATATATGGTACATAATCTTGTGTCATCAGCAAAAAATCAAGCCTTACCCACCAAACCTTTAGTTATATAACTTACATAGAGATTGAATAGAACAGGACCCAGTACAGAGCCTTATGGTACACCACTACTAGTAGTGGTCTCTGTTCTGAGTGAACCTTATTTACAACCACACTCTGGCATCTATCCTTTAGCCAACTGCATATCTGCTGAAACACCCAAGGGTTAAGTCCTAGCTTGTACAACTCTTGTATTAGATCATTATGTGGAACTGTATCAAATGCCTTACCATCTTGGTCAAAAACATTGGTAATATAGTCAAAAAATTAAATCATATTTATGGGGGGGTCCTGTGATAGGTGGAACTCTGGTGTGATGGGGAGGCTCTGATAATAAAGAGACTCATGTATAGGGGACCTTTGATGTATAAAGGTGACTCTGATGTAATGAGAGGCTCTCATGTATGGGAACTAATGACATGATGGTGGACCTCTGATGTTAAGCTTTGATGGTTGGGCTTTGATGTGAATTGGGCCTCTGATGTAATGATGGGCCCTCCAGAGGTGGGGGACTCGAGTCACATGACTTGACTCGAGTCAGACTCGAGTCACCTGTTTGAGGACTTGCGACTTGCTTGACAAAATTAAATAAATGACTCGACTTGACTTTGACTTGTCACTAATGACTTGCGACTTGACTTTGACTTGGGCTATTTGACTTGCAATGACTTGGCACCACCAGTGCTGTGTCTTGGCCTAGGCAAAAGCGGCCCCCCCCACCCCCCCCCACAAAAGAAAGCTCCCCCCAAGTCCCGGCTTTGGGGTAGATCAGTATTTTGACTTAATTTGTGACTTGACCAAAATAAATGACTTGACTTGACTTGCTTGACTTCTAGCAGGGACTCGACTTGACTTGCTTGCTTTTCGCCACAGTAACTTGGGACTTGCTTGTGACTTGAAGGTTAAGACTTGAGACTTGCTTGTGACTTGCACATGTGTGACCTACTCCCATCACTGGGGCCCTTTGATATGAAGGGAGGACTCTGATGTGAAGAGAGGGCTGTGGTGTAAAAGGGGGGGCTCTGATGACATAGAGGGCCTCTGATGTGAAGGGGGGACTCTGATGTAAAGGGTGAACCTCTGATCTGGAGGACAACTGTGATGTGGTGGGGGAGCCTGGGATGTGAAGAGGGGCTCTAATGTGAAGGGCAGGCTCTGGTATGATGGGGCACTAATGTATAGGGGATTGTTGATGTATAGGGGTGACTGATGTAATGAAGGTCTCTCATGTATAGGGGGGGGGGGGGGGGGTTTCTGATGTGCAGGGGAGCTTTGATGTGATGGATGAACTTTGTGGTGATAGAGGGACTCTGATGTGATAGGGGAAATACTGACATTATGGGGGACCTCTGATGTGATGGATGCCTCTGATGTCAAAGGGGATACTTTGATGTGAAGGGGGGCTCTGATGTAGTGTGGGAACCTGTAATGTGAAGGGGGGCTCTGGTGTAAAGAGGGGATTGGGATGTGAAATGGGGCAGCCTCTAATGACATAGAGGGCCTCTGATGTGAAGGGGGGATCTGAGGTAAAGGGGCGCGGCTCTTATGTAATGGGGGATCCACTGATATGAAGAGTGACTGTGATGTGGTGGGGGAGCCTGTGATGTGAAGTGGGGCTCTGATGTGAAGTGGGGCTCTGATGTGAAGGGGGGCTCTGGTGTGAAGAGGGTATTGAGATGTGAAATGGGGGACCCTCTAATGACATAGAGGGCCTCTGATGTGAAGGGGGGACTCTGATGTAAAGGGGGGCTCTTATGTAATGGGGGAACCTCTGATATGAAGGGTGACTGTGATGTGGTGGGGGAGCCTGCGATGTGAAGTGGGGCTCTAATGTGATGGGGGACCTCTGATGTGGAGGGGAGCTTCCAATGTGAAGTTAATTTCACCAAGGTGGTTGGGTACATTGTCCCAGGCTCGGGTTTCCCATTGATAAGTAACATTTACATTTTTTTGCACAAGCCTGTAAGCATGTCTTTGGAGCTGTACAGATGTTACCCCAGCTACCCCGATTCATAAGCAAACATTAAAAAAGTTTAAGAACTCTTGCAAGTACCCTCTCTACTCACCAGCGATGTCCCATAGCTGTAGTCGCACGACGGTGTCTGAGTCCCAGCTTAGGACCTTCAGGGCGAAATCCACGCCAATGGTGGCACGATAATGCGGGGAGAAGTTCTGGTGGACATATCGTTTGATGATACTCGTCTTGCCAACTCCCAAGTCACCGATAACTAGGATCTTGTAGAGGTGCTCTGTGTGATGGCTCTGCATCTTGATTCCCAAACTCCCAGCAGACTAATCCCATGCTCCGTACTGAATTCTTGCCAGGGTCAGGAGGAAGAAAAAAAAAAGGGTGGGGGTGTGGGAAGGAGGGGGCAGCAGAAATAGAAAGAAACACACTGTCACAACTTAAAAAAAAAAATTATAAAGACGCACCAAGACCTTTGGAAGGGATGGCATCAGAGCTCGCAGCAATATGTGATAATAGCAAACCCTCACACTTGAAGTGGAGAAAATTTACACTGCAAGGAAACACGTGGTGTACAGTACTGTATATCAAGATAAACGCAACAGATAACGGATGTGTCAGCAAAATAACAAACTTTTCAATTTCTCTGATGAGATTGTAGACATGGAAAACTGACAAAAAAAAAACCAAACAAAATAAACGAAAAAAAATACAAAGTTTATGTATTTTTTAATTTATTTTTGAAAGTGATAATTTAATTAACAGCAGGGTTGGCTCCAACATTTGTGCAAAAAATTACATACATTACATGATTTGAATATTCACTCTGGGGCATGCTGCACAGGCAAGAGCTATAAGTATAGTTCCCCTGTTTATAAAATGTAATAAATCAATCTACTGTACATTAGGAGCAGGGGCGGATCCAGGGGGGTGGCAATGGGGCAATTGCCACCCCCGAGAAATTTGTTGTGGGCCAGGTGGATGAGACAGCAGGCGGCTCAGCGAGCGGTGTGGTTTGCGGGTGGTCAGCGCAGTTTGTGGGCGGGTGGCGCGGTTTGTGGGCGGGCGGCCGGCCGGGCTGCTGGGTCAGTGTGTGGGCAGCTCGGCGTGAGCACACCAAACAGCTAGCCAGGGGGCGGGGGAGCAGAGATCATTTCTCACCTCCCTGCACCCCTGCAGTAACTTCCGCCCTCACTGTGCCGGCAGCATGGGCAGCAGAGAGATTACATTATATCTCTGCTGCCTGACTCTGGGAGTTTGAGACACAGCAAGAAACAAGCAAAACACCACCTTAGCAGGCAGGTGACAATCCGCAAGGTGTGGCAGGTGATGCGGCAAGTGACAATCGGCAAATTGTGGCAGGTGACGTGGCAAGTGACAATCTGCAAGGTGTGGCAGGTGACATGGCAAGTGACAGTCCGCAAGGTGTGGCAGATGAAGTGGCAAGTGATAATCCGCAAGGTGTGGCAGGTGACGTGGCAAGTGACAATTCGCAATGTGTGGCAGGTGACGTGGCAAGTGACAACCTGCAGGGTGTGGCAGGTGATGTGGCAAGTGACAATCCGCAAGGTGTGGCAGGTGATGTGGCAAGTGACAACCTGCAAGGTGTGGCAGGTGATGTGGCAATTGACAATCCGCAACATATGGCAGGTGACGTGGCAAGTGACAATCCGCAACATATGGCAGGTGACGTGGCATGTGACAATCTGCATCTGGTGGCAGGCAAGTGACAATTCGCAACGTGTGGCAGGCGACGGTGGTAAGTGACACACTCGGGACTCCCACTGATTCTCCATTATGGTGAGTTGAGCCATTTCATTTTATATTACAATGTAATAATAGAAATAATGCGCTTTAATCATCCTGACACCATAAAAACCATGGTGCCATGATGATTGAAGCGCCAACATCTGCCATTTCCCGGATAAATTACCCACAAAAAAAACTTATTTGTGGCAGTGCCCCTCCCGAGACAAGTCTCTGGATCCGCCCCTGATTAGGAGACACAAGCACACTATGAGCCACAGCACTTCATGTTTTTTAAATATTGATGCTCGTTTTTATCAACTTGTGTAAGTACAACCTAAATAAACTGTTATAATATCCCTTACGGGCTTCACTATGTGCTGCTTTATTTTTATTTTGGTGGCATCCTCCCTATAAGTGGGAGATTGAGCCTGTCTGGTGAAAAGAGATTAATGCACATTTCCTTATCGGTTTTGTTTGGCGTAGAGCCATTCACTTCATTTTTGATGCTGGTGCTGCTTCACAGATCCTGGTTTTATGCCTGTTTTATTTCTTCTTCTGGTAAGGGGATTGGATTTGACAATGTGCTGGGGTGTGCTGCTGTCTCACACTGAAGCTGGCGCAGGGGTCTCATCTCTTCCTTTTGTAGCACCCTTGATGTTTAGCCACTTAAGAAAACGGCCTCGTTTTGGATTTTAGGTGTTTACATGTTTAAAACAGGTTTTTTTGCTAGAAAATTACTTAGAACCTCCAAACATTATATATGGTTTTTTTTCCCTAGAGAATAAAATGGCGGTCATTGCAATACTTTTTTTTGCACCGTATTTGCGCAGCGGTCTTATAAGCGCACTTTTTTTGGAAAAAATTCACTTTTTTGAATAAAAAAATAAGACAACAGTAAAGTTAGCCCAATTTTTTTTTATATTGTGAAATATAATGTTACGCCAAGTAAATTGATACCCAACATGTCACGCTTCAAAATTGCGCCCGCTCGTGGAATAGCGTCAAACTTTTACCCTTAAAAATCTCCATAGGCGACGTTTAAAAAATTCTACAAGTTGCATGTTTTGCGTTACAGAGGAGGTCTAGGGCTAGAATTATTGCTCTCACTCTACCGGTCGCGGCAATACCTCACATGTGTGGTTTGACCACCGTTTTCATATGCGGGTGCTACTCACGTATGCGTTCGCTTCTGCGCGCGAGCTCGTGGGGACTGGGCGCTTTAAAAGAATTTTTTTTTTTTTATTATTTATTTTACTTTATTTTATTTATTTTTTCACTGTTTTAAAAAAAAAAATTTGGATCACTTTTATTCCTATTACAAGGAATGTAAACATCCCTTGTAATAGAAAAAAACATGACAGGTCCTCTTAAATATGAGATCTGGGGTCAAAAAGTCCTCAGATCTCATATTTACACTAAAATGCAAAAAAAAGAAAAAAAAAGTTGTTTAAAAAAATTACACAAAAAAAATTGTGCCTTTAAGAGAAGTGGGCGGAGCCGTCATAATGACGTCGCTCCGGCCGTCACATGGTATAGAGACGGGTGGGGGCCATCTTGGCCTCACTCGTCTCAGTACCTCAGCAGTGACAGGTCCCGATCTCCTCCGCTGCTACCGACGGCTCCGGTAAGCGGCGGAGGGCGCGGGAGAGCGGCGGGAGGGGGGGTGGCACCTCTCCCGCCGCCGATAACGGTGATCTCGCTGCGAACCCGCCGCAGAGACCACCATTATCGTGTAAAGAACCGCTCGATGTAAAGATGGATACCTCGGTTGTGGCAGCAGCTGCTGCCGTTACCGAGATATCCATCTTTTAAAAAATGACGTACATATACAGTGAGCGGTCGTCAAGTGGTTAGGCAGGGTTTGCTATTAAATTTAGTTGCTAGGTGATAGTTGTCATGGCCAATTGTTAGAAGATCAATTGATTCCTCTCTAAATCTGGACTTGCTGCACCTTTTCTCTTCTGTCACTAGATGGCACTATGCTGGAGGCATTAGATAGACAGGGGGGCCTTGCAAGATCAGACATGAATGGATGGGCACCTCAGACAATGGCCAGGGATTTCTTTTGGTCCCTTGGCCTGCTGGGAGAGCCTATTTATTTTTCGGTGGAGTCAGGTAATCACTGTGCCACCTGGATGGCTGTCTGGGTGGACTTGTGTTGTGCTGCCCCAGGCTGCTAGGCCGGAGGCCTGAGGCTTATCTCGGGGACATCTGGCTACTAGGCGGTTTGAGGCCTATCCAGAAATCATAGAAGCAGCGCAGGGTTGGGACTGCAGGATTGGAGTCCAACCGGGAGTAAAGGTTCGGCCAACTAAGGAACCAGCTGTGGTCGGAGGTAGAGAGGAAGCTGTCTCCACTAAGGGATCGTCTACTTTGCTACCGAAGACTATTGGGATTTAATTGAAGCAAGTACCAGAGCAGTCTTCACACCAGCCGGGGACAGTGCAGAAGTGGGAAAGCATCAGTGAGTACCAAGTCAGGGACCCAGCAGGACAGCAGAGATGTCGCTTGTGGAGCATCAGTGAGTGCAAAGCCAGGGACCTAGGGGGTCAGCAGGGGTGACGCTTAAAGAGTATGTGTGAGTGCCAAGCCAGGGACCCAGCAGAGAAGCACGGGGGGGGGGGGGCGGTGACGCTTGAGGAAGATCCTGAGTTAAGGAACTAGAAGAGCCCAGGGGATCCAGTGGCGATTGAGTCTGAGAGTCTGGTGAGAGAGAGACTGGGAGCTCAGTGTGCGAAGATCTACAGTGAGAGACTGTGGAGTATAAGAAGAACTAGTTGTGTTGCCTTTAGTTAAGTACAACTACTATTAGTGACTGTTACAAGATTGTTGCCATAGGAGACAGAGGTCCTACCTATACAGAAGTGGGGTCCGGCTGGAGGCCTTCCACTGTATGGCTATCTACTTATAGAAGTCTCGGAGTCTGCCAATTATCATTGAATCTACTCAAGGGTGTCCTGGCCCTAACCCCCTCTCCCATAGTTCTGTTTAAGAGACAATAAATTTCTTTGCATCCAAAAAGTGTCTGGCGCCCATCACTTCATCTAACATCACACCCACCATGCCTTATAATTCACTCTACACAGAAGGATGTCAGCCCTCTCTGACTCTGGAGGTCACCATTGGGCTTCTAGAGGTCCGAGAGGTCGCTACACTTTCACTAGATTTTATGGACTACCATTTAATTGTTTTTAACTCTGTATATGGAATTTTTATTTATTAATTTTTGCATTGAAGCCGGTGGTCCATCAGAATCGGCGACCCATCAGATTAGGTAAAGGAAGTTATGTTCCATCAGCTGCGCATGTGTTCCACCGCTACCAGATTTGCTAATCTGACAGAACTCCTGCAGTCAGAAGAAGGCAGCGTACATCTTAGCTACCTCTTGAATTTCACAGTAATTTTAGCAATAAAGTGAGCGTATATAAATAAATATAGTATATTGACATCTGTGATGCTGTTTGGATGTTTAATTTTGAAATCCTAAAGGTTTAGCCCTGACCAGTGCGGGGTGTACCAACATGGCTATCACCACCTTCCTACTGCTGGCGTCCTACTTTGAGGAGCACCCTGTGAATCAGGTAAGTGTGGAAAAACAAGATATTTGGGGGGCACACCCTAAAAGATGCATTAAAGATGGTGCAGCCATAAGACTGTACAGTAGAAGAAAATATTACAGCGCACACATGCAAAAAAGACATTTACCTCCAGCAAGGCTAGTTTAAAACACCTAAACATTTTCAAAAAATATGGGGATTTAGTCACACCACATTGCTATATGGTGCTAAGCCCACTTACTGCGACAAAGTACCCCATGATTAGTGGGTCCTACACTATCCATAGATTGGGAGATCCATCTTTTAGGGTGTACCCCCCAAATATCTTGTTTGTCTATTGTATGGATTCTGACCAAATCCCTTTGGGTGAGGAGCACCCCACTCCCTCATTAAGTACCTCTAATTAGTGTTCACATGTGTCATGGGTGGAGACCTCAAGATTCTCCCATTTTAGAAGAGTGTTTGCTCTCATGGTTTAGACAAGCAGGATCTCCCAATCTATGGATAGTGTAGGACCCAATAATCATGGGGTACTTTGTTGCAGTATGTGGGCTTAGCACCATATAGCAATATGGTGTGACCAAATCCCAATATTTTTTGATAATGTTTTTTTGAAAATGTTTAGGTGTTTTAAACTAGCCTTGCTGGAGGTAAATGTCTTTTTTGCATGTGTGCGTTGTAATATTTTCTTCTACTGTACGGTCTTATGGCTGCACCATCTTTAATGCATATTTTAGGGTGTGCCCCCCAAATATCTTGTTTGTCTATTGTATGGATTCTGACCAAATCCTTTTGGGTGAGGAGCACCCCACTCCCTCATTAAGTATCTCTAATTAGTGTCCACTTGTGTCATGGGCGGAGACCTCAAGATTCTCCCATTTTAGAAGAGTGTATTGCTCTCATTGTTCAGAGAAGCAGGATCTCCCAATCTATGCATAGTGTAGGACCCACTAATCATGGGGTACTTTGTTGCAGTAAGTGGGCTTAGCACCATATAGCAATATGGTGTGACCAAATCCCCATATTTTTTTGGAATTTTTTTTTGAAAATGTTTAGGTGTTTTAAACTAGCCTTGCTGGGGGTAAATGTCTTTTTTGCATGTGTGCGCTGTAATATTTTCTTCTTCAGGTAAGTGTGGGGCGATTTGAAGGTGAGGGATTGGTGATTGCGACAATGCTTTATATTACACCTTAAATATGCGTGTAACATAAAACATGATCCCAAAGGTGGGATTTGCTTTTAGATCTCGTGTACACTTGTGTCTGGGAGGACAGTAAAGACAAGCATTTGATTTGTGTTTTTAGTGCCCCGTGCCCACCCCCTTTAAACTAACGTGCAAACCAGAGGGGGTGGCAAACATGTTGTGGTTGCATTGCTCTGCTTTGTGGCTGTGGTAAAAACTTAGCAAAGAGTACTGGTGCCCAACGTGACCAATTCAAGTCAAGGTATCTCAGTCCAGGAAGTAGATGGAGACTCTGGATGATCCCTGAATAAAGGTGGCACTGTTCCTCTGGAGAAAAAGGCAGATGCTTACACATACCCATGACGTAACATGCATGCAAATATATTTAATGCAAGGTCTGCTTATACAGTGGACCTGTTACACTAGCTTGAAAAAGTATTCATACCCCCTTGAAGTGGAAGGAAAATTATAAATGGTTTTCAAACTTTTTACAAATAAATATCTGAAAAGTGTGGCGTGCATTTGTATTCAGCCCCCCTGAGTTAATACTTTGTAGAACCACCTTTCGCTGCAATTACAGCTGCAAATCTTTTTGGGTATGTTTGCATAGTTTGTAGGTACTATAACTTTGATGCAGACCAATCAATATACACTTAATGGGGTTGTTTTCTTTTTTTATCAAAGACATAGCAGAATACATTCCGGTGAAAATTTTTAAAGAATTTTTCTTTTTTATTATTAAATATGTTTTAAAGCTGAAAATAAAAAAATATTGTATTTTTTTTTCAAAAATTTTGGTCTTTTATATCTAAAAAAAAAACCTAGTGGTGATCAAATATCACCAAAAGAAAGCTCTATTTGTGTGAAAGAATTATATACATTTTGTGTACAGCGTTGCATGACTGCGCAATTACCAGTTAAAGTAGAGCAGTGCCGAATTGCAAAAAATGGCCTGGTCATGGAGTGGGTAAAATCTTTCAGAGCTCACGTGGTTATTTCCAGCATTAGGATTTAGTGACACACAAGGGGCTGGGAATCATTTCTGTAGCACCCTGGTTGTAGGCAGGGTTGCTAACAAATTGAGTTTGCTAGGTGGTAACCAGCCTGGCTGATCCACTGACTTTATTCCTAACTCTGGACTTGATGCATCTCTCTCTTCTGTCACTTGGTGGCATTGTTGCCTGTGGCATTAGAATGACAAGGGCATAGTGAATTCAGACTAGGAGTGGATGGGTTGTCTCAGCCAATTGGCAGGTGTTTCTTTGGTCCTTTGGCCTGCTGGGAGAGCCTATTTATTCGGGAGGAGCCAGGTGATCTGTGTATTGTGCCACCTGGATGGCTGTCTGGGTGGACGTGTGTCACAAGGCTCCGGGTTGCTAGGCCAGAAGCCTGAGGCCTATCCCGGGAGCACCTGGCTGCTAGGCTGTCTGAGGCCTATCCAGGTTTGAGAGAAGCAGCGCAGGGTTGGGGCTTCAGGCCGGAAGCCCAACAAAGTTGCAGAGGTTCCGCTGGATGGGGAACCGAATCGTTGCCAGCGGTGAGGGAGAAACGGTTGCCATAAGGGACAACCACTCCTGTTGCCAGGGGCAAGTGAGGATCAAGGTCAGAGGTAAAGGGGGAATAGTTGCCATCATGGGACAACCACTCCTATTTTTAGAGGCCAGTGTATGGAAGTCTGAAGAAGTACCAGAGCAGCCTTTTCACCAGCCGGGGACGGTGAAGAAGTAGGAAAGCTTCAGCAGAGTGCCAAGCCAGTGTCCCAGCAGGTTAGCAGGGGTGACGCTTGAGGATCACACAGCGGATTAGCTGCGGAAGAGCTCAGTGGATCTAGTGGCGACTGGGATCTTGAAGTCTAGTGAGAGACCGGGAGCTCAGTGAGTGAAGATCTACAGTAGGATACTGTGAGATGTGAGAGAAGATCTATAACGGGTTACTGTGAGTTACATGTACAAATCTCTGTTGATTGTTGAAAATTCAGTTGCCAGAGGAGACAGGAGTTCTACAAATACAGTTACTGCATCCAGCTTAAAGACCCTGTATAGCTGACTGCCTATTATTTTTGTCTCTGAGTCTGCCAATTACTATTGCATTTGCCTAAGGGTGTCCTGGCCATAACCCTCTCTTCACCAGTCTTTTCTTGCATTCAAAAAGTGACTGGCGCCCATGTTTCCAACTTGCATTAAACCCACCATTCCTAATAACCCACACTTCAAGGAAGGATGTCAGCTCTCCTTGACTCTGGAGGTCACCATTAGGCCTTTAGAGGTTGGGGATGCCACTACATTTCTTTCCTTAAAAAAAAAAAGAATTGTTGTGGACAAGGAAGGGGATATGGTACCTAATTACTAATTTTCTGGGTATGTTTTTGATCAAACATCTTATCGGCCTAGATGCCTGAATGCAGGCAACCAAAAGTTATGGAGCACGTTCTGTTCACATGTCTTTATTCCACATGGAAGTCTCTGATGATCACCCCACCTAGGATCCTCACTCTTACGCATTTTGCCCAACAGGAGCTCAATCGTAGGATGATAACCCAACCTAGGATCCTTACTGGCTGATGCATTTTACCCAACAAGGGCTTAATTGTAGAATGATCGCCCCGCCTAGGATCCCTACTGGCTGATGCATTAGGGCCTTGCTGGGCAAAACAATAGTAAGGATCTGAGGTGATGTGATCTTTCATGTGGAATAAAGATATTTTAACTGAACTTGGTGTGTGACGTTTGCTCAATATTGTTTGGTGGACCGTGATGAGAGATGGGCCTGCATCTAAAGTGGAACACTAATAGCCAAGCGTGGACAATGCGTGTTGGATTGTTTGTTAGCTGAATATAGGTTAGCTAGGATGTTGTCACTATGAAGACATTGAGGCATATTGCTTATTTTTACCGCATCACCTGGCATGTAAGGAAATCACACCTTATAGTAAAACACTGGCTAGGAACACAGTTAACCCTTTGATCGCCCTGATGTTAACCCCTTCCGAGCCAGTGTCATTAGTACAGTGACCGTGAATATTTTTTAGCACTGATCTCTGTATTAGTATCACTGGTCCCCAAATGTGTCAAAAGTGTCAGTTATTTTTTAGAATGTCTGTCGCTGATCGCCGCCATTACTAGTAAAAATCAATAGATAAAAATATCCCATAGTTTGTAGACTGTATAACTTTTGTGCAAACCAATCAATATACTCTTATTGGATTTTGTTTTTACCAAATATATGTAGCAGAATACATATTGACCTAAATTCATAAAGAAATTTTATTTTTTCGTTTCAAAATATTTATTGTTTTTTTCAACAAAAAAGTTGTACAAGAAATGAATCATGAAGGCAGATTAGTCATATCAGATACAGTTAGACCCCAATGGGGTAAAGCAATTCAATAAAGAACAATTGTTAGGGATTAGGTCCCGGCCTGTGATTATAACAGATAATCCTAGAGAATAAAACCATTGGCGTAAAAAGTGAAATCCCTAGACTATCCTAGGAGGAAATTTTATTTTTTTACATTTTTTTATTGGACATGTTTTATAGCAGAAAGTAAAAAATAATGGTTTTCTTTTTCAAAGTTGTCGGTCTTTGTTTGTTTATAGCGCAAGAAAATAAAAAAGCAGAGGTGACCACCAAAAGAAATCTCTATTTGTGTAGAAAAGGACACAAATTTTATTTGGTTACCAGCGTGCATGACCGCGCAATTGTCAGTTAAAGTAACGCAGTGCTGTATCTCAAAAAATGGCCTGGTCATGAAGGAGTGTACATCTTCCAGAGATCAAGTGGTTAATAATAATAATGCAAGTCTAAATATATGTCTATATTAAAATATGGTATCCAGAATCACAGAAATTCTGATTATCTAAAGACACTCCTAAACCCACTACACAGAGTACGTCAGTTCAAAAAATACCCAATGAACTAAAATTGGAGACGAAAACGCCAAAGATAGTAAAAGTAAAACCAATATTCCCAATAGTTATAATAGAAAAATGACTCAAAAAATTATGTTTAAAGATATCATTATATAAATACACATGGGAAGGGCAATTGCATGTACAGTGGCATGAAAGCAACCACACTATATAAACAGCGATCTGTCCCATGCCTCAGGGATAGGGTTGTGTGTGCAAGGAATAGTGTGAACACTATTACAGAATGCAAATCTCTGTATCAATATAATGGCATGTATACATGCAGTACATAACTATAGAGATCTTGTGACTGGGGGCTGAAACACTGGACACAGATAATGTGCAAAGCAGGGAGCAGAGAGGCTATTAGAATCAGAAAGGAGGCATCCGGATCACTCATGATAATGGGAAACATCCCATTCAAAGTTTAAGACGGAAGGAATGCGTGTGTGTAAATGAAAGATCCAGAATACCTCCCTTCTGCCCAACAGACTGAACCGATCTCCACCCCTAGTGGGAACCTTAACCCTCTCCATGATCTGGACTGAAACCTAATTGATATTACCCCGTTGTTGGCTATTATGCCCCGTACACACGGTTGGATTTTGTGACGGAAAATGTGTGATAGAACCTTGTTGTCGGAAATTCCTACCATGTGTAGGCTCCATCACACATTTTCCATCGGATTTTCAGACACACAAAGTTTGAGAGCAGGATATAAAATTTTCCGACAACAAAATCCGTTGTCGGAAATTCCGATCGTGTGTACACAAATCAGACGGACAAAGTGCCACGCATGCTCAGAATAAATAAAGAGATGAAAGCTATTGGCCACTGCCCCGTTTATAGTCCTGATGTACGTGTTTTACGTCACTGCGTTCAGAATGATCGGATTTTCCGACAACTTTGTGTGACCGTGTGTATGCAAGACAAGTTTGAGCCAACATCCGTCGGAAAAAATCCTAGGATTTTGTTGTCGGAATGTCCGAACAAAGTCCGTCCGTGTATACGGGGCATTAAAGTCTTGAGCTACATTCGTAGATTTGTTGTTTCTACTGTTACTAATGTGTTCCCGAAATCAGTCCAACAACCTTCTGGTCGTGCGTCCCACATATTGGCCATTGCAGGCCTTGCAAGTAATGACATAGATGACAGCAGCTGTTGCTGCTCGATGTAACCATGTCGCCCCCAAAAATATTGGGGCAGTAGGTACATTTAGTCGTGCCACACTTGTAAGTGCCAAAGTGCAACCAAGTGGTGGACTGTTCATGGATGGGATTAAAGAAACTCGGCGCAAGGGTGCTAGCCAAGGAATAAGCTTTTTTAGGGATCATGTTAATTCCCTGACGTAATATATCTGACAGAGCATCATATTTTGGGGGAATATTTATTATAGCAAAAAGTAAAAAATATTGCGTTTTTTTCAAAATTGTCACTCTCTTTTTGTTTATAGCGCAAAAAATAAAAACCGCAGAGGCGATCAAATACCACAAAAAGAAAGCTCTATTTGTGGGAAAAAAAGGACGTCAATTTTGTTTGGGTACAACATCGCATGACCGCGCAATTGTCAGTTAAAGTGACGCAGTGTCAAATCGCAAAAAGTGCTCTGTTCAGGAAGGGGGCAAAATCTTCCGGGCTGAAGTGGTTAATCACACACAGAATACAGAAACCATAGATGATAAAGAAATACATAGCTCTACTAGAAATATACTCAGATGAACATATTTACAATGCTTCCCCCTACTGGATGGAGAGCAATATAACACATAATACTCCTCCCTAGACCTCAAAGTCTTTGAGATAACTGGGAGTGTGAATATTTCTCCTTGGACGCCTAAGGACCACTAGAAATGAGATATATCAAGGAAAAGCGGCGCCACTGAATATGTATCAACCACAATTTAATGATAAAAAGCAATATCCACTCACATGTAGAGCTGAAATGTTGAGTTCAGGTACATCTCCAGACAGGAGAGAGAGGAGGACTACAGGAAGCAGTGAGTCCATATGTACTAACATCACATCTTGTCCACCGGGGATGGGCTGCAAAGGAAGAAGGTTGCCCTCCTTCCCCACATATACTGTGTCTGTCTGGCAGCCTATGCATGTGGATGTACTGTACATGTGTATGTGTGTATATGTGCATATATGTATGTCCATGCATGTGTGCATATAAATATATATCTATTCTCTTGCACATGTGGTCTGCATCCCTTTATTCACACATACGCATGTACTTGTACTCTTACCCTTACAGCATATAATATTATTGTTGATGATGATATACTATATATCCACCTTTATCATCATTTTTAACATTGCTATTATTCATTCCTAAATTAATTGATTGATTTTCAACCAATTAATTTTTTTTTTTTTTTTTTTTTTTGCAAATATAAATTTTTATTAGTTTTCTTTTTTTCTTGAGAAAGAAAGAGCAGAGCCCAAAAGATACCACAATGGTACAAAACAATCATGAAGGGGGTCACAGCCTCCCAATAGTACATTTCAACATTATGTAACACAATTCGTAAAACTTATTGAATAAATTCTATTAGCATTCTATTGTAACGAAAACATACATGTTATTTTATTTCACTGTCATAGAACTTCAATCTCGTAGACACATGTATAAATTATTAGTTTAGATTTCTATCCGCATACCAATGCTGGTACATGAGAACCTGTTTACTTCAATCAGGAGGCGACAACCAAAGAGAAGAACAAAGAAAAAAGGAAAGCAAGTGATAGAGAGAGGAAGAAGACTGATAGGGGGGTGGAGGAAAGTTAGGGGGAGAGAGACAAAGAAGAAAGTAGATAAGAAAGGGAAGAAAGAAGAGAAAGGCAGATACGTTTTATGAGGAAGGGGAGGAGGGGTTGGGTAAAAAAGGGGGGGGGGGGGGAGAGGGGGGGGGGTATTCGACCCAGGTGAACCGTCTGTTTTTAAGATGTTTTGTTCTATGTTGCCAGAAGGGCTATTCCCTCATCCGAAAATATGAACATATTCCACAGCCTCCACGTCTGTGAATGTTGGTCTTGTTTGTTTTGCGCCGTTTGAACCAGGTCCTCCAATCTCCTGATCTCTTCCACCCTGCGCAGCCACAGCCCTATAGACGGCGGGAGCGTCTGTTTCCACAGGAGAGGAATACATGCTTTAGCTGCGTTCAGCAAATGTCGTACTATCGATTTTTTATAGGCTCGAGGCGAGAGCGTAGTTGCATGAAGTAGAATTAGCGCTGGATCATCACTTATTGTGTAGTCCGTGAATTTTTGCGTTATCATACGGACTGTCGTCCAAAAATGATGCAGGAGTGGGCAAGACCAGAAGATATGGAGGAGCGTCCCCTTACTTGCTTGACACCTCCAACATTTATCAGATGCATCCGGGAAGTACTCATGAAGTCTGCTTGGCGTGTAGTACCATCTAGTCAGTATCTTATAATTAAGTTCCTGTATTTTGGTGCATATAGATGATTTTAAGGAAAATGTGATAATCATTTGTATTTGGGCACTAGTAAATGTGCATTGTAAGTCGTTTTCCCATGCATGTATAAACGTCAAAGCAGGTTGCTCCGAAGGGGAATTAATCAAAGCATATGTTTTGGACAGGACTTGAGGCAAGTTTCCTTCGTCCTTACAATAGTTTTCAAAAGTCGTTAGGTCACGATTAAACTGTGATGGGTTGGGGATCGTACAGAGAAAGTGATGTAGGCGTATTGCAGGCCAGAATGGGAGTCGGAAATGGCCACTCTCTAGAGTTAGGGATTGTATGGACGGCCATTTGTTGTCTATCAAAAAATGAGAGGCACGATCTCTACCTGCCATTCTAAGTGACTCAAATCCTAATCCAATTAATTTTTTTAATAACATCAACATGTTCAGTACCACTAGAACCAGCAGAAGGTACAATTCCACTACTTCTTTCTCGGATCTGATCAACGTGCCTTCATAATATGCTACCATCAGTAATTTGTGCTTTGTATGACAAAGGTCCACAACCTTTTCCGTTATCCAACGAGGCACAGCAGCATAGTTTCTGACATAGACAGCACTGTCAGGCTCAAACACTCTCACAGAAACATTAGCATCCTTTTTAAAATGCAGTTCTTGCTTTTCTTGTAACTCCAATGTCAGATCAGAGTGTAAACGTTCCAAACATGTTTTTAGACGACGGTTCATTAGGAGCTCTGCTGGGCTACAACCAGTGCTTGAGCATGGTGTCACATGTTGTTGAAGAAGGAAATTTGCAAGTTTCTGATTCCAATCTCCTTGAACAATTCTCTTCAATGAATCTTTGGAGGTCTGAACCATACGTTCAGCTTGACCATTTGATGACGGGTGAAATGATGCAATCGTAACATGTCGAATGAGATTGCTTGCCATAAAGGTTTTGAGTTCTGAGGAGGTAAATTGCGTTCCATTATCAGACACGATTGTATCTGCCAATCCATGTGTAGCAAACAGTCTCCTTAAAACTCTTATGACAGTGGCTGAGGTGCGGGATGTAACTGTTACAAATTCCAGCCATTTTGAGAAGGAATTGACAACTAAAATAAAATCTGTCCTTAAAAAGGCCCTGCAAAATCTATAAGCAACCATGACCAAGTACACAGTTCTGTACCCACTTCTAAATAACTTCATCCATTTTAGGCCACCAAACATAACTTCTGGCTAACGATTTCATGCGGACTATTCCAGGATGTCCTTCATGGAGAGCATGCAGTACTTGAGCTTGTCCTGCCTTTGGAATTACCACTCTGTTTCCCCATAATAGGCAACCTTCATAAGCAGACAGTTCATGTTGGCGCACTAAAAATGGTTTGAACTTCTCTTCAACTTTTGATTTGGGCCAGCCCCTCCACACCCAGTTGAGCACACGGGCCAGCACAGGATCTTTAGCAGTCATACCAGCAATGTCTCTAGGATGTAATGGAGGGTTTGGAATGGATTCCAACATGAGAACCTCAGGCACAGGAGGGACAAGGAAATCAGGAGAAAACAAAGGCAATTGGCTCAACCCATCAGCAGGAGTAATATTCTTGCCAGGACGATATTTGAGATCAAAGTCATAGGCATTTAGCATGATTGACCATCTGAGCATTAGTGGGGAAAGAATTTGAGGATCGGGAGTATTTCTGTTGAACAGATCCAGCAAAGGCTTATGGTCTGTTACAATGGTAAACCTCCGCCCATACAAATAGCCATGAAACTTTTTTTTACCCCTGACACAATAGCTAAAGCCTCCTTGTCAATTTGAGCATAATTCCTCTCTGTCGTAGACAATGTCCTTGAATAGAATGCAATAGGAGCCTCAACACCAGTTTCCAAAACATGACTCAATACAGCTCCAAAGCCATATGGAGAAGCATCACAGGTAATAGTGAGTGTTTTCCGTAAATCATAGTGTACAAGTACACTGTCAGAAGATAACAGCTTTTTTTGCAGCATTGAAAGCTGTAGAATGAACGTCAATCCACTTCCATGGAACATCTTTATCTAGTAAACGATACGGGGGTTCAGCAACAGTGGCTTTGTCAGGCAGAAAAGAATGGTAAAAATTGAAGTGTTTGTTAATCCAAAAACAAAAAAATGCTGCTCCTGTCCCTGTAATGTGCAATTAGCAGCTTGGTGCTTTTGCTTTTTAAATTATCCCTCTGTATCTCCTACAATAGCTGTTTGATAATGCCATGTCCTGACTCCCCCCTGAGTTCTGACCACGATTACCATGTCTGCTAAGCTGAGAGATCGTAGTCTGTGCGTGTCTGCATCACACGCAGCTCTCCTATTCTCCTCCGTCCCATCTTCAGCTCCCCTTTCCTCATCCTCCCTCTTCCTGTCAACACATAGCCTCTCTCCTCTCTGATTGTCTGTTCGGCTCTCATACTTAACCTGAAAAGCTCCTATCCCCTCTGTATTAGAACAAGAAGTTCCCGTGTCTGTGTTTTATCATAAATATGCTTATCTCTACAGATAATACATCGGCTCACGACTCCTCAGCTCTGTCTCTCCTCTCTCCTCTCCTCCCCAGCTGACATCAGTGGCAGTGCTTGCCCCCCCTTGGAACTCTCAGCTGGCTGAGAAGAGGAGAGAAAAGGCAACTGATTGTAGGAAGGAGGTGTGTTATCAGTACAGATAAGCATATTTATGATACAACACAAGCACAGGGGAACTTATTGTTCTAATATAGAGGGGATGAGAGCATTTTATACAAATGGCCTAACAACCACTTTAAGTAACACTAGGAAAGCTTGCAGCTCTTGTTTGTTTGTTGGGACTGGAGCTTTATGCATAGCTTCAACCTTAGAATCAGTTGGATGAATTCCATGTTCATCAATTCTGTATCCAAAGAAATTCATGCTGTTTACCCCAAAAACACACTTTTCTTTTCTAAGTTTGAGACCAGCATCAAGAAAATGTTTCAAACCAAGTTGTAATTGTGAAGCCAAAGACTGAATGCAATCCGCTCCAATAAGAACATCATCAAGACAAGGTAGTACACCTAGAAGTCCAGATAAGAGGTCCTTTATTAATTTCTGGATTATGCTGGGAGCAGTGCAAACTTCAAACTGCAAACGCTTTGCTTGGAAAGCTCCTTTGTGTGTTATTGTTTGTGCATCCGCAGCATCGTCATCCACAGGTAATTGTTGGTAAGCTTGTGCAATATCCAGTTTGGCAAATACCTTTCCTTTTGCTAACGTAGTCAGAATTTCATGTACAGCTGGAATTTGATGTTCCTGCAGTGCTTTGTTGATTGCACATTTATAGTCAACTCATCAAAAATTCTAACGTCACCATTTGGCTTCAATACTGGAACTATTGGAGTACACCACATAGGTTGTGTTACAGGTTCAAGTATACCTTGCTCTACAAAAGGTGTAATCTCAGCATCAATCTACGGTCTGAGAGCTAATGCAACTTTGCGCTGTTTCTTACGAATTGGGGTTATTGTAGGGTCTAATTTGAAAGAAACAGGAGGGCCTTTATACATGCCAAGGTCTTCTTCAAAAACTGCACTAAAGTCCTCTATCACATTCTGTAGAGTATCTGGAGATACAATATATACTCCCGATAATGAAATCCCAAGGGATTCAAACCACTCTCTACCCAGAAAACGTGTTCTTTGTCCCTTAGTAATTATTAAGCATAAGCAGGGATTTTTTTCAGCGGGAACGTGGGGGAACGCAGTTCCGGCACCTCCTGGACTGACTGTATATAATGGCAAGGGGTGCTGGGGTGTGCTGCAGGGTATTGATGCTCTCTGCCCCGGGATCTATTTTTGCAGGGGGGTCTATTGTTGCTGAGGAGGTCTATTGTTGCTGGTGGGGGACCTATCGTTGCTGGGGGCGGGTTTTATGTTGCTGGGGGGTCAGTTGTTGCTGAAGATCTACTGTTGGAGGCTGCCAGAGAGTCTATTAATGCTGCCTGTGCAGAGATCTGTTGATGCTTCCGGGAGTCTATTGTTGCTGGGGGGGGGGGATTTTGTTGTGGGTGGTACATTGTTGTTAGGGGGATCTATTGTTGCTGGCTGAAGGGGATCTATTTTACTGCTTTTCTTGATCTCATTACCAAATTCCATACAAATTACTTAGCACCACAAAATGATACTTGGCTCTGTATTGTCTAAAAGGGGTGGTACTGGGAGGTGGGTAGGGGATGGAACCAAGGAACGGTGCTCAGAGGTGGGTAGGGGTGGGGAAAAGGGGTGACTCGGAAAAGGGGAGTTCCTGCACCTATTGTCTGAGAAAAAAAAGCCCTGAGCATAAGCATCCTCTGAAGTTTCAATATTTCACTGGGACAAAGCAAGCACCCTCAACTTGCACAGCTTGTTTGTTGTAGTCTACCAACTGGATATCACATGGTGCTATTGAAGGAGCATTGTGAGGCCGTAATGTGGTAAACGTTTCTTCTGAAATCAAGGCATATGCACACCCTGAATCTACTTCCATTTTGCATGGAACATCTTGTGTCACAATCTTGGTGTAAATCTTCAGTCCTGATGAAGTGTTTTCCACTTTATACACATAGTCATTTGTATAAACACCTGTAGAGCTTTCATCATTCGGAACAACAATTGGCGCAGTAATGGAGTGTGCTGCCGTTGGTATTGTATTCACATTTGTAGATTGATCTTTAGTCTGACAGATTGTTTGTATGTGACCTTTACGTTTGCACGTGTGACAACTGCATTTCTAAAACAACATGTATTACGCCTTTGTTTCCCGCCGCAGCTGTAACACTTCCCTGTAAATGGAACTGCAACATCAGTGTGTGGTGGAAAGTCCTTTGATTTAACATTTACCTTTGCCACTTGATTTATATCCTGTGAATTACCTTTGCTGGAGGAAGATTGCATTTCTTTTGAATGAAGGTATGCAGCCTCATATGCAAGCGCTTCCTCTTGTGCAGTAATAAAAGTTAAGTTCTGTTTGGCTAGAAGTCTCCTCTGCAGTGCTTCATCTTGTGCTCCAGACAATAGCCCAGTGATGGGGAACCTTGGCACCCCAGATGTTTTTGAACTACATTTCCCATGATGCTCATGCACTTTGCAGTGTAGGTGAGCATCATGGGAAATGTGGTTCCAAAACATCTGGGGTGCCAAGGTATGCCATCACTGCTCTAACCTGTCCCTTAGCAAGGATTCTAAACAGGCACCAAAATTGCAATTTTCGGATAGCTTGCGCAGTTCTGCAATATATGATGCAATGCTCTCACCTAGTTGTTGGTTTTGTCTGTTGAAATGGAAACGCCTCACTGTTTCATATGGGCAGTCTTTAGGTTTAGTAGGAGATATCAGTGAGTGGATAATATCAAAAGTCTTAGATCCAATAACGCTCAGTAACACAGCTCTTTTCTGCACAGCATCGACCACCTTATTGGCTTTTTCTATGAAAAACTCTAACCTGAAAGCATAAGAGTGCCATGAGGATGGATTAGCCACATCAAATTCCTCCATGTGTCCCTGAGAAGCCATACTTATGTATTTATACTGTAGATGTGTCTCTAAAACACGAATTCTGATTCTTCAGACGCGCTTTTTTAAAGCACGCTGAATTCCAATCAAAACCCCTGTCACAATGGTTACCTTACTGTCCTGTGTTTGCTTTGCTTCAAAAATTATACCCCATGTCGCTTTCTTGGTGCTTCAAAGCATTTCCAAAGCCTCCATAGAAGTCTGACTACGCTCTCTTATAGCACCTGAGGTTTTTGAGGACCTTTTATTCAACGTTAGCTTTTCTGTGTTTTGGAGGTATGAGATATCCCAGGATGCACTGGGAAACCAACAAGCCAATCGGAAAGACGTCACCAGCAGTCACTTCTGGTTCATGTGTGTATATGTTCTAGGAGTGTATGGAGTTGAGTGGTACTTTAAAAGCATCAATAAATTTGCTTAAAGCTCTGCAACTGCTTTGTTTTCAATGTTCAAGGGGTTAATATGGCGCACAATGGAGGTAGCCGAGTACATATAACTAAAAATGGTGGGGGGAAGGGGGTGGGTTGGGGGTTCCTGAGAGGGGGAACTTGATGGTGGTAGTTAATGTTTCACAACAAGTTCGGGTATTAGTCCATGTAAGGATAAAATGATGCTGAATAAATGGAAGGCGGCCAGTCTATAAAAGCTAGAAGAAGCTCTGGAACAAATGAAAAAGAAAGAAGGACGGCGCCCTCTAAGTGCAGCATGTATGTTAAAAATATTTATTACAATAGATAAAAACACTCACATTTGAGTTGCTAAAAACCAGCATGTAAAGTAGTTTCATCCGCGTGCTCTCGGGGGATGTGGGTGTCACGGGCCAGTGGAGGGGTTCCTGGGATGTGAGTCCTGTAACCTGGGTCCTGGTAGCTGTTCCGGTGGTGCCGAGGGTCCTCAGAGCCTCCAGGCGGCCAGGATATCGGTCATGGATCCTCCGTGGAGCGCCGTGCTGACCTGCGTCTTCACTTCCGGGAGCGGGGTGAGGCGGCCGGTGCTTCGCGTTCGGAGCATGCGTGCTCCTTCATCAGGCTATGCATAGCCTGATAAAGTGAGTGTATGTGAGTGTATGCAACCCCCCCCCCCCCCAACTGCTGCCATTGTAAGGCATACATCTGTAGATTAAAGTGTATATAAACCCTAATAATGAACTTCCCCTTCTTGGTCCCATTAAAAAAATGTCTGCCAGAAATCCAATAAGCGTGTAAGTTCCCGTGCTCTGTGCCTCTGCTGCACTGAAACCTCAAGCAGTATTCTCAGCCCTGCTGAGTTCTCCTCTGTGGACTACAGAACACCTGACTCTCTTATCTTATGAAGATAGAGAGGGGGTTCCCTATAGTCCTAACACACTTTTTGCCTAGGGTTCACTATGACGCTCTTCCATACATATAGTATGGTGAATGAGCTTTGTCACCCCAGAGCAGGGATTATCTTACTGGTGGGGTCATCAGATGAATACAAAGGAAAACTAATATATTAAATTTTTTACTGCCATCCTCTTCAAGTGCACATACTCACCTTCCTTTCAGTCTCTTGCTGCTCCATTAAAGCCCAAAATTAACCTTTAATTTAAATCAGCTAAATATTGTATGTTCTAGGTGCATCATGACAAAAAGACATTCAATGTACTGCAGATTAAAAAAACAGCCACAAGCCCCAGGAGCTGCAGAGTGGGGCCCTTGCTCTCTGTGTAGCAGGGGCGGATCCAGGGGGGGGGGGCAACGGGGCAATTGCTCCCCACGAGAAATAGTACTGAATGACTGCCGAGTGTCTCTCTCATTGTTTAGAATCAGCAGCAGCGCCGGTGTTGTTGAACGGCCACGCTTCTGGCCTGGACTCTCAGTGGTTGCTAACGCCTGCCCGCCTGGCGTGTAGCAACCAGTGATGTCATGTCAGAGCCAAGGAGGAGGAGAGGGTGGTCCCAGCTTTCAGAGTGGAGCGAGCGGAGGAGGATTTTATCTTCTTCCTCCTCCATCTTCTCGAGGGACAGCTCCAGCGTGGCATGAGTGAGTGAGTGAGGGGAACTTCCTTGGCTGTAGAGAGGTGAGAGGATTGTATGCACTATGCATGCCACTTTTCCCTTAACATATGCAAACAGCATGCCTACCGATGCCTGACTCCTATCACAGCATCTGTTACACTGACACAGATCCTCAGTGTCTGGGAGCTGTCTGGGGGAGGGGTGCTGATGTTCTCCTAACCAGCAGGAGCCCGGGAGGAAGGACATCTTACATGCTGTTATGATAAGGTTAGGGAGGTGTTGTGTAATTATTGTGCTAGGGGACAGACTGCCAGCTTCCCCCCATGTAATGTGCTCTCTTGTGCCCAGTGCCCACAATGTCATGTGCTGTGCATTGCAGTGCCCACTATGTTGTGCTGTGCCTTGCAGTGCCCCCATGTAATGTGCTGTGCCCACCATGTCATGTCATGTGCATTGCAGTGCCCCCATGTAATGTGCTGTGCCCACCATGTCATGTCATGTGCATTGCAGTGCCCCCATGTAATGTGCTGTGCCCACTATGTCATGTGCTGTGCATTGCAGTGACCACCATGTAATGTGCAGTGCCCCCTATGTCGTGCTGTGCCTTGCAGTGCCCACCATGTCATGTGCTGTGCCTTGCAGTGTCCACCATGTAATGTGCAGTGCCCACCATGTAATGTGATGTGCCATGCAGTGCCCACCATGTAATGTGCAGTGCCCACCATGTCATGTGATGTGCCATGCAGTGCCCGCCATGTCATGCACTGTGCCCGCCATGTAATGTGCAGTGCACACCATGTCATGTGATGTGCCATCCAGTGCCCACCATGTCATGTGCAATGCCCACCATGTCATGGGCTGTGCCATTCAGTGCCCGCCATGTAATGTGCAGTGCCCACCATGTCATGTGCTGTGCCTTGCAATGCCCGCTATGTAATTTGCAGTGTCCACCATGTCATGTGCTGTGCCATGCAGTGATCCCACCATGTAATGTGCAGTGCCCACCATGTAATGCGCTGTGCCATGCAGTGCCCACCATGTCATGCGCAGTTCCCACCATGTCATGTGCTGTGCTGTGCCCACCCTGCCATGTGTTGTGCCCAGCATGTAGTGTGTTGTGCCCACTGTGTAATGTGCTGTGTTGTTCAGCAGTGCCCACCATGTCATGTGCAGTTCCTAACATGTAATGTGCAGTTGCATTGCCCACCATGAAATGTGCTATGCCATGCAGTGCTCGACATGTAATGTGTTGTGCCCACCATGTAATGTGCTGTGCCATTCAGTGCCCACCATGTAATGCGCTGTGCCCACCACGTCATGTGCTGTGCCATGCAGTGCCCACCATGTAATGCGCTGTACCCACCATGTAATGTGCTGTGCCATGCAGTGCCCACCATGTCATGTACAGTGCCCACCATGTCATGTGCTGTGTTGTGCCCACCATGTCATGTGCTGTGTTGTGCCCACCATGTCATGTGCTGCACCATGCAGTGCCTACCATCTAATGTGCTGTACTCACCATGTAATGTGCTGTACATTGTCCACCATGGCATGTGCCGCGCAGTACCCACAATGGAATGTACTGTGCAGGGCTCACCATGTCATGTGCGGTGTCCACCATTTAATGTGCTGTGCTCACAATGTAATGTGCTGTGTCGTGCAGTGCCCACCATGTCATGTGGTGTCATGCAGTGCCCACCTTGTCATGTGCTGTGCAGTGCCCACCATGCCATGTGCAGTACCCACCATGCCATGTGCTGTGCCCACCATATAATGTGCAGTGCCCACTTGCAATGTGCAGTGCCAACCATGTCATGTGCTGTGCCCATCATATAAGGTCCTGTTCCCACCGTGTGCATGTGCTGTGTTGTGCCCACCATGCAATGTGCTGTGTTGTGTAGTACCAACCATGTCATGTGCTGTGCCCACCATATAATGAACTGTGCCTACCATGTAATGTGCTGTATTGGGCAGTGCCAACCGTGTAATGTGCTGTGCCCACCATGTAATGTACTGTGCTTTGCCCACCATTAAATGTGCTGTATCCATGTATCCATCATGTAATGTGTTGCACCAACCATGTAATGTACTGTGCTATTCCCCCCCCCTCGTGTTGTGTATTATGCTGTGCCTCCCACAGACTCACCCACTCACTCCCACCCACCTCTCTCTTTCACCCCCCTCACCCCCTCTCTCTCTCATCCCCTCTCTTTCGCCCTGTTCTCTCTCTCTCACCCCCTTCACCCCCTCTCTCTCTTTCACCCTCTATTGCCCTTTTTCTCACCCCCTCTCTCTCACCCCCTCTCTCTCATCCCCACTTTTTCAACCCCCCCATCTCGCTATCACCCCCCCCCCCCTCAACCACTGTCTCACACCCCTCTCTCTCTTTAATTTAAATTTAACAAAAAATTGTTTGTGTTTTCATTTTATTTATTTCCATAAAAAGGCCCACCAAAATCCTTAGCACCAGGCCCATGTTGCTCTTAATCTGGCCCTGTAAGCAACACCTTTTTTTCTGCCAGTGCCCCTCCCGAGACTAGACTCTGGATCCGCCCCTGCTGTGTAGAAGCAATGATCGCTCTGCAAAGATCTAAAATGCCCCTTGCTGAGTCTGACCTATAGCACTGAAATCAATAAAACTCATGCTCCCTGTTGATTGCATAGCTCTAGTTCTGACTCGTCAGCAAGCAAGTTGGACCTCTGAAGAAAGATGGCTGCTTCCCCACAGAGAGCAATGGATCTTTCCTGCAGCTTGCTGTCAGGGCACAGGCTTTTCTATTCAGGCTGTGTCTGATTTTTAACACCCTGCCTGGCTTTATACAACTTTTGTTTTTATGCATCTGGTTTGTATTGAGCCGATATAAAATAAAAGTTCAGTTTGGCTTTAAGGTCAGGGGTTAAAGTGAACCTGTGGTGGGACTATAGAGGGCAGTTAAGTCTGTTAGGAGCAAAAAAGGTAATTGATTGTGTAGTAGAGATAGAATCACTAAACAGTAGCCAGACAAGAATAATATATGATGTTAAAGCTGGCCATTTCACTGCTTTGTGTTCAAAACAGCCAGAAGAAAAATCGGACAAGCGCAAATCCTTCTGACTGCATGGCAGTTCATTGATGTGCACTTTGGTGCGCTGCAACACGTGTGCGTTGGAAGTGTGTTCGGTCAATGCGATGAGGTACCTCTGACAATGGATGGTGCTGCAACAGACTAATGCATGTAACATGTGTTAACATTCATTGTAATGTGATTTGGTACTTCATAGAATACTACAATACATAGAATCCTCCAGAACACTTACCAGCTAGCCAGCAAAATGAAAAAAGTCTAAATTGTTTGAACAGCTTGTGTTCAGTTTACATTGAATACATTTGCTAATATATGTGAAGCTGCCACGTCAAGGCCCCTCTGTAAAGTAAACTCCAATGCACACCTGCCAAATGAAAGTACCGGCCTCCAACCTCCCCTCACAGCCGATCCAACGCACATGTGCAAAAAAGACTACCGGCCTCCGACCTCTCCTCATATCCGGTCCAACGCACACCTGCAAAAAAGACTACCAGCCTCTGACCTCCCCTCATAGCCGGTTCAATGCACGCCTGCAAAAATGACTACCGGCCTCCAACCTTACCTGATAGCTGGTCAAGGCATGTCTGCAGAAAATAATAATGGCCTCCAATCTCCCCTCATAGCAGGTCCAATGCACACCTGCAGAAAAGACTACCGGCCTCCAACCTCCCTTCATACCTGATCCAAAGCACACCTGCAGAAAAGACTACCAGCCTCCAACCTCCCCTCACAGCCAGTCCAATGCACACCTACAGAAAAGACTACCGGTCTCCAACCTCCCCTCACAGCAGGTCCAACGCACACCTGCAAAAAAGACTACCGGCCTCCAACCTCCCCTCACAGCCGGACCAACGCACACCTACAAAAAAGACTACTGGCCTCTGACCTCCCCTCAGAGCCGGTCCAACGCACACCTGCAAAAAAGACTACCGGCCTCCAACCTCCCCTCACAGCCGGTCCAACGCACACCTGCAAAAAAGACTACCGGCCTCTGACCTCCCCTCAGAGCCGGTCCAACCTACACCTGCAGAAAGGTCCAACGCACACCTGCAAAAAAGAAGACCGGCCTCCAACCTCCCCTCAATGCACACCTGCAAAAAAGACTACAGGCCTCCAACCTCCCCTCACAGCTGGTCCAACGCACACCTGCAAAAAAGACTACTGGCCTCTGACCTCCCCTCAGAGCTGGTCCAACGCACACCTGCAAAAAAGACTACCATCCTCCGACCTCCCCTCATTGCTGGTCCAATGAACACCTGAAAAAATGACTACCAGCCTCCGACCTTCCCTTATAGCTGGTCCAACGCACACCTGCAGAAAATAATAATGGCCTCCGATCTCCCCTCATAGCAGGTCCAATGCACACCTGCAAAAAAGACTACTGGCCTCCAACCTCCCCTCATAGCCGGTCCAACCCACACCTGCAAAAAAGACTACCAGCCTCTGACCTCCCCTCATAGCCGGTCCAATGCACGCCTGCAAAAATGACCACCGACTTCCAACCTCTCCTCACAGCCAGACCAACGCACACCTGCAAAAAAGACTACTGCCCTCCAACCTCCCCTCACAGCAGGTTCAATGCACACCTGCAAAAAAGACTACCGGCCTCCAACCTCCCCTCACAGCCGGTCCAACGCACACCTGCAAAAAAGACTACCGGCCTCTGACCTCCCCTCAGAGCCGGTCCAACCTACACCTGCAAAAAGGTCCAACGCACACCTGCAAAAAAGACTACCGGTCTCCAACCTCTCCTTACAGCCGGTCCAACGCACACCTGCAAAAAAGATTACCGGCCTCTGACCTCCCCTCAGAGCTGGTCCAACCTACACCTGCAAAAAAGACTATCGGCCTCCAACCTCCCCTCATAGCCGGTCCAACGCACACCTGCAAAAAAGACTACCAGCCTCCAAGCTCCCCTCATTGCTGGTCCAATGCACACCTGAAAAAATGACTACCGGCCTCTGACCTTCCCTTATAGCTGGTCCAGGGCATGTCTGCAGAAAATAATAATGGCCTCCGATCTCCCCTCATAGCAGGTCCAATGCACACCTGCAAAAAAAGACTACCGGCCTCCAACCTCCCCTCATAGCCGGTCCAACCCACACCTGCAAAAAAGACTTCAGGCCTCCAACCTCCCCTTACAGCCGGTCCAACGCACACCTGCAAAAAAGACTACCGCCTCCGACCTCCCCTCATTGTTGGTCCAACGCACACCTGAAAAAATGACTACTGGCCTCTGACCTTCTCTTATTGCTGGTCCAAGGCATGTCTGCAGAAAATAATAATGGCCTCCACCCCCCCTCTCATAGCTGGTCCAACACACTCCTGCAGCAAAGTCTACCAGCCTCCAACCTCCCCTCATATCTGGTCCAATGCATGCCTGCAAGCAGCAAAGACTTCAAACCTCCAACCTTCTCTCATAACCGGTCCAACGCACACCTGCAAAAAAGACTACCGTCCTTCAACCTCCCCTCATAGCCAGTCCAACGCACGCCTGCAAAAATGACTACCGGCCTCCGACCTTCCCTGATAGCTGGTCAAGGCATGTCTGCAGAAAATAATGGCCTCCAATCTCCCCTCATAGCAGGTCCAATGCACACCTGCAGAGAAGACTACCGGCCTCCAACCTCCCTTCATACCTGATCCAAAGCACACCTGCAGAAAAGACTACCAGCCTCCAACCTCCCCTCACAGCCGGTCCAACGCACACCTGCAGAAAAGACTACCGGCCTCCAACCTCCCCTCACAGCAGGTCAAACGCACACCTGCAAAAAAGACTACCGGCCTCCAACCTCCCCTCACAGCAGGTCCAACGCACACCAGCAAAAAAGACTACCGGCCTCCAACCTCCCCTCACAGCTGGTCCAACGCATACCTGCAAAAAAGGCTACCGGCCTCTGACCTCTCCTCAGAGCCGGTCCAACCTACACCTGCAAAAAGGTCCAACGCACACCTGCAAAAAAGACAACCGGCAAAAACAAGAAGTAAAAGCTGCGCTCAAGGTGAGAAGTGAGGTAAAAAATGTAGTGAAATCAAAGCAGCCTGCACCGAGATCTAGTCTTCAAATCCCATCATAAATAATAATACAAAAAAAGATGCGGCGCTAAAACATAATTAAGAGCTGTTGTAATGAATTAACATAAATAACCGTATAAATAAATGATAATATCAATGCAGGATAGGTATAAACAATGACATACACTAATGTCCCAAAAATAATAAATGGATAATATATATATACGTGGATGAGTAAATAAAGTCCAAAACCAAACAAAAAAATCAGTGATAAAATGAGGAAAAGTGCCAGAAAGTGCCACAACAAAGATGAAGATGCAGTAGGAGAAATCTTCTACGGTTCCTCACACCCAAGGTGGAATTTCAGATGTGCTTACCAGATCCCGATGACTGCTATTACAGCAGTCAAAAACGGCACAGGGAAAATTTAGGGCTCCCCACAACCTCAGCATAAGGTACCAGTAAGCGACCGATGATATCTCAAGATTCAAAAACAAAAGGACAAACCATAGCGTGACACAGTCTGTACAATCAATTTATTAAAAGGAATTGCACTTACAGAGCATCCATGAAGTAATCAGCATGTATCGCATAATCAACAACAGTCAGCGTCTCCGTCTGCTGCCTCCGCCTCCTGAGTTCGTACACAGCCCTACACAAGAACGGACGTGGTGACGTCGTAGGCTCCTCCCTACGCGTTTCGTCACAAATGGACGTCGTCTGGGGATTGGCCAAGCCCCAGACGACGTCCATTTGTGACGAAACGCGTAGGGAGGAGCCTACGACGTCACCACGTCCGTTCTTGTGTAGGGCTGTGTACGAACTCAGGAGGCGGAGGCAGCAGACGGAGACGCTGACTGTTGTTGATTATGCGATACATGCTGATTACTTCATGGATGCTCTGTAAGTGCAATTCCTTTTAATAAATTGATTGTACAGACTGTATCACGCTATGGTTTGTCCTTTTGTTTTTGAATCTTGAGATATCATCGGTCGCTTACTGGTACCTTATGCTGAGGTTGTGGGGAGCCCTAAATTTTCCCTGTGCCGTTTTTGACTGCTGTAATAGCAGTCATCGGGATCTGGTAAGCACATCTGAAATTCCACCTTGGGTGTGAGGAACCGTAGAAGATTTCTCCTACTGCATCTTCATCTTTGTTGTGGCACTTTCTGGCACTTTTCCTCATTTTATCACGGATTTTTTTGTTTGGTTTTGGACTTTATTTACTCATCCACGTATATATATATTATCCATTTATTATTTTTGGGACATTAGTGTATGTCATTGTTTATACCTATCCTGCATTGATATTATCATTTATTTATACGGTTATTTATGTTAATTCATTACAACAGCTCTTAATTATGTTTTAGCGCCGCATCTTTTTTTGTATTATTAAAAAAGACAACCGGCCTCCAACCTCCCCTCACAGCCGGTCCAACGCACACCTGCAAAAAAGACTACCGGCCTCCGACCTCCCCTCATTGCTGGTCCAATGCACACCTGAAAAAATTACTACCGACCTCCGACCTTCCCTTATAGCTGGTCTAAGGCATGTCTGCAGAAAATAATAATGGCCTCCGATCTCCCCTCATAGCAGGTCCAATGCACACCTGCAAAAAAGACTACCGGCCTCCAACCTCCCCTCACAGCCGGTCCAACGCACACCTGCAAAAAAGACTACTGGCCTCCAACCTCCCCTCATTGCTGGTCCAACGCACACCTGAAAAAATGACTACCGGCCTCTGACCTTCCCTTATTGCTGGTCCAAGGCATGTCTGCAGAAAATAATAATGGCCTCTAATCTCCCCTCATAGCTGGTCCAACACACTCCTGCAGCAAAGTCTACCAGCCTCCAACCTCCCCTCATATCTGGTCCAATGTTTGCCTGCAAGCAGCAAAGACTTCAAACCTCCAACCTGCCCTCACAGCCGGTCCAACGCACACCTGCAAAAAAGACTACCTGCTCCGACCTCCCCTCATTGCTGGTCCCACACACACACCTGAAAAAATGACTACCGGCCTCTGACCTTCCCTTATTGCTGGTCCAAGGCATGTCTGTAGAAAATAATAATGGCCTCTAATCTCCCCTCATAGCTGGTCCACCACACTCCTGCAGCAAAGTCTACCAGCCTCCAACCTCCCCTCATATCTGGTCCAATGCATGCCTGCAAGCAGCAAAGACTTCAAACCTCCAACCTTCCCTCATAACCGGTCCAACGCACACCTGCAAAAAAGACTACCGGCCTCCAACCTCCCCTCATAGCCAGTCCAACGCACGCCTGCAAAAATGACTACCAGCCTCCGACCTTCCCTTATAGCTGGTCCAAGGGATGTCTGAAGTAAATAATAATGGCCTCCGAACTCCCCCTTATAGCTGGTCTAATGTATGCCTGTAGAATAGACTTACACCCTTCGACATCCCCTTATAGCTGGTCCAACACACGCCTGCAAAAAAACACTGTGGCACTCCTGTTTGTGAAAAGTACTACTGATATTGTTCTCTTGGAGTCCGATGCTAATTAAAATAATTCCATAGAGTGATGACTTAAGAGGATGCTCCAGTGATGATGGCTTGACTTGGAGATCCTCTATCTCATGTTCCTTGTCTTCCTCTGATCCCTCCTCCCCACCACCTAATTTAAAATTTCTTCCAACTTGTTGGCCATCTTCATTCCCAAAAAAGCTGCACCCCTCCCATTTAAGTGCAGTCCATCCCTGTAGAGCTGGTGGTAACCGACCACAAAGTCAGCCCAGTTCTCCATGAAACCAAACTCCTCTGCACCAGTTCCTCAGCCACTTATTAAGCTCCCTAAGTTCCTGATGCCTTTCTGGTGTGGCTTGAGGTACAGGCAGTATTTCTGAAAATACTGCCTTGGAGGTCCTTTTCTTCAACATAGCCCAACAAGTCCCTGAAATCATTTTATAGGATGCTCCATCTTCCTCATGGGTACCAATATGTACCAAGACAGCTGGGTCCTCTCCAGCCCCACGCAACAATCTTTCTATCCGATCTGCAATTTCCCGAACCCGAGCACCTGGTAAACAACATACTGTTCGGAGTTCACGGTCTTTGTGACAGATTGCCCTCTCTGTCCCTCTAATAATTGAATCCCCTACCACCAGTATCTGCTTATCCTTTCTTTTAACCTTGCCCCCATCTTCCCATGGTTCCTCTGGCATTTTGGTGGAGTCTCAATGTCTGGTACAGTCAGAATGTGCACATCACACTCTACTGGAGTTTGCACATGAGTGTCACACTCTGCTGGAGTCTCAACGTGAGCGTCACACTCTTCTGGCATCTGAACATGAGCGTCACATTCTTCTGGAGTCTGAACATAAACGTCGCACTCTTCTGGAGCCTGAACGTGAGCGGCGCACTCTATCGGAGCCTGAATGTGAGCGCAGAACTCTTCTGGAGTCTGAACGTGAGCGTCGTGCTCTTCTGGAGCCTGAACGTCCCAACCTTCTGTAGCCTGAACGGCCCACCCTTCTGGAGCCTGAATGGACCACCCTTCCGGAGCCTGAACAGTCCACTCTTCCGGAGCCTGAATGTCGCACTCTGCTGGATCCTGAACGGGAGTGTCGCACTCTGCTGGATCCTGAACGGGAGTGTTCAAAGCACCAGTGCCAGGGACAATAAATAATCCCGACATGACAGTGACACAGGAACAACTATTGTTGGCCTTTTTATAAAAATGCTGGTTTCCTGGTAGTTATGCTGACCCACTAAAATTCAAAGAATCTAGAAGCCAGCAACAAGTATTCTCAGCAGTGTGTAGTGGGTTTTGAGAGGAGTTTTTCTAGTTGTAAAAGCTTGTTATGGGGGCACTCAGCGGGGGGAGGGGTGTATTTTTATTTAAAATAGGAGTTGTTCTACAGGAGACATATCATTAAACCAATGCCAATGTCGATTTTGCCATTTTGAACACCTTCAAGTGTAAAGGAGGGATTTGGGGTCTTTTAGACCCCCGATCCCTCCATAAAGAGTACCTGTCACCACCTATTACTGTCACAAGGGATGTTTGCATTCCTTGTGACAGCAAAGAAAGTTTTTATAAAGGGACAGTATTACTTTTTTTTTACAGCGACCCCCATTCCCACGTGCACTAAAGAAAACGCAAACGTAAGTTGCGGCCGCAAATGTAAACAATGTTCAAATCACGCATGTTAGGTATCACCACAATCATTTGAGCGAGAGCAATAAGTCTAGCAAAAGACCTCCTCTGTAACTCTAAACCGGTAAACAATAAAAACATTTAAACGTCGTCTATGGAGATTTTTATGTACAGTCGTTTGTCGCCATTCCACGACTGTGTGCAATTTTAAAGCGTGACATGTTAGGTATCTATTTACTCGGCGTAACATCATCTTTCACAATATGCAAATAAATTGTGCTAACTTTACTGTTTTCTTATTTAAAAATTTTAGAAACGTGCATTTTTTTCCAAAAAAACTGCGTTTGAAAGACCGCTGCTCAGATACCGTGTGACATAAAATGTTGCAATGACCGCCATTTTATTCTCCAGAGTCTTTGCTAAATATATATATATATATATATATATATATATATATATATATATACACACACACACACATACACATACACATACACATACACACATATATATCATGTTTGGGGGTTCTAAGTCATTTTCTAGCAAAAAATACTGATTTTAACTTGTAAACAAGTGTCAAAAATCGGTCCAGAAGTGGTTAAAGTGATTGTAAAGAGTGTTTTTTTTAATTTCTCAGCATTGCACAGAACAGGTAAAAAATAAACAAACAATCTTCACCATCACTGTAACGTATGGCATTGGTTTAATGATGTGCGTCTTGTAGAATGACTCCTATTGTAAGTGTAAGGCTGACCGCTGGTCAGCCTGTTATTGTAGGAGGAGTCAGGCTGCATAAAGCCTGCCCTCCTTCTCCTTCTTGTGGTCGTAGGATCTCGTGTCCCACCCACCCATTCCCTTTTTCTTTTCTTTTTTCATTTTATTTCAATTCATACTTGGGTATGCCCCCTTTCAGGCATACTGACCACTTGACCAGGGCACAACTCAGGTCTATGTTTTTGTTGCTTTTTGTTCCTTTGTTACACTATCACAGATTGACTCCGAGTACAAATGAAAATACATTCTCTGCCTACAATGTCTTGCTACATGCGCAGCAAAAAAAACGTTTCCCTGGAAAATTTTGGCAACTTTGCATATGTGTTATGTGGGTAGCAAGGGGTTAAAAATGTATGTGGGGTTTTCTTTTCTTTCCATGTTGGCATCCCCATCTTGTTGCTTGGCACTGAGATTATCAGTCCAGCCTGTAATAAGAGGCATGCAAGGCTTGTTCAAAAAAAAGTCAGTTAGGAGGTGACAGTTGGAAAAAGAGGAGAGGGGGGAGGGGGGACTTGGCTCAATGTAAACAGATCTAAAAATAGCTGCTTGCTTCTCTTGATTTAAATAATAAAACTTCACATTGATATTTACAAACAAAAGCCAGCAATGTCTATGGCCATCCCTATACATGTGTACATATGGGGGGGTGACTGTCATCAATGGTGAAAAAGAATCCAATAAAAGTGTTTTTGTATCTATTAATATCCACAATACTTACCAGCCCCGTGTTCTGTGTTCCGGCGTGGTCCATTGACTTTACAGCCGACACCAAAACATCCGATAACGGCTCTGAAGCCGCACAGTACAAACGCCCGTGTCCTAATTTTGGTGGGCTTTTGCTTGGAGGATCTACAAGCTGTTGATTGATAACTCCTTCCATAGCTGGGCTCCCTGTGGTTGTTTTTTCAATGTTATTGTTTTGAGAAACAATCTGTTTACATTTAAATTGTTTCATTATGAAGAATAATAAAACACGCTTTAAGTCTGCGAGAATCAAATTGCAATAAAACTGAATCGAATAAAATCGGACCCAATGAAACCGCAAAAAACACTCGACAGAGACAATAACAGGTCTTCACTGTACAATGAACAACCGGTCAGGTGACATCACAGTGGGCTTTTTTTTAACCCTTTCACTGCCATAGCAGTTCTCAATTTTTTTAACCCTTTCACCGCCAAAACTTCCTCTCCCTTAATTTTTTTTTTCTTACCCCTTTCACTGCCAAACTAAATGTTTTTTCATTTTTTAACCCTTTCACTGCCAAAACAAATTTTAATTATGATCGTTATTATTTAACCCTTTAACTGCCCAAAAATTTTTTTTAAAAAATCCCACTTTTTTTAACCCTTTCACTGCCAGTCCATTTTTTTCCCCGTTTTTTAACCCTTTTACCGCCCAACATTTTATTTTTCAGTTTTGCCAAAGCAGTTATGATTTTTTTTAGCCCTTTCACTGCCAAACCTTTCTCTCCCTTCATTTTTTATTTATTTTTTACCCCTTTCACTGCCAAACAAAAGGTTTTTCCAAATTTTAACCCTTCCACTGCCAAAACAAATTTTAATTATGATTGTTATTATTTAACCCTTTGCCCAAAAAAGTTTTTAAAAAATCCCACTTTTTTAACCCTTTCACTGCCAGTCCATTTTCTTTTTCATAAATTAACCCTTTCACTGCCAAACATTTTTTTTTTTTTTTCAGTTTTGCCAAAGCTGTTCTCATTTTTAACCCTTTCACTGACAAACCTTCCTCTCCCTCAATTTTTTTTTTTTTACCCCTTTCACTGCGAAACTAAATATTTTTCAAAATTTTAACCCTTTCACTGCCCAAACAAATTTTAATCATGATTGTTATTATTTAACCCTTTAACTGCCCAAAAAAAGTGTAAAAAAAATCCCACTGTTTTTTTAACCCTTTCACTGACAGTCCATTTTCTTTTTCATTTTTTAAACCTTTCACCGCCCAACATTTTATTTTTCAGTTTTGCCTAAGCAGTTCTCCTGATTTTTTAGCCCTTTCACTGCCAAACCTTCCTCTCCCTTAATTTTTTATTTATTTTTTACCCCTTTCACTGCCAAACCTAAGGTTTTTCCCATTTTTAACCCTTTCACTGCCAAAACAAATTTTAATTATGATTGTTATTATTTAACCCTTTGCCCAAAAAAGTTTTTAAAAAATCCCACTTTTTTTAACCTTTTCACTGCCAGTCCATTTTCTTTTTTATTTATTAACCCTTTCACTGCCAAACATTTTTTTCTTCAGTTGTGCCAAAGCTGTTCTCATTTTTAACCCTTTTACTGGCAAACCTTCCTCTCCCTCAAATTTTTTTTTTTTTTTTTTACCCCTTTCACTGCCAAACTAAATATTTTTCAAAATTTTAACCCTTTCACTGCCAAAACAAATTTTACTCATGATTGTTATTATTTAACCCTTTAACTGCCAAAAAAAGTAAACACCCCACCCATTTTTTAACCCTTTCACTGCAGTCCATTTTTCGCCTTTTTTTTTCCCTATCACTACCATACTTTTTTTTTTTCAGTTTTGGATAGAGTGGAGAGGGATTAGAACACCTGTCAGTTTTCATTGCTGTATCCACAACCTCTAGGGAAATTCTGCCTCTCAATTTTTCATATTTAGCATTACCACCAAAAGTATCTGACACGTGATCAGCGCTTCCCTGTAGGGGGCACACGTGCGCCCGCTGCGGCGGCTGTGCTGTGATTTGTTACAGCACAAGCTGATCAGTGGGTAGTACAGTGACAGTGCATAGTATTAGCACTGATCACTGTATTAGTGTCACTATTGACAGTGTCATTTAGTATCAGATTGCCCGCCATACTATCACAGTCCAACTATAATTTGCTGGTGACCGCCATTACTAGTATAAAAAAAAATTCCAGTATCTATACCAGACACTATAGCTTTTATGCAAATCAAATAATATACAGTTATTGGGATTTATTTGGGATTCTTTTTACCACAGACATGTAGCAGAATACATTTTGGCCTAAATTCATGAAGAAATTAGATTTTAAATTCTTTTATTGGATATGGTTTTATAGAATAAAATAGAAAATATGTTTTTTTTTTCTTTTTTCAAAATCTTCAATCTTTTTTCATTTATATCACAAAAAATAAAAAGCCCAGCGGCGATCAAATACCACCAAAAGAAAGCTCTATTTGTGTGAAAAAAAAGATGAAAATGCATTCAGTGTTGCATGACCGCACAATTGCCAGTTAAAGTAGCGCAGTGCTGCATAGCAAAAAATGCCCTGGTCATAAAGGGGGTAAAATCTTCCGGAGGTCATGTGGTTAAAGCGGTATTGATCCCAAAAGTAAACGTATATTATATTGCAGCCTACCAATGCTTAGATGTGATGGCTGCATTACTTCTCAGATGACATATAGGCTATCACAGAAATATAATATACAAAATAGGTTTCATTCATTTGCATCTCTAAAGTGACTATTGGCAGCTAGCAAAAAGAATTATAGTGAGGTTTCCATATCCATTCTGACATCTATATACTGTAATCCCTGGGTGGGCTATAACCCCTGGCAGGTTTTCTTTTCCATCTGTTTCCCTATTGGGGGAGGATTTCCCTTCACTTTCTTTTTTTCATGGCCAAAAAAGAAGTGAGAAGTGGCATAATCTATGGGTGTCACCAGAACTAGTGTCCCCATTGGAAGAATTCCCCTTTAATTCCTGTTCCGGTGACAACCCAAAATCTGGAATTTTCTTTCACTTTTGGTGGTAATGGTAAACATGAAAAACAGAGAGGGTGGCTCTCCATAGAGGGGGCGCAGACAGCAATAAAAACCTGACAGGGGTTCTAATCCTTCTCCACTCCATCCAACACTGCATTTCTGTGCGCATTACTGAACGGAGACTGACTTATATGGTGGAAATTTGTCACAGTGGCATGCTGTGTTCTGACATATTTCAATTTTGTTTCCTTTGTTCCCTGTTACAATTTTTCCCTTTTCCCCAAGTACGGCAGCAGATCAGGCAGCGATTGCGATTGGTTGCTAGTGGTTACAGCACATCACTTCTGCTTGCTGATTGGCTGCTAGAGGTTACTGCACATCCTTACTGCTCACTGATTGTTGCTAGAGGTTTCTGCACATCTTTACTGCTCACTAATTGGTTGCTATAGGTTACTGAACATCATTACCATTCACTGATTGGTTGCTAGGGGTTAAGGTGGGAATCTCTCTATGGAGGGGCCCCTGGTCTGTAGGTGGAAATCTCTCTATGAAGGTAGCGGTCTGTCTATGGAGGATCTTCATAGAGAGACTGCTACCTCCAGTCCAGAGGCGCCTCCATAAGGCGACTTACATCTCCAGTTCAGGGGCTGGGGGCCCCTCTATAGAGAGACTACTATATCCAGTCTAGGGGCCCCTCCATGGAAAAACTGCTACTTCCAGTCTAGGGGCCCCTCCTATTGTAGGCTGGCATTAGAATGGAAAGCCCCTGGGATAGTAAATCAGTTCAGAGTGCAGTGACAGTAGTGCAGGAACATTGTGCTCCCCCCAGCAGTTTACGGGTTAAGGTGCCCGTTATGTGTGTGTGCTGTATGTGGTCTCACCTGAGTTGACTCAGTTGAGCCATGTCTGGCTCTCCCCTCCTCCACCTCCTCCACAGCAGGCAGGTTTATTTATTTGAATAATCACATGACAGTGGGCAGCGCTGCACTATTTATACAATAAATATTTTAGATGGTGAAGTGATACACAGAGTCAGCAGCTGCAGAAATGCAATTTAGAATTTATAATCTATAATTGTACACTTGCACAATAATTTTAATTTTATATTCAATTTATTTAGCACATTGCATTTTGTGTGGCGCTGATTGACTTTTACACAATATATGTTATAGGTATTATGTAATATTTGCATGGGCATTGTGGAATATATGGCATCCTGGAGGTTGCACTGTGTTCTCTGTACATTTGCACCAGGGTGGTCCGTCCTTTAAGGGCGCACGGGCGCTGCCCCCCCCTTTATCTATGCGTCCGGCTCCCCCCTATCCATGTGTCAGGCCCCAATGCAGGACTCCGGACGCTTGGATTCGAAAAGTTTTTCTTAGTTTCTGTCGGTAAATTTTGTAAGTAAGTAATTTTTCTCCTTCACTGATGTGCGCTGATGAGGCAGCACTGATGGGCACTGATAGGCTGCACTGATGGGGCGGCGCTTAGGGGCACTGATTAGGTGGCACAGATGAGGAGGCACTAATATGCAGCACTGACAGGCACTGATAGGAGGCACTGATGGGCACGGATAGGCGGCACAGATAGGCAGCACTGGTGGGCAATGATTGGCAGCATGGATAGGCGGCACTGATAAGCAGCCATTGATGGGCACTGAAATCAGCACTGACTGGCATCACTAATGGGCACTGATCGGTGTCACTGATGGACACTGCTGAGGCTGCTCTGTAATCGGGGCACTGATTACCTGTACAGGTCTCCCTTGTGAGGAGATGCCGCTGATTGGCTCTCCTCGCCTCACGCTCTGTCAATCTGAGCCGAGGAGAGCCAATAAACGGCACTTCCTTGTTTATATGTCAGCGGCTGTGATTGGACACAGCCGATCACATGGGTAAAGAACTGCGTCATCGGCTGTTTACCAAGATCAGGGTTGTGCCGTGTCCTAGGAACAACTCTGTCATATGAAGTCGTCCCAGAACGAGAGTGCCACCCCGCCACTTTCATTTTACTATATGGTGGGAGGCAAGTGGTTAATGCATACCCCCCAACTTACTGAGATGGGAACGAGGGACACCTATTAGCTAAAGTATGTAGGCATAGGACACACCCCCTGCCACGCCCCCTTAAAGGAGAATTATACAATTAAAAAAAAGATTATTTAAACCCACAAGTACTTTTTTTTACCACTACTATTCCTTTATATTGGGCTTTTGAAATTTACCACTGCAGAAATTTAGAAATTGTATGAAAGATTTAGCACTGGGAAACACTTTTGGAAAGATAAAAAGTGCATTTTATATACAACTATATGGATCAGACCAAATTGAGGGACAAATGAGGAGGAATGAGGGACAGAGGGTCTTTGTTCCAAATCAGGGACAGTCCCTCGAAATCAGAGACAGCTGGAAGCTATGTTTAATGGGTGAACATTGATGGAATACTCAGTAAAGATTAAGCACTGACGTGTGAAACGCGTTTACTGGCTGCCCTGGAACTGTGTGTGTTTCTTGTCATTTTATCTGGGTGTACTGAATAAAGAATTTTCGCTTTAATCCATCTCGGAGTGCCGCCACCTACTTCATCTATCTACAATTGTTGCAGCTGTGATCGGTCTGGCACTCGGGGGGGGGTTTCAACATGTGTGGATTTCATTGCGAGTTGCTTGCAGCGGTGTGTACACTGTGTGTCTTTGCTCTCTCATGTGGCCATGTGACCATTGTAGGTTAATGGTTTGCCCTTGCTGCAGTTTATTAGGCAGGGGTGGCAGCTTTCTGCTGGGGGGTTTAGTCTGAACCCACTTTGGGATCAATCCTAAGCTCATTCTTACTTATCACCAGGTGGTGGATTGTTGCTTTACCTGGGTGTATGCACAAAAGAGGATTTGAAGCTTGCATGAAGGATAATGTTGGCAGGTGCAGTTTGTCCTCCATCCTGTAAATGGTGCTGTTAAGGCCTTGGGAGGTCGGGGGTGTTTTGTCAGATTAAGCGACCCGTCAGAATTTGTAACGAAAGTGACGTTCCGTCGCTGCCATCTTGCTACACCCCGCACTCCTCCACCACAGTAAGAATACACTGAGAAGGGGCAAGCGGACATCTTGTTACACCCACCGGAGTTTTGCATTTCACACTTTGTTTTAACAGTAAACTGAGCTTATATAGTGAAATACAGTATTTAGAAATCCAATGGACTGTTTAGATGTTCAATTTTAAAAGCAGCGGCAAATCTGCTGATCTCACAGGCTTGCTAATCTCACAGAAAACCTCTGATTTTATAATTCAACATGTAAACAGTCAGACAGATTTCTAAAAACTCTATTTCACCATATAAGCTACGTTTAATGTTAAAAATAAGTGTGAAATGCAAAACTCATGTGGGTGTAAGAAGATGTACGCTTGCCCCCTTCTCCTACTGTGGAGGAGTGCGAGGTGTAGCAAGATGGCGGCGACCGAACGCCACTTCGGTTACAAATTCTGACGGATCATCAAATCTGATGAAGCAGGGGGAACTCCAGATTCTGGGGGCCCCTCATACACAGTATGGTTTACATTCTCAATGGCAGTCATACATTTTTAAAATGCACGATACAACATAATTTTGAGGTCATGCATGCATACACACACATGCAGTCATAGCGCTCTGTGTGTGGTTCGATTGAGCTGCCAAAATTGAAAACGATATGATATACGATAATGTTTACAGATGATGGCGGTCAAAATATTACTTCCCAAGATACGTTTAAAAGAAGAAACTTTTTTTATTGTTATAGATTTTATATATTGTTTTATGTTTTTTTTATATAGTGGGAGGGGGCCTTCTGTCAGGTGGACCAGAGCAGTTGCCCTTTTTGCCCCTTTATAAATACGGCACTGGGTGCTGTATTTCTGTGCCACTGTGTAGATAGAGCAGAGGAGAGTCTCAAAGGAACATTGTTCCTCCATAGGGGTCACCAGGGAAGCAGTGGTCTGATTGGACACTGCAACACTGAGTGACCTTTGGCAGCCATCTTTAGTATTGGCAGTGGTAAAATATACCAGTGCCTTGCTACATTTGCTGAAGTAGCAAGGTGGGTAGGTTAGGGAAAATAACTCTGCTTGCTAAGGACAGTGAATGAGCTCAGGGAAAGGTTCCTTTTTGAGGAGGGACAGATTAGGGACACTACTGTCTGCTCTGTCATCCTCTGGTCTTCAGTGCTGTGACATAGGACTTGCACTGCTCTTCTAAGTTACACTTACATGGCCACCCTTCCTAACAGCCACCCCTATGCAGATGCTGCCATACAAAAGTGACAGCCTTGCTGCTTGAAAATCGACATTATGTCGCTAACATTGCCGAGAACTAAGATGTAAAGTTAGCC
Source organism: Lithobates clamitans (assembly GCA_037952925.1). Classification (NCBI taxonomy): domain Eukaryota; kingdom Metazoa; phylum Chordata; class Amphibia; order Anura; family Ranidae; genus Lithobates; species Lithobates clamitans. Next base: position 3,851,775 of record JBBGZY010000680.1, on the reverse strand, counting down.
CAATTTTTTGTATAATGTGAAAGACGATGTTATGCTGCGAGAATTGTGAGAGAATCGTGATCTTTATTCTAAGCAAAAAAAAAACGTGATTCTCATTTTAGCCAGAATCGTGCAGCTCTACACATTACTAGTGCCTGTGATTGTTATTTGTTTACCTTCAACACAACTAACTAATACCATCAACACAACTAGGTAATATTTGTGCAACCTCCCTTTAGACTTTGCCACCATTCTTCCAACTTGGGTGCCAACCACTACACTAGGGATGAGCTCAGGCGCATTCGGACATAACTTTGAACCTTAGGTGGTGGAGGCATTACTGGCCCCTCAGCCGCACATATGCAAGGGCCGTATAAACATGCAGGAACTAAGAGGAGGAAGTCCCTCTCCCACCTATGATTGGCTGTCAGCTTTGACAGCTTCTTGGCGGGAGAGCTCAGGCAGGTTTGGACTCATGTCCAAACACACCGGAGCTCATCACCAATGACTATCACATGCCCGACAAAGGGGTCCCTGCAGGATTCTGAAATGTTGCACTCTCTTGCTTGTGATGTGATGTGATCAAAAAACATTTGGACTCAACTTGAAGATCCGTGGTGTGACATCACCATTGTGACATCACCAATAAAAACACATTATTTTGGACTTTTAAATCACTATGTCCCTTTTGATACATACAGCATCTCACAAAAGTGAGTACACCCCTCACATTTTTGTAAATATTTTATTATATCTTTTCATGTGACAACACTGAAGAAATAACACTTTGCTGCAATGTAAAGTAGTGGGTGTACAGCGTGTATAACAGTGTAAATTTGCCGTCCCCTCAAAATAACTCAACACACAGCCATTAAAGTCAAACTGCTGGCAACAAAAGTGAGTACACCCCTAAGGTAAAAATGTCCTAAAACACTTGTTAGTGTTACAAGGTCTCAGGTGTGAATGGGGAGCAGGTGTGTTAAATTTGGTGTTATCGTTCTCACTCTCTCATACTGGTCACTGGAAGTTCAACATGGCACCTCATGGCAAAGAACTCTCCGAGGATCTGAACAAAAAAGAATTATTGCTCTACAAAAAGATGGCCCAGTCTATAAGAAGATTGCCAAGACCCTGAAACTGAGCTGCAACACTGTGGCCAAGACCATACAGCAGTTTAACAGGACAGGTTCCACTCAGAACAGGCCTCGCCATGGTCGACCAAAGGAGTTGAGTGCATGTGCTCAGCGTCATATCCAATAGTTGTCTTTGGGAAATAGATGTATGAGTGCTGCTAGCATTGCTGCAGAGGTTGAAGGGGTGGGGGGTCAGCCTGTCAGTGCTCAGACCATACGCCGCACACTGCATCAAATTGGTCTGCATGACTGTCGTCCCAGAAGGAAGCCTCTTCTAAAGATGATGCACAAGAAAGCCTGCAAACAGTTTGCTGAGGACAAGCAGACTAAGGACACAGATTACTTGAGCCATGTCCTGTGGTCTGAGACCAAGATATACCGTACTTATTTGGTTTAGATGGTGTCAAGTGTGTGTGGTGGCAACCAGGTGAGGAGTCCAAAGACAAGTGTGTCTTGCCTACAGTCGGTGGTGGGAGTGTCATAGTCTGGGGCTGCATGGGTGCTGCTGGCACTGGGGAGCTACAGTTCATTGAGGGAACCATGAATGCCAACATGTACTGTGACATACTGAAGCAGAGCATGATCCCCTCCCTTCAGAGACTGGGCCGCAGGGCAGTATTCCAACATTATAACGACCCCAAACACACTTCCAGGACGACCACTGCCTTGCTAAAGAAGCTGAGAATAAAGGTGATGGACTGGGAAAGCATGTCTCCAGACCTAAACCCTATTGAGCATCTGTGGGGCATCCTCAAACAGAAGACAGAGGATCTCTGACATCCACCGGCTCCGTGATGTCGCCATGGAGGAGTGGAAGAGGACTCCAGTGGCAACCTGTGAAGCTCTGGGGAACTTCATGCCCAAGAGGGTTAAGGCAGTGCTGGAAAATAATGGTGGCCTCACAAAATATTGACACTTTGGGCCCAATTTGGAAATTTTCACTTAGGGGTGTACTCACTTTTGTTGCCAGCGGTTTAGACATTAATGGCTGTGTGTTGAGTTATTTTGAGGGGACAGCAAATTTACACTGTTATACAAGCTGTACACTCACTACTTTACATTGTAGCAAAGTGTAATTTCTTCAGTGTTGTCACATGAAAAGATATAATAAAATATATACAAAAATGCGAGGGGTGTACTCACTTTTGTAAGATACTGTATATGATACCTTACAGCTGATTGTTCCATACAAGCTAAGCACTGTGTTTCCTTCTGCTTAATAAGGACATATTCCCCATTTTTACATACTATACTGATACTTGTACCATAAATAATGTGATGGCTATGACAAGGCACATAGCCTTAATACTGCCTTACAATGGGGCATGGTGCTAAGTGTGACCAAAAGATTTCACTGTTTGACAAGTTAGCAGGCCTAAAAGTCCTTAGGGCTTGCACCCTACCCTACATTCCACTTTTGTATAAGGCTGTTCGCCATGCTTCTGTCATTAAAGGGACACATTCTTCAAAGTTAAAAAAAAATGAAATTTCACAATTTATGCGGAACTCAGCACAATACTATTGGCAACATTTTTTATTTATTTTTTGGTAAGAGTCTCTAAATGTCTCCTTTCTCTTTATAGATGGCACTGCCTGCTGCGAATAACATACACTATATTACCAAAAGTATTGGAACGCCTGTCTTTACACGCACATTAACTTTAATGGCATCCCAGTCTTATGCCCCGTACACAACAAAATCCTAGGATTTTTTCCGACGGATGTTGGCTCAAACTTGTCTTGCACACACGCGGTCACACAAAGTTGTCGGAAAATCCGATCGTTCTGAACGCAGTGACGTAAAACACGTACGTCGGGACTATAAACGGGGCAGTAGCCAATAACTTTCATCTCTTTATTTATTCTGAGCATGCGTGGCACTTTGTGCGTCGGATTTGTGTACACACGATCGGAAATTCCGACAACGGATTTTGTTGTCGGAAAATTTTATAGCCTGCTCTCAAACTTTGTGTGTCGGAAAATCCAATGGAAAATGTGTGATGGAGCCTACACACGGTCGGAATTTCCAACAACAAGGTCCTATCACACATTCTCCGTCGGAAAATCCGACCGTGTGTACGGGGCATTAGTCCGTAGGGTTCAATGTTGAGTTGGCCCGCCCTTTGCAGCTATAACAGCTCCAACTCTTCTAGGAAGGCTGTCCACAAGGTTTAGGAGGGTGTCTATCGGAATGTATGACCATTCCTCCAAAAGCGCATTTGTGAGGTCAGGCACTCATGTGGACGAGAAGGCCTGGCTCGTAGTCTCTGCACGAATTTATCCCAAATGTATTCTATCGCGTTTATATCAGGACTCTGTGCAGGCTGGTCAAGTTCCTCCACCCCAAACTTGCTCATCTATGTCTATATGGACCTTGCTTTATGCACTGGTGCACAGTCATGTTGGAACAGGAAGGGGCCATCCCAAACTGTTCCCACAAAGTTGGAAGCATGAAATTGTCCAAAATGTCTTGGTATGCTGACGCTCCTCCACTTTCCGTTTGAGGATGCCCCACAGATGCTCAATAGGGTTTAGGTCTGGAGACATGCTTGGCCAGTCCATCACCTTTACCCTCAGCTTCTTTAGCAAGGCAGTGGTCATTTTGGAGGTGTGTTTGGAGTCGTTATCCTGTTGGAATACTGCCCTGCGGCCCAGTCTCCAAAGGGAGGGGATCATGCTCTGCTTCAGTATGTCACAGTACATGTTGGCATTCATGGTTCCCTCAATGAACTGTAGCTCCCCAGTGCCGGCAGCACTCATGCAGCCCCAGAACATGACACTCCCACCACCATGCTTGACTGTAGGCAAGACACACTTGTCTTTGTACTCCTCACATGGTTGCCGCCACACACGCTTGACACCATCTGAACCAAATAAGTTTATCTTGGTCTCCTCAGACCACAGGACATGGTTCCAGTAATCCCTGTTCTTAGTCTGCTTCTCTTCAGCAAACTGTTTGCAGGCTTTTTTGTACATCATCTTTAAAAGAGGCTTCCTTCTGGGATGACAGCCATGTAGACCAATTTGATGCAGTGTGCAGCGTATGGTCTGAGCACTGACAGGTTGACCCCCCACCCTTCAACCGCTGCAGCAATACTGGCAGCACTCATACGTCTATTTCTCAACGACAACCTCTGGATATGACGCTGAGCATGTGCACTCAACTTCTTTGGTCGACCATGGCGAGGTCTGTTCTGAGTGGAACTTGTCCTGTTAAACCGCTGTATGGTCTTGGCCACCGTGCTGCAGCTCAGTTTCAGGGTCTTCGCAATCTTCTTATAGCCTAGGCCATCTTTATGTAGAACAACAATTCTTTTTTTCAGATCCTCAGAGAGTTCTTTGCCATGAGGTGCCATGTTGAACTTTCAGTGACCAGTATGAGAGAGTGAGAGCAATAACACCAAATTTAACACACCTGCTCCCCATTCACACCTGAGACCTTGTAACACTAACGAGTCACGTGACACCGGTGAGGGAAAATGGCTAATTGGGCCCAACTTGGACATTTTCACTTAGGGGTGTACTCACTTTTGTTGCCAGCGGTTTAGACATTAATGGCTGTGTGTTGAGTTATTTTGAGGGGACAGCAAATTTACACTGTTATACAAGCTGTACACTCACTACTTTACATTGTAGCAAAAATATTTACAAAAATGTGAGGGGTGTACTCACTTTTGTGAGATATTGTATACTGGACAGGAAGGGGTTTACATCTAGGGCGAAAAAGTGGTTAAATGTGTGCCTAACAAGTGTTTGTGTGTGTGTGTACTGTGTGCCGCTTTTTACTGGGGATCTAGTTGTGCTTAGCGGGGACTGAAAAAAACAACCAGATCCCCTGTCACTGTACACAGCTCTGTGTTATAGCTTTGAATATGCCAACTACACCTACAGCCCAAGGGTACCTTCATCCCAGAAAAGTATTATTTTAGGGATAACGAAGAAAAGGGATTTTAATGGTTCCATGACACATACATTTTTTACATTTATAACACTCATATAGTGCCTTGAAAAAGTATTCGTACCCCTTGACATTTACCACATTTTGTCATGTTACACTCAATATTGTAAATGTGTTTTTATTGGGATTTTATGTAATATACCAACACAGTGGCGTAGCGTGGGGGGTGCGGAGGGGGCCGTGGCCCCGGGCGCAACATTTAGGGGGGCGCAATTCCGCGCCAGTGTGTGACTACTGGCTGCCTCCTCCTAAATTCACTGCCCTGTGTCCCCACGCTCTGGCCGCCATGTTCAGTCTCCGGCGCCCTGTGATTGGCCGTATGGGGTCATGTGCGGCAGCGCGGCTGGCCTGTCCATGATCGCGGTACATCCTGGAGTCCTGCCTCTGCACATGTTCAGTCTCCGGCAGCCTGTGATTGGGTAAATAGGGTCATGTGCGGAGGCGGGACTCCAGGAGCAAGCGCGAGCGTTAACAGGCCAGCCCCGCCACCGCACATGACCCCATACACCCAATCACAAGGCGCCGGAGACTGAACATGGCAGAGCGCGGGGGACACAAAAGTTCAAGATTGTGAGCCGCCGCTGTCTCCTCCTCCTGCTCCCCTCCTGACCAATGGCAAACAAAGAAGAAAAGGTGAGACTCCCTTGTGATGAGAGTCGTGTTGCTGGCCCGGGGGGGGGGGGGGGACACAGTCTGAGAAGAGGGAGTGGCCAACCAGAGAGAGAGAGAGTGAGTAGAAGAGCAGCTAGAGTCATGCAGTGTAGTGTTCAGTATAGGAATACTGTAGGTAGTGTAGTGGACAGTAAAGTAGTCAGTGCAGTATAGTGGACAGGATAGTGTAGTGGTCAGTGTAGTGGACAGTATAGTGTAGTGGACAGTATGGTATAGTGGTCAGTATAGAATAGTGGACAGTATAGTGTAGTGGACAGTATAGTGGTCAGTATAGTGTAGTGGACAGTATAGTATAGTGGACAATATAGTGGTCAGTATAGTGGATAGTATAGTGTAATGGACAGTATAGAGGTCAGTATAGTGGACAGTATAGTGTAGTGGACAGTATAGTGGTCAGTGTAGTGGACAGTATAGTGTAGTGGACAGTATAGCGGTCAGTGTAGTGGGCAGTATAGTGTAGTGGACAGTATAGTGGTCAGTATAGTGTAGTGGACAGTATAGTGGACAGTATAGTGTAGTGGACAGTATAGTGTAGTGGTAAGTATAGCGGACAGTATAGTATAGTGGACAGTATAGTATAGTGGACAATATAGTGGACAGTGTAGTGGACAGTATAGTGGACAGTGTAGTGGTTAGTATAGTGGATAGTGTAGTGGACAGAATAGTGTAGTGGGTAGTGTAGTGGACAGTATAGTGGTCAGTGTAGTGGACAGTATAGTGTAGTGGACAGTATAGCGGTCAGTGTAGTGGGCAGTATAGTGTAGTGGACAGTATAGTGGTCAGTATAGTGAACAGTATAGTGTAGTGGAAGGTATAGCGGTCAGTGTAGTGGGCAGTATAGTGTAGTGGACAGTGTAGTGGACAGTATAGTGTAGTGGTCAGTGTAGTGGACAGTATAGTGTAGTGGACAGTATAGTGGTCAGTGTAGTGGACAGTATAGTGTAGTGGACAGTATAGCGGTCAGTGTAGTGGGCAGTATAGTGTAGTGGACAGTATAGTGGTCAGTATAGTGTAGTGGACAGTATAGTGGGCAGTATAGTGTAGTGGACAGTATAGTGGTCAGTGTAGTGGGCAGTATAGTGTAGTGGACAGTATAGTGGTCAGTATAGTGTAGTGGACAGTATAGTGTAGTGGTAAGTATAGTGGACAGTATAGTATAGTGGACAGTATAGTATAGTGGACAGTGTAGTGGACAGTATAGTGGACAGTGTAGTGGTCAGTATAGTGGATAGTGTAGTGGACAGTATAGAGGTCAGTATAGTGGACAGTATAGTGTAGTGGGTAGTGTAGTGCGCAGTATAGTGGCCAGTATAGTGTAGTGGACAGTATAGTGGTCAGTGTAGTGGACAGTATAGTGTAGTGGGCAGTATAGGGTAGTGGACAGTATAGTGGTCAGTATAGTGTAGTGGTCAGTGTAGTGGACAGAATAGTGTAGTGGGCAGTATAGTGTAGTGGACAGTATAGTGGACAGTATAGTGTAGTGGTCAGTGTAGTGGACAGTATAGTGTAGTGGACAGTATAGTGGTCAGTGTAGTGGACAGTATAGCGGTCAGTGTAGTGGGCAGTATAGTGTAGTGGACAGTATAGTGGTCAGTATAGTGTAGTGGGCAGTATAGTGTAGTGGACAGTATAGTGGTCAGTATAGTGTAGTGGACAGTATATTGGTCAGTGTAGTGGGCAGTATAGTGTAGTGGACAGTATAGTGGTCAGTATAGTGTAGTAGACAGTATAGTGTAGTGGTAAGTATAGTGGACAGTATAGTATAGTGGACAATATAGTGGACAGTGTAGTGGTCAGTGTAGTGGACAGTATAGCGGTCAGTGTAGTGGGCAGTATAGTGTAGTGGACAGTATAGTGGTCAGTGTAGTGAGCAGTATAGTGTAGTGGACAGTATAGTAGTCAGTGTAGTGGACAGTAGAGTGTAGTGGTCAGTATAGGAATCAGGTTGGTTAGTACTATTGTAGGAAGGGACAGGACTCGGGGAGTGCTAAAAGTCCACAGGTTAGGGGGCGCAAATTACTTGCCTTGCCCCGGGCGCTGACAACCCACGCTACGCCACTGTACCAACACAAAGTGGCACATAATTGTGAAGTGGAAGGAAAATGATAAATGGTTTTCAATTTATTTTACAAATAAATATCCGCATTTGTATTCAGCCCCCTTTACTCTGATACCCCTAACTAAAATCTACTGGAACCAATTGCCTTCAGAAGTCACCTAATTAGCAAATAGAGTCCACCTGTGTGTAATTTAATCTCTGTATAAATATAGCTGTTCTGTGAAGCCTTCAGAGTACCTTAGTGAACAAACAGCTTCATGAAGGCCAAGAAACACACCAGACAGGTCAGGGATAAAGTTGTGGAGAAGTATAAAGCAGGGTTAGGTTATAAAAAAAAAGATCCCAAGCTTTGAACATCTTATGAAGCACTGTTCAATCCATCATCTGAAAATGGAGATTGCAAACCTACCAAGACATGGCCGTCCACCTAAACTGACAGGCCAGGCAAGGAGAGCATTATTCAGAGAAGCAGCCAAGAGGCCCATGGTAACTCTGGAGGAGCTGCAGAGATCCACAGCTCAGGAGGAAGATTCTGTCCACAGGACAACTATTAGTCGCGCATTCCACAAATCTGGCCTTTATGGAAGAGTGGCAAGAAGAAAGCCATTGTTGAAAGAAAGCCATAAGAAGTCCCGTTTGCAGTTTGCGAGAAGCCATGTGGACCAAACATCTGGAAGAAGGTGCTCTTGTCAGATGAGAACAAAATTGAACTTTTTGGCCTAAAAGCAAAACGCTATGTGTGGCGGAAAACTAACACTGCATATCACCCTGAACACACCATCCCCACCGTGAAACATGGTGGTGGCAGCATCACGATGTGGGAATGCTTTTCTTCAGCAGGGACAGAGAAGCTGGTCAGAGTTGATGGAAAGATGGATGGAGCCAAATACAGGGCAATCTTAGAAGAAACCTGTTATGCCGCGTACACACGGTCGGACTTTTCGTCTACAAAAGTCCAACGGACGCTGACGGACTAAAGCTGGCTGGTAATCCGATCGTGTGTGGGCTTCTCCGGACTTTCAACTGACTTTTTTTGCCTCAAATCCGACGTACTTTAGATTTGAAACATGCTTCAAATCTTTCCGACGGACTCGAGTACGGTCGAAAAATCCGCTCGTCTGTATGCTAGTCCGACGGACAAAAACCCACGCTAGGGCAGCTATTGGCTACTGGCTATCAACTTCCTTATTTTAGTCCGGTGTACGTCATCACGTAAGAATTCGACGGACTTTTGTGTGATCGTGTGTAGGCAAGTCTGTTCGTTAGAAAGTCCGCCGCAAGTCCGTCGAAAGTCCGCCGCAAGTCCGTCGAAAGTCTGTCGGACAGGCTGTCGGACTTTTGTAGACGAAAAGTCCGACCGTGTGTACGCGGCATTAGAGTCTGCAAAATACTTGAGACTGGGGTGGAGGTTCACCTTCCAGCAGGACAACGACCCTAAACATACAGCCAGAGCTACAATGGAATAGTTTAGATCAAAGCATATTCATGTGTTAGAATGACTTAGTCAAAGTCCAGACCTAAATCCAATTGAAAATCTGTGGCAAGACTTGAAAATTGCTATTTAGACGCTCTCCATCCAATCTGACAGAGCTTGAGCTATTTTGCAATGAAGAATGGGCAAAAATTTCACTCTCTATATCTGCAAAGCTGGTAGAGACATCCCCAAAAAGACTTGCAGCTCTACAGTAATTGCCGCGAAAGGTTGTTCTACAAAGTACTGACTCGCGGGGGCTGAATACAAATGAAAGTCACACATATTTATTTGTAAAAAATGTTAAAAACCATTTATCATTTTCCTTCCACTTCACAATTATGTGCCACTTTGTGTTGGCCTATCACCTAAAATCCCCAATTTTTTTTTTTTTTTACGTTTTTGTTTGTAACATGACAAAATGTGGAAAATGTCAAAGGGTATGATTACTTTTTCAAGGCACTGCATACAGATATTATGTTATTCACAATGCTTGTTGCTCGACATGTTTCGCTTCTCTGCTTCTTTAGGGGTCGTAAAGCATGTGTAACATCTATATTGACCCAAATCATTCAAATAGGCACTACTAAAGATCACTATAGTTGGTATCAGGGGGAGCCACCTCCAATGGTGGGAATAGACCATAGGGAGAGCACATTAGAACCAGTTTTGCCTAAATTGCTGTCCAGTATTTCTAGATTTGGCCAAAATACACATAAGAAAAGGTAACACAATCCAAGGTAATCCCTCCAAAATTGGATAAGATAAGTTGTCATCATATATAAAAACAGTTGGCAAAGATAAGTATATCACGGAGGTCCTTCCCGTCAAACTGGCCACAATGTCCCACCAATAGGATCCCAATAGATGCTAACGACGTCCCTCAGCTCTGTTCATGCAAAACTGGTTCCAATGTGCTCTCAATGTGTTTTGTTTTTGATTGTTTGGTCGGAGACATTCACACCAGTGGCCTGCTGAAGGTAATTTCCTAGGGCTCTGGCAGTGCTCATCCTGGTTCTCCTTGCACAAAGGAGCAGATACCGGTCCTGCTGATGGGTTAGGGACCTTCTATGGCCCTGTCCAGCTCTCCTAGAGTTACTGCCTGTCTCCTGTAATCTCCTCCATGCTCTTGAGACTGTGCTGGGAGACACAGAAAACCTTCTGGAAATGGCACGTATTGATGTGCCATCCTGGAGGAGTTGGACTGCCTGTGCAACCTCTACAGGGTCCAGGTATCGCCTTGTGCTAACAGTAGTAACACTGACTCTAGCCAAATGCAACACCAGTGAAAAACAGTCAGAAAAGATGAGTATTTTTGAATTCAACCCTCTGTAGGCTGATAATTTTCATTTACATCAAACAATGTGGCATCCTTTTGTTCCTAACACATTACCCAGTCCATATCAGTATAGATATCCACAGGGCCGTATTTAGTATTGATTGGACCCTGGGCAAACGTTTTCTAGCCCCCCCCCCCCAAATCAGTTTACTGTATCAGATCAGGCAGCGATTGCGATTGGTTGCCAGAGGTTACAGTGTATCATTACCGCTTCCTGACTGGTAGCTAGAGGTTACAGCACACATTACGGCTCACTTATTAGTTGCTAGATGTTACAGCATTTGATTTCTGCTTGTTGATTAGTTGCTAGAGATTACTGTACAGTAATACTGCTCACTGATTGGTTGCTATAGGTTACAGCACATCTTCTCCTCACTGCAGATGGAATGATATACATTTGAATGTTGCCTTTATTTACACATTTATGCCGCCGAATGCATCTATTTACATATGAATGCCGCTGCTATTTACATATGATTGCCAGTTATTTACATGTAAACATAGGGTCTGCAGGTGAGTCATTCGTACACAACAATAGGGCAGGGCTGGGCAGCATTAGTAGCAGCACTTCACACTGAGATATCAGGACACAGCACGGGACTAAAATTTCAAGGGACAAGGGAATTTAAACTGGGATAGTTGGCAAATATGAGGCAGGTGCTTCGGGCCCCACAACAATGACAGGGCCCAGGGCAGCTGCCCCTTTTGCCCTGCCTTAAAGACGGCCCTAGATATCCTACATGATATTTTTTCCCATTGAGATCTGATGCGTTTTCAAAATGTCCCTTTAATTTTTTTTTGAGCAGTGTAGTGTATACATATTGTGCAATGTGCCTTCTTATTTTCTGTGCATAAACTCTATGCCACTGCCCGGGATAAAGGGAGGGCTGATTTGTGGATTCCAAAGAGTCCAGATAGGAATGTTTGGAGTTTAGGACGTTGACTATCGTGTACGGATATATTAAGACCAGCATTGTTGTGAGAACGAGATTGGTCACTTAAGGATACATCTTAAACCCAATGCCTGCCTGTTATAATCTCTTAAAATTTGGAGATCATGAGTATCTGGCAAAAGGTAATACATATTTCAGCACTTTTGGAGCATTGGAGCACTTTATGAGATTTGAGCACTCGGTGCTGGGAGTAGCGCTCTTTAAATCATCAGAATTTATTTAATATGGACTTTTTATGTATCTAGTCACTTGATATTCATTTATTCATATATTATCAGTTGTAGTATATGCATGATTATATATTATGTGTTTATTTATAAACAATTATTGTGTTTGCAAATGTTAATTCTAGGGACAACTATTGATACTGTAATACACTTGTTTTTCTATTTATTTATTTAATTTTTGATTGCTATTTTATCAGACAGCGCAACCTTTTTTCCTTTACATAAACAGTTTGTATTTTCTTACAGAATAGTGAGCAATAGTAATAATAATACATAAGAGGGTCCACAGCAGACACAAGGCAAATATCACCTTCATAACGAAAAGTCTGTTGCACTCAGGAGTAACATGGTCAACACCGCTCCTTTTCTCCTGTGGGCCCATAGTTGTCTTTTTTATTTCAGATGCCTCCCTTAGTTCTCTATACTGGTTGATTAAGCAGTGAACACAAATAGTGACAACATGCTCGCGGGGGAATTGTGGCAGCTTCTGGTCAGCAGGAATCTCTTGAACCTCCATCAAAGCAGAATGTTCTTCATGGCCGTCCATTAAAGTATAGGCATCGTTTAGAGAATCTTTACATTGTAGATCTTGGTTAATATCAGACACAGGAATGCAGCTGCAGGATATCTGTTGTGTCATAGCTACTTGAGAAGGCAAGAGACCTTCTGCCTCAGTCTTCAGCTGCTCAGTGTTCTCTTGAAACATCATGAAGCATCCAGAACAAGGCTCCCCAAACTCCAGATGACCCTTGTCTGTCCAACAAGCTGGTATAACAGAAGAAACATAGGTTAGCCTTATAATACTCAGGTTAATCTCTTGAAGAAAACTGGAAATGTGGTTCCAGTTGAGAGCAGTCAGAGCCAAAGGTTTTAAATCAATGGAAAAACAATGCAAAACCAGTTTGTGTTCTTACACAAAGTTCCTTAACTGTTCCTTTGAAACTTACAATGTTCCTGTACTATGTGCTTCTATACATACACCCATTACTGTAAGCACCGTCTTAAAGGGCTAGCGTGTGGGTTGCTTGGTGATCCAGCCACAAGTCTATCTGCTAGCAGTAAGACCCCCCAGCACCTCCTAGCATTCTCAGTGATTCCCTGTCTTCCTCTGTCCCGCTATTACCTTAATTCTTCATCCTGCTCCTGTGATCTCCACTGTTCTGCTCTCAGCTATCCCTAGTGTGTGTTCCTGCCTGCAACCCAAATCCTGGCACCTGTATTATCCTCTGAGCACTCCAGCATACCTGTATCTGTGATTCCCTGTGTGTTCCGACCAGAAACTTGTTACCGCTTCAAGCCAGCTTCCTGATCTATGTCTTGATGCACTCCAGATTGCATTCAGCCATCTCATGTAGCCCTGTGCATACTTACCACCTCTTAATATCTGTGTGTGATTCCCCTGTTAGTTTGGACTGTATTCCATACTGACCTGTGATCCAGCATCTAAGTGCTTCGAGAGACTGCATACCTCTTCTGTCCTAAGTAGCTGTCTGCTTAGGTGAGGGCCACAACCTGGGAGTCATTAGGAGCTCTGGAGAAGACCCGAGACGGCTTAGACCTTGCACCTCGGGATTTGCAAGGACTTTCTCCTTTGTTAATCAGGTGGGTATGTTAATCTCTGTGTCTCCTTCGTGGCTTTTGACACTGTGTGCCCCAGCTGCTTTAACCAAATCCTGGTTGTCCAGTTTGCCCCCTAGTGGGGATGGACTCCCATCCATGACAAATTTTATGTATTGCAGCTTAGATGAGGTGGCTTCATTCATTTTAGAAACATGGAAGAATTACAGGCAAATGGTCTATCAAGTCTACACCTTTTCTGATGTTTAGTTTGGGATTTTTTTCCTTTTTCAACTTTTTTTTTGTCTGAATATAGATCCAGTGACATTGCTAGGGGGGGGGGGGTGTGTGGGGGCAGGCCGCACACGGGTGACACCAGGGCTAGACCCAGTCATTGGGCACACCGAGAATCTGCCCGGTGAGCTAGGGCGATCAGGCTGCATGTCCAAGGCAGCTGCAGCAGCTGCTCTGCTCCATGAGCCCGTGCCGCTCACCCGGCCTCTCCGCAGCCGGCCGGCCATTCAACTCAATTTCACTGCATGACCGTTGGGGTCGCGGGGCGAAGACTAAGTCAGCTGACTGTGAAGGGGAGGAGCCGGAGAGAAGGCCCCATCACCTCGTGTCAGGATAGGTGTCACTACGGACACCGACACCACGGACTGCAGAAAAATGGAGTGCTACTTTTCTCAGTTTACCACAGTTTGTCAGATTATATAGAAATAACTGTAATGAGAGGATGTATATAGAATCCTATGCGCTACAACTTAATATAAGAAATATGAAGCAGCTACTTACAATTTAGCAATGTGCCCCCACATCTAAATTACAATAGTTTACAAATATGAAGTGGCGCTAGGCTTCAAAAACGAAAAGAATATTGAAACTATATAAAGAATTGCAAACAGTATTACATGTGTCTGATCTCTCACGGTAGATAATGAATAATGTGAATAATACTAGTAATATTTTATCTACTGAGTTTGTACTTAAAGTGCCAGTGCTGCAACAAACTTCTTATCAAGAGGTGAAAAATAACGCAAATAAAAATGATATTCTTATATCTTATCACAATCCAACAATAAAGTAATACCCCTACTGGGTATTGTAACCAAAAACACCAGTGCTGTAAATAAACGGTTTCCTGTGCATGAATATTGTGACTAGAGGGGATAAGAGAGAAGTTCAGTGATTCCTCCGTGCCACATCAGTGATCATCTGTGCCACATCCATGCCACATCAGTGATGATCCATGCCACATCCATGCCACATGCATGCCACATCAGTGCTCACCCGTGCCACATGCATGCCACATCAGTGCTCACCAGTGCCACATCAGTGCTCACCAGTGCCACATCAGTTCTCATCTGTGCCACATCAATAATCATCCATGCCAGATCAGTGATCATCCATGCCACATACATGCCACATCAGTAATCATCCGTGCCACGTTAGTGATCATCCGTGCCACGTCAGTTCTCATCCATTCCAAATCCATGCCACATCAGTGCTCATCCATGCCACATAAATGGACAACTTTGTGTAAAAAAAAAAAATGTGTTTTCATTTTCTTTCCACATTTTCCTAAAACTTGTGGAAAAAAATGACATGTTCAAAAGACTCATTACACCTCATAGATTATACGTTGGGGTGTTTGCTTTCCAGAATGCGGTCATTTTTTGGGCGTTTCAATTGTCCTGGTGATCCAGGGTCTTCAAAAGTGTAAGAGGTGGTCTAGAAATGATATGTGCAATTTATGTCCCTAGAACGGCTTATGGTGCTCCCTGCATGTTGGGCCTCTGTATGTGGCCAGGCTGTAGGGGTGCAACGGATCAAAAAACTCACGGTTTGGATTGTTCCTCGGATCAGGAGTCACGGTTTGGATCATTTTCGGATCAACAAAAAAAAATCTCCCCCACTGTAATATCCACAATCTCCTCCACTGTAATAATATATTAGCAGGGTATTGCAGTGTATTGGCGGGTATATTGGCAGGGTATTGGCAGGGTATGGCAGGGTATTGGCAGGGTATTGCAGAGTATTGTCAGGGCATTGCAGAGTATTGTCAGGGCATTGCAGAATTTTGGCAGGGCATTGCACAGTATTGGCAGGGCATTGCACAGTATTGGCAGGGCATTGCACAGTATTGGCAGGGCATTGCACAGTATTGGCAAGGGGGGAGAGAGAAACCGGCGTTATGACATGACGCCGATTTGTTACATGTGATCACTCCGTCATTTGACGGAGCGATCACGTGGTAAACGGCTGCCGGGTGTACCAAGATGAGCTAGGCCGAAGCTGCAGCCTTTCCTATGGTCGAGGCCACAGAGCGCTCCGCGGATCGGGACACAGGTTGATCCGCACGGATCAATGACGATCCGTTGCACCCCTACCAGGCTGTGTAAAAGTCTCACACATGTGGTATCGCTACACTCAGGAGGAGTAGTAGAATGTGTTTTGGGATAAAATTTGTGGCATGCATATGCTCTGTAAGAGAAATAACCTGTTAATATGACAGTTTTGTGAAAAAAGAAAAAAAATCTTTAGTTTGCAAAGAATTGTGGGAAAAATTACAACTGCAAAAAAACCCACCATGCCTTTTACTAAATCTATTGGACTGTCTACTTTCCAAAAAGGGGTCATTTGGGGGGTTGTTGTACTGTCCTGGCTTGATAGGGTCTCAAGAAATGAGATAGGCCATCAGTACATCAGGTGTGATCAATTTTCAATGATTGGCACGATAGCTTGTAGACTCTATAACTTTCACACAGACCAAATCATTGAGGCTGGGTTCACACTGCGGCCGTTGCAGACATCGCATGTGATTCGCAGCGCACTGCTGTTCACATCACATGCGATGTCTGTGCTGTGCGATATCAGCCATACAGATAGTATGGCTGATATCGCACCGCATTCGGTCCAAACTCGCACAGGACCCTTTTTTTTGTTCGGACCAAAATCGGATCGCATGGGTGTTCACACCTATGCGATCCGAAAGTGTCCGGATTGTCAGTTCGCATTGCGATATGCGGGCTGAACTGGGGGTGTCATTAACATTGTATGACACTCCCCAGCAGTTCGCATATGGCAGTGTGAACTGCCGTGCGAGTTGGTGCGGTGCGGGAACCCGCAGTAAATTCGCTGCGTTCCCGCACCGCAGCAGTGTGAACCCAGCCTTACACTGATTTGGGTTATTTCTACCAAAGATATGTAGCAGATTACATTTTGGCCAAAATTTATGGAGAAAAATTACTAATTTGCAAATTTTTATAAAAGAAAGGAAGAAAAATCCTTTTTTTTTTTTTTTACATTTTAATTTTTTTCATTTATAGCGCAAAAAAAAAAAAAAAAAAAACAGAGGTGATTAAATACCACCAAAAGAAAGCTCTATTTGTATGAAAAAAGGACAAAAATTTCATATGGGTACAGTGTTGCATGACTGAGTAATTGTCATTCAAAATGTGAGAGCAACGAAAGCTGAAAATTGGTCTGGTTAGGAAGGGGGTTTAAGTGCCCAGTTGGCAAGTGGTTAAAATCACTGCTCCTGAAACAAAAAAAATGTTTTTTTATTTTTTTTTTATTGATACATGTCCCCCAGGGCAGTACCTAGACCCCTGTGCTCCTTTTATGGCCAATTACTTGCATATAAGCCTTCAAAATGGGCACTTTAGATTTTTCCTGTTCGGCTCCCATGGACTTCAAAGGGGTTCACCATTCAGGTTAGGGGGGTGTTTGGCCCATCCCTACTGATAGACTGCACTGATAATCAGGGCACTGATTATCAGTGCCCTGGTTATCAGTGCCCCTTATCAGTGCCCTGATTATCAGTGCCGCCTATCATTGCCCTGATTATCAGTGTAGCCTATTTATCAGTGCCCTTCTTATCGGTGCCCTGACTATTAATTTGCAGCCTGATTATCAGTGCCCTTATTATCAGTGCCACCTATCAGTGCCCTTATTATCAGTGCCGCCTATCAGTGCCCTGATTACCAGTGCCGCCTATCAGTGCCCTGATTATCAGTGCCGCCTATCAGTGCCCTGATTATCAGTGCCGCCTATCAGTGCCCTGATTATCAGTGCCGCCTATCAGTGCCCTGATTATCAGTGCCGCCTATCAGTGCCCTTATTATCAGGGCTGCCCATCAGTGCCCTTATTGACAGGGCTGCCTATCAGTGCCTTTATTATCAGGGCCGCCTATCAGTGCCCCGATTATCAGTGCAGCCTATCAATGCCCTGATTATCAGTGCCGCCTGTTAGTGCCCTGATTATCAGTGCCGCAGGGCCGTCTTTAATACTGATTGGACCATGGGCAAAATTTTTTTGGGGGGCCCCCCGCCCCCAATGCAATTTCACTCTCTATCTGCTCTGAGACATACACTAAATAGCAAATTTAGCCGAATTATACTTTTTAAATAAAAATACCCCTATAATACACAAGCTTAATGTATTCTAGTAAAGTTAGTCTGTAAACAAAGGTCTGTTTTGTTAGTTTATAGCAGTAGTTTGTTATTTTACAAACTTACAGCAGGCCTTGGCCATCTTAAGTGTGGGCATCTGAAGCCAGACTGTATTTCTTCCTGGATCTCATCCTTGCAAATCTCGCACATGCTCAGTGCATGACCTGTAATAGGTTTCAGGTCAGGTTTCCATAGCAATGGCAGTGTCAGAGGAAGTTGCCGCCCCTTCCCAGAAGGCATTGTAAACAGGAAATGATGCGATGGGCCACGGCCAGGTAGGAGGAAGTGAAAAATGAATATAGCAGATATACAGTAGGTGCTGAGAAAAAAAATAAAAAAATATCCAATTCGTTTACAGTGCACAGTTTAATGAGGGATGCTGAAGAGTTGTAAAAGTGGGTGGAACTCCACTTTAAAATCAGTTTACTGTATCAGATCAGGCAGCAATTGCTATTGGTTGCCAGTGGTTACAGCATATTATTACTGCTTACTGACTGGTTGCTAAAGGTTACAGCACACATTATGGCTCACTGATTAGTTGCTAGAGGTTACAACAGATGATTTCTGCTTGTTAATTGGTTGCTAGAGATTACTGTACAGTAATACTGCTCACTGATTGGTTGCTAAGGCATGATATACATATGAATGCCACCTTCATTTACATATTAATGCCGCCTGCCGCAGCTATTTACTTATGAATGCCGCCGCTATTTAATTATGAATGCCGGTTATTTACATGTAAACACAGGGTCTGCAGGTGAGTCATCTGTACACAACAATAAGGCAGAGCTGGGCAGCATTAGTACCAGCATTCCACACTGAGATATCGGGACACAGCACAGGACTAAAACTTCAAGGGAATTTAAACTGGGATAGTTGGCAAATATGAGGCAGCTGCTTTGGGCCCCACAACAATGACAGGGCCCAGGGCAGCTGCCCCTTTTGCCCTGCCTTAAAGACGGCCCTGCTGTCAGTGCCCTGATTATCAGTGCAGTCTGATTATCAGTGCCCTGATTATCAGTGCCGCCTATCAGTGCTCTGATTATCAGTGCAGCCTATCAATGCCCTGATTATCAGTGCCGCCTGTTACTGCCCTGATTATCAGTGCTGCCTGTCAGTGCCCTGATTATCAGTGCCCTGATTCAGAGGTGTATTTAGGTTTTGTGCTGCCCTAGTCCTGACTAAATTTGTGCACCCCCTAATTTAAATACGACCCACCCTTTCCTGTCAATGCCAAGCCCCTTCCTGTTTAAGACCCGCCCTGTCATCTGTAAACCACACCCTTTCCTCTTTAGGCCCCACCTTTTCTTTTTAGAGCTCCACCTCTTTCTCTCTGTACATTAACCACCCCCCACCCGGCCACTGCACATAAACGGCCGGGTGGTCATTTCCTTGTCCTGACTGGACGTTCAGGAACGTTCCTCAGAGCGAGTGCTCGCAGCACGGCCACAAGGCGCACTGCGGCTTGGTCCTGTGATCGTTATGATCACAGAATCCAGTTGAGCAGAGATCGGGATATGGGCGCTGTGATCGGCCCTCCCGATCACGTGACGGCTGTGTCCAATCACAGCTGTCACAATGTAAACAGAGACGCATGTCTCTGTGACAGTTCTCCCCGCCAAGCTCAGTGCGGTGGGGGGGGGACGACTGCAGATCTGTGACAGCTCTCTGTGCGAGAATGATTTTACACAGAGAGCTGTTACAGATCACCCCACAAACAGTACACCAAGCACCCCTGTCACCCCTGTCCCCATACACATGTCAATGTCCCCATAAAACATCTGTCTGTCCCCCATCACTGCCAACACCAAATAAACAATGATTTGGGTTATTTTTACCAAAGAAATGTAGTAGCATAATTTTTGGTCAAAATTTATCAAACGAAAATACTTATTTGCAAAATTTTATAACAGAAACTAAGAAAAATGCTTTTTTAAAAAAAAATGTTCAGTCTTTTTTTATTTGTAGCGTAAAAAATAAAAATCACTGCGGTGATTAAATACTACCAAAGAAAAGCACTATTTGTGTGAAAAAAAACATAAAAAACAAAAAAAATGTAATTTGAGTACAGTGCATGACCGTGCAATTGTCATTCAAAATGTGACAGCGCTGAAAGCTAAAAATTGGTCTGGGAAGGAGGGGGGTGAAAGTGCCCAGTATTGAAGTGGTTAAAAGTGGGTTCCAAGTGCAGCCTCATCAGTGCCCATCAAAGCAGCCTTGTCGGTGCCCATCAAAGCAGCCTTGTCAGTGCCCATCAAAGTAGCCTCGTCAGTGCCCATCAATGCAGCCTCATCAGTGCCCAGCAATGCAGCCTCATCAGTGCCCATCAAAGCAGCCTCATCAGTGCCCATCAAAGCAGCCTCATCAGTGCCCATCAAAGCTGCCTCATCAGTGCCCATTAAAGCAGCCTCATCAGTGCCCAGCAATGCAGCCTCATCAGTGCCCATCAAAGCAGCCTCATCAGTGCCCATCAAAGCAGCCTCATCAGTGCCCATCAAAGCTGCCTCATCAGTGCCCATCAAAGCTGCCTCATCAGTGCCCATCAAAGCTGCCTCATCAGTGCCCATCAAAGCTGCCTCGTCAGTGCTCATCAGTGCAGCCTTGTCAGTGCTCATCAGTGCAGCCTCGTCAGTGCCCATCAAAGCCAGTGTGAACTGAGCCTAAGCCTAGGTTCACATTGGAGCAATTTGTCATGCAATTTGAGAGATCAAATCGCATGAAAAGTCGCAGGCTATTGGAGGCAATGGCACTGTTCCAATCGGTGTGACACTGATTTTTCAGCGTTGCACCGATTTGCAAAAGTAGTTTCTGTACTACTTTTGCCGATTTTAGGTGCGATAGACATCTGTGAATGAAGCCACACAAATGTCTATCAAGTAGGACCTGAAATCACGCTGACCTTGCTACTTTGAAATCGCACTACTTCAAGTGAAATAGCGTGATTTCAAAGTAGCATCAATGTGAACCGGGGCTTAGAGATACAAGGAGCTATGAAAGGTAACTAAGGTGTTAAATGCTATTGATTGCAGAAGCACCAGCCTGCAGACATTGAGCTGTAAAGAGTTAACCATATATGTAAGCAGCAGTGTACATGCGTCCATTGAAGCAGAGTAGTAAAGCACAGCAAGGACACAAAGGGTTAATTATCAGAGAGTGGTATTTCAGATCACAGGAAGATGATAAGAGAAACAAAGTCAAAGCACAGATAAGCCCTGTGTGAGGTTTAAGGAGAGGCAGTGAAGAGGATGGGATTTTATTCTCACCCTCAGGGATATCCAGACTGTAGCTGAGTCTGCCCACTGAAGACACATTCCAACCCTGGGAATCACAACACTGGAGGAGATGCTGACAAGTTCTCTCTAGTCTGTGCAAAGGAGAAGGGAGGAGGGGAAGGGGAAGGGGAGGGGGGACTGTGAGCACACGCTGTGTGTGCTCCATGTGAGAGACGCTCGGCCAGCAAAGCAATGGACTGACTCGGGAGGCAGAGGGGGGGCTTTTTACATGCGGGGGGGCGGGGAGGCGCAAAAAGTGCTGCCCTAGGCCTGGGCCTTGTTGGCCTAGGCCAAAATACAGCACTGCCCTGATTATCAGTGCCCTGATTATCAATGCCGCCTATCAGTGCCCTGATTATCAGTGCCGCCTATCAGTGCCCTGATTATCAGTGCCGCCTATCAGGGCCCTGATTATCAGTGCCGCCTATCAGTGCCCTGATTATCAGTGCCGCCTATCAGTGCCCGGATTATCAGTGCCGCCTATCAGTGCCCGGATTATCAGTGCCGCCTATCAGTGCCCGGATTATCAGTGCCGCCTATCAGTGCCCTGATTATCAGTGCCGCCTATCAGTGCCCGGATTATCAGTGCCGCCTATCAGTGCCCGGATTATCAGTGCCGCCTATCAGTGCCCTGATTATCAGTGCCGCCTATCAGTGCCCTGATTATCAGTGCCGCCTATCAGTGCCCTGATTATCAGTGCCGCCTATCAGTGCCCTGATTATCAGTGCCGCCTATCAGTGCCCTGATTATTAGTGCCACCTATCAGTGCCCTTTAGTGAAGAAGAAAAACACTGTGCAATTGTCATTCAGAGTGTGACAGCACTGAAAGCTGAAAATTGGCCTGGGCAGGAAGGGGGTGAAAGTGCCTGGTATTGAAGTGGTTAAATCCCTCACACCCTCTCTAGCTCCGTTTAGGGCTACAAGTGTGGTGTGGTAACATTTTGAATTACTGTTATTTAAAAAAAATGTATAAACGGATTATTTTAGACTATGAGAGTTATACTTCCCAGGATGCATGAAAGTGTAAATAGTAAAGGAAGGGCGGCGATCCAGGGGGTTGCGTAAACATAAAGGAATTTAACTGTTACACAACACATTTAAAAAAAAAAGATTTTCTTGGAGCTCTGCTCTGCTTTAACCCCCTGTATTCAGTCCCTGCATACTGGCTACAGTCCATCTAGATACGCCCATGACATAAAAATATATAAAGAACACAATACTGTTCTAAAGCAGTAAAATAGTTGGAATAGTAAGCATTAGTAAAATATTGCAGCCCTGTTCTACACTTAGTGTCATCAATGATGGGACTCCGGTAGGGATTCGGGGACAATGACCACAAAACTGACTTTTTATTTACAATTCATCACTTTTCTTCCTTGTGTTTCACTTTCTTTTCCAGGTTTCACATTTCCGTGTTTCTGCTTACACTAGTTGGAGTTTTCTGATCTATGGACTCTTTCCCCCATCTCACTGCTCGCTCATTCGCTGCACATTCACTGCCAGCTGCGCTTACCTAATCGGTCACCTTTAACTCCTGCCCAGATTTGATCTCGCAGTTCAGTTCAGGGTTGTTGTCAGTGGCTGAGCTTCTCGTAGTCTGCAAGAAAATCAGGAACTCTTATTGCTTATGATACATGTGACAGTATTTACAGCTTCTGATTGGCTCCAAATTTTTTTAGAGGACATATGCTGCGAGGAACAGGATTGCAGCTGTGTAGAATCGTTGGGCTGTTTGCCTTTGTTGACTTGCTTCTAAAAGCGCTAGTTACCTGGCTGTCTTCCACTTTTCTAATGCTCTGTACACACGACCAGTTTTGCCGTCGGAATAAACTCTGAAGGTTTCCGCTCAAGCTGTCTTGCATACACACGGTCACACCGAATTCCGACCGTCCAGCATGACGTGACGTACAACACGTACGACGGGACTAGAAAACGGAAGTTAAATAGCCAGTAGCTAATAGTTTCCGTTTCGTACTTGCTTCAGAACACGTTTTTGGTGTGTCGGAACAGCATACAGATGAGCGTTTTTTCAGTAATTTTTTCAGTCGGAAAAATATAGAACACGTTCTCTATCTAAATTTGATAGAATCTGAATTTTCGACAGAAAAAGTCCGATGGGGCATACACACGACCGGAATATACGATGAAAAGCTTCCGTCGGACTCTTTCTGTCGGAAATTCCGCATTAGTCTTTGACTTGGAACAAATATGCAGTTAATAATATCAGGGTAATATAGTTGGAAGATCCGATCTTCAAGTTTGTTATAGGTATGTGACAGGGGAAGGAGAAACTCTTATAAATAACCAAATGTGGCGCTAAAAAACGTGTTGTTCGCTATTGGGCAAGACAAATTAAGGATAAATTAGTCTCTCACAAATCCTCTACAGAATATACTACACATTCCACAGCTTTAAAAAATCAATTAGAGAAGGAGGAGAAGGAACAAAAGATTAAGAAACAAAAAAGTATACTAGAGGCGTTAACGACTATAGAAATGGAGGCGTTTTTATTTGGCAGACCAAAGATGGTGCGCCTGTGAGCGTCAGTGGGGGCCCACCAGACATGGACACATTGGACCCACAGGAACACCAATCTGAACATCACCAACAATCTCTACCTGTTCAAGGGAGAGGAGGAGGAATAGTTCATTACAAATCTGATGGTAACCGTCAGTCCACCCTCCCCCGTACCCCTATGCCCAACCGGAAGGGACCCCCACCCAATCCCAGAGGAAGAGGGAAGGGTTCCAGGGGAAGAGATAGAGGACAGAGAGATCGGTCATCAAATTATGACCAGTATAGATCACCACTAAAGAGAGGGGATTATCAAAATAGACAAAATGAACATTATGAACAATACTACCCACGAAGAACACCTATACATACTTACAATAGGTATTCACCACTTAGAGAAGAAAGATCACGGGACTATCATAACTCACAATATTTGCATAGAGAGGTTGACCCTAATTACTATAATAGGTCACCTTTCAATTACAATCAACAACAACCTGGAACCTCCCACTTAGGGGGTTTTCCCAAGGAATCCGAGAGATACAAACGAGGTATAGATTCAGACGCGGGACCAGAGGGGGGAGGCGCACCCGAAAAAAGAAAGCGAACCTAAAAGATAACGGTATTTTTAATCTTAGTAGGGTCAACCTTTCAAGGGCTGACCTCTTGGTCCTAGAGAAGGGCCTGAAGTTCGCTCCCCCTAAAAGGTTGAATAAATTCAACACTTTTATAGACATACAAAAGTACGTGCGTAAACTCAATGTTCAACGATATATCATTTCAAACCCCACTAGACCAAAAAATGAAGTGAATTCACATATTCTGCATTCAGGGCTTGCTATCCCTTCACTTTTTAATCCACCAGGGCCAACTGCCCTGTCGATTAAAGTTTTCCGAGATCTTGTTTTACAAGATATAGAGAAATTGCCTATTAAAAAGGTATTCAGTGATCCTACTGTAAAAATTGGATTTAAGCAATTATGTGAGCGGAAGGATTTAATCATCTGCCCCGCAGACAAGGGAGGGGGATAGTCATTTTGGATAAAGATGACTATCATCTAGAAATGACCAGAATCTTGAGTGACTCTGAGACATACTCTAGGATCTCCAATAATCCCACCACGACTTTTAAGAGATCACTCACTGATCTGATCGATATGGGATTCCTAATGAGGATTTTAGATAAAAAGGAGAAAAGTTATTTAATTCCGATTGCTCCACGGATCCCGGTAATATATTGTTTGCCTAAAGTGCATAAAAATGTCAGCCAACCCCCTGGGCGCCCCATTATCAGCGGCATCGATTCCATCACTTCCCGTATAGGGAAGTATATCGACTTCTATCTGCAACCTATTGTACAATCCACGCCATCATATTTGAGGGTTACTAAGGACACTATTACTAAATTAAGTAAAATAGTTTACAGTAAGGATTTACTGTTGGTCACTGCCGACGTTACAGCTTTATATACTTGTATATCTCATGATTTAGGATTAGCAGCAGTAGAATTATTTTGTCGAGAGAAGAGACCATCCCAAGAACCCAACAAAGATTTATTATGGACTTGTTGAGGTTCGCTACCAAACATAATTATTTTTGGTATAATGGGGATTTTTACCTCCAACAAAAGGGAGTGGCCATGGGGGCCAAGTTTGCCCCAAGCCTGGCGAACATTTTTATGGCACGGTGGGAGGAGGATGTCGTCTATGCCCTAGACCCTCCGGAATTGGTCCTTTGGGCTAGGTATATAGACGACATCCTCCTCCTATGGAGGGGTAGTGTAGAATCTCTGCACTCCTTCCACACTGTGTTGAATGCCAACAACATTGGTATTGATCTAACATATGAGGTCAGTCCCTCCACTATCCATTTCTTGGATTGGGAGATAAGCGTTATTAACGTTCTTTAAACCTACCGACTGGAATGGTTACATTCCAGTCGATAGTTGCCACCATGCTACCTGGCTAAAATCTATACCCCACAGTCAGCTTACCCGCATTAGACGTAACTGTAGCGACCTCTCAGATTATTTCTATCAAGCTCAAACGTTGAAATCTAGATTTATCGATAAGGGTTACGATTCGAAGGATATTGATGATGTGATCAAAAAAGTATCTTTGATAGATAGGAATTCATTATTATCTGAACAACCTAGGCGTACACAAGAAAATAAACATAGGTGGTCCTTTTTAACGAATTTCTCAGTGCAACACAAGCAAATTAAAGATATCATACATAGACATTGGAAAGTCCTTAAAAATGACCATATATTGGGTCCTTTGCTTCCAGAACGTGGAGGGGTCATATATAGAGGAGCTCCATCTATAAGAAGTCAGATTGCACCTAATATTATTGACCTTCCAGTCATTCGGTCTTTCTTTCACAACATGAAAGGTTTTTTTCCCCTGTCGTAAATGTACTGTATGCTTACACAATGCGTGTGGAAAGAGGAGAACTGAAACCTTTACTTCCACATCTACAGGGAAAGAATACTCAGTTAGTGGGGGGGGGGGGGGGGGGGGACTGCAGATCGGTGACAGCTCTCAGTGCGGGAATGATTTTACACAGAGAGCTGTTACAGATCACCCCACAAACAGTACACCAAGCACCACTGTCCCCATACCCATGTCAGTGTCCCCATAAAACATCTGTCTGTCCCCCATCACTGCCAACACCAAATAAACACTGATTTGGGTTATTTTTACCAAAGAAATGTAGTAGCATCATTTTTGGTCAAAATTTTATCAAAAGAAAATACTTATTTGCTAAATTTTATAACAGAAACTAAAAAAAATGCTTTTTTTTAAAAAAAATGTTCAGTCTTTTTTTATTTGTAGCGTAAAAAATAAAAATCACTGCAGTGATTAAATACCACCAAAGAAAAGCTCAATTTGTGTGAAAAAAAAACATAAAAATTTAATTTGAGTACAGTGTTGCATGAACGTGCAATTGTCATTCAAAATGTGACAGCGCTGAAAGCTAAAAATTGGTCTGGGAAGGAGGGGGGTGAAAGTGCCCATTATTGAAGTGGTTAAAAGTGGGTACCAAGTGCAGCCTCATCAGTGCCCATCAAAGCAGCCTCGTCAATGCCCATCAAAGCAGCCTCGTCAGTGCCCATCAAAGCAGCCTCGTCAGTGCCCATCAAAGCAGCCTCGTCAGTGCCCATCAAAGCAGCCTTGTCAGTGCCCATCAATGCAGCCTCATCAGTGCCCAGCAATGCAGCCTCATCAGTGCCCATCAAAGCAGCCTCATCGGTGCCCATCAAAGCAGCCTCATCGGTGCCCATCAAAGCAGCCTCATTGGTGCCCATCAAAGCTGCCTCATCAGTGCCCATCAAAGCGGCCTCATCAGTGCCCATCAAAGCTGCCTCATCAGTGCCCATCAAAGCTGCCTCATCAGTGCCCATCAAAGCAGCCTCATCAGTGCCCATCAAAGCTGCCTCATCAGTGCCCATCAAAGCTGCCTCATCAGTGCCCATCAAAGCTGCCTCATCAGTGCCCATCAAAGCTGTCTCATTAGTGCTCATCAGTGCAGCCTCGTCAGTGCCCATCAAAGCCAGTGTGAACTGAGCCTAAGCCTAGGTTCACATTGGAGCAATTTGTCATGCGATTTGAGAGATCAAATCGCATGAAAAGTCGCAGGCTATTGGAGGCAATGAGGCTATTGGAGGCAATGGCACTGTTCCAATCGGTGCAACACTGATTTTGCAGCGTTGCACCGATTTGCAAAAGTAGTTTCTGTACTACTTTTGCCGATTTCAAGTGCGACTTCAATAGACATCTGTGAACGAAGCCACACAAATGTCTATCAAGTAGGACCTGAAATCGCGCTGACCTTGCTACTTGGAAATCGCGCTACTTCAAGTGAAATAGCGTGATTTCAAAGTAGCATCAATGTGAACCGGGGCTTAGAGATACAAGTAGCTATGAAAGGTTAACCACATATACAAGCAGACACTAAGGTGTTAAATGCCATTGATTCCAGAATCACCAGCCTGCAGATATTGAGCTGTAAAGAGTTAACCATATATGTAAGCAGCAGTGTACACGTGTCCATTGAAGCAGAGTAGTAAAGCACAGCAAGGCCACAAAGGGTTAATTTATTCTCACCCTCCAGGATATCCAGACTGTAGCCGAGTCTGCCCACTGAAGACACAATCTGACCCTGGAATCACAACACAGGAGGAGACAACAAGTTCTCTCTAGTCTGTGCAGAAGGGAAGGGGAAGGGGAGGGGGAGGGGGGACTGTGAGCACACGCAGTGTGTGCTCCATGTGAGAGCCGCTCAGCCAGCAAAGCAATGGACTGACTCGGGAGGCAGAGGGGGGGCTTTTTTCGTGCGGGGGGGGGGGGCGCGGCCGCCGCCCCCCCACTAAGTGCCGCCCTAGGCCTTGTTGGCCTAGGCCAAAATACAACACTGCCCTGATTATCGGTGCCGCCTATCAGTGCCCTGATTATCAGTGCCGCCTATCAGTGCCCTGATTATCAGTGCCGCCTATCAGTGCCCTGATTATCAGTGCCGCCTATCAGTGCCCTGATTATCAGTGCCGCCTATCAGTGCCTCCTATCAGTGCCCTGATTATCAGTGCCGCCTATCAGTGCCCTGATTATCAGAGCCGCCTATCAGTGCCCTGATTATCAGTGCCGCCTATCAGTGCCCTGATTATCAGAGCCGCCTATCAGTGCCCTGATTATCAGAGCCGCCTATCAGTGCCCTGATTATCAGTGCCGCCTATCAGTGCCGCCTATCAGTGCCCTTTAGTGAAGAAGAAAGACACAGCGCAATTGTCATTCAGAGTGTGACAGCACTGAAAGCTGAAAATTGGCCTGGGCAGGAAGGGGGTGAAAGTGCCCGGTACTGAAGTGGTTAAATCCCTCACACCCTCTCTGGCTCCGTTTAGGGCTACAAGTGTGGTGCGGTAACGTTTTTAATTACTGTTATTTTTAAAAAATGTATAAACGGATTATTTTAGACTATGAGAGTTATACTTCCCAGGATGCATGAAAGTGTAAATAGTAAAGGAAGGGCGGCGATCCAGGGGGTTGCGTAAACCGAAAGGAATTTAACTGTTACACAACACATTTAAAAAAAAAAGATTTTCTTGGAGCTCTGCTCTGCTTTAACCCCCTGTATTCAGTCCCTGCATACTGGCTACAGTCCATCTAGATACGCCCATGACATAAAAATATATAAAGAACACAATACTGTTCTAAAGCAGTAAAATAGTTGGAATAGTAAGCATTAGTAAAATATTGCAGCCCTGTTCTACACTTAGTGCCATCAATGATGGGACTCCGGTAGGGATTCGGGGACAATGACCACAAAACTGACTTTTTATTTACAATTCATCACTTTTCTTCCTTGTGTTTCACTTTCTTTTCCAGGTTTCACATTTCCGTGTTTCTGCTTACACTAGTTGGAGTTTTCTGATCTATGGACTCTTTCCCCCATCTCACTGCTCGCTCATTCGCTGTACATTCACTGCCAGCCGCACTTACCTAATCGGTCACCTTTGACTCCTGCCCAGATTTGATCTCGCAGTTCAGGGTTGTTGTCAGTGGCTGAGCTTCTCGTAATCTGCAAGAAAACAGGAACTCCTATTGTTTATGATACATGTGACAGTATTTACAGCTTCTGATTGGCTCCAAGTTTTTTTAGAGGACATATGCTGCGAGGAACAGGATTGCAGCTGTGTAGAATCGTTGGGCTGTTTGCCTTTGTTGACTTGCTTCTAAAAGCGCTAGTTACCTGGCTGTCTTCCACTTTTCTAATGCTCTGTACACGCGACCGGTTGTGCCGTCGGAATAAACTCTGAAGGTTTCCGCTCAAGCTGTCTTGCATACACACGGTCACACCAAATTCCGACCGTCCAGAACGCGGTGACGTACAACACGTACGACGGGACTAGAAAACGGAAGTTAAATAGCCAGTAGCCAATAGCTTCCGTTTC
The DNA here is from genome assembly GCA_037952925.1 of Lithobates clamitans. Classification (NCBI taxonomy): domain Eukaryota; kingdom Metazoa; phylum Chordata; class Amphibia; order Anura; family Ranidae; genus Lithobates; species Lithobates clamitans. The sequence continues at coordinate 3,822,235 of JBBGZY010000680.1, read as the reverse complement.
GTACTTGCTTCAGAACATGCGTCGTTTTTGGTGTGTCGGAACAGCATACAGACGAGCGTTTTTTCAGTCATTTTTTCAGTCGGAAAAATATAGAACACGTTCTCTATCTAAATTTGATAGAATCTGAATTTTCGACAGAAAAAGTCCGATGGGGCATACACACGACCGGAATATACGATGAAAAGCTTCCGTCGGACTCTTTCTGTCGGAAATTCCGCTCGCGTGTACGCGGCATTATGCCCCGTACACACGGTCGGATTTTCCGATGGAAAATGTCCGATCGGAGCGTGTTGTCGGAAATTCCGAGCGTGTGTGGGCTCCATCGGACATTTTCCATCGGATTTTCCGACACACAAAGTTGGAGAGCAGGAGATAAAATTTTCCGACAACAAAATCCGTTGTCGGAAATTCCGATCGTGTGTACACAAATCCGACGGACAAAGTGCCACGCATGCTCAGAATAAATAAAGAGATGAAAGCTATTGGCCACTGCCCCGTTTATAGTCCCGACGTACGTGTTTTACATCACCGCGTTCAGAATGATCGGATTTTCCGACAACTTTGTGCGACCGTGTGTAGACAAAACAAGTTTGAGCCAACATCCGTCGGAAAAAATCCTAGGATTTTGTTGTCGGAATGTCCGAACAAAGTCCGACCGTGTGTACGCCCTATTAGTCTTTGACTTGGAACAAATATGCAGTTAATAATATCAGGGTAATATGGTTGGAAGACCCGATCTTCAAACTCTTGCCTCATCTACACTATATTGTCAAAAGTATTGGGACGCCTGCCTTTACACCCACATGAACTTTAATGGTATCCCAGTCTTATGCCGCATACACACGAATGGACTTTCCAGCAGACTTGGTCCGACGATCTATCAGACGGACCTTCGGCGGACTTCCGACGGACTTTCCTAACGAACGGACTTGCCTACACACGATCACAACAAAGTACGACGGATTCGTACATGATGACGTACGACCGGACTAAAATAAGGAAGTTGATAGCCAGTAGCCAATAGCTGCCCTAGCATCGGTTTTAGTCCGTCGGACTTGCATACAGACGAGCGGATTTTTCGATCGGACTAAAGTCCGTCGGAAAGGTTTGAAACATGTTTTATTTCTAGGTCCGTTGGACTTTTGGGGAAAAAAAGTCCGCTTGAGCCCACACACGATCGAATTGTCTGACGGAGTCCGGTCCGCCGGACCAAGTCTGCTGGAAAGTCCGCTCGTGTGTACGCGGCATTAGTCCGTAGGGTTCAATATTGACTTGGCCCACCCTTTGCAGCTATAACAGCTTCACCTCTTCTGTGAAGACTGTTCACAAGGTTTAGGACCCAGAATAGGGTTGCCACCTTTTCTCCAGGTCCAAACCCGAACACTTTAGCGATGAACAGGATTTTTTTTCCCGTAGTATACACTATAGGATTGTAAAAGATCTGGGACACCTTTGGGTGCCTCAAGGAGAGTAGAAATGTGGCGCATACAGCACGCCACAGCGTAGAGTGGGTGTGGCCAAACTGTGTTAACAGTGGAAGGGGCATTGTTAAGGAAAACAAAAGCGTTCTTGTGTCCCTAAAATAATCTTACTTTGCTGTGCCACAAGTAAGCGTCTCCCAGGCACGTATTATCCTCAGCATAATTATTTAAAAGAAAAAATCTTATCTAGTACATTTGATTTTGTGTACATTGAAAATAATCAGAGAACTAACATTTTATCTGAGCCAACCTTCGTTAACCACTTCCCACCCGGCCTATAGCAGAATGACGGCTGGGCGATGGTTCTGTTATCCTGACTGGACATCATATGACGTCCAGTAGGACAACATGCTGGCGCGCAGTGCGGTGATCGCAAGTGCGGCATGTCAGTCTGACACACCGCATCTCCGAGGAGCCTCTGACGGAGGCGTTTTATCGCGTGATCAGCTGTGACCAATCACAGCTGATCATCGCGTGAACCAGGAAGTGCCTGTAAACGGCTTTCCTCGGCGGCTCTCCCTGTCAGAGGGGTGAGGTCTGTGATGATAATCAGCACATTAATTATGAGCACAGCCCCATCAGATGTGCCACCACAGCTGCCAAAAAGGTGCCCATCACCTGCCAGTCAGTGCCCCCTCAGAAACAGCTGTGGGTGCCCATCAGTGCCCATATCAGTGCCAATCAGTGCCCACCAGAGTGCCAATCAGTGCCCTACAGTAACACCTGTCAGTACCTCATCATCAGTGCTGCCCATCAGTGCTGCTTGTCAGTGCTCATCAGTGTCAACTCGTCAGTGAAGGAGAAAACAAAATTTAAATAACCGAAACGATAAAAAACTTTTTTTTTTTTTCAAAAATGTCGGTCTTTTTTTAGTTTGTTTAGCAAAAAATAAAAACCCCAGTGGTGATCAAATACCACCAAAAGAAAGTGACACGCTGTACTATCAGAATTTACACAGATGCGATGCGATGCATGGAGTGGCTGACTGCAGAAATCACTTGCACACCTTCCAACATTTGGAGATGGGAATGAGGGACACCTACCAGCAAATTTATGTAGGCATGGGACACGCCCCCCCCCTGCCACACCCCCTTAAAGGAGAATTAACCCAAAAAAAGGTTAATTAAATCCATATGGGCTTTTTTTTTTTACCACTACTATTCCTTTATATCGGCTTTTAACATGTACAAATGCAGTAATTTAGAATTTTTGAAGAAATGTTTAGCACTGGGAAACACTTTTTGAAAGATAAAAAGTGCATTTTATATACAGCTATATGGATCAGACCGAAATGAGGGGGGGAAGAGGGACAGAGGGACATTGCTCCAAATCAGAAATCAGGGACAGTCCCTCGAAATCAGGGACAGTCCCTCGAAATCAGGGACAGTTGGGAGCTATGCACTTGTGAACTCCTATGGAGAACTTGCAATAAAGGGCAGAAGATGAGTAAACTTCATAGAATAATCAATGCAGAGATCTGGGCTATGACCTCATACAGCCCCCCATATGACAGGTCACAGCTCAGACTATACTAAGGACAAGTCAGGGGAAGTGTGGGCAGAGGAGACCTGGACAGTGACAGCAGAGGACAGCCCAGAGACACCCCCCCCCCAGGAGGACACATGTCTGTGCTACTCCTGACACCTGGAGAGCATTGAATAATGAAGAGCCCCTTCTCCACCCCAGGGACACTACACACTGTCTGACTAATAGACACACGGAGCTACGCACTATGGAGATACTCTCCCCTACCTCCAGAGCTGAGCCAACACAACGTCTGTGTTACTGAGAAAGAAGAGTGTAACGTGAGCCGGCCGGAGGTGTCCCCCGTGATCACATTCTGTCCTTGCTGTGCTCTCCACTGGGGGGCACTACATCCTCTCCTCATTAGGCAGCAACGGAGAAAGCCACAATCCGGTATTAATGATTTGTCCGGTTTTGAGATGAACTCAAACCCCAGACACAGGATTCAGATCCCGTACTGTCCGGGTGAAAACCGGACAGGTGGCAACCCTAACCCAGAAGCTAGGGGCAATAACTGTAGTATCGGTGCTTGTGTAAATTTTAGTCTTAGGACTAAAATGGCATTTTAGTTTTAGTCCCATTTTAGTCTTCTGCAATTGTTTTAGTTTTAGTCGTATTTAGTCGACTAAATTTCCAGTACATTTCAGTAATTGCAATTTAGTTTTAGTCATAGTCTTGTGACTAAAATGGCATTTTAGTTTAATGCCGCATACACACGAGCGGACTTTCCGGCAGACTTGGTCTGACGGACCGGACTCCGTCGGACAATTCGATCGTGTGTGGGCTCCAGCAGACTTTTTTTCCCCAAAAGTCAGACGGACCTAGAAATAAAACATGTTTCAAATCTTTCCGACGGACTCGAGTCCGGTCGAAAAATCCACTCGTCTGTATGCTAGTCCGACTGACAAAAACCGAGGTTAGGGCAGCTACTGGCTATCAACTCCCTTATTTTAGTCCGGTCATACATCATCACGTTCGAATCCGTCGGACTTTGGTGTGATCGTGTGTGTCCAAGTCCGTTCGTTTGAAAGTCCGGCGGACCTACGCTGCAAAGTCCGTCGGAAAGACTGTCGGACCTAGTCCGTCGAAAAGTCCGCTCATGTGTACGAGGCATTAGTCTCATTTTAGTCTTTTGACTAAAATGGCTTTTAGTTTTAGTCGTATTTTAGTCATCTCAATTGTTTTAGTTTTAGTCGTATTTTAGTTGACTAAAATAGTATTCATTTAGTCGACTAAAATGTTTTAGTCATTTTAGTCGACTAAAATGTTTTAGTCGTTTTAGTCGATTAAATTAACACTGATTGGTGCCTTCTACAAGGATTTCCAGCTTTCATGTGGATGCTACAGGTATGATATAGAGTGGAACCTTGGATTACGAGCATAATTCGTTCCAGGAGAATGCTTGTAATCCAAAGCACTCGTATATCAAATCGAGTTTCCCCATAGAAGTCAATGGAAAGGAAGAAAATTTGTTCTGCATTGACTTCTATTACATGCAATACCGCATGTGGCCAGAGGTGGGGGGCGCCGGAGAGCCACGGAAATACTCGGGGACAGGTCGGCTGAACTCGGAAAGCCTCGGAAACACTCGGGAGCGGAGTATTTTCGAGTGTTTCCGAGTATTTCTGAGTGATTCCGAGTATTTCTGAATGGCTCTGAACTGTTCTGAGTGTCCCCGGCCCCCCGCACCTCTGGCCAAATGCGGTACTGCACACCCTATTAGCTTGAATTCTGCTTGTGTTGCAAGACTACACTGGCAAACCGAGTCAGAATTAAAAAAAAAAAAAAGTTGCTTGCCTTTCAAAACGCTTGTTAACCGCGTTACTCGTAAACCAAGGTTACACTGTATACACTATATTACCAAAATTATTGGGACGCCTGCCTTTACACGCACATGAACTTTAATGGCATCCCAGTCTTACAGGCAAAATATTTACTCCACCATGCCACTGCTAGCCCAATACTCCCCTAGAGGCACATGGAATAAATATGGGGCGCTTCAAATATAAATAAGTGTAACCAAAAAACTGTGTATAGCACAATAGTGGTGGAACCCTCCTACTGTGTTTTGTGCTGCACGTAACAAGTGTAACCAAAAAACTGTGTATAGCACAATAGTGGTGGAACCCTCCTACTGTGTTTTGTGCTGCACGTAACAAGTGTAACCAAAAAACTGTGTATAGCTAGGGTTGCCACCTTTTAGGGTTGCCAAACCCGAACACTTTAGCAGCACATGGTAAAAAAAATTTTTTTTGTAGTACATTACATTCATTACCTCTGTACAATGTAATGAACGGCATTTTTTTATGTCGTATACATATAGTTTTGTGATTAAATAACATTTCTGGAGGGTATGACGGGGGCAGTATGTACAGGAGAGGAGTGCGGAGGGTATGATTGGGCAGTATGTACAGGAGAGGAGTGCGGAGGGTATGACAGGGGCAGTATGTACAGGAGAGGAGTGCGGAGGGGATGATGGGGCAGTATGTACAGGAGAGGAGTGCGGAGGGGATGATGGGGCAGTATGTACAGGAGAGGAGTGCGGAGGGTATGACGGGGGCAGTATGTACAGGAGAGGAGTGCGGAGGGTATGACAGGGGCAGTATGTACAGGAGAGGAGTGCGGAGGGGATGATGGGGCAGTATGTACAGGAGAGGAGTGCGGAGGGGATGATGGGGCAGTATGTACAGGAGAGGAGTGCGGAGGGTATGACGGGGGCAGTATGTACAGGAGAGGAGTGCGGAGGGTATGACAGGGGCAGTATGTACAGGAGAGGAGTGCGGAGGGTATGACAGGGGCAGTATGTACAGGAGAGGAGTGCGGAGGGTATGACAGGGGCAGTATGTACAGGAGAGGAGTGCGGAGGGTATGATGGGGGCAGTGTGTACAGGAGAGGAGTGCGGAGGGTATGATGGGGGCAGTGTGTACAGGAGAGGGGTGCGGAGGGTGTGACGGGGCAGTATGTACAGGAGAGGAGTGCGGAGGGTATGACAGGGGCAGTATGTACAGGAGAGGAGTGCGGAGGGTATGACAGGGGCAGTATGGGGAGGGATTACTTGCAGTGTCTGTGGGGTGACCAGGGAATGATGTCCCTCAGCTGGGTTTGTAAGAAGCAGCTCGGAGTGATGTCTGTATAAAGTGGTCTGGGGGTGATACAATCTGGGGGGAGTTGGAGGCTGAGAAGTGGTCAGATAGTAATGTATATAATAAAAATAGCTATTGTGGTCATCTACTAAAATATACAACAATAATACTCAATGAAAACAATCTTTTATAAGATGCTCCCCCCTAGCACTCTGCATGTCCAGATGATGAGAAGGTAATTGATGACCATTCATATAACCTCGTATTACCCAGACTCTGAGTCTGGACAATCAGAGGTGTAGACTCACCACATACACACAGGGTTAAGTGACTAAGGCTCGGTTCACACTGGGGCGACTTGTCAGGCGACCTAGTCGCCTGACAAGTCGCCTCCCGTTCTGTGCTATGGAACCGTTCTAATCGGAGCGACGCAAGTCGCTCCGACTTAGAAAAAGGTTCCTGTATTACTTTGGGGGCGACTTGGGGCGACTTGCATAGACTTCTATGCAGAAGTCGTCTCGCAAGTCGCCCTGGCAGTCGTTTGCAGGTCGCCTCGCTGAGGCGACCTGCAAGTCGTGCCGCCCATGTGTGAACCGAGCCTCAATGACATCACATAATCTGGACAGAGGATGGGGGAAGTTTGTATACATAGATAAGTTTGCTGCTTGTGAGATACTGTGAGTTGGTTGGGCTGTGATCATCGGGCTGCAGACTTCCCCCCCCCCACACACACACACTCACTCACTCACTGTCTCTTCAGATTCTCAGTATCTTTTTATATCTTCAATGCAAAAGAAATCCTCCTGGAACTTTGCACCCTAGGAAACTTTGCTTACTAAACAAAAAACGTCAGCTCACCTCCTAGGGAGCAGCGACCAGCCCGACAGCAGCTCCAGTGATCTCCTCAGCTCCGCCCCCCTCTTCTCTCAGAACAGGGCACTAGTGATTGGAGAGGGGGAGACTGCAGGAGCCTGGAGGGGGGAGACAGAAGGGAGCTTCAGATTCCCAACACACACATCAGAACAGTGTGTGTATTTAGTGAGAAGAAATGACACTGCCACTGTGACTGTCTCAACAGTGGCAAGTGTGCTAATGAAGCTCCCCCTCTGCCAGAATAGTCTGTCCGGGTTTCAGGCAGTCTGAAAACCGGACAGATGATTCAGAACCCGGACTGTCCGGGTGAATCCCGTACAGGTGGCAACCCTATGTATAGCACAATAGTCGTGGAACCCTCCTACTGTGTTTTGTGCTGCACGTAACAAATAACACACATTAAATGAATAATTGTGACATTCACGTGAAACACTCTGTGAAATCACTGCATTCCATGCTGTGACATCTCAAAACATTAAATGACAGTCCATATGAATCAGATCCATCCAAGAGGAACTGCTTGTGCTTGTGATCACATCCAGTGTAAATCAGCTGCATACATTCAAGTGTCTTCGTGTGTCTTCCACCTCACCCCTGTGCTCAGTGAATCGCACCCTCCAGAAATGCACTCACCGAGTTACAATGCCAGCACTTTCATGCAAGGCAAAAAACACAAGTTTTACCACACTCAGGTGTAAAAAATGGCAAGATACGTGTCCAGGAGGATAGTTGTTATATGGATCCACATGTAAGAAAATAAAATGCTCCAATAGTGTAAACCAGCAAAACTATTTATTAAAACCACTGCAACCTTCAACTGATGCACTCACATTGTACAAAGGATAAAACAGCAGAAATCATTTGTGGATCACATCAATCTTCAAGCAATCTTCAAACAGGTGTAACTCAAATAATAAACAACTGGTGGTCACGGCGGACCCGAGGTGTGCTTTCTCTGGGCTGCAGTATCACTGCAATCTCACCCTCCCTTCAGCTCTCCTCCGCTCCTCCGTCCACTAAAACTTCCTGATTCCTGTGTAGTTCAACTGCGCTGTGTGTCACGTCTCACAGCCACGCCCCCGACATGTTTCGTCATAGGTAGACTTAATCATGGGATTGGCTGTGCAGGCTGTCATTCACCCCTTATATTTGCTTCTAATTGACGCCCATTCGGTCGCGCATTGCGCATGCGCACACCTCGCGTCCCCGTTCCGCTAATTATGCATGGGATATCTCATTTAAAACACTCATAAAACAAAATCATTGAAAATCTTTTGGACATTACACATAAATCACACCTAATTGATAAATATGCATATAATTCCCAATGGTTGTTTCAAACCTAAGATCAATTATGGTGAGTTGGATAGAGGGATCCTGCCCGGGCTCCCCCGCTGGACAAGAGTGGTAACTGCATACCCTATCCCATCCAACCTTATCAAATGCTGGATGGTGATCAAAAGGCAAACGGCCCCCTAGTGTCCAGTGTCCATATTGCAGATTTTTCAGCATGCGTGAAAGTATTCATGGTGGGAACCTCTCTCAATCAAATGTATCCGTCTTTACAGATCTCTTTTTTTTTTAAATAATAGTAATAATAATAATAATAATAATAATAATAATAATAATAATTTAAAAATAGACTATAGTCCTTTTTTAGGACAACGAGAGAGGGGAGGGGGAACACCGAAGAGAAATCCCAGAGGCCCTTACCAGAGAGGGGGAGGGAGACAAGTGCCCCCCCCCCAGGATTACCACATGCCCCCCAGAGGAGAAGAAGGGGGTGTAGGGCGGGAAGATCCAGGAAATCCAAGGAAAAGACCAAGGGATGTAGAGACATAGGGATATACAACCTCAGTAGTGTTGAGCTCAACCATAAAGAGCTCAACATTTTGAACTTGGGATTAAAATGTGCCCCAAAAAAGGAAATGAATAAGTTCGATGTCTACATAGACACGCACAAATTCATTAGAACCATGAATATTAAGAAACATTTCCTAAGTCATCCGGTGGAGGCCTCAGTTAGAGCCAAGGTACCACTGAATAGGATAGATTCAGGTTTAAAAAACAAATCTATCTTCAATCCACAGAACCCAGGGAATCACTTTATAGAAGTGTTCAAAAGCCTAGTACTGAACGATATTGATAAACTTCCTTTACGGAAGGGTGTCAACCCCCATTATATCAGAGAAGGAATCAGCTCCCTTGAAAAAAAGAAAGATCTTATAGTACGACCTGCTGATAAGGGGGGAGGGGTTGTGCTACTGGATAAAAAATTTTATCTGGATCAGTTGTTGCAGCTAGTGGGAGATAGATCAACATATAAGAAATTATCATCAGACCCTACGGAAGCATATAAAGCACAATTGGGAGCTCTAGTGGATTGGGGATATAGATTGGATGCAATAAATTCTAGAGAGAAAAGATATCTCATCCCCAGTGCTTGTAGAATCCCGGTTATCTATACCTTACCGAAGGTACACAAGAATATCCAATGCCCACCCCCTAGGCCTGTTGTGAATGGGATAGGCTCTGTAACAGCCAGGCTGGGGGAATTTCTAGATAAGTTTCTTCAACCCAGTGTCAAGGCCACTAGGGCATATTTGAAGGACACAGGGGATCTACTGACTCTATTAAATGATGTTAAATTAGACACGTCATCATCAGTGTATATGGTAACGGCTGATGTAGCCTCCCTATACACCATCATTCAACACGAAGACGCAGCGCTGGCCCTTAATTGGGCATTAAGCAAAAGAGAAGACATTCCGTCTGTGCAGAAGAGATTTTTGGGGCATGTATTAGATTTTTGCATGTCCCATAATTATTTTTGGTGTGATGGTGATTTCTACTCCCAGCAGGTTGGCGTGGCTATGGGAGCTAAATTTGCTCCCAGCCTCGCCAACCTGTTTATGGCTGAGTGGGAAGACAGGAAGGTATTCAACCAGAGAAGGCCTCAGTTGTTATTTTACCGAAGATTTATTGATGACCTCCTATTTATTTGGGAGGGTACAGAGGAGTCAGCGATGGAATTTATACAGGAACTTAATAATAATTCTAATAACATTAAATTGGAACATCAAATTAGTAGTACCTCGGTAAATTTTTTGGATGTGACGATTATCAGGGAGGGAGATGCACTAATAACCAAAGTATTTTTTAAGCCAACTGATCGTAACAGTTTTTTATCTATAAGAAGTGGCCACCATCCGGCTTGGATAAAAAACATCCCCAAAGGACAGTTGCTACATGTTCGACGTAATTGCACTAATTTAGACGACTACTATGAGCAGGCTGAAGTCCTTAATAATAAATTTTTACAAAAAGGGTATAGAGTGGAAACACTCAGCAGGATCACTGAAGAGGTGGCTTCAACCTCCAGGGACCTGTGTCTAAATAAGCCCTCAATGGTGTCAGAGGATACTCGACACCAATATGGATTCATTTCAGGGTTTCACTGCCAATATAAAGAGGTCGAGAATATTTTTAAAAAACACTGGCACATCCTATGTAAGGATAGGCACTTGGGTGGGATACTTCCGAACCAACCGAGGTTCATATATAGGAGGGCTCCTAATTTCGGAGACCACGTGGTAAGGAAGATATTGGACCCACCAAGACGGAATGTGTTTGGTTTTGATTTCAAGGGCTTCTATTGCTGTAGGAGGTGCATCTGCTGCCGAACAACAAGAGTGAACCACAGAGGTGTCACCAGCATAACCAATAGAGAAGGGGAATCCTTTGAAATTAGAGAATTCAGTACATGAAACTCTACGCATGTGGTCTATTTAATGTGGTGTCCGTGTGGCTTGCTATATGTAGGGAGAACCAAGAGACTCTTGAGGATTAGGATCTCAGAGCATATGACCAACATAAAAAATGGATATAGGTTCCACAGTGTCTCCCTACATTTTAAAGAAAAACACCAAAAGGACCCCACACTTTTGCAGTTCTGTGGGATAGATGTGGTCCACCCCTCTTGGAGAGGGTCCAATAGAGTTAGGGACCTATCCCGTAGGGAAACCAGATGGATATATCTTTTGAAGAGTCTGGCCCCGAAAGGATTGAACATAGAACTGGATCTTAACTGCTTTATTAATGATTTTTAATGTAAAGTTATCTCAGTTTTGTAGGGTTCCGATTTTCTGTAGTCTCTTTTAGTCCCACCTTTTTTAGGAATTTTTAAAGATTTTTAGTAGTTTTTATCAAAAAAAAAAAATTTTTTTAGGGATCTCTTAGGGTTTGATTATAGGAGACATCATCGTCATGATAATAGCTTGATGTGATGCCCCCATGTGGGTATGAGTGAGGGGGGGTGGTGAGGTTATATCATCATCAGCCCCCGACCCTGTTCACTCGACCTACATAGAAATTTAATAATAGATCAAATAGAGATATATAATATGGCTCTTGTTATATCCCTTGACATATTTTTGACTTTATCATATAATATGCAGGGGCAGCCAGTTATAGAGACAGTTTAGCCTGTTTAGTTTACTATGTTTGTAATATATCGTTATGAGGGTATATTTTATTTTAGACCCATTCCTGAAAGGGTTGATATATTGGAATAAGATAATCTCTGAGCATGAACACTCAGAGTTTATATTTAATAGTTTTATAATATAGAGTCCATGTGATCTTATTTAAAAAAAAAAAAAAAAAAAAGAGATCTGTAAAGACGGATACATTTGATTGAGAGAGGTTCCCACCATGAATACTTTCACGCATGCTCAAAAAAATCTGCAATATGGACACTGGACACTAGGGGGCCGTTTGCCTTTTGATCACCATCCAGCATTTGATAAGGTTGGATGGGATAGGGTATGCAGTTACCACTCTTGTCCAGCGGGGGAGCCCGGGCAGGATCCCTCTATCCAACTCACCATAATTGATCTTAGGTTTGAAACAACCATTGGGAATGATATGCATATTTATCAATTAGGTGTGATTTATGTGTAATGTCCAAAAGATTTTCAATGATTTTGTTTTATGAGTGTTTTAAATGAGATATCCCATGCATAATTAGCGGAACGGGGACGCGAGGTGTGCGCATGCGCAATGCGCGACCGAATGGGCGTCAATTAGAAGCAAATATAAGGGGTGAATGACAGCCTGCACAGCCAATCCCATGATTAAGTCTACCTATGACGAAACATGTCGGGGGCGTGGCTGTGAGACGTGACACACAGCGCAGTTAAACTACACAGGAATCAGGAAGTTTTAGTGGACGGAGGAGAGCTGAAGGGAGGGTGAGATTGCAGTGATACTGCAGCCCAGAGAAAGCACACCTCGGGTCCGCCGTGACCACCAGTTGTTTATTATTTGAGTTACACCTGTTTGAAGATTGCTTGAAGATTGATGTGATCCACAAATGATTTCTGCTGTTTTATCTTTTGTACAATGTGAGTGCATCAGTTGAAGGTTGCAGTGGTTTTAATAAATAGTTTTGCTGGTTTACACTATTGGAGCATTTTATTTTCTTACATGTGGATCCATATAACAACTATTTCTGGAGGGTGTGATTCACTGAGCACAGGGGTGAGGTGGAAAACACACGAAGACACTTAAATGTATGCAGCTGATTTACACTGGATGTGATCACAAGCAGTTCCTCTTGGATGGATCTGATTCATATGGACTGTCATTTAATGTTTTGAGATGTCACAGCATGGAATGCAGTGATTTCACAGAGTGTTTCACGTGAATGTCACAATTATTCATTTAATGTGTGTTATTTGTTACGTGCAGCACAAAACACAGTAGGAGGGTTCCACCACTATTGTGCTATACACAGTTTTTTGGTTACACTTATTTATATTTGAAGCGCCCCATATTTATTCCATGTGCCTCTAGGGGAGTATTGGGCTAGCAGTGGCATGGTGGAGTAAATATTTTGCCTGTATACTTTATAATTTAAAGGGGCAGCTGTTCCTATTTTCGCTTGTTTTTATCGATTCTCACGTTTTCATTACATTTTATACACACCATTTAACACTGGTCAACACTATTTGTGAGAGTAAGGAATTGGATGTTTTGGGTGTTCACCACCTAATATTGGTTCACACCACTATTTGAGTTTATTTAGAGGCATTGGCGCGGTGGGGGTGTCTGTTTGGTGGAAGGGCGCTCTAGTGAGGATACCCAGTGTTTATCATCCCAGTCTTAGTCCGTAGGGTTCAATATTGAATTGGCCCACCCTTTGCAGCTATAACAGCTTCAACTCTTCTGAGAAGGCTGTCCACAAGGTTTAGGACCCAGAATAGGGTTGCCACCTTTTCTCCAGGCCAAACCCGAACACTTTAGCAACGCACAGGATTTTTTTTCCTGTAGTATACACTATAGGATTGTAAAAGATCTGGGACACCTTTGGGAAATGTGGCACATACAGCAAGTCACAGCGTAGAGTGGGTGTGGCCAAATTGTGTTAACAGTGGAAGGGGCATTGTTAAAGAAAACAAAAGCGTTCTTGTGTCAACTCTTCTTCAACTCTTCTGGGTAGGCTGTCCACAAGGTTTAGGAGTATGTCTATGGGAATGTTTGGCCATTCTTCCAGAAGTGCATTTCTGAGGTCAGGCACTGATGTTGGACAAGAAGGCCTGGCTCGCAGTCTCTGCTCTAATTCATCCCAAAGGTGTTCTGTCTTGTTTCGCAGACGCGTTTTGCAGACCATAGCTTCTTCATCAGGGAAGCCACGTAGACATATTTGGCAAAACATTACAACATAGTACATTGCATTATACATACGGCATCACCACTGAAATAAGATGGTGGCTTAGGGAGTAGGACAAGCCCTCTCCCCAGCACAGCCCCTAAGGAAGGTGCCTCTACTGCCTCAGGTCAGTCCTGTTTCAAAAATGAAAAGAATATGTTGTCCCAGCACTTCATATTCCTGATATGTGTCTGTTGTACCATGTACTTGTGTTAAAAAGTATCCTGTCCTATAAATATATGCATGTTTTGTTTGAAACTTAATGGATACCTCTGGGCTTGGGGGCGAGGGTCTCTTCTGCCATTAGCCTGGATATGTTCTTCAATTCCCTTTGCTTTTCTATTTTCCTTCTTTTTTACTTAGACCTTTTTGGCCTGCAGGGTGAAAAGAAGAAAAAGAGCGCACCAGCCTAGTGCATTATCCTTGACAGATTTATTAATTAAAAACAAGATAAAAACTACTCACAAAGGTCGAAGAAAAAAATCGCATAATATATGGCACAGAGGCAATTATTCCAGTGGTAGCAGTTTTCCAGGTCCCAGGAAGGAGGCATACGGACTACTGCTGGCTAACGCGTTTCGAAGGTTACCCTTCTTCATCAGAGCCTTCTTCAGAGGGTTCTTGACAGCACTTCAGGGTGCAACACGCCAATACGTGGTGTGGTTACTTTGATGATCCATTTTGCCAATGAGGGGGTGAGATAAATTGGGGCTCTGCTTTCGTAGAAGTATGCTGCCTCCATGACCACTCTTATTGTACCCGGCCAGTTTATGACTTATGATTTGATACTGTACAGTGACAAAACTTTTTAATTTTGGACAGAATAAAGAATAGTTTAAATCTGCCTTTTTATGTCCCTTTGAAGAGAATTACCCCCACTTCCCATCCTATAGACACAACAGGAAGTAAATGGAAATCTTTCTAATAAAAGAAAAATCCCCTTCTAGAATATTTTCTCCATAACAAGTATCCCCACTGGACTATATTACTGTTCTGATGACGACTCAAAAATTTTACATTTTTCCCTTCACTTCCCTGTTGTATCCAAAACTAAGAAGATAATGTTTATAACTTTAAATTCACTTTAACCACTTAAGCTCCAGAAGAATTTACCCCCTTCCTGACCAGAGCACTTTTTGTGATTCGGCACTGCGCCGCTTTAACTGACAATTGCGCAGTCGCGCGACGTTGCACCCAAACAAAATTGACGTCCTTTTTTTCCTCACAAATAGAGCTTTCTTTTGGTGGTATTTGATCGCCTCTGCAGGTTTTTATTTGTTGCTCTATGAACAAAAAAAGACTGACAATTTTGAAAAAAAAAGCAATATTTTTTACTTTTTGCTATAATAAATATCCCCAAAAAATATATAGAAAAAAAAAATGTTTCCTCAGTTTAGGCCGATATGTATTCTTCTACATATTTTTGGTAAAATAAAAATTGCAATAAGCGTATATTGATTGATTTGCGCAAAAGTTATAGCGTCTACAAAACAGGGAATAGTTTTATGGCATTTTATCATTATTTTTTTTTTACTAGTAATGGTGGCGATCTGCGATTTTTATCATGACTGCGTCATTATGGCGGACACATGGGACACTTTTGAGACTATTTTGGGACCATTGTCATTTATAGAGCGATCAGTGCTATAAAAATCCACTGATTACTGTGTAAATGACACTGGCAGGGAAGGGGTTAAACACTAGGGTGCGATCAAGTGGTTAAGTGTGTCCTAGGGAGTGATTCTAACTGTGGGGGGATGGACTTCCACTGACATGACAGCGATCACTGCTCCTGATCACAGAGAGCAGTAGATCTCTGTCATGGCAAAAAGGCAGAACGGTGAAATGCCTTGTTTACATAGGAATCTCCCCGTTCTACCTCTCTTCACCGCAATCGCGGGCCGCCGGCGAACATCGAGTTCCCGGGACCCGCAGGCATGCTCCCACGGCGTGCGGCGGGCCCGTTAGGCGGCAAATTAAAAGGGACGTACCTGTACACCCATTTGCCTGCCTGTGCCATTCTGTATGCGGCAGTCGGCAAGTGGTTAAAGAAGATGCAAGTATATATATAATTCCAATCACTAAAATCTCAGATAATCTTTAACACGTTAATGTCATTTTGACCTTCTTTTCAAACCTTTTACATCTGCAGCTTTCAATAAAATCATACACGGTGATCCTGCCATCAAGGTCCTTGTTCGGGAATTTCCTGGTATTGGGTGACAACGCTCTGTCCCTTTCTCTTAGTTGTGTTCCTGTGTTGTCACCCTGTCACATGTGCTTCTAGTGGAGACTACAAATGGCCAAGAAACTTGCCCTGGACACTGCCATGCAGCCCCCCGCTTGGAGTACACCTAGACAGAAAACCGCCAAAAGAAGCTGTAGAAGATCAGCAACTTTGGGGCAGAAAAGAAGAAAAAAGGGCAAAATAGTATTTTCTAAAAGAAAAAAAACATAAAGGCTCCAGAACTGGACACAGTATTCTAAATGAGGTCTAATTAAAAGACCACCTATGTAGGACTTTAGTTGGACCCCTATAGCAGGGATATGCAATTAGCGGACCTTCAGCTGTTGCAAAACCACAAGTCCCATCATGCTCTGCCTCTGGGTGTCATGCTTGTGGCTGTCAGAGTCTTGCAATGCCTCATGGGACTTGTAGTTCTGCAACAGCTGGAGGTCCGCTAATTGCATATCCCTCCCCTATAGAATACCATGCCCTACATTAGCTTGATGCATAAAGATACCGAAGGATATTAGACTGTCTGGGTCTAAAGAGTTCCCTGAGATGTCTGCTGAGCAGATGGATCTTTTTTGCTGCTATTTTTGGGCATCCTGTACCCCCATGAAGCAGGTCATGGATAGATCAAAAATGGAAATTCTGTTCAACAGAAGTCAATCATTTGGGGCCAGTTATCCACACCCCTGTCAAATTGGGTTGAACGTCTGTGTCTGTTGTTGGAGTTGTAAACCCTCGTGTTTTTTCACTTCTCACCTTAATGCATCCTATGCATTAAGGTGAAAAAACACCTTGCAGTCACCGGCCCTCCAGCCACCCCCCCCCAATTTTACTTACCTGAGCCCCGAATTTCCGTTGGCGTGTCCCCGCTGTCCCTCTCTCCACGGGTTACCATCTCTTGATTGGATAGATTGATAGCAGAACAGCCATTGACTGCCGCTGCTGTCAATCAAATCCAATGACGCGGGGGGCGGGGCCGAGTCCTGCATTCGGCCTCTATGGATACCGAATGCTGGACTCGGGGGCGCGCCCGCAAGGTAACCCCCTCAGGAGAGCGCTTCTCCAATGGGGTTATCTAATGTGGGGAGGAGCCGCAAGAGCGGCCGAGGGACCCCGGAAATGGATTTTCGGGGCCACTCTGTGCAAAACGAGCTGCACAGTGGAGGTAAGTATGATATGTTTGTTATTCAGAAAAAAATAAAAAAAACGATCCTTTAGTATCACTTTAAATGGGCTGCCTGCAGGGAAAACAACTGGTGGCTCAAGCTGCATGGACTACGGGCCTCAGCGCCCATCTTAATGAGGCCTTAAAGGATTAAAGGATCAGAAGTTTGTCTGTTTGTTGCCAATGGTGGATTGGTGAGTGTGCAGCTACAGTAGGAAAAGCAGGAGTGCCCATTAAAATTCAGCAGCTCCTTTGAAGGGGGGGGGGGGGGGGGGGGTCAATGTTTCACAAAGAAACAGACAGGGTGGGGGAAAACATTTAGCTCCACATGACATCCATAGGAAAGTATGGATTGTATTTTTGGACTTAGTAAACCTTTTGGCTTGTTAGGTATAGGGAAAAATGCATGATGAGTGACCGGGGAGATGAATGCGCTGTTTGTAGGGATGTAATTCTCACTTTATCTCCATCAGCTGTTCACATGACATGAGTGTCTGACCCTATCAGTGTGACGAATCACATGAGCAAGAGGATGTCAATGGATTATTCAGCGTGACCTAATGGGAGGTTTCTTTTTTTTTTTTTACTTTCTCTTAAATTCCATTTTTTTAATAGAGCTTCAAAAGCTAAAGGGGTCATTTTTGATTCTGAAATGGCAACACCTCATTTTATCAGATCAGGAGTTCCTCCTGATCTGTGACACTAAGTGCCAGTTCACACAGGGGCGACTTGTCAGGCGACCTAGCCGCCTGACAAGTTGCCTCCCGTTCTGTACAATGGAACCGTTCTAATAGGAGCGACGCAAGTCGCTCCGACTTAGAAAAAGGTTCCTGTACTACTTTGGGGGCGACTTGAGGCGACTTGCATAGACTTCTATACAGAAGTCGTTTTGCAAGTCGCCGTGGAAGTCGTGTGCAGGTCGCTCGGTGAGGCGACCTGCAAGTCGTGCCGCCCCTGTGTGAACCCGGGGCTTAATCATCCTCATTCTCTAAAAAATAATTAACCACCACAAACATCGGGGAGAGAGCAACAATTCTAGGGCCATACTTATAAAATAAAAACAAAATCTTGCGCTTGGTAATGAAAGCAAATTGGAGCTGCTGCACTCAAATACCCGCTTGCACCAGATCACTTAGTACAGAAATACCATGCCATCCAGTTGTTCTGCGGTTTTAAAGTAGTGCAAGCGAGGCGCGATTCAGCGCATGAATAGGCTCAAATCGCATCGCACTGAACCGCATGTGACTCGCACAGCAATGCAGAGCTCGTTCCTGTGCATTTCCTGGTGTGAACTGTCCCTAGATGTATATTGTATATGGAGTACCCCCTGACGTGGAGATTTCGCTATACGCTATGCGTAATCCATGTCTCTTGCGCTAACAAGCGCCCTTTCAGCCTTTTGGTATAATGCATCTCATTATACCCGTGAAACCCGTGTCTCCCGCATTTCCCCAAGTAAGCAGACATAGTCACCGTCCTCACGTTCTTAGCTCCATCGTTCGACTGCCTGCCCTCACGAGCACAGGCACCTTTTATTTATCGGCAAAAAAAGGAAATGACAAACAGGAAGTCTTGGCTCCAACAGCCAATCGCTTCCTCCATGCAAAATGACCACACAGGAAATGACCACACAGGAAATGATCACACAGGAAATGATCACACAGGAAATGACCACACTAAAGGGGAGGGCATCCACAGGAGTGGGAGGGAGAAGTGCACATGTCTCATCCACTTGAGGCATATACACCGCCCTCTGCCCAGCCACATCTGCCATCTTGGTCAGCATGGAGCCCACTCAATACTGCTCAGAGCAAACAGTATCTAGTAAGATCATTCTACTAGTTCTTACAGGCTTGAGAAGATCTGCAGGGACATTGCTACTGCTGTTGTCAATATACGGTATGAGAATACCAACAGGGCAGATATCAATGTCCTCTTATTAAAGCAGATATGTATCCAAAAAGGGATAGCATAGCCACAACAGAGATATAATACCCTGTTTCCCCGAAAATAAGACCTAGCGTGGTTGTTGGTGATGGCTGCAAAATAAGCCCTACCCCCAAAAGAAGCCCTAGTTAAAGTCCTTGTAGGTCTTATTTTCAGGGTAGGGCTTATTTTCGGGAAACAGGGTAGGGCTTATTTGGGGGGTAGGGCTTATAATGCAGCCATCACCGACAATCACGCTAGGTCTTATTTTCAGGGAAACAGGGTATGTTTCTCTCGTTATGAGGACTCCACTTCTCTAATGTGCATGGACATTTGAAGGCAAGAAGCCTAGCGCATTGCGCTTGATACTTACAAACCGGCAAACGCCCACACACACAGAGAACACATCTCCAAGCCCATGAGAAGGTTTTTATAATGACGTTTTTACCGCTGGTCCCGATTCCAACCCAAGTGCACTCTGCTAGAGCGCTCCTTGGTTAAATCAGACACAGGGAGACAGATGACAATCTATACACAACACACATTCTAGAATATAATTTCCACAACACCTCCAGGGAAATGCTAAGGGACTTTAAATGCAACTGATCGACATGTTTTTAAACAAAAATGAAAATTTAGAAGTATAAAATATAAGATAAGGTCCCGATAAGGCCCTGGATGCATATTTCATGCAGGATCCTCTGCCAGCAAGACCCTGCATCCCATGCAGAAAAGACGCATATGCCCATGTGAATGAGGCCTAAATAACAACTTGTCCTGAGTTCATTATTAAAATGTTGACATTTTGGTGCAGAGTCGGGTTTTATCTGCCTTGACGGGATCCCATCTCACCGAGGCGTGTCAGTTCAGTAATCATGAATACTCTGCATATTTATGTTCTACTCTCCTGACTACGGTAATGACAGCTGGGCTACTTCCACTAGTTAAAATTCCGCCAGTGCTGAGTCTGATTGACATATTTGTTTCAACCTGTGATAGCGTGTTATTAAAAATGGATTGGAAACATTATATGGCAGATTTAATGCGCTCATTTGCATGCCTTTGCTGAAAAGATCTCGTGCATTTTAATTGCCGACTTAAACTTTCTTCGGAAAAAAGATGAACAGCAAGTTCAGCAATGGATACTTTGTTGCAGTGGAATTGTCCAAATAAAACCCAGTGTTGTGTGTTATAACAGGGAGGAACAGAGGGGCGCCAGACTAAGTGCAGCATTAAAAAACGGCAGTTTAATAAAAGGTTAAAGTGATTGTAAAGGTACATTTAAAAAAAAAAAATAACAAACATGTCTATACTTACCTACTCTGTGCAATGGAATCGCACAGAGCGGCCGGGAACCTCCTCTTTTCGGGTCCCCTCCTGGCCCCTCCTCTCTGGCCAGTGCCCCCCTTGGCTCGGCAAATACTGGGGTATCCTGGTCCCTTAGCCCCTCCTGGGGTGGATCTCTTTCGCTTTAGTAATCGCTTCTTTCATATCATAAACCACAAGGTATCCTCATAAACCAAAGAGACGGGCACTCATAGTGTAAATCCGGATTATTAAAAATAGTATAAAGGTAAAAACAAAAACATAACTTGACTCAGTCAAGTATAAAGCTAGCGTGCCCTGGTTGCAAACTATGAGCTGCAGACCAGCGTGCGTTCCACGGACTGGAACTCCGCAACCAGAAGTGACGTGAGTGCGTACCAAGCTCCTCTTACGCGTTTCGTCACAGGACGTCATCTGAGGCGGAAAGGTACCCTTCCCCACATTCGTTGGACCTCGCCGCGGCGAGGTACATCAGAAGTTTGGTCCCCCTTCTCCTCCCCCCCGCCGCCGGGCTATTCAGAAAGAGCAGATCGCTTCACGCATGCACAGTAGTGACCGGCGCGTTACCTTATCGGCAATGGCGGCGACAGGGTGCCAACATAGCTGGATTCCAAGACAGGTCCTAATATTAAAAGTCAGCCGTTACAGTATGTGTAGCTGCTGACTTTTAATTTTTTTTTTGGGAGGGAGTGGGGGAACTCCGCTTTAAGGTTAAAACATTTTTAGACTTTACAACCACTTTAAAACAGGTAGCAACTCACAAGATGGATGATTAATACAGGCAAGTATCATTGTAGCAGTCTGTCTCGGGCCTCTCAGGGATGTCCCGGTATGTAGGCAGCATCGAGCAGTGGCCGTGTAACCAGGTCGCTGCAGGAAGCGGAGACCCTATTAAAATGTCTCCTATAGGGTCTTCAATAGGGTCTCCTATAGATGTACCGGAGTCTCGTTTTGCATAACAGACAATCGAGTAATCTGGGCTCGCACCCTCTATTTGCTTCCCTATATTAGACTATATTGGACTGACAGGCCTGTCAGCCAATCAGGTCTGAGGAAGAAGCAGAAGCGTCGAAACGCGTTACCACCCACTTGCACGCCCTCCGTAGTGATGTCATGTCCGGCCCGGCGCCATCTTGTGTTCCGCACTGGTTAAAGCGGCCATCTGGTTACACGGCCACTGCTTGATGCTGCCTACATACCGGTGACGTCCCTGAAAGGCCCTGAGATGGACTGCTACTATGATACTTGCCTGTAATCATCCATTGATCAAGTTACCACTTGTATTAACCTTTTATTAAACTGATATTTTTAATGCTGCACTTAGTCTGGCGCCCCTCTGTTCCTCTCTTTCAATATACAGAGTTGTCTGCTTCGCTCTAAAAGGGTGCTGTTTGATCATTCCCCTATCCTATGGACTTTACTATATAATGATGTCTTTTATACTTGAGATCCTATGTTTGCGATACATCCTTATGGTGCCACTATACACTTTTTATTGTGACATTGTGTGTTATAATAGTGGTCCCATCTCACATTCCAGAGAGTTTCCCAAATGCAGATCTACATCCCACTGGGAGCTCAGTTGTAACCTGCAGCCCAGGGACTTCGAATTCTGCTGCAGATGTCTATTAAACTCATTAAAGCTGAAATTGAATCTGCTTCCTTGGTGCTCTCTTTCCCACTCATTAAGGCCCCTTTCACACTGGGGCGGTAGGGGGCGTCGGCGGTAAAACAGCGGTATTTTTAGCGCTGTTTTACCGCGGTATTCGGCCGCTAGCGGTGCGGTTTTAACCCCCCGCTGTCGGCCGAAAAAGGGTTAAATCCACTCGTATAGCGCGGCTATAGCCGCGGTATAGCCGCGCTGTCCCATTGATTTCTATGGGCAGGAGCGGTTTAGGAGCGGTGAATACACCGCTCCAAAGATGCGGCTGACAGGAGATTTTTTTTTCTCCTGCCAGCGCACCGCTTCAGTGTGAAAGCCCTCGGGTTTTGGGGCGGTTTGCAGGCGGTATTTTTAGCGCAATAACGCCTGCAAACCGCCCCAGTGTGAAAGGGGCCTAACACAGTAAGGAAATTATTATAGCTGAACTTCGGGCGCAAAAATCTTTCATTTAACCACTCCAGAAGATTTACCCCCCTTCCTGACCAGGTCATTTTTTGCGATACGGCACTGCCTTATTTTAACAGAAAATTGTGCAGTCGTGCGACGCTGTACCCAAATAACATGTATGTCCTTTTATTCCCCACAAATAGAGCTTTCTTTTGGTGGTATTTGATCACCTCTGCTATAAACACAAAAAAAAATGACAATTAAAAAAACAAAAAAAAAAAAAACAATATTTTTTACTTTCTGCTATAAAACATATCCAATAAAAAAAAATGTAAAAAATCAAATCTCTTCATAGATTTGGGCCAATATGTATTCTGCTACAATTTTTGGTAAAAAAAAAATCCCAGTAAGTGTATATTGATTGGTTTATGCGAACGATAAAACATCTACAAACTATGGGATATATTCATGGAATATTTATTTATTTTATACTAGTAATGGAGGTGATCGGTGACTTATAGCGGGACTGCGATATTGCAGCGGACTATTGGAGACTGACCCTTTTGACACTTTCTGGGGACCGGTGACACTAATACAGTGATCAGTGCTAAAAATATGCACTGTCACTGTATACTAATGATCCTGGCTGGGAAGGACTTAAACATCTAGGGCGATCAAAGGGTTAACTGTGTGCCTAGCCAGTGTTTTTGCGTACAGTGTGCTGCTTTCAATAGGGGAAGAGATCGATTCTAGTCCCTGCTTTCCAGAGACACAGAATCAATCTCTTCCCCCCTGTCAGAACTGAGCCCAGCCACCCTGTCTTCTCTCCAGTGGCTGAAAGGACTCATTCTATGGGGAATGACCAGTCTGCACTTCTCCCCAGCAGCGGGTATGATCTACGAGAGAGGCAGAGGTCGGCTGGGTGAGGAATGCTCTGTTTGGGACAATGTTTTTGGGATACTGTGTAAGAGCAGGCATTGGGGGACTGGAACTACAGACTAACTTCGAAGTCAACCCATTTGGGGTCTCCTTCTGTGTTATGCCCCGTACACACGGTCGGATTTTCCGATGGAAAATGTCCGATCGGAGCGTGTTGTCGGAAATTCCGACCGTGTGTGGGCTCCATCGGACATTTTCCATCGGATTTTCCGACACACAAAGTTGGACAGCAGGAGATAAAATTTTCCGACAACAAAATCCGTTGTCGGAATATCCGATCGTGTGTACACAAATCCGACGGACAAAGTGCCACGCATGCTCAGAATAAATAAAGAGATGAAAGCTATTGGCCACTGCCCCGTTTATAGTCCCGACGTACGTGTTTTACGTCACCGCGTTTAGAACGATCGGATTTTCCGACAACTTTGTGTGACCGTGTGTATGCAAGACAAGTTTGAGCCAACATCCGTCGGAAAAAATCCTAGGATTTTGTTGTCGGAATGTCCGAACAAAGTCCGACCGTGTGTACGGGGCATTAGTCTTCTGCTGAAATGGGAGACGTGTGATGGTAGTCACTTTGGGCGGAGAGGGGGTGGGGCTTGTGGAACCCAGCTTACTTTAGAGAGCTCTGGCAACTCCTTGTCCAGCTCCTCCGGCCCCTCCTATGTGTAAGTTACCCTGTGTCTATTAGGGGCACAGGGTGACCGAGAACCCCATTCTGATCTGTATTAATCAGACTCACCGTACATGCTTGAAAAAGGAATGCGGCTATTCCATCCATCTATAGCTAGCAATTTCAGAAACGCGTTGCATGTTCATGACGTCACGGCTCGGTGCCGGCCTGTGTCTGCTTTCCAAGCCTCGTTTCCATCTCACATACACGGCCATGTCTCTTCCCTCACCACACAGGGACAGTACGATCGCTGGAGATACAGCGCAGCCCTGCCATCCAGCCAGACGTCTCTCTCCTCCTTTCCACAGATATTCATGCTATTATTGGACTGATTCCTTCCTTTTCCACTGGACTACCGATACCATCCTCCAGGGACATTGCATTTCACCTATGTGTGTATGTGCTCAGTCATCTGCACCCCTGCTTGCCTGGATTGGATTGTGCTCCAGCTACACTGATACAGCTTCTACCTGCAGCCCTGTGTTTTTCAGCCTTCCAGCCTTCACTACACTCCTGTACATGCCTTCTCCTACTTTCATGTGAGTGGATATTTTATTTAAAATAAAGTGTTTATGATAATTTCTCAGAGGCGCCCCTATTCCTTGTCTTTTTTTAGCTATTGGAACTCGCTTTTGGTTTCTTGGTGGCTGCCCTGACTGAGACTGTGGTTTTATATTACCAGTGTACACATCTGTACACCCACATTCCTGGACTATTAGGTACTATATTGTAAGGTATCTGCATATTGCGCCTTGTTACTTGTTTAGACTCACCGTACAACCACACCAGACTCAGCATTTCCTTTTAGCCCTGTTATCCAGGGTCTTATATGTGTGGTTTGTGTTGAAAGAAAGAAGGGGCTCTTTCACTTTGGACAGTAATATTTCTGAAAAATATCCCTCAAGAAATAGGGGGAGATAAATGAATTCCACCTTTCCGACTGCTGGAATATTGTATGAGCTTGGTCTCATAAACTATTGTAGACTTTTAATTAGATTGTTTGAGGTGTGGCTGTATCCCATTGTTCTATTGTTTCTATCTGCCTTGGGAGCAACCTATTATGCGATGTATATGTCTATGTGGATTAGCTGTAAGGAGGGATTTTTCCAGCAGCTCCTCCTAAAGACGGTCTCCTGTTGGATAGTTGAATATACCTGTGCGTCATGTTACTGGAGGAGGTAAAGTTTATCCCGCCCTGTGTCATTATGCAAAGAATGGGGGGGTTGTCCCTGAGTGTATATCTCTTTGTGCCGTTGTTTGAATAAACATGTCTTATGTTTTCCACCCTACACTATGTCTCAACAAGTGACTGGGTGGGCTAAGGGGTTTTGGACTGTGCTGGTACCGGGCAAGATGGCATATACGGTGGACAGACTCTTCTTGAGTACAGGGGGGCCATGACATACTGTAAATATATATATATATATATATATATATATATATATATATATATATACATACTACTAACAAAAAAGGCGGAATTTCACTTGAAAGCTTTTAGCCCACAATTATTAACACCTTTTCATTAAAAGCGAAGTATGAGTTTGTTTTTTCCTGATTTATACTTGCCTAGGTGGATGCAGCATCTGTCCCCCGGCACCTCTGCACTGAGAACCGAGTGATCGAAACACCGCCGATCGCTCAGTTCTGACAGCTCCCCGAGCAGAGAGCTGCTGACTGTCAGTCACAGCTCTCTGCTTTACCCCCTCCTCGCTCCCTGTAGTGCTGGGCTGTGGAGGGGGGCGGGGCACAGCTGGCTCAATCTTTCGTCGGCTCACTGAGAGGCTGAGCCGGGTGTCGGACTTCTGTGACGTCAGTCCACTCTCTGCCGAAAACGGGTCACAGGAGTGCAAAACGAACTGCACTCCTGTGATCCACAGGAGAAGTACAGCCAAACAAGCTTTGGCAATACTTCTCCTTTAATGGCATGTCCTGAGTCCAATATCTTTGTTGCTTTGATAGCAATCTGTTATACTATGAAACATTATTTTGTACTGGATACGTTCACAAAGTGTATGTACATCAGACAACATGGGTGCAAGATATAACCTGGTAACCCCGTCCCCACCTCCTTCTTTATTATCTCTTTTCAGTTTATCAGTCAACTTTTTTTTTTTCTTTGAACACTAATTTGCTTTTTGGACAGACTAACTTGTGTCTCCCTCTGGTGGACAATTAGTTCAGAGCATAATAATAAACCTCTACATATGATAATGGATTTTGGTATATTAATGCACATGTGTTAACATGCATTATGGCATGAGTTAATGTGTGTTGCATTAGAGAAGTACAAACAGCAGTATCTCACAATAGTGAGTACACCCCTCACATTTTTGTAAATATTTTATTCTATCTTTTTATGTGACAACACTGAAGAAATGACACTTTGCTACAATGTAAAGTAGTGAGTGTACAGCTTGTATAACAGTGTAAATTTGCTGTCCCCTCAAAATAACTCAACACACAGCCATTAATGTCTAAAGCGCTGGCAACAAAAGTGAGTACACTTCTAAGTGAAAATGTCCAAATTGGGCTAAAGTGTCAATATTTTGTGTGGCCACCATTATTTTCCAGCACTGCTTTAACCCTCTTGGGCATGGAGTTTAGCAGTTCACAGGTTGCCACTGGAGTCCTCTTCCACTCCTCCATGACGACATCACAGAGCTGGTGGATGTTAGAGACCTTGCGCTCCACCACCTTTTATTTGAGGATGCCCCACAGGTGATAGGGTTTAGGTCTGGAGACATGCTTGGCCAGTCCATCACCTTTACCCTCAGCTTCTTTAGCAAGGCGGTGGTCGTCTTGGAGATGTGTTTGGGGTCATTATCTAGTTGGAATACTGCCCGGCGGCCCAGTCTCTGAAGGGAGGGGATCATGCTCTGCTTCAGTATGTCACAGTACATGTTGGCATTCATGGGTCCCTTAATGGACTGTAGCTCCCCAGTGCCGGCAGCACTCATGCAGCCCCAGACCATGACACTCCCACCACCATGCTTGAGTGTAGGCAAGACACACTTCTCTTTGTACTCCTCAACTGGATGCCACCACATACACTTTACACCATCTGAACCAAAAGTTTATCTTGGTCTCATCAGACCACAGGACATGGTTCCAGTAATCCATGTCCTTAGTCTGCTTGTCCTCAGCAAACTGTTTGCAGGCTTTCTTGTGCATCATCTTTATAAGAGGCTTCCTTCTGGAACGACAGCCATGCAGACCAAGTTGATTATTATTATTATTATTATTAGTCACAATTAATATAGCGCCAACAGTTTACGCAGCGCTTTACAATGTATAGGGGGGACAACACAATTACAGTACAGTTCAATACAGAAGGCACAGGAGGGCCCTGCTTGTAGAGTTTACATTCTAAAGGGAGGGGGTGGTGGTACAAAAGGTAATAGCTGCAGAAAATGATTTGATGGGGTTGGCTCGGGGACAGTTGTTAGGTGGGTTTGGGATAGGCTTCCCTGAATAAATGAGTTTTCAGGGATCTCCTAAAGGTGGACAGGGTAGGGGCTGATCGGATATACTGGGGTAGGGAATTCCAGAGGATGGGAGAGGCTCTGGAGAAGTCCTGAAGGCGAGCATGGGAGGAGGTAACAAGGGATCTAGAGAGCAGGTGGTCCTGGGAGGAGCGGAGGGGATGATTTGGGCGATATCTGCAGATAAGGTTGGTGATGTAGATGGGGGCGATGTTGTGAATGGCCTTGTAGGTTATGGTTAGCATTTTGAAATTTACGCGGTGGGGTAGGGGAAGCCAGTGAAGGGATTGGCAGAGAGGAGCAGCAGTCATGAATTGGTTAGTGAGGTGTATTAGTCTAGCAGCAGAATTCTTAATAGACTGAAGGGGGGATAGCCTGCTTAAGGGTAGGCCATTAAGGAGAGAATTGCAGCAGTCAAGGCGGGAAATAATCAAGGAGTGAATAAGTTGCTTTGTGGTGTCATTAGTCAGGAAGGGTCGAGTTGATGCAGTGTGCGGCGTATGGTCTGAGCACTGATAGGCTCACCCCCCCACCCCTTCAACCTCTGCAGCAATGCTGGCAGCACTCATACTTCTATTTCCCAAATACAACCTCTGGATATGATGCTGAGCACCTGCACTCAACTTCTTTGGTCGACCATGGTGAGGCCTGTTCTGAGTGGAACCTGTCCTGTTAAACCGCTGTATGGTCTTGGCCACTGTGCTGCAGCTCAGTTTCAGGGACTTGGCAATCTTCTTATAGCCTAGGCCATCTTTATGTAGAGCAACAATTCTTTTTTTCAGATCCTCAGAGTTCTTTACCATGAGGTGCCATGTTGAACTTCCAGTGACCAGTATGTTGAGTCTGACGCGTTTCAAAATGTATAAATAAATATAGTCTTCATCAGGGACAATTTGCCAATTCTGCAAATGCAAAATACAGTGTCAATAAATGAAATATAGAAACAGTTCATAGATTACAAGGCTGACAGGTTTATGTAATTCCCGTCAGAATATATCAAAACTTACGTGTCAAGAAAGAAATTCCTATATACCACCCGACATCTATACAGCCTGTATTGGCCCTTATCATGCAAAGGAACCCCAGGATATTGTAATCCAATCGAAGCGCAAAAATTGTGGGGGCATGGTCGCACCTTAGAAAAGCAAACGCCAAGAGTAGCAGGGGGAATCTAAAAGAAAAATCAAGACAGATGATGAAGCTGCCATTAATATACAGACGGTATATATACTAATTGAACAAGTGGGTCTGCATTCCAGACTTGAGCACAGATTGGGGTGCACCCTCCACAGACCCCTCCAAAAAAAAGGGGGCGTCGTCATAGTGTATATACCATACCTGTGGGATCCACATGAAATCTGGGAACCCTTGTAGAAGGCACCAATACTACAGTGGTTGCCCCTAGCTTCTGGGTCCTGTGCCAAGCAGCTGTAGTTCTGCTCAGTGTACACAGGTTGTTGCTTTTTCAGCTTCTCAATGAATGCAAAGTGTTTTTTGATTGGACGTCATGGAGTTTTTGACATCACCGCTCCTCCTCTCCACCTCATCCAATCATTAATAATTTCATTCATTAATAAAACTTACTACAGTGATTTCCATCTTGCACAGGGATGCCACAGGTATTGCACATACATTTTTACATTAGTCCAAGCTGGACATACTTAAACTTCAGTTTAAAAAAAGTCTTGGGATGTATGAAAGAAGAAAGATCTAACTTCTCAGTAGTTTTCCATCCAGACATTGTTGTACTGCAGGAGTCTGCTCCAGTCCCTTTAATGATCCTGGAACATGCTTGCTTGTGATGCTGGAACGGTAGGCTCCTTACACTTGCCACATAGAGCTAGATTAATGGAAGAAGAAAGAAAAAAGACACAATAAAACATGTCTCAAAGCAAGCAGTCATATTTATTACTTTCTTTAAATCAGGGGTCTCCAAACGTTCTAAGCAAGGGGTGGGACTAGAGTCCTTCAGGATTTGGGGGAAGCCTGGCTGTGGCCAGTGGCAGTAGGAAATGCCGGGGCATCAGTACGGGGCATCAGTACGACATCTTTGGTTTTAATGGGAGGAATAGTGCCACATTGATGGTGTCAGTAGAGGGAATGGTGCCCTATCATTGGTGCCAGTTGGTGGAATAGTGCCTCAAGGGCCAGATAAAGTAAAGCAAATGGCCACATCTGGCCCCGGGACGCAGTATGGAGACCACTGCTTTAAATGGAAGTGAAAAGACAGGAATTAAGACAGTCCATTCTTTAGGATGTTTGCTCTTATTGCACTCCATCAATCTCTATTAAATGGCCTGGTAAAATCTGTGATTACACAGAATAGTGAATGTACTTTCTGACTTCAGAATTGCTGAAACGTATTGATTGCCTGGAATTGTCCTCAAATGCCATTCTAATCATCACTGTCCTTTGGTATTTGTATCCCTGCTTCCCTGTTGGTTGATTATCCAATGAACAGTCAATACATTCCTCAGGTACGCTAGCCTTAGACATGGTAATGATTAGGCTCCCTTGTGCTTCAGACCTCTACTATTTTTCTCTATCTTTCTGGCATTTCATTTCTGTACATAATTTCATCAGCTGAACCTAAAAGTCAATTACTGAAAAACATTTAATGGAAACACAGAATGTTCTTGCACGAAAACTAATCAGCCTAGCTAGATCTCCTGTATGCTTTGAAACTCAGAATGGAAGTTTGGTTTTATTGACCACCATGCTAGAAATGTCTTATCCTTGTCCTCCGTCGGCCCCCTGGTGGTGATTTTCAAGTTGTGACATAATGGGACAGTATAATCGTACAAGTTAAGGTAACAATGGTCTAAGGCAGGGGTAGGCAACCTTAAAGAGGTGGAGATCTACCTGAACAACATGGGAGAAGTCAAAGATCACCGGGCACAGTGTTGCCTCCTCATACCTGATTTAAACCTTTAACTGCTGTACTACTGTGTAGCAATCGCGTTCATCGCACAGCAATCATGGGTTTAAATCAGGTGGTGTGGAGGCAACATATCACCTCCTTACCACCTATCAAACACACTCGGATCGCTTTTCAGAGGAGCAGCAGTGTCTGCCGCACTTGAGAATGAGCCCTTGGTTGCATTCGGCAGCGACACCCTTAGGGCTCGTTCACACATAAACTTGGGGGTTAAAACTCAGCGGTTGAGTCATGGTTTTTATCACCTTCAATCCCTATCCCTTTTAGATGCTTAGGCAGCAGCCAAAGGTACACATGCCGCAGCAGGAATTAAGCCCCCTGTTGCTTTTGGTGGGTGGTCATGCCTGCCAATTGTGACCCGTTCAAGTAAATGGGGCCACTATGCAAGTGCCCCACAACTGCATGCTTCTGTGGGGTCCAAGGGGTTAAAGCAGGTGGTGAGAAAGCAACACAACACTGCCTGCTTTAACCCCTTGATTGCTGTACTGCACAAGGTTGTAGGGAACTTGCAAAGCGACCTCATTCACTTGAATGAGTCATGCTAGGCAGGTGCTACACCCACTAACCATGACAGGGTGTATAACTCCTGCTGTGGCTGCGACATGTGTACACCCCTGCAGCTAAATGGGGTGCATTTGGGGTAGTTTACCTGCAATGCAGGTGCATCTGCGACTTTCCTGGGTTTGCCATAGACTTCTATTATATCCTGCAAGTGTGGTGCACTTTCTGAAAGTGCACCAAAACTCCTGCATTCAGAAAATGCACCATACCTGCAGGATATAACAGAAGTCTATGGCTAAGCGCAGCAAATATGCAGGAAAGCTGCTGATACTGTACACTGCACTGCACCCGCGGTGTGGGTAAACTGCAGCACATCAGTGTGAAAGCAGCCCTATACTATTATGCCTGGTGTATTTCTTCATTCATTAGTAATTGTGTATTGTGTACTGTGTACTGTGTACTGTGTACTGTGAGTGAGCATAGGTCTGCGAGTGCCCGTAGGTCTGTGAGTGCACGTAGTTCTGCGAGTGGTCTGCGAGTGCACGTAGTTCTGCGAGTGGTCTGCGAGTGCACGTAGTTCTGCGAGTGGTCTGCGAGTGGTCTGCGAGTGCACGTAGTTCTGCGAGTGGTCTGTGAGTGCACATAGTTCTGCGAGTGCACGTAGTTCTGTGAGTGCACGTAGGTCTGCAAGTGCACGTAGGTCTGTGAGTGGTCTGCGAGTGCACGTAGTTCTGCGAGTGCCTGTGTATTGTCTTGTTGAGTATTAGTGTCAGGAAGCTAGTTGTTAGGTAATTTGGACAGGGTATAATCCCCAATCCTCATAAAATTTAATAGGTACGATGCCCGGCGGGTGTGCAGAGGCGACTCGCTGTACACCTTGTGGCATGTATCTGTTCCTTGATCATCCGATCGAGGGTGAATACTGCTGTGCAAAATGTAAGCGCATTGTTTTCCTGGAAGCCCAGGTTCTGAATCTGGGGAAGCAACTGTCAGCACTGAGAAGTCCCTCCATACTAAAGGAGAGCCAGGAACATACACGGCAGGTGCCGGCAGGGGCCAGCACAGAGGCAGGTGGAGACAAAGAGGTGCAGGCACTGGCAAAGAGTAGATGGGTGACAGTCAGGAAGGGTAGAGGGGGAAGTGCCAGGGAGGCCGATCCAGGGCTGGAGTATCCCAATAAGTACGCTCCATTGAGTGACATTGGACCAGTCAGGGACCAGCACTGCTGGAGCTGAGGGACTCTCCTAGCTGACTTCTCAGTCGATAACCAGTACTATAGAAGGGACGGACTGCACCTAAATGAGGAGGGTGCAGATCAGATGGGAATGAAGATGGCCAAAAAGTTAGAGGGGTTTTTAAACTAGGCGATGGGGAGGAGGGTCTAGAGGTAGAAGTGTCCTCAAATGCCATTCTAATCATCACTGTCCTTTGGTATTTGTATCCCTGCTTCCCTGTTGGTTGATTATCCAATGAACAGTCAATACATTCCTCAGGTACGCTAGCCTTAGACATGGTAATGATTAGGCTCCCTTGTGCTTCAGACCTCTACTATTTTTCTCTATCTTTCTGGCATTTCATTTCTGTACATAATTTCATCAGCTGAACCTAAAAGTCAATTACTGAAAAACATTTAATGGAAACACAGAATGTTCTTGCACGAAAACTAATCAGCCTAGCTAGATCTCCTGTATGCTTTGAAACTCAGAATGGAAGTTTGGTTTTATTGACCACCATGCTAGAAATGTCTTATCCTTGTCCTCCGTCAGCCCCCTGGTGGTGATTTTCAAGTTGTGACATAATGGGACAGTATAATCGTACAAGTTAAGGTAACAATGGTCTAAGGCAGGGGTAGGCAACCTTAAAGAGGTGGAGATCTACCTGAACAACATGGGAGAAGTCAAAGATCACCGGGCACAGTGTTGCCTCCTCATACCTGATTTAAACCTTTAACTGCTGTACTACTGTGTAGCAATCGCGTTCATCGCACAGCAATCATGGGTTTAAATCAGGTGGTGTGGAGGCAACATATCACCTCCTTACCACCTATCAAACACACTCGGATCGCTTTTCAGAGGAGCAGCAGTGTCTGCCGCACTTGAGAATGAGCCCTTGGTTGCATTCGGCAGCGACACCCTTAGGGCTCGTTCACACATAAACTTGGGGGTTAAAACTCAGCGGTTGAGTCATGGTTTTTATCACCTTCAATCCCTATCCCTTTTAGATGCTTAGGCAGCAGCCAAAGGTACACATGCCGCAGCAGGAATTAAGCCCCCTGTTGCTTTTGGTGGGTGGTCATGCCTGCCAATTGTGACCCGTTCAAGTAAATGGGGCCACTATGCAAGTGCCCCACAACTGCATGCTTCTGTGGGGTCCAAGGGGTTAAAGCAGGTGGTGAGAAAGCAACACAACACTGCCTGCTTTAACCCCTTGATTGCTGTACTGCACAAGGTTGTAGGGAACTTGCAAAGCGACCTCATTCACTTGAATGAGTCATGCTAGGCAGGTGCTACACCCACTAACCATGACAGGGTGTATAACTCCTGCTGTGGCTGCGACATGTGTACACCCCTGCAGCTAAATGGGGTGCAGTTGGGGTAGTTTACCTGCAATGCAGGTGCATCTGCGACTTTCCTGGGTTTGCCATAGACTTCTATTATATCCTGCAAGTGTGGTGCACTTTCTGAAAGTGCACCAAAACTCCTGCATTCAGAAAATGCACCATACCTGCAGGATATAACAGAAGTCTATGGCTAAGCGCAGCAAATATGCAGGAAAGCTGCTGATACTGTACACTGCACTGCACCCGCGGTGTGGGTAAACTGCAGCACATCAGTGTGAAAGCAGCCCTATACTATTATGCCTGGTGTATTTCTTCATTCATTAGTAATTGTGTATTGTGTACTGTGTACTGTGTACTGTGTACTGTGTACTGTGAGTGAGCATAGGTCTGCGAGTGCCCGTAGGTCTGTGAGTGCACGTAGTTCTGCGAGTGGTCTGCGAGTGCACGTAGTTCTGCGAGTGGTCTGCGAGTGCGCGTATTTCTGCGAGTGGTCTGCGAGTGGTCTGCGAGTGCACGTAGTTCTGCGAGTGGTCTGTGAGTGCACATAGTTCTGCGAGTGCACGTAGTTCTGTGAGTGCACGTAGGTCTGCAAGTGCACGTAGGTCTGTGAGTGGTCTGCGAGTGCACGTAGTTCTGCGAGTGCCTGTGTATTGTCTTGTTGAGTATTAGTGTCAGGAAGCTAGTTGTTAGGTAATTTGGACAGGGTATAATCCCCAATCCTCATAAAATTTAATAGGTACGATGCCCGGCGGGTGTGCAGAGGCGACTCGCTGTACACCTTGTGGCATGTATCTGTTCCTTGATCATCCGATCGAGGGTGAATACTGCTGTGCAAAATGTAAGCGCATTGTTTTCCTGGAAGCCCAGGTTCTGAATCTGGGGAAGCAACTGTCAGCACTGAGAAGTCCCTCCATACTAAAGGAGAGCCAGGAACATACACGGCAGGTGCCGGCAGGGGCCAGCACAGAGGCAGGTGGAGACAAAGAGGTGCAGGCACTGGCAAAGAGTAGATGGGTGACAGTCAGGAAGGGTAGAGGGGGAAGTGCCAGGGAGGCCGATCCAGGGCTGGAGTATCCCAATAAGTACGCTCCATTGAGTGACATTGGACCAGTCAGGGACCAGCACTGCTGGAGCTGAGGGACTCTCCTAGCTGCCGGGGGAAGAACTCCTCCAGTGAGAGTGGGGGGGAATCGAAGGGAAAGAAAAGACATATTCTGGTGGTAGGGGACTCAATTCTTAGAAGGACAGAGAGGCCAATCTGTAACAAAGACCTGAAGCGACGAACAGTATGTTGTCTAGCGGGCGCTCGGGTTCGGCACATAACGGATCTGGTGGACAGATTACTGGGAGGGGCTGGGGAAGACCCAGCTGTCATGGTGCATGTTGGCACCAATGACAAAGTCAGAGGCACAGTGGTGTAGTGGGTAGCACTTTCGCCTAGCAGTAAGAAGGGTCGCTGGTTTGAATCCCAACCATGACACTACCTGCCTGGAGTTTGCATGTTCTCCCTGTGCCTGTGTGGGTTTCCTCCGAGTACTCTGGTTTCCTCCCACACTCCAAAGACATGCTGGTAGGCTAATTGGATCCTGTCTAAATTGTCCCTAGTATCTATGTATGAATGTGAGTTAGGGACCTTAGATTGTAGGCTCCTTGAGGGTAGGGACTGATGTGAATGTACAATGTATATGTAAAGCGCTGCGTAAATTGATGGCGCTATATAAGTACCTGAAATAAAAAAAATAAATAGAGGCAGATGGAGTGTCCTAAAGAACGATTTTAGGGACTTCAGGAATACTACCGGTACATCAAGCCACACCAGAAAGGCAGAGGGAGATTAGGGAAGTAAACAAGTGGCTGAAGAGCTGGTGTAGTGAGGAGGGGTTTGGGTTCCTGGAGGACTGGGCTGACTTCTCAGTCGATAACCAGTACTATAGAAGGGACGGACTGCACCTAAATGAGGAGGGTGCAGATCAGATGGGAATGAAGATGGCCAAAAAGTTAGAGGGGTTTTTAAACTAGGCGATGGGGAGGAGGGTCTAGAGGTAGAGATAGTCACGCGGAACATATCCCAGAGGGTAGTATTGGGGGCATTAGTGGTAGGTTGACCAAACTTTATAAAGAATGCAACAAGAAATGTAAGGGTGCAATAAGGACGGCTAAGATAGAACATGAAAGACACATAATGGAGGAGAGCAAAAAAAAAAATCCCAAGAAATTCTTTAAGTATGTAAACAGTAAAAAAGGGAGGACAGACCATATTGGCCCCATAAGAATGAGGAAGGACATCTGCTTACAAAGGATGGGGAGATGGCAAAGGTATTGAATTTATTCTTCTCCTCAGTCTTCACGGGGGAATCGGGGGGCTTCAGTAACCAAAACTGCATTGTTAATCCTCATTGTTTATCCTCATGACACAACACAGGAAGCAGCTCCATGGTTAACAGAGGACAGAGTTAAAATTAGACTTGGGAAACAACATTAATAAATCACCGGGACCAGATGGCTTGCACCCGAGGGTACTTAGGGAACTCAGTCAAGTAATTGCCAGACCATTGTTCCTAATTTTTACCTGCAGTCTACTGACTGGAATGGTACCAGGTGATTGGAGAAAAGCCAATGTAGCACCAATATTTAAAAGGGGCCCAAACTACATCCCTGGGAATTACAGACCAGTTAGCCTAACAT
Source organism: Lithobates clamitans (assembly GCA_037952925.1). Taxonomy (NCBI): domain Eukaryota; kingdom Metazoa; phylum Chordata; class Amphibia; order Anura; family Ranidae; genus Lithobates; species Lithobates clamitans. The sequence continues at coordinate 3,786,077 of JBBGZY010000680.1, read as the reverse complement.
CAATAGTATGTAAACTCTTGGAGGGGATGTTCAGAGGGTGCTGATAAATGGGGAGTACTCGGAATGGGTAGTGGGGTCCCCCAGGGTTCTGTGCTGGGACCAATCCTATTTAATTTGTTCATAAATGACCTGGAGGATGGGATAAACAGCTCAATCTCTGTATTTGCGGAAGATACTAAGCTAAGCAGGGCAATAACTTCTCCGCAGGATGTGGAAACCTTGCAAAAAGATCTGAACAAATTAATGGGGTGGGCAACTACATGACAAATGAGGTTCAATGTAGAAAAATGTAAAATAATGCATTTGGGTGGCAAAAATATGAATGCAATCTATACACTGGGGGGAGAACCTCTGGGGGGATCTAGGATGGAAAAGGACCTGGAGATCCTAGTAGATGATAGGTTTAGCAATGGCATGCAATGCCAAGCTGCTGCTAACAAAGCAAACAGATTATTGGCATACATTAAAAAGGGGATCAACTCCAGAGATAAAATGATAATTCTCCCACTCTACAAGACTCTGGTCCGGCCGCACCTAGAGTATGCTGTCCAGTTCTGGGCACCAGTCCTCAGGAAGGATGTACTGGAAATCTGTACACAGATGTGAGAAATATGGCCAGGAGGTTTCCTGCACCCAAGGAGCCACAGATGCCGCATAGGGCCTGCCATGCAAGTGAGTGGCTGTATACGACTGTTGTCCTCTAAACGCCGACGCTTCCATGCGGGGGTCGCCAGGAGGGGACACTGTGGTATCATGTGAGGTGGGGGGCGCCGATTTGTGCTGGGAGGGAGAATTTTGGGGGTGGTGCTAAAAGGGGTGATCTAGGGGGATCTGTGTTGGGAGGGAGGGGGCAGGAGGGAAGATATGTGCTGGGAGGGGACATTTTAGGTGTATAGGACTTGTTCTAGGAAGGGTGAATTTTTTTTTTTTTGGGGGGGGGGGGGGTGTGAGCTGGGAGGATTTGGAAATGGGGGGTTAAAGATTTGTGCTAAGAGGGGGGATTTCAGCAGGGGGGGGGGGTAGATTTGTACTGGGAGGAGAGGGACATTATGCTTAGGGGTATGTATGCAGAATAGTGCTCGCTGACACATAATGCTCACACATCTTTGGGAGACACCAGGGCCAGGACAAGGGGTGGGCAGAAGGAGCAGCAGCCCTGGGTGCACCATGTATTGTAGAGATGGGGGCGCTGCAAGTTCCTTCTACTATAAGGCTGACAGGAGTAGTGACAGCGTTATCTCTATTTCTGTCAGCTCAGCACTGGAAGTGGCAACGATGGCAGGAGAGAGCAAGCAGGAGGTGCAGCCTGTGCTTTCTCTTTCCCCCTCCTCGACATATGCTCACACATAATGGGGGGTGCAATTTGGCATCTTTGCCCTTGGCACTGGATAATCTTGTCCCTGGCACTGGGGGGGCGCAGTTTGGCATGTTCACCCTGAGCCCCAAGCGACCTGATCCTGGCACTGCTTCCATGTATCGGCGTTTAACATCACATGCATGTTCGTTGCTCCTGAATGTGGAAGTTTGTGAAAAACGTTGTAGGTGTGGATAGATGCCATGATGCAGAAGGATTACCATTTACAAGACTATGGCAGACAGTATACAGCCATTCACTTGTATGTCAGGCTCACCAGTCGTAGGAAAACGCCCAGACTTTTACACTGGGCATATTTACAGCCTCCCGCTGTCTGTGTGCATAAGATCTAAAGCAATCAAAAATCCCTTCAATCAACTCAGTGAAGTCTTCTTATAACAGAACGTATTCTTATTCCACCACATATCCCAAAAATAAGAGGATTATACCTCATTTCAATACATGCAAATCATTGCTATACTCCACATGCCAGATGCACATCCAGAATCGCTGGTGTATATGTGGTGGTGAGTAAATGGCTCTATATTAGACTACATTTGCCTGATACAGCAGCAGTTTTAGACGTGCATCTAGCCCGTGGGGTGTAAAGTGATGATTTCCATTGCTCCACCCTCTGTCCTGAAATTAGGAATAATCCTCTTATTCCATGGCAGCCGGTGCTTTTTTTTTTTTTTTTTTTGGGGTGGGGGCGGCGAACAGAACCACAACCCCCCCTCGATTGGCCAGATTGAGGATCAGTGTTACAACAGCAAATATTAATTCACTGTTGTAACACCTGGATGGGCTCATGGCGCAGTGCTCTGTGCCCCAAGCCCAGCCTATTTTGAAGCCTAACACTGCTGATCTCTTGGTTCTCAGAGCTCCGTGAGCAGAGGGCTGGTGACTTAGGATTGCCACCTCATCCCTTTAAACCTGAACACATATGAATTACACAGGTTCTGAAACTAATTTAGTGCAGTTAAGGCACCAAGTGAGTTTAATTACCACCTTAATCAGCCACAGAACCTGTGTAATCAATGTGTGTTTGGGTTTAAAGGGATGAGGTGGCAACTCTATGGTGACTGTCAGTCACTGCTCTGTGCTTTGCACCCCCCTCCCTCACTGGAGTGCCGGGCTGTGGAGCGGGCAGGCTCTCAGTGGCTCGCTGAGAGGCTGATCCCGCCCGAATGGTCGCAATCTTTCCTGAACCTGGACCGGCTCTGTGACGTCCGCTGACAGCGGGCTTCAGCTGTCTGCTGAAAAATGGGTCACAGGAGTGCAGAATGAACTGCACTCCTGTGATCCACAGGAGAAGTGCAGCCAAACGAACTTTGGCTGTACTTCTCCTTTAGGGAGTCTCACCCTCTCTATTTCTCCTGTTTACCATTATCATTGAAAGTGAAAGAAAATCCTCAAATTTTGGGTTGTTCCTCAGAAAAGTAATACAGTAGAGGAGAATTCATCCAGAGAGAGGGCACTAGTTCTGGTAAACTGGGGGTCCCCAAGGAATTCCCTTAATTTACAGGGATTTCCTCTCACTGCCTGTTTGGCTATGGGACAGGAAGTGAAGGGAAATCTCCAAAATGGGACACAGATGACAGAAAAAAAAAATCTGACAGGGGTTATAACCCTCCCTTACTTTATCCAAAATGTAAAAAACTGCCTATAGTTCTCCCCTAATTGAACAAGCTGAAGTTAGAAGCTGATTGGCTACCATACACAGCTGCACCAGATTTTGCACTCTCCAGTTTTAGTAAATCAACCCATTTCTATCTTAAGCCCCATACACACTATCAGATTTTCTGCTGATTTTTGTCTTCGGATTTACCAAAACCATGTAGTGCAAGGGCCTGCTTGATTGCATACAAATTGAAACTCCTAAAGTTTGACCTCATATTATATGGTTTTGGTAAATCTGAAGACAAAAATCAGCAGAAAATCTGATAGTGTGTATGGGGCTTTAGGCTCCATTCACACTACTGCGACTTTGGACACACCCATTCCAATCTATGCGACTTAAAGTCACAGCTATTTTGAAAAGGTTCCTGCACTACTTTGATGCAACTTCAGTGCCAGAGAGTGTCAATTTGCATCAAAGTTGCACTCGAAATCGCACGGCTTTCCGCTCTAGTGTGGGCGAAGCTTTAAGGACTTTGTGCTATATTGTGACATACAGTAGGTATAGAAAAGAATCACCCCCACCTTCTTTAAAAGAATCACATTTTGTTGCTTTGCAGCCTGAAATGAAGATAGACAGTTTTTATTTTATCAAGCGGTATTTGCTCAGTGCACCTTATAACACCAACATGTCAAGGAAAAAAAACAAATACAAAAAAAAAAACAACAATCAAAAACACTCACTGAGTTGGAAAAAGGATCACCCCCTTGTGTCAGTATTTTGTTGAACCATCTTTTGCTTTAAATACAGCCTTTAGTCTGTTGGGATTTGTCCCTACTAACTTTGCAATGATTTGCCCACTCTTCTTTGCAGAACTGCTCAAGTTCAGTTAAATTTGATGGTGACTGTTTGTGGACTGCAGTCTTCAAGTCATTCCACAGATTTTCAATGGGATTTATGTCTCGGCTCTGACTGAGCCATGCAAGGACATTCACCTTTTTCTCCTTCAACCACTGGGGGGACATTTTCGCTGTGTGCTTTGGGTCGTTGTCATGTTGGAAGGTAAACCTTCTTCCCATTGACAACTTTCTGGCAGAGGGCAGCAGATTTTCCTAAATAATTTTAAGGTATTTTGCCCCATCCATTTTCCTTCTATCCTGACAAGTGCTCCAGTCCCTGCTGCAGAGAAACACCCCCATAACAGAATATTTCCACCTCCATGCTTTACTGTAGGAATGGTGTTATTTGGTTGGACTTCCACCAGACATATAGTGTAGTGTTAAGGCCAAATAATTACATTTTAGTCTCATCTGACTATAACACCTTTTTCCATGTGGCCTCAGAATCTTCAAGGTGTGTTTTGGCAAAGCTCAGTGGTGACGGCATGTGGCCTTTCTTGAGTAGTGGCTTTTTTTCTTGTAACCCTTACATACAAGCCACATTTGTGGAGAATTTGTGATATTGTCACATGCACACAATGACCACTCTGTCATAAATTCCTGCAACTGCTTCAGAGTTGCTATAGGCCTCGTGGTAGCGCCTCTTACCAGTTTCCTCCTGGCTCTTTCATCCAGTTTGCAGTAACATCCTGATCCAGGGAGGGTCTGTGTTGTACCAAATACCTTGAACTTCTTAATAGTAAGACTTCACTGTGCTTCTAGGCATTGATAAAGCCTTTGAAATGTTTTTGTGTGTCCCTCTCCTGACTTGTGCCTGTCCACAGCTTTATCCTGGAGATCCCAGTGACAGTGCCTTGCCCCCATAGTTGATTGTTTGCTTCAGTTGCACTACCAGGGACTGAAATCCTCCAGGGAAACTTTTCAGGCTGAACTAATCAAAATGACCACAGTTGATCATAGTTTATTAGTCATTTTTAGGAGGGGGATATCCTTTTTCCAACTCAGTGATTCAGTTTTTGAAGTAAATAAAAAAAAAAAAAACGAATTCTGACATATTGATGTTTCAAGTTGCACTGAGAAAATACAGCTGGATAAAACAAAAATGGTTTCTATCTTCATTTCAGGCCGCAAAGCAACAAAAAGTGATAAAAAAAAAAAAGGGGGGAGGGAATTCTTTTCTATACCCTCTGTAGATCAATGATTGCAGCTGCTTACTCAGAAACCGCACATAGGGCTGTAGAGAAGAGATGCCTAGGTTAAATGTGTGTTGCGATTGCACATTATTTCTAAATTAAACTGCAATTCCAGTCAAAACTTTTCTATTTTTTGTTTGCTTATGCTATTGACTGACTAATTTCCCCAGAAGTCCACAGAGCCAGAAGCAAAGCTAGAGGCATTTTCTGCAAAAAAAAAAAAAAAGTGTGTTTTTTTTTTTTTTTTTTGTGTATAAGAAATAGCAACTGTTTAGTTGTGAAGTCTTGAACATGATGCTTCTTTTCTCGGTATACTGAGCATAGTAACGGATAACGATTTTACAGAAAATTGGCACTTCAATAAATTTGCATTCAAAACAAATTTTTGCTCAATTTCATCTTGACATTCATCTGCTGTGCCTGGATTTAATGCTAGTGCTAGAATAAGACTTCCAAATGTCCCCAAATCTGATTGTCAAAAAAAAAAAAAAGCAGTATGACGTATCCCATTGTTGCTGCAACCTCACATTTGGACTTAACACAAAGGTTGCACAGCATTGTATCAAATGCATATTGGCATGCCCAAAAGGAGAACCAGGATCATAGATAATGACGTTCGATTGTGATTTACACTAATAGAGCTGTGGATGGTGGTTTAGCAGAAGCTTCTGGGCTATTTGTTTCCAGACCCCAGGGGAGATTATCTCAAAATGCCCAGAAACCACCTGGCTGTTATGAGGGATTTTTCTGCTAAATTCCCAAGGCAAAAAGGGAACTACTCGCCGTTGCGGTCTTCCCTTTTTCCACAGCCACCGGGCTCGCTTTTCCATCCTTATGGTCCATTCACAAGGAGGATAGCAGCCAAAATCACCCCCTCCAACTGCAGTCCCTCATGGGGAGCTGCCAAGTAAGGCTCGATTCACACCTATGCATGTTGCTTTTGAGCGTTTTTGGAGGTTTTTTTTTCATGCTTGCCACGTTTTTGAGCAGCATTTTTGCCGCGATTTTGCAGCGATTTGCGTTTTGCGCAAAAAAAAAAAAACCGGCAAAAACGCACCAAAAACGCTGCAAAAACGGTGCACTTGCGTTTTTGATGCTTGTCTATTGAATTCTATTACATGCAAAACGCTGCATTTTGCATGAAAAAAAGTCCCTGACCCTTTCCAAAAATGCAGAGAAACAAAAAGGCATTGATGTGAACATGTTCCATAGGAACCCGTTAAAAAATTCCCGTGCATTTCTGCAAAATGCATCAAAAAACACGCTAGTGTGAATGGAGCCTTAGGCTGTGTCCTGCACTGCATCTGCTGTATATACAGAGGGGAAATGCCTTACCACCCTCCTTCCCGTCTGAGGTGGTTTAGACAGACACTTGCTCCTCTGCACCACTTGTCCCACAGTAGCAAACTGGTGACTATTTGGGCTCTCTTCAGCCACCACATTGGTCGGAGTTTTGTCCAGCGCTTCCCCTTCCCATGTTCGCACCACTGTCCTCCGCTTAGGGAAGAAGGCAGAAGGAGCCCAAGAGGCAGAGACTGTTGAGTGGTGTATAACAGTGGTGGTTCACACCACCAACTGGATCACTGGTACAGTTTCTGGGCCACCTGTGAGAAGGACTGAGCCTGCAGAATATTTGAGCCCCAGGCCTGCCTCATAGGGTTACTAGCCGATCCTCTGGTTAGAAGAAACAAAAAAAAAGTTTCGCTGTGTAGTGAGAAACACAATCAAACTGAGGATCAAAGGGGAAGAGTGGGGACTTAAAACAGCTGTCAAGTGATTGTATTTCCTGTGGGGAGGAACCGCTCATCTCTCAGGTGTGCCGTCCTGGAAGAGGACTACAGGGACAAATAAAAATGCAGCTCAGTGAATTGTTTTCTGGAGCACCATTTAAAAAATATTGCCAAAAAACAAACCCAGATGACCAGTTTTCCCCTTTGTGATGTTTTGACAGCTCAATCACAGGCATTCAGATTGCAGGCAAAATGCACAGAGCCAGTTGATAGGCAGCGTTTGCGATTTCAAGGCACAGAGCCCATGTCTGCATTTTTTCAAGCCCTTCTCTTCCTCTCACAATGGGGGAAGTGGAATTGAAGGAAGGGGTTTATACAGGGGAGGTAGTAAAAAGCAGATGATTGGAGGGGGGGGGGGGGGGGGGGCGCGTTTAGTTAGTTGGACTATGGGATTGTGTTCAAACCCTTTCCCTCCCTTCTCCAACTCCATCCTGTCTATATACAACCTCTAAAATGGTATCTTCATCTCCCTTATCCTACACATCAACTCTCGTATAGCCAGTCCCCTACTGTATGTAATCTGTACATCAACCCCTTCATCTCCTTTTCATGTAGGACCGGTACATTAAGGAATGCACTACCACCAAGGTACACATTTTAACCAACTCATACCAGCATTTACTTTCCAATAAATTGTGGCAAAATTAAATAAAAGAAAAAAAAAAACAAAAACACTTGGGCGTGTCAATTTTCTAAAATGTTTAATGCCCCAGAATTTAATAGGTTTTATTATAACTAGTGCTTTATTAAAAAAAAAAACAGCATTTGGTACAGTGCTGCATGTAATAAAAGGGTATATATTAGGGCTGCAACGATTATTTTCATAATCAATTAGTTGGCCGATTAAGGTTATTAACTGATTATTGAAACAATAGTGTGGTGTAGTTTAGTTAATATGTAAAGTAAAAAACAGGCAATTTATTCTTAAAATCTCTCTATGCAGTGGTAAATATAAATCAACTTTTTGTTAAAGTGGAGTTCCACCCACTTTTGCAACTCTTCAGCATCCCTCACTAAACTGCGCACTGTAAACAAATTGGATATTTTTAAATTTTTTTTCTCAGCACCTACTGTATATCTGCTGTATTCATTTTTCACTTCCTCCTCCCTGGTCGCGGCCCATCGCATCATTTCCTGTTTGCAATGCCTTCTGGGAAGGGGCGGCAACTTCCTCTGAAACTGCCGTTGCTATGGAAACCTGACCTGAAACCTATTACACTGCTTGTGCTGCACTGAGCATGTGCAAGATCTGCAAGGATGAGATCCAGGAAGAAATACAGTCTGGCTTCAGATGCCCACACTTAAGATGGCCACGGCCTGCTGTAATTTTATAAAATAACAAACTAATTCTATAAACTAACAAAACAGACCTTAGTTTACACACTAACTTTACTAGAATACATTAAGCTTCTGTATTATAGGGGTATTTTTATTTAAAAAGTATAATTTCGGCCGGAACACCACTTTAAGTGCCCTTTCACACTGGGGAAGTTTGCAGGCACTATTAATAGCGCCTGCAAACCGACCCGAAAGTGCCGCTTCTTTCATCCCAGTGTGAAAGCCCCGAGGGCTTTCACACTGGAGCGATGTGCTGGCAGGACGGGAAAAAAGTCCTGCCAGCAGCATCTTCGGAGCGGTGAAGGAGCGGAGTGTATACCGCTCCTGCCCATTGAAATCAATGGGACGGCGCGGCTATACCGCCGCCAAAGCGCCTCTGCAGAGGCGCTTTGCGGTGGTATTTAACCCTTTCTCGGCCGCTAGCAGGGGGTAAAACCGCCCCGCTAGCGGCTGCATACCGACGGTAAAACGCCGCTAATAATAGCGGCATTTTACCGCCGACGCCGCCCCAGTGTGAAAGGGCTCTTAGAGAGCAAAATCTCTAATCCACTCTGAGAAGACAGAACAGACAGGATATACTATTAGGAGGAGATATACTGTATATGTTATTAAAAAGGGGGAATCTGGTAAATATCAGACTCAAATCAAATTTATTTATTTTTTTTATTAAAATAAAGTGAGTTTAGGAACGTTTGTTCGATTTTCTAATTGTTAGTGGGGTCAATTCGACGTTCATTTTCAACCACAGTGACAGGAAAATTTGGAAATAAACTTCTTGGTCAAAGGAATTTTCAGACAGTGTATGTGGTTTTCGTTCAGAAATTACATTCATTTTAAAAAAACAGAATGTTAAAAACAAGGTGAAAATTTCAAACATTCTTTCATTCAGCGAATGTAAAGATTTTTCGTCTGAATATTGATCCGTGTGGCCAGCATAAGGCTCAGTACACACAGTTTGCTTTTGATCTGTTTCTGCAGTGCGTTTTGCTTATTTGCACACATGATTTTGCTGCGATTTGCGTTTTTGCATTTTTTGGCCAATTTGTTGTTGGGCAGATTAAAAAACACAAATTGCTGCAAAAACGCATTACATGCTTTTCTGCAGCCTCTCTATTGAAGTATATTTAAACAAAAGTGCAACGTTTTGTGTAAAAAAAAACAAACACATAGATGTGTACCAGGTCTAAGATGTTTAGTAACATAATAGGGGTAAAAAGTAGATCACTACTGTAAGGGGTTCTCTTACTGTAGACCTGTGAAAGTAATATTTACAGTAGCAATTTGCTCTTTGTACTATAAAGGGCTCATTTTAGTTTTTTTTAACCCCATCATGTTACTGGCCGATCGATTTATGAAAATGGTAATCGAATAGTTTCATAATCAATTGATTAGTTGTTTCAGCCCTAGTATACAGTGGTGACAGAAAGTATTCAGACCCCCTTAAAAATTTTCTCTATTATATTGCAGCCATTTGCTAAAATCATTTAAGTTCATTTTTTTCCTCACTAATGTACACACAGCACCCCATATTTACAGAAAAACACAGAATTGTTGACATGTTTGCAAATTTATAAAAAATAAATAAATACTGAAATATCACATGGTCCTAAGTATTCAGACCCTTTGCTCAGTATTTAGTAGAAGCACCCTTTTGATCTAATACAGCCATGAGTCTTTTTGGGAAAGATGCAACAAGTTTTTCACACCTGGATTTGGGGATCTTCTGCCATTCCTCCTTGCAGATCCTCTCCAGTTCTGTCAGGTTGGATGATAAACGTTGGTGGACAGCCATTTTTAGGTCTCTCCAGAGATGCTCAATTGGGTTTAAGTCAGGGCTCTGGCTGGGCCATTCAAGAACAGTCACGGAGTTGTTGTGAAGCCACTCCTTTGTTATTTTAGCTGTGTGCTTAGGGTTTTTGTCTTGTTGGAAGGTAAACCTTCGGCCCAGTCTGAGGTCCTGAGCACTGGAGGTTTTCGTCCAGGATATCCCTGTACTGGCATTCATCTTTCCCTCGATTGCAACCAGTCGTCCTGTCCCTGCAGCTGAAAAACACCCCCACAGCATGATGCTGCCACCACCATCTTCACTGTTGGGACTGTTTGACAGGTGATGAACAGTGCCTGGTTTTCTCCACACATACCGCTTAGAATTAAGCAGTAAGAATTTCTATCTTAGTCTCATCAAACCAGAGAATCTTATTTCTCACCATCTTGGAGTCCTTCGGGTGTTTTTTTAACCACTTCCCGCCCGCCCTATAGCGGATTGACGTCCGGGAAGTGGTTCTGTTATCCTGACTGGGCGTCATATGACGTCCAGCAGGATAACATGCCGCAGCGCGCCCCCGGGGGCGCGCATCGCAGCGATCGGTGGAGCGGTGTGTCAGTCTGACACACTGCTACACTGATCTTGGTAAAAAGCCTCCGGCGGAGGCTCTTTACCACGTGATCAGCCGTGTCCAATCACGCTGTCAATAGGAAGAGCCGTTGATCAGCTCTTCCTCACTCGCGTCTGACAGACGCAAGTAGAGGAGAGCCGATCGGCGGCTCTCCTGGCAGGGGGGGTCTGCGCTGATTGATTATCAGCGCAGCCCCCCCGCAGATCACCACACTGGACCACCAGGGAAGGGGCAACATGTGGATGGCCAGGTATGTACCCCATGGACATCCACATGTGCCCAGTGTGCCAAACCTGTGCCAATCAGTGCCCACAAATGGGCACTGATTGGCACAATTATGTTGCAGTGATGCCCAGCAATGCCACCCTTAGGGGCATCACTGCAAACAAGTAATGCCATCAGTGCCACCCATCAGTGTCCATTCATGCCACCCATCAGTGTCCATTCATGCCACCTGTCAGTGCCCATCAGTGCCCGTCCGTGCCGCCATATCAGTGCCCGTCCGTGCCGCCATATCAGTGCCCGTCCGTGCCGCCATATCAGTGCCCGTCATTGAAGAAGAAAACGTACTTATTTACAAAAAGTTTTAACAGAAACAAAGAAAAACTTGTTTTTTTTCAAAATTTTCGGTCTTTTATTTGTTGCGCAAAAAAAAAAAACCGCAAAAGTGATCAAATACTACCAAAAGAAAGCTCTATTTGTGGGAACAAAATGATAAATTTGTTTGGGTACAGTGTAGCATGACCACGCAATTGTCATTCAAATTGCGACAGCGCTGAAAGCTGAAAATTGGTCTGGGCGGGAAGGTGTCCAAGTGCCCGGTATTGAAGTGGTTAAGCAAACTCCATGCGGACTTTCATGTGTCTTGCACTGAGGAGAGGCTTCCGTCGGGCCACTCTGCCATAAAGCCCCGACTGGCGGAGGGCTGCAGTGATGGTTGACTTTCTACAACTTTCTCCCATCTCCCGACTGCATCTCTGGAGCTCAGCCACAGTGATCTTTGCGTTCTTCTTTACCTCTCTCACCAAGGCTCTTCTCCCCCAATAGCTCAGTTTGGCCGGACGGCCAGCTCTAGGAAGGGTTCTGGTCACCCCAAACATCTTCCATTTAAGGATTATGGAGGCCACTGTGCTCTTAGGAACCTTAAGTGCAGCAGAAATGTTTTTGTAACCTTGGCCAGATCTGTGCCTTGCCATAATGCTGTCTGAGCTTCTCAGGCAGTTCCTTTGACCTCATGATTCTCATTTGCTCTGACATGCACTGTGAGCTGTAAGGTCTTATATAGACAGGTGTGTGGCTTTCCTAATCAAGTCCAATCAGTATAATCAAACACAGCTGGACTCAAATGAAGGTGTAGAACCATCTCAAGGATGATCAGAAGAAATTGACAGCACCTGAGTTAAATATATGAGTGTCACAGCAAAGGGTCTGAATACTTAGGACCATGTGATATTTCAGTTTCTTTTTTAATAAATCTGCAAAAATGTCAGCAATTGTGTTTTTCTGTCAATATGGGGTGCTGTGTGTACATTGAGGGAAAAAAATTGAACCTAAATTTTAGCAAATGGCTGCAATATAACAGAGTGAAAAATTTAAGGGGGTCTGAATACTTTCCGACCTCACTGTATATACAGGCTGGATATCACATATAGTGCCCTGCCACTTTCAAAGCCCCACTACTTTTCATTACATTATGACTAATGCAGAAAGCACCATTTTAAAACACATTCAAGGGAAATATTACCCAATCCCACCCAGATGAGAGGGAAATTACATTTCATACATGACCAAGCATTCTGCTATGCACAAGTGAAACTACAAACAGATAACAGAATAGAAAAATGACAGTAAAATCATGGTATTAAAAAGTATTTTATTGTGCATCCATTTTTTTTTATAAAATCCCTGATTAAAGCTCATTAAGGCACATAGAAAAATCCCTTTAAAAAAAAGGAGAAGACTGTTGTAGAAGAAATCAAGGTTCGGGTGATATGAAGGGAGGTTTACATACTTCAAAAAGATCTGTAGGGTGTCATATCCTGAAGTCATTTACAGGTCAAGTCAAATGAATATGAAAAAAAAATATCCCATTTCACAACCCATTCCAAAGCTACACTTCATTTCAACATACTAAAGACAAAATCAAAGACAAAATCAAAGAAAAAACACACAAAAAAGGTTACTTAATAAAATCAATATGGCACAGATGTACTGCAAACAAACATCCAGCTATCACAGGTAAACCACCTGAGCAACTTAACAGTTCAAAACTAACATTTAATTGTTCAGAAATCTAGGGAAAAGGCAACATTTTTGTTTTTTGTTCCCACTGATTGGGGAAAGGGTAGATACTCCAGTTTTTTTTAATTGCTGCCTGGAAGCTTTTCCCTCACTTCCTGTTCTGGTGACACCGTGGTATTGCTCGGAGACCATTTTCCCCACTGGTGACCTAGTCACCAACTTGCCGTCAGATTCTCGGAAGCAAAATATGAACAAACTCCAAGCAAGCAGCATTAAAAACTTGGCTTACAATGCCTGGCATGTCACCAGGACAGAGGTTTGGCCCCCAACAGCTTTGCCTTGAGTTCCATGACACTAAAAATTAATGTACTGAAAAGGACATTAAAATTACCATCAAAAAATACTCTGCTCCTGTCTGTCCCGAGGACCAGTCATCTATTCAATGGATGCCACCATCTTGTCTCACAGCTCCTGACAGACTCCTGACAGACTCCTGACAGACTCCTGACAGACTCCTGACAGACTCCTGACAGACTCCTGACAGACTCCTGACAGACTCCTGACAGACCACTGTCAGACCACTGTCAGACCACTGTCAGACCACTGTCAGACCACTGTCAGACCACTGTCAGACCACTGTCAGACCACTGTCAGACCACTGTCAGACCACTGTCAGACCACTGTCAGACCACTGTCAGACCACTGTCAGACCACTGTCAGACCACTGTCAGACTCCGGGAGAGAATGAAGAGGGCTTAGCTGTTGACTTTTGGAAAGGTTGTCATTTGAATATCAGTATGCTACAACTACATGCTTCAGAAGGTGGTTTGTTTAAAAACAGCTGATGGAGTGGATGTAATGAAAGTAATAAAACCAGAATGACAGGCAAGCAGCAATTGCAGAATGAACTCAGCATCGGCAGCCTCCACGTTTGTCTTCAGAAAGGGTTACAAAATTTTACGACACATTGCCAAACAATTTTCCCTGTGCAGCTCTACCCCAAATGATCAGTTTAAGACAGAAGTAAACCCATCGATTTAACAGTTTCAAAAGTTACATTTCTGTCAAGTGGCAGGAATGTAACTGTCACATTGGTTGTGCTCTCAACCAAAACTGTCAAACCATCAAATGGCTGGTGTCATAACCAACCACATGTGCAGCATCATGGCAGCTTAAGATGAGGCCAAGATGGCAGCTTTCTTGGCTAAAAAATGATAGGAGGGTTTACTTCCACTTTAAATGGGGGGGTGGTTATCCCTGTTGAGGGTACATTGGGCTTCACAGATGTCTGAAAGAAACACCATATAGGCACAGCAACTAGAGGTCACCTTAGTCCCCCCCCTATACTGCATAGATAAAACCTTAGTTGATATGGTCATCCTTTCTTCAGTCACCATAAAATATACACCCTGATTTAGGCTGCATTCTATCACTGGACAAAGCTCAAGCCTAGAGTTGTGTATATAGATCAGCAATTAGGATTGTCAGCACTCTCCCCCTATTCACATTATAAAGGAAGCTAATGCCATTACCTGCCTGAAAATACTAGTTCCCTGGGCATGGTGTTGATCTCTAGGTATAAGAAGTCATTTTTTAAATACAGTATTTTGTCCCACAAGGGACAGTATGTGTAGTACTTTGCCCTCTTACTTGCTGAGTAAGGCTAGTTACATGGTCAGACATGATGCCCCCCTCCCCACAGCTTTCAGTCAATGCAGCTAGCAAGAAAAACCACTGCATTGATCGCTGGTGCTCCAACTCCAAGCACTTTCCCCAAAACAAGCACCAGCAAGAGGAATGCTGAAGACAGGAAATTGACACACCCCCTCCCTGCATTCCGCTTGCCAGTGCTGGTCTGTGGCAAGTGCTTGGAGCCAAATATAAAAGAGCCAGCTATCAATGCACCCATCTCCTTGCTAGCTGCATTGTGGCCTTTTGTATTCTGTGCCAACTGCATAGCCTTACACAGCACCTAGGAAGAGGAGACAAAGTACTACATAGACTGTACCTTGTCCCCTGGTAAACAGAATACAATTAAAAAAAAAAAAATCTCTAAAAACCTCAAGGGTCGCTGCTCCAAAAACACCATGAAAGTGAAGCAAGAGTTCCAAATCTGCAAAACTATCTTTGTAAGAATTCTTCTGGAGCAGCACAACAAATTAGGCAAGTAGCATTTTCAGAAGCAGGATGTCAGCTATGGCAGCCACCTTTTAAGGGGTTTACTTTAAAAGGGCAACTCCACTGCAAAAAAAAAGTGCCCACCTTATTTAGGTTGTCTAGGTAGACAAAACCCTCACCTGTAATGTCACTGTAGCACAAATCAATGGTCATCACAAAATCAATGGTCAATGGCAAAAGGGGAACTAACTCAGTTATATGCATGGGTTTCTTAGGGTGCTAAGGCTTTAACTGACATGAACATTTTTTTTTACAGCAAACCTTTACCCTGTTTGAAAGTAAAATCCCTGCCCAACACTAAGGCTATGCTGGCAATTAAATCTTTTTGCAGCAGAGAGATGTAATTACTTGTTGGCAGTCTCCTTCTGTGCAGTACATGGAAAGTCATGCCAATGAGGTCAACAGGTAACTCTCCATAGCAAGAGATTTAATCACAAAAAGTAGGCCTAGACTAAGAGCAATCACTACATGACGCCTGCCATTTTCTTTATTTGCCCCAAAAAACAAACAACCCCTTCTGATTTTGTTTCAATTGTTACTGGAGTTTGACTTTTGACTAGCCAAGCCCCTCCATTCTGCCATCAAATGAGACACTGGCTCAGTTAGGCCATGCTCATTGGAATTTGGGGGGGCAGTTGGTGGAGTTTAGCAATGAAGTCAGAAGGGTCAAGGAAACTAAAAATCAGAGGAGGCCAGAATAAGCTATTTTGGCTAATAGAGGGAATACAGGCATCTTGTGGCCTTTGCTCTTAGACAGGACTTAAGAGCCTAAAATGGAATACAACTTCAATAATAGCATGTTACAGTTTAGCAATAGGACTTGCTGACACTGCTATGCTTTCAATTGCACATTCATTTGTTCCTCTGCGGATTCTGAAGAACCCCTTCTCTCCCCAGGACTCCCCCCAGCTGTTCTTCACAATCCAGTACTTCTCTCCAGTTGTTGAATCGGCACCATACCCAACCAATAGAACAGCATGGTTGGTCAGCTGGAAGGGGTTGAATTTATCCTGCAGTCCAGTGTGGTGGTAGATCCCGCCTCTGTAGCCCATAAAGTCATCATAGACTTCAAAAGCTACAGCCAAAGGCCCCCCAAGAATCAGTTCAAGTTTCATGTAAGCCTCATTGCAGCCACCGTAGAAGCCTCCGACGTAGTGGTACTCCGCTGTGTAATACCGATAGGCGTCACCTTTCAGAGTGCAGGCTGAATCTCTGCCGGTGTATGGGAAGTCTGCCTCTTCTACAATGCCAAAATCCTGAGCATATTTTCCAGCGATAAGATAAGGAAAGCCTCCATCGCAACCTTAAAATAGAAAAGATTATTTTTTATTATTTTTATTATTAATCCTTCAGTGCTGCCAGCTATAACATTCAACACCACACAGATCATGAAGAGCAACAAGACAAAGTCCTTCACAGATTGCCAAACAAATAGCCATATTTTGGCAAATAAAGGTCAATTTTACAGTTTAGACCCCCGAGTTAATTCATACCTTTCACATACTGAACTGCTGAGAAAAGACCCTGCATTTTTAATTTCAAAATCTATCCACACTAGCCCTTCTACCATATGATCACATTCAGGCCTAAAGGCTGACTACTCAATACTGCATTGTGAACAGCAGGGGTGTGCGTCATGTGTTTCTCCATTCCCAGGTATTTCTTCAGGACCAGCGAGACATGGTAACAAGTGGAAGATCCCTACTATAAAGTGATTGTTACTGTAGTAATCTATGCAAAGTACAGGTTCTCTTTAACCCCTTCGGGAAATCTAAATACCTGAGGTTTCCCCAGGCTTCCCGATCAATGATTCACAATTGTCTGTCTGAACATATGTTAAGGAGATCTTGTCCTACCTGCTACTGACCATTACAAATGACCAGGAGCTGTCAGAGTGGTCACAGTGCTGGGATATGTGCAATTCAGGGCACATATCCCAATGCAATGCTGGCCATACAAATATGTAGCAGCATAGCATAAAGGCCACCAGTATGCTGGCACATAATATGGCTGGCCTTTAGAAACCAATAGAAGAATTGCCTGCAGCAACCAGATTTCTACCGTCATCTCCACACGGTAAATTTAGAGCACAACTCCCACCCAAACATTAGTTTGTCAGACCACCATTGAGGTTTTTTTATTTTTATTTTTTATTGTTGACCTTTAATTTCCTTACTTCCTGCATGTTTAGAGGGAGAGGGACAGAAAATTACCCACCCCCCCTACTTCTAGGACAAGACGACTTGCAGTCAGAATGCTTTGACCCCTGCCTCTCCACATCATCCAATCAGAGAATGCTTTGCATTCAGGGGATGCAAAGCATTCTTTGAATGGTACCCGTGCCGAGTGTCTGACTTCCTACATTCATTATGCATCTGGCTGGATGCTCAGCACAGAACCTGGAAGCAAACGGAGATCACTATTGTAGCGGTGTGTACTTATGGGCTTTCCAGCTTCCAGGAGCATCGGCCAGATACGGTATATACTTGAGAAACTGCCTAGGATTTTTTTTGTAGGTCACCAGCATGTGAGGAGTCTTGAGCAGCATTTGTATTTGCATCACATTTGTAAGATGACCCAACACTAGACTTCCTCCCCGGGTTCCACTGAACTTGCCTCCTGCAAACCTGCACTAGCTTACTACTCCATGGGTCCAGGGATTTGAAATCCCCACCGCTTTATCATCTCCCTGTACTGGGCAGCCAGTACAGACCAAAATGGTCCTAACTGGTCAGCACCATCACCATGAACAGCACTGACCAATCAGAATCTGTCTAGCCCACCCCTTTTAGCACTGCAAGGAGCGAAAGCCATGGGAATTTAAAATCCTTGAACCAGTGAACCAGCATGCCAGTGCTCGACAGTGTAGGATCAGGAGAGGACAATACAACAGTACGGGGGGGGGGGGGGGGGGGACAGTGTTGGGTCGCCTTTTTTTTTTACAAAAAAATCTGAAAGGTGATCTAACACTTTAAAGGTTTCACATATAAAAATTCCGAGGCCAAGGCAAGCATCACAGGTGGCGCCATTGTCACCTAGACTGCTGCAAAGAACAGAAAACAAGCTGTATTACCTTGAGAGTAATTACTGCAGGACACCACCTGCTGGGGGCTCAGAACAGGAGTTTGCTGTAGTCTGCTCATGACACGGATTCTAGATTCCAACATTCCCATCGTAGCAAAGGCGTAACAGCTTCCACAGGACCCTGGAGACAACACACAAAATTATAAATCCTCCAGAGTATCCAAACACTGCAACATTCATTTATTCATTGACAACACAAGCACATGCTAAACATAGTAAAAATATAAACAGCGTTAACCCAAACAATGAACGCATTTGCTTCCTTTTGGGTCTTAAATATACCACTTTTTTATATCAGTACTGTTTACACTCAAGCAAGATTATTAATTCTGCCCAGATAACTTCTATGAACTACACACCATGCTATAGGAATTGGGGGAGGGGGGGGGAGCTAAAAGTAGAGTTCCAGCCAAAAAAAAAAAAAAAAAAGTAACTCTTCCATGTTGTATTCAAAGTCGGGGGTTTAGATACACTTTCCCCAAAGTTGGAATAGCTGGAGGCGCTGATTGTACATAGCCAAAGCATGATTTTGATTTAAAAAAAATAAAAAAAAAATTAAAAAAAATAAAAATTGAACCCAAGATGTCAGTTGCTATATCTCACAGTGTATGCATCCCTATTTATGGTTTAGGAAGACATTCTCATCTCTCTTTCCAAGTACTTTAAAACGCACTCCAAGGGTGAGGACACACTGAGCGGTTGAGTTCCCATGTTAAGTCAATAGTCTAGCAAGAATTAGGTCCAAGAGCCAAGCCAGGGGTAGCTAGCCGTACATAATGTTTAAGGTTAGTACATACACTTGAATGTCTTTGTGATATAGTTTCCAAAAATGGCTTTGGCTGGATTTTAATACATATGCAAAACACACACACAAACGTTGCCCACAAACCGGAATAAGTGTAACAGACTAAAAAAGCAATTTCTCTGGTAACGTGAAGAGATAGCTGGATTCACGTATGCTGCCTAGCATTCATTTGGGTGAACTATATCTTCTTAAATACCTTGATTTCTGACAGGGCTGACAAAGTTGTATCCTCCAACATTCCTCCAATCCCAGGCATCTGGCAGGCCGTGGTATTTCTCATCGGTGGGCATCGGAGCTGGAGGTGGTATGCTGCAAGATTGGTAAACAACTGTATTAACTTCACACTTTTCATACTGCAAAAAGTGGGAGTGCTTTAAGAATATATTAGAGGCATCAGACAGTGCATTACAATGGGCAGCAAATATAAACCAAACCTGGGTGGCTAAACTCGAGCATAAAAAGGCACATTAAAAGAGAAAAAATGACCTTTATAAAAAAAAAAAAAAAAAAAAAAAAAAAAAAAATAATAGAAGGCTGAGGGATCACCATCAGAAGGCTAACACTACAAGAAATGTAATAAGAAAAAGCTAAGCATGCAATCAGAGCAGCGAAAAGAGACCACTAAAAGACAACGGAGGAGAGTAAAGAGAATCCCCACTTTTTGTTTAAACTATATTGTTGGAAAAAAAGGCAAAGCCAGAGCATATTGCCCCATAAAGGACAGTCAGGGAAACCTTGTTACAAGTGACAGGGAAGAGGCAATAATATGCAATACATTTTTCTATATGGTTTTTACAAAAGGAAAACTAGGGGTATAATAGACCACATAGTATGAACAGAGCATGGAATGTTCCTGTACATCTAACAGAAGCTAAGGTGGACCACATGGATTACACCAGAGAGTCCTCAAAAGAACTTAGCCAGGCCATTGCTAGACCATTATTCTTAATCTATAGGGACAGCTTACTGACCGGTATTGTACCAGACGACTAGGGGAGGGGCAACTACTGCTGTACCAATATTAAAAAAAAAAAAAAAAAGCCCAAGATCAATACCTTGAAACGGCAGACCAGTTAGTCTACATCAATTGTGTGTAAACTATTGAAAGGGATAAGGGACAAGATCCAGTAATCTGCTGATGAAAATGGCATTAGTAGTAACCAGCATGGATTTATAAAAGCCAAATCAATCTTTGGGAGGTGGTAAGCTGTAATCTGGATAGAGGAATGCCTACAGATGGGATGTATCTAGACTTTGCCAAAGCATTTGATATAGTACCCCCATACATGCTTAATTTACAAATGGCAGTCTGTTGGCATTGCCGATGTATATGTACCTGGATAGAAGAAAACTAGTTACAGGAACATGTCCAAAGGGTAGTCATAAATAGCATATCTTCTGAATAGACTTGAGTTGCAGGTGGGGTACCCCAAGGTTCTGTCCTGGGACCAATTCTGTTGAACTTTGTGCAAAATTTAGAGGTTGAAGCAATGAAGCAAAAGTTCAATCTCAGTTTTTGCTGATGATATCAAGCAAAGCCAGGCAAAACCTCAAAGGATATAGCAGCCTTACAGAAGGCCTAGATAAAAAAGATGTGTGGGCAACTACATGGAAAATAGGGCCCAATGATGATACAAGTAAAGTAACGCACTTGGGGACCATTGGAGGCTGGTGCTCAAAAACACCACCCCCAGGGGGAGTTGGACAGGAGGGCGGCGACCCCCCCCCCCTCCCCTGGGAGATGGTTGGGAAGATGGCAATCCCCCCAGCCCCACCCCCCACAGAAGATGGACGAATGGGAATGCGGTGATCAGAGGCATCCTTGCCTTAGGAAGCAGATGGAGAGTCCTGGCCGGGATGCAATCTGATCTCTTCCTCCTCCCTACACTGTCCGAGCCAGGGAGTCTGTGGCTGAAGGCGAGCCATCCCTGGAAGGAGGGAGCAGAGTCTGGACAAGTTTGTCGTAAAGGACCATGCGGCTGGCTGAGCTGCTCCCTAACTCACCCCGATTGCCTCAGTCTTTCAAGATGAGGAGACCTCGCTCCAGGGCCCTTGTTTCTCCTCCCAGTCGAACAGAAGGCAGGTCCTGAGACCTGATTGGGCAGGAGTCCTATGACTCCCTGGCTAATCGGGAGCCAAGATCCACTTCCTGATTGGCCAGGACAAATCAGGAAGACAATAGAAAATATTAATTTGCTATTGTCACAACTGTGTGGGCTTAGGGTGCAGTGCTCTGCACCCAAAGCCAATTAAAGCCTCAGGCTCTAATCATGTATACACACACTGAAATCCATGCATCTGGCACCCTGCTTGTAAATTAGGGGTCTGGCGCAAGAAAAAAGGGGGCGGAGCCCCTTATGGACGTGCTGCCACTGTTGGGGACTAAACCAGTAATTTGCTAAAAAGGCAAAAAGTCCCAGAAAAGAGAACAAAAAAAAAAAAAAACACACCACAATTTGTAGCAGTTCTGGGTCAGGGGGTTGCTTGGCCACTGGCAGGGGCCATCCCAGGTTTGCATTTGTATTTTACACTTAGCATCCCTCTCCTGTAGACGGAACTATAACCCAACTGTGAAAATCAAAATGTTTGATGTGTCCTTTAACACATGGAAAAAAAAAAAAAAATTTTAAATTATTTGTGTGTCCTTTCACAAGCGAGGGCATGACACTTCTGCTGTAAACACAATGCGTCGATGCGTTTGAGCTCTGCCATGTAGTGGTAGCAGGATCAGAAACCCAGAAACTGTTGGTGCTGGACCACAGAGGTCACTGACAGCATTCAAAATAAAGATAGCATTCAGGAGCTACCAGAGATGCAGAGTCTGGGTGACATTTTAAAAAACAGTGCTGGGAAAAAAAAAGCTGCTCTCCTGTTGTGTTAAAGTGGCACCTGGGACCTCTTTCCGCAAATAAAAGTTAAAGCAGTTATTTGGCAATTGAGAACAAGCATGAAGCAAAATCAAAAGCACTGAAGCCAGTAATTTTTTCTTCTTGGAGACAATTATATGTAAACCATTATTGCACTGGTGGCCATCTATGGACACTTGTATAACATGCCAATGCCATCAGCATTCTCACACAAAAAAAAAAAATTTGAATACCTTGGGATTCTGGATTTACGACCACCAGCTCTTTTGAGGAGATCCTCCATTGACATGCCTTCATATTCAGGATACACGGTTGCAGTCCATGATTTCTGAACAGAGTTTATTTGTTCTACAAATGCAGGGTTGCTTCTGTAGGGGATGCTAGACAATATGGAACGGTAAAAGAAAATGGAATAAACTAGATGTACGAAAGTGTCTTAATTCTAGAAACATAAAATGTGGTTTTAAAGTCAAGGTTTTTTTATCTATGCATTAAGAAAAAAAATAAACTGTAGCAGCCCCCCCCCCATATCTACCTGAGCCTCTTCTTGATCCAGCAATGTTGCACGAGAGGCTCAGCTGCCTGTGACTCTCCCCCCCTCATTGGCTGAGACCGCAGCAGTGCACCATTGGCTCCCACTGCTGCCAAAGTCAGTGAGCCAGTAAGGATAGGGCAGGGCTGAGCTGCGGCTCCATGTCTGAATGATTGTACAAAAGTAAGGGCTCGGCTCAGGTGCCCCCATAGCAAGCGGTTTGCTGAGGGGGCACTTGGCAGAAGGGAGAGGCCAAGAGCATCAGAGGAACCTGAGAAGGGGGGATCTGGGCTACTCTGTACAAAACCAACTGCACAGAGGTGGTAAGTAGAAATAAGGACTTTAGTATCACTGTAAATAGTTACATTTTAGACCATATATCATTTAGATGTGAAAATTCCGCTACTGATTTGCTAATGAACCTGTTGGACTGGTCTATGAAGCTCAGGACAGGAAAGAATGCTAGAGATGAGGTGAAGGGAGGGGGGGGGGGGGGCGATAAGAGGATTTGGACAACCATGCGCTCAAAACAAAAAAGGAGCACTGGAAATAGTTGATTGCAGGACTTCTGGTAGATGACTCCATCATAAAGAAAGACTGAAAATAGGAACTTTACCTGGGGATGACATTCAATCTACAACCCAAGTTAAGTAATGTTTAGTGTACACCTCTTGCATACATTATCAATGCTAATTTGCTGGGAAAGATAGATAGCTTTTGTATATTGTATGGTTTCTCCCACTGTTGTACATGCAGCGTTTGTTTATTAAAACATCAATACACTACAGAGGTTTCTAGGCTCTCTTTGGGTTTACTGCAAAGGACCTTCTTAGATGCAAAGCAAAACAGTTACTTCCACCTCCACCTGCCTCCAGGTGCCCACTTTCCATTGAGCTACTTGACATTATAAAGACTGTGCACATATGGTCTCCCCATCATGCTACCCAATTACAATATATATTGTCAATGTACATTTTCTATGCTATTAAATGTATGCACGTAATTAAACAAGGTTTGGTGCACTGACTTTTATTTGCCTTTTATAGTTATATTGTGGGCATTTGCAGGGAAACCACTATTCTTAGGTCAAGCACCTACTTTCATGAATTATTGTGGCCTATTTACCTAGAACTTGATTAGGGGAAAGCTTTGTGTGAATTGTCATAACATTCTCATCTTCGTAGGCATATGGTGGTGACGGGTTTCTTAGATAGGTGTACTATAAATACCATTTAATGCTTATTTGTGCAAAATATGAACAAAGTCTAATACCTTCAAGCTGCTGACCCTGAACATTAAGATGGTATGTTAAAGCTCAACACATGAAACGGTTACCTTTCAACCCTCTTCTGGGATGAAGGTCCATTTAAAGCCAAACAGGCCAGTAAAAACCTTGAGCGTATATATAAATGGAACTTACTGTCCTGCTCCGAGCTGGAAGGGTGCTGGATTCAGTTTCTTCCCAGAAGCACCACTTATTTTCTTCCCAACAAAACAAGCCCAGTTGCGGCCCAGAACATCATGTACCCAGCCGGGGAACGTATCATGGCAGAAACTAGTGACGTTGGAGCCATGCTGTTCATACTGAAAAAAAAAAAAAAAAAAAAAAAAACACATTTTGAATACATATTTACAGCAAGGTTTCACAAAGTGCAGTAGCAGGCAGTACAATTGGTGGCACCCACACCAGTCTCCGCAAGTCATTTGGCTAACTGGAAATACTGAGGAGAACAGCTGCAGAAAGGAGACATCCACTGAGACGCCATAGCCAACATCTTATAGGACATCACTGCCAGCCAATTGGGAACAAGCTCTTGGAACATTGCACTTGCCTTAGTTAAGGCGGCTAGTCCAGCCGAGTTCCTGGAGAGGCAGGGATGAGTGGGTTATTTTTCATGCGTTTTAAAACTTCATCCTAGGCCAGTGTAAACATTGCTTTGGTTACATTCGGCTTGTCAGTCTGCACTGTAGAGTGTGGACAGCAATATCTGCAGACCATGACTAAACACAAGGAAGGGCATTCACAACAGTTTTGATCTGCTTAAAGCCGAGTTCCACCCAAAAGTGGAACTTTCGCTCATTGTACTCCCCCCCCCCCCCCCCCCCCCCCCCACCCGGGGCACAGGATACCTGTCTAATACAGGTATCCTATTACCACTTCCGGGAGCCTTAGCCACAGATGTCACCGCCCGGGCTTCTTCCTTCCCAGGCCACCAGGCCAGTAGGAGAGGAGCGGAGCCTCAGGCATGTGCGGTAGGGTTCCCTGAGTGAAGCCATAAGGCTTCACTGCCTGGTTCCCTTACTACCAATGGAGGCGGCATGCACCCGGCAGCTAATGGAAACATCTGCAGTGCCAACATCACTGGACCCCAGGACAGGCAAGTGTCCAATTATTAAAAGTCAGCAGCTGCAGTATGTGCAGCTGCTGGCTTTTAATTTTTGCAACAGTGGACGGACCTCCGCTTTAAGGCCTAATGCCATAAAATATTCTCTAATGATCTGCATGCCACTTTAAAAAGGGGTTGTAAACCCTCAATGTTTTTCACTCTAAAGCATGCTATGCATTAAGGTGAAAAACATTCTGTGCTGCAGCTGCCCCCCCCCCCCAGAGCCCCCCTTTTTTCTTACCTGAACCCGACCGTTTGAGCAAGGTGCACGAGCCCAGCGACTCCAGCCGCTGTCTCAGGTCCTCATTAGATAGATAGCAGCAGAAGCCATTAGCTCCCGCTGCTGGCAATCAAATCCAGTGACACAGGAACTGGGCAGAGTGCTGCTATGTGTCAATGAACGCAGCAGCAGGACTCGGGAGCGTGCCCGCACAGGTGCCCCCATAGATAGTGGCTCTTCGAGGGGGCACCCAATGGAGAAGCAGTGCCACTGGGGCACCCCAGAAAAGGAGGATCAGGGCCGCTCTGTGCAAAACCCTTGCACAGAGCCGGCAAGTATAACTTTTTTTTTTTTTTTTTTTTTTAAACAAAGGAGGGAACCTTTACAGTGACTTTAAGGTAAGATTCACACATGTGCGACCCGCATTCTACAGGTAGGGCAGACGTTCAATAGGCTGCCCTACCTGCAAAAACGCAAGTACAACCTTCAAAAATGTGTTAAATGCACCTAGGAGCCCTCTAACGTTTACCTGAAGTGTGTGCATACAAGGTTCACAAGCAAATACAGCCATTTAATGCATTTACATCCTACAAACCAGGGGGATAGAATGCAACTAAATCTACCTACCTTAAAAAAGGCAAACCACTTCATGTTATTTATTACGACCTCAAACCCTTGATTGTAGATAATGGTAACAAATCCCACATTTCCAAGGTCATCCTCGGCAACATCCAGCTCTTTAATAGTAACGGTTGCTTTCTTTTCAGATGGACCTGAGAACAGGGAAACGGTACACATCAATACCCATGAATAATATTGCCATGTGGCTGTGATTGTAGAAAAGACTAGCAGAAGAGGATTTCTCAGAAGAATCAGAACAAGAGACACTCATTTAAGTTATGTCCCATGTGCTGATTGTTTTTGATTTTAGCTAAAATTAGGGAAAGCCATGGATGATTTGATTTTCTTTACTTCCAGCACAAGTGGAAAGACAAATTCACCGATTCTCTCCCCCCGCCCCCCCCCATCAACTCATCCAGTGTTAATGGGGGAATCTCTCCCGCAGCGCTTTTGTGGGTGCAGGGAGCCTTCCTGACTGGCAGGACAAAAGGATTTTTGCTAGCGACTATAGCCGCAAGCAGCAATCTTAAGTAAAAAAATAAATAAATCACAGGCTGGTTGCATCAAAGTTTATCCAACCAGCCTGCCCATAGATGGTTTGAATATCAGCTGCTCCCAGCCAAGAGTCGATCCACCTATGACTGGTTTGAAACGGTTGCAAGTTGTGGTGCACCGGAAGTCCATTCAAAATTATTGGGTTGCCTTAACAAGGCTCTTAAAGTGGAGCTCCACCCTAAAGTGGAACTTCCGCCCATCGGATTCCTCCCCCCCTCTGGTGCCACAATTGGCACCTTTCAGAGGGGAGGGGGGTGCAGATACCTGTCTAATACAGGAAACTGCACCCACTTCCAGGTATAGATAGCCTCAGAAGATCCGCAGATGCCCCCCGTTGTGTTCTGGGAAACACACCTAGAAAACGTGCAACGCGACTCGCACATGCGCAGTAGGGAACCGGGCAGTGAAGCCACAACGCTTCACTTCCTGATTCCCTGACCGAGGATGGCAGCGGGGGCAGCCGAGAGACGATCGATCGCCTGCCAACATCGCTGGACCCTGGGACAGGTAAGTGTCCATTTATTAAAAGTCAGCAGCTGCAGTATTTGTAGCTGCTGGCTTTGATTTATTTATTTAATTTTTTTAAGGTGGAGCTCCGCTTTAAAAACTGATCTCTGCATTCCCCCTATTCTGATTGCTGGCAATACAAACAAATTAAATCTAAATGCCCTTTTTACACAACCAAATCCATGGTTACATGAGTCAAGGCTGAGACCTTTTCCATGTGTCCTCCTCACCGCCTGAATGATGTGGAAACTTCCTGTTGGCTTTCAAATGGTCCTCCCAGAATAGGGGATTGTTCATGTGGGACCCCGTGCAGAAGTTTGAGATCTGTCGTCAGCACCACTTAATACAGAGATTGCCACTGTCTTCTGGGTCTCGACAAGGTGCAGCGCTGCCGTTTACAGAACACAGGAGGTCGCCTGGTATGACACATGCCGTCCATACTAACATATGACCAAGCTGGTCCAATGAAACCATGTAAAAAATTGCCATACATGGAATTCAACTTTATTAATAAAGAAGAGTAATCACTGACACCATGTTGCATTAGTATTGTTGAAGTATTTCTTATCCTCAGTCCTTCCCTGTAGCTGATTTTTTTTTTTTCCTTATAATGGCAAAGGGGAGGGGGAGGGGGATACATTACAGCAGAACTTCAAAAGGGAAGTTCCACTTTAAAAAAGTGTTGCTAAACCCACAACAGTAAAATCAGTCTGTATATGCAGTAAAGGTATTAAAAAAAAAAGGCAGTTTGATCCAGTCTTCTCTGATCCCATCCTACTTCCAGAGTCCCCAATATATCTCCTGATAGTACAGAGCCTTGAGATCAAGCCGCACATGCTCAGTTTGGCGTGTATTGTTATAGAGTTTTTGGTTTTGTTTTCTTGGGAGTGTGCATGTGGTCAGCACAGGGCCCATCAGCACTGCAGCCTCATAGGACAATCAGAGGAGAATGAAAACTCCTCCTACAAGCTTTAACCAGACACTGATAGAAGTCACAAGACTGCTATATACTGCTGATGAGAAAAGGTTATTTAGCAGTTTATAGTTAAGTGTTCTTGCATAGCAAGAACACTTACTGTTATCTCACATATATTATTATAGCCAAATTTACCACCCTAACTCCTCCCACAGCATTTACACTACATAGACAGCAATATACCGAAACATGGATTGTTCCGATTGGTGTGCTATTACTTTGTGGAACATTTCGCCTAATGGTTCACGAAATATCGTTTTTGCAGCGAAATTGGTCCCATAGGAATGAATGGCGAAATGTTCAAAACTAGGAGGAGTGGGGAGGTGACAAAAGCTGACAACCCCATGATCAGCCAAAACATTATGACCGCCCCATGAAAAAAAATTAAAAAAAAATTTGAAAACAAAAAACTTTTGAAAAAAAAACAAACATTTTTCAAAAAATGTTCAGCTCTTTCAGCTAATGATGGGACTTAAACTGTTTTACTGCTATTTAAATTTTTTAAAATATTAAGCTTTAACACTTTTCACAGTTACTCCAGCCACTCCAACCACACAACAGTTACTCCGCCCACTCCAGTTGTAGAGGCAAGAACACTTTTCACAATTTCCCCAGAAATTGTAGCCGAATTTACCACCAACTCCTCCCACAGTTTTTACACTACATAGACAGTAATATACCAAAACGTGCCGATTGTTCCCAATTGGTGTGCTATTACTTTGTGGAAGGCTTTGCCGAATGGTTCACAAAATATTAGGGCTGAAACAACTAATCTATTAATCGACAACTAATGGATTATGAAAATAGTTGTCAACCATTTTCATAATAGATTTATCGGCCAGCCGATTTGGCCTGCAAACAGAATGCATTCGTTTACATATCAGGAAAAACCGTGCAGCACACGTACAGTGCAGTACACCATCCATACAATGGATGGAAGTGCCTGAGAATGTGAATGTGTGAGGAGCAATGCCTCATGGGACATGTAGTCCTGGGCAGGAAGTGAGTGGGTCTAAAAGCAGAAGTTTTTTTTACCTTGTTATAGGGGCACACTATACTATAATTTTCAGCTTGCTATTGGGGCACTCTAAAGGCAGGAGGAGCCAGAGGCATCGGTGGGGGACCCCAGAAGAGAAGAATCGGGGCTGCTCTGTGCAAAACCATTACACAGAGCAGGTAAGTATAACATGTTTGTTTTAAAAAAAATCAAGTTAGACTTACCGGTAAC
Organism: Lithobates clamitans; assembly: GCA_037952925.1. NCBI lineage: Eukaryota > Metazoa > Chordata > Amphibia > Anura > Ranidae > Lithobates > Lithobates clamitans. Next base: position 3,757,288 of record JBBGZY010000680.1, on the reverse strand, counting down.
TTGTTTTCCAGGAGTCTTTCAGGACAGCACCTTGAGAGCGTGGCTCCACCCACTTGACAGGAAACACACCTCCACCAAACTTTAAAAGGAGGCTCCTTCCCACTTATCATCAGTAGTAGTAGAGAACCTCCGGCCCAAGCTGGAACACATAATCAGAATATGGTTAGTCACAGCATAGTAATTTAATACAATAAGGGCGGGTTGCTGCTGTCCTGAAAGACTCCTGGAAAACAAGTTACCGGTAAGTCTAACTTGATTTTTCCCTTAACGTCTTTCAGGACAGCACCTTGAGAGGATAACAGAGACTTACCCACTTAGGGAGGGACCACAGCCTGCAAGACCTTTCTGCCAAAAGCCTGTTCACTGGCTGACAGAAGATCCAGCCTGTAATGACGGACAAACGTAAGGTAACTTGACCACGTAGCCGCCCTACAAATCTGATCTGGGGTGGCACCAGCCATTTCTGCCCATGTAGTGGCCTGAGCCCTGGTAGAATGTGCTTTAATTCCCAGCGGGGGAGAGAGCCCCGACTGAGAGTAGGCTGCTAGAATAGCTGATTTAAGCCATCTAGCTATAGACCCCTTAGAAGCTTGTTGGCCCTTCTTTTTACCCGAAAAAAGTATAAATAGAGAATCCGAGGATCTAAAGTTACTTGTTACCTCCAGATACTGTAATAAGGTCCTTCTTACATCCAAATTGTGGAATTTGCCTTCTTTTTCCCCCGAAGGGTTAGAGCAAAAGGTTGGCAGGATGATCTCCTGCGACCTATTGTGTGCTGACGCTACCTTTGGCAAAAAACCCGGATCGGTTTTAAGTACAATCCTATCTGTGTAGATAGTTAAAAAGGGTCTCTTAACAGATAGGGCGTGCAGCTCACCAATTCTCCTTGCTGACGTTATTGCAACTAAGAACAAGGTCTTAAGAGTAAGATTCCTTAGAGAGATTCCTTGTAGTGGTTCAAAAGGTTCCTTTGTAAGGGCTTGCAGGACCACTGATAGATCCCAATTGGGAAAGTGCTTAGCCGGAGCTGGTCTAGATCTGGTAAGTGCCTTGAAAAATCTTATAACCAAGGGCTCAGAAGAGATTGGTCTTTCTAGAAATACTCCCAAAGCAGCTACTTGAACTTTAAGGGTGCTGACTGACAATCCCTTGTCTGCCCCCTCTTGAAGAAATTCCAAAATTGACACTAAATTTTTTACTTCTCTCTTAGTCAAATGACAAAAAGAGTTGAAGACCTTCCAATATTTAGCATAGATTTTTCTGGTCACTATCTTCCTACTGGAAAGTAAGGTAGTTACCAAGGGTTGTGACAGACCTTTGTTTCTTAACAACTGCTCCTCAGAAACCAGGCCGTGAGGCTTAGACTGGCCACTCCCGGATGCTGTATTGGACCCTGTAGGAGCAGGTCCTGCCGGAGAGGCAGCCGCCAAAATGGTTTGACTGCCATCTGTAGAATGGTGGAAAACCATGCCCTCTTTGGCCAAAATGGAGTAATTAGGATTACTGCCACCTTCTCCCTCTGTATCTTCCTTAACACCAACGGGATAAGTTGGAAAGGAGGAAATGCATAACCCAGATGGAAGATCCAGGGCTGGATTAACGCATCTGTCCCCTGGGCCTTGTCGTTTCTGTGAATCGAGAAAAACACTGGGAGTTGTGTATTTTCCTGTGACGCAAATAGGTCTATTTGCGGTTGACCCCAGGCCCTGGTAATCCTTGCAAAGATTTCCGGATTCAGGCTCCATTCTGACTCCTGAATCCGCCTTCTGCTTAGATAATCTGCCACTACATTTAAGGTGCCTTTGAGGTGGACTGCTGATAAGGACCGAACATGCTTTTCTGCCCAAACCAGGATCTTTGAAGCTAGCAACTGAAGTGTTTTGCTTCTTGTACCCCCCTGTTTGTTTAGGTAGGCTATGGTAGTGGCGTTGTCTGAGAGGACCCGGACATGAGAACCTTGAAGGATAGGAGAGAAGGCATTTAAAGCTAAGGCGACTGCCTTTAGTTCCCTCCAATTTGAGGACCTCTTTGCCTCTGTCCGAGACCACATTCCTTGCGCGAAGTCTTGGTCTAAGTGAGCTCCCCAACCCCATACACTGGCATCTGTCGTTACCACTTTTTCTATTGGAAATGACCAGAGCAGGCCTTCTGACAGATTCTCCTGTCTTCTCCACCACCAAAGTGATCTCTTGACTTTGGTGGGTATCTTTACTTTTGCTTCCAGAGATTGACCTGTGATTCCATATTCTCAGGAGAAAGCTCTGGAGAGGCCTGAAATGTAACCTTGCCCATTGAATGGCTGGTATGGTTGCGGTTAGGGTTCCTAGGGATGACATCACTTGTCGGACTGATAATTGCTGGCTTGCCTGCAAGGACGCTACCACCTTCTGGACTTTCCCCTTCTTTTCTTCTGGGAGAAAAATCTTTTGTTCCCTTGAACAGATCTGATACCCCAGGAATAGTATTTTCTGGGCTGGAATGAAATTTGACTTCTGCATATTTATGATCCAACCCAGGGTTTCTAGATGACCTCGGGTCTTTCCGAGGTTGTCTAGCAGTCTTTCCCTGGAGGGGGCAAAAAGGAGTAGGTCGTCCAAGTACGGAATTACCGCAATCCCCTGCATGCGAAGAGGTGCAAGCGCTTCTGCCATTATTTTTGTGAATATTCGTGGGGCAGAAGACAGGCCAAAGGGGAGGGCCCTGAATTGCAAGTGCAGAACCTCTTTTCCCAAATTTATCGCCAATCTTAGGAATCTTTGGGACTGCGGGGCTATAGGGATATGCAGATAGGCATCTCGAAGGTCTATTGATGCCATAAAGCATTCCCTCGTCAATAGATTCTTGACCGTGAAGATGGAGTCCATACGAAACCTTTTGTATTGGACTGATCTGTTCAGCGGTTTCAGGTTTAGGATTAACCGAAAATCTCCGGATGGCTTCTTTATCAGGAATATACGGGAATAAAATCCCTGATAAAGCTCCCCCTGTGGGACGTAAGTCATAACCCCCTGATCTATCAGATCCTTTAATAGGCTCTTCATTGCCAGGGATTTTGTTACATCTCTTGGAAGATTTGTCACCAAGTACCTTTCTAGGGGGAGATCTGAAAATTCTATATTGTAACCCTGGGCTAGCATATTCAGAATGTACTGGTTTTCTGTTATGCTTGCCCAATAGGGGAGAAAGTCTTGTAGTCTTCCCCCTACCTGTAACCGACTGTCATTGCGTCTTGCTGGCTGACGCAGGAGGATGGAAAAGGACATTTCCTCTGCCCTTACCCCTCTGCCCTGACCAGCTTTTCTTTTTCTCTTGAGACTTGTTCTGTTCCTGAGCCCTTTGAGGACGAAAAAACCGTTTGACTGGTTGTTTCTTCTTCTTGACAGGAAAAGATTTCTTTTTATCTGCAGTCCTGTCCAGAACTGAATCCAAATCAGGGCCGAACAGTAAGTCTCCCAGAAAAGGGACCCCGCATAATTTGTTTTTAGATGCTGTGTCCCCTTGCCAAGTCTTTAGCCATAAAGCCCGTCTAACCGAATTAGCAAGGGCTGCCGCCTTAGCTGTCATCCTGATAGACTCTGCTGAGGCATCAGAGACATAGGCTACGGCTGCTGAGAGGGTAGAAAAGGAGTCAAGGATTTCTTGCTTAGGGGAATCTGCTATTATATGAGCTTTAAGCTGATTTACCCAATACTCCAAGTTCCTGGAGATGCAAGTAGTTGCCATTGCTGGCTTAAGGTTGCCCATAATGGATTGCCAAGTCCGCTTGAGCTGTTGATCCATTTTTTTTATCCATGGGGTCTTTTAAGATCCCCATATCCTCAAATGCTAGATCAGTAGATCTTGACACCTGAGAAAAGGCTGCATCAAGTTTTGGAACCTTATTCCAAAGAGCTGCTGGGTCTTCATCAAAAGGGAACCTTCTCTTATGAGCCCTAGAGAAAAATGGTTTCCTATCAGGGTCAGCCCATTCTTTTCTGATTGTTTCAGAAATCACTGCATGGACTGGAAAGGTACGGGACTTAGACTCACTAAGCCCTGCATACATCTTGTCATGTAAAGACATCTCCTTATGCTCTTCCTCAAGGCCTAGAGTAGCATAAATAGCCTTTAAAAGGCCATCCACCTGATCCAAAGACAATTTATACTTGGAAGACATATTTTCCAGCTCATCACTATCCTCATTCGATTCATTAGAATGGGATGGGGAAAGCCCTTCCCGGTTCAGAGGACCCATTTCCGCCTCTACTGCCGGGACTAACAGTGAGCCTTGAGAGGACTGTGAGGTAGTGGGCTGACTTGCAGATGGATAGGTGAGTGAGGATCTGAAGGATTGAATGGTAGCATCCAATTCCTTTTTGGCAGATGCGATTAGATCACTGCATGCGGAAGTGGTTTCTTCCCTCACCAAGGAGTCAATACATGCTTGACATAAAGCCTTTTTCCAGCCTTCATTTAACTTAATTTTGCATGAAGGACATTTCTTTCTAATCCCAGGGTCATAGCTCTTGGCCTGCCATAAGGGAAAAAAGAGAGAGAAAAAAGACAAACCATCTTTTAGAGTCAGCCTGATTACTCAAGGTTGCTCACCACAGGTGCACAGTGAGAAAAGCTATCAGACTCATGTGCCCTGACAGGCCCCTCCGCCACCAGGGGGAAAAAAAATACCCTCAAACTTCACTAACATTTAGAGAGAAGAGGGCTAGAGAGAGACCCCACAGTAAAGCTGAGCAGAAACTACAGTCTGCTCCTTACCTGGGCCTTGCTGGTGCCTGTGCCTGTTCCACTCGCTGCGGTTCCTGAATCCATGCTGAGGCAGCAGCGTGATGCTTGTGGCGAAAACGCCGGTTCCGGACTCCAATAGCACCTGTGCGCCGGACCGGAACCGGCAATAAATAGGCACCAGACCTATTCCTCCCTCCTCCCCCTGCGCTTCCGGCGGAAGTGACGCCTGGCGCCTGCTCCATGGATGCCGCCCCACTTCCGGATACCTCACATCCGGCGGATGCAGTCCTCTGACTGCCCTTCCCAAGATGGCGGCGGCGTCAGGGAAAAAACATGTGCAGGCAAGAAAAAAAACAAACAGAAGTGCCTGACATGCCTGACGCCCCTGCCTGGGAGCAGCAATACCCGGAGCAGTCCTGGCTCTCCCCGAGCACTGACGAGGGAGAAGGAGCCCATCCACCCGGCACCCGTAAGCCTGTGGAAAATGGGAGGAATCGGCTCTCCTGAGGTAGGTAAAAATAGTGGAGTAGGGAGCCTGTTCTCTCAGGACAGAACCTTGAGAGCTCCAAACCCCCACATGTGTTCCCGCCGGAGGAAACACATAAACTGATAAGTGGGAAGGAGCCTCCTTTTAAAGTTTGGTGGAGGTGTGTTTCCTGTCAAGTGGGTGGAGCCACGCTCTCAAGGTGCTGTCCTGAAAGACGTTAAGGGAAAAATGACTTTAAAGACTGTGCAGGGAAGATCAGCATCTGACCCCAGAGAAGGTGGAGGCTGATAGACTAGAGGTAATAGAAGGCATTACTATTACATTTAAAGTAAACTTTTACATGGAGGCAGGGCACATTTCAAGGAGGCAGGGCACATTACATGCGCCCCAGTGTGAATGGGGTCTAAATAAAAAATGTGATCTCTGAGTCTGATATTTACCAGATTCAACCTCCAATAGTATATACAGTATATCTCTTCTGTCTGTTATTCTCAGAGTGGATTAGAGATTTTGCTCCCTATTTTCCTCCTCATATAGTTGATTATTTATCATTACCACTGTATATGGATTTTGAAGAATAAATTGCCTTTTTTTAAACTTTCTACATATTAAAATTATACATCACACTTTTTTTTAAGGTCATTATCCGATGAATCGAATAATCGAAATAATAATCGGCCAACTAATAGATTATGAAAATAATAGTTAGTTGCAGCCCTACAAAATATCGTCGTTTTTGCGGCAAAATTGGTCCCATAGGAATTAACGGCGAAATGTTCAAAACTAGAATGGGAGGTGACAAAAGCTGACAACCCCACAATCAGCTAAAACATGACCACCCCATGATCAGCCAAAACATTATGACCAGCCAAAGCATTATGACCCCCCCCCCCCCATGATCAGCCAAAAAAATCATTTTTGAAAAAAATGTTCAGCTTTCAGCTAATGATGGGACTTCAACTTTTTTACTACTATTTATACTTTTTAAAATATTAAGCTTTTTAACATTTTTCACAGTTACTCCAGCCACTCCAACCACACAACAGTTACTCAAGCCACTAAACCCAGTTACTCCGCCCACTCCAGTTGTAGAGGCAAGAACACTTTTCACAATTTCCCCAGAAATTGTAGCTTTTCTAGTTACTAAAATAATCGAATTTCCATTTTCTGTGTAGTGTAGGAGACCAGATATAGTGAATGCAGAGTCCTGGGTTTAGTAACACTTTAAGTCCTCATCTACTATATTTGGCATGTCTTTCTAGGGGGAGGCTGCAAATACTTGAACATGCTACATGTTCCACCCTAAAAATGGTGTAACATGTTCGAAGGATCAAGGTATCCTTTAAAGTGGTTGTAAACCCTTACAGACCACTTTTACCTACAGGTAAGCCTAGATTAAGGCTTACCTGTAGGTGCAAGAAATATCTCCTAAACCTACATGGCTTAGGAGATATTTCCAAAAGACAGGCACCGATGTCTACGGCGCATGTGTCGTAGACGTCGCGCAGGTGCACTGAGCATGCCGTTTCTAACTGCGATTATGCCGTTAGTGGTGGTGCGCATGCGTGGGAGTGACATCGCGGCTCCGGCCAATCACAGCGCCGGAGCCACGATACCGGGAAAGAAGATGGACGCTTCATGGAAGAGGGGACAGTGGTGACATCGCAGGCTCCTGTGTCAGGTAAGTGACACATAATGGGCTACTATGCGATGCACAGTAGCCCATTATGCTTTACCTTTACAGGGAAACGAAGGAAGTAAACCCATCGGGAGTCTCCCTCAAACAACCTGGGGGGGGGGGGGGGGGGAAATTCTACTTTCCAGCTGTCCCAGGAGGAATTTGCCAGGAGTCACGCAATATGGGACCTGGATTTACATTTACGCGATATAGATAGATATAGATATATATAATTTTTTTTCCCACACATACGTGTGTACAGTACACACATAACTAGCGTAAATTTAAATCCAGGTCCCACCTGAGGTTCAACCCCAGGGGGACTCTAGTTTGAATCCTAAAAAGCCACCTTGCCTCTATTCAAAAGTTGCCTACCCCTATCCCCACCCATGGGCATTGTACTCAATCTCTTGATTGCCAGTGAACCTGAAAGACAAATCCCCAGCATGGCATTCTCTGAAATGTCATGAAGCATTTGACATGTGTTTAGCACACAATTTTTTTTTTTTATATATTCTGTCTATTTTTTATTGTGGTTTGCTTTCTTAACCACATCAATACTGGGCACTTTTCGCCCCCTTCCTTCCCAGGCCAATTCTCAGCGCTCTCGCGTTTTCAATGACAATTGCGCGGTCATGCTACGCTGTACCCAAATGAAATGTTTATCATTTTGTTTGCACAAATAGAGCTTTCTTTTGGTGGCATTTATTTACGACTCCATTTTTTTACGATATAAACAGAAGGAGCAGACATTTGGGGAAAAAAAAACAAAATTTTCTTTATTCCATTTTAAAAGAAAACCAATAAAATCTAATTTTGTCATAAATTTAAGCCAAAATGTATTCTGCTACATGTCTTTGGTAAAAAAAAAAAAAAATCCTGTTAAGTGTATAATTGGTTAGTGTGATCACGGACAGATTTACGCAAATGATCATGTACAGATGTGTGCAGGTGATCACGGACATGTGTGCAGATAATCATTGGAACATATGATTTTACTGGAACATGTGGGGGACAGGTGTTTTTACTATGTTGGGGACATGGTTGTGTTTTACACTGTGTTACTATGCTGGTGATCAGTGTGTAAAAAGCTGTAAAAAACAAAACAGCTCACACACTGATCACCAGCCGGCTGCAGCGATCCACTCTCCTCTCCAACTAATGTGAGGACAGCCGATCGCCTAGCAACCGGCTCTGTTTACATCACGGCTGTGATTGGACACAGCCGTCATGTGATCAGGAGGGCCAATCACAGAGCCCTCCTGCCGATCTAAGATGCGCCGTGTCCGGGTGACACGAGCGCATGGGGATCGCGCGGGCTCGCACGTGATCCCCCTCCTTCTGAGGGACATTCCTGAGCGTCCACTCAGGAGAGAGCGCCCGCCCATCCATATGCAGTGGCCGGGTGGGAAGTGGTTAAAGATCAACTTTCAATCCTCCTTTCCTTCTGGTCTCCTTACATCAATTTGAGGATTAAGAGGCAAATTGGAAGTCTCTGTGACCAATGAAGGGAAGGGGGGGGGGGTGTTTTTTTTTTTTTTACAAGTATATATTTTGTGCATTATTGTTGTGAACAAGGCCGTTGCGGCTGAAACGTGTCCACCTCTGCTGTACTTTTCTCTCTATGGAGATATAATAAATTTGGACTGATTTTAAAGAGCATGTATGTAGTTGCGGATTGTCCTTTATTGAAAAAATAGATTTTTGCTTGCTGAGCTTCGAACTACAAGCTACAAAATGCTCAAGTGTGAACGGGGGGGGGGGGCTGCTCAGATTTGTTGGTGCCTCCTTGTGAGTGATTTTGTGTGTCGTAATCCATGAGAAAGCGCCTGCCATTTCTGCATCAGCAGTACAGTAAAAAAAATAAAATAAAAATTTGGGTGCCAAGTGCATAATAAGACTTTTATGTGATGCAGAAAGTAATGATTTCTTCTCTTTTTTTTTTGCCTGAAATTCCAGTTTAATAGGAAGTGTCAAATAACCTTGTATGTGTTATCTGAGCTGCAATGGATATAGTTCTGCTTTGCTTTTCTAGTGAGACTTGGCAGAAAAGTTTCAGATCTTTTGACCTCTCATTTCAGTTTAAAGATTTTAGGTTTCACTTTGTCTTGGATAGCGGTGACTTCCTCCTTGTTTTATGTTCGCTGATATTGAAGGTTTATACAGATCTGTGTCACAAGGTGAGGCCAGTCATGTGAAGAGGAGTGCTCAGTGTCGTCATGGAAAATTATATTTAAAAATTTTTGTTGAGGATTCGGAAAACAAACGGCGGTACCAAATTCTGCTCCTCTCGATTTTTCCATTATTACAGGTTTTTTTATTTTTTTTTTTTCATTTGAGCATTGATTTTGAAATTTATCACCTTTGGCTTTCTGACTGTTGTCACCAGGAGAGAAAGTGATGGGAATTGTCCAATGAGGACCTCTATACTAAATGACAACTAAGCAAGGATTTCCCTTTTTTCTTTTAAAGTGATTTAATGTCTCCGTAGGACAGGGAGTGAAGGAATTCAGCCCTAGGAAGACGCAACAAAAAAGGGATTTTACCATTCCTTATTCTACTTAAAGAGGAGTTCCACCCAGGGGGTCCATTAAAAAAAAAAAATTAAGTCAGCAGCTACAAATACTGCAGCTGCTGACTTAATTAGACACTTACCTGTCCCAGGCTCCAGCGACGCGGGGGATTGAAGCCCCGCTCGTCCCCCCCCCCAATCGGCATTTCAACTCTGGGCACCGTGCTGTGGCTTCACAGCCTGGCACCCACTGCGCATGCGCGAGCGCCGCCGCGATTGGCCGCTCAATCACCTGGGACCTGTAATGGGTCCCAGATGATTGACAGGAGGGAGGGAGCAGAGCCGAGCCCTTCCTGTGCTGAGGGGGAAGTGATGTCACCAGCCCAGGCAAAAGGAAGAGGCAGACTACGAGGGACCCCCTAGCAACAGGCATTTAGAGGCAAGTAAAATAAAAAATATATCCAAATGTTTTTGTTTTTAGAATTTTTCAGGTATTTGTTTTTTTGGGTGGGACCCCACTTTAAAGAGGAAGTAAACCCTGGCAGCTTCCACTTTTGAGACTCAGTGCCTAAACTTCTCCCAGCATGTGTGCTATATGCCAGGTGTAAAGGGAATGGGTAACATTAGCTTTAAGTAAGTTGCCTTTAAAAACTACAAGTGATGCACCGATCTAATAAAAGCCTGAAACCGTACTTCCTCATTGCTGGAGTTGCCCGGAGTGGTTTGGCTTGCAGGGCTCAGCCAAGTTCTTAGCCTGGAAGGCCACCTTCTGTGCATCCCTCATCTTGGAGGGAGTGTGTGTGGGGGGGGGGGGTGGAGGACGTAGAAACTCAGGTTTTACCACTGAAGCCGGCAGGCAGGAGAGCCATACCTATGGCTTCCTTCCTGGACCTTCTGCCAGCAGACACCGGCCATCACAAGGAGACAGTATACCTGCCCATATCAGTTTACCTTTGTGAACGCGCAATCTTTTTATATTTTGGCGTTTTAACCTATTAGATACACTTAGATGGCGGCTCCTTTTTGCTTTTTATTTACAGAGGCATCCAATATCCTCATTGAAGAGCTGCAGCTATTTATATATAGTGGATTTGTCTTGACCTCACTGATCCCGCACACTGACATTAAGGCATATATGGATTATATTCCCACTCTTGGTTTCAACTAAAGGGACTTTTTTTATTCGTTTTTTTAATCAAAGTAATAAAACTACATTACAGAGGGAACACAGACTGCTGTGGTAATGCCGGTGACTGAATGGATCATGTGTGTCATTTTTATTTTTGCCCAAAGTTTCCCTTTAAGGGGCTTTCACAATAAGGGACCCCGGAAGATGCCGACCAAACCGATTGCTACATGCAGAGACCACACTGTCTGGAGGATGGAGTCAGAGGAAAGAGCTCTGACCATATTACCCAGAAAGCTTTGCAGTCATTTTGCAGACTTGAAGGGACTTTCCCAGTAAGGGAATTAGAAGTTGCACAACTGCTGATCGAGGTGCCAGAAGTCATCACCGCCAAGACTAACAGATATCTCTACTCCGCAAACAAGGGGAGTGTAAAGTACAAACATCGTCTGATCTGCCACTACACCAGGGGAATGTTGTAATGCTCAGGAGGGGGTTTTATAACACCCCCCTTTCAGAACACAATAGCTCAGCAGGCAGATCCCTGTACTAACATTGGATAGTTAGTACAGCAACCATCTCAGATCTTTTCTTCATTCAGCCCACTGAGAGAGATTAGACCCTCGTCAGGTTTTTATTGCTGTAGGTGCCCCCATTGGAGAAATTTATCCTCTCCATTTGTCCTGGTTACCATCATAAAAATTGAAAGTAAAAGAAAAAAAAAAAAAATTCCCCAAATTTTGGGTTGCCCTCAGAAAAGTAACAGAGGGGAAAACTTCCAATGAGGACACCAGTTCTGGTGACAAACAGGGATCTGCTTTGGAGGGATTTCCTCTCACTTCCTGGTTTGGCTATGGGACAGGAAGTGAAGGGAACTGTCTGCAATGGGTCACATAACAAAAAAATTAAAAACAACTTCTGATAACCCTCCATTGCTCTATCCAAAAACGAAGAAAAAAAAAAAAAAAAGTTTTGATTTTAGTTCTACATTAACCCCCTCCCTCCTGCCCTCCGTAGAGACAAATGACACAGTAGGTGGGATGCTCTCTTGTTCTGGGCCATATGACGTCGCCCAGTCTTGCACTATGTCCCAGGGACCCCGATGACACGGCTCTTTACCCAAGCGATCAGCTGCGTCCAATCAGATGATTACATGTAAACAAGGAGATGCCGTTTATCGGCTCTCCTTGGAGGAGAGCCAATCAGCAGCATCTCCTTGCAGGGGAGACCTGTACAGGTAATCAGGGCACTGATCATCAGTGCAGCCCCAACACTGCCCACCAGTCCACAATAGGGGTGCAACGGATAAAAAAAACCTCACAGATCGGATCGTTCCTCGGATCAAAGTCACGGATCGGATCATTTTTTGGATCAGAAAAAAAAAAAGCAAATCTCGTTACACCCACCGGAGTTTTAGATTTCGGTTATTTTCAACACAAAAAACGGAGCTTATATGCTTAAATACAGTATTTGTAAATCCGACGGACTGTTTAGATGTTAAATTTTAAAAGCAGCAGCAAACCTGCTGACCTTACATGGTTGCTAATGTGACAGAACACCTCCGATTTTCACATTTAACTCACTCTATCATTACTATACAGGAATGTGGGGTGTAGCAAGATGGCGGCGACGAAACGTCACTTCCTGACAAGACAGCGGCCGCCACCGGGTGTGCCAAGATGGCCGCCGCTCTGGAGCTAGGCCGAAGCGATCCATTGCACCTCTACAATGGTTTTTTTTTTAATGGTTGGACTGGATGGACTTGTGTCTTTTTTCAACCTGACTAACTATGTAACTATGTAACGCCCACCAGTCTCTGCCCACCAGTCTCTGCCCACCAGTCTCTGCCCACCAGTCTCTGCCCACCAGTCTCTGCCCACCAGTCTCTGCCCACCAGTCTCTGCCCACCAGTCTCTGCCCACCAGTCTCTGCCCACCAGTCTCTGCCCACCAGTCTCTGCCCACCAGAAAGTTCCCATAAGTGCTGCATATTTTTGCCTCATCAGTGCAACCTCATCAGCACACATCAGGAAGGAAAAATAATTACTCATTTACAAAATTTTCTTAGAGGAAAAACTTTTTTTTTCATAATTTTCGGTCTTTTTAGCCAAAAATAAAAAACCCAGTTGAGCAAGGGAGAGTCATAACCCCTGTTCGTTTATTTTTTGCCATCTGTGTCCCGCAGGAAGTGAGAGAAAATACCTGCAAAATTAAGGGAATTCCTCAGGGATCCCCAGATCACCAAAACTAGTGTCCCCATTGGAGGATTTCCCCCTCTAACTTTTCTGGGGACAACCCAAAATTTGGGATATGCTTTCAGTTTCATTGATAACGGTAATCAGGACCAATAGAGAGGGGGGGAATCTCCTTAAAGGCGAAGTTCCACCCAAAAGTGGAATTTCCGCTTTAAAGCGGAGTACCGCCTGCAAAAAAAAAAAAAAAAAAAAAAAAGTCAGCAGCTACAAATACTGCAGCTGCCGACTTTTAAAAGAAGGACACTTCCCTGCACAGGGCGCCCGCGATGTCCTCGCCTGACCCCATCCCTCGGCTCTGGGTGGAGGCGCCGGCATCTAAAGTAATGGAATCAGGAAGTGAAGGCTTGCAGCTTCACAGCCTGGTTCCCTACTGCGCATGCGCGAGCGGCACTTCACATTCTGACTGGTCCCTGCTGTCCTCTGGGCCCTGTGTGTCTCCCAGAAGACAGCGGGAGGGGCCGGACATGGTGTAGATCACCACGGATACTGCAGCTCTTTCACCGGAAGTGTGAGCAAATACCTGGATTAGACCGGCATCCGCTCCCCCCTGATGGGTGCCAAATGTGACATCTCCACTCAAAAAACAAATCCCCATATGTCTGTCCAATGATTTGTACAGCAGGCAAGCCTCCCCCTCCCCTTTCACACAGTCTGGGCCGCAGAGCTCGCACTCTATCACACACATACACACAGGGCTGGGCTGCAGAGTTCGCACTCTATCACACACACAGGGCTGCAGAGCTCGCACTCTAACACAAAAATATATACACACACACGGCTAGGCCGCAGAGCTCACACTCTAACACAAAAATATATACACACACACGGCTAGGCCGCAGAGCTCACACTCTAAAATAAATATAAATATATATATATATATATATATATATATATATATATATATATATATATATATATATATATATATATATCTGGGCCGCAGAGCTCACGCTCTAACACACACACCCAGGGCTGGGCCGCAGAGCTCGCACTCCATCACACACACGCGGCTGGGCCGCAGAGCTCGCACTCCATCACACACACACAGGGCTGGGCCGCAGAGCTCGCACTCCATCACACACACACAGGGCTGGGCCGCAGAGCTCGCACTCCATCACACACACAGGGCTGGGCCGCAGAGCTCACACTCCATCACACACACAGGGCTGGGCCGCAGAGCTCACACTCTAAAATATAAATATATATATATATATATATATATATATATATATATATATATATTTATATTTTAGAGTGCGAGCTCTGCGGCCCAGATATATATATATATTTATATTTTAGAGTGTGAGCTCTGCGGCCCAGATATATATATATATATCTGGGCCGCAGAGCTCACACTCTAAAATATAAATATATATATATATCTGGGCCGCAGAGCTCGCACTCCATCACACACACAGGGCTGGGCCGCAGAGCTCGCACTCCATCACACACACCCAGGGCTGGGCCGCAGAGCTCGCACTCCATCACACACACCCAGGGCTGGGCCGCAGAGCTCGCACTCCATCACACACACCCAGGGCTGGGCCGCAGAGCTCGCACTCCATCACACACACACAGGGCTGGGCCGCAGAGCTCACACTCTAAAATATATATATATATCTGGGCCGCAGAGCTCGCACTCCATCACACACACACAGGGCTGGGCCGCAGAGCTCGCACTCCATCACACACACACAGGGCTGGGCCGCAGAGCTCACACTCTATCACACACACACAAAGGGCTGGTCCCCTTACCCAGATTGGAGCAGTCGATGTCGCGGCCCCTTGCCCCTCCCTTGCTGGGGCTGACATGGAACTCCCAGGTCCCCCGCAGGTCCGGGAAGGAGCAGTTGGCCGGGGTGTCGGCGGCGGCGGGCACGCTCCATGACGCCAGCAACAAGGACAGCAACACCGAGTACACCTCCATCCTGACTGACTGAAAGGGCGGCCGGGCAGAGGAGGGTTAAATAGAGGGTCACATGACCCAGCCGGGGGAGGGGGCGGGTCACGTGGGGGGAAGTCATGTGCTCAGGGTGAGAGCGGGCATGTACGGACAAGGGGCGGGACTTAGGGGAACCACATGGGGGCGGGACTAGCTGTGTGTGTACTGTGTGCAGCTCTGAGGGCTGAGCTGTGGTTGATTAGAACACGACATGAAAAATAATTCTAATGAATAGATGTATTATTATTCTATATATGTGTTTAATAAATATACACTATATTACCAAAAGTATTGAAACACTTGCCTTTGCACGCACATCAACTTTAATGGCATCCCAGTCTTAGTCCCCATACTATTAGATTTTCTGCAGATTTTTGTCTTCAGATTTACCAAAACCATATAGTGCATGCAGATTGAAACTCTTTTCAACTCATTTTACATGGTTTTGGTAAATCTAAAGAAAAAAATCTGCACAAAATCTAATCTAAGTGTGTATGGGGCCTTAGGCTTTCCCCGCATCCAATTCACATGACAGGGGACTGTGACTGGCCCTCAATGGAGCCGCTTCACACATCTCTGTGGCGGCCGCGGAGAAAATTGCACAGGAGTCCGATGCGTCTTTGTCTCAGTCTCAGGTCTGAATTCGGGCCTCGTCCGTCCCTGAGAACAAGGACGCGCATCCGTCTTCACCCCTCTACCTTCCGAGGCTGCATGCACGTAGGAGCCGCCGGTCACGGCATGGGTCCTTTAGAAATGACACGATCGTGCCCTTTCTTCAGTGTGCATGCGCCGATGACATCGGCTCAAGGGTATATGGTAAATATCTCCTAAACCGTACAGGTTTAGGAGATATTTCCAGCACCTTCAGGTAAGCCTTATTATAAGCTCACCTGTAGGGAAAAGTGGTGTATCTAAGTTTACAACTACTTTAGGTGTGAACCCAGTCTTATTCCGTAGGGTTCAATATTGGGTTGGCCCACTCTTTGCAGCTATAACAGCTTCAACTCTTCTGGGAAGGCTGTCCACAAGGTTTAGGAGTGTGTCTATGGGAATGTTTGACCATTCTTCCAGAAGGGCATTTGTGAGGTCAGACATTGATGTTGGACGAGAAGACCTGGCTCACAGTCTCCGCTCTAATTCATCCCAAAGTTGTTCCTATCAGGTTGAGTTTAGGACTCTGTGCAGGCCAATCAAGTTCCTTCACCCCAAACTCGCTCATCCATGTCTTTATGGACCTTGCTTTGTGCACTGGTGTGCAGTCATGTTGGAACAGGAAGGGGCCATCCCCAAACTGTTCCCACAAAGTTGGGAGCATGAAATTGTCAAAAATGTCTTGGTATGCTGACGCCTTAAGAGTTCCCTTTACTGGAACTAAGAGCCAAGCCCAATCCCTGAAAAACAACCCCACACCATAATCCCCCCTCCACCCAATGATTTGGACCAGCGCACAAAGCACAGTAGTAGTAGTAGTAGTAATAGTAATAGCCATAGTACCAGTAGTAGTAGTAGTAGTAGTAGTAGTAGGAATAATATTAGCCATAGTAGTAGTAATAGCATTAGCCATAGTAGTAGTAGTAGCAATAGTTGTAGCCATAGTAGTAGTAGGAATAGTAGTAGCAGGGCTTTTTTTCAGGGGGAACTCAGTTCCACCACCTCCGGCTCAGACCCTTGGGGGGCTGCTCACCACAATCACTTGTAAACACAGAAGTCCGGTTTCTGTGTTTACAAGTGACAGCTCTGCACTCTGTATGTAATGCAATCCTGGTATTTATTGCCCCTTTAGGACCCTCCTACTGTTTGTGAAATTTGACTGACCACACCCACTATTTAATGTGATTTGGAGGGTGTGTGGGTGTAGGAGTTTTGGGGGGTCATGGTTGAGTTCCAGCACCTATTTTTTGAGAAAAAAAGCCCTGAGTAGTAGCAATAGTAGCAGTAGTAGTAGTAGGAATAGTTGTAGCCATAGTAGTAGTAGTAGTAGTAGTAGGAATAGTTGTAGCCATAGTAGTAGTAGTAGTAGTAGTAGTAGGAATAGTAGTAGCCATAGTAACAGTAGTAGTAGTAGGAATAGTAGTAGCCATAGTAGAAGTAGTTTTAGTAGTAGATTTGAGCAGAATTAAAATTATTTTATTTAATTTGCACACAATGATGGTATTTCATTTTTGTAATGACAGGCCATTAGTTTTTGCATAAAAAGGATGGAGTTTTTTGTTAAAATTGTTTACTTTATTCAAACTTTGTGTATGCCATATACTGTATGTATGAATCAAGCCAATTTCAATCAGATAAAGTACATTTACGTTGTATTCACTGGATGCAAAGTTGTGTATATGTGAATATTTCTGGGGAGGGGTCTATATAGGGGTCCATGACTCAAAAAAAGGACAAGAACTACTTCTCTAATATTAGGATTACCAACAGGGATGAAAAAGGGTATCCCAGCCTAAAGCCCCGTACACATGGGCAGAATGTCGGGCGACATTTGACCCGTGTGTATGTCGGTCTGTCTGACAGATGCCAGCCTTTTGGGCGGGTTCTGTCGGACGTGCATCCTGGAAAACCAGCAGCTGACCAACTCCCGATCAGCGCTCTCATCCAATGGCAGAGAGCTGTGATTGGAGTGTTCTGGCGGGGGGGGGGGGGGGCGTCCCCCTGTCAGAACACAATAGCTCAGTGGTGGAGATCGCTGGACTAACCTCACATGGTTAGTACAGCGGCTCTGACCGGAGCTGTCAGGTTTTTTTCGTGCAAACCTCAGGGTTACACAAAAAAAAAACTGTAGTATGTACCAATATTAATGCCCCTTATTAATGCCCCTTCCTAGGGAAACTAGGAAGGCTGCTTTCACACTGATGTGTATGTGCTGCATTTTTACCAAGCTAAAAACACAACAAAAACACAATCCCTTTAAATCCTATGGAACTCTTCACACCACTGCGCTGGGGGAGCGGTACGTTTGTAAAAGTCCTGCATGTGATGCATCTGCAAAACGCAGCTCCCCATTGAAAAGGATATGTAACACGGCAAAAATAAGTCAAAAACACGGTTTTGGTGCATATTTTGAGTCACATGTCCAAGTTTCACAGATGCATGCTGGGTAATAGAAATGCAGGGGAAACACACTGGAAACACATCACAAACCCATCAAAAATTTATGTTGTTTTTTTTACCTCGTTTTTTTTTTGTTCTGGATGTGTTTCTACATGCGTGTTTTTGATGTGTTTCAGTGCGTTTTATTCCCCCCTCTTTTCTTTATCTCCATTAAAGACATGTGCGTTCCAGTGCGTTTTTGATGCATTTTGCTGCATTCCAGATGCGTTCCATACATGTTCTACTTTTGTTGGCTGCACTGTGAACTAGGGCCATTGGTATCCATGTTAAAGTGGACCTTCAGTCATTTTTTCATCTTTCCATCTATTCATCTATTAAATCTTCTGCCCTTGTTACTTTAACTTTGGACAGTAAAACCTTTTTTTCTGGCAGCAATGAGAGCTGCAGAGCTGGAGGTGTGCCTCTGTGTGTCTGTGTAAATCCAGGAAGTGAACAGGCAGCAGCTTCAGCTGCCCACAGGTAAAATGGATGCAGCCAGACTCAGTGGAGAGAGATTTCTGCAGCATGTTTGGCAAATACAGAATCACATATATATATAAAATAATATGCAAAGTGATTGGAGGGAAGCTTCCGAATGGCAAAGATGTTTTTATTACAAATTATGTGAGCAGACTGCAGTTCCTCTTTAAACACCGTTCAATGCGTTTTTGATGCAAAATAAAAATGCACTGGACTGCATCTGCTGTGGTGTGAACCGTCTCTTACTGGCGGAATATAAAGGTTGGATCCAGGAGATAAAGTCCTGGACAAAAGCACATTTTTAAAGCATGTACACTATCAAATGTCTCTGCAGCATGTAGAGGGGAGATAACACAGGAGTCAGTATCTTCAGTTGGATTTTCTGTTTGTCTAGAATGTTATTTCTTCCAGTGTGATTACAAGCACATTCCGTGTCAACAGCTGGTTTGATGGCCTTGGATAAAAAGACTCCCGGCTTTGTCTTTATCCATAAGAGTCCTCTAGTTTTATGTCTTTGGAATCTGCTCATAGCGGTGTTAAACCCAGAAGCAAATATTTATTATATTGCAGCGTTACCACTTCAATACGGGGTGCTTTCACCCCCTTCCTGCCCAGGCCAATATTCAGCTTTCAGCGCTCTCACACTTTGAATGACAATTGCGCAGTCATGCAACATTCCACCCATATGACATTTTTTCACAAATAGAGCTTTCTTTTGGTAGTATTTAATAATCACCGTTTTTTTTTTTTTTTTTACTAAATAAATGAAAAAAGACTGAAAATTTTGAAAAAAAATGTTTTTCTTCATTTCTGTTATAAAATTTTGCACATAAATAATCTTTCTTCATAAATTTAAGCCACAGTATTCTGTTACATTTCTTTGGTGGGAATAACCCCCCAAAATGTGTTTATTGTTTAGTCTGTGGGAGCATTAAGGTTTTTCCTCCGTCACACTTTTTTCGGATCGGAGCTGGTTGGATGTCAGAGGACATGTCACCGCTGACATCCGTCCCTCCATAGACCTCTATGGAGTGTCCGTTCAGGTCCGCCTAAAAAACTGACAGACGGACCTGAACGGTCCATCCGTGTGAAAGGGGCCTAATAGAATCCACAACCTATGGTATATTTATCTAAAAATTGATCAATCCGGATGTACTGACGGCCTATCTCATTTCTTGAGGCCTAAAAAGTCCAGGACAGTACAAATATCCCCCAAATGACCCCTTTTTGGAAAGTAGACAGTCCAAGGTGTTTAGTAAGAGGCATAGCGAGTTTTTTGAAGTTGTAATTTTTTTGTCACAATTATTTGGAAAAAGAAGAAATGAAAAAAAACAGTTTTTTTCACATATATTTTTTTACATACTGTCATTAGTGCAGTACAGCGTCATCATATAACTGGAGTGGCAGTGATCAGGGACACTGACTGGTGACAGTATGTACATTTTTTCTTTTTCCCCCCCAATTTTTCATTTTTTAACACTCTGTACTACTCTGGGGAAGTGATGATCAGCATTTTTTTTTTTTGCACATTATGATTGCTTATACCAGGGAATTTCACTGGTATAAGTGTAGCCCCCTCCTAGGTAGGTGCTAGAAAAGAGTATACTTTTTGGTCTTTCTGCTTACCAGAAAGATGGTCAGGTAAAACTTATGCCCCTTTCCTCCGATGGAAAATGTGTGATAGGACCTTGTTGTTGGAAATTCTGACCATGTGTGGGCTCCATCACACATTTTTCATCTGATTTTCCGACACACAAAGTTTGAGAGCAGGCTATAAAATTTTCCGACAACAAAATCTGTTGTCGGAATTTCCGATCGTGTGTACACAAATCCGACGGACAAAGTGCCACGCATGCTCAGAATAAATAAAGAGATGAAAGTTATTGGCTGCTGCCCCGTTTATAGTCCTGACGTACATGTTTTACGTCACCGCGTTCAGAATGATCGGATTTTCCGACAACTTCGTGTGACCGTGTGTATGCAAGACAAGTTTGAGCCAACATCCGTCGGAAAAAAATTCCTGGATTTTGTTGTCGGAATGTCCGATCAATGTCAGACCGTGTGTACGGGGGCATTATGCCGCGTACGCATTGATCGCACATTCCGAGAACAAAATCCCTGTTTTTTTTCCGACGGATGTTGGCTCAAACTTGTCTTGCATACACACGGTCACACGAAATTCCGAACGTCAAGAACGCGGTGGCGTACAACACGTACGACAAGCCGAAAAAAAGTTCAATAGCCAGTGCTGTTCTTCTGCTTGATTCCGAGCATGCGTGGCACTTTGTGCGTTGGAATTGTGTACACGCGATCGGAATTTACGGCAACGGATTTTGTTCGAGATCTCAAATTTTGTGCAACGGAAATTCCGATGGAAAATGTGAATGGAGCCTACACACGGTCGGAATTTTTTGACAAAAAGCTCCCATCGAACATTTTCCGGCGGAAAATCTGACCGTGTATACGAGGCATTAGAGTGCTCTCTGCCTACCACAGAGCAGGATCTATTGGTTAGGTCTGCTCATTGTGCTCAGATGCAGCTCAGCTTGTTCTGACTGTCCCCCACTGGTCCCCTTCCTGTTCCCATCTGTATGTGTACCGTGTGACAATGTGAATAAAGCTTTAGACCGTTCTGAGGAATCCTTGGTGTGCTGATGACATTTCTCTATTCTGACCACGCAAATTCGCTTCTGAAAAAATGATCAAACCCTCCCATAGACACACTCCTAAACCTTGTGGACGGCCTTCCCAGAAGAGTTGAAGCTGTTATAGCTGCAAAGGGTGGGCCAACTCAATATTGAACGCTACAGACTAAGACTGGGATACCATTAAAGTTCATGTGCATGTAAAGGAAAGTGTCCCAATACTTTTGGTAATATAGTGTATGTGCTCCTACTATGGAGGTTCTCAGGACTGCAGAAAACACTGGGGTGCCTTGTCGCGGCCTCTGCAGCTTACACATGTATTTGCAAATGTGTGCAAACTAAACCTCTGTTTTGAACGTGAACTGTTAAACCGCGTACACACGGGCGGACTTTTCGACCGGACTGGTCCGACGGACTTTCCGATGGACTTTCAACGGACTTTTGACGGACTTCCGACTGACTTTTTAACGACCGGACTTGCCTACACACGATCACACCAAAGTCTGACGGATTCGTACGTGATGACGTACACCGGACTAAAATAAGGAAGTTGATAGCCAGTAGCCAATAGCTGCCCTAGCGTTGTTTTTTGTCCGTCGGACTAGCATACAGACGAGCGGATTTCTGGGTCCGGCGGAGTTACGACGTAAAGATTTGAAGCATGTTCCAAATCTAAAGTCCGTCAGATTTTCGACTGGAAAAGTCAGCTGAAGGTCCGATGAAGCCCACACACGATCGGATTGTCCGCTGGACTCGGTCCGTCGGCCCAGTCCGGTCGAAAAGTCTGACCGTGTGTACGCGGCATCAGACAGGACAATTTGGTTTGATGCAGGCTGGCTGGTAAGTTGAGCTGGGAATTTTTCTTTGATTTCTGGTTAAACAAAATACCCTATGTCAAAATGATAAAAAAGTAATTGAGCAGCCTTTTTGATGGGTGTAGCGCAATTGTTTGCTGATAATATCCTTTTTATCATTTTCAATTAAAGGGATTGTAAAGGTTCGTGTATTTTCACCTTAATGCATCCTATGCATTAAGGTGAAAAAACACCTGGCAGTCACCGCCCCCCCAGCCCCCCTGTTTTACTTACCTGAACCCCTTCATTCAGTCGGCGGGGGCGCGTTGTCATTCTCTCCACGGGCTCCCGCCTCTTGATTGGATAGATTGATAGCAGTGCAGCCATTGGCTCCCACTGCTGTCAATCAAATCCAATATTACGGGCACCGGGGGACGGGGCCAAGTCTGGCATTCTGTGTCTATAGATGCAAATGCTGGACTCAGAAGCGCGCCCACAAGGTAACCCCTCGAGGAAGCACTTCTCCGAGGGGGTTACCAGATGTGGGGAGGAGCCGTGAGAACCGCCGGAGGACCCCAGAAGAGGAGGTTCGGGGCCACTCTGTGCAAAACGAGCTGCACAGTGGAGGTAAGTATGATATGTTTGTTATTTAAACACTTCAATACAGGGCATTTTCACTCCCTTCCTGCCCAGGCCAATTTTCAGTTTTCAGTGCTGTCGCACTTTGAATAACAATTGTACGGTCATGCAACACTGTATCCGAATGAAATTTTTATCATTTTTTCCCCACAAATAGAGCTTTCTTTTTGTGGTATTTGATCACCTCTGGAATTTTTATTTTTTGCGCTATAAACAAAAGAAGAGCAACAAATTTTTAAAAAACACAATATTTTTTCCTTTTTGCATTAATAAATATCCCATTTTTTTTTTTAAACAAATTTTTTCCTCAGTTTAGGCCGATATGTATTATTCTACATATATTTGGTAAAAAAAAATCGCAATAAGCATTTATTGTTTGGTCTGCGCAAAAGTTATATTGTGTACAAAATAGGGGATAGATTTATGGCATTTTTATTATTTTTTATTTTTTTACTAGTAATGGGAGCGATCTGCAATTTTTATCCTGACTGTGACATTGCGGCGGACATATCAGACACTTTTGACACCATTTTGGGACCATTCACATTTATACAGCAATCAGTGCTATAAAAATGCACTGATTACTGTATAAATGTCAGTGGCAGGGAAGGGGTTAACACTAGGGGGGCGATCAAGGGGTTAACTGTGTTACCTAGGGAGTGATTCGAACTGTAGGGGGAGGGGACTCACAAGGGGAGGAGACCGATCGGTGTTCCTCTGTACTGGGAACACACCATCGGTCTCCTCTCACCTGACAGGACGTGGATCTGTGTGTTTACACTCACAGATCCACGGTCCTGCTCTGTTATCGGGCAGTTGCGGGTGCCCGGCGGACATCGCGGCCGCTGGGCACGCGCATAGGCTCCCAAGTGACGCGGCGGACGCACGCCCCCCCAGATGGCCGGGAAGCCCGTGACGTCATGTGACGCCCGCCCAGGATGGGAGATCCCTCCTGCGGACATCATATGATAGTGGGCGGGATGTGAAGTGGTTAAAAAAAAAGAAAGGCCTTTACAGTCACTTTCAATGTAAAATAAATCAAATTATAGTAATCAAATAGGTATTGAAACTTTAGACGGCTTGTTCCTTGATTATTTTTCAACTGCTGAGTAATCAGCAGCGATACCAGGGCACAGACATGTAGGAGCAGCGACCCAAGAAGGTGTGCAAGGATACTGCAGATACAGTCCAACAGATTTTCGAGATACTCTCTTTCCGATGCACCCAAAAGCGGGCAACTCTTCTGTCAAACCATCACCCCAGCCCCGATCCTGCCCCTTGACATCTGTCTTCCTTCATCAAGCTTAGTTGCACTGTGTACACTGGGCACGGCTTACATTGGTGAAAGAGGACAGATATCAAGGGCTAGGATAAACTCAAATAGACATATGATTACAGGGGTGAAGATTAACGTTGCTACAGGTTAGTAGGACATCATTTGTCATCAAAATCATTGAATTGAAGATCTGTAGATTCTTCTTTAAAAAGCATGTTTTTTAAAAATACACAGAAAAGAAAACTTAAAGTGGAACTTCACTCTTTCAATCAACATGGACTATTTTGAATCCTTATGCTGCTAGCATTAGTAAGCAGATAGGAAAATATATCACATTTACTTGTTTTAATATTTTTTTTACATTTCTTTAGTTACTTCCTGGTTTCCATGCCTAGGCAAATGATATGATGTCATACCTCCCCGGAGTCTTCGTGAGGGGAGGAGGGGTTTCTCAGCTAAGCAGACCCTCCTGCATGCATGGCTGAGCTAAGGTCAGATGGATTCCAGGAAGAAAATGCTACATGAATCATTTGCCCTAACCCATGATGGCCATGGCCAGAAATGCTAGGGAGATGTTTTTGTAAGTGATTTCTCAGCAAAATAAAACATGGAGACATGGATGGATGGGAGAGTATGCTTTGAATATTACAAATGAACAGGGGCGGACTGACCATTGAGCCACTCGGGCACTGCCCGAGGGCCCTGGGCCACTAGGGGGCCCCATCAGGGTTGCCAGCCTCAGTAAAACCAGGGTCAGTATGTATAAATCTGTGTTTTTTTACATCTGTCTGTGTATGCTGTGTGATTGTATACTGTGTGTGTGTATACTGTGTGGCCCCATAATCTCTGATTGCCTGGGGGCCCCATAATCTTCTATTGCCCGGGGGCCTCATGAGTTATCAGTCCACCCCTGCAAATGAATTAAATAGCGCTTTTGGTTTTTGGTGCTCAGATACAGTGTAGTTTCTCTTTAAGCTAGAACTCTTATGCCCCGTACACACGGTCGGACTTTGTTCGAACATTCCGACAACAAAATCCTAGGATTTTTTCCGACGGATGTTGGCTCAAACTTGTCTTGCATACACACGGTCACACAAAGTTGTCGGAAAATCCGATCGTTCTGAACGCGGTGACGTAAAACACGTACGTCGGGACTATAAACGGGGCAGTGGCCAATAGCTTTCTTCTCTTTATTTATTCTGAGCATGCGTGGCACTTTGTCCGTCGGATTTGTGTACACACGATCGGAATTTCCGACAACAGATTTTGTTGTCGGAAAATTTTATATCCTGCTCTCAAACTTTGTGTGTCGGAAAATCCGATGGAAAATGTCCGATGGAGCCTACACACAGTCGGAATTTCCGACAACGCGCTCCGATCGGACATTTTACATCGGAAAATCCGACCGTGTGTACGGGGTATAAGATACCTGTAGAATGCCTTGGATAGGACAGGTAAGAGGTTCTTTTTTTTTTATTGTGTGGCACTACACCCACAGGAGCTGCTTGGTAGATTGGGTTCTCCGTTCTCCTGCCTTGACTCCGAGAACAACCTCACCCCCACTGACACACCTGGTTTAGGAACTGTAAAAAAGGGGAGAAGGGGAATAAGGGAAAAAGGGACTTTATATGAAACACAACACTTGGGTAGGTTGAATCATTCAAATATTGTAATAAACATATTTATTAATAACACAATTGAGCATAGTGCAATAGATAACATGATTGAGTAAAAACATAGATAATACAGATTACAGATAAACATGACTAATGCATCATATGGTAAAATAGTAGACATTATTGCACATGGTACATGGTATATCAGCAGTATACTTAAAATTGTGTAAAAACATGATAAGTAAGTATTTAATTGATGATTCAAACTGGTCAAACCCATGGTATTGGCATGATTGCTGTGGCATAGCATCAAATAAAAAGCTTAACGTGTTTCGTGGGTTGTCTCCACTCATCAGGAGCAGCTATACATAAAGGGTACCTATAATGGGTTGTAAATTGAATTGATAATCAATGGTAATTGATTAGAAAATAGGGAGAGAGGCAACAACAAACTATGGTCCTAGCACTCTTACCTATGGGTATAATTAACAAGAATGTAGAACATGATGATAAAGGTGGGAGGCATTGGGGGGTGAAAAGACATATCCCCCCGGAGCTGGGGTGATGGAAAAGCAGCGACAAGAGGGCCAAAAAGGGTACTTCCAGTAAGAACGAATATTTGGTGGGTGGCTGAAGTGAAAGGTGAGAGCCCCTAGGGGCTACTGCAACAATAGAGATTGACATAAGATTAGTGACCGTAAGGAGATTAAACAATATTGCGAGAACAGAATAAAGAAAGAAAGATGGAGCCAAGAGGAAAAGAAAGTGAATTAGGCCACAGGGGGCGCCCAAACGTGATGGAGAGGGGTGAGCAGTAGTGAACCAAAAAAACTAATAATAACCCAACATGGCAAACCACCATACAGCCAATGGAGGAAGTCATGGCAATGAAATTACCTGAAGCTTTGGGTGAAGCATGTGGTCAGGATGTGAATAGTGAATATGCCACAATGAAAGTGGAAGAGCAGAGTGACTGAACTGCCAGTTCACCAGTTTGAATCATCAATTAAATACTTACTTATCATGTTTTTATACAATTTTGAGTATACTGCTGATATACCATGTACCATGTGCAATAATGTCTACTATTTTACCATATGATGCATTAGTCATGTTTATCTGTATTCTGTATTATCTATGTTTTTACTCAATCATGTTATCTATTGCACTATGCTCAATTGTGTTATTAATAAATGTGTTTATTACAATATTTGAATGATTCAACCTACCCAAGTGTTGTATAAATATAAATATATAAAGTTCCATTTTCCCTTATTCCCCTTCTCCCCTCTTTTACAAATCAATAGGGATGAAGATCTGTGTACTGGATAGTCATGGTCTCATATAAAGTCCCAACTTCTCGTCTGTACTGGCAGTTCAGTCACTCTGCTTTTCCACTTTCATTGTGGCATATTCACTATTCACATCCTGACCACACGCTTCACCCGAAGCTTCAGGTAATTTCATTGCCATGGCTTCCTCCATTGGCTGTATGGTGGTTTGCCACGTTGGGTTATTATTAGTTTTTTTGGTTCACTACTGCTCACCCCTCTCCACCACGTTTGGGCGCCCCCTGTGGCCCAATTCACTTTATTTTCCTCTTGGCTCCATCTTTCTTTCTTTATTCTGTTCTTGCAATATTGTTTAATCTCCTTATGGTCACTAATCTTATGTCAATCTCTATTGTTGCAGTAGCCCCTAGGGGCTCTTACCTTTCACTTCAGCCACCCACCAAATATTCGTTCTTACTGGAAGTACCCTTTTTGGCCCTCTTGTCGCTGCTTTGCCATCACCCCAGCTCCGGGGGGATATGTCTTTTCACCCCCCAATGCCTCCCACCTTTATCGTCATGTTCTACATTCTTGGTAATTATACTCATAGGTAAGAGTGCTAGGACCATAGTTTGTTGTTCCCTCTCTCCCTATTTTCTAATCAATTACCATTGATTATCAATTCAATTTACAACCCCTTATAGGTACCCTTTATGTATAGCTGCTCCTGATGAGTGGAGACAACCCACGAAACACGTCAAGCTTTATATTTGATGCTATGCCACAGCAATCATGCCAATACCATGGGCTTGACCAGTTTGAATCATCAATTAAATAATTACTTATCATGTTTTTACACAATTTTAAGTATACTGCTGATATACCATGTACCATGTGCAATAATGTCTACTATTTTACCATATGATGCATTAGTCATGTTTATCTGTATTCCGTATTATCTTATATCATATTAATAAATATGTTTATTACAATATTTGAATGATTCAACCTACCCAAGTGTTGTGTTTCATATAAAGTCCCTTTTTCCCTTATTCCCCTTCCCCCCTCTTTTACAAATCAATAGGGATGGAGATCTGTGTACTGGATAGTCATGGTCTCATATAAAGTCCCAACTTCTCGTCTTTTCATGGTTAAGGAACTGGATATTGCACTGGAAGCACAAATATACTGTAATATCCTGCACACAACTAATATTCAGTATCAAAGAGCAAACATCAGACTGGTGAGTGGTAAATTAACGCAATGTATTGTCACAGGCTGCAGTAAATAGCAGTGTGCACTTAAATGAGTTAGTAAAAGATATGATAAATCACAGTTCACTAGACAATATGTTAACTAAGTTATAGCAGCGTAGAATGGAGTTCTATGCAGCTAAATTAGAGTAAACCTTATAAACCACAAAATCAGCAGTAAGTAATGGCATTAGAAAACAATACCAGCAATGTAATCAGTAATTCTATAACTCCTCTGTAAACAGGAGGCTATATCCACTTTAGAGTGCTGAATGGCATCAATTAAATTGAAAACTCCCTAAATAGGTACCTCTTACTATGGACAATAAGCAAAGTTATTGTGAAGCAGCTAACTGAAAGAAAAGTGTTTAGCTCTAGTTCTTCAGCCGGCTTGTGTTGGGGACCAGTCTTTATGGTGGTGCACATAAGGGTTCTGGGATCCCCATATCTGGGTAGGACCCGGGCGTCTGGAGCATGCCGAACTGAGCACCCAGCAACCACATCCAGCTTATGATCGGACTTGGTGCTAGGCATGGGCGTGATAGGGCGGGCTTTGGGGACTCATTGAGCCCCATAATCCTCCTCAAAGGCTTGGTAATGCTGATCAGCGGAGCTGCACTTGCTGACAGTTTAATTTGCACACTTGCTTTAGTTGGCACAACTACGTTATCCCCTTTAATGGCCATTGGCATCACCCCCCACACACACTGCTCTCATTCCTCGCTGGCTTACCCGGCTCTGGTACTCTCTTTTCCGGGGATTCGGATATCAAGGCGAGCAACTGGGCCCGACCCCGGCCTCGAGGAGCAACTGGTGCGCTGGGTCCTGGGGTAGTCACCGAGGCAGGGGCAGCAGCTTCTTGCACAACTCTGGTGATAGCAGGTGGGCTCTGCATATCACTCCCAGCCAGGATGGCTGTCCCAATCCACCTGCAGGATCCGTGGAGGTTGAGTTGGGGCAATAACCTCAAACAAGTGCTCTCTGCATCATCCACAGACGATCCAAGGCCTCAACTGCATGGTCAGGCCAGAACACTACCCACAGATCAGACCCAAAGCCTCCTAGCCTCTGGCCGTATACAAGCCAAGCTTACCCTTCGGTGTATACCACACTCTGGTGTCAGCCAGGACAGGTTTTGCATCGCTCGGAATGAAACCGAGACCCGAAGCATACTTCTTCCAATCCGCCATATCTCCTATGAACTGTGCCATCTTTCTCTCCAACCCACAATCAGACACACGTGGTAGCACTTCTTTATCCTCCTTTGCAGAGCGGGAACTCCTCCCCTGCCAACAGATTGGTGCAACTGTTCTCTGGGAACTGCGGCGCCTGCCATCTTCATGCTGCGGCGTGCCCAAACTGTACTGGAGTCCATTTTGGAGTCTGTATTAACCCTCACAGCGCTGGCGGGAAGTGTCAAAAGACCAGGCTGATCCTCTCCCATGAGCAGTGGGACTTGTTGGTTCTTCCCCACATTGATAGTACGCACGACAACACAGTCCATTAGAAGTGTAAAGGTTATTTGCCATCACCCACGGAGCCAGACAAAATCCAGATGAAGCTAAGGCCGGTTGCTAAGGGCGACTGCAGCAGAGATGATGCCTTAGCCCCATGTTGGGCACCAAATGTAGTAAGGTCCCAGGCTTCCTTCGGTCTAAAGAGAACGTCCAGGGCCAGAGATAGCTGACATCCTTCTGTATATGGTGGGTTGTGAGGCATGGTGGGTGCAAGCTAGTTCAAGTTATTTGGCATCAGACACTTCTTGAATGCAAAAGAAAGTTTATTTCTCGTAACAAACTTTTTTTTGGGGGGGGGGGGGGTTAGGGCCAGGACACCCTTAGGTAGTTGCAAGATTAATTGGCAGGCTCCGAGACTTCAACAGGAGGACAGCCATGCAGTGAAAGGCATCAAGCAAGACACCACATCTGCATGTGCAGGGATGCTGTCTCCTATGGCAACAGTCATTAACAGTTCAGGATAGGCCCAATCTCCGGCCTAGCAGCCCGAGCAAAACAACACATGTCCACCCAAACAGCCGTCTCGGTGGAATAGAGCATCTATCACCTGACTTCACCCATATATATAGGTTCTCCCAGCAGTTCAAGGGATGTAAGAAAACCCCTGCCCATTGGCTGAGAAACCCCATATACCCATAATCTGACCTTGCGTTGCCCTTCTCATATCTAGTACCACCAAGCGCCTGTCCACCTAGGGGTAGAAGAGAAAAGTGCAACTAGGCCAAACTTAGGGAGAAATCAATAGATCTATATCAATTATTTGTGAAGAGAAACCCTGCCTAAACTCCAGGGTGCTACACTTATTTCACGCATTAAAATGTAAATCAATTTATAACTTTTTTAAATGCATTTTTCTGGAATTTTTTGTTATTCTGTCTCTTTCTGTTAAAATAAACCTACAATTAAAATTATAGACTGATCATTTCTTTGTCAGTGGGCAAACGTACAAAATCAGCAGGGGATGAAATACTTTTTTCCCTAACTGTATATAATAATTAGTTAGCTTCAGCACAACCCTAACCTGGACCACTATGTCTTTTCTGTACAGTTCTTGAAGGTGCACTTGAGTCGAAACTGGACATTTTCCATTTTTCACCCAACGATAGGTGTGGTTTAGCAATCTATCTCAGTCCAGCATGTTGCTAATCTGGTGATCTGGTGGACCCCATTTTTCCTGTTGGCTTTGCAGGAGAACTATTTCCGAACACACCCACTGAAGGCTCTTTGCGTGTTCTTATAAACTGTAGTGTCAGTACTAAGTTTTGTGGCATTGCTTCATCACACAACCACCAACTGGATTCAGACCTACCTGAGAGTTTGTGCTTGTCTGGTGTGATGTCAAGCTGAGGTAGAGCGGAAGTGAGTATGATGTGGTTTCCAATGGGTACCACCTACTAGGAGTTATTAGTGATCTTTAGATGTTCTACTGCAGATCATATTCAAAATTGTGCATAATCTCACATTTTAGATGGAATTAAAAAAAAATAGCTTATTGGCATTTACTTTATGCTCTTGTAATCAAATAGGAAGTTATATTTTTAATGGCGCTGAGATTTTACTTTGGCATTGAAAGAACTTCCCCTTTCCAAAATAAATCAACTCATGACAATTGCAAATACAAACTGACGTTTAACCTCTTCCTCTTATCTTTTCCATTACAAAGCAGAAAATCTGCATATACACTACCAAATGGCTAACCACATGACGTGGGCCTGTCACCCGCACGTGACACGTCCTAGGCAAATACTCTTTGTATATTCATTGAAAAAAAAAAAATCAGTATATTTTGAAATGGCCCAATTGACCATAATCATTTTTTTTTTTTTAGACCATGTTTCACGACTGACCCACATTTAAGGTGTAACATGAAATATGGTTGCATACATCTCCCAACTACCCCTCAATTGGAGGTACTGTCCCTCTTTTGAGGCCAAATCCCTAACTCTCTCTCTCGTGCAGCTTCAGTTGCCCTCTTTTTGGTCTGATGCGTACACTTCTATTCAAAATGTTCTATTTTACCACAAAAATTGTTATGCTGCACTAAACTTTTTATCCAACCTCTATATATCCACTTGCTGACTGCGCACTGTAGTTTTACTGCTATACTAATAGAATCATAATTTTGCATTTCTGGGTAAGGGGCGTACACGTGCTCGCCCGCCCGCCCCCCGGCTGTGCTGTCACCGGCTCTGGCACATGCCGATCACTGGCTCCCGGCCAATGACTTATGACCAGGACCCGCTGATTGGCAGAGCGAGTGACAGGAGAGAGCTTTGTGTATGTAAACAACACAAAGCTCTCTTCTGACAGCGGTGATGTGCCAGTTTTTGTTTCCGTGCAAAGCAGGGGATAAAACCGGCACACCCCTTAGTAAAATTACCACACTGTACACATATAAACACTGGTTGGGCGCACAGTTAACCCTTCGATTGCCCCAGATGTTAACTCCTTCCCAACCAGTGTCATTAGTACAGTGTCAGTGTATATTATTAGCACTGATCACTGTATCAGTGTCACTGGTGATGTCAGTGGCAGTTAGCCGGTTCCCACAAAGTGTCAGTTAGTATCAGATTGCCTGCTGCACTATCGCAGTCCCGCTATAAGTTGCTGATCACCGCCATTACTACTATAAAATAAATGAATACAAATTCCAGTATATATTTTATAATTTGTAGACACTATAACTTTCACGCAAACCAATCAATATACACTTACTGGGTTTTTTCTTTTGCTAAAAACATGTAGCAGAATACATTTTGGCCAAAATTTATGAAGAAATTTGATTTTTTAAATTTTTTTTATTGTATATGTCTTATAATAGAAAGTAAAAAAATACTTTTTTTTTTTGTAAATGTACAGTATTTTTTTTTTGTTTATAGCACAAAAAATAAAAACCCAGTGCTGATCAAATACCACCAAAAGAAAGCTCTATTTGTTTGAAAAAAATTATATACATTTTGTTTGGGTACAGCGTCGCACAATTACCAGGTAAAGCAGCGCAGTGCTGAATAGCAAAAAATGGCCTGGTCATGAAGGGGGTAAAATCTTCCTGAGGGCAAGTGGATAATACTGCATTTGTTTTTTCTTTCTTAAAAACCAATATAATAAAAAAAAATAGAGGTCAAAAAGTACTTGTGGGGTTTAGCCAATCATTTTCTGCTTACTAGATCTTTGTGGCCTTTGTAACTGGGGCTGTGGCAGGGAAGTGTCCTTTGCCTACATATTCTGTGCTAAAAGGTGTCCCTCTTTATCATTTCATAAATTTGGGATGCATACCCAAAACCCAAACAACGTATCCTATCCAAATCATGGAACTTTACTGTTGGGCTTCCAACCAGTTTGGGGAAGGCCCTTTTCTGATCCAATATGACTGTACCCCTGTACACAAGGCCAAATCCATTAAAGTGGTTGTAAACCCTGTTACACCATTTTTACCTACAGGTAAGTCTATAACAAGGCTTACCTGTAGACGTTGAATATCTTCCAAACTTGCCCAGTTTAGGAGATATTCAGTATATGCG
The DNA here is from genome assembly GCA_037952925.1 of Lithobates clamitans. Taxonomy (NCBI): domain Eukaryota; kingdom Metazoa; phylum Chordata; class Amphibia; order Anura; family Ranidae; genus Lithobates; species Lithobates clamitans. The sequence goes on along the minus strand of JBBGZY010000680.1, from coordinate 3,724,465 downwards.
CAGCTGCCAACGTCATCGGCACATGCGCACTGAAGAAACGGGCCTCTGGTGCAGTTTCTTCAGGAGCGGTGCTATGACCGGTTGCTCCCGCGTGCACGCACGGGAGTGACATCATCGTGGCTCTGGCCAATCACAGCCACGAACTTGGAAGTAACTCTGGTGGAAGATGTCCGCGCTGTACTCGGAGGGCATCGTTCTAAGGTAGCAATTTCATAATGAGCTAGTATGCGATGCTGTCAGTGGTGGGCTCGGCCCTTCCTTCTCAAAGCTGGCCACTGAGCTGTCGGCTAATTACCAGCTCTTATCTCTCCACAGTGACTCACCTGTTGATGATATCCTGCTCGTCAGTCCTGCCTACTTAAGCCGTCCAGCCCAGATGATCTCTGCCTTCACATTGGTCCCATCTCTAGAGATGCTCTCCTGTGTTCCTGTTAAAGACTTGCTTGGCTGACATTCCTTCTGGCTCCAGATTCTGCTTGCTGTTAAACTACGCTCATCTTTCGCTCCCTGACGTTTTGGCTTGTCTGACTATCCGTTCTAGCTCCTGAACTCTGGCTATGTTTTGACTACGTTTCCTCTGTTTACCTTTTTTTATTATTATTAAAAAAGTGTGATTTAACTGTACTTCTGTCTCAGTCTGATTCATAGTTTCTGACAGATGCATACTAGCTCATTATGCCTTTGTCTTGCAGGGTTTGGTTTTTTTTTGTTTTTTTCCAAGGTTTACAACCTCTTTACGACATGTTTTGATGAGTTTGGTGTGGAGAAACTGGAGTGGCCTGCACAGAGCCCTGACCTCAACCCTACTGAACACCTTTGGGATGACCTGTAACACCGACTGCGAACCAGGTCTTCTCATCCAACATCAGTACCTGGCTTGAAAAATGCTGAATTTGCTCACAATTGGCTAAACAAATTCTTATGAAAACACTCAAAAATCTTTTGGAAAGCCTTCCCAGAAAAGTAGAGGTTATTTTAGCTTCAAAGTGGGAAGGGCAACTTTATATTAATGGCCATGGTTTTGGAATAGTAGGTCAAACAAGCTTATATATACATTTACTACACATCTGGTGTTAAGTCAACTTTACATTAATGTTTAAAAATTTTATTCAAAGGAAAAGTTTGGTTAAATTTTATGCAATGTTATAATTCCAAGAAAAAACTATTCTCCATAGAAGAAAGGATCTGTAACATTCTTCTTACTGCTGTTCATCCTTGTGAAGGCTAATGCCTCAACATGCCAGTTTATTGGGAAAGGTTTTGGCATTTAGAGCAGCTAAATTATCCCTTATTCACTTTCCTGACCTCTGGTTGACCAAGATCCCAAGGGTTTTTCACGGCAGTCTTATGGGCATGGCTAAAACATTTACTGCTTTGGTCCAGTAAAATCTGAATTATTTAAAGAAATAGAAGTGTTCTCTTTGTGCAATGGAGTATTTATCCACATACTTAAAGAAGAACTCCCACCCGCTCCCAGTTTTCCCACTTCCAGCCCTGGACCCTCTAAATTAATTCACCCAGTCCAATAAAAAAAAAATCCTTTTGGTCTGGGTTGGAGGTGTAGCGCACCCCACGTAGGAGCTTCTGGTGAATAGGGATCCCCCACCCTACACAGCCAGGCTGACTGAATTTTCACAGGCACATTTACAGTTCAGCAACTTTGTTTTTTGTGTTTTATTGAGGGGATAAAACTTGGATAGGGATTAGGGAAATTATGGGATGCCCACTTGACTTCAGAACAACGCTTCAGGAACAACTTTCCTATGTATAGCTATAGCACTCCAGCTGGCACACTGATGGATAAATCTGACAAAAAGGCAACAGTCAGATTGTGAAGCAAAAGCCCTTTACAAGCAAGGACCCCTGGGCCCCTTGGGTTTGTGTAGAAAATACAGTGTCCAGCTTACATCCCTGTAGGCTACTGATCCCAGCACTACTCCTTCAGGCACTGCCAACCCGCCTGGCTGCAGCTGCCCACCTAGCTACTTCTCCACACTTCTCCCTGACTGCACACTCACAAGCCAACCAGCTGACTTCTCCTGGGGAATTCCTGGACGTGCTGACTCTCTCCCTCTGTCCTCACACCTGCTCCAATGCATCAAGGACAGGACTCCTCCGTGTGTTGTAGAGAATCCCTCCAGCACCCGAGTTCCTAGGCCCGAGGTCACCCCCCCAGACTAGAGGGCAACCTCAAGGGCCACCGTCAGCCTCCTCAGCACTCCTTTTCCATCTGCCACCTGACTCCCTCTGCTGGCATGACTTTGAGTATTTAGGAGGTGCCCACCCAATGCCAGCCCACTTGCTGGGGATTGGCTGGGGTCCTCCTCAATACTCCAGGCAGCTCCTCCTAACCTCCCTCCCATTCATCTGGAAGTTTCTCCAAGGGTCCAGCAAGTAGGAGGAGGTACCAGAGGTGCTGCCTGATGAGTCATCCAGCCTCCCTGAGTCACTCACCTTGACCCAGATTCAACCCAGCCTGGCTCTCGGCTAGGCTAAATTTTCCTACACTAGAAACAAACTATGTACAACCTATTCTAGCACACTAGAGGGTGCTACAGTGGCACCACAGGTTCGGTGTCAGCGTTGAGCAGGTCTTACTGCAATACTTAAAGTGATTGTAAAGCTTAGTTTTTTCTTTTTTTTTTTTTAAATAACAAACATGTTATACTTACCTCCTCTGTGCAAGGGTTTTGCACAGAGTGGCCCCCGATCCTCCTTTTCTGGGGTCCCCTGGCAGTGCTCCTGGCTCCTCCTTTTCTCGAGTGCCTCCACGGATAGCCGCTTTTCATGGGGGCACTCGTGCAGGCGCGCTCTATTGACACAGACAGCAGCCCCGACCCCGTGTCACAGGATTTGTTTGACAGCAGCGGTAGCCAATGGCTCCTGCTGCTATCTATTTATCCAGTGAGGACCTGAGACAGCGGCTGATGCTGCTGTGGTCGTCCCTGTCGTGGGAACGATCGTGCTCAGGTAAGAAAAAGGGGAGCTCTGGGGGGGTGCTGCAGCACAAAAGGTTTTTCACCTTAATGCATAGAATGAGGGTTTACAAACCTTTTAAGGTTCCATTATGGGTCCATTAACTAACGACATATAAGTACAGCTCCATGCTGCAGTAATGTGAACCCAGTCCAGCGTGATGATGCATTTCCATAGGATTTTTCCATGACAGTCTGGTCTCATATTAAGAGGTTGCATGATGTTCATTTTTTGGAAGGCAGTGCTGGAAAATGGACAGTTTAAGCATTGCAAAAAATAAATAAAAAATAACACCATATGGAAAGGAAAACATAAAAAAATTGGAGCTCTTACAAGCAAACATGTATGCTTTGCCCATGCAGGGCAAAGAATCAGGTTCACTGTAATGTTACTGTTGGCAATCAAAAGGTTACCTGGGTGTTGTTGTGGATGGAGCTCAGATGACCCATAAAAAAGTGCTAGTGTTTTGTACTTTGTAAATTGTTAGTCAAGAACCCAACATACATATGGGCCCTTGGTCCAGGTGGTAAACGTACAGTATATACTTTAACCACAATATATACCAAACTTTATTAAACCTTTTAACACAGAGGAACCCTTGAAATAACTTAACAGTCTCAGGGAAACCCTGCTAAAAATTACCATACTACCAAATTACCATATCTACAACTCATGATATATTAGTGCAGTGGCAGCCCGTCCATTAGGGGCGCCATTAGAGGTGGATGGGCTCCGCCCCCTCTCTCCATGCCACCCCCCCCCCTAAATGACCAATGGATAGATTCTTGCATAGCATAAATCTATCCACGGCCGCCGCTGCCACCCCCTATTCAGGTGTCAGGACCCTTTAAGGACGCCAGGCGCCTGAATTACAGCGGCGGGGGTGTATTTTTAAAGCAGTTGATTAGAGCCTAATAGGCTTCAAAATATGTGGGCTAGTGGCGCAGAGCATTGTGCTACGAGCCCACCCAGGTGTTACAACAGCGAATGAACAATGGTGTTCTAGAATTTCAGACATCCAACTTATGAAACGATTAACCGCATTTCTCAAAAAATCAACCTGAAAAGCTTTTCAAAACTTGAACCCTTTGGTTGATGCATAAAGACCTTTTGCCCCTCCCCCACACTTCCAATATCCCCCCCCCCCGTTTTTATTATTTTATTTTATATTTTATTTTTTTCTTATTCTTCTTGTCTTTTCTCTCCTTTCTCCCTCTTTTTTTCTATTCTCATCTTAATATCTACAGTAGTTCTTCTGACCTGCTCATTCCCCAGGCTTATGCCATACATTTAACTTGATAAAACAGACCATGGCAGGGCCATGATACAGCCAATATGGAAAATTAGCATAAACATATATTCTGACTTACTTTTTCTGAAGCTTGTATATCCTAACTGGCTGACCCTTACAGATGGGATTTGACTGTGAAATGTATGCTCATGTCCCTGAATATTTTATTGCCTTTGTATGCTGTGTTATCTGCCCTGCAACTTGCTCGATTTAAATGAAGACATTATAAAAAAAAAATGGTTTCAAAAGAGCATGTTGAGTAGCATGCAACGGAGAATTGTGTATGTGGGGGTAGAGGTCTGCTTTAACCCGTTCCCACTCAGTTAAAAAAAAAAAAATGGATGTTCATAAACTTTAAACCAGTATTAAACCCAAAAACAAAATTGTAATATATTGCAGCTTGCCAATCCTTATATGTAGTGGCTGTATTATTATTATTTTTATTTGGCTTTTTTCCATCTTGTTTTCACCTGATGATCATGCCAGTAACACACTTCCTGCCTTAGGGTGTCTCCATCCCAACTTAAGCAAGCTTCTGGCACAGGTATACTGTAGTAGCAGCAAATGTCACTAGGATCCTACACGCATAGTGCCCCATGATTGGTGTCAGTGCCATTAATGTCAGCGAGAAGAATAATGCCCCATTGATGGTGTCAGTGGGAGGAACATCCCCCCAAAGGCCAGATAAAGTCAAGCAAAGGGCCACATCTGGCCCCCTGGGCCGCAGTTTGGAGAGACCACTGTTCTAGAATCTTCTAGAAGGCAGGGAAAAGCAATCAAACCTGCAGCCTATGAGACACAGAACAGTCCAAAGCAATCACAGACTGCTCCGCTGATTACAGAGAAGCTAAAAAAGAAGAACTAAATTTAGCTTACCTTTCTAAAAATCTATCAAAGAGGGTGCTACACATAGATAGATAAAAGCTGACCGTTGCGTAGCACGACCCCCATGGGGACTGCTTGGATTTACCTGCTCATCTGCATCACCATGACCCTGTAAACATTCCAACCCACCTGACACTCTGGGTTCAGACATCTTTGCAAGTCAAACAACTGAGTGCGTTTATATTCGAATAACTTTTACTGGAGTACTTCAAAGAAGATCTTGTTGCACAGGAGAGGTAATAGATCAACTGAGCTTTGAATAACAATACTAGCTCAGCAGAAGAATTCCTCTAAAATAATACAAGCTAAAGCAGTTTGGTAATAACAGAATATTATATACACATATGTACAATGAAATACCACTTGAGCATGACCTGAATGGATAAGAAAGAGTTAAGCATTAATTCTGACAGTACTTCTAAAGGGAAACCCAGGACGGACTATATAAACCTTTAATCCTAATGAGAGATCAAGCAAAATAAACAAGAATGCTATGAGGGCCCTTTGAGCAGTAATAACAGCAATGTCCACGTTGCAGGCCTGATGGTCTTCACCGGCAGTCGGAGCTCATTAACTATATACAATAAGGTGCAATAACAAGGTAATGGTATCTCTTGGAATGGTTGAAGCTAAAGGTGTTGTACAGTGTTCAAATAGGAGTGCAGTAAAGTATTCTCAAGGTAAATCTGTCTGTACACAGTGTCCCAGTGAAGCACCAAAGAAAGGTTTGCGAACGTGGCCAATTGCCCTCTCATCAACGACCAGGCCAATTAGATGCCTTCTGAACAGCGTCTCCCGGAGAGGCGTCCTTGCAGCGGATCCGCTCGCGGCAAACACCTGATGCGAAGCACAGAGCGCGCTTTGTCGGACAGCCGAGTGATGCTAGATGGATGTCTGAAGGACAGCAAGCAGTGCTAAGCCCTTCTCGGCTGGAATGTTGTACACCATGTGGTAGGCCGCAGCCTCACTCTCCCTGTACAGAGAGGTCCTTCACATGCAAGGCCCAGGAGGAAGAGAGCGCGGGGCGGGTCACCGTCCTCTTTTTTGCTCTTCCCAGCCATCTTCCCCGATGGTAGCAAAGATCCCTGGGATATGTAGTCCGGGTGTATATAGTCTTGCGGAGGAATAGCCATTTCGAGGAACTACTAATCCCACAATCCCTTTGGTTTGACCGACAAATATGATGTCAGTTGGTGGCGCTGAGCACTAGAGAGACAATACGATCATAGGAATGACAGGAAATCACCTTTGCATTTGTAGTCCACATTGTTACATCTGCAAGCACCCCTGTCAGTGGTAAATGATTCGTCACAACTCTCTAACTGCCACTTTTGTTGATCAGGTAAGGGAAATTGAAAAATAACAGCCCTACTGGTGTCATCAGGTGAAAATAAAGGAAAAAAATAAAAAACAAATGCTGCCACCATCTCAAGTTCTGGTAAGTTGCAATATATTACATTTTTGTTTTTTTCCTTTAATACTGCTTTAATTTCTCATAAGCAATAGATCCAGCTGAAAGCTTAAACCCCCTTTTTTTTAATGTAAAAAATTCTCATTATAACATATCAGCCGACGTTCATAAAATAAAAGTGAGTCAGGCTCACCCATATAAGAGACAGTTTTTTTAATTACCTACAGGGAAGAAGTTTCAATTACAGAATAATTATAATTCTCTTTATTGTTCATGATAATAAAAACAATAACGGCCTTTCAATAACAATTTGAGAAGTTTATCAAGAACAAAGAATCCACAAGGAGTACGTAATCTTCAGAAAACATTTGGAACATCGATTTTCTCTCTCCCCACTCAAATTAATTTCAGATTAAAGGCGAGATTTCTCAAACAATGCTTTCTTTTTAATTAGGGTCTCATCCCAATTTTCTGTATTAAAGAAAAAAGTTTAGGTAACCCTTTCATGGCCAAGTCGAATGTGGAAGTATAGTCATAGCAGTCATGGAAAGAGACCATGAAAAGAAATGATAAGGGGTGTGATACAGTATGTGTAAGAATTAAAAAGTAGTTTTAAGAAAAAAAAAAATAATAAAAAAAAAAAATATATATATATATATATATATATATATATATATACACTGTATATGTACAGTGGATATAAAAAGCCTACACACCCCTGTTAAAATGTCAGGTTTCTGTGATGTAAAAAAATGAGACAAAAATAAATCATTTCAGAACTTTTTCCACCTCCTTCTTTGCTGACATTTTCTTAGTCGCATCCTACAGCAAAAGCCATGGAGAGAGCTTCCAAAGCATCAGAAGGATCTCATTGTTAACAGGTATCAGTCAGGAGAAGGGTACAAAAGAATTTCCAAGGCATTAGCTATACCATGGAACACATTGAAGACAGTCATCATCAAGTGGAGAAAATAAGGCACAGCAGTGACAATACCAAGAACTGGACGTCCCTCCAAAATTAATGAGAAGACGAGTATCAGGCTCCTACTTACCAGACCGGCGAGTCCAGTCGGGCAGAGGGTAGGCTCCCTTACCCTCCGACTGTCAGCCCCTGGTAGAGTAGACAGAAGGCACGAGAGTACGGAGTGGTATGAGGGCCTGTATTGCAGTCCAGGTATAGTAGTCCAGATATTGCAGGGTTAACAGGAGAGAAGGCTGGAGCTGGCTGGAGCACAGACACAAGGCTGAGCAGGCTTGTATGGTCAGCAGGCTGGAAGGCTGCAGACAGGCAGATTGGATCCAAGGGAGCAGGCAGACGGATGGTCAGGAGACAGGCCGGGTTCGGTAACAGGCGGGCAGCAAAGGTACAGTGGGGCAGGCAAGCGGAAGGTCAAACAGGCAGAGGTCAGGTTCAGGCAGAGTTCAGAGAGAGGTCGGGATCAAAGGCCGGGTCAGAAGGTATCACAGGAACAGACAAGGAACAAGGTCAGACACTGGGACGACTAGCTGTTGATTAGGCAGCACTGGTCACAGGAGCCCACCGGCTTAAATGGAGCTTTTGGCGCCAAACGACGTGCACGCGCGCGCCCCGACACACACAGGCACGTGCACCCGCCGACGTCCGCGCGCGCGCCCCCGCTCACCGGCGTGCACAGCAGAACGATCCTGGACACACACGCCGGCACCGCGAGGAACACGCACAGCAGGACCCGCAGGAACGCGCGCCGACGCGCCCTGCCGCACACCACCGCGGGCGCCCCGCCTGCCGAGGTAAGCCCCCTGACAACGAGAAGAAAATTGGTCATGGAGGCTGCCAAGAGGCCTACAGCAACATTAAAGGAGCTTCAGGTATATCTGGCAAGCACTGGCTGTGTGGTACATGTGACAACAATCTCCCGTATTCTTCATATGTCTGGGCTATGGGGTAGAGTGGCAAGACGGAAGCCTTTTCTTACGAAGAAAAACATCCAAGCCTGGCTAAACTTTATGGCCATAATTGCAAAAGATATCTTTGCCACAAAAACAACACTGCACATCACCAAAAGAACAACATACCCACTGTGAAGCATGGTGGTGGCAGCATCATGCTTTGGGGCTGTTTTTCTTCAGCTGAAACAGGGGCCTTAGTCAAGGTAAAGGGAATTATGAACAGTTCCAAATACCAGTCAATATTGGCACAAAACCTTCAGGCTTCTGCTGGAAAGCAGAACACGAAGAGGAACTTCATCTTTCAACATGACAACGACCCAAAGCATACATCCAAATCAACAAAGGAATGGCTTCACCAGAAGAAGAAGCCCAGAGCCCACACCAGAATCTGATTGAAAATCTGTGGGGTGATCTGAAGAGGGCCGTGCACAGGACATGTCCTCATAATCTGACAATTGTGGAGTGTTTTTGCAAAGCAGAGTGGGCAAATATTGCCAAGTCAAGATGTGCCATGTTGATAGACTCATACCCAAAAAGACTGAGTGCTGTAATAACATCAAAAGGTGCTTCAACAAAGTATTAGTTTAAGGGTGTGCAAACTCATGCAACCAATGCATTTTAGTTTTTTATTTTTACTTCCCTCCACCTAAAGGATTTCAGTTTGTTTTTCAATTGAGTTGTACAGTTTATAGGTCACATTAGAGGTGGGAAAAGTTCTGAAATTATTTATCTTTTGTCTCATTTTTTTACATCACAGAAACCTGAAATTTTAGCAGGGGTGTGTAGACTTTTTATATCCACTGTATATATAAATCCTACCAAACAGTCCCTTTTTACGGCATGACAGAACCATCAAGTATGATCCAAATGGTACTACAATATGTCAATTAATCATTAAGTAAATTTTGCCAAATAAATTCATCTGGAAATGAGAGTTAATGTCCAGGTAGGATTATACTGAGTTTATATACAGTATCTACAATACAAGTCCCATAAGTCAAAAATTCTCATCTCTGGTCGATCCACACCACATCTAAACCATTCACCCCTTACCCCAACACTCATCCACCCAAATGATATCCATCCACGTCATTGTCATCTTACAGCCAACTCAAATACATACACTCCTTATATTAATCCTCCTCTCTATCACTGTCCTCCAAATATATTTTCTAAGAATACACCCCATATTTATAACATTTCATCTCCCCTAACCATCCACTCTACAGTCGTCCCACATAGCTCAATCAACAACCATGTCCATATAATCCCCCCCCCATACCAGTCATCCTATTCTCATAACAGCCTGCCAATCTTATCCAATGCCTATCACCCCATACTTAACTCACTCAACTCCCGTAATCCTCTCACATCCCATGTACAGCCAATATGCAGTATCCAAGTTTCACCACCGTCCCAAAATCTTTTTATGCCCCTCTCTGCCAATCTTTTCACTGGCTTCCCCTACCCCATCGTATAAAAATCAAAATACTAACCATAACATACAAGGCCATCCACAACATCTCCCCCAGCTAAAACACCAACCTCATCTGCAGATATCACCCTAATCATCCTCTTCGCTCCTCCTAGGACCTCCTGCTCTCTAGCTCCCTTGTTATCTCCTCCCACTCTCACCTCCAGGACTTCTCTAGAGCCTCTCCCATCCTCTGGAACTCCCTGCCCCAGTACGTCCGGTCAGCTCCTACCCTGTCTGCCTTTAGGCGATCCTTGAAAACACACTTATTAAGGGAAGCTTACCCCACCTCCACCTAAGAACTGTACTTGAGTCCCCTCCATCAGATCATCCCCTGCAGCTATTACCTTTTGTACCACCTCTCCCTCCCTTTAGATTGTAAACTCCATGAGCAGGGCCCTCCTATTCCTTCTGTATTGAACTGTATTGTAATTGTACTGTCCCCCTTTATATTGTAAAGTGCTGTATAAACTGTTGGCGCTATATAAATCCTGTAGAATAATAATATAATAATCCATATCTAAAAGTTGGTACAGCCATCCAATACACATATGCCCTGTACACACGATAGGATTTTCCAATGGAAAATGTGTGATAGGACCTTGTTGTCAGGAATTCCGACCGTGTGTGGGCTGCATCACACATTTTCCATAGGAATTTCCGACACACAAAGTTTGAGAGCTTGTATAAAATTTTCCAACAACAAAATCCGTTGTCGGAAATTCCGACCGTGTGTACACAAATCTGACGCACAAAGTGCCACGCATGCTCAGAATAAATTAAGAGACGAAAGCTATTGGCTACTGCCCCGTTTATAGTCCCGACGTACGTGTTTTACGTCACCGCGTTCAGAACGATCGGATTTTCCGACAACTTTGTGTGACCGTGTGTATGCAAGACAAGTTTGAGCCAACATCCGTCAGAAAAAATACATGGATTTTGTTGTCGGAATGTGCGATCAATGTCCGACCGTGTGTACAGGGCAATACAGTATAAATCAGTCCCTTTTTTGTATATGCTGTAAACAGGGCCATATTTTTAAGGGAGCAAAAGGGGCAATTGCCTCAGGCCTCCCTGACAGAAGGGCCCCTCCTCTATACAATAAATGTATAATAAAATATATATATAATAATAATAAAATATTATACAATGTATAATAAAAAACGTATTTTCTTTTATCAAATGTAACTTGGGAAGTAATATTTTGCCGGCCATCATCTGTAAAACTCCAGACAGGTATGTTGTATCGTTTTTCAAAAAATAATTTTGGCTGCTCATGCAAACCACACATAGAGCACTATGACTGCGTGCAGGGCCGGTGCCAGCATTAGGCAGCCAAGGCGGCCGCCTGAGGGCACCAGGAGAGGGGGGGGGGCGCCCAAGGCAGGGGTTCACTAAGTGGGGCTTATTCTGGCACCGGTCGTCGGCTCTGCTCACACCTGCACGTAGCACTGACACAGCACAGCCCTGGCCGACTACCTTGCAGTAATTGTATATCATTATATGCTATTGGTGGATTTTGTAATCTTATCAGTCTTGCTAGATCTTATTAGTGTTATTATCATGTTTAACAGTTTTTTTTTTTAAACTCACATCAGCATTATGTATGTTACCTATTGTGTATGATTTATTAAACATTTTATCTACCCACCAATCCATCAAATTGCAAACTGTCACAGATCAGCTGTGGAGCTGATAAGTGTCTTACCTTTACTGCTGTAGGTCGGCTGGCACCTGTTGTTCCACTAGCTTGTGTTCAGCTCTGCTGCACTCTGCAGCTATGGGTGTTGCCGGCCTCACCTGTTGCTTAATTTATAATTCCTTCCTTCTACTTCCTGTCCAGCCCCTCATGTGCTTCTCTATTTAAATCCCTCTCAGACCACTTTCTGGTTGCTTGAGCAACGCTTGTTTCTGAGCTCCCTGCTTGTAACCTGCTTTAACCTGACCTCTCATGAACTGATCTCTTGTGTACCTACTCGGCTTGTTCTGATTACGTTGTCTGCAGCCCGTCCTGACCTTGGCTCGCTATCCGGCTCTCCTTTGCTTCATCCATCCATCCTTGTCTGAGAGTGTCTTCTGGTACTTCCCTAGCGAGCAGGGTGAACCCCTGAGCCCAAACCCTCATGAGGGGGTCCCTGGCAGAATACCAGCTTGCCCTTAGACTCCAAGCACTGGGGGATCCCGTGTCACCTGCTCGCCTGTGGGCTCACTGTAAGTAGTACCGTGACACAACCAGGTGCTTCATTTAAAGTCCCACCCTTTTGTCGCTTGCTTGCTGGCTCGCTTGCTTTGTTGCATGCTCCCCTTTATTTTCACATTGACAGGGATGGAAATACGTGGCCTTACCAGACCATGATTTCTTGTAAAGTCCCACAAACCCCTCTTTGCTCTATTTTATTGCATTCCATGCATGACAGAATGCATGGTAACATTGATGATGTAACATCAGGAAGAAAATAAAGTGTATGCCATATGGGGGTGGGAGTTTGCACTGTGGAAGGGAGAGGGTGGCAGGAGGATGGTTGGGGGGGGGGGGGGCACCAAAATGCACCTTCACCTAAGTAGACGAAAATCCTTGCACCAGCCCTGACTGCGTGTGTATGGGCATGTGTGACCTCAGAATGACGTTGTGTCATGCATTTTAAAAATGCATGACTTTCCATGAGAATGTAAACCAAATCAATGTATATGGAGCCCCCAGAACCTTGAAATGTCCCCCCCCCTCAAGGTCTAAATCTGGTTCTGGCTGTAAGTAGGTTCCCCATGCCATAATCCCTGTCTCCTGTGTGTGTGAGTCTCAATCATTTCTTTCAACCTTTCAAAAGTGACTGGCACTCAACAAAAAGTTAAGGATCCAACCCTGATATAAAATATCAGCTCAATGCAGCACTTGGGGACCCCTAACTGCCTCCAGGGGGTGTGGGGGGGGGGGGGTGTGAGGGGGTACTACACTACAAATATGCATTAGCACAATAATGACATTTGTGTTGACAATTCCAACTATAATACTTAAAACCTGTTAAATTGTAGCTGCTATATCTCTTTATAACCATTATACTTCTGTGTCCAGCTGGTGCTGCGTCTGCAATCTCCACCACAATAGAAACTAATGAGGACCAAAGGGAGTGTTATTTCAAGGTAGCACGGTTTACATTTCTCATCTCCGTCCTTCAGGCAGCTTCAAGAGCCTATTGTATTTATCACCATGGCATTATTGAAAGGCCCCTAATGCTGACCTCACCTGTAAAATCATTAAACAGACCTTTTTTTGCTGCTTCTATTTGTCCTCCAGCAATTGCTGTTGGAAATTTGTCATTAATCCCTTTTCCCTAAAGTCCTGACTCTGTTCTTTCTGGCAGTGAAACATTCCTTGTTTAAATATAACAACTAGTACAATTTATACTGGATTTGCTGCTTCATTGATCTCATTACAAACATTAAACAGAAGTTTCTGTGGACTTTGTACTGTTTGTCGGCTAAAATAGGCAAATAGGAAATCTGATGGGTTAGAAAAATCATAGCTTCCAACTGTCCCTGATTTTGAGGGACTGTCCCTGATTTGGAGCAAAGTCCCTCTGTCCCTCTGTCCTCCTCATATGTCCCTCATTTTGGTCTGATCTATATAGTTGTATATAAAATTAACTATTTATCCTTCAAAAAGTGTTTCCCAGTGCTAAACCTTTCATCCAATTTCATCCAACATAGGTTTGCTAGGTGTCCCTCATTCCCATCTCAAAAATTTGGGAGGTATGGAAATATGACTACTGCCATAACTGGCTTGATATTAAAGTAAGCATGTGCTTTGTCTGTACAGAAAAAAGGCAACATGTAGGGGAGCCCACTGGCAGCCAGTTCTTGGCCGGGGGCTCATGGCTCAGCTTTACAATATTCCTTTGAATATCGTGCCTGGGGGGTCCCCTTGGTCTGCCTGTGGAGTAGAGCATTTGTTCTGATGTGTTTTACAGTCCCGCAGCAAAATTACATTGCTAAAGGAAAAAATTTCATTTAAACTTGCTTGCGGCTGTAATGTTTTGCCGGATCCTGGCAATATAGATAAAAATCAAGGAAAAAATTGGCGTGGGTTCCCCCCCCCAAGGCCATACAAGGCTCTTTGGGTCTGGTATGGATATTAAGGGGAACTCCACGTCAAAATGAAAAAAAAAAACGCATGCCCCCCCCAAAAAAAATCTATACCCAGACCTTCGGCGTGGAGGGGAACTCCACGCCAAAATGAAATAAAAAAAATTTGGCATGGGGTCGCCCCAAAATCCATACCTGACCCTTATCCAAGCATGCAGCCTGGAGGACAGGATGGGGGGGGGGGGGCGAGTGAGCACCCTCCTCCCTCCTGAACCATACCAGGCCACATACCCTCAACATGAAGAGGGTGCTTTGGGGTCCTCCCCAAAGCACATTGTTCCCATGTTGATGGGGACAAGGACCTCATCCCCACAACCCTTGCCTGGTGGTTGTGGGGGTCTGCAGGTGGGGGGCTTATTGGAATCTGGAAGCCCCCAGATCCTGCCCCCCTATGTGAATGGGTATGGGGTACATTGTACCATAGTCACCAAAACAAAAGTGTCAAAAAGTAAAAAACACAAAAGACAGTTTTTGACAATTCCTTAATTAAAAAAAAAAAAAATGTCCATCAATGTCCACAATGTCCATACTTCTTCAATCACGGCACCGATAGACCTGAAAAATAGGGGAAAAAAAGGTCCGCCTCGATGGGAGGCGTCCTGCTGACTGCTGTCTTTTCGCTGTGACAGTTGTTATAAAGGCAAGGGTGAGGCCACACGCTGACGTAACCTGATGACCCCGCCCCCTCTGAGGGCACATGACATCAGAAGGAGCAATAAAACAGTTTAAAGGGTAAACAGCACCTTAGGATTCACACTTTCATTGGCCTTCCCCAACAGCTTATACGTATCTTCTTCTTGTAGCTTCACCACTCTGATTTCCCACAGGCAGACTGTGACTTGAAGTTTACACTGAGATGCAGACTCTCTTCCTGCTCTCATGTGACAGCATTGGTGCCTGAGTGCCAACTACCAAGCAACAGAACTATCACATGACCTCTTTCTCTGTGGTTGACATTCCATATATATATAACAGAGCTACAGAGAGTAGAAGTGAGGGGAAGGAATCACTGCTCTGGCTAATTTACTCTGTGTGTAAATTTCAGCTTGAGCTACTGAGCTTTGTGGGCTTTTTTTCAACAGATCAGCTACGAATAGAAAAGAAAATGTAAACAAGGGTATGGAGCTATGCCTAATATCTACAGTATAAATCTAAGTATGAATTATAGGTGTCTGTTTAGTCAGCAAGGGACATTTTGTAGCCACTTTCCATTTCATCAGTCAGTCTATGAGCTTGGACGCCACCATTGCTCCTTCTTGCACAGGTGCAGGAATTCTGTATACCTGCCTGAAGGCTCCATTTACACCTAAGCGTACTGCAGTGACACCTGCTGCACCACGTTTTTTTGAGCTTCTTTGTGGCGCGTTGTTGGAGCTGCAACCTTAATTTGAATGGGCCCCCTCCCACTCCAAAAAGAAGCCCATGTACCAAATTTGGGCACAGAGCCAGCCACATTTTGTGTTGCAATTTTTGCCATGATTTTAACACATTTTGTCACTGGACAATCACGGCAAAATTGCATGCCATCAGGTGTGAATGAAGCCTAAATGTGAGCACCACTTGGTACAGTGTCCAGCCGCGTCCAGCCGCATCCAGCCACTACTTATTCCAGCCTGTTATAGATTTTCATAGGCTGCTGGCAGCAAGGCTAGGGACCAGGGACTTATGCAGAATTCTTGCGTTCTGGGCATACGTCTCTGATTGCATATGCACACTCGGTACAGTGTCCAGCCAATGCATATTTCAGGCTGATGTAGATTTTAAGGGGCTGCTGGCAGTGGCAATGAGGGCCCCTGAAAACGCAAGTATTTGATGCATAGGGGCTCAAACGCCTGTGTGTAAGTAGCCTTTATGCCGCGTACACATGAGCGGACTTTCCGGCATACTTGGTCTGGCGGACCAGAGTCTGCCGAACAATCCGACCGTGTGTAGGCTCCGGCGGACTTTTCCGGCGGACTTTTTCCCAAAAGCCCACCGGACCTAGATTTGAAACATGTTTTAAATCTTTCCGTCGGACTCAGTTTCTGGCGGAAAGTCCGCTCGTCTGTGTGCTGGTCCGACGGAAAGCCCCCTCGTCTGTATGCTGGTCCAACGGACCAGATACGACACAAGGGCAGGGTATTGCATTTCGCGCTCGCTGCAATAGGAATAATTATTTTAAAAACCTGTGTAGTGTGTTTTATTATTGACACTTTTTCCCTAGGTGAATGGGTAGGGGTACCATGTACCCCATACTCATTCACATAGGGTGGGGGGGCCGGCATCTGGGGGCCTTCTTATTATAGGGGGCTCCCGGATTCCGATAAGCCCCCCGCCTGCAGACCCCGACAACCAACGGCCAGGGTTGTCGGGAAGAGGCCCTTGTCCTCATCCACATGGGGACAAGGTGCTTTGGGGTGGGGGGGCCTCGCAGGGCTCCCCCTCCCCCAAAGCACCCACCCCCCATGTTGAAGGCATGCAGCCTGGTACGGTTCAGGAGGGAGGGGGCGCTCGCTCGTCCCCACCCCCTTTCCTGACCGGCCGGGCTGCGTGCTCGGATCGGGGTCTGGTATGGATTTTAGGGGGGACCCCACGCCGTTTTTTCACTCGCAAGGTGTCAATCTCGCCGATAAAAGCGGCAAGATTGACTTCCTTTTCTAGTCCCGTCGCTCCTGAGTCACGTTCAAAATGAACGGACTTGTCCATGTGTGGGCAAGTCCGTTCATTCTGAAAGTCCGCCGTAACTCCGGCGAAGGTCCGTCGGAAAGACGGGCGGACTTAGCCCGCCGGAAAGTCCGGTCGTGTGTGGGCAAGTCTGTCCGTTTTTAAAGTCCGGCGCACCTGGCGGACAAAGTCCGCCGAAAAGTCTGCCGGACCAAGTATGCCAGAAAGTCCGATCGTGTGTACGCGGCATTACTGTGTGACCAGTGAACTACCACAAATTTAAGCACTTATTTCTCATCACTAATTACACTTTGTGTAATGTAAACTACTATGAAGGGTGTGTGGAGGTAGAGGGGGTGAGGCAGTAGATGGAAATACACTACAGTTGTGCTCGTAAGTTTACATACCCTGGCAGAATTTATGATTTCTTGGCTATTTTTCAGAGAATATGAAATGATAACACAAAAATGGGGTACGTAAACTTTTGATCAGGGTCATTTGGGTAGTTTCTGTTGTGTTTATGATTTAAAAAGAGTAAACACAGTTGATTGATAATAAATGACTTCAGCCAAACACACACCATGAGTGAAAGAAATGTTTTTGTGTTGTCATTCATATTCTCTTAAAAATGGCCAAGAAATCATAAATTCTGCCAGGGTATGTAAACCTATGAACACAACTGTAAATTGTCAAAAGTATTGGGACGCCTGCCTTTACACGCGCATGAATTTTAGTGGCATCCCAGTCTTAGTCGTAGGGTTCAATATTGAGTTGGCCCACCCTTTGCAGCTATAACAACTTCAACTCTTCTAGGAAGGCTGTCCACAAGGCTTAGGAGTGTGTCTATGGGAATGTTTGACCATTCTTCCAGAAGCGCATTTGTGAGGTCAGGCACTGATGTTGGATGAGAAGGCCTGGCTCGTAGTCTCCGCTCTAATTCATCTTAAAGGTGTTCTATCGGGTTGAGGTCAGGACTCTGTGCAGGCCAGTCAAGTTCCTCCACCCCAAACTCGCTCATCCATGTCTTTATGTACCTTGCCTTTGTGCTCTGGTGCGCAGTCATGTTGGAACAGGAAGGGGTCATCCCCAAACTGTTCCCACAAAGTTGGGAGCATTAAATTGTCCAAAATGTCTTGGTATGCTGACGCCTGGAACTAAGGGGCCAAGCCCAACCCCTGAATAACAACCCCCACACCATAATCCCCCCTCCACCAAATGATTTGGACCAGTGCACAAACCAAGGTCCATAAAGACACGGATGAGCGAGTTTGGGGTGGAGGAACTTGACGTCAACCCGATAGAATACCTTTGGGATGAATTAAAGTGGAGACTGCGAGCCAGGCCTTCTCGTCCAACATCAGTGCCTGACCTCACAAATGCGCTTCTGGAAGAATGGTCAAACATTCCCATAGACACACTCCTAAACCTTGTGGACAGCCTTCCCAGAAGAGTTGAAGCTGTTATAGCTGAAAAGGGTGGGCCAACCAGTAGTGTATTTAGGTTTTGTGCTGCCCTAGGCCTGACTAAACTTGTGTACCCCCTAATTTAGATATGATCCACCCCTATCATCAAGGCCACACCCCTTGCTGTTTAAATTTTCGAGTGGGGACACTAGTTCTCAGGGCCTGGGGGGGTTAATGGATTCCCTTAATTTGCATAGATTGCCTCTCAATTCCTGTTTGGCTTTGGGACAGGCAGTGAAGGGAAATCTCTGCAATGGGACAGGGATGGTAAAAAATACTGACAGGGGCTATAACCCTCCCTTACTCTATCCAAAATGAAAAAAAAAGTGTTGCCTATAGTTTCTGATAATTTTATGGAGAGGACTAAGAAGATATAACCATGCCAATGGTGCAGCAGAAAACATATAGCACAGCGAGTAAGGTTTGTGGTCCAGGATGATAGGACAGTCAAAAATTAGAAGCGGCGCCCCCCCCCCCCAGTTGCCGCCCACATACCGGAAGCAGTGCGGCCGCTTTATGGGGGTGCTAGACTAATTTGCCTCTCAGCACAGTCCGCCCCATAAGACCGGCGCTACACTAACAGTGTAGTGCAAGCCGGCGGGGACTTTTTTCGTGCTGCCACCCTGCAAAGTGATGCCCTAGGCCTGGGCCTTGTTGGCCTAGGCCAGGATACAGCGTTGGGGCCAACGCAATACAGACTTATTTTTCCGACGGAAAATGTTCTTTAGGAGCTTGTCGTCAGAAATTCCGACCGTGTGTAGGCTCCATCGGACATTTTCCATCGGAATTTCCGTCACACAAAATTTGAACGCCGGTTCTCAAGTTTTCCGACAACAAAATCCATTGTCATAAATTCCGATCGTGTGTACACAATTCCGACGCACAAAGTGCCACGCATGCTCGGAATCAAGCAGAAGAGCCGCACTGGCCATTGAGCTTCAATTTTTACGGCCCTTCGTACGTGTTGTACGTCACCGCGTTCTTGACGTTCGGGAATTTCCAACAACTTTGTGTGACTGTGTGTATGCAAGACAAGTTTGAGCCAACATCCATCGGAAAAAAAAAATGGATTTTGTTGTCAGAAAATCCTATCGTGTGTACAGGGCATACGACTGGGATGCCATTAACCACCTGACCACTGGGCACCTAAACCCCCTTCCTAACCTGACCATATTTCAGCTTTCGGTGCTCTCACACTTTGAATGACAGTTATTCAGTCATACAACACTGTACCCATTTGAAATGTTTGTGCTTTTTTTCACACAAATAGAGCTTTCTTTTGGTGGTATTTAATCACTGCTGGGTTTTTAATTTTTTGTGCTATAAATCGAAAAAGACTGAAAATTTATTAAAAAAAAAAAAAATTATTTGTTTCTGTTAAAATTTATTGCAGAGTATTGGCGAGTATTGGCGAGTATTGGCGAGTATTGCATAGTATTGCAGAGTATTGCAGAGTATTGCAGAGTATTACATAGTATTGCAGAGTATTATATAGTTTTGCAGAGTATTCTCGAGTATTGGCAGAGTATTGCGTAGTATTGCAGAGTATTGCGTAGTATTGCAGAGTATTGGCGAGTATTGCAGAGTATTGGCGAGTATTGGCGGTATTGGCGAGTATTGCAAAGTATTGGCGAGTATTGCATAGTTTTGGCGAGTATTGCATAGTTTTGGCGAGTATTGCATAGCATTGGCGAGTATTGCATAGTATTGGCGAGTATTGCAGAGTATTGGTGAGTATTGCATAGTTTTGGCGAGTATTGGCGAGTATTGCATAGTATTGGCGAGTATTGCAGACTATTGGTGAGTATTGCAGAGTATTGGTGAGTATTGCATAGTTTTGGAGAGTATTGGCGAGTATTGCATAGGATTGGCGAGTATTGCATAGTTTTGGCGAGTATTGCATAGTTTTGGCGAGTATTGCATAGTATTGGCGAGTATTGGCGAGTATTGGTGAAGTATTGGCAGAGTATTGCATAGTATTGCATAGTATTGCAGAGTATTGCAGAGTATTGGCGAGTATTGCATAGTATTGCAGAGTATTGGCAGAGTATTGGCGAGTATTGCATAGTATTGCAGAGTATTGCAGAGTATTGCATAGTATGGCTGAGTATGGCAGAATATGGGCACTGAGCAGCGATGTGGGCTGGAGGGATGGAGGAAGCGGCGTCATGACATGGTTTGTTTACAAGTGATGCTCCGTCATTTGACGGAGCGATCACGTGGTAAACGGCCGCTATTAGCGGCCATTTACTGCGATCTGTGATGCGCCGGGTCCGGTCACGGATGTTCCAGAGTGCGCGCCCCAGGTGTGGCGCAGGAGCGCGATACTGTGAGCACGTCCATGGACGCCCACCCAAAATAAGCCGACTGCGCTGTAGCCGTCTTTGGGCTATGGCCCGGTCAGCATGTGGTTAAAGTTCATGTGCGTGTAAAGGAATGTGTCCCAATACTTTTGACAATATAGTGTATGTGTTTGCTTCCACGGTTTCTTCTGCAGCATAACACGATAACAGCGGTCAAATCATCTGTGCCAATCTGGAAGGATGGCACTTTGCTTCACATACCGAGCTGAGATATAAAATAAGACACGGAAATGTCCCCTTCTCGCTGCGAAGAGATGTATCTCTCCTGGATATCCAGTACAAGGGACAGATTGTGTTTATAGCTTTGGACTTGACCATATTGCATTTGGAAACATAGAAGCATCCAGTGAAGATGTGTGGGCTGTGACTGCTAATATCACTTCCCACACATCCAGGAGAAGGTGCAACCTCCCGCAATGCAGCCTTCCCTAATATAATCATTCTAGCTTCAGAGGAAACCTGTTATGGAGGATCTGGCTGTTATAGGAAAGTACATGTCAGGGCAAAAAAAAGAAAAAAGCATGCCGTACATCTCTACAACACAAGCACATTTCTCAGTGTTTTATTCCTTAAGCCCTGGTTCACACTGAATCATGCGGCTTTGAAATCGCACAATTTCAAAGCCGCAAGTCAGCACAAATTCAGGTGCGACTTGGCTGACATCTGTGCGATTTCATGCAGAAGTGTCTATGCAAGTCGCCCCTGAAATCACCAAAAGTAATGCAGTAACTACTTTTTCAAATCGGTGTGGCACCACAAAGTCGGCGTTGCACCGATTTGAAGATTTCCATTGCCAACAATAGGGTGCGTCTGGTAATGTGATGTGACCTGTCAAGTCGCACCGGGGCGAACGAGGACTTACAGTGTTAGTTCACCTTTAACCACATGAGCCCCAGGAGGTTTTACCCCCTTTTATGACCAGATCATTATTTTTCTATTTAGTACTGTGCTACTTTAATGGGGGGTTCCGGCCGGGATAAAAAAAATTTAAAAGTCAGGAGCTACAAACACTGTAGCTGCTGACTTTTAATAAGCACACTTACCTGTCCTGGGTGCCCATGATGTCGGCCGCCCGAGGCCGACCCGTCCCTCGGCTCCCGGGTCCCGGCACCGCCATTCGAACTAAGGGAAACAGGCAGTGGAGCCTTGCGGCTTCACTGCCCGTTTCCTACTGCGCATGTGCGAGTCGCGCGGCGCTTTGTGAATGGGACGCGATGTGTTGTGGGACACAGACCCAGAAGACAACGCGGGGAGAAGACTGAACATCACCATGGTGTAGGAAGAGGTAGATTAGGAAGACTGCCTAGCAACAGCCATTTCAGGTGAGTTAAAAAATTTTTTTTTTTTCTCCAATTTTTTAGGAATTTTTTATGCAATTATTTTTTTTCGGGTGGACCTCCCCTTTAAAGCGGTTGTATACCTTTTTTTTTAACTTTTACCTACAGGTAAGCCTATAATAAGGCTTACCTGTAGGTAAAAAAAATATCTCCTAAACCTGTACGGTTTAGGAGATATTCCCCTCGCAATGAGCCGCTGACTGCAGCGGCGCATGCGCACAGGGGATTCTCGGCTGACAGCCCGGCAAACTCCGGAGCTTGCCGGACAGAAGTCTCCCGCGTGCATGTATCGCGGCTCCGGCGCTGTGAGTGGCTGGAGCCGCGATATCCGGAAGACACGCCGAGGGGAAATGTCAGCTCCCCCGGCGTGGACAGGGTGAGATGCCGGTGCCTCGTTCTAAGGTAAGTATCTCATAATGAGCTAGTATGCGGTGCATACTAGCTCATTATGCCTTTTCCCTTGCAGGTATAGAAAAAAAAAAAAAGCCAGCGGGTATACAACCACTTTAAGTGGTAATTGCACGGTCATGCAACATTGTGCACAAATTTAATTTATGTTATTTTTTCACACAAATAAAGTTTTCTTTTGGTGGTATTTGATCATCACTGGGGTTTTTAGTTTTTATTATATACC
Source organism: Lithobates clamitans (assembly GCA_037952925.1). Lineage (NCBI taxonomy): Eukaryota > Metazoa > Chordata > Amphibia > Anura > Ranidae > Lithobates > Lithobates clamitans. The sequence continues at coordinate 3,701,919 of JBBGZY010000680.1, read as the reverse complement.
GTATACCGTATATACTCGAGTATAAGTCGACCCGTATATATGCCGAGGCACCTAATTTTACCACAAAAAACTGGGAAAACTTAATAACTCGAGTATAAGCCTAGGGTGAGAAATGCGCAGCTACTGGAAGTGGAAAAGTCGGTCAACAATGCCCATTTGCAGCCTCACTGTGCCCATTTGCATGCCTTAGGACCCCCGAACTTCAAACTCGGTAGTTAAGGGTTCCTAGATGCCCCCTAGCTGCAGCCAAAATTTCAGGTCTCTGGACCCAAAGGGTCCTGAAATGACATTGCTGCAGATGGACACAGTTGATCTTCTTTGGGGCCCCGTATCTCGGGGCCACTTGGTACTAGAAACCCCATAGCAATAGCACTAAAACATATCCAAAACTGTGGTTCCTAGAACCAAGTGGCCCCGAGATACGGGGCCCCAAAGTTGGTTCAGAAAATGTCAAGCACTTTTCTGCAGAAGAGAATTACATTTTCCGAACTGAATTTGGGGCCCCGTATCTTGGGGCTACTTGGTGCTAGGAACCCCAGCTTTGGATATGTTGTAGTGCTATTTCCACTGGGTTTGCACACTAAATTTGGGGTTCCAAGTACCAAGTGGCCCCGAGATACGGGGCCCCAAATTCGGTTTGGAAAATGTCATTTTCTGCTGCAGAAAAGTGTTTGACTCGAGTATAAGCCGAGGGGGGCAATTTCAGCACAAAAAAAATGTGCTGAAAAACTCGGCTCAGAGCCGGTTCACACGGGGGCGACTTGTCAGGCGACCTAGCCGCCTGACAAGTCGCCTCTCGTTCTGTACAATGGAACCGTTCTAATCGGAGCGACGCAAGTCGCTCCAACTTAGAAGAAAGGTTCCTGTACTACTTTGGGGGCGACTTGCATAGACTTCTATACAGAAGTCGTCTTGCAAGTCGCCGCGGCAGTCGTGTGCAGGTCGCCTCGGTGAGGCGACCTGCAAGTCGTGCCGCTTCTAATGTGAACGGGCTCTCATACTCGAGTATATACGGTAAACAGAAGAATGAAAATTTTGCAAAATAATAAAAAAATATATTTTTTGCTACGTATAAAACATATCCAATAGGAAAATAGAAGAAAGATCGAATTTCTTAATAAATTTAGGCCAAAACGTATTCTGTTACGTTTTTTGGTAAAATAATAATCCCAATAAGTGTATATTAATTGGTTTGTGTGAAAGTTATAGTGTCTACAAACTAAAGGATATATATACTGGAATTTTCATTTATTTATTTTTCTATAGTAGTACAGTGGAACCTTGGTTAACGAGTATTGCGGTTAATGAGTGTTTTGAAAGACGAGCAACTTTTTTTTAAAAAATCCTGACTCGGTTTGCGAGTGTTGTCTCGCGAAACGGGCAGAATTCAAGCTAATGGGGTGTGCAGTACCGCATTTGGCCAGAGGTGCGGGGGCGCCGGTGACACTCAGAATGGTTCAGAGCCGTTCGGAAATATTCTGAATCACTCGGAAACACTCGAAAAATACTCCGTTCCCGAGTGTTTCCGAGCCTTTTCGAGGGTTTCCGAGTTCAGCCGAGCTGTCCCCGAGTATTTCAGAGGCATTTTTAACTCCTCATTAATTCTTGCAAAACACCTGTCTAGTGCCCATACTAAAGCTCATTGACACCTGTCTGACGCTCATACTACCGCCATACAAATGCCATAGGAGCGTTTGTTGAGCGTTAGAAATGTAGTCAAGTGAGAACAAGCCCTTATACGTTTATTTCCTAAGATCAGCAACTCCATCTATAATGCAGTATTTTACTGAAATACCTGAATCAGGAAAATCCTGCATTACGGCCACTAGATGGAGCTGACGATAATATTGGGGTTTGGGCATGCGCGAGCATCCTGTACCTGGAAGAGGCCAGCAACATACAGGTAGTACAATGCGGGAAGGCGATCCTAAATTGGTTATTGACATTTTAGGAAAGCATCACTATGCATTACAATGTCCTCAGTACATTTAAAATGCAGTCCTTAGTTTTCTAACATAAGGATTTCCTTTCAGGCTGCTTTATCCATTGCCTTCCCTTCTCCATCCTGCATATGGCAGGACGTACCGAGCTTTGGATGCGTGGCCCTGGCAACTTATAAATGTGCAATCAGCTTCGTTCCCTGCCCATGCATGTGTCAGGTACATTTATTTCCTAAGATCAGCAGCTCCATCTATAATGCAGTATTTTACTGAAATACCTGAATCAGGAAAATCCTGCATTCTGGCCACTAGATGGAGCTGACGATCAGAGAAAATGAACATATTAGACGGGACAGTGGCGGCCCGTCCATTTGGGGCGCATGGGCGCCGCCCCCCTATCCATGCGCCTGGCCCCCTGATCTACATACAGGGCACCAGACTATGGATTCCAATGGGGGGGAGGGTGCTTTTTTGAAGCACGTGATTAGAGCCAGAGGCACTAATAGGCTTCAAAAAAGGGTGGGCTCTGTGCCCCGATCCCACCCAGTTGTGTGACAATAGCGAATGAATATTCTCTATTTTCACACTAAATAGAGAGGACATTGAAGCCCACCACCCACCACCCCGCAGTGGTGGAGGACACCGGAGCCGGAGCCGGCTGCTGCCCGGGGGGAGGGGGGTTATGTATGCCACCCCCCCAAAAAAAAAACTCCATCTGCCACTGGTTATGGCCATTAGATGGAGCTGACGATCATAGAAAATAAACATATTAAACGCTTTATGGCCACTAGATAGAGCTGACGATCATAGAAAATTAACATATTTGACGCTTTATGACCACTAGATGGTGCTGACGATCATGGAAAATAAACATATTAGACACTTTATGGCCACTAGATGGTGCTGACGATCATAGAAAATAAACATAATAAACGCTTTATGGCCACTAGATAGAGCTGACGATCATAGAAAATTAACATATTAGATGCATTATGGCCACTAGATGGAGCTGACGATCATAGAAAATTAACATATTTGACGCTTTATGACCACTAGATGGTGCTGACGATCATGGAAAATAAACATATTAGACACTTTATGGCCACTAGATGGTGCTGACGATCATAGAAAATTAACATATTAGATGCGTTATGGCCACTAGATGGTGCTGACGATCATAAAAAATTAACACATTAGACCGGTTATGGCCACTAGATGGTGCTGACGATCATGGAAAATAAAGATATTAGACGCATTATGGCCACTAGATGCTGCTGACGATCATAGAAAATTAACACATTAGACCGGTTATGACCACTAGATGGTGCTGACAATCATAGAAAATTAACACATTAGACCAGTTATGGCCACTAGATGGTGCTGACGATCATAGAAAATGAACATATTAGATGCGTTATGACCACTAGATGGAGCTGACGATCATAGAAAATTAACACATTAGACCGGTTATGGCCACTAGATGGTGCTAACGATCATAGAAAATGAACATATTAGATGCGTTATGACCACTAGATGGAGCTGACGATCATAGAAAATTAACACATTAGACCGGTTATGGCCACTAGATGGTGCTGACGATCATGGAAAATAAACATGTTAGACGCATTATGCCGATTATTCATGACGACTCTGCGAATGCTTGATGTATTCACATAGTATTTTTTTTTTTTTTTTATAAACAGATCCCTTAGTAGAAAATAATAAAAACATATTCCACATTTGTTATTCAGCCTGACCTCACAACAGGCAAAAAAAAAACAAAAAAACGGAGGCTTCGATCGGCCTTTAAGTTCTTATTGTTTGGTAAGTAGAGATTCGTCGGTCTGTAGTTGGATCGCAGTCCTCGCGTTCGGAGCCCGGCCAGCACCGTTCTAATACAATAATGACGTTTTACAATACAAATGAAAAGCAGAGCGGAGCCAGGAAGACGGCTGAGCCGTATCAGAGGACATTCACTATCTGTGTTCTACATTCTGGCCAAATGACATTTAGCATTTTGAGAGATAACTGCCTGGTACTAGTTGGCGGATAACGGAATAGATGTACATCTGAAATGGCTGTTTTTTTATCAGCTGTTAAAGAAATGAGACATTAATCTCACATTTGTAATCTGGAACATGCTTGAAAATAAGTTCTAGCGAATACCACAGAGTATTACTTCTCATTTTGGCAGGCTACTGCCTTTTTATGGTAAGTCATGTGCAGCCAAGCTTAAAGAGGAAGAACATTGGATCTTCAGAAAGTGAATATCTTGCAACATTTACCTTAACCCTTTGTCGGCAGGAAAGTTCTGCTGCGATTCTTCACTGCAGAAGAGCATATCTCCCAACTGTCCCTGATTTTGAGGGACTGTCCCTGATTTGGAGCAAAGTCCCTCTGTCCCTCGTTCCTCCTTGTTTTTCCCTCATTTTGGTCTGATCTATATAGATGTATATAAAATGTACTTTTTATCTCTCAAGAAGTGTTTCCCAGTGCTAAACCTTTCATCCAATTTCTAAATTGCTGCATTTGTACATTTTAAAAGCCCAATATAAAGGAATAGTAGTGGTAAAAAAAAAATCGGATTTAATTAACCTTTTTTTGATGTTAATTCTCCTTTAAGGAGGTGTGGCGGGGGGCGTGTCCTATGCCTACATACATTTTCTAGTAGGTGTCCCTCATTCCCATCTCAAAATGTTGGGAGGTATGGAAGCGGATCTGCGAGTGCTGGGCACTTGGTGGCCTCCGGCACCCGCCGATCGTCGGTAAACTACACAGAACGGGGATCTGCCTATGTCAACAAGGCAGATCGCCATTCTGACAGAGGGGGGAGGGATGGATTCTGTGTTCCTGCAAAAGCAGTAAAAGTAGCACATCGTGTACACAAAAACACTGGCTAGGCACACAGATAACCCTTTGATCGTCCTAGATGTTAAAAGTGATTATAAAGTCTCATTTTTCTTCCTATAAAAATAACAAACATGTTATACTTACCTGCTTTGTTGCAGTGGATTTGCACAGAGCAGCCCCGATCCTCCTCTTCTCGGGTCCCTCTTCTGTGATCCTGGCCCTTCCCTCCTGTTCAGTGCCCCCACAGCAAGCAGCTTGCTATGGGGGCACCGGAGCTAAGTGACAGCTCCCTGTGTCCATTCCGACACGGAGCCCCGACCCGGCTCCGCCCCCTCTTTTCCCTGATTGGCTAGCTGACTTTGAATGACACCAATGGCTCCGCTACTGTGTTTCAGCCAATCAGGAAGGAGAGGCTGAGACACTCGTGGACATCGCTGGACAGAGAGTAAGCTCAGGTAAGTGTTGTAGCTGTTTCCATCGTGATTGTGGGCATGTGAAGCCCAATCGATATCTCGGATAAGCGTTGGAAATGTGCATGCTGGGTAACCAACATGCACCTCGCGATTCACCGGCGGCCGTAGCGCAGATTTTTTCTAAAGTTGCCATAACAATGGGCGGCAACGGAGCCAGTGTCATTAGTGCAATAACAGTGAATATTTTTTAGCACAGATCACTGTATTAGTGTCACTGGCTCCCACAAAGTGTCACTTAGTGTCCGATCGTCCACCGCAATATCGCAGTCCCGCTATAAGTTACTGATTGCCGCCATTGAGAGCGACTTCAGGAACTTAAAGAGGAAGATAAACTCAGTATTTTTTTTTTCTTCCCTGCAAAGTCAGGGCATAGTGTGCTAGTATGTATCACATACTAGCACATTATGTGACACTTACCTGCAAATGAAGCCTGCATCATCCCCGTTGCAGGCCACACTCATCTTCGCCCCATCTTCCTTCAAGGGCAACGGACTCCGGCCGTGTGACATCACTCCTGCGCATGCGCGCAGGATTCGCCGGTCGACCGGTAATGATTAAGCACAGTTGGAGTGTGTCAAATGCATCTACCAGTTTTCTGTCAACACTTTGGGATGTTCTGAATAAAGGAATTTCGATCGAGTACAGAGTGCGGCCATTTCTTTTTTTGGGATGCAGAGGCTGCAGGGACACAGCAGCTGCTCCCAAAGTGACATCCGTGCCGCTGCGGGTGCACAACCTTGAACGTTCCCAGGGTGCAGGGATGTCACAATGGGCTATGTCTGTGCAGCCGCTGCGCTCCAGCTGACAGCATTGGGACTGCCTGCACAGGGATGCAAGGAACACCTGTACATCTCTGTGTGGGTAAACACGAACCCCTTCACAAGAGTGCGCTTATGTATGCCCCGAGTAAACAAGGTCTAAGTAATTAGGGGGCCAGTTCACACCAGAGCGTGGTGCGGGAAACCCATGTTCCGTGCAGGTTTCCCACACCGCGCTCAAAACACACTGCACTCGTGATCTTATTTGTATCCATCACGACAACTGCACCCCCTTTTATCTGTGTGTTTATTAGTAATGACCTGATTTTTCCCATAGTTCTTGTATAGCCTTTCACTCCAGCAGGGGCGTTGCTAGGTCTACAAAAGATCTGGGGCTAGAGCCCATAGCAGCGTAGTAAAGAAAGTCATACGCTTGGGCGGGCATACACATGTATATACAGTAATATACGTATGTGTGTATATATATCCCCAGAGAGCCCCCCCACTTACATCAGGGTCCCCAGAGACCCCCCCCTTACATCAGGGTCCCCAGAGATTCCCCCCTTACATCAGGGTCCCCAGAGAGTCCCCCCTTACATCAGGGTCCCCAGAGATTCCCCCCTTACATCAGGGTCCCCAGAGAGTCCCCCCTTACATCAGGGTCCCCAGAGAGTCCCCCCTTACATCAGGGTCCCCAGAGAGTCCCCCCTTACATCAGGGTCCCCAGAGAGTACCCCCTTACATCAGGGTCCCCAGAGAGTCCCCCCTTACATCAGGGTCCCCAGAGAGCCTCTTCCTTACATCAGAGTCATCAGAGAGCCTCCCCCTTTCATCAGGGTACCCAGAGGGCCCCCCATTTACATCAGGGTTCCCAGAGAGCCCCCTTACATTAGGGTCACCCAGAGAGCCTCCCCCTTAAATCTGGGTCCTTAGAGAGCCTCTGCCTTAAAATCAGGGACCCCAGGGAGCATCTCCCTTGCATCAGGGTCCCCAGAGAGCTCCCCACTTACATAAGGGTCCCCAGAGAGCCTCCCCTCCCCTTTGGGGACCCCTGCAGAGACTCGGGGCTATTGGCCCCAGATTCGGGGCTATAGCCCCAAAAGCCACCCCCTAGTGACGCCCCTGCACTCCAGTGTTGGAAGTGTATAAAACTTTTGCTGGGTGGATATCAGGGATGTTTTATCCTGTTGGAGGTGTGAAGTGAAGTGTGTATAATACTGTAGACTGTATAGAGCCAGAGGTAAAAGACTGAAAATAAGTTTGCCATCATCCCTACTTTCTGGGTCTATAATAGGACTTTTTCAGCAACAAGCTGCAACTGGTATTGTCAAACATTAATTAAAAAAAAACAAAAAACTATAAAACCAGATATGCGGCTGTTTACTTGGTTACATAATCATAACAATGTTACAGAATACATTGGCAAGAACATGGAAAGAATCCTCTTAACCCCACAACCAACGAGTCTAGGTGGAGGGTACCCAACGCGTTTCAGAAATGTTCTTTCCTTCTTCTGGAGTATACATATTGAGGAATAGAGTCTACTATATTGAGCAGAATGGTATTGCATAGTGTGTAGCCATCATCTTAATAAAATCAAATTGCCATCACTCATTTTTCAAATTAGGGTTACCGCCGGTACCCACAACTTGGGCTAATGGAGAATTTCACTGAGGCCACTTGTGCATGTATCTGGGGAAGGGCACAGTTTGCTCAGAAAAAAGCAGTCAAGATGGTATGGTCAGTGTGCTCCTTAGTAAAAGCATGATATAATAACCAGCAACGAGGGTAACAGGCTTACAGGTTGTGGGTACCGGCAGTGGCCCTAGTGTAATGAATGAGTAATGGCACTATGATTTTATTAAGATGACGGCTATACAACTTGCAATACCATTCTACTCAATATGGTGGATTCTATTCCTCAATATATATTCCCCTGAAGAAGGAAAGAATTTCTGAAACATGTTGGGTACCCTTCTCCGAGCCATCACTTCACTAGACTTGTTGGTTGTGGGGTTAAGAGAATTCTGTCCATGTCCATTCTGTCCTGAAGAAGGAAAGAACATTTCTGAAATGCTTTGGATAACCTCCACCAGCGAGCCATCACTTCACTAGACTCATTGGTTGTGGGGTTAAGAGAATTCTGTCCCAAAGAAGGAAAGAACATTTCTGAAACGCGTTTGGTACCCCCCATCAGTGAGCCATTACTTCACTAGGCTAGTTGGTTATGGTTTTATATACTGTTTTTTATTAATGTTTGACAGTAAAGATTGATTATTTTATTTTAACACAGTTGCAGTTGGTTGCCGAAAACGTCCCATTATGGGGGGTGGGGGGGGGGAGTTAGAAAATAGACTCGGTCTAAAATATGGTGATAAAGAAAATTTGTTGTGCGAGTTACAGTGATGGTGGAAACCCCTGCATGTGTGCAACTGAGGTCTTTTGTTGAACTTTTCTTTGCTGTTTTAAAAGTGGGCAGAAGAATTCCTGAATAGAGTTGCTGAAATGGACTAGACTCACTGGGGTTGATTTACTAAAACTGGAGACTGCAAAGTCTGGTGCAACTCTGCATAGTAAAAAAAAAAACAGCTTCCAGGTTTTTTTGTCAAAGTTTAAAGAGGAAGTAAACCCTGATGGGTGTTACTTCCTCTTTTTTTCCCCTGCTAGTATACTAGCCCATTATGTTGCACTTAACTGCAAACAAAGCCCGCAATGTCCCAGGGGTCCCCACTGGTGGCCGTGGCCGGGTCCATCTTCACCCCTCTTTCTCCCAGGGCTGTAGACTCCGGCTCTGTGACTGGCCGGAGTCGCGTGACGTCATGCGCACGGGAGCCGACAGTCGCAGCACGGGCCCTTTAGAAATGACACGTTCGTGGCCTTTCTTCAGTGCACATGCATATATGATAAATTGGTAGGTTTAGGAGATATTTCCAGTACTTACAGGTATGCCTTATTATAGGCTTACCTGTAGGGAAAAATGGTGTGTAAGGGTTTACAACCACTTTAATAGAACAAGCTGAAGTCAGAAGCTGATTGACTACCATGCACAGTTGCACCAGATTTTGCACTCTCCAGGTTTAGTAAAACAACCCCTTTGTTATGCACTACCATTGAGTTAAACACCCCAAGTTACAATTGGTGGAGGATGCGGGCAAAAGATGGTAGACTTTCGGATCCTCACACGCCAAAAACAGTGAATTGCCAGAGACTGTGTTGCTATTACTGTGCAGCAGGTGGTCTACCTGCAAAGGGAATCTGCCTGGTGTGTTGCAACCCTTAAAGAGACAGTACACCAAAAATGTTTTTCCATGATTTTTACACAGGAACTGCAACGTGTGGAAGTTCCTGTGTACAATATGTTTCAAGTATTTGGAAAATTTCATTAACAGGCTGATGAAAAAGAGAAACCGAGGAACAAAAATATAAGCAGACTAACCTCTTCACACCTGCCTTAGCATCCCTTTTAACAATCCTGAACACCTGAGAGGTAGGAAGAATTGGCGATCATGTGACCATTGTCACAGTGCTCACACGGTCCCGACAGCTTCTGTTCTTTAGTGCAGACCAACAGCTGTCTTTGACAACTCGGTCTTTGTGCTAGGAGCACGCAGTGAGCATGTTCTCAGCACATAAACATTGGCCGCCCAGCTACACTTATGTGTTAGGTGGTCAATAAGGGGGTTCAGCTACAACTTTAAGCACATTTTTAAATTTTATTTACTAACATATCTAAGGCATGAAATATGCCCATTTTCTTTGTTTGCAATTCCCTTTTTAATGCTCCTCTGTTTTACCCATAACTAAAAATACTCTAATTAACCCTAAATAGTGATAAGGTTAATTCCTCAATTGAGTAGCTGTATATTTAAAACTACTTTGGTACCAGTCCCGATTTAGAATCAGAAAACTCCACAAGGAAAGAGTGGGGAGTGGGGAAGGGACTTTGCGATACACTGAAAAATGTTGGACACTGATGCCAATAAAAGTCAAATATTTATTGAAGTAGACAATAAAATGACCCCAAAACAAACACTCTGGGGGGAAAAAATATAAAAACATTATAATAGTAGCAGCATAAAAATACCACGTCATTAAAGCAGCGAAGAGTAATGAACTACAAAGTGAGAAGTAATGATGCTGATTGCATAAATCCAGAGCTCTGACACGTTTCGACTTAACAAGTCTTCCTCTGGGGGATGGCGGTAATTAGCACATCAGAAGGATCTCTAAAATACATACATAGGTAAGTACACATAAATAGGGTACAACAATCAGTCTAGCATGTCATAGCCTGATGGAGAGTTATTTGACTTCCATGATCAAAACAGTGCAAACATTTCATATTATGCTGGAGGTCCATAGACACAACAGACAAGGATGTCATGCACCAAAAACACTGGGTCCCAAGACACAAGGGATATAAAAAAATCAACCTGAAGAACTTGACGTGTGCCTAGCAGAAAGATCATAATAAGCCACAGAAAATCATAATAAATACCTGAAGGCTACTTTTTTGTAGCTGGGTCCATGGTAGACACAACTCAAAGCCTCAGAATAGAGAGCTTATCCCTTTGCCACAATCCATGGTCACCCCAACAGATCTACAAGAAAGAAAGGGAGGGACCCCAAAAATCAGTAATATTATAAAAGCTGTATCCATATACAAAAACATAGGTGTTTTAAATGCTGATTTTACCAATACAAGTCTTCCACGCCAAAGTACTGATCAGTGCAGCCTAATCCCACAAGTCCTCACAGTGATCTCATAGCAATGAAAAGAACACTGCACACTGAGCAGTATATATGGGGAAATTAGCCCCATCATGTGTCTATGTAGGACAATCGTAGGGGAGACAAAGGGCGCCAAAATTTGCTGTGGCAGAATGTGGCTGCTGTTGATTGGAGACAGATGACTCCAATATCCCCAGCCGTGAGCTCTCAGTGGCGAGCACGGGCAGAAGTGACATCGGCGACGTTGGGCGCGCAAAGTCCCTACCGCATTCCCACTTTTTCCCTTGTGGAGTTTTCTAACCCCGAAAAGTGCTTATGCTTATGGTATATCTTAAGCCAAAACTTTTTTTACAATTTTGAATAGTTTTTGCCATCTGTATCTCAATAGGGAGTTCCTGTAGACCAGGGGTCTCAAAACTTTCTGAACAAAGGGCCAGTTTACTGTCCTTCAGACCTTGAGGAGGCCAGACTGTAGCCAGTGGAAGTAGAAAATCCATTGGCGTCAATGAGAGTAAACAATGTCCCATCATTGGTGTCAGTGGGAGGAATAGTGCCCCATCATTGGTGTCAGCGTGAAGAATAGTGCCCCATCATTGGTGTCAGTGGCGAGAATAGTGCCCACCATTGGTGTCAGTGGTAGGAATTAGTGCCTTTTTGTTGGGGTCAGTGATAGGTATCGTCCCTCAATGTAGGTGTAGAAGTAATAGTTCCTTGTATCAGTGGTAGGAATAGTGTCCCAAGGGCCTGATAAAGGCAAGTAGACATGTGCACTGCTGAAAAATGTGTTTCTTTTTGTTTCATTTGTTTTTTTTTTTTGTTTGTTCTTCGGGTCATTCGTTATAATCACAAAATTCGTAAATTCGAAAATTTGTGAATTGGAAAACTTGTAAATGTGTAAATTTGAAAATCTGAAAATTCCGTAAATTCGAAAATTCAGAAATTCAAAAATCCAAAAATTGGAAAATCCGAAAATTGGAAAATCCGAAAAAAAGAAAGAAAATCCAAAAATTAGAAAGAACGAAAATCTGAAAATTCAAAATAATAACTAACTAAAAAATAACTAACAATTAAGTTATATGTATTGGATTTTCCTTTCAAATTTTTCTGTTAGTCAGTCAACGTAACGAATGCGAATTTATCCGAAGTTAGGTATTATCCGAAATAACGAATGCCGCATCTATACAAATGGAACAGAATGAATTATTATTAATAATATTAATAATAATAAGTTTTTATTATTATTACTGTTATTTATTATTATTCATTTGTTACATTCCATTCATTTAGATACGCATTCTTATTCCTTACATTCACTAACAGCCAAATTTGAAAGGAAATGCCAATACCTATAATTTAATAATTAGTAATAGTTAAGTTATTATTAGTTAGTTATTATTTCAGATTTTTGAGTTTTTGGGTTTTGGAATTTTCGGATTTCCGCTCTTATTTTCGGATTTTCGTTCTTTTGAATTTTCTTTCTTATTTTCAGATTTTCAAATTTTCGGATTTTAGAATTTCCGAAATTTCGCAGTTTAGGATTTTCACATTTCCGGATTTCCGAATATTCTAATTTATGAATTTATGAAATTTTGAATATTCGAATTTACGAATCTACGAATATTTGAATTTACGAACTTTCGAATATTCGAGTTTACGAATTTTCGGATATTGAAATTTACGAGTTTATAAATATTTGAATTTACGGATTTAAGAATATTTGAATTCATGAATTTACGAAATTTTCGAATATTCGAAATTACAAATTTATGAGTTTTCGAATATTTGAATTTACAAATTCTGAAAAATTCATTAAACCGGTTTTCGTTATTTCGGATATTTCCAAATGAACAAATTTGTCCAAATTCATTAAAAAACGAATTTGGAACAAAACAACGTGCACATGTCTAAAGGCAAGCAAAGGGTCGCACTTTGGAGACCAGTGCTGTAGACTAAACAGGATGTGAGAGGTTATCTTTCCAATGTTGAGGGATAGCATTGTCTTCCTAAGGTGATAATTGCCACAGGGACATGTGGCATCATCTGAAAATCTCACCTCTATTCTTGGTGGCAGATGAGGTAGCTGCATTGGTTCTTCATGCATATCTTTATTTTCACTTGGTGATCCTGCCAGTAACAGACTAACTATCCTAGACAGTGGTTTTGGTCTACAGAACACCTCCCCCTATGCCATCTCCATAAAACGTGTGTGCGTGTATATGTGTGGCATTGGATATTCTGTAGGTCACATAAATGAACTGGACCGGACTGATAACATATCATGACATAGGATTGAACAGTAGATCAAGAAAGCACTGGATTTTTGGCAGTCTCAACTTATTAATTATTATTAAAATAATTTTTTCCTTCAATGGTATTTTTTTAGGTCTTTGCCTAGGACGGAATATTTCTCTATGGCTCCCCATCTTAATTGGACTAATATGCTTGCTGTGTGATAATCAGCATTATCCACTAGGCGTGAGCCCCCTACTGATCTATGTTTGATGTCTTCAATGGTATTTTAACAGCCGAAAAGGGATCTGATAGGAGAAGTTCATTGTGAGGGTTTACATACACTTACCACACGCCTCTTAGTCTGGCAATGACACTTGCTTAGATTCATTCAACATTTATCCTTTTTTTTTAAAAAGCTGTTTTTAGTATTTTATTCACTTTGAAAGATAACAAGTGACTCATAACTCCGGTGTCTGAGCCCCGTCCATTCCCTCCCAACAAATCATGATAAAAGTGACAAGGACACACGCCGGCTTAGCAAGTACGTATTTATGAGAGCATGATGCAAGAACAAGATGTTCTCCAGCAATTACCTTGTTGTAGCACGGTACTGAGTCATTTATAAAACAGCTCGGTGTATTCTTTCAAGATGCTAGAAACCTTACAAGCGGCTCATTCATAGTTACATAGCAGGTGAGGTTGAAAAAAGACACAAGTCCGTCAAGTCCAACCCATGAGTGATTATATGTCAGTATTACATTGTATATCCCTGTATGTTGCGGTCGTTCAGGTGCTTATCTAATAGTTTTTTGAAACTATCGATGCTCCCTGCTGAGACCACAGCCTGTGGAAGGGAATTTCACATCCTTGCCACTTTTACAGTAAAGGACCCTCTACGTCAGGGGTCTCAAACCGGGGGACCTCCAGCTGTTGCAAAACTACAAGTCCCATTAAGCTTTGCAAGGCTGACAGTTACAAGCATTACTCCCACAGGCAGAGGCATGATGGGACTTGTAGTTTTGCAACAGCTGGAGGGCCGCCAGTTTGAGACCCCTGCTCTACGTAGTTTAAGGTTAAACCTCTTTTCTTCTATTTTTAATGAGTGGCCACGTGTCTTGTTAAACTCCCTTCCATGAAAAAGTTTTAACCCTATCGTGGGGTCACCAGTACGGTATTTGTAAGGAAAAAGGGGAGTACTATTGGGAATACGCACAAGGGCTCATTGTTCAAATAACACAGATGCACATATATGATGGTTTTTGAAGATTTTGTCTATATTTTGTATTTTTGCAATAAATATGTTTGTTTATATCTATATTTTTCTTCTCCATTGTTTCTTGGCCTATAAAGTCCGACCTTAGTAGTATTCCCAATAGTACTCCCCTTCTTCCTCAATATTTACGGACCTAGCAGTTAAAGTGATTATTTTTTCTACATTATTTTTACCTATTCAATTTGTAAATTGAAATCATATCCCCTCTCAAGCGTCTCTTCTCCAGAGAGAATAAGTTCAGCGCTCGCAACCTTTCTTCATAACTAATATCCTCCAGACCCTTTATTAGCTTTGTTGCCCTTCTTTGTACTCGCTCCATTTCCAGTACATCCTTCCTGAGGACTGGTGCCCAGAACTGGACAGCATACTCCAGGTGCGGCCGGACCAGAGTCTTGTAGAGAGGGAGAATTATCATTTTATCTCTGGAGTTGATCCCCTTTTTAATGCATGCCAATATTCTGTTTGCTTTGTTAGCAGCAGCTTGGCATTGCATGCCATTGCTGAGCCTATCATCTACTAGGACCCCCAGGTCCTTTTCCATCCTAGATTCCCCCAGAGGTTCTCCCCCCAGTGTATAGATTGCATTCATATTTTTGCCACCCAAATGCATTTTTTTTATATTTTTCTACATTGAACCTCATTTTCCATGTAGTTGCCCACCCCATTAATTTTTTCAGATCTTTTTGCAAGGTTTCCACATCCTGCGGAGAAGTTATTGCCCTGCTTAGCTTAGTATCGTCCGCAAATACCGAGATTGAATTGTTTACCCCATCCTCCAGGTCGTTTATGAACAAATTAAATAGGACTGGTCCCAGGACAGAACCCTGGGGGACCCCACTTCTATGATCCTTTCAAGGACTGTGAAACAGACCACTGAAGTGTCGTTCTTATGTTTCAAAGCGACATGTTGACCTATAGGTGTGCATATAATAGATTTTTTTCTAATATAATAAATGTGGTTGTATACTCGCCTCCAGAAATTTCTGAAGGTTTTTCCGATGTAAAACGAACCACATTTGCAGAATACAATGTAGACAACCCCTTTGGTTTGGTAGTCAGCATGAAATTTCATGTTATACATCTCTCCATTTGGTAAAACATATGAAGAGCCCTCTAACATCCAATCAAAATAATACAGTTATTACATTTATACATTCCTGGTCTTTCTTCTAGAATATCCTTGGACTCCTGAAAGTGGCTATGGACTAGCTTATCCTTTAAACATCGACATTTCTTATATGTAACTTGTGGGTGATGGCTAATATACTTAACTCACATATATATATGTTAACTAGTATAGAGGTAGGGCCGCATTCACCATCGCCTTACCATGAGGACACTTCAGGTTGCGTTAAGAATCTCTTTTTCTTCATAGTAAAGGAGATAAGATATTAATAGCTTAGTATGGTGAAACCTTTGTTCGTCAACTTGAATTCCCAGTAATGTTAAGAACAGCAGCCCAATATTACGCAAAGAAACAAAAGGGGGGGTTTTCCGGCGCTCCGCAACATGTGATGTCTAAGGTAAATAGTACAATGGTAGCTATAATAGCACATTAAAATAAGGCAGGTAAATTCTAGAATGAGGAGGCAGCCATCCTCAGAGGGTGTCCATTACCTCTGTTGATATTCAATGTTGAAAAAAGGAGGGGTGTGGAGGCGCCAACTGTGGTAGCTTGTTTATGCAAAAATAAAAGTTAGTGTAACAATTACACTTACTGGTTCGCAGGGTGGAGGTGTTTCTTTGAGATTTAAAAGTGTCCTGGGATGTGCTGTGATCTTGTTTCCGGCTTGGATTTCATTCCTTCAGGCGTCTGGGTGTGGAGTCTGTACACAGGCTGAACCGCTGCATCCAGTGCATGGAAAGCTCCACGCTGACCACTCTGGAGTGCAGAAGAGGAAATGACGTCACTGATGCACGGCAAACGTCCAGGCTGGTGTTGGGGATAATGCAGGGATAGTACAGGCTACGCGCTCGGGGCTCACAGCTCCTTCTACTGGCCAGTAGAAAAAAGGAAAAAATTCATGTAAAACTGCTCGCGGCTATAATGTATTGTCAGATCCCGGCAATTTAGAAAAAAATCATTGAAAAAAATGGCGTGGGTTCCCCCCCCAGTCCATTACCAGGCCGTTTGGGTCTGGTATGAATATTATGGGGAACCCTGCGCCAAAATAAAAAAAATGGCGTGGGAGTCCCCCCAAAATCCATACCAGGCCCTTCAGGTCTGGTATGGATATTAAGGGGAACCGTGTGCCGAAATAAAAGAAATGGCATGGGGTCCCCCCAAAATCATTACCAGACACTTATCCGAGCACGCAACCTGGCAGGCCAAAGGAAAAGAGGGGGATGAGAGAGCGCCCTGCCCCTCCTGAA
This sequence comes from Lithobates clamitans, assembly GCA_037952925.1. Taxonomy (NCBI): domain Eukaryota; kingdom Metazoa; phylum Chordata; class Amphibia; order Anura; family Ranidae; genus Lithobates; species Lithobates clamitans. The sequence goes on along the minus strand of JBBGZY010000680.1, from coordinate 3,685,289 downwards.
CTGTACCAGGCGCATGCCCTCAACATGGGGAGGGTGCTTTGGGGTCCCCCCAAAACACCTTGTCCCCATGTTGATGGGGACAAGGGCATCTTCCCCACAACCCTTGCCCAGTGGTTGTGGGGGTCTGCGGGCAGGGGGCTTATCGAAATCCGGAAGCCCCCTTTATCAAGGGGGTTCCCAGATCCCGACCCCCCCTATGTGAATGGGTATTGGGTACATTGTATCCCTACTCATTCACCAAAAAAAGTGTCAAAAAAGCAAAAATGACAGGAGACAGTTTTTGACAATTATTAAATTATTCCTTTATTAAAAAAAAAAGTGTCCCGTGATGTAAATCCATCTACAATCACAGCGCCGATGACACGAAAAAAAAAAACTCCGTCTCCATGCGTGGCGTCCCACCGACTGCAGCCTTTTCACGATGACAGCTGTTATATAGCTGAGGGCGGAGCCACCAGGTGATGTAACAGGGTGACCTCGCCCCCTTCTGACATCACGTGATGTCACGTGACGTCAAAGGGGGCGGGGTCATCAGTTTACATCACCGGGTGACCCCCCTCAGCTATGTAACAGCTGTCATCGCAAAAAGGCTGCAGTCGGCGGGACGTGACTCAAACATCAGGCTCATCCCTAATTCCTACATACATGAAACCATGAAGAATGAACGTAGCCACCTTCTAACATGGGAACGCAGGCCGCACTAACCCTCATCAACCAACTGAATATCCCCAAAGACAACCCGTCAAATATCAATGCATTAATACACTTACACGTTTTGTTTTGTTTTGTTTTGCGAAAATTTATGGCCGCAGCACTTTATTTTGGTTTTACAAAATTAAAACATCCATGCTTTCAACTTAAACACCAAACCATCAGTAAATACTATTAAGAGCTTAGTTATCAAAAACTCAGGCAAATTTACATTTTATACAATAACAAAGCACCCCCATTTTATCAACATACATTTTATACTACAATAGTACAAAACTGGACAATTTTTTTCAGGCAGCCGCGTTCCCATGCAAGTATGACCAAATAGCGGTCTCACTTTAACCGCTTCAGCCCCAGAAGGATTTACCCCCTTCTTGACCCCCTTCGCACTTTTTGCGATTCGGCACTGCGTCGCTTTAACTGACAATTGCGTGGTCGTGCGACGTTGCACCCAAACAAAATTTACATCCTTTTTTTTCCCACAAATAGAGCTTTCTTTTGGTGGTAATTGATCACCTCTGCGGTTTTTATTTTTTGCGCTATAAACAAAAAAAGAGTGACAATTTTGAAAAAAAAAACAATATTTTTTACTTTTTGCTATAATAAATATCCCCCAAAAATATATACAAAAAAATAATTTCTTTCTCAGTTTAGGCCGATGTGTATTCTTCTATATATTTTTGGTAAAACAAATCGCAATAAGCGTATATTGATTGGTTTGCGTCTACAAAATAGGGGATAGATTTATGCCGTTTTTATTATTAATTTTTTTTATTAGTAATGGAGGCGATCTGCGATTTTTATCGTGACTACGGCATAATGGCGGACACATCGGAGACTTTTGACACTATTTTGGGACCATTGTCATTTATACAGCGATCAGTGCTATAAAAATGCACTGATTACTGTATAAATGACACTGGCAGGGAAGGGGTTAAACACTAGGGGGCAATCAAGGGGTTAAGTGTGTCCTAGGGAGTGATTCTAACTGTAGGGGGAATTGTCTCACTACGACATGACAGATCACTGCTCCCGATGACAGGGAGCAGTAGATCTCTGTCATGTTGCTAGGCAGAACAGGGAAAATCCTTGTTTACATAGGGATCACCCCGTTCTGTCTCTCCATGACATCGAGTCCGCGGGACCCACGGACACGCTCACAGAGTATGCGGCGGGTGCGTGCCCACTATGCCGGGACATAGAGGTACGCCCGTTTGCCCAGCTGTGCCATTGTGCCAACGTACATCATCGTGCGCTGGTAGGCAAGAGGTTAAACAGGAAGTCGGAATACAGCAGCAAAAAAAAGGGGGAAATTTGGAGATTTGGAGGAGGTTGAGAGCAATAGAAGGGACTTTTTCTGATTTATTAGTAACAGCACATTGAGATGTGGTACTTGGCTATAATAGTGTGCCAGCTTCCCTAAAAATATTGCCAACAGAAAGTAAATGTGCATATTGGACTTTTCTAAGCGCAGAAGTGCACAAAAACACTGTGTATATATATATATATCTATATATAGATATATATATCTATATATATATATATAGATATATAGATATATATATATATATCTATATATATAGATATATAGATATATATATATATATATATATATCTATATATATATATATATATATATAGATATATATATATATATATAGATATATATCTATATATATAGATATATATCTATATATATATAAATACAGTATGTTCTTCATATTCCAAAAATGTAATTCAAGTATACTGTATGCACATGTGGAAGGATCCCAATGCGTTTCAAGAAAATCTACACCAGGGGCTGGAGTAAGAACATATAGATCAACAGTGCAGTAAATACTTATCAGCCTAATATTAAAAACAATCCCAGCCTGTGGACACGGAGGGTAACCGGATAGAGGCATAGGAAAAAGAAGGCTCACAAGACTCGGGAGATCCAAATCAAAGATGGATGTAGCGCAAAAAGTAATTAGCATCTTGGAGAATCCAGATACAGACCATCCGCAACAGTGCTGGTGGGACCATTGAGTGTACATGCCTTAAAAGTCTTTTACTTACGGTTAGCAACTTTTTTTGATTTAAGAATACATACTTACATATAATTTTTTAACCACCTCAGCTTCGAAAGGTTTTACCACCTTTATGACCAGGCCATTTTTCGCTATTTAGCAGCTCGCTAAAGTGAAGTATTTCAGCCTGCATGTGGCCACTATAGCTGACATAGGGGGTCACATGAAAAGTAGAGATCAGAGCTACAGTTACAGCCAGGATTAAAGTCTAACTAAACCCAGGACCCTGCATTTGCTATATCTGGTCTCCCACAGTACACAGAACATGGAAATGCAATTATTTTAGTAAATATAAACTGCTAAATACCTTTTCTCATCAGCAGTATATCGCAGTCATGTGACTTCTATCAGTGCCCGGTTAAAGCTTGTAGGAGGAGTTTTCTATGAGGCTGCATGACTCCTGACCCCTTGTCTGGACAGTGCTGATTGGCCCTGTGCTGATCACATGCACCCTCCCAAAAAAAAATTCTATAATACTGCATGACTCCTGACCCTTTGTCTGGACAGTGCTGATTGGCCCTGTGCTGATCACATTTACCCTCCCAAAAAAAAATTCTATAACAATACTGCATGACTCCTGACCCTTTGTCTGGACAGTGCTGATTGGCCCTGTGCCGATCACATGCACCCTCCAAAAAAAAAAAAAAAATTCTATAGCAATACACACCAAACTGAGCATGTGCAGAGTGCCCCCAAGACACTGTTCTATCAGCAGATGGATTTGGGACAGTAAAAGAAGGGGAGGATCAGAGAAGACAGGATCAAACAGTCTTTTTACACAATGTGCAGAATTAACCTCTTAATATTCACAGTGAGTATAACAAGCATGCTTTACTGCATATACAGACTGATTTTACTGTTGTGGGTTTAGTAACATTTTTAAACCTATTCCCGGCATGGGATATCATACTGGGAACATTTATATATGGATACAAAACAAATCCTTGTGGTTAGAGGAAAAAAGGGTTCATCTCTGCAAAAACTGCTGGATACACTTATGCCATGTACACATGATCGTTTTTCTCGTCGGAAAAAGATATGATGGCTTTTCCGACGGGATTCCGCTCAAGTTTGCCTTACATACACATGATCACCCAAAAGTTTGCTGAAATTACGACCGCCAAGAACGCGATGATGTACAACACTACGACGAGCCGAGAAAATGAAGTTCAATGCTTCCAAGCATTGCGTCGAATTGTTTCCGAGCATGCGTAGGGATTTTGCGCATCGGAATTGCCACAGACGATCGCATTTTCGGATAGGAACTTTTCCTGACCGAAAAATTAAGAACATGCTCTCAATCTTTTGCTGGCTGGAATTCGGCCAGCAAAAGACCGATGGAGTATACGCACGATCGATCGCATTTTCTGACGAGAAACTCTCATCGGTCTTTTGGGGGCCGAAATTCCGATCGTGTGTACGCGGCATAAGAGCTGTGAAAATTAGGAATAGTCTTTTACAGGAATTGCTTCTAGTGGATTCTAAAAATATGAAAAGTCTTTTGCAAATATATGGACACCCCTAGCCATTTTATGTTTTGTTCCATCTCTCAAACACAACCTCTGCGGGGAGCCGACATAAACACTGCGCCCTCTCTGCACATTTTAATGCACAATCACCATTTATTAGCTTCATTTAGGAGACTAGGAAAAATAAATACAAAATAGTGTCAATTCACAAAGTCGTATTTTTTAGTGAGTTTGTTTTTAAATTTCATAGGTATTTTTGTATGAAACTGTTCAAGCCACAAAACTAAATACGGGTGAGGAATTGTTATTTTTCAGCATAAAATGAACATTTATTGGATAGAGGCATTTTAGTGCACATATTTGAAAGTGTCCTTATTTTAAAGTTAAAAAGGAGTCTACCCTGTGCAGCAAACAATAATTACCTGTCCTGCTGTGTTGAAGAGAGAAGCTCGCTAAAAGAACTTCAGCATCCAGTACACTTCTAGGGGCTTGTTCCCTGCTGCACCTTGTGGTTCCTTCCACCAGCCTCTACATCACTACAGCATTCCATACTGACATAGGGGCTGACGGATGAAACCACAGTGTGCAGCAGGGGGAAGCTGGCATCTGACACTCCTTGATTCTTCAGCAAGCTTCTCTCCTTTTCACCCTTAAAAACCACCCTCATTTCACCTTTCCTGTTCTGTCCCACTGTCAGGGCTGGGCTCAGCCCTTCCTTCTCTGAGCTGGCCGCTCAGCTGTCGGCTAATTGCCAGCTCCTATCTCTCCACAGTTACTCAGCTGTTGATGATATCCTGCTCGTCAGTCCTGCCTACTTAAGCCGTCCAGTCCAGAGGATCTCTGCCTTCGCCTTGGTCAACATCACAGAGACGATCTCCTGCCTTCCTGTTTAAAGACTTGCTTTGCTGACATCCCTTCTGACTCCAGATCCTGCTTGCTGTTTTACTACATTGATCCCCGACTTCTGGCTTGGCTGACTATCCGTTCCGGTTACTGAACTTTGGCTATGTTTTGACTATGTTTCTTCTTTTTACTTTTATTATTAAACAAGTGTGATTTAACTGTACTTCTGTCTCGGGCTGATTTCATGGTTTCTGACACCCACCTATGCTGTATACTGGCATCAAGTGGTAGTTTATGGCCACTACATAGTTACATAGTTACACACAGTAATACCTTGGCTTACGAGCATAATTCGTTCCAGAAGAATGCTTGTAATCCAAAGCACTCGTATATCAAAGTGAGTTTCCACATAGGAAATAATGGAAACTCAGAAAATCGGTTGCACAGCCACTGCTTGTCTATGCAGTATCGCATGTGGCCAGAGGTGCGGGAGGCGCCGGAGACACTTGTAAACACTCGGAGACGCTCGAAAAAGCATCCCTGAACGTCTCTAAGTTTCTCCGAGCGTCACCGGTGCCCCCGCACCTCTGGCCATATGCGGTACTGCACACCCCAGTGGCTTGAGTCCTGCTTGTCTTGCGAGAAGTTACTCGCAATCCGAGGTTCCACTGTAGTTACATAGCTAGTCAGGTTGAAAAAAGACACAAGTTCATCTAATTCAACCAAAAAATAAATAAATACAATGCCATATTTACAATCCTTCACCCACAGTTGATCCAGAGGAAGGCGAAAAACCCCGGCAAAGCATGATCCAATTTGCTACAGCAGAGGGAAAAATTCCTTCCTGATCCAGTCGGAGGCAATCGGATTTTTCCTGGATCACCTTTACCTATAAACGTTAGTACCCAATTATATTATGTACATTTAGAAAAGAATCCTGGTCTTTTTTAAAGCAATCTACTGAGCTGGCCAGAACCACCTCTGGAGGGAGTCTATAACGCATTTACTTTTGGGATTTGGTATCTCCCTTTGCCCTACCCTCCTGTTTAGTGCTACTTAAAGTGATTGTAAAGTCTTGTTCTTTTCCTATAAAAGTAATGAACTTTATACTTACCTGCTCCATTCTTAAAGTGATTGTAAAGTCTCTTTTTTTCTAGAAGTCTCTTTCTAAATGTCTGTTCTACCCATTTATCTAGGGGCTCAGTATAGGTATAGGTGGAACCGTACTTTTGGTTCATATATTCTCTAGCACTCATCTTGCGCTGGGCATCACCTGAAGGCCTCTCACAATTCATTCCCTTATTTAATTTAATGCCCATAATGACTGGCCAGTCTTCTCTACTTGTTGCTATACCCTCTTGCCTCTAAAATAAATAATACAGCAAATCTGCAGATTTACAAGAATAGTCTCCACTTATCTACGTGGATAGAAGGGGTTTATGACAATAGACAAAACACTCATTAAGAGACTCTCCTTGTCTCTTCTCTACTCTGTGGGTTTTATCTGACCCTACCATGCGTCTCTGACCCAGGTCGCCCACAAGGAGTCAACGCAGAGAACTGCAGAGGATTCTCCCTATCCACACACAGTCCAACCCATGAAGGGGGACACAAACACATTCACACACAGATGTTACCCAACCAGAAAGGTCCGAGAGTGGTCTGGTTTCCTTGAGAACTGACAGATAGGAGCTTAAGGACAGCTTACCTAGCCAGCATTTAGAGGTCTGCATTCCCGATGATCCTGATCAAAGAGCGGTTCCTTATGGAGACTCTGCCAAACTCCTGATATGACTCGCCAACTGTTTAATGTTTAAGAAATGTAGGGCAACTACGTGCCTTTTTGGGGGTTAGTGGGATATTGTAGGGACACTCACATGGGACAGTGAATTGCAGATGAAGGAGCTTATTCAAATTTTGTCTGAAGCTCCGGCCATTGGAATTCCTGACTATACTAAAAAAAGAAAGGGGGAGAGTGGGACTTTGAATGAGGTGCATGTGGTGGAACCAAACAAATCCATATACATTTCATTATTAGTATATTTATTTATAAACCAGATAATAGTATAAATATAAAACATGCATAAAAGCATATAAGGATATAAAGTATCAGTATACATATTGTAAGTAGTAGCCAACATGACACAGAGAATAAATGTTGTACATCATAATCCCCCAGATAGGGTAAACATTGACATTCTATCAGGATAAGTACAGCGGTAAAACCTTCTAAAATCATTAATATGAAATGGATGCATCAAAAGAGTTTGACGCGTTTCATGGACTTCTATCCACTCATCAGGAGCAAGTGCATCGATGTTCTAAGAGGGGGATAAAAATCAACAATGTAATCTGATGTAACTAACAACTGGGGGGATGGGAGTAATAAAAGATATGTATAACTGGCCGTAGCTGAAAGTACTCACATAAGAACTGATACTGAGACCATGCGATCCCACATGTCGGGGGTCGGCCAGATAGGTATGTCTAACACGGGAGCTGAGGAAAGGACCCAAGCGGAAACCTTGAGCACACATGCAATCTCACAAGGAGTGTGTTGTGTAACTGTCCTGTTTTCAGGAATTTTGTCATCTATTCTCAATTCTCAGTAAATTATAACATGGACACTTTATAATTTTTTTCTCTTCCTTTCCACCTTGGTCATATGTTTCACACTATCGCCATACTGTGGTTTCCACTTGGGTCCTTTCCTCAGCTCCCGTTTTAGACATACCTATCTGGTTCTATACTATTCCTGTCTGCTCATGACCCTGACCTTTGGCATGTCCCCGACTATCCCTTTTTGCCTGTGACCCTGAACCTTGGCGTGTACTCTGTTGTCCTTGTCTGCTTGTGGCCCTGACCTTGGCTTATTCCTTTACTATCCCTATCCTTCTGTTGCCTACTGTGGGTGTGAGCTGGGGGACCCTGGGGGTCAGGGTAGTTTTTTCCACTGGGCACACTGGGCAGTTCACTTGCTAGAATCGCCGGTCGCCCGGCGTCTAGCTAGCAACCAGTGACGTCAGTCAGAGGCTGCGGATGCCCCAGCGTTCATAGCATGCTGCGGCCTCCCCATCGGCTAGTGAACAAGCTCCGCCCACCTCTGCCATGTTCTTCAGACAGTGTGGAGAAGGAGCTGAGCGGAAAGACGGCCCTTGATAGCTGGTGCTGCCTTGCTCTGCTGTGAGTGACATACTGTACTGCACCAGGCCTCAAGTAAGTCTAACACTTAAGTTCAAGTTGTGCTTCAAACACAGCCACTGTCTGTGCCTGTCAAAAGCTGCCACTGTGCCCATCAAACACAGCCACTGTGCCCATCAAAGCTGCCACTGTGCCCATCAAATACAGCCATTGTGCCCATCAAAGCTGCCACTGTGCCCATCAAACACAGCCACTGTGCCCCTCAAAAGCTTCCACTGTGCCCATCAAACACAGCCACTGTGCCCATCAAAGCTGCCGCTGTACCCATCAAACAGCCACTGTGCCCATCAAAGCTGCCACTGTGTCCATCAAAAAAAGCCACTGTGCCCATCAAAGCTGCCACTGTGCCCATCAAAGCTGCCACTGTGCCCATCAAAAGCTGCCACTGTGCTCATTAAATGCAGCCACTGTGCCCATTAAACGCAGCCACTGTGCCCATCAAACTCGTGTTATATTGTCCAAACGTTGTGTTAATAGTTAAACACTGATTTTGTTGGAAGTACCAATAAATATAGCCTTATTGATAATTAGCATTTTTATTCTCGTGCGTGATTGTGTAGACAGGGCCCCAGTGCACTGTATTGCCCGGGGGCCTATAATTCTCTTAAGATGGCCCTGCTGGGGGTCACGACCTGGAGCCAGTTGCAGCCCAGTCCATCCTCACCACTAGAGGCTCTGGTGAACACCTGCTGGCTCTTAGACTCCGCACCCCAGGGAATCCTATGCTCTAACCCCGGTGGGATCCGTGTTGGTGTTCCAGCGGCCCTGACTTCCTTATACCTGGTCTTCCATCGGCAGCAATCAGCCGTAGGGTCCACTAACTTGCAGTGCACTCCTGATCCCAACAGTGTGCATCTGTCACCTAGCCTCAAGGTGACCTGACAGTTTGATCATCCATGGACCCGGCTGACGTGCCGCTTCCTGCAGCCGATCCATTGCAGGGCATAGTTCGCAGACTCGAGACCCAGGAATCTAATCAGACTCAGGTGATGCTATTTCTTAAGGATCTGGCTTCCCGCTTCGAGCAGCTCCAGGCCTCCTTGGGAAACCCGAACCTGCAGCCTCAAGTACAATTAGAAGCTGCACCTATCGCACCAGTCGCATCCACACATTCATATTCACTGCCAGCTCCGTCCCGTTTCTCTGGGGACTCCAAGGCCTGCAGGGGCTTCCTCAGCCAATGCACCATTCATTTTGAGCTCCAGCCTCAAAACTTTCTGTCTGATCGGGCTAAGGTAGCCTATATCATTTCCCTCCTCTCTGGTGAAGCTTTAGCTTGGGCTGCCCCCCTGTGGGAGAAGAATGACCCGGTGGTTTCCAGCCTGTCCGACTTCTTGAAGCTTTTTCGGAATATCTTCGAGGAGCCAGCTCGGGTTTCTTCAGCGGCTAGTGCCCTTTTACGCCTTCGCCAAGAATCTTGTTCAGTGGGACAATATGCGCTTCAGTTCCATATCCTCACAGCTGAATTGAGCTGGAACAATGAGGCCCTGGTCGCAACCTTTTTACATGGCCTCTCTGACCGAGTGAAGGACGAATTAGCAGGAAGAGCCATCCCCGCCGGACGATGTAATATATCGCCCTAATATATCGCCCTATAGGCCATAGGGAGACCATGACACCTACTGCATGGTGCGGCCCTGGGACAGTACCTTGTAAAGCACTTCGCCAGCTGGTTGTCCATGCAGGAAGTTGATGTCTCTTCCCAGCAGTGTGTCCTGGAGTATTCCCTTGATGGTCTACTTCTAGTAAGCCCGGACCTTATATTGAATTTCAACACATCACAATTTTGTACTTTACTCTATTGATTTATTGTTTTTTTCAACACTTAATATTTTTGAGCACCCAATTGTTGTTGATCTCTCATCAATGATTGCTAATTATTTACTGTGGTTTACTATTTGATTAATTGATTGAATAACTGATTTATTATCACTTACATATTTTTTTGTCATAAGTCCAGCGCTGCACTTTCTATTTCTACATGCAATAGAGTTTGTTTGTCAGCTTACCTGTTTCCGTGTGCTCATCTCCAAAGACCAGCTGTCTCTCACCTGATTGCTTTTATTAACTCTCCTCTAGCATGGCTCCACCCCAGCTCCTATCAGAGAACTCTATATTAACCTCTGCACTGCAGGTCAGCCCTGCTGATCAACCTTTGTGTGTTTGGCTTCCTGTTCCTGCCTACCGTGTGCTCTGCGTTTATTTCTGTTACCGACCTTGGCGTGTTCTATACTATTCCTGTCTGCTCGTGACTCTGACCTTTGGCATGTCCCCGACTATCCCTGTTTGCCTGTGACCCTGAACCTTGGTGTGTACTCTGTTGTCCTTGTCTGCTTGTGGCCCTGACCTTGGCTTATTCCTTTGCTATCCCTATCCTTCTGTTGCCTACTGTGGGTGTGAGCTGGGGGACCCTGGGGGTCGCGACCTGGAGCCAGTTGCAGCCCAGTCCATCCTCACCACTAGAGGCTCTGGTGAACACCTGCTGGCTGTTAGATTCCGCGCCCCAGGGAATCCTATGCTCTAACCCCCGGTGGGATCCGTGTTGGTGTTCCAGTGGCCCTGACTTCCTTATACCCGGTCTCCCATCCGCAGCAGTCAGCCGTAGGGTCCACTGCCTTGCGGTGCACTCCTGATCCCAACGGTGTGCATCTGTCACCTAGCCTCAAGGTGACCTGACACAGTTCTTATGTGAGTATTTTCAGCTACGGCCAGTTATACATATCTTTTATTACTCTTTTATTACTCCCATCCCCCCTAGTTGTCAGATTAAATTGGTGATTTTTATCCCTCTCTTAGAACATTGACTCACTTGCTCCTGATGAGTGGATAGAAGTCCATGAAACGCGTCAAGCTCTTTTGATGCATCCATTTCATAATAATGATTTTAGAAGGTTTTGCCACTGTATTTATCCTGATAGAATGTCAATGTTTACCCTATCTGAGGGATTATGATGTACAACATTTATTCTCTGTGTCATGCTGGCTACTACTTATATACTTTATATGCTTATATGCTTTTATGCATGTTTTATATTTATACCATTATCTGGTTTATAAATAAATATACTAATAATCAAATGTATATGGATTTGTTTGGTTCCACCACACGCACCTCTTTCATAGTCCCACCCTCCCTCTCACTTTTTTTTTGCATAGCAATAGTGATGGAGGCACAAATCTTCCCTTGTGTCTCATTTAAAGTCCCAAATATTTCCCCCCTCTCTTGATATCCTGACTGTACTAAGACTTTCTCATTGTTCTGTCATGAAGTCAATGGATTTGCTGCAGGTGTACTCACCCAGCTACATGGAGACAAACAGAGGCCTGTGATGTATGTATCAGCCTCATTAGACCCTGTCATCAAAGGCTCCCCCAGTTGTATGTGAGCCATAGCAGCCTGCATTTTGCTGCTAGACAAAGTAACTGAGCTTGTACTAGATTCTGCTCTGATCCTGTATGTGCCACATGCAGTACAGGAAATCATGAATTAAGTAAATTCAAGACATGTGTCTGCCAGTAGATTTGACAAGTACCAGTCTGCTCTTTTTGCTCAATCGAATATAACAATCAAACGATGTGTTACTTTAAATCCGGCTACTCTTCTTCCTATAATTGATGAGGAAGATGCAATAAATGGTACTGATGTAGAACTTGAGAATTTTTCTCATAATTGTATGGCTCTGATGGAGGTAGAAAGGGCCTCTGTCACACCAGCAAAAAATGAGCCTTTATCAGATTGTGGCACACTTATTCGTAGATGGTTCCAGATTTTACACTGATGATGGTCAGCCACACACGGGGTTTGCTGTAACCACTACAGGCACCATTTTACTTTAGGAAGCATTGATACCCCAGATGTCAGCACAGGAAGCAGAGTTGTATTCCCTATTCCCTATTTGGAAAGCACAGAACTTTCTGACTAGTGCAGGGAAGCCAGTGAGACATGCAAAACTCTTAGAGCGGCTATTTGAGGCCTTTCAGAAACCAGCAGAAGTTGCCATCTTGAAGGTAAAAGGACATGCAAAGGGAAATGTCATGACAGCCAGAGGAAATGCTTTAGGGGACCAAGCGGCAAAGGATGCTGCCCTTATGGCATTTGGAGTCACACCCACAGTAGGGGTCGCCCAGGTAGCGGGGACAGATTCCCCTCATCAAGAGCAGTGGGATATAGAAACTTTAATTCAGTTGCAGCACCGGGCCCCTGATGAAGAGAACGATAAGTGGATCAAATGTAATGCTACCCAAAATCCGCAAGGCCTGTGGAGTGCTGACAACAGGTGGTGTCTACCCAGGAGTTTGTACCCAGTTTTAGCACAACTGGCACATGGCGTCAGTCATCTTGCTAAGGGCCCACTGGTGGCACTTATGCCATGTACACACGAGCGTACTTCTCGTCCGCCTGAACTCCGAAGGACTTTTCGACGGGGGTTCCGACGGAGTTGCGACGAAGTTCCAACGAAACGGACTTGCCTACACACAATCACACCAAAGTCCGATAGTTTCGTACGTGATGACGTACGACCAGACTAGAATAAGGAAGTTCATAGTCAGTAGCCAATAGCTGCCCCTGCGTCCTTTTTTGTCTGCCGGACTACCATACAGACGAACTGATTTTTCAATCAGACTCGAGTCTGTCGTGAAGATTTGAAACATGTTCTATTTCTAGGTCCGTCAGAATTTTCGACACAAAAGGTTCGATGAATGTCCGATGAAGCCCACACACGATCGGAATGTCCAACGGATTCGTTCCATCGGACCAGTTCGGTCCAAAAGTTTGGTCGTGTGTACACGGCATTACTGACTGCTATTGGATAGCACCTGGATTTAGTGCATTTGCAGCCAGGTTTTGTGCTTCATGTCTCACTTGTGCTCTGTACAATGCAGGGAGGCCTGTCCATGTTCCCCAAAAGCATTCTCCTAAGCCAGATTTCCCTTTCCAAAGATTTTAAATAAACTGCATTCTGATGCCCAGAATAGGAACCTATGAGTACGCTCTAGTCAGTGGCGTCTCCAGCTTTCATATTTAGGGGGGGCACATGGGGGGACAGGGACAAAAGTAGGGGGGCAACTATAAAATGCATATATATATAGATATATATATATATATATATATATGTATATATATATCTATATATAGATATATATATAGATATATAGATATAGATATATAGATATATATAGATACATAAATATATACTGGGCCCTTTACTACGACCCCACAACGGCCCTTTCACATGTTCTGCAGTGAGCTCCCTTCCTACTGTATTGGGGTCCCCCAGGGTGGCAGAAAACAAGATATATATGTCACCAGCATACCAAGAAAATATAAGGATCCAAAGCAGTGGGAGAACTATCAGGGTTGCAAAGGTTGTCTTGCCTCCGGGCCCTGGTGTTCTGCCACTGTGGGGTTCCCCAGCCTCCTCTTGTTGTCCTGCCCCTGCTATTGACTGCTCTGGTCTGGCATCTCTTGGAATTTACAGGCTGGTTCTCCTGTCCTAAGGATGGGAGAAATCAGTCTGTTTTTTCAGTAACTGAGAGTCCTGGTGGAGTCCTTCCTGCAACTCGCTCTTCTCCCTGCCAATGAGGATGCAGGGGAAGGAGTAGATCGGGCGGCCGTGGTTGTGTGAGTGCTCGCATTATGCAGTGTCAGAAAGCAGAGGGAGGGGGGAGGAATCACCCGCAGGAGCTGACTGGGGACTCTCTCCCTCTTAGACATTGATTTTTTGTAAAAAAAAAAAAATGTATTGGGGGGGGGCAGGGGCACATGGTGGTGCACAGCATAATGTTGGGGGGGGGGGGGTCAAGGCCCCCTCTGCCCCCCACCTAGGGACGCCATTGGCTCTAGTGTGTGTTGAGATGTTTTCAGGTTGGCCTGAGTGCTGGCTGGTAGCTAAAGCAGATGCAAAAAAAAAACAGCAAAGAAAATTTTGAAAGAAATAGTTTGTAGATAAGGAGTTCCTGAAACTACTGAGAGTGACAGAAGAACCCATTTTTCTGGTGAAGTAATGAAAAAGGTAATGGAAGCCCTTCACATACAGCAAGCTTTCCATACACCTTATCATCCACAAAGTAGTGGTAAAGTTGAGAGACTTAATGGAATTTTGAAAAACAGATTTGCAAAAATTAAAGCAGATACAGGAAAAGGACGGGTGGAAGCTTTGTACTGACATTTATAGGTAAAGTTAATCCAGGGAATATCCGATTGCCTCTCAGGGGATCAGGAAGGAATTTTTTACCTTGCTGTAGCAAATTGGATCATGCTTTGCTGGGGTTTTTCTCCTTCCACTTGATCAACTGTGGGTGAAGAATTGTGTATATGGGATTGTATTTTTTTTTTTTTGGTTCAACTAGATGGACTTGTGTCTTTTTTCAACCTGACTAACTATGTAACTATGTAACTAACACATGTCAAAGTTGCAAAGTTGGGCTTAGGCATTAAAATTTGTTTTACCCTTAGGCGCAAAGGGGTTAACATCTGAACCAAATATTACAGCGCACACATGCAAAAAAGACATTTACCTCCAGCAAGGCTAGTTTAAAACACCTAAATATTTTCAAAAAACATTATCAAAAAATATGGGGATTTGGTCACACCATATTGCTATATGGTGCTTAAGCCCACTTACTGCAACAAAGTACCCCATGATTAGTGGGTCCTACACTATCCATAGTTTGGGAGATCCTGCTTCTCTGAACCATGAGAGCTACACACTTCTATATGGGAGAATTTGAGGTCTCCACCCATGAGACAGTTGGACACCAATGAGAGGTACTTAATGAGGGAGTGGGATGCTCCTCACCCAAAAGGATTTGGTAAGAATCCATACAATAGACAAACAAGATATTTAGGGGGCACACCCTAAAAGATGCATTAACTACTAGCTGCCCGCCCACTGTGATATGACGGCGGGACAAGGCAGCTGTTGTTCTGGGCGGACATCATATGACGTGATCGCCCTCCCAAGCCACTAGGGGGCACCCGCGATTGCCGGGGAACAGAGCAGGACCGTGGATCTGTGTGTTTACAGTTGTCAGAGGAGAGGAGACCGATGTGTGTCCCTTGTACATAGGGACACCGATTGGTCACCTCCCCCAGTCAGTCCCCTCCCCCCACAGTTAGAATCACTCCCCTAGAACACACATTAACCCCTCGATCACCCCCTAGTGTTAACCCCTGCCCTGCCAGTCACATTTATACAGTAATCCTTGCATTTTTATAGCACGGATCGCTGTATAAATGTGAATGGTCCCAAAAATTTGTCAAAAGTGTCCGATATGTCCGCCGCAATATCGCAGTCACAATAAAAAATCGCAGATCGCCGCCATTACTAGTAAAAAAAAAAAAAATAATAAAAATTCTATAAAACTATCTCCTATTTTGTAGACGCTATAACTTTTGCGCAGACCAATCAATATACGCTTATTGCAATTTTTTTTTTACCAAAAATATGTAGAAATATACATATCGGCCTAAACTGAGGAAAAAATTTGTTTAAAAAAAAAAAATTGGATATTTATTATAGCAAAGTAAAGAATATTGTGTTTTTTCAAACTTGTCCCTCTTCTTTTGTTTATAGCGCAATAAATAAAAAACGCAGATGTGATCAAATACCACCAAAAGAAAGCTCTATTTGTGGGGAAAAAATGATAAAATTTTCATTAGGGTGCAGTGTAACATGGCCGCGCAATTGTCATTCAAAGTGTAACAGCGCTGAAAGCTGAAAAATGGCTTGGGCAGGAAGGGGGTGAAAGTGCCCTGTATTGAGGTGGTTAAAGATGGTGCAGGCATAAGACCATACAGCAGAACAAAATATTACAGCGTACACATGCAAAAAAGACTTTTACCTCCAGCAAGGCTAGTTTAAAACACCCCCTTAACATTTTCAAAAAACATTATCAAAAAATATAGGGATTTGGTCACACCATATTGCTATATGGTGCTAAGCCCACTTACTGCAACAAGCAGGCATGTACTGGCCATTGGGACTACAGGGAGTTTCCCGGTGGGTTGATGGCTCAAGTGGGCCGGTTTCAGTGAAAGCCTGTCAAAGTAATGGCTTTCTTGGTTCGACCTCAACTTCACGCAGTGATGTGAGAAAGATGAGAAAAATACAGAGGAGAATAAGTGAAATAATAAAAGAGGTTAGTGAGGACTCCTTATGTTATGCTACTTATGTTTTTTTGCACAATTGCGTATAGTTTATATACTGTTTTTGTGCTTGTTTGCACAATTAAAGTGCGCCGGTCTGGATGAAGTCCAGGGCCAAATTTTTGTCCCAGTCCAGCCCTGGCAACAAGGTTAACATCTGAACCCAATTTAAACAGGTCAAATACAAATAAGAAGAAGGTTTAAACAAAGAATGCATAAAAAAGACCATCCAGGATTTAATGACAGGTGCATTTGGTTTGCAGTTGACTTTGGGTTTTGCATTCCATAGACTTGTATGGAAATACTAAACTTGTCTTATGTGAACAAAAGCACATCAAACCAAGTCTATGTTTTCAAAAAGGTGGTTGGTGCCAAACTGACACAGTGACGCGAAGAATGTAAATATTTCCAAAGGTTAAAATCCACAAAATCACATAAACTCCGCAATAATACTCAAGTGTACAGTACTGAAAGCTGCGAGCCTCCGGGCAGTCCGGAGGCAGAAAAAACATATTCATTCAATAACACTTTTCAGAGTTTACAGCTTGGGTGAGACACTTACAAAATGCTATCCCTCCCCTATTAATGCACAGCTAATGACAGCTGGCACATTAAATGCATCACATTAACTTGTCCCAGAGGTTATAGTATTGTTTACTACATCTGTATCATCAGCAAGCTTATATTTCCACACTTTAATCATTTTTTTAATACAAGCGGCTTAATGCATTTGCGGAAAGTTTTTTTTATTTGAGCTGATTGCTCATTTACATCTGCTCTACACAGTATAATGTGCCCTGTATAGGCAGCTCGGCAACTAATTAGTCCCTCTATTTGGACAGTTAAAGTGGACAGAACACATAAAACATCCCCTACCAAGATACCACTAAAAGCTGATTTCAATTGCATTAGTTACTGTCACCCATATACAGTATTGTATGAGGAAATGTCAGCTGCCTGTGTCCATCCTACTACAGGCAGTCCCCGAGTTAGGAACGGGTTAGGGACTGCCTGTTTGTTCTTAAGTCGACTTTGCTCGTAAGACGGAAGCGCATGCGCAGAACGGCAGAGACGTCGTTTTCCGACGTCGTTTTCCGATGTTTTCCGATGTGCCCGCCGCCTCCCGTTCGTAAGTAGAAGTTGTTCGCAAGTCGGAGGTTCGTAACTCAGGGACCTCCTATATCCTTTAGTAGCAGATGTCATGGCTAGAGTAGTTACACTAAAAAGCATGTAACGGCTAGTCTACACTTGCTTCAAAACGTGGCATCAGACACGCTTTGTTAAAGCTCTCTAAACGCCAGTCAAAGCCCTTGTCACTAAATAAAATGGTTAGCTTACAGTCCTGTTTACACCTTGCTTTTGTTTGGGGCTTCGATGAGGCTACAGTGGGGCTTTGATGAGGCTTTAGTTGAGCTTCGATAAGCCTTTGGTGGGGCTTCGGTGAGACTTCGGGGAGGATTCAGTGGGGCTTCAAGCGAGCTTTGCCATAGACTTCTATAGAGGCTTTGGAGACGCTTTGAAGCACCACTAAAGCTACATGGGGTATTTGAAGCAAAGCCGAAGCAAAGCAAAAGCAAGGTGTACACAGGACTGTAAGCTAACCATTTTATTTAGTGACGGAAGCGTTAAGCGTTTTGAAGCAAGTGTAAACTAGCCTTTAATGTGTGTTGAAGCTGAAGCAAGTGTAAATGAGCCCTTAACGTTCACAACCAGCCATGACATGGTACACCCACTGGTGTATTTTATGACTTATAGTATAACTAAGGGCTCATTTACACTTGCTTCAACTTCAACACACATTAAAGCGCCTCCTGCTTCAACACTGATTTTTTTAATGTGTTTTTAAAGCTTCTGCGATGCTTCGGTTATGCTTCGATGGTGCTCTTTTGAAGCTTCAATTAAGCTGGCAGATGCCAAGCCTTGATATCTCATACCTGCAATACCTCCAAAACGAAGCTAAAGAGGAATAAAAGCCTCTTAAAAGCTGCAGGCTCTTCAAGCGAGCTTCGTCATAGACTTCCATGGTGGCTCTGAAGACGCTTTGAAGCGCCACTAAAGCAACATGGGGTATCAGTTTTGAAGCGAAGCCAAAGCAAAGCAAAGAAAAAGCATGGTGTAAACATGACTGTAAGGTAACCATTTAGTGACAGGGGCTTTGACTGGCGTTCAGAAAGCTTTAAAAAAGGGTGTCCGAAACTTTGTTCGGAAGCAAGTATAAACAAGCCCTAAAGGGCTAATCGTTTTTTTTTCTTTTTGGATAGAGTAAGGCAGGCCAAACATTATTAGAGGCAGCACGTCCGGCATATGTGACGTCATTTCCAGTTTTTGATCTGGTTTGAACATTTGGACCAAGCGGTGTGCAGGACAATCGCACAGGCTGGTTGTGACTATAGCACCTTAAAATTTGAATGGCAAATTTAAATTTTGAATCCTTGTTTTGACTTTTAATAAAATGGTATCACACTATCCTGGATTATTATCTCTCCCTGGATTGATGTTTGAGGAGATCAGCTGGTTTTGGTTTCCCATATACCATTCCCGAGGTGGGACATTGTGAAAACAACGTGCAAAAAGGGTGGTACCCAATGGCGCTTATCATAGATGCTGTCGGTTTTTTGTACACTTTGTGGTGGAGCACTTATATAAGGAGTATCTGAGGCACCTTTAAGACTTGGAGCACAGTGATTGGAGCTTTTTTCAGCAAGATTTAGGAAATCTTTTTTTGACTGTGCAATATTTGTTAATAATTCTTATAAATTCATTTTTTTTCACCTTTGGATGCTCAAGTATATTTGGCTTGTTTTTTATCCTTTGTTCACATGCAATTATTATATATGTGTTAGCGCCTTGCTTTTTCATTGGTTTGCATGCCAAACATTATACATTTGTGCCGATTCCCCCAGCCACACATTTGATGTGGCTGGGGGAATCACTTCCGGTGAGCTAATGTATTCTGCCGGCGGGGAACTTTTCCCTCAAGTTGCATTTCCCAAATTCTTATTATCAGAAATTTCCACCAATACCCCTGAGGGGGCAGCTCACAAAACCTTTTGGCGGCAGAGGAACTGTGAAAACAGGCAGTTGATCTCAATTTCTCCTGCTCCCCTCCTGCCCACTGGTAAGTTAACATTGTCGGCGGACATGTCTGTACACATTGTCATGGGCATGTTGTGGCAAATTTTATAAAGCAGTTTTGGGAGGTGGTACTGTCACCAAAAGTGCCCTATTCAAGTGAATTGAATCCCATCTAATGCAGCTCAGTGTCCCCTCAAAATAAGTCAACACACAGCCATTTACGTCTAAACCGCTTGCAACAAAAGTGAGTACACCCCTAAGTGAAAATGTTCAAATTGGGCCCATAAGCCATTTTTAGTGTTACAAGGTCTCAGTTGTGAATGAGGAGCAGGCGTGTTAAATTTGGTGTTATCGCTCTCACTCTCTCATACTGGTCAGTGGAAGTTCAACATGGCACCTCATGGCAAAGAACTCTCTGAGGATCTAAAAAAAAAAATTGTTGCTCTACATAAAGATGGCCAAGGCTTTAGGAAGGTTGCCAAGACGCTGAAACTGAGCTGCAGCATGGTGGCCAAGACCATACAGCGGTTTAACAGGACAGGTTCCACTCAGAACAGGCCTCGCCATGGTCCACCAAAGAAGTTGAGTGCACGTGCTCAGCATCATATCCACAGGTTGCCTTTGGGAATTAGACGTATGACTGCTGCCAGCATTGCTGCAGAGGTTGAAGAGGTGGGGGATCAGCCTGTGAGTGCTCAGACCATACGCCGCACACTGCATCAAATTGATCTGCATGGCTGTCATTCCAGAAAGAAGCCTCTTCTAAAGATGATGCACAAGAAAGCCCGCAAACAGTTTGCTGAAGACAAGCAGACTAAGGGCATGGATTACTGGAACCATGTCCTGTGGTCTGATGAGACAAAGAAAAACGTATTTGGTTCAGATGGTGTCGAGCGTGTGTGGCAGCAACCAGGTGAGGAGTACAAAGGCAAGTGTGTCTTGCCGAAAGTCAAGCATGGTAGTGGGAGTGTCATGGTCTGGGGCTGCATGAGTGCTGCCAGCACTGGGGAGCTACAGTTCATTGAGGGAACCATGAATGCCAACATGTACTGTGACATACTGAAGCAGAGCATGATCCCCTCCCTTCGGAGACTGGGCCGCAGGGCAGTATTCCAACATGATATATTATATAAATATATACATATACACAATAATAAAGTAAGGCGCTATTCCCTTCAGCTAATAAAAGTGTGAGTGGACTTCCTGATGACGGTTTTACAACGAAATGCAAAGAGGTTGGGTTGCTGCTCGTTGTCTTGGATAGCAAGTGACGTCACATCCAGGCGAGGTAGAACGCATGCCGGGGCTTGGAAGCTAACGGCGGTGCATATGAACTATTCAGCGGAATTTTAGCACATTTATGCCCCGTACACACGGTCGGACTTTGTTCGGACATTCCGACAACAAAATCCTAGGATTTTTTCCGACGGATGTTGGCTCAAACTTGTTTTGTCTACACACGGTCGCACAAAGTTGTCGCAAAATCCGATCGTTCTAAACGCGGTGACGTAAAACACGTACGTCGGAACTATAAACGGGGCAGTGGCCAATAGCTTTCATCTCTTTATTTATTCTGAGCATGCGTGGCACTTTGTCCGTCGGATGTGTGTACACACGATCGGAATTTCCGACAACGGATTTTGTTGTCTTAAAATTTTATCTCCTGCTCTCCAACTTTGTGTGTCGGAAAATCCGATGGAAAATGTCCGATGGAGCCCACACACGGTCGGAATTTCCGACAACACGCTCCGATCGGACATTTTCCATCGGAAAATCCGACCGTGTGTACGGGGCATTAGTGTGCATACGAGCTGGTTGAGCTGGTGCCAGTCTGGGCATTCTCTAATGTAAGCGCAAATGGCTGGGGGTGGTTTGAATGAATTATTTTAATAGTAATATTGCACAATCATTCTGTCATTTATTTTTGGTGATTGATGCTAACCAATTGATGGGAGAATATACCGTACATATTGGAGGAGTATGCAGTTGTTGTAGGAGAAGGATTGACTAGTACTGTATCTGGTCCCACTGGTTTAACACTAATGCCCTGTACACACAATATGATTTTCAGATGGAAAATGTGTGATAGGACCTTGTTGTCCGACCGTGTGTAGGCTCCATCACACATTTTCCATAGGAGTTTCCGACACACAAAGTTTGAGAGCAGGCTATAAAATTTTCCGACAACAAAATCCGTTGTCGGAAATTCCCACAAATCCGAAGCACAAAGTGCCACGCATGCTCAGAATAAATTAAGAGATGAAAGCTATTGGCCACTGCCCCGTTTATAGTCCCGATGTACGTGTTTTACGTCACCGCATTCAGAACGATCAGATTTGTTTGACCGTGTGTATGCAAGACAAGTTTGAGCCAACATCCGTCTGAAAAAATCCATGGATTTTGTTGTCGGAATGTCCGATCAATGTCCGACCGTGTGTACAGGGCATAAGACTGTATTAGTCCCTGCGATTATAGGGCTCTGGTGAGTGCATTTGCATCCTCACGAGTGGTGGAGCACTAGTTGTTTATTTCTTAGGATCATTCACACACGAGCACGGTGGATGGGATAGGTGTTTGTTTGGAGAAACACTGGACTTTATTGAAGAACTTTGCAATTTTTTGTCTATTTTCACTTTTTGTATATTTAAATTTTCTTACTGTTTTTTACTGTGTTATTTAACTAGAACTATTCACCAATTACATTTTTTTGTATGGATTGTAATATTATATGCAATTTTTGTCACAGGGTTTATTTGTATCCTAATAAGGAATGAATCTAAGTGCATAGAGGTTTTACACGATAGAGCACATCATACAGATTTCACATCACACTTTTATTAATTTAAGGGAACAGCGCCTTACTTTATTATTGTTTTTTTATTTTTCACACTTAAAGGGGCAGCTGTTATACTAATACATGCATTTTTTTACAGTTGGCGACTCTTACATGTTGACATTTTTTGATATATACTCACAAAAGTGAGTACACCCCTCACATTTTTGTAAATATTTTAGTATATATTTTCATGTGACAACACTGAGGAAATGACACTTTGCTACAATGTAAAGTAGTGAGTGTACAGCTTGTATAACAGTGTACATTTTCTGTCCCCTCAAAATAACTCAACACACAGCCATTAATGTCTAAACCACTGGCAACAAAAGTGAGTACACCCCTAAGTCCCCTAAGTGAAAATGTCCAAATTGGGCCCAAAGTGTCAATATTTTGGGTGGCCACCATTATTTTCCAGCACTGCCTTAACCCTCTTGGGCATGGAGTTCCCCAGAGCTTCACAGGTTGCCACTGGAGTCCTCTTCTATTCCTGTATGACGACATCACGGAGCTGGTGGATGTTAGAGACCTTGCGCTCCTCCACCTTCCGTTTGAAGATGCCCCACAGATGCTCAATAGGGTTTAGGTCTGGAGACATGCTAGGTCAGTCCATCACCTTTACCCTCAGCTTCTTTAGCAAGGCAGTGGTCATCTTGGAGGTGTGTTTGGGGTCGTTATCATGTTGGAATACTGCCCAGCGGCACAGTCTTCAAAGAGAGGGGATCATGCTCTGCTTCAGTATATCACAGTACATGTTGGCATTCATGGTTCCCTCAATGAACTGTAGCTCCCCAGTGCTGGCAGCACTCATGCAGCCCCAGACCATGACACTCCCACCACCATGCTTGACTGTAGGCAAGACACACTTGTCTTTGTACTCCTCACCTGGTTCCCGCCACACACGCATGACACCATCTGAACCAAATAAGTTTATCTGGGTTTCATCAGACCACAGGACATTTCCTTAGTTACCTTGTCTTCAGCAAACTGTTTGCAAGCTTTCTTTTGCATCATCTTTAGAAGAGGCTGCTTTCTGGGATGACAGCAATGCAGCCACTGTGCCCATCTTATGCAGCCATTGTGCCATCAATTGCAGCCACTGTGCCATCAATTGCAGCCACTGTGCCCATCATATGCAGTCACTATGCCCATCATATGCAGCCACTGTGCGCATCAATTGCAGCCACTGTGCCAATAAATGCAGCCACTGTGTCCATCTTATGCAGCCACTGTGCCATTAAATGCAGCCTCACTGTATCCATTATGAGTATAGTGATTTATGTACTTTAGAATAAATTGGGCACACCTGCATTAGTGTTAAGTTTATATATAGCATTTGAGCTCAGGAAATGTTATATTTAACATTGTGAACCTTTGAAGGATTTTCCCTTCAAGGATAGTTCTTCAATCCTTAGACTGCTAAGTAGGTTGTACATATTGGTTTGGTAGGATGTGCTAACTCTGCTTTCTTCTGGGTGACGCCTGTTTGGCTGCAATACTAACCCTATTACTGTACATACTTGTGTGTGCTTAGACAGCAATAGGAATTAGTTAGGATAAGAATAGATAAGAAATGTATTTTTTCTACTTCAAATGTATTTAATAAATACACTCTTTATTTCCAGTGAGTGGAATGCCACACGGCATTTATTAAATGTTAACCTCCCGGCCTTATTTTTGTAAGTGTTTTTTGTTAGGAGCCTTAAGCCATACCTCCCAACATTTTGAGATGGGAATGAGGGACACCTACTGGCAAATGTATGTAGGCATAGGACACGCCCCCTGCCACACCCCCTTACAGGAGAATTAACCAAAGATAAAAGGTTAATTAAAGCAACAAGGGCTTTTTTTTACCACTACTATTCCTTTTATTTTGGCTTTTAAAGTTTACAAATGCAACCATTTAGAATTTGGATGAAATGTTTAGCACTGGGAATCACTTTTCTGAAAGATAAAAAAATGCATTTTATATACAACTATATAGATCAGGCTAAAATGAGGGACAAATGAGGAGGAAAGAGGGACAGAGGGACTTTGTTCCAAATCAGGGACAGTTGGGAGCTATGCTTAAGCTCAGGCCAATGATGACATGGCCTATATCCTAGATAGGTGCTAGGATTAGGTAGATTTAGTTTTAGCTTACTGTGTTCAATGGCGCTCTATTTTTGTTGCTAGGTAATTTTATCTTGTCTCACTCCCAGATAGCAAGGATAACTTGCCACAAATTTGTGGCAGTGTTGAATTGAAAGTCTGTTAACTTGCTGTACATTTTGACTGGCAAGTTTTACACTTGCAGAGCACTTAAAGTACAAGTTATAGTTGACTCTTTTGCAATTTGTAGCAAATTGTAGCAAATTTGTGTGGCAAGTCTCTGGCAAGAGCAAAGTTATAATGTTGAGTCTACAGCAAGAGCTCTGCAAGTCTACAGCATAAAAATTTAGCCACAGTGACCCCTGTGGTGGGATGACTATTGCACAACATAACTGAACCAGCAACAGTTTGCAGAATGTTTGCAAAGAAAGTTGATCTGGAGTCATTCAATGCGAACTTGCTGCAATTGTGCAACAAACTTGTGAAGCCTGGCAAGTCTAGCAATAGCTTAGCAAGTTATTTTCAAACTTGCAGCACAATTGCTTGCTATCTGGGCTGTAACCAGGTTGGCTGTAATTGTGTTAGGTAAATTTAGTTGTGTCCACTGTAATCAGTGCAGCTGCATGTGATTAGTTAGGTCTTCTCAGTGTGTCAGCTGCTGTTTGTTTTGACTGCTTTCGCTGCTTTCCAGCAAACTGGAGAACTTTCTGGAACATAGGTGTGAAGCAATGCAAATAGCAGGATGAATATTTATACAGCTCTGGCCAATCCCAAGGAGAATGGTCATGAAGGCTGCTATACTCTGTATAAATACCTTGAGACAAAGAGCTTCTGGGTCTTTTCCTTCAGGAGAAGAACACAGCCTGGAGGGCTTGCTGCCCTCTGAGGGCAGAGCTGCCATGTGCTTGCTGTTTGTGAGGCCTTTGGTGGGCAGCCTGAGGGCCTGGATGCTAAAGCTACAGAGAGCTGACTGAGGATCTGTCGTCTGACTATCTAGTCTGGTATCACAGGGAAAAGGTGTAGCATGGATGTTGGAAAGAGGCAACCCACTTTCCCTGGAAATTTGTGAGTGCAGACTGCTGTGAGAGATTTAAGAGACTGTTGGGCTGCTGCCACCCCTCTTGTGCCAGAGAGTCACCATGTTTTTGACCAAATAGGACACCAGCTGGTATCCTGAAGAGCTTAGTCTAGTTCTTGTGAAGGGACTCTGCTCTATTTGCTCTAAAGAAAGAAGTCTAAAGTAACTACTTCTACTACAAAACCACCAAGTCCACAGTTTGCCATTGCAAGGACTTCTGCTTCAGCTTATCAGAAACAAGCTTAGCTTGTATACAGTATATTTCTCTTTTTGGAGTATCTCACTCAATTTTCTCAAACCCTATCCCAGTTACTCCAAAAATAAAACAACAAAAAAGAACACCCCTAGACTGTTTTTTGAGGCAAAGAGTGACTGCTATCATGTGCCTGGCTTCGGGGCAATGCACTGGGAAAGAACCTGGGCAATTTCCAGCGGCTCCTTCGGGGTTAGCGCTACACTCTGCCTGAAGTTTTAGACACAGCATCCAGTCTTCAGTTCCTCTTAAGATCTTAACCACTTACGGACCACCGCACGTCGATATACATCCTAACTTTTAAGAGGAATATCGTTGTTATGGCAGCAGGTAGCTTTCCGATAAGAGTGGTCTTTGCGGCTGATTCGTCGCAAGATCACTTTTATCGGCGGCGGGAGAGGGGCCCCCCTCCCGCCACGCTCCGGTGCCCTCCGCCTCTTACCGGAGCCGTCGGCAATGGCGGAGGCGATCGGATCTTCACCCTTGCTGGGTATGGAGACGAGTGAGGGGAAGATGGTCTCCACCCATCTCCATAACATTGCAGGGCAGAAGCGAGGTCAAAACGTCACTTCCGCCCATAGCTCTTAAAGGGACTTTTTTTTTTAATGACAAATTTTTTTTTTATTGCATTTTAGTGTAAATATGAGATCTGGGGTCTTTTTGACCCCAGATCTCATATTTAAGAGGTCTTGTAATTTGTTTATAAACAAATTAATAGAATGATATCGTTAACATTCACTACATCTATAAGCTCGAAAGTGCAGGAGACGGCATATAAATTCCTGGCGAGATGGTATAGGACACCAGTAAAACTAGCACAAATCTTCCCAGCATCTAGCGATAGATGCTGGAGGGGGTGTGGACAGAGGGGAACATTTCTCCATATCTGGTGGACATGCCCAATAATTAAATCATTTTGGGAATCAGTGGCCCCATGGATTGAGAAACTAACAGCGGACCCCTTGGAATTCGGACCCATACAATATTTGTTCCATGGGAACCCTAGATCTGTCAAAAAGTATAGGGAAAGCATAACCCCACACTTAATAAACGCAGCAAAAAAACTGATCCCGAAGTTCTGGAGGCAGGACCGGAGCCCATCAGTCATGGAGTGGAGAAATGAGGTTAACATAATAAAGGAAGCTGAGAGGTGGGTTCATGTGGTTAAAAACCAAAAAAAGAAATTTGAAATTATATGGGCAAAATGGGAACAGTGCGACAGTGAGATAACGGAAGAGGGGAGCTAATAATGGATAATGGAAGTAGAAATGGTATAGTCATTAAGAAACAAGATAATCCCAGAAAGAAAGAATTAAACATTAACATGACTTCTCCAATGCCAATTAAGTAAAGGGGGGGGGTAAGATAATGTATGGACATATGGTCTCATTTTTCCGAGGGAGGTTTTTTTTCTTTTTTTTTTTTTTTTTTTTTTTTGTCTTCCATTCACCCTGATTCCCTTAATTAACACTGAGTGGTGAGGCTAAGGTGGGGTAGGGGGTTTGTGTTTTTTTTTTTTTTTTTTTTTTTTTTTTTCTTTCTCCTCTCCCTCTCTTCTCTTTCTTCTAAATAGGAACTATAAGGACCACAATGATTTATAACACGATTTAGAAAAGGGGGATTTCACTGTATAACTCAGTTTATAAGTCCACACATTGGGGGAAGAGTAGAGTTAAATCAATACTAAGAAAGGGGGGAGGGAAAGAGGCACAATTTATTGATTATGGTCTATAGTGATCTAAGACACATATTGAATGAAGGGGAAACTCACCGATTTAAAGTAATAAGCACGTTTGGATATGGGGGAGAAGTTGAGTAAAGTGGCATTAAAGATGAGAGGGAAGAATCACAGAAGGGAGGGGAGGGGGAGGAGAAGAAGGGGGGAAGAGGGAGAGAGGAAAGGGGAAGGGGAAGGGGGAAAATTTTTTTTTTTTTTTTTTTTTTTTTGTTACAGTTTGGGGAAGTCACTTATAATTTATAATATTGTTATGCACGTTTGTAGGTTGGGGAAAGGGAGTTGGAGCAATATAAGGATAGGGGTGGTTGGAGATATTGATAAGGAGGAAGATTGTGGATCCTTTTTTTTTTTTTTTTTTTTTTTTTTTATATTTATATTTATTTTATTTTATTTTTTTTATTTTTTATTATTTATTTATTTATTTATTTATTTTTTTGTTTTTTTTTTTTGTTTTTGTCCTACCCTGGTTAAATGGGATATATGGGGTAATTGGTGTTTTGTTATTGGATCTTGGGCTGAAATTAGGGGTATAGTAAGTTGAACGAATGTTATTGTAGGATGTACCGTATAAATGAATAAGTATGTATTCTGTATTATATAAATGAATAAAAATTTTGATTATTAAAAAAAAGAGGTCTTGTAATGCTTTTTTTCTATTACAAGGAATGTTTACATTCCTTGTGATAGGAATAGAAGTGACACAATTTATTTAAAAAAAACAAAAAAAACAGTGTAAACATAAAAAATAAAAGGTAAAATAAATAATAATAATAAAAAATTTTAAGCGCTCCCCGTCCCACTGAGCTCGCGCGCAGAACCGAACGCTACGTGAGTAGCGCCCGCATATGAAAACGGTGTTCAAACCACAGATGTGAGATATCACCGCGATCAGTAGAGCGAGAGCAATAATTCTAGCCCTAGACCTCCTCTGTAACTCAAAACATGCAACCTGTAGAATTTTTTAAACGTCGCTTATGGAGATTTTTAAGGGTAAAAGTTTGTCGCCATTCCGGGCGGGCCCAATTTTGAAGTGTGACATGTTGGGTATCTATTTACTCGGCGTAAAATTATCTTTCACAATATAAAAAAAATTGAGCTAACTTTTTAATTAAAAAAAGTGTATTTTTTCCAAAAAAAAAGTGCGCTTGTAAGACCGATGAGCAAATACGGTGTGACACAAAGTATTGCAACAACCGCCATTTTATTTTCTAGGGTGTTGGAAATTTTTTATAGAATGTTTGGGGGTTCTAAGTAATTTTCTAGCAAACAAACCTGTTTTTAACTTGTAAACAACACATCTCAAAAAGAGGCTCAGTCCTTAAAGAGGAGGGCCCATCAAAAAAAAAAAAAAAATTTTTAAAAATTAAAAGTCAGCAGCTACAAATACTGCAGCTACTGACTTTTAATTGGACACTTACCTGTCCCAGGGTCCAGCGATGCAGGGGATCGAAGCCCCGCTCGTCTCCCCCTCCGTTCGGCGGCGCCGGCATTGCAACTGTGGGCGCCGGGCTGTGGCTTCACAGCCTGGCACCCACTGCTCATGCGCAAGCAGGGCCGCGTGCCGTGATTGCCCGTTGAGTCACCTGGGACCTGTAATGGGTCCCAGATGATTGACAGGAGGGAGGGAGCAGAGCCGAGCCCTTCCTGTGCCGAGGGGGAAGTGATGTCACCAGCCCAGGCACTGGAAGAGGCAGACTACGAGGGACCCCCTTAGCAACAGGCATTTAGAGGTAAGTAAAAAAAATAATACATTTCCAAAAGGTTTTTTTTATATCTTTTTAGGCACAGTCATGAATTATTTTTTTTAGGGTGGAACACCACTTTAAGTGGTTAAATAATTACAGTCTGTTGTTATGTGCTTTTTTTTTTTTTTTATGCCATTCCCAATATTTTTGAGGCGCAGCTCTATTTTCAAAGCCTAAATTGTTTACTCAAGGCTCTTCTAAAACTGTGAGAAATGAGGCTGAATGAGCCACAGACTTTGCTGCAGGCACTTTTTATGACACCAATATCTCCCAGCCTCAAGTGTCAAAACCAGACTATATATAAAAACATTTATGGAGCGATCACTGTGCAGGTTTGATGGCTCTCTGTGTCACCTCTAGCTGACAGTTGATTTGTTATGTCCGTAAGTCCCCGTCTTATCCTTCTCTACCAGAAAAATGTCATGAAGAGTTTCATTTGTCTATTTTTATCGTTTAAGTAAAATATTTATTTTTCGCCTGCAAAAATGTCCCTGTACTTAGGAATGTCAAAGTGCCTGTTTGTGATTATTTTTTTTTTAATCTGAAAACATTAAAACAAACAATGAAGTACTGACTGATATTACAACTACTAATTATAAATGTAATATAATTATATTTGACATGAATCATAGAAGTGTATCCATAGCAAAATGAACTTCTTCTAAATGTTCTATTTAGGAAAGTAAAGACTACAGGCATCCATTGTGTTGTAAAATGCTTATTTAATTATTTTTTTATGTATTTAAAAACCCAATATTTTATATAAAGATAAAATCTGTGTTTATAAAACTGGTCGAACCATCTAATGAACATGAGATTCATCAAATAAGCCTTACGCGTTTTCGTGGATTTATTACACTCTTCAGGCGAAAATGCATTAAATATCTGTGAAAAAACACATATATAAAAAATAATAATAGAAAGTATTATTGTATAAAACAATCTAGCAAGGGTGCCTGACAAGAAAGAAGAGTGCCTTATTTTTTATATTTGTGTTTTTTCACAGATATTTAATGCATTTGCCCCTGAAAAGTGGAATAAATCCACAAAAACGCGAAACGGTTATTTGATGCATCTCATCTTCATTAGATGGTTCAACCAGTCTATAAATATAGATTTTATCTTTATACTCTTTATACTCTGTTCCTGAAGTGGTCCCTGTCATCTAGGATGGTTGTTACATATTTATCCTACAATGTTTTATCTTGATGCAGCAGTCATATAATTATTATACAATGTATCAATTTCTTGTTGTTGCCAGTTCTACATACAATATTTGTTACATGTTGTCAATATGGACACAAATCCATGAATGCATTTTTCTAATATGTTATGTAATCATTACTAACGAATAAACTTTGTGTTTTTACACTGACTGCTTTTCTGTTGCCGCACATACCTCATATAAAGTCCCATTAATTTCTTATTTGTTTCCCTTTCCCTTATATAGCTTATTCGGGTATGGGTACTACCCGATAGTCTGTTTTTTTTTCTTTTTATTTTTAAGTGGCGGGTATCGTGATTGGCATTGATTTTTGGGAATTTTTATTTTCTTTTTTAATGAGGGACTCGTCAAACCTTTGCGTTTCCATATTTCTGGGTTACAATTCTTTTTTTGTTTTGTGAAATGGGTACCTCATACTCATTCATTTAGGGCAGGCGGAATCAGGTGGCGAAAGGAGGCACCTAGATTTCCATAAGCCCCCTGCCCACAACCCCCCCCCCCCCCCAACCACCAGCCAGGGTTGTGGGGAAGAGGCCCTTTTCCTCATCAACAAAACAAGTGGAAGTTCAGTTAAAACCTAACTAAGTCTACCCCCCCATTCTAAGTCTATTCTATCTAACCCTGTAAAGAAAAGATCTCTATACGTACCCTGTTCTGTAAATCTCAGAACTAGATGAACAAAAACAGAAACCCTTTGGCATAACAGCTCTCTCTATATGTTGTATCTGTGTATATAGTTGTTTGCTTGCCAGGCACAAAAATTGAGCTTGTTTCTGATCTGAAGATTATTGTACCAACAATACCAACAATTAAAATAACAACCATCATCACAATAAACAAGCAGCCATATGCTGTAATAAAGAAGCTACTAGCAATATCTGATTATAAAATGATAGCAGTTTAATGTACCTGTCACATAGAGCCAAGAGAGTCCGCTTGGATTCGGCAGCCAGTAGCAAAATCTTTATTTGTCAGTTTTGGAATAGATTACAATTCTGATGTTCTCCTGCTAATGATGGCAGAATCGAAATTGTTATATAATTGCTCATTTCAGTTATAATTCACTCACAACAGGACAAGCGCCCACCCATTATCTGTCTGCCTAAATTAAACAAAATATGAAAAGCTTTTAAAACAGTTCTGACAGTAATTAAGATCCTGGTAGTTACATTATGAGACGTTTTATCTTATTAACTAAAATACATTATTTTACAGTGTACAGTACATGTACAGCACGTTCTTCTGTGACATTGGCTGACATTGGTTGTATTGGCCAAGGCAATACAGAGCAGTGAGATTGCTGGAAAAAGGGATTTCCAATGGTCATAGACTATTTGGCATCTTGGCTTTCTTGTCTTCCCAAAGGTCAACTCCATCCATAAGAGATCAGTTGTTGAGTACTTGCCAGCAGGGCAGCCATCAGAAATTTTTGGGCCCCTTACACAGCTTTAGGCCTGCCCCCCCCCCCCCCCACCGACTCTGACCACCAACATTCCCCAGGGTTTGCCCATGGGCCATCCTACTGAATCCGCACACCGGCCACCTCACCTGTACACACTCAGCCCCCCCCCCCCCCCCACACCTGTATATATGACAGTGCCCCCCCACTCACACACCTGTGTATATATATGTCAGCGCCCCACCCCCCCACACACACCTGTATATATCAGCCCCCCCACACACCTGTATATATGTCAGACTTCCTCAAACCTGCATACAGTGCCTTGCAAAAGTATTCACCCCCTTGGCTTTTAACCTGTTTTGTTACATTACAGCCTTTAGTTCAATGTTTTTTTTAATCTGAATTATATGTGATGGATCAGGACACAATAGTCTAAGTTGGTGAAGTAAAATTAGAAAAATATATACATAAAACTATTTTTCAGAAATAAAAAACTGATAATTGGCATGTGCGTATGTATTCACCCCCCTTTGTGATGAAGCCCATAAAAAGCTCTGGTGCAACCAATTACCTTCAGAAGTCACATAATTATTGAAATGATGTCCACCTGTGTGCAATCTAAGTGTCACATGATCTGTCATTACATATACACACCTTTTTGAAAGGCCCCAGAGGCTGCAACACCTAAGCAAGAGGCACCACTAACCAAACACTGCCATGAAGACCAAGGAACTCTCCAAACAAGTAAGGGACAATGTTGTTGAGAAGTACAAGTCAGGGTTAGGTTATAAAAAAAAATATCCAAATCTTTGATGATCCCTAGGAGCACCATCAAATCTATCATAACCAAATGGAAAGAACATGGCACAATAGCAAACCTGCCAAGAGACCACGGCACACCAAAACTCACAGACTGGGCAAGGAGGGCATTAATCAGAGAGGCAGCACAGAGACCTAAGGTAACCCTGGAGGAGCTGCAGAGTTCCACAGCAGAGACTGGAGTATCTGTACATAGGACGACAATAAGCCGTACGCTCCATAGAGTTGGGCTTTATGGCAGAGTGGCCAGAAGAAAGCCATTACTTTCAGCAAAAAATAAAATGGCATGTTTTGAGTTTGCTAAAAGGCAAGTGGGAGACTCCCAAAATGTATGGCGGAAGGTGCTCTGGTTTGATGAGACTAGAATTGAACTTTTTGGCCATCAAATAAAACGCTATGTCTGGCGCAAACCCAACACATCACATTGCCCAAAGAACACCATCCCCACTGTGAAACATGGTGGTGGCAGCATCATGCTGTGGGGATGTTTTTAAGCAGTCAGGGCTGGGAAACTGGTCAGAGTTGAGGGAAAGATGGATGGTGCTAAATACAGGGATATTCTTGAGCAAAACTGTACCACTCTGTGTGTGATTTGAGGCTAGGATGGAGGTTCACCTTCCAGCAGGACAATGACCCCAAACGCACTGCTAAAGCAACACTTGAGTGGTTTAAGGGGAAACATGTAAATGTGTTGGAATGGTCTAGTCAAAACCCAGACCTCAATCCAATAGAAAATCTGTGGTCAGACTTAAAGTTTGCTGTTCACAAGCGCAAACCATCCAACTTGAAGGAGCTGGAGCAGTTTTGCAAGGAAGAATGGGCAAAAATCCCAGTGGTAAGATGTGGCAAGCTCATAGAGACTTATCCAAAGCGACTTGGAGCTGTGATAGCCGCAAAAGGTGGCCCTACAAAGTATTGACTTTAAATTAAATGATGCAAATCCTCAAACAATCCATTTTAATTCCAGGTTGTGAGGCAACAAAACACGGAAAATGCCAAGGGGAGTGAATACTTTTACAAGGCACTGTATATGTCAGTGCCCCCCCACACCCCTGTATATATGTCAGCGCCCCCCCTCACACCCCTGTATATATGTCAGTGCCCCCTACACACCTGTATATATGTCAGCGCCCCCCACACACCTGTATATATGACAGCGCCCCACCCCCCACACACCTGTGTATATATATGTCAGCGCCCCACCCCCCACACACCTATATATATGTCAGCCTTCCTCACACCTGTATATATGTCAGCGCCCCCCACACATCTGTATATATGTCAGCGTCCCACCCCCCCACACACCTGTATATATATGTCAGCGCCCCCCCCCACACACACCTGTATATATGTCAGCCCCCCCAAACCTGTATATATGTCAGCCCCCACACACTTGTATATATGGCAGCCCCTCACATACACAAACCTATAAACACACAAGGCTCTGGCTCCTCCCTGTACACAAACAGCCCCCCTCCCTTTCTCTCACAGCCTCTACTTATAAAGAAGGTCTTTCTACCTAGTCCCAGCCTGTTTTCACAAAGCTGACATGTTGCTGAGAAGCTCAGTACAAATTACACGAGGGGTGCACATACACATAGTAGCCAGAGGTGGCAGTAAAGAGCTTGATGTCTGAGCTCAGTGACACGAGAACAGCAGAAGCTGTGAAATTGTTTCTGTAATGCACAGGAGGATCCCCTTCACCCGTCCGTCCTTCTTCTGGTATGGGTGGGCCCCTTACAGCTGTGACGGCTCTACCCCCCTGATGGCGGCCCTGTGTACCAGTGAGCCAACTCAGCCATCAGGAGAGGGCAATGGGCAGATTCTTCAACTGTAATTTGTGTGTCCTCTACTTCCACAAGATCATAATTAGATACAACAAGTTTATTTTAGATTTCAGGAAGTCTGTGGGGGTTGTGTAACACCATCAGCGAATGTGGGCAAAATTGGGAAGTCTTTATGGGATGTAAAAAGCCAGCAAGTCATTGCGCTTTCCAGGAACTGGTGAAAACAGAAATACCTACTTTACCCAGAGTTACCTGTTTAAACAATGTAAATGATCAAAAATCCCTAGTTAACCACCTCAATGCCGGACACTTTTACCCCCTTCTTGCCCAGGCCAATTTTAAGCTTTCAGCGCTGTCACACTTTGAATGACAATTGTGCAGTCATGCAACACTGTACCCATAAGAAATTTTTACAATTTTTGTTAGACAGATAGAGCTTTCTTTTGGTGGTATTTAATCACCACTGGGTTTTTTATGTTTTGCTAAACAAAAAGACAAAACTTTGCAAATAAGTAATTTTTCTTCTTCACCAATGTGTGCTAATGAGGCTGCACTAATGGGCACTGATGAGGCTGCATTGATGATCACTGATGAGGCTGCACTTATGGGCACTGATGAGCACTGATAAGTTGCACTGATGGGCACTAATGAGGCTCATGGGTGCTGATGAGGCTGCACTGATGGGCACTGATGAGGCTGCACTGATGGGCACTGATAGGCTGCATTGATTATCACTAATGAGGCTACACTGATGGGTACTGATGAGGCTGCACTTATAGGCACTGATGGGCACTGATAAGTTGCACTGGTGGACACTAATGAGGCTGATGGGTACTGATGAGGCTGCACTGATGGGCACTGATGAGGCTGCACTGATGGGCACTGATAAGTTGCACTGATGGGCACTGGTGAGTACTGATGAGGCTGCACTGATGTGCACTGATGATGGGCACTGATAAGTTGCACTGATGGGCACTGATGAGTACTGAAGAGGCTGCACTGATAGGCACTCATAAGTTGCACTGATGGGCACTGATGAGGCTGCACTGATAGGGTGGCACTGATATACTGCACTGATGGACACTGATTGGCACTGATGGGGCTGCTTTGTTATGATGGTATTTAATCAACACTGTTTTTTTGTATTTTTTGCTAACCAAACAAAAAAAGACCATACATTTTGAAAAGAAAATTTTTTTCTTTGTTTCTGTTATAAAATTTTGCAAGTCATTTTTCTTCTTCACTAATGTGTGAGGATAATGCTGCACTGATGGGCACTGGTAGGCTGCATTGATGGGCACTGATGAGGCTGCACTGATGGGCACTGATGAGGCGGCACTGATGAGGTGGCACTGATGGGCACTGATGAGGCTGCACTGATGAGGCGGGACTGATGGGCACTGATGAGGCTGCACTGATGGGCACTGATGAGGCTGCACTGATGAGGCGGCACTGATGGGCACTGATGAGGCTGCACTGATGGGCACTGATGAGGCTGCACTGATGAGGCGGCACTGATGGGCACTAGTGAGGCTGAATCGATAAGGTAGCACTGATAGGCGGCACTGATATGCTGCACTGATTGGCACTGATGGACACTAATTGGCACTAATGGGACTGCCCTGGTAATCAATGTAAATGTGCTCTGTTATTGGCTTTCCTTTCCTTTCCTTTCCTCAAACAGTGACAGCATGGAGGAAAGTAAATACCGATAACTGGCATTTGTTTACATGTGATCAGCTGTGATTGGACACAGCTGATCACATGGCAAAGACCCAACTTCATTGGCTCTTTACCCTAATCGGTGATGTGCTGTATGAGGGACACAGTTTAGCACCGGTCGTGGCACTGCACGGCAAGAATGGGAAGACGTCATATGACATCCTCCCAAAACAAAAGCAGTCCTGCCCAGCCTTCGATGTACAATGGGCCAGGCGGGAACCAGTTAAAGGAGAAGTGGGGGCAAATCTCTTTTGGCTATACTTCTCCTGTGGCTCACAGGAGTGCACTTAGTTCTGCATTCCTTTGACCCATATTCAGCCAACACTGGGCTAAAGTCAGACCGCTCATTACAAAGACATCACTCAGCCAGTCCAGGCTCTGGAGCAATGCTGACTTTAATGTCAGGATCCACCCAGATGACTGGGCCGACAGCTGGCTGCTCCTGGACCCTGCACCGCCTGAGTGCAGAGAGCCAGTGACTGAAGGTGTATCCAATCCCAAGAACAAAAATTAAAGAGCAAGTTCACTTTTGTTGAGAAAAAACAAACATTGTACATTACAAGGATTTACAAGGATACAAGCTTTTTTACCAAACTTTGTTGCAGATTCCTACCTTTTGTTATTCTGTAAACATGTGCAATGCGTTTAGTTCCAAATTAGTTTTTGAACGACTTTAGACAGATTAGTTAATTTGGAAATATCCGAATTTCCAAATTTTAGAATTTCCGGATTTTTCCGAAAATTCTGAAATTAGAAAATGAGCAAATTTGGAAATCCAAAAAAAGAATGAAAAATCCGAAAATTCAAAAGAAGGAAAATACGAAAATAAGAATGAAAAAACCCAAAAATTCAAAAACCTTAAATAATAACTAACTAATAATAACTTAACTATTACTAACTATTAAATTATAGGTATTGGAATTTTCTTTCAAATTTGGCTGTTAGTGAACGTAACAAATAGAAATGTATCTGAAGTTACGAATTATCCGCAATAACGAATGCCGTATATAAAGGAATAGAACGTAACAAATTAATAATAATAAATAACAATAATAATAATAAAAAGCATATTATTATTATTATTATTTCATTCCGTTCCATTTGTTTAGATGCGGCTTTCGTTATTTCAGGTAATTTGTAACTTCAGATAAAATTGTATTAGTTAAGTTCACTAATGGCCACATTTGAAAGGAAATTCCAATACCTATAATTTAATAGTTAGTTATTATTAGTTAGTTAGTTATTGTTTTGAATTTTTGGATTTTTTTGGATTTTCGTTCTTTCGAATTTTCGGATTTTCGAATTTCCGAATTTTTGAATTCCAAATTTTTGAATTCCCGAACTTCCGAATTTTCGAATATCCGAACTTTTCAAATCCGAATTTACGAATTCTGAATTTTCCAATTTCCGAATTTTCCAATCTCCAATCTTTAGAATTTTCCAATTTCCGAATTTTCCAATTTCTGAAAAAAACTAAAAACAAATTTTTTGCCAGTGAACGTGTCTATTATTCTGAAGAAATCCCTGTGTGTTTCTTTGTGTCCATGTGGGAAAGTGAGTCTAATGGGAGTGGTTTCATAATTATCAAGCAGCTGTGCACCTGCAGGGCTCTAATGAGGAAAACTGCTGGGTCTGCATCCCTTTAGACGTGATTTCCTATTGGAAGTATCTCACCAAAAATGACATTTTCGCTGCAGGGTTTGCCTTTAATCTGGCTTGTCTTTTAGCGAGACTTCAATGAGCCAATCACACAAGCAGGAAATTATGTTTCGGGGGGGGGGGGGGGGGGGGGCGTTCTGTATACATTCTGTGTACAGAACACCTCCAGACAGCCATAATGCATTGTACAGAAAATTACAGAGCTGTAGATTGAAAAGGAAAAGTCATTTTTAATAACATTCAATTACAATATGACTTGTGCTGCAATTGTACACGCTATATTATTTTTTATTTATGTATGTCTATCAGTCTGCTCAGACTTGTTGAAAACTAACCATGTGGTGGGTGGCTTATCCTGCAATCACTTTTATCTAAGCAGATGTGCAGAAAAAGTGCCAGTTTCACTGGGCAGATTTAGATCTGCCACTAGAGAGAGGAAATAGTATGCCAATAAAATATGGCAATGCCACCTCAACACACATTCATGCAGACTTTATTCTGTGAGAACACATGGAACTTTCTCACTCTACCATGAAGCAAAATTCCTGTGTGAAGAGCCTCCAATCGAAGCTTACATTCTTTGGTTTCTGGCCTGCATACTGCTAACGTGGCAAACATACACTTTATTGTCAAAAGTATTGGGACTCCTGCCTTTACACACACATGAACTTTAATGGCATCCCAGTCTTAGTCCGTAGGGTAACAGCTTCAACTCTTCAACTCTTCTGGGAAGGCTGTCCACAAGGTTTAGGAGTGTGTCTATGGGAATGTTTGACCATTCTTCCAGAAGTGCATTTGTGAGATCAGGCACCAATGGTGGACAAGAAGGCCTGGCTCGCAGTCTCTGCTATAATTCATCCCAAAGGTGTTCTATCAGGTTGAGATCAGGACTCTGTGCAGGCCAGTCAAATTCCTCTACCCCAAACTCGCTCATCTATGTCTTTATTGACCTTGCTTTGTGCACTGGTGCGCAGTCATGTTTGTTCCCACAAAGTTGGGAGCAAGAAATTGTCCAAAATGTCTTGGTATGCTGACACCTTAAGAGTTCCCTTCACTGGAACTAAGGTGCCAAGCCCAAACCCTGAAAAACACACTATCACACTATAACCCCCCCCCTCCACCAAATGGTTTGGACCAGTGCACAAAGCAAGGTCCATAAAGACATGGATGAGTGAGTTTCGGGTGGAGGAACTTGACTGGCCTGCACATAGTCCC
This sequence comes from Lithobates clamitans, assembly GCA_037952925.1. NCBI lineage: Eukaryota > Metazoa > Chordata > Amphibia > Anura > Ranidae > Lithobates > Lithobates clamitans. Next base: position 3,646,205 of record JBBGZY010000680.1, on the reverse strand, counting down.
GACCTCAACCCAATAGAACATCTTTGGGATGAATTAGAGTGAAGACTGCGAGCCAGGCCTTCTCGTCCAACATCAGTGCCTGACCTCACAAATGCCCTTCTGGAAGAATGGTCAAACATTCCCATAGACACACTCCTAAACCTTGTGGACAGCCTTCCCAGAAGAGTTGAAGCTGTTATAGCTGCAAAGGGTGGGCCAACTCAATATTGAACCCTACGGACTAATGCCCCGTACACACGGTCGGACTTTGTTCAGACATTCCGACAACAAAATCCTAGGATTTTTTCTGACGGATGTTGGCTCAAACTTGTCTTGCATACACACGGTCACACAAAGTTGTCGGAAAATCCGATCGTCCTGAACGCGGTGACGTAAAACACGTAAGTCGGGACTATAAACGGGGCAGTGGCCAATAGCTTTCATCTCTTTATTTATTCTGAGCATGCGTGGCACTTTGTCCGTCTGATTTGTGTACACACGATTGGAATTTCCGACAACGGATTTTGTTGTCGGAAAATTTCATCTCCTGCTGTCCAACTTTGTGTGTCGGAAAATCCGATGGAAAATGTCCGATGGAGCCCACACACGGTCGGAATTTCCGACAACACGCTTCGATCGCACATTTTCCATCGGAAAATCCGACCGTGTGTACGGGGCATTAGACTGGGATTCCTTTAAAGTTAATTTGCATGTAAAGGCAGGTGCCCCAATACTTTTAACAATATAGTGTAGCTGAATTTATTCAACCTCATCAGAAGTAGGTTCTGTACAGCCAGGAGGTGCTCCAGAAGTCAGTCTACGACGGCTTCTATTTGAGGTTTCTCCCACAAGCATTCTGCTCTGTGAGAGAACATGATTTTGTTATTTTAGCTCATGAAAAATGGTGATTAAAGATTGTACTGCTCAAAGATATATCTTAAAATAACGCTGGAGCTTTTGATTTGGGGTGGAGGAAATGTGTGATTATATTTTAATCCAAAAATAGCTTCCCTTGTTAAGCTCCTATAGGAGTTTTAGGAGATTACGGTAATCACATCCTCGCAGCAGTGTTAAAAAATCCACAACATTTCACATTTTAAAGATTATGATAAATATCAGATTTTAAATCCATCTTTTTTGGCTAGACAGTGAAAATAAAAGATATATAGAACTTACCTGCAAGTCCATAAAATGATTATTACTTGTACTTGGAACTCTCATCTGTTTTATCATTTAGGTGTCCATTTATGAAGTAGTGAAAATATTTCACTGCTTTATTCTCCGGCTTTCTCAGATAAGATCGTTCTCCTCTGTGTGCCAGTTTATGAAGCTTTGTAGATCGCTTCTCCTTTGAAGGAGTGAAGGGATCTACAAATGCTTCCAACAGTGGAGAACGCCCTCTGATACTGGAATCTCGTGAGACTTTATGAGATTAACCACTTGCTTACAGGGCACTTAAACCCCCCTCCTATCCAGACCAATTTTTAGCTTTCAGCACTAACGCATTTTGAATGACAATTGCGCGGTCATACAACGCTGTACCCAAATGAAATTTTTATCATTTTTTTCCCACAAATAGAGCTTTCTTTTGGTGGTATTTGATCACCTCTATCACCTCTGCGATTTTTACTTTTTGTTAAAAAAATGTAAAAACCTGAATTTTTTTTTAAAGAAAAATTTTTTTCCTTCATTGATGTACGTTGATGAGGCGGCAGTGATGGGCACTGATAGGTGGCAGTGATGGGCACTGATGGGTGGCAGTTATGGGCACTGATGGGTGGCAGTGATGGGCAGCCCTGACAGGTGGCACTGATTGGCACTACAGGTGGGCATTGGTAGGTGGCACTTGTGGGCATTGATAGGTGGCACTTGTTGGCATTGATAGGTGGCACTGTGGGCACTGTTAGGTGGCACTGTTGGGTGGCACTGATGAGGAATGTGTTGTGCTTCCACTTCGGGACCGATGTCCCTGACATCTGAGCCGGTGATCGGCTTTTTTCTCTACTCGCGCTGTCAGCGCGAGTAAAAAAAAAAAAAGATTACCGATCTTCCTGTTTACATCATGTGATCAGCTGTCATTGGCTGACAGCTGATTACATGTTAAGGGGCCGAGATCGGTGATCAGCCGAGTCTCAGTGACTCGGTGATCACAGCGCGCCCGGCGCGGGCCCTGCAGGGCGCACGCAGGGAGCGTGCACAGGTCTCCCGGGAATGCAGGTCCGCGCTGTGGCCGTCATTCGGCCATAGCGCGGATGTCTAGTGGTTAAAGTACCAGAAATTCACCGAAACACAGAGATGTCAGTTTATTAACCACTTCCATAGTAGGTGAGGTTGAAAAAAGACACAAGTCCATCAAGTCCAACCTATGTGTGTGATTATGTGTCAGTATTACATTACATATCCCTGTATATTGCGGTCATTCAGGTGATTATCTAATAGTTTCTTGAAGCTATCAATGCTCCCCGCTGAGACCACCGCCTGTGGAAGGGAATTCCACATCCTTGCCGCTCTTACAGTAAAGAACCCTCTACGTAGTTTAAGGTTAAACCTCTTTTCTTCTAATTGTAATGAGTGGCCACGAGTCTTATTAAACTCTCTTCTGCGAAAAAGTTTTATCCCTATTGTGGGGTCACCAGTACAGTATTTGTAAATTGAAATCATATCCCCTCTCAAGCGTCTCTTCTCCAGAGAGAATAAGTTCAGTGCTCGCAACCTTTCCTCATAACTAAGATCCTCCAGACCCTTTATTAGCTTTGTTGCCCTTCTTTGTACTCGCTCCATTTCCAGTACGTCCCTCCTGAGGACTGGTGCCCAGAACTGGACAGCATACTCCAGGTGCGGCCGGACCAGAGTCTTGTAGAGCGGGAGAATTATCATTTTATCTCTGCAGTTGATCCCCCTTTTAATGCATGCCAATATTCTGTTTGCTTTATTAGCAGCAGCTTGGCATTGCATGCCGTTGCTGAGCCTATCATCCACTAGGACCCCCAAGTCTTTTTCCATCCTAGATTCCCCCAGAGGTTCTCCCCCCAGTGTATAGATTGTATTCATATTTTTGGCACCCAAATGCATTATTTTACATTTTTCTACATTGAACCTCATTTGCCATGTAGTCGCCCACCCCATTAATTTGTTCAGGTCTTTTTGCAAGATTTCCACATCCTGCGGAGAAGTTATTGCCCTGCTTAGCTTAGTATCATCTGCAAATACAGAGATGGAACTGTTTATCCCATCCTCCAGGTCATTTATGAACAAATTAAATAGGATTGGTCCCAGCACAGAACCCTGGGGGACCCCACTACCCACCCCTGACCATTCTGAGTACTTCCCATTTATCACCACCCTCTGAACACGCCCTTGTAGCCAGTTTTCAATCCATGTACTCACCCTATGGTCCATGCCAACAGACCTTATTTTGTACAGTAAACGTTTATGGGGAACTGTGTCAAATGCTTTTGCAAAATCCAGATACACCACGTCTACGGGCCTTCCTTTATCTAGATGGCAACTCACCTCCTCATAGAAGGTTAATAGATTGGTTTGGCAAGAACGATTCTTCATGAATCCATGCTGATTACTGCTAATGATATCATTCTTATTACTAAAATCTTGTATATAGTCCCTTATCATCCCCTCCAAGAGTTTACATACTATTGATGTTAGGCTAACTGGTCTGTAATTCCCAGGGATGTTTTTTGGGCCCTTTTTAAATATTGGTGCTACATTGGCTTTTCTCCAATCAGCTGGTACCATTCCAGTCAATAGACTGTCTGTAAAAATTAGGAACAACGGTCTGGCAATCACCTGACTGAGTTCCCTAAGTACCCTCGGATGCAAGCCATCTGGTCCCGGTGATTTATTAATGTTAAGTTTCTCAAGTCTAATTTTAATTCCGTCCTCTGTTAACCATGTAGGTGCTTCCTGTGTTGTGTCATGAGGATAAACACTGCAGTTTTGGTTACTGAAGCCCCCCGATTCACTCGTGAAGACTGAGGAGAAGAATAAATTCAATACCTCTGCCATCTCCCCATCCTTTGTAACCAGATGTCCTTCCTCATTCTTTATGGGGCCAATATGGTCTGTCCTCCCTTTTTTACTGTTTACATACTTAAAGAATTTCTTGGGATTTTTTTTGCTCTCCTCCACTATGTGTCTTTCATGTTCTATCTTAGCCATCCTAATTGCACCCTTACATTTCTTATTGCATTCTTTATAAATTCTGAATGCTGTGGATGATCCCTCAACCTTGTATTTTTTGAAGGCCTTCTCCTTTGCTTTTATATGCATTTTTACATTGGAGTTAAGCCATCCAGGATGTTTGTTCGCTCTTTTAAATTTATTACCCAATGGGATACATTGGCTAATGCCCTTATTTAATATGCTCTTAAAGCAAACCCATCTCTCCTCTGTATTCTTTGTTCCTAATATTTTGTCCCAATTTATGCCTTTTAGCAAGGTTTGTAGTTTAGGGAAGTTGGCTCTTTTGAAATTCAGTGTCTTTGTGTTCCCTTCATGTCTCCTATTTGTGTGATTTATACTGAAACTAATTGACCTGTGATCGCTGTTACCTAAATTGCCCCGTATTTCCACATCTGTTATCAGGTCTGTATTGTTGGTAATCAGTAGATCTAGTAATGTTTTATTTCTAGTTGGTGCATCTACCATCTGACCCATAAAATTGTCCTGCAAGACATTAAGGAACTGGCGAGCCTTAAATGAATGCGCGGTTCCCTCCGCCCAGTCTATGTCTGGATAATTAAAATCCCCCATTATGATAACACTTCCCATCCTTGCTGCTAATCCAATTTGTGATAGGAGATCCGTCTCCACTTCCTCCCTCAGGTTAGGGGGCCTATAGCATACTCCCAGTATTATTTTCCCCTTAGCTTCATCCCTTTGGAGCTCTACCCATAAAGATTCCACCTCCTCCCTAGCCCCCTCAGTGATGTCATCTCTCACATTCACTTGTACATTATTCTTGATATATAGGCATACCCCTCCCCCTTTTTTACCCTCTCTATCCTTGCGGTATAGGGTATACCCTTGAATGTTTGCCAGCCAATCATGAGAGCTGTTGAACCAGGTCTCTGAAATTCCCACAAAATCCAAATCCTCCTCGTACAACAGTATCTCTAGTTCACCCATCTTGTCCGCCAGGCTCCTGGCATTGGTGAACATGCCACATAGTTTAGACCGGTCGCATATTGTCCTCGTATTGGGTGTTTCAAGATTGCAACTTGGACTTGCTACTATACTCACCTTGTGTTTTTGTGCTTTGGTTAACCTACCACTAATGCCCCCAATACTACCCTCTGGAATATCTTCCGCGCTGGCTATCACTGTCTCTGGACCCTCCCCCCCTTCGCCTAGTTTAAAAACCCCTCTAACTTTTTGGCCATCTTCATTCCCAGCAGATCTGCACCCTCCTCATTTAGGTGCAGTCCGTCCCTTCTATAGTACCGGTTATCGACTGAGAAGTCGGCCCAGTCCTCCAGGAACCCAAACCCCTCCTTACTACACCAGCTCTTCAGCCACTTGTTTACTTCCCTAATCTCCCTCTGCCTCTCTGGTGTGGCTCGATGTACCGGTAGTATTCCTGAGAACACTACCTTGGAGGTCCTTTTCCTCAATTTAGCTCCTAAGTCCCTAAAATCGTTCTTTAGGACACTCCATCTGCCTCTGACTTTGTCATTGGTGCCAACGTGCACCATGACAGCCGGGCCTTCCCCAGCCCCTCCCAGTAATCTGTCCACAAGATCCGTGATGTGCCGAACCCGAGCGCCCGGTAGACAACATACTGTTCGGCGCTTCAGGTCTTGGTTACAGATTGCCCTCTCTGTCCTTCTAAGAATTGAGTCCCCTACCACCAGAATCTGTCTTTCCTTTCCCTTTGCTGCCCCCCCACTTTCACTGGAGGAGTTCTTCCCCCGGCAGCTAGGAGAGTCCCTCATCTCCAGCAGTGCTGGTCCCTGACTGGTTACACCAATGTCACTCAATGGAGCGTACTTATTGGGATGCTCCAGTCCTGGATCGGCCTCCCTGGCACTTCCCCCTCTACCCCTCCTGACTGTCACCCATCTACTCTTTGCTAGTGCCTACACCTCTTTGTCTCCACCCGCCTCTGTGCTGGCCCCTGCTCACCTTTAGTATGGAGGGACTTCTCAGTGCACTTCCTGCCCATCGTATGCAGAATGACGGCCGGGAAGTGGTTCTGTTATCCTGACTGGGCATCATATGACATCCAGCAGGATAACATGCCGGCGTGCGGCGTGGGGGCGCGCAGCCCGGAGAGCGCGAGTGCGGCATGCCAGTTTGACACCCCGCACCCCCGATCGTGATAAGAAGCCTCTGTCAGAGGTAAATGCCGGTAAATGGCATTCCTCGGTTCGTGCTGACAGGGAGAGCCGATCGGCGGCTCTCCCTGTCAGGGGGGGTCTGTGCTGATAAACAGCACACTGATTATCAGCACAGCCCCCTCTAATGTACAAATAAGCTACCAATCAGTGCCCAGCATCCCCCCAATAAAAAAGCCTTCAAGTGCCCACCACTGTGCCAATCAGTGCCCACCACAGTGCCAGTGCCCACTACAGTGCCAATCAGTGCCCAGCAGTAACACTGTCAGTAACACATCAGTACCTCATCAACAGTGCTGCCAATCAGTACCAATTATCAGTGCCAATCAGTGCCGCCTGTTAGTGCCCATCAAACCCGCCTGTCAGTGCCCATCAGTGCCACCTGTCAGTGCCTATCAGTGCCGCCTGTCAGTGCCCATCAGTGCCGCCTGTCAGTGCCCATCAGTGCCACCTATCAGTGTCCATCAGTGCCACCCATCAGTGCCCATCAGTGCTGCATATCAGTGCCGCCTATTGGTGCCCATCAGTGCTGCATATCAGTGCCGCCTATCAGTGACCATCAATTCTACATATCAGTGCCACCTTATCAGTGCCAACTCATCAGTGCCCATCAGTGCCACCTCATCAGTGCCCATCAGTGCCGCCTCATCAGTGCCCGTCAGTGAAGGGGAAAACAAAATTTTATGACAAAAACTAAGAAAAACTTTTTTTTTTTTCAAAAATGTTGGTCTTTTTTAGTTTGTTCATCAAAAAATAAAAACCCAGAGGTGATCAAATACCACCAAAAGAAAGCTCTATTTGTGGGAAGAAAATGATAAAAATGTTGTTTGAGTACAGTGTTGCATGACCGCGCAATTGTCATTCAAAATGTGACAGCGCTAAAAGCTGAAAATTGTCCTGGGCAGGAAGGGGCGAAAGTGCCCGGTATAGAAGTGGTTAAAGAGGAAGTAAACCCTGATGGGTTTTACTTCCTCTTTATTTCCCTGCAAAGGTAAATCATAATGGGCTACTATGCATCGCATAGTAGCCCATTATGTGTCACTTACCTCACACCGAAGCCTGCAATGTCACCGTAAACCTTAATTATGACTGCTCAATACACGGACAGACGGAGTGGTTAATGCTAATAAAATAAAGAGACCCCTACATAATATGTGTGTATAAACAGTATCTCATAAAAGTGAATACACCCCTCACATTTTTGTAAATATTTTATTCTATCTTTTCATGTGACAACACTGAAGAAATGACACTTTGCTACAATGTAAATTAGTGAGTGTACAGCTTGTATAACAGTGTAAATTTGCTGTCCCCTCAAAATAACTCAACACACAGCCATTAATGTCTAAACCGCTGGCAACAAAAGTGAGTACACCCCCAAGTGAATATGTCCAAATTGGGCCCAATTACCCAGGTGTGAATAGGGAGCAGGTGTGTTAAATTTGGTGTTATCGCTCTCACGCTCTCATACTGGTCACTGAAAGTTCAACATGGCACCTCATGGCAAAGAACTCTCTGATGAACCAAAAAAAAAAGAGTTGTTGCTCTACATAAAGATTGCCTAGGCTATAAGAAGATGGCCAAGACCCTGAAATTGAGCTGCACCAGGGTGGCCAAGACCATACAGCGGTTTAACAGGACAGGTTCCACTCAGAACAGGCTTCGCCATGGTCCACCAAAGAAGTTGAGTGCATGTGGTCAGCATCATATCCAGAGGTTGTCTTTGAGAAATAGACTTATGAGTGCTGCCAGTATTGCTGCAGAGGTTAAAGAGGTGGGGGGTCAGCCTGTCAGTTTCCAGACCATACACCGCACACTGCATCAAATTGATCTGCATGGCTGTCGTCCCAGAAGGAAGCTTCTTCTAAAGATGATGCACAAGAAAGCCCACAAAGAAGACAAGCAGACTAAGGACATGGATTACTGGAACCATGTCCTGTGGTCTGATGAGACCAAGATAAACTTATTCGGTTTAGATGGCGTCAAGCGTGTGTGGCGGCAACCAGGTGAGGAGTGCAAAGAGAAGTGTGTCTTGTCTAGAGTCAAGCATGGTGGTGGGAGTGTCATGGTCTGGGGCTGCATGAGTGCTGCCAGCACTGGGGAGCTACAGTTCATTGAGGGAACCATGAATGCCAACATGTACTGTGACATACTGAAGCAGAGCATGATCCCCTCCCTTCAGAGACTGGGCTGCAGGGCAGTATTCCAACATAACGACCCCAAACACACAACCAAGATGACCACTGCCTTGCTAAAGAAGCTGAGGGTAAAGGTGATGGACTGGCCAAGCATGTCTCCAGACCTAAACCCTATTGAGCATCTGTGGGGCATCCTCAAATGGAAGGTGGAGGAGCGCAAGGTCTCTAACATCCACCAGTTCCGTGATGTCGCCATGGAGAAGTGGAAGAGGACTCCAGTGGCAACCTGTGAAGCTCTGGTGGCCTCCATGCCCAAGAGGGTTAAGGCAGTGCTGGAAAATAATGATGGCCACACAACATATTGACACTTTGGGCCCAATTTGGACATTTTCACTTAGGGGTGTACTCACTTTTGTTGCCAGCGGTTTAGACATTAATGGCTGTGTGTTGAGTTATTTTGAGGGGACAGCAAATTTACACTGTTATACAAGCTGTACACTCACTACTTTACATTGTAGCAAAGTGTCATTTCTTCAGTGTTGTCACATGAAAAGATAGAAAAAAATATATACAAAAATGTGAGGGGTGTACTCACTTTTGTGAGATACTCTACTGTATGTATGTATGTATGTATGTATGTATGTATGTATATATATAGCTCCCAACTGTCCCTGATTCTGAGGGACTGTCCCTGATTTGGAGCAATGTCCCTCTGTCCCTCTTTCCCCCTCATTTGTCCCTCATTTTGGTCTGATCTATATAGTTGTATATAAAATGCACTTTTTATCTTTCAAAAAGTGTCTCCCAGTGCTAAACTGCTCATCCAATTTCTAAATTGCTGCATTTGTACATTTTAAAAGCCAATATAAAGAAATAGTAGTGGTAAAAAAAACACTTGTGGGTTTAATTAAGCTTTTTTTGGGGGGGATTATTTCCCTTGTAAAGGGCATGGCAGGGGGCGTATCCTATGTCTACATACGTTTGCTAGTACATGTCTATCTATCTATCTATCTATCTATCTATCTATCTATCTATCTATCTATCTATCTATCTATCTATCTATCTATCTATCTATCTATCTATATACACATAAATATGACAGGGGGGCATGGTTACTGTCTTGGGGGGGTCTGATCGAGTTATAAGAAAGTTAATAATCTTCCTCTTTCCTCCTCAGATCTCCCCGGGATTCTCTCTTCACTCCACGATTCTCCACCTCTGAGTTGGTGAATCGGGGAGGGTGAATTCTGACACAGATCGCCAGTGAAGCGCTGAGATCGCAGCTTCATAAACTGTCCATTTTTCTGTCAGTCAGTGAGTATTCTCAGTGTGCGGAGATCATCAGCAGGAGAATGATGTTCAAACATGTTCTCCCCCAATTATCTCTGATTCATAAACTGTTCATGGTCTGTGATCAGTGGTGATCCTCGGGAAATAGAAAAAAAATGTGTGAAAGTGCCCTAAGGAGGGATCCTACCTCCCACTGCTCTTGGGAGTTCATGGGACTAAAAGCTGTATTTCTAAAGTTCCCTTGTGCTGCCACCTGTTGGGAAAAGCTGATATTGCAGCCAAATACTAACAGTAATACCCCTCCTGCCACACACAAATGTATGTGCTGTTAATGGAAGCTGCGGCACTCCCATTGTATAGTGACACAGAGGGAGGTGGGGAATAACTTATGCTATGATCAGCATTGCAGATAAGTAGGAGATTTGAAGAAGTAATGTGAGCCTTTGGACTTGGTTTTAAACTTGGTTTTATCATCCAGTTATTTTTTTTTCAGCAGCTTCTTCTGAGCACTGATGGATTGATCTTCCGTCCAATGGCGCCTACATTGTTTTGATGCTAACGTCACTTGACAGATTCAGTGACCTATGACAAATGGAGCTTCTGCGCTCATCTCTTGGATAAGTAAATACTGATACCAAATAATATTTTAGCTATATGTACGGGCATTCTTTCCACTCACCACCAATTTAACAGGCACTCTTCTCATCGAACAACCTAGCCTAGCTCTGAGGAAGTGGGTACGTCCCCGAAACGTGTCAACTGTACCCTGTTATGGTCCTGCACATGTTCTTACACTGTGTGATTTTTTTATAGCCCAATTGAGAGTTGTGTTTTGTGAGTACCGTCGTTATGGATTTTATTATTCATTAAATCATCATTGCTAATGCACTAGGTGTGCGCATCTTCCATTTTGTCTTTTTTGTAGTTTTGATTGGATTACCCCATCTGTGTAAGGCAGCATCAATCCAGTCTTGGAATACCAATGTCCCTGTTGCCCTTCACTTTAGAAGACCCCTTAGCGCTAGAAGTGATTGTGTGTCTTTTCCTTTTTCCACCGAACAACCATGGTAAGAGGCATTCTTTCCAATGACTACCAATTAACGGGGCATTCTTCTCAATAACCACTAATGTAAGAAGTATTCTTCCCAATGAATACCAACATAAGGGACATTCTTCCAACTGACCACCTGTGGGGGAGGCATTCATTCCACTGACTACCAATGTAAGTGTCATTCTTTCCACTGACCACCAATACAAGGGGCAGTTTTCCTATTGACCACCAATGTAGGAGGCCTTCCTCTAACTGATCACCAATCAAATGACGCATTCTTCCAAATGACCTCCCATGCAAAGGTGGCATTCTTCCCACTGAACTCCAATCCAGTTATTTTTGCACTGATGTGTCTCTTATATTAGTAATCAGTGGGAAGAATGTTCCCTTATATTGGTGTAAAGTAGGAAGAATGCCCCCTTTACATTGGTAGTCATGGGAAGAATGTCAATTGGGCACTGTTCACACAGGACATATCAATGCCTACCCCATTTCGGGCGCTGGGCGCCTGAATTACAGCGGCAGGGTATTTTTTTGAAGCACCTGATTATAGCCAGAGGCAATAGGTGTCAAAAAAGGTAAACAACGAGCGCTTGGCGCTTGCAGTTCACTCAGCTGTGTTAGAAAATCAAATGAATATTCACTTTCCTAACACCGAACCGCCTCTCCGCCAATCAGGTGCTCGGGTCTGTTACAGCGGGCAAGGGGGGGCACAGTGAGAGCATTCGATGGGCACAGTGGGAGCTTTTGATGGGCACAGTGGCAGCATTTGATGGTACAGTGGCTGCGTTTGATGGTACAGTGAGGCTGCAATTGATGGTTTTTTTTTTCAGTTTGTTTGCGCCCCCACCACCAATGTAAAAAGAGCATTTTTCCCCCCTGACCAACAATGTAAGGGGGACATTCTTTCCACTGACTATCAATGAAGGGGAGTCATTCTTCCTATTGACCACCAATCATAGGGGGAATTCTTCCCACTGACCACAAATCAAAGGGGGAATTCTTCCCACTAACCACCAATCATAGGGGAAATTCTTCCCACTGACCACCAATGTAAGGAAAGCATTTTTCCCCCTGACTACAAATGTAAGGGGAACATTCTTTCCACTGACCACCAATGTAAGGGAGTCATTCTTCTTATAAACCACCAATGTAAGGGAGACATTGTTCCCACTCACCATCAATCAAAGGAGTCATTCTCTCACTGACCACCAGTGTAAGAGGGGCATTCTTTCTCCTGACCACCAATGCAAGAGAGGCATTCCTCCAACTGAACACCAGTCTTATGCTGTTTACACATGACCGGACTTTCGACGAACTGAATCACGTCGGATTTTTCAACGGACTTCCGTCGAATCTGACTTGTCTACACACAATCACACCAAAGTCTGACGATTTCGACCGTGATGACGTACGACCGGACTACAATAAGGAAATTCATAGCCAGTAGCCAATAGCTGCTCTAGCGTCGGTTTTCGTCCGTCGGACTAGCATACAGACGAACGGATTTTTCGATAGGACTCGAGTCCATCGAAAAGATATGAAACGTGTTCTAAATCTAAAGACCGTCACATTTTCGACAGAAAAGGTCCGCCGTAGGTCCGATGAAGCCCACATACGGTCGAATTGTCTGACGGATTTATTCTGTCGGACAAGTTTGGTCGAAAAGTCTGGCCGTGTGTACATGGCATAAGGGAGCATTCTTTTCACTGACCAGCAATGTAGGGGAGCTGTTCGCCGCTCATCACCCATGTAAATGGGGACTTTATCACTGACCATCAATGTAAGGGGGCATTTAACCACAGATCACCAATATAAGAGGACATCAGAATGACCTTGTCAGGTAAAAAAAATGAAAATCTGCTATCCCTGCAAGACGAATGTAAATACTTACCTCCCTGATTGTGAATCAACGGAGAAAATGCTGACAATACTTTCCACAATGTATGCTCATCCTAATGTAGTAATAGCAGGCACAGACAACATTAGTATTAACTAAAACAAAAAGGGACTGAACGCGCTAGACCCTGTAAGGAGCAGCCTCTATAATCATCATATCATATTAGATAGTCAAATAATAACAGTTAGAACATTAATGCTACTTACCCTCATACTGATTAATAAAGGATACTGTCAGTCTGATCTTTATAAATAGGCAGTCACTCTTAAGTTTAGTGTCAAAAATCTCCAGCTTAGAGGATCAATCCACATGCCCTCCTTGCAGTGTCCTTCTCTTTTTTTCAGCCACTCTGCAAGTCAGTGTCTAAATTAAAATGAAGTCTCGAAGACACGGTGACCCATGGCACTGATGTCATTATGGGTTTCTTAAAGAGAGAGCTCAGCTATTTGCGTTTACATTGTCTCTCTTTAAAATGTAATTAAAGAGAACCACTGAAAAAAGGGGGGCTGGAGGTTGCCAATCCCAAATACAATATGTAAAGGAGCAATTGTCCCCCAGAAAAATGATAGGACTTTTCAGGCAACAAGAAAAAGGGTATCTAAGCAAAAATTAAACAAAAGTTAAATTTTATTGGTATATATAAAATTATTCAGGTGCAGACACCACCGAAAATCAAATAGGTTAAAAACAACAACAAGTATACAAAAACTATTTCGTTAATGCGTGGTAATTGTAGACATTCAGTCCGACGTGTTTCAGGACACTTGGGGTCCCTTCATCAGGGTAGTTCAAGATAAGGCAGAGTTACCATAGCATGTTCTAAAAATGTAAAACAGAAAAATAGAAAGATAATAGTATTGAAAAAAAAAAGGGAGGAGGGAAATACCTTTTCCTTTATTATAAAAGGGAGAAAGGGATGAAGAAATGTTTTTTCCAACTAGCATACATTAATACTAATGCAAATGCTGAAGTTATAAATAAAAGCTGCTGTTTATGAACTAATTCTAAGATACCCTACACTTTTTTCTTGCAGACAGTTTGTAATAGTGTCATTGTCTGCTTCAAACCAACCTGCACTTAACCACGCAGACTTCTTGGTTCCACATAGCCAAACAGTGATCTTTATACTATTCCACGGCTGTTTTTGTCATCCAACGACCGTACGGCAGCAGCCGTCATGCCATTTGGAGGTGTACACACTATCAAGTTCATCTAATAGGTAGGTGATCTTCCAATCCTGGTCTCAACGATGCTCCTGCCTCTTGCCCTCTGCCCATGATGTACAGTCAGGTCCATAAATATTGGGACATCGACACAATTCTAATCTTTTTGGCTCTATACACCACCACAATAAATTTGAAATGAAACAAACAGGATGTGCTTTGACTGCAGACTTTCAGCTTTAATTTAAGGGTATTTACATCCAAATCAGGTTAACGTTGTAGGAATTACAACACTTTCTATATGTGTCACCCTCTTTTTAAGGGACCAAAAGTAATGGGACAGATTAACAATCATCCATCAAACTTTCACTTTTTAATTCTTGGTTGCAAATCCTTTGCAGTCAATTACAGCCTAAAGTATGGAACGCATAGACATCACCAGACGCTGGGTTTCATCCCTGGTGATGCTCTGCCAGGCCTCTACTGCAACTGTCTTCAGTTCCTGCTTGTTCTTGGGGCATTTTCCCTTCAGTTTTGTCTTCAGCAAGTGAAATGCATGCTCAGTCTGATTCAGGTCAGGTGAATGACTTGGCCATTGCATAACATTCCACTTCTTTCCCTTAAAAAACTCTTTGGTTGCTTTCGCAGTATGCTTCGGGTCATTGTCCATCTGCACTGTGAAGCGCCGTCCAATGAGTTCTGAAGCATTTTCCTGAATATGAGCAGATAATATTGCCCAAAACACTTCAGAATTCATCCTGCTGCTTTTGTCAGCAGTCACATCATCAATAAATACAAGAGAACCCGTTCCATTGGCAGCCATACATGCCCACGCCATGACACTACCACCACCATGCTTCACTGATGAGGTGGTATGCTTTGGATCATGAGCAGTTCCTTTCCTTCTCCATACTCTTCTCTTCCCATCACTCTGGTACAAGTTGATCTTGGTCTCATCTGTCCATAGGATGTTCCAGAACTGTGAAGGCTTTTTTAGATGTTGTTTGGCAAACTCAAAACTGGCCTTCCTGTTTTTGAGGCTCACAAATGTTTTACATCTTGTGGTGAACCCTCTGTATTCACTCTGGTGAAGTCTTTTCTTGATTGTTCATTTTGGCACACATACACCTACCTCCTGGAGAGTGTTCTTGATCTGGCCAACTGTTGTGAAGGGTGTTTTCTTCACCAGGGAAAGAATTCTTTGGTCATCCACCACAGTTGTTTTCCGTGGTCTTCCGGGTCTTTTGGTGTTGCTGAGCTCACTGGTGTGTTCTTTCTTTTTAAGGATGTTCCAAACAGTTGATTTGGCCACACCTAATGTTTTTGCTATCTCCCTGATGGGTTTATTTTGTTTGTTCAGCCTAATGATGGTTTGCTTCACTGATAGTGACAGCTCTTTGGATCTCATATTGAGAGTTGACAGCAACAGATTCCAAATGGAAATAGCACACTTGAAATTAATTCTGGACCTTTTATCTTCTCCTTGTAAATGGGATAATGAGGGAATAACACACACCTGGCCATGGAACAGCTGAGCAGACAATTGTCCCATTACTTTTGGTCCCTTAAAAAGTGGGAGGCACATATACAAACTGTTGTAATTCCTACACCGTTCACCTGATTTGGATGTAAATACCCTCAAATTAAAGCTGAAAGTCAGTCTGCAGTTAAAGCACATCTTGTTAGTGTCATTTCAAATCCATTGTGGTGGTGTATAAAGCCCAAAAGATTAGAATTGTGTTGATGTCCCAATATTTATGGACCTGACTGTATATATTGTGTCCCCCCCCCCGTCCCTTTTTTTTTTCAATACTATTATCTTTCTATTTTTCTGTTTTACATTTTTAGAACATGCTATGGTAACTCTGCCTTATCTTGAACGCCCCTGATGAAGGGACGCCAAGCATCCTGAAACGTGTCGGGCTGAATGTCTAAAATTACCACGCATTAACGAAATAGTTTTTGTATACTTGTTGTTGTTTTTAATCTATTTGATTTTCGGTGGTGTCTACACCTGAATAATTTTATATATACCAATAAAATTTAACTTTTATTTAATTTTTGCTTAGATACCCTTTTTCTTGTTGCCTGAAAAGTCCTATCATTTTTCTGGGTGACAATTGCTCCTTTACATACTGTCTCTCTATAAGTGCACATTTGTGCATATTGTGTGTGCCTAGCTGCATGTGCGTAAACACAATGCAATTAGGAGGAAACAAGGCTTTGTGTTCAGTCTGTGCATGCGCTAAAGAGCTGGCACGTGCACAGACCGAACATAATTTTCCATACCATGCTATTTGCACTGTATTTGTGCACACACAGGTCCTCTGTCAGGTCCTTAGGGCTAGTTTACACTTGCTTCAAAACAAGGCTTCGGAGTTTGGACACGCTTTGTTAAAGCTCTCTGAACGCCAGTCAAAGCCCATGTCACTAAATAAAATTGTTAGCTTACATTCCTGTTTACACCTTGCGTTTGCTTTGGCTTTGCTTCAAAAATTATACCCCATGTCGCTTTAGTGGTGCTTCAAAGCGTCTTTTAAAGCCTCCATAGAACTCTATGACAAAGCTCGCTTAAAGCACCTGCTGCTTTTGAGAGGCTTTAATTCAGCTTTAGCTTTGCTTTGTTTTGGAGAAATTGCAGGTATGAGATATCCACACACACATACAGGGCATCTGTCAAGCTTCAACAAAGCTTCAAAAGAGCACCACGGAAGTATCACCGACGCTTCACCGAAACATCACCAAAGCTTTATCAAAGCACCACCAAAGCTTCATGGAAGCACCTCCGAAGCATCAGAAACACATCATAAAAGCATAGTTGAAGTGGTACCCTGTTTCCCCGAAAATAAGACCTAGCGTGATTGTCGGTGATGGCTGCAATATAAGCCCTACCCCCCCAAATAAGCCCTAGTTAAAGTCCTTGTAGTTCTTATTTTCAGGGTAGGGCTTAATTTCGGGGAAACAGGGTAGGGCTTATTTGGGGGGTAGGGCTTATATTGCAGCCATCACCGACGATCACGCTAGGTCTTATTTTCAGGGAAACAGGGTAGGTGCTTTAATGTGTGTTGAAGCCAAAGCAAGTGTAAATGAGCCCTAAAGGAGATGTTTGGGGTTCATAAAAAAC
Source organism: Lithobates clamitans (assembly GCA_037952925.1). Taxonomy (NCBI): domain Eukaryota; kingdom Metazoa; phylum Chordata; class Amphibia; order Anura; family Ranidae; genus Lithobates; species Lithobates clamitans. Next base: position 3,629,207 of record JBBGZY010000680.1, on the reverse strand, counting down.
AAATGCATGTACTCACCCCTATGCTGCAGCATTGGTGTGATGCTGCAGATGTCCCATGTCGGCTCTAAGACTAGGTTCACATTGATGCAGCTCAGCAAGCCACGTTTTGTGTGGGCATGGCAGCCCATTCAAATTAATTAATGCCTCCTGAAATGCAGGGAAAGGTTCCTGCACCATTTCTGGAATCGCAGCCCACACGGGAACTGTAAGTGCGGGTACATTTATCTGCGCGGGTAGTTGAGGCCATGGGAACACACATTCAGGCACACAGAAGGAAGCTAGACCAGATGTGAACCTAGAACAAGAACTAAATGATCACATGACCTCTGTCTGCTCAGAGCTGAGAGCAGTAACTGTCAGTCACTGCTCTCCGCTCTGCCCCTCCAGCCAAGCTGGAGAGGGGGTGAGCACGGCTGACTCCAGCTCCTAGCTGCAAGATGAGAGGCGTAGCCAGCTGTCAATCAGGCAGCTAGGTGGATCCAGACCATATGGTCGGGATCTTTCCAGAGCCTGGAATAGCTCTGCTGCGTCAGCTATAGCCTGCTCTAGGCTGGCTCTAGGTCACTGGAGTGCAAAAGTAAGTATATTCTTGTGCTCACAAGAGAAATAGGGCCCAAAGAGTTTGGCTATACTTCCCTTTTAGGGGCACTCCTCAAGTGCTTTCTCACATCTGTGCATACACTGGACCATCAGAGATGGCAGCGCCAGTAAGGGGGTGGCAGGGCCAAGCAGTAAGGAAACTGAAGTTCCTCTTGGTACAAAATGTCAGATGTTCTTTAATGCTTTTGAAGCAGAAAACCCCTTAAAATGTTATAGCGTAAAGTCATGGCGAGGTTTCCTTGAAGAAACATTATACCTATTATTCAAATGGCGTTCAACAATAAATCGTGCACAGATCAATTAGACCCAGAAATAGAAGAGAACAACCTGTTCCTGTGTAACCTTGTTGTTTAAGTGTCCTTAGAATTCCATGAATAGCTGTGCATATCTCACGGCACAATGGAACATTGATTGGCAGATGTTACATGAACTGACAAACATAATGCAAAGCAAATTTAAACCACCTTGGTGTCCTGAAACGAAGATTGCAATTAACAGATTTGCAGCAGAAGCTCGCACACGATGAGGAAGGGGGGAAAGGGGGGCAGTCATTTGGTTCAGGAGCTTTTTGACATATGGTGGTCACAGATGGATGGCGCTAACCACCATTCCAATCCCTTACAGGTCTGTGCCAGATATATGTCAGAATTGCCTAGGGGAACTGAATAAAACTGTTTTTTTTATTTTCTTCTAAACCGTGTAGCTGTCAGCATCAAATGCAGCAGCATGTCATTATATGCTGCCCTTTAGCCAAAGGATTTTAATGAAAAATCATCTTTGACAGTGCGTGGCATTGAGTGACAATCAAAGAAAACACGGGTATTTAAAATCCCCTATGATTTTTGGGGCTGCAGTGGATTGTGACAACGGGGCTTTGCAAAATAATGTGAAAACCATTACTAGTGGAATTCAGAGCAGTCTGGAAGGAAGCTATTTTCCAAAGACATATCATAAGGGTCTTCTATCTGTCAGTTTATCCCACATTTTCTAAACAATAATCATTTGGCAACTTTATCAGGTTAAATACAGCAGATGGTCCGAAATGGAGTGTAGAAAATATTCCCAAGCATCTCTTTACCTAAACTCTGGTTTAAAGAAAAATATTCATGTATGTATTCTTAACTCAAAAAATTCCCTTCTTTTGCCCACCTCCTCTAAATCTCCAGATTTTTCTTTTTTTTTTTTTTTAGCTGCCGTGAGACAAATTTTTTTTATAGGTTGGCTACATTTATTCTTCATGATCCCACTGTATGTAGAAACATAGCCACCCTCTCTTGCTCACTCCAGAGATAGACCATTGACTAAGATGGGCTCGACGCAAAAAAGAAAAAAAAAATAGGCAAAGGGCAAACATGACTAGGGGGACAGGAGAATCAATGAGATATAGGGATAACATTAAAGTGGTGTTCCGGCCGAAATTATACTTTTTAAATAAAAATACCCCTATAATACACAAGCTTAATGTATTCTAGTAAAGTTAGTCTGTAAACTAAGGTCTGTTTTGTTAGTTTATAGCAGTAGTTTGTTATTTTATAAACTTACAGCAGGCCGTGGCCATCTTAAGTGTGGGCATCTGAAGCCAGACTGTATTTCTTCCTGAATCTAATCCTTGCAGATCTCACACATGCTCAGTGCAGCACAAGCAGCGTAATAGGTTTCAGATCAGGTTTCCATAGAAACTGCAGTTTCAGAGGAAGTTGCCACCCCACATGCTCAGTGCATCAAAAGCAGTGTAATAGGTTTCAGATCAGGTTTCCATAGCAACAGCAGTTTCAGAGGAAGTTGCCGCCCCTTCCCAGAAGGCATTGCAAACAGGAAATGATGCGATGGGCTGCGGCCAGGGAGCAGGAAGTGAAAAATGAACACAGCAGGTATACAGTAGGTGCTGAGAAAAAAAAATATATATATATCCAATTTGTTTACAGTGCACAGTTTAGTGAGGGATGCTGAAGAGTTGTAAAAGTGGGTGGAACTCCACTTTAAAGATCAGGAGAAATGAGATTACTTACCAGGATTGGCTAGTTTGTAGACAGAGGAGGGGCTGTGGGGGGTGTTCAAGAAGTGATTGGAAAAGTCTTCAAGCAGTTGGAAGCAACAGACAAGGAAGCAACAGACAAGGAAGAAACTTCCCATACTCCCTCCCTGCATTTGGATTGGTTCTATTGATAGTCATAGTGGCCAGGCGGTTGGGGTCTTCAAAAAATTTACTGTTATAGCTTATATTAAGGACTGATCCAAGGTATGGCATCCTCTGTTGAATTCCACTTAATGGTGCATTAACTGGGAAGTTGGAACATGAAGGTATCTGGGGAGAGTTGGGAATGTCCCTGAGCCAGTGTGGTGCGGCTGGGGACCTTTAAGTGGTCACTCAGATACAATCCTGATATTGGAAAGAGATCAAAGTCTTTATCAAGTTACTGCAGACCTGTTAGTTTAGATTCTATAGTTGGAAAGATACTGGAGAGTTTAATATGAAGTATGTTAAACAAAAGACAACATGGATTAATGAAAGACAGAAGATGTCAAACAAATCCATTATTTTTATGAGGAGGTAAAAAAAACATTGGACGGCGGTGGACGTGGTATACTTGGATTAAAGCGTTTGACACAGTTCCCCACACACAGCTCATGTGTAAGGTAAAGTCTACAGGCTTGGAAAAATCAGTTTGTAAATGGATAGAAAACTGGCTAAAAGACAGAATTCAGAGGAGTAGTGGTTAATGATTCATACTCTGAATGGTCTAAGGTTATCAGTGGTGTACCCCAAGGTTCAGTGTTGGGACCCTTACTTTTTAATATATTTATAAATGATATAGGGTCTGGGATTAAAAGTACCATTTCAGTTTTGCAGGTGACACCAAGCTATGCAGGGGAATGACGTCCTTACAGGATGTCTCCAACTTACAAGCCGACCCCAATGCACTGTCTAATTGGGCAACTATGTGGCAGATGAGGTTTAATGTTAATAAATGTAAAGTTATGCACTTGGGGGCTAAGAATATGCATGCATCATACATATTAGGGGGAGTACAACTGGTGGAGTCAATGGAGGAGAAGGGTCTGGGGGCTTTCTGGTAGATCATAAGCCTAATAATAGCTGCAGTTTCCAAAGCAAAATTCTTTCTTGTATTAAGAGAGGTATGGACTCCAGAGAGAGAGGAAGATGAGCTTGTGCATCATCAAAGTGTCGAAATAAAATCTTCACTGTGTGTTCACTTTTCAAGACCCGTGTGTGCTGCTCTCTTTTTTGGAATATATAGACTCCAGAGAGAGAGATATGATTTTAGCCCTGTATACATCATTAGCAAGAACTCATCTGGAATATGCAGTTCAGTTTTGGGGACCAGTTCATAAAAAGGATATCGGGGAACTGGAGAAAGTGCAGAGAAGGGAAACAGAACTGATAAGAGGCATGGAGGAGCTCAGATATGAGGAAGGATTAGAGGAACTGAATTTATTGTCTCTTGAGAAGAAGAGATCAAGGGGGGATATGATCAACATATATAAATACATAAATGGTCCATAAAGTGAACTTGGTGTTAAGTTATTAACTTTAAGGCCATCACAGAGGACAAGGGAGCATTCTTTACATCTGGAGGAAAAGAGATTTCATCTCCCAATACGTTAAGGCTTCTTCACAGTTAGAGCTGCGAAAATGTGGACTAGACTCCCTCCAGAGGTGGTTCTGGCCAGCTCTGTAGATTGTTTTAAAAAAGGCCTGGATTCTTTACTAGATACACATAATATAATGGATGCTAATAATATTTATAGGTAAAGTTGATCCAGGGAATATCTGATTGCCTCTTGGGGGACCAGGAAGGATCTTTTTTCCCCTGCTGTAGCAAATTGGATGGGGGGGGGGGGGGGATTTGCCTTCCTCTGGATCAGCTGTGAGTATAGGATTGTGTATATAGGGGTTGTATAATTTTTTTCCACTTTTATTGGTTGAAATGGATGGACTTGTGCCTTTTTTTTAATCAGACTAACTAGTATGTAACTATGGTTCTTTTGTGCCTCCAATGATCACCAACCTTTATGGTTATTGTTATTATCAAAATTGTTTCTGTTTTAAGGAATGCTTTTTAATTTGGTTGTTTGGTAAATAACTGGCCGCAATGGCCAAATTTTTACTCCATAAGGTGTTGGTCTGATCATTTTAGATAGAATGGGCCTGGGCACACCCTAATCACTACGTGTGGTGCAGATTCCCTCAATTTCCCAGGCTCCCCCCCCCCGTGTTGCCCCCACCCACCCCAAAGTGTTGCTGGCTTCCCTCCTCCCCTCCCCTCCCATCCCAGCTGCTGCGGGGCATGTGTAAGGATGGAGAGCGGGGGAAAGGGCTAGTAAATATGTAATATATCAACCCCTTCCTTTTTTAGATGAACACATTCACTCACTGTGTTCATTCATAACTGAAGCATAGTAAATGCTTTCTAATTCGCTTCCTGATTGGAGGAGAATCAGGAAGACAATAGCAAAAAATTAATTTGCTATTGTCACACAAGTGGGTGGGCTTGGGACGCAGTGCTTTGGTGCCCCGTATGGATGGGCCGCCACTGCAGGTAAGTGTCCTCTTATTCAGGCTACTTTCACACTGAGGCGGTGGGTCCATTAGTGGTAAAGCGCTTTTCGGCCGCTAGCGGGACACTTTTAACCCCCAAGAAGGGGTTAAGAAGGGGTTAAAAGAGCTCCTGAACCGCCCCAAAGATGCTGCTTGCAGGACTTTTTTTTCCCATCCTGTAAGAGCACCACCCAAGTGTAAAAGCACTCGGGCTTTCACACTGGAGAGGCATGAGAAGCAGTTTCCAGGCGCTTTACAGGTGCTATTTTTAGTTCTAAAATGCCTGAAAAGTGCCGCAGTGTGAAAGGGGCCTAAAACTCAGCAGCTACAGTATTTATAGCTTCTGAGTCTTCATTTATTTTTGTTAAGACTGAAGAACCGCTTTATGACTTATTCACACCAGGTGCCTGGAGAGGGGGCAGAAAGGGCGGACAAAGTCAGTGTTTTTGATTGAGTGCCTGTCGCCAGTGAAGCCACTCATTTTGACCCCCACAGGACCCAAAGATTACAGCTGCAATGGTATCTTGGGGGCAGAGGATGAAAGATATCAAAGAAAAGAGCAGCCACCCAGCACAATGCATACTCATCATTCATGTAAATACCTGATTTACGTATGTATCGCTACCCCCTAAGGAGCCGCTGAGTTTTTGGTTCCCCATATAGTCTGCACAGCCAAGCTATACGCATTTTCCAGCTTGCATTCAAAGTCAGTAACCAGTCCATGGGCTTGTTTTTGTTGTTTTATTTGGGGTAAACAACTTGGATGGGGTCTTTGGGTATATGGGATGCCCAACTTGACTTGAAACACAGCTTGGAGAACAGAACTTCCTAACTTCCTAAACAAAACCCCACAAAGTTGGATCCTGGTTTTCTACTCCAGAGTGGCTTCTGTCTCTTAATGAATCAGTAACACAGTCTCTGTAAGGAGCATTTGGCCCCCTTTAAACAAATTTCTTCAGACCCAAGCTAGAAACTGCCCATCCACCTGGCTGTCTCAGAGAGTATCCCAGAGCAAGAGATTCCAGAATAGACTGTAGGCCCAACAGAGGTACACAGTAGAGGTAGTCACACTTTCCCTGTCCTGCAGCTGTAGGTGAAACTGCTTTCAGGCCTTTCACTGGACTATTTTTTTTTTCCTGGCTATGCAGGATGTCCCTCCCCGTGGACTGCAGGGTAGTGGAGATCTGTCTTTAAGCTTCCTTCTTCCAACCTCCAGCCGGGAGGGAGACAGTGCTTTTTTGAGACCCCCTCCCAGGCTACACATAGCAGCACTTCAGTTCTCCATCTTCTACTTGACTCCAATACTGACCAGGCTCCATAATATTTATGGCTGGTTTAGCCTTAGGTCATAGGGGGAGGTTCCAGAGGCCTGACCCGTAGAGCCCTCCAGCCTGACCTAAAGTGAACCCTCTGACTCACACCCAGGCTTCTTACAAGCCTCTATCTTTACTACACAACTATGTACACAAGAGGGCACTACACATAGTTAGTCAGGTTGGAAACAAAGTCCATCTAGTTCAACCAATAGACAAAAATAAATAATTAGAAGAACCTGCGTATACACAATCCTATACCCACAGTTGATCCAGGGGAAGGCAAAAAAACAAAAACAAATCCAATTTGCTCCAATGCGGGGAAAAAATAATTTCTGATCCCTAGAAGGCAATCAGATATTCCCTGCATCAACAATGTCTGGTGTTATTACCTATAAATGAAAATATGCATTTTTTTTTCTTTTTTTGCATTTAGGAATGCTTCCAGCTCTTTTTAAAACAATCTACTGAGCTGGCTTGAACTAGTTCTTGAGCGAGTCTATTGCACAGTTTCACAACTCTTATGGGGCATACACACGGTCGGACTTTTCATCTACAAAAGTCCGACAGCCTGTCCGACAGACTTCCGGTGGACTTTTGGCGGACTTGCGGCGGACTTGTGGCAGACTTACTAACGAACGGACTTGCCTACACACGACCACACAAAAGTCAGACGGATTCGTACGTGATGACGTACACCGGACTAAAATAAGGAAGTTGATAGCCAGTAGCCAATAGCTGCCCTAGCGTGGGTTTTTGTCCGTCGGACTAGCATACAGAAGAGCGGATTTCGGGGTCCGTCGTAGTTACGACATAAAGATTTGAAGCATGTTTCAAATCTAAAGTCCGTCGGATTTGAGGCTGAAAAAGTCCGCTGAAAGTCCGGGGAAGCCCACACACAATCGGATTACCAGCCAGCTTTAGTCCGTCGGCGTCCGTTGGACTTTTGTAGACGAAAAGGCTGACCGTGTGTATGTCCCATTACTGTGAAGAAGCCTTTCTGTATGCAGCACTCTCCTAGTTAGAGTATAGAATGCTAGGTAAATTTAGTCTGGCTCCTTTGATAGCCAGTGGAGCAGTTGCTCATTGCTTTAGCCTGCTCAGTGTTTCACAGGCTAATGATGTGATTATTTCCCACTGTATTTTAGAGGGTTCTGGAATCACAGTAGGAGGAAAGGCAGACAGGCAGTCTGAATATCTATGGGGATAAAGAGAAAAACTACCAACACTCAGCGTAACACTTGTTACTATCAAGGGATGATCTTAAGCATACCTCCCATCCGTCCTGAAATTGCCAGGACCATCCTGGGATTTGATGTAAGTCCCGGTGTCCCGGAAAATCAAGGCTGAGTCCCAGAGTGGATCCCAGTGCTGGAACAAGTTCCGGCACTTGGTTCCAGTGACTTCTACGGCGTGGGCACACTAGCATGGGTAGCTTGCGAGGTGTGTATGGGCATGGACGTAGCATCAGGGGTCGGCTCCAGGTGGCCTGTGCAGCCTCCCTGACATATTAGCATACCTACTGCCACAAAATTCCAGAGTCCAGCTCCATCCGTCCCCTGTCCTAACTCCGAGCTCCAGTCCTCTAGGTCTTTTACTTTGCCTTCTCCACAGTTCCAATCCCTCCACTCTCACTGGGGAGAAGCTGGGAGACACAGATGCCATTTCCTGACTGGGGACAGTGAGCACTGAGCAGCCTGTCACAGAGCTGACTAAGGCAGGAGGAAAGAGCCGCCTCATAGTTGTGACCGCTGTCACTGTGAGGTAAAATACACTGCTCAAGTCAGTGTCAACAAGTCAACTATGGGGAAGATCATTGCCCTGGGAGATGGGGGGCTATGCTGGGTGGGGAAGTGGATTAATACCTGGAGGGGTGATGGTGGGACTTGTGCTGGAAGGGGGAGGACAATCTTGTCGAGGATGGAGATTTGGGGGTGGAACTCTGCACTCTGCACGCTCCTGGACCCTGCATTCTGTATGTAGCACCCTCCAGGACCCTGCATTCTGTATGTAGCACCCTCCTGGACCCTGCACTTTGTACATAGCCCCCTCCTGGACCCTGCACTCTGTGCGTAACACCCTTCTGGACCCTGCATTCTGTATGTAGCACCCTGCTGGATACTGCACTCTGTACATAGTCCTCTTCTGGACCCGACACTCCGTGCGTAACACTGTCCTGGACCCTGGAACCCGCCTGGTATTTAATGCCCCTTTAAGATCCTCCAACATCCATTTGCTGCGGCCTGCTCAGAGAAAGGTAGGGGGGGGTGTGGCTGAGTACCTGCACCTATTTTCACATATCCACTCCCCTCCTAAAGGGCCCCCAGCACTTATACGATCCCCTCCTCTCCCCCACCTTCTAGCACAAGTCCTCTCCCCTCCCAAAGCACCTCCCCAGTACATATTTCACCCCACCTCCACCCCACCTTTTGGCACATGTCTTCTTCCCTCCCAAAAGCCCCCCGACACATATCTGACCCCCTCAACCCACCTTCTAGCACAAGTCCTCTCCCCTCCCAAAGCACCCCCTCAGTCTATATATTTTTTTTAATTTTATTTCAGGTACTTATATAGCGCTGTCAATTTACACAGCGCTTTACATATACATTGTACATTCACATCAGTCCCTACCCTCAAGGAGCTTACAATCTAAGGTCCATAACTCACATTCATACATACTAGGGACAATTTAGACAGGATCCAATTAACCTTCCAGCATGTCTTTGGAGTGTGGGAGGAAACCGGAGTACCCGGAGGAAACCCACGCAGGCACAGGGAGAACATGCAAACCTCAGGCAGGTAGTGTCGTGGTTGTTATTCGAACCAGTGACCCTTCTTACTGCTAGGCGAGAGTACTACTCACTACACCACTGTGCCGCAACTATATCTGTCCCCCACTCTACCCCACATTCTAGCACAAGGCCTCTACCTCCCAAAGCAACCCCCAGCACATACCTGAGGCCAGGGTTTTGTTTAACCATGCCAATTAAGCCCCTCCCCACTAAAAAGTTAGACCACACCCATTTAACAGGCATTGAACAGGCTCCATGTAGAGCCGACAGTGTAGAGTCCAGTCCTGACAGAGACTGTGAGATGACAAGAGCCCTGTGAAAGACAGAGATCTGGGCTACTGCCAGAGAACCGCCGTGGGAAACTCAAAAAAGGAGCTGTCAAAGGAGCTGTCAGATGCCACACACTCTGTAGCCAATCAGGAACGCATTTAGGAGGCCAAACACCGTCTCCTTCTGATCGAGACCCAGAAGCCGGCTCTCCAAAGATGTTAGCGGAGGCTCTGCTTTAAACAGCTTCTACAGGGGGTAGCACTACATGTATTTGGAGGTTAAATCTCCTTTCCTCCAGATGTAAAGAGTGCCCCCTTGTCCTCTATGATGACCTTAAAGTGAATAACTCTACACCAAGTTCACTATATGGATCACTTTTGTATAAACATGGTGATCATATCCCCCATAAAAATATCATAACATTTTAGCTTTAAAATAAGAAATGAGGAGTAAACTCATAACTCCTTCCACAGAGATAGCGCTTAGCAATTTTCCTGAGAGTAACTCAATCTGTCTTCCCGAAGAAATCTCATTATCCCCGTCACATCCAAAATACACTGTAACCGTAATTGTTGGAACAGTACAGTGTCAATGGCTAAGAACCATGAACTGTTATGAGCTTCAAAAAGGCTGATGGATCCTGTGTACATTTCCCATTCCAAACACAATACTGCCAAGAACAGTTTACTGACTATTAAACAACACCTAGTCAGTCAACTCTATCTGTAAACTGCAGGATTTATTAAATCAATGGGCTGGGAAATTGTTGCTATATTAAATGGCAGACGTTTGCCTTACAAATAGGAAAATTATTATTAGAGACAGGCAAATCGTAAAGGGCAATCTTATAAATAAATGTTTGCTCAACTACTTGAAGCATAATTGTAATGCAGGGAGGAATATTAGCTGTAAACAACAAAGTGCACAAAAATGTTACAGAATATCCAGGCAGGTGCTGTCAACTTTGTCTCATAAAGATGCCTTAACCACTTCATTACCCAACTATAGTAATATGACGTCCGCAGGAGGGATCTCCTGTCGTGGGCAGGCGTCATATGACGTCCTGGGCTTCCCGGCCGTCTAGGGGGCGCGCGTGTTGCTCGGGACCCGGTGCACGTGCCTGGCGGCCGCGATACCCGGGCACCCGCGGAACACAGCAGGACCGTGGATCTGTGTCCTGTCAGGTGAGAGGAGACCGATGGTGTGTTCCTAGTACAGAGGAACACCGATCGGTCTCCTCCCCTTGTGAGTCCCCTCCCCCTACAGTTAGAATCACTCCCCTAGGAAACATAATTAACCCCTCGATCACCTCTAGTGTTAACCCCTTCCCTGCCAGTCACATTTACACAGTAATAAGTGCATTTTTTATAGCACTGATAGCTGTATAAATGTGAATGGTCCCAAAAATGTTTCAAAAATGTCCGTTATGTCCGTCGCAATGTCACAGTCACAAAAAAAAAAAATGCAGATTTCCGCCATTACTAGTAAAAAAAAAAATTTATAGCACTGATCGTTGTATAATTGTCAAAGGTCCCAAAAATGTGTCAAAAAGTGTCCAATTTGTCCGCGGCAATATCGCAGTCCCGATAAAAATCGTAGATCACCGCCATTACTAGTAAAAAGAATAGTAATAATAAAAATGCCATAAATCTATCCCGTATTTTGTAGGCGCTATAACTTTTGCGCAAACCAATCAATATACACTAATTGCGATTTTTTTTTTGTTTTTTCACCAAAAATATGTAGAAGAATACATATCGGTCTAAACTAAGGAAAAAAATTGTTTTTTAAAAAAAAATTGGGATATTTATTAAAGCAAAAAGTAAAAAATGTTTTGTTTTTTTCAAAATTGTCAATCTTCTTTTGTTTATAGCGCAAAAAATAAAAAACGCAGAGGTGATCAAAAACTACCAAAAGAAAGCTCTATTTGTGGGGAAAAAAAAACATAAAAAATTTCATTTGGGTACAGTGGTGCATGACCGCGCAATTGTCATTCAAGTGCGACAGCGCTGAAAACTGAAAATTGGTCTGGGCAGGAAGGGGGTGAAAATGCCCTGTATTGAAGCGGTTAAAGATCCTTTTTATTCATTAATATAGGCCCACAGACAAAAAAAACAAGCAGCTCTTGCTATAATACTCACCTTTAATCTGGAGCTGACCTCTGCAGTACATCTTTTTTTGCCACAAGATGTCCTTCGTTTTTCAGGTTCAATGAAACCCACCATCATTCAGCTTGGAAGTGTCAGGACATACACTATATTGTCAAAAGTATTGGGACACCTACCTTTACACACACATGAACTTTATTGGCATCCCAGTCTTAATCCGTAGGGTTCAATATTGAGTTGGCCCACCCTTTGCAGCTATAACAGCTTCAACTCTTCTGGGAAGGCTGTCCACAAGGTTTAGGAGTGTGTCTATGGGAATGTTTGACCATTCTTCCAGAAGCGCATTTGTGAGGTCAGGCAGTAATGTTGAACGAGAAGGCCTGGCTCGCAGTCTCCGCTCTAATTCAACCTAAAGGTGGTTGAGGTCAGGACTCTGTGCCTGCCAGTCTAGTTCCTCCTCCCCAAACTCACCCATCCATGTCTTTATGGACCTTGCTTTGTGCACTGGTGCGCAGTCATGTTGGAACAGGAAGGGGCCATACCCAAACTGTTCCCACAAATTTGGGAGCATGAAATTGTCCAAAATGTCTTGGTATGCTGATGTCTTAAGAGTTCCCTTCACTGGAACTAAGGGGCCAAGCGCAACCCCTGAAAAACAACCCCACACCATAATCCCCAGACCGCCCTAGGTAACACCCACATGTGATGCTGAGCCTCCATGATAGAAAGAACCCGAAATCCAGTGAATGAAGAAGGTGGGCCAGGAAAAAATGCTGGATGTCCTCCAGCCAGGAAATGAGGCAGGCTCTATCTGACTTGCTGCAGCTCTTCATGCACATTGTGAGAAGCTCACAGTGTGCAGTGATATCAGAGTAAGCAGTATCAGTACAGGAGAAGAGCTGGTACAACTGTGCAGGACTGAAGGGAGGGCTTTAAGATTTATATCTAGAGAGTTGAAGGTGAAGCCTGGCCGTAGTGTGGTAACTAGAGGATGGCCGAGATACCCTTAATCCATCAGCGGAGCATTTAGTGAAGTGTGTCATTGTTATTTTACTAGTGCCTGAGGAAAATGACATTGCAGAATAATGATGTGATATTTCACAATAGGGAATTGTCATGGGCTGCTATAGAAGCTGATGGTATAAAAAAATATATTCACAGATTTATGACGACTGTCATGTCTTGTAGCATTGAGGCGATCCTGGTGATTGAAACAGATCCGTATAATTTTTATACGTCAACAGCAAGTGATGTGAAGAAATATAAAAGATACTTGAAGTAAAGCAAAAAGTATTGGAACACTTAGCTAGACCTTTTATGTGGACTTGCTGTTGTCAGGACAGACTTTTAGAAGAACTACTTTTAGATCAAGAGACAAAAAATGCAGGACTCCAAAAGGTCCATGGGGAAAAAACGAAGTAAAAATAACTAGGTCAGCATGGTACATTTTCTATTTGTAACTGGATGTTTTGTACTGTTTTCACCAAGGTTTCTAGGGAATATACATTTTATATGTAGAGCAGCCTTCTCAACTTTTATAACATGGAGAAACCCTTGAAATATCTTCTAAGTTTCAAGGAACCCCTTCCAATAATTATGATATCTACATGATCAGCGGGAAGAATGCTACTTACATTGGTGGTCTGAAGGAAGTATGCTTCATACATTGGATTCAGTAAAAAGAATGCTTCTTACATTGGTGGTCTGAAGGAAGTATGCTTCATACATTGGATTCAGTGAGAAGAATGCTTCTTACATTGGTGGTCAGAAAGAAGTTAGCTTCTTACATTTTCAGTGGGAAGTATGCTTCTTAACCACTTCAGCCCCGGAAGATTTGGCTGCTCAATGACCAGGCCATTTTTTGCGATACGGCACTGCGCCGCTTTCACTGACATATGCACGGTCATGCAACAATGTACCCAAACAAATTTGATGTCCTTTTTTTTCCCCACAAATAGAGCTTTCTTTTGGTGGTATTTGATCATCTCTGCGGTTTTTATTTTTTGTGCTATAAACAAAAAAAGACACAAACACGAAATTTTGTACTTTTTACTGTAATAAATATCCCCAATTTTTTTTTTTTTAAAAAGCTATTTTTTTCCTCAGTTTAGGCCAATATGTATTCTTTTACATATTTTTGGTAATAAAAAATCGCAAGAAGCGTATATTGATTGATTTGTGCAAAAGTTATAGCGTCTACAAAATAGGGGATAGATTTATGACATTTTTATTATTACTATTTTTTTTACTAGTAATGGCGGTGATCTGCGATTTTTATCGGGACTGCGATATTGCGGCGGGAAATTGGACACTTTTTGACACATTTTTGGGACCTTTGACAATTATACAACGATCAGTGCTATAAAAATGCACTGATTACTGTATAAATGTCACTGGCAGGGAAGAGGTTAACACTAGGGGGCGTTTAAGAGGTTACCTGTGTTCCCTAGGTGTGTTTCTAACTGTAGGGGGGATGGGACTGTCTAGGAGGAGAGAGAGATCGGTGTTCATACTTAGTATGGACACACGATCTGTCTCTACTTCCCTGAAAGAACGGGGATTTGTGTGTTTACACACATAGATACTGGTTCTCGCTCTGTCACGAGCGATCGTGGGTGCCGGTGGTCATCACGCCCGCCAGGCACTTGCATCGACTCCGGGCACACGCTGCGGGCGCGCCACCAGCAGCACGTTTGCTAGGGTTGCCACATTATCCCTTGAATCCAGGACACATATGAATTATACAGGTTCTGGTGGTCAGTGGAAAGTATGGGCAAACCCATAAAGCTCTCTGTTGTTGTTGTGCTAATCTGAAGGCCACATGAAGTTTGGAGGTCTTTAGCTATTGATTCTGCAGACAGTTGGCGACTTCTGCGTACTGTGAGCTTCAGCATGCGCTGACCCCGCTCTGTCATTTTACGTGGCCTACTACTTCGTGGCTGAGTTGCTGTTGTCCCCAGTTGCTTCCACTTTGTTATAATACCACTAACAGTTGACCATGGAATATTTAGTAGCAATTAAATTTCACAGATTCACTTATTGTACAGGTGGCAACCTATCACGGTACCACGCTTGATTTCACTGAGCTCCTGAGTGCAACCCATTCTTTCACAAATGTTTTTCGAAGCAGTCTGCATGTCTAGGTGCTTGATTTTATACACCTGTGGCCATGGAGGTTGAAACACCTGAATCCCATGACTTGGAGGGGTGGCCCAATACTTTTGCCAATATAGTGTATGTTGCAGTGGTGGTCAGTGGGAAGAATACTCCCCCTACAGATAGCTAAACGGTGGAACAGTGGAATATGTCTGGGCAATGTGCATCAGCAAAGAAGCTTACAGTTAAAACATGTGACAAAAACAGCTGTCATATCTGGTGTAAGTATTTCAGATAGGTATTTAGCTGCCTTTGGTTCAGTTTTAACCACTTGAAGACCAGGCCTATTTCTGATATTTGTTGTTTACAAGTTAAAATCAGTATTTTTTACTAGAAATTTACTTAGAACCCCCAATATTATATGTATTTTTAGCAGAGACCCTAGAGAATAAAATATCGGTTGTTGCGATATTTTATGTCACACTGTATTTGCGCAGCAGTCTTTCAAACGCAATTTTTTGGGAAAAAATACACTTCAATGAATTAAAACAAAAACTAAACAGTAAAGATAGTCCAATTTTTTTGCATAATGTGAAAGATGATGTTATGCCGAGTAACTAGATACCTAACATGTCATGCTTAAACAAATTGCGCACGCTCGGGGAATGGCGACAAACTATGGTACTTAAAAATCTCCATAGGCGATGCTTTAAAATTTTTTACCGGATACCAGTTTAGAGTTACAGAGGAGGTCTAGTGCGAGAATTATTACTCTCGCTCTAACGATCGTGACAATTCCTTACATGTGCGGTTTGAACACTGTTTGTGGGTGCGACTTGCATTTGCGTTTTCTTTATTGTTTGAGCACAGAGGGATGGGGCTCTTTAAAAAAAATAAACAGTTTTTCTTATTTATGTTAGTTTATTTTATTTATGTTTTTACACTGTCCCTTAGGCATGTGACAGGTACTCTTTTTGGAGGGATCTGGGGTCCAAAAGACCCCAAACCCCTCCTCTGCACTTCAAAGTATTCAAAACGCCAAGGTCTGCATTTTTGAATACTTTGGATTCTTTAAACGCTTCAGCCCCGGAAGATTTTACCCCCTTCCTGACCAGAGCACTTTTTACAATTTGGCACTGCGTCGCTTTAACTGACAATTGTGCGGTCGTTTGACGCTGTACCCAAGCTTTTCCCCACAAATAAAGCTTTCTTTTGGTGGTATTTGATCACCTCTGCGGTTTTTATTTTTTGTGCTATAGACAAAAAAAGAGCGACAATTTTGAAAAGAAAACAATATTTTTTACTTTTTGCTATAATAAATATTCCCAAAAGTTTTTTAAAAAAACGAATTTCTTCATTAGTTTAGGCCAATATATATTCTTCTACATATTTTGGTAAAAAAAAATTTTGGTAAAAATAGCATCTGCAAACTATGGGAAAGATTTATGGCATTTTTATGGCATTTTTATTATATTTTTTTTTTTACTAGTAATGGCGGTGATCTGTGATTTCTTTAGCGGTACTGCAACATTGAGACGGACAGATCGGAGACTTTTTACACTTTTTTTGGGACCATTGGCATTTAGACAGCGATCAGTGCAATAAAAATGCACTGATTACTGTGTAAATGTCACTGGCAGGGAAGGGGTTAACACTAGGGGGCGATCAAGGGGTTAAATGTGTGTTCCCTTAGCATGTTCTAACTGTATGGGGATAGGATTGACTAGGAGAGGAGACATATATCGTTTTTCCTACTTAGTAGGAACAAACGATATGGCTCCTCTAATCTGACAGCACAGGGATTTGTGTGTTTACACACACAAATCCCCGTGCCTGGCGCTCGTGCACGCGATCGTGCCCGCCGGCCAGGCGCATCGGGTCCCCCACCGTGCCGTGCGCGCCCTCTGGTGGCCCGAAAACGGGTAGGACGTACCCGTACGGGATTTCACCCAGGAGAGCCATTGTGCCGCAGTATATATGCGTGACATAGTCGGCAAGTGGTTAAAACTTGCGCCGTGGGCTGCAGAGTAAACCCGACGGGACGTTGTGATGGGTTACTACATCGGGGACCCGATCAAAGCTGATTGTTCGGGACTCCCTCCAGCTGGTGGATGTGCCGGCTGGTTGCCCGGGTCTCCCGGTTGGACAGGAGGCTCGGGCGGAGCGGCGGAAAGGGGGGGGGGGGCATCCCCTCCCGCTGTTTGTAATAGCAGCCAAGCAGCTGCTTAGCCGCATCGGTTGTTATTACAAGCAAGCCGACCGCCGGCTCTAAAAAAGCGGTACCGGCGTGATAGCTGCAGCTGTGAGCTTCCCTCCGGTGTAATCACTTCAGCAAAATGATGTACAGGTACGTGATTTTGCGGGAAGTACAACTTCTCTCTATATGCATTAATTGCCATTTAGATAGTAAACGCTCATTGGTTTACTCATTGTTGTCCTTTGCTTGCAAACTTGCCACTACCCTTCCCCCTTTTTCAGAAACCTTATCTTCCTATATAGACAGTTTATGGCATATAAAATGTATCTAAATCTAATCAGTAAAAATTCATATATTCTTTGTTACATTAAAATTGGATTGCTAAATAATATTTTGTTGATCATTCCTTTCCAAGTTAGCTCTTTAGTTCAATCTTACCCCAAACAAACGTCCGGTTCTATGGTGACAGCACTGCCTTGTAGGGACTTCCTGCAGGTACTATGATGTCATGATCTCCTTCACACCCCCAGCCAGGACAAGTGTATGTGCCAACTGCATTAACACAACCTACAAGGCTTTAAAGCGGTGTTAAACCCAAAATGTAATATATTGCAGTCATTAGATGTGGTGGCTGCATTAGTTTACTTTTTTTAGACTTTCCCCCCTCTGTTTTCATCTGATAATATGGCCAGTAACATACCTCCTGTATTAGAGTACCCCCACTCTGGATGAAGGAGCACAGGGGGCACATCTGGACAGCAGCATTGTTAATCTGGTGGGGAGAGTAATGTTAGATGTACTAGCAGATTTAGATACTATAACAAATTGAAGCCAAACTCCAGCTAATACTTTATAAGCAATTACAGTATTATTTTTGTGCCCATCAAATGCAGCCTCACTATGACCATGAATGCAGCCTCACTGTCCATGAATGTAGCCTCACCACTGCCTGCCCTGGATCACACACACAGCGGGAGCACTGTGTGTCATGGAGCTGGGTCTGTGTGTGTTGGCGGTGCTGTAACAAGGTCCCACCCCCCCATACAATCGAATGCAGCCTCACTGTGCCTATTAAATGCAGCTTTACGGTGCCTATTAAATGCAGCTTTATGGTGCCCATCATTGCATCCTCACTGTGCCCATCATTGCAGCCTCACTGTGCCCATCAATGCAGCCTCACTGTGCCTATCAAATGCAGCTTTATGGTGCCCTTCATTGCAGCCTCACTGCGCACATCATTGCAGCCTCGCTGTGCCCATAATTGTAGACTCACTGTGCCCATCATTGCAGCCTGTGTCCATGAATGCAGCCTCACTGTGCCCATCAAATGCAGCTTTATAGTGCCCATGAATGCAGCCTCACTGTGCCCATCAAATGCAGCATTATGGTGCCCAACATTGCAGCCTCACTTTGCCCACCATTGCTGCCTCACTGAGCCCATAATTGCAGCCTCACTGTGCCTATCAAATGCAGCTTTAAGGTGCCCAACATTGCAGCCTCACTGTGCCCATCATTGCTGTCTCACTGAGCCCATCATCGCAGCCTCACTGTGCCCATCAAATGCAGCTTTGCAGTGCCCATGAATGCAGCCTCACTATGCCCATCAATGCAGCCTCACTGTGCCTATCAAATGCAGCTTTACGGTGCCCTCCATTGCATCTTCACTGTGCGCATCATTGCAGCCTTACTGTGCGCTTCATTGCAGCCTCACTGTGACCATCACTGCAGCCTCACTGTGCCCATTATTGCAGCCTCACTGTGCGCATCATTGCAGCCTCACTGTGCCCATCATCGCAGCCTCACTGTGCCCATCATCGCAGCCTCACTGTGCCCATCATCGCAGCCTCACTGTGCCTATGATCGCAGCCTCACTGTGCGCATCATCGCAGCCTCACTGTGCCCATCAAATGCAGCCTAACTGTGCCCATCAATGCAGCCTCACTGTCCAATGAGGATGCATCATCACAGCCTCACTGTGCCCATAAAATGCAGCCTCACTGTGATCATGAATGCAGCCTCACTGTCCATGAATGCAGCCTCACCATTGCCTGCCCTGGATCACACACACAGCGGGAGCACTGTGTGTCATGGAGCTGGGTCTGTGTGTGTTGGCAGCGCTGTAACAAGGTCCCACCCCCCCATACCATTGAATGCAGCCTCACTGTGCCTATTAAATGCAGCTTTACAGTGCCTATTAAATGCAGCTTTACGGTGTCCATCATTGCAGCCTTACTGTGGCCATCATTGCAGCCTCACTGTGCCCATCAATGCAGCCTCACTGTGCCTATCAAATGCAGCTTTATGGTGCCCTTGTGGTAGCCTCACTGCGCACATCATTGCAGCCTCGCTGTGCCCTTCATTGCAGCTTCACTGTGCCCATCATTGCAGCCTTGCTGTGCCCATAATTGTAGCTTCACTGTTCCCATCATCACAGCCTCACTGTGCCCATCATTGTAGCCTCACTGTGCTCTTCAAATAAAGCCTCACTGTGCTCATCAAATGAAGCCTCACTGTGCCTATCAATGCAGCCTCACTGTGCGTATCATCACAGCCTCAATGTGCCCATCAAATGCAGCCTCACTGTCCATGAATGCAGCCTCACCATTGCCTGCCCTGGATCACACACACTGCTGGAACATTGTGTATCACGGAGCTGGGTCTGTGTGCATTGGCGGTGCTGTAACAAGGTCCCACCCCCCCATACCATCGAATGCAGCCTCACTGGGTGCATCATCGCAGCCTCACTGTGCCCATCAAATGCAGCCTCACTGTGCCCATCAATGCAGCCTTATTGTCCAATGAGGATGCATCATCGCAGCCTCACTGTGCCCATCAAATGCAGCTTCACTGTGACCATGAATACAGCCTCATTGTCCATGAATGCAGCCTCACCATTGCCTGCCCTGGATCACACACACAGCGGGAGCACTGTGTGTCACGGAGCTGGGTATGTGTGTGTTGGCGGTGCTGTAACAAGGTCCCACCCCCCCATACCATGGAATGCAGCCTCACTGTGCCTATTAAATGCAGCTTTACGGTGCCTATTAAATGCAGCTTTACCGTGCCCATCATTGCAGCCTCACTGTGCTCATCATTTCAGCCTCACTGTACCCATCAATGCAGCCTCACTGTGCCCATCATTGCAGCCTAACTGTGCCCATCATTGCAGCCTCACTGTGCCCATTATTGCAGCCTCACTGTGCCCATCATTGCAGCCTCACTGTGCACATCATTGCAGCCTCACTGTGCCCATCATCGCAGCCTCACTGTGACCATCATTGCAGCCTCACTGTGACCACCACCGCAGCCTCACTGTGCGCATCATCGCAGCCTCACTGTGCCCATCAAATGCAGCCTCACTATGCCCATCAAATGCAGCCTCACTGTGCCCAACAATGCAGCCTCACTGTGCGCATCATCGCAGCCTCACTGTGCCCGTCAAATGCAGCCTCACTCTCCATAAATGCAGCCTCACCATTGCCTGCCCCAGATCACACACACAGCGGGAGCACTGTGTATCATGGAGCTGGGTCTGTGTGTGTTGGCGGTGCTTTAACAAGGTCCCGTCCCCTATACCGTTGAATGCAGCCTCACTGTGCTGATCAATGCCGCCTCACTGTGCCTATCAAATGCAGCTTTACGGTGCCCATCATTGCAGCCTCACTGTGCCCATCATTGCAGCCTAACTGTGCCCATCATTGCAGTCTCACTGTGCCCATCATTGCAGCCTCACTGTGCCCATCATTGCAGCCTCACTGTGTGCATAATTGCAGCCTCACTGTGCCCATCATCGCAGCCTCACTGTGCCCATCATAGCAACCTCACTGTGCCCATCAAATGCAGCCTCACTGTGCCCATCAATACAGCCTCACTGTGCACATGATTGCAGCTTCACTGTGCCTATCAAATGCAGCCTCACTGTGACCATGAATGCAGCCTCACCATTGCCTGCCCTGGATCACACACACAGCGGGAGCACTGTGTATCACGGAGCTGGGTCTGTGTGTGTTGGCGGCGCTGTAACAAGGTCCCGCTCCCCTATACTGTCTCGTGTGATAGTAGATTGAATCAGTGTCTATCACACAAGCTGGTCTAGGGGGGCAGGACCTTGTTATAGCGCCGCCGACAACACACACAGACCCAGCTCCATGATACACAGCACTCCTGCTGTGTATGACAAACAAGAGGAGGTGGCGTGAGGGGAGCGCTGCAGCCACAGATAAAAGATGCCCCGGGGCAGGCGGCCTATGGGGAAATTTCACGGTATCCCAGTAGGCCAGTAGGGTCTCCAAACTTTCTAGACAAAGGGCCAGTATACTGTCCTTCAGACTTTAGGGGGGCCGGACTGTGGCTATTGGGAGTAGAAAATGGCCCAGCATCAGTGGGAGTAAACAATGCCCCATCTTTAGTGTCATTGTGAGCAATTGTGTCCCATCTTTGGTGTCATTGGGAGGAATTGTGCCATTGGGCTGGATAAAAGCAAGCAAAGGGCCACACCCAGCCCTCAGGCCACAGTTGGAAGACCACTGCTCCAGAGCTTAGTAAATGAGAGGAAGCTCTGCTGACTTCCATCATCCAATCAGGTGCAAGCAAGAATTATGTTATTTTAGTCTCCTTGCATGTGATTGTATATTCGTTGTAAAATGAACCTTTACCCCATTTGCTAAGCTCTTGAGCAACTGCACTTGCAAAGTGCACAGTGATTTTGCCTTTAGTAATTCAAACCATTATGTCAAGTTAAATGTTCTTGTGTTGTAAAGTGTTACGCCACAGCAAATGTAATCCTTATGTATAGTAAAGGCCTGTGATGGTGGACTTTTGCTAGGATTTGACACCAGTCTAAGGCACATCTGAGATCATTCACAGTTCATGGACAGGTGCATTCGACCTGCAGTTGGCTTTATTATTATATGCATTGGGCTCCTTTCCAAGCTACATCAACAAACTTCAAGCTACTTTTGTGTTGCCTTCAACTTGTATGGGGAGGAAAGCAGTTCTCAACAAATATCCATTGGCGAATTCAGAGAGTAGTGGTTAACAATTCATACTCCGAATGGTCTAAGGTTATCAGTGGTGTACCCCAAGGTTCAGTTTTGGCCACCAGTTTATATTGGGGAACTGGAGAACTGGAGAAAGTGATAAAAAGATAAGGTTGCATTATTGACTATAAAGTCATAACAGAGGACAAGGGTTATGGAGTTGCTGAGCTATTTTGTTTTTTCAAGTCCCCTAAGTGGGCTTTCCAAGCGCCCTAAAAGGGTGGTTCTTCTCTGTCTGACAGACAAATTTTTTGTGTCTAACTATTGATTGTAGTTTATATGACAGTACGTTATTTTCCTTATAATGCCTGACATTCATATACTGATATCACCCACCTGCATTGTGGGACTTTATCTTATCTCTATCTTGATATGATTGTTTGGATACAAGTTGTAGACTTTCTCTATTTTTCATACAACCTTAATAAAAACATTGAAATAGAAAAATAAAATGGGACCAACATATACTTCTTTTTCATTAAAACATTCCCAAGCATATAAACTCACATTAAAAAAGCACCCAAAGTGCTATGTATATCAGCATAATCAGACATACAGTAGGTTATGGCCAATGTATCTACATCCATAGCAATTAAAGCTCACCATATGCGTTACGCTCCTGAAAGGAGCTGATTGGTTTTTTTCACAACCTGTGGTAAAATGCGTGTTTTACCACGTGTTGCTGCAACACAAGTGTGAATGGGCCCTGGAGTTTTGGCAAAGGTGCAGAGGTGGTCATTTAAATTTAAGCCACCCAAAAGTTCTGTTTTAGTTATAGATGCTGCCCGGCTGAGTCAGCCCCTGGCTTCTTATATGTCATGGATACTTCATCAGTGGGGCCCCCATGCCATAATTCTGGACTCTTTTCCTGGGAGTTTTGGATATACTTGCCCACCTTTGCATGTTCCAGCTCCTTCTGTTATATTCCCTATAATATAAATACAAAAATCTAACAGGGGCAGTGGGAACACCTTATAAAAACCATACTGGTTGTGCAAATCCAAGACTTGATGCACATCAGTCTTTTTTTTAACTAAGTTCACAATGCACAATAAAAATCTGAAACATTGTCAGATATGTCCAGGGCTTGTTTTTCAGTGGGAATGTAGTTGTAGTTCAGCACCTCCAGCAGTTAATGTGTACCAGCATTGTGTACTTGTTGAGAAACCACCTTGAAAAACACCCCCTAGCAGTTCTAACTGTGGCCATCTTTAGTAAGGGCAGATAATTCATGGAGCATTTACTTCCTGGAATCTACCTGTCCCTAGCTCAGGCATGCAGGCAGGAGGGTGTGCTTAGCTGAGAAATCCCCTGCTCCAGAGAAAAGGAAAAAAAAGAGTGTTCATGAAGACTTCCAGGATGTATGACATCATTTTGGCCTAGGCCACAAACCAGGAGGCAACTAGAATTAATATATTTCGCATTTCTATGTATGTACTAATGCTAGCAGCATAAGGTTTAAAAATAGTTAACGGATAACTCCACTGTCCTGGGAAAAAAAAATAGCAAAAAAAAAAATATTGTAGCAAATACAATTGCGACACAAGTCTTATTGTAATTGAATGTTATTAAAAATTACCTTTCCTGCAGCTCTGTCATTTTCTGTAAAATGCAATGCAATATGGCTACCTGGAGGTGTTCTGTACACAGAATGTGTACAGAATGCCCCCAGAAACATAATTTCCTACTTGTGTGATTGTCTTACTAATTTTCCCAGAAGTCTACACTAGAAGTCAGATTTTTGGCATCCTCTGCAACAAAAATTTCATTTTTGGTGACATACTCTCAATAGGAAATCATGTCAAAAGGGATGCAGGCCCTGCAAGTTTCCTCATTAGAGCCCTGCAGGTGCAGCAGCTGAATGAAAATTAGGAAACCACTCCCATTAGATTCACTTACCGCATGGACACAAACACACTGGGATTTCTTCAGAATAACAAAAGGTGGGAATCTGCAACAAAATTTGTTAAACTCCTTGTAATGTACATAGATCACCCAGAGGGGAATGTTTTTTTCTCAACAAAAGTGGAGTTACTCTTTAATGTTGATTGAGAAAGTTTACTTCTGCTTTAAGACCCTTGTTTTTTTTTTTCCTCTCTGTGCGGTTTTGGGAAATTCCCCTTACTTCTAGCCTCAAAAACACAAGAACTAAGTTTACATTTCGTGACTTCAGTCAAATGTATTTAAATGATTAGTTATATATTTTTTTTTACTATATCATACTTACAAATAAAAAAAAAAGGATTCCAAATTTTATTGTTAAATGAGTGAAAAAAAACTTTACTTTTATCACATGTTTTTAATAATATTCCAAAAAGTACCTGACACCATAAACACCAGTAGAACAGAAAATCAACTGGGAAAAAAACAAGCATTGTATTTAAATTTTCTCTTCTTTTTCTTCCAAAATAAATGACATTTTTGTACAGTTACAAAGCTAAATAAAACAATCCATTTTTTTAACAGATTATGAAAAACATCATCATCATTTAACATCAAAATAAAACAATACATTCTCTATATTATGTTTGAAGCAGCAGCAACTTAAAAAAAGAACAGATATTTGCACATCGTTATAAACTTTTTTTTTTTTTCTGTTAATACATTAGTTATTTGCAAATAAATTACAAGCACTTATAGCCCACAAATATTTTGTAGAGTTGGCACCATGAATCTAGACGTATATATGGGACTTGTAATTTATATAAACCTGGATTTCTAGAAGTATGATTTTTTTTTTTTTTAACAAGGTACGATTGTATATGTTCATGATTGGCAGATTAGTAGCCCATTTAGCATGTGTAGTTTCATTACAAACAACACTGACATTTTATATACACCAATCTAATTACTTTAGGTAAAAAATGTTTTCCTTTTTTTTTTTTTTTGGACAAACTTTTTTACAGTACAAGTTATGAGCATGACTGCAAAATGTTAGGTCAACAGGCAGATGCTAAATATTGATACTACTAGCTATGATGCAATACCTATCAAGCAGACACATCAACCCGATTAAATAGTATATGGTGTGACTTCAAGAACAGTTACAGGTGCAACAATTAAAATCACCCGGTTTTTAGTGTACCATGTGCGTCTTTTGTCTCCTAGGATTCAGCATGCCCTTCTTTTTACATATTTGTGTTCTTGCTGTTTATGGCATTTGTGTTAATTTTTGTAATTATACTTTTATGTTGTTTAGGATATTGCCCTGACAGTGTAGCAAAATATGTAAATTCATAATTGGGTACTTGGCATGAATGGTATTTACAATTTAAAGTGTATATATAGCCTTTTTTATTCCCTGAATAGAATAGGTAGGATTAACATTTCCACCAGACTATTTTTTTTTTTTTGCTGTTTGTGTCCTGCTGAGAAGATTTCCCTTAAAGTCCTATCTTGAAGACACAACAGGAAGTGAGAGGAAATGTCACCTAAGTGAGGGGGAATTTGCCTATTAGACAGTTGTTACTGGAACATCTGTCCCTATTGGAAGATTTCCCTTTACATAGATTTATACTATAATACTAATCCATTAATATAGAGATATTCCTGCATGTGTAAACACAGTAGGGTTGATTTACTAAAGGTAAATAGAATCCTTTGAAAGAAAATTTTCCCCAGAGCATAGCAATGAGCTGAAGCTCTGCTGACTTCCAACATCCAATCGTGTAGCATCTTCAAGCTATACCTTAAAAGCCATGTGAACGTTGACACAGAGAATATGGGTTGGCATATGTATAGAGATGTTATTACATGTTGATTATTGTGCCTTTCCTTTTGGCTAGGCCATTATTCTTTGTTGCTAAGATAAGGAGGTCCTGAGGAAGCTGATAGATGTGAAACGCGTCGACCTCTTGGATACAGTAGCTAAGATAACTCTGTATGGTTTACTATTATGGCCAAGATCGCGTATTAAGGATTGTTTTTATACATTTTACAATTTTTGTAAATTTTGTAAAATAATATATATATATTTTTTTAGCTTTGTGTGGTTGGCCCAGTCGGATACCAGTAAATCCTAATAACAGGTGTTCTTTTTGCATGTAGCAGCAAAAAAAAAGAAAAAGAAATGATTTTTAAAAATTCTACTTGCATATGACCATTACCTTATACAATTTTCTTGTAGAACTTTCCTTTAGATTTACCAAAACCATATAATATAAGATCAAACCTAAACCCTTTTAATTTGTATGCAATCAGGCAGGCCCTTGTACTACATAGTTGAAGGTAAATCTAAAGAAAATTAAATAAGAAAATTGTATGGTGTATGGCCAGTTTACGTATTCTTTGCAAAGTAAAATTTCACCACTTTCGCTAAGCCCCGGGGAAAATTCCCTTGCAAAAAGCAATATCCTATTTGCCTTAAGTACAAAAGAATGGGTTGGGATCTGGTGCACAAAAGTGGTGCGTCTCGATCCCTATTGAACACTATACAACAAAATTAATTTTCTGTAAGACTTTATATGAGGCACATCACTAAATTAATAGGTCTAAGCATGTTCTATATACTTAAAAATAATAGCCTTTTATTTTCCGTTACAATAATATATATATATATATATATATATATATATATATATATATATATATATATATATATATATATATATATATATATATATATAATATTTCATTCTATTTACCTTTAGTACACCAACCCCAGTCTCTATTTTATTTTCTAGAAAACACAGTCCCTATATTTTCCTAAAAATATAAATACTTTTTAAAAAGTAAAATATATTAAATAAAATATATTTATATTAACTTCATTATTTATTTCAAGTTTAGCAGTAATTTAAGTAATGTTCGCCTGATATGGCAGTAGTCATGGTTGTTAAATTCTAAAGTATTATTATTGGAAGCTTAAACAATCTCAAACATGGCCCTCCTCTCCACCCCTGCTCTTGTCTTCTGCATGGATAGCACTCTTTTTTCCCATTATTTACCTATTTAAAAAAAAAAAAATTGTCCGGTCCTGCCCCCACCTCCCACCCTTGCACGTCATTTGCTAAGGCGATTGATGTGCACTGTCCTCTCTTTGCCTCCTGGGATATGCACATCACACATCCCAGTAGGCAAACAACACATCCCAGTAGGCAAAGCCTTTTATTCAGTAAAGATGGAGGGGGTGGGCCTAGTAGGGCGTCAACCGGAGGAGCACCGTCTAAATCCGGAACGGCCGGAAGTGCCTCAATATTGTCATACCAAAACATGGTGGCGTGGGCCGAGTGCTGCTAGAAGAGAAGAGGATCTCAACTGAATCAGCTGAGTGGGTGAGTATCTGAAATGTGCAGAACTCACCACCAGGTAAGTAGGGCTTTTAAAAAAAAAGGGGGGTAGGGGTCGTCAAAATCTCTTTTCAGTCTTTAGAACTACTGATCAGAACATAACAGTGTTAGCATTCAATGTCATCTAACATCCTAGCAATTTGATTGGAATTGGTTGCCCTTAACAGAACTTGTTGAGCCATGTTCAAGTAAAATTAGGTCTACTACAGTCCAATCAACCGTTTCCTAACCAAGGTTCTGTGGAACTCTAGGGTTAGAGGTTACTAGGGGTTCCTTGAGCAGTGAGCAATGGTAGATTGACCTCTTGACTAATGGTGCCTGCACAGTTACACCAGTTGGACCAGTGGAATCTCTCCGTTGTGTCTTTCAGGTAACAACTGACACCCAATATTTCCAGACATTCTTTTCACTGACCACCAATGTAACTGGTGATACTTTCCACTGAACCAAAAATCTAACGGGCCATTCATTCTTCTGACCACCAGTTTAAGGGTGGCCTTTTCCCAACTGATGACCAATGTATGTGTAACAACAGTTTTTACTGTCTGTGTTCTGGCCATTAATATTATTTGTTTAATTTTAGTTTCATAATTATTATTAAAAATAATTTTAAGTTGGATGGAGAGAGGTAAAAAAAAACCCCACTCTGGGTCTTCAGCAGGTGTGCCACATTCTTTATACTTTTACTTAGTATTTTATTAACAACTTACTGATCAATGTAATATACCATGAGCTGTAGATATAACAACTTTTAGCAGGGGTTCCCCGAGACCAATGAAGTGTAAAGGGTGAGAAAGGGTGGTCTAATCATTCTACAGAAGTAATAATCATCAATTTTGTGCTTATAAAATGTATTGTTAGACCAATCAAATGTACTGTTAGAACAATCCTCGTATCACAAAAAAACATTATTCATTTTGCTTTTAAATTAATAACAAAATCTAGCACCAAGCAATAAAATATTGTTCATAAGGTTTTAAAAAAAAATGTATGCACCATTAGATCTCAGGGTGAGCAGTTGTCACATTTTATATTGTTGATCTATGATATTAGAGATTATGATATGATACTTTGATATTAGTCTTAGGGCTAATGTATCCCAAAATTTATTTTTGTGTATATCTTGAAATAGACTTGTAGGAACTGGCTTACTAAGAGATAAAGGGGCTAGCTTATGCTGGTACTGGATTATATTAACTTGTGTTTTAAAGTGCACCTGTGCCATGACTAAGATATACTATATTACCAAAAGTATTGGGACGCCTGCCTTTACACGCACATGAACTTTAATGGCATCTCAGTCTTAGTCCATAGGGTTCAATATTGAGTTGGCCCACCCTTTGCAGCTATAACAGCTTCAACTCTTCTGGGAAGGCTGTCCACAAGGCTTAGGAGTGTGTCTATGGGAAATGTTTGACCATTCTTCTAGAAGCACATTTGTGAGGTCAGGCACTGATGTGGATGAGAGGCCTGGCTTGCAGTCTCCGCTCTAGTTCATCCCAAAAGGTGTTCTATTGGGTTGAGGTCAGGACCCAACCAGTCAAGTTTCTCCACCCCAAGCTCGCTCATCCACGTTATCGTGGACCTTGCTTTGTTCACTGGTGCACAGTCATTTTGGAACAGGAAGGGGCAAACCCAAACTGTTCCCCCAAAGTTGGGAGCATGAAATTGTCCAAAAGGTCTTGGTATGCTGACACCTTAAGAGTTTCCTTCACTGGAACTAAGGGGTCAAATCCAACCCTTGAAAAACAACCCCACACCATAACCCCCCCTCCTCGAAATGATTTGGACCAGTGCACAAAGCAAGGTCCATAAAGACATGGATGAACGAGTTTGGGGGGGGAGGAACTTGACTAGCCTGCACAGAGTCCTGACCTCAACCCGACAGAACACCTTTGGTATGAATTAGATTGGAGACTGTGAGCCAGGCCTTCTCGCCAAACATCAGTGTCTGACCTCACAAATGCACTTTTGAAAGAATGGAATAGTGCTCCATCATTGGTACTAGTTGTAGTAATAGTGCCCCATCATTGGCATTAGTTAGAGGAAAAGTGTCACATCACTAATATTGGAGAAATAGTGCCCCATCATTGGAATTAGTTGGAGGAATAGAGCCCCATTATTGGTACTGGTTGGAGCAATAGTGCCCCATCACTTGTATTAGTTGAAGGAACTGTGTCCCATCATTGGTATTATTTGGAGGAATAGTACTTCATTGTTAATATTAGTTGGAGGAATAGTGCCCCATCATTGATATCAATGGAAGGGAAAGCGCCCCACTATTGGTGTCAGTGGCAAGAATTATGCCCCACTTATGATGTCCATTGGGAGGAATTGTGCCTTGCAGCAGTGGGAGGAATAGTGCCCCAGGAGTTGGAGAGGGGCAGTCAAAGGGCTGCATCCGTCCCACGGGCTGCAGTTTGGAGACCACTAAACAAATTTGTAAAAAATAGCCTCTCACTTCCAGTTAGGTCCACACGACAGAAGGTGGTAGAAACTCTCCCAACTGGGACACAAAGAGCAAAAAACATAAAATGACAGGGTTATTAAAGAAGACATTTGGGAATAAAAAAAACATGTTGCAGCTGTCCCCCCACCGGCTCTAAACCCGACCACTGATTTCCCAGTTCTCGGTCATATCTGAGCAGAGAGCAGTGACGGTCAGTCACTGGCTCTCTGCTCTGCCCCTCCAGTGCTCACTGGAGTGCTGTGCTAGGAAAGGGGAGGAGCACTGAGAGGCTGAGCCAGCTGTCGATCAAGGATCTGGGTGGATCCTGATTTTATTGTTGAGGTCCTTCTAGAGCCTGGAGCAACTCTGTGATGTCAGCTGACAACACTGGTTTATTGCCTAGGCAAATTATGTCATACATCCCAGAAGTCTTCATGAGGAGAGGAGAAGGGGTGGAGAAGGGGTTTTCTCAGCTAAGCACACTCTCCCGCATGCATGCCTGAGTTAAAGGCAGATAGATACCAGGAACTAAATGCCACATGAATTATCTGCCCTTCTCAAGTTGGCCACGGCCAGAAATGCTAGGGGGTGGTTTTTAAAGTGATTTCTCAACAAAATAAAGCATGCAGACATGAATGGATGGGGGAGTGTGCTTTGAATATTAAAAATGAATTAAATAGTTTTTGGTTTGTGGTACAGTAAAACCTTGGTTTAAAAGTAACTTGGTTTGAGTGCGTTTTGCAAGACAACAAATTTTTTTTATACATTTTGACTTGATATACAAGCGATGTCTTGATATACAAGTAACGTCATGTCACAACTTGGTATAAAAGAGAAGAGAGGCGTCTCTAAGTGTAGCAATATGGTTACATTTAAAGTGGATGTAAACCCAATGTCATCCTTTCTAAACTACTGCCAAAGGGGTTAACTATAAGGATAAACACGCCTCCTGCATGTATCTTTACCTGTCAAATGTCTCCCCTCTGTCTGTTATGAGACTCGAAAAACTGCAGATTCTGTGGGCGGGTCTGTTGTCTGGAGCTCAGTGGGTGGAGTCGTGATGTCAGTAGACTCCCCGCCCACCTCTACACTCCCCTGTGTATTTCTAACACTGAACTTCTGCTGAACTTCTGCTATGATCTCTAACATCCAGTGAAAAGACAGGAAAGTAACCACATGACTTCAGCATGCCAAATCATGCTGAGGTGTGGAACAGCCAATCCTTGCAGAGCTGCTGAAGAAAGGAGTGGGGGAGGGAACTAAAAAACACTGCATGTCTCTTAGGCTAGTGCACGAGATATAAATCACCTGTCACTCACAGCAAGGGGGAGGATTTGACAAAGTTTTTCTCAGTTTGTCAAGAATTATCTCACTGAACAATAAAAGAGGATTGCTCAGAGATGGATTAACTCTGTGTGGCAAGACTGGGCTCAAATGACAGGAAATCTTATACTCTACAGTATGATATATATATATATATATAAAAATTTCGGGTTTACATCCACTTTAATGAAGGTACAACATTTAGCAACTCATATGGTTGATGATTAAAACAGGCACATCTAAGTATTATGCAGGCATCTGGGGTAAAGCTGTCCACATAGACCATCCTCTGCATCGCCATCAACGTCATCCCTTCCACACTGCCCTCCATGAGAGGTTCAAGCCTCGCTTTCAGATCGCTCTACTGCAGGGTAGTCTTCCCAGTCACGATTGCAGACTGACAGCAATGAGAGCTGGTGGTGCGGAGGATGGTCTATGCGGACAGCTTTACCCCGGATGCCTGCATACATAGATGTGTCTGGTTCAATCATCAACCATGTGAGTTGCTAAATGTTGTACCTTCATTAAATGTAATAATATTGCTACACTTAGAGGCTCCTCTCTTCTCTTTTATACTCTGTGGCTCCTGCTGGATTTTGCTTCTAATCTTGTGGAGGCTTCCATTTGTGGATGGACATTTTATGGTTACACAACCTATCACATTGCTATAATCTTTTTATATGGACTATAAACTAAAAGACCTATGAATAAATGGTTGTAGAACAAATCATTTGAGTTTCCATTATTTCTTATGGGGAATTCACTTTGATATACAAGAGCTTTGGATTACAAGAATGTTTCCGGAACGAATTATGCTCGCAATCCAAGGTTTTACTGTACTCAGATGCAGTGAAGATCCGCTTTAAGGGCTGGCAAAGATGCCAAAGGCTTTTGAAATAATATGGCTGCAGACGTGTGAAACGTAATTTTCTTATGTATAAGGATGAGAAGACTAAGTAAAGATTTTCTTGCATTTTTTCTTTTACTTTTATGTATGAAAATGAACTAAAGATTCTAATCTTCAAAAAAGAAAGTACAGATATGCAGATAATAGTCAGGAATTGGGGAATACGGAATGGAAGGGAAGGAAGAGGACAGCCGGCATAAGAGGAAAGAAGAGGAGAAAGATAGAAATATAGGTGAGTGGCGGTCCATACCTCTCTATTAACCCTTCTACACTCTATCCCACCCATTCTCAACCAGGGTTCTATGAAATTCTAGAGTTGCTCCAAAGGTTGATAAGGGCTCCTTGAGCTGTGGTTGACTGGCCTCCCATCTGATGGTGCCTGAATAGTTTTGGGTCTAGTGTCACCTGCCAGCACCTAGGTACAAAATGATCTTTTTAGCTGTCTGGAAGGCGGGCATTCTGATCACGACTGAGAAGGGAGCATTTCTCTTACCTGATACCAATGTAAGAGGCATTTTCCCCACTGACTCCCAACAGTTTGATCTTAGGAGGGGTTCCGGGACCTAAAAATTATTTTAAGGATTTCTTGGGTAAAAAGTTTGAGATTGAGGTTTCTCTATCCCAAAAAAATGACTATTCATACACTTTAATGAAGTAAGTAATGGAACT
The DNA here is from genome assembly GCA_037952925.1 of Lithobates clamitans. Taxonomy (NCBI): domain Eukaryota; kingdom Metazoa; phylum Chordata; class Amphibia; order Anura; family Ranidae; genus Lithobates; species Lithobates clamitans. The sequence goes on along the minus strand of JBBGZY010000680.1, from coordinate 3,596,595 downwards.
CAATGAACAGTTTTTTTCTGAAAAAGTTGAAAAAAGTAAAAAAAAATCCCATTGTAATACTTTACTTTATAATGAATAATTATTGCTATTATCTATCAGGCAATCACACTTGGATAGATCTTTTGACAGGACGTTCACCAAGGCTGCATTTTATAGACCCAACCTAAATTATTCTCTTTATGAATACTATTTTTCCAAACCAGTCAGCCGGAAGGTTTCAAGAACACTAAAAGATTTATGAGTCTGATGTCCCTGGCTGCTTCCAAGTGTTTTGTTAATTCATACACTACCTGATTACCGCAGAAAATGTGCATTGCTGGCATACTGGACACATTTACACAAAGTTGGTATTTCAGCATTGTTTGGATGCCAGTTGGTTTAAACACCCACTTGCTTGTATTGATCAAGTTTGTATGCAGTAAGGTCTCCGCACCCGAGTACCATGGTCCTTCTCATCATCTACTAAAAGTTTTAAAGTTCATAGCCCAGTACATTTTGCACTATATGGCAAGGTCCACTTATTACAACAAGTCCATCTATACAAAAATGCCTCAATACAAAAACACACAAGAAAACTATAAAGAAAAGTTATAAAAAATAATCTTACTTTCCCCTCGGCACAACGCTGGAGGGTCTTCTCGTGATATGTTGGATCTTTCGCATTCGAAGGACCCTGCTGGAAGAATAGTGAAACCTGGGTTGATTTACTAAAACTGGAGAGTGCGGAATCTGGTGCAACTCTGAAAAGAAACCAATCAGCTTCCAGTTTTTTTTTGTCAAAGCTTAATTGAACAAGCTGATGTTAGAAGCTGATTGGCTACCATGCACAGCTGCACCAGCATTTGCACTCTCCAGTTTTAGTAAATCAACCAAACCATTGCGGAAACCTTGCATAAGGTAAGTATATTTTCAAACTTTTCATAAGTTTTTTTTTTTACAGGTATAAATGTTGGTGTGTTTTGGCATGGAGGTGAAGACCTGATGTAATAAGCAGATCTTGCATTTTAATGCCAGATCTGCTTCATGGGTTAACAACATCTGCCATTTTCCATAAATGTATGAATCCTCTCCACTATTTCAACACTATCCAAAGCTTTCAAAATACCTTAAAGGATATAAAATATTACATTTATTTTTATTTCATTTTGGATTTTTTTTCTTTATTTTTTGTTTCTTTTTTTTCCCGATGGGTTAAAAATAAGATAAAAAAAAAATCAGAAGTTAAAAACATGGTAAAATTCCTAAAACATTGTTTATGAAAAATGATTTTTTTTTTTTTATATACAAAATAGTAAACATGTACAAGATAATAGATTACAGTACAGTCTGATTTTGTTTTAGTAATATACAATATATCTGCTGCATCATTCTATATGTTTTTGGAATGTATGATAAAATTTAAATACACAGTAAGCTATATTTCAAAGTGCGACCTTAATCTACACTTAGGAGATGCGGCCAGTTTGTTTGTGTAGATGATGGGTACACTTTAGGGATAGAATGTGCTTTGAGCTTTATATAGATTTATATATTTTTTTTCTCTCTGTTATTTATAATATGCATATGCATAATTGCATTTACAGTTCAGTTTCGTAGGATACTTTTTTGTTTTTCAGACTGACTTGTAAGGCTTTCTCATAAGGCTGGTTCCATTATACTTGACCTGAATTCAAAACTTAAAGGAGAACTCCAGGAAAACATTATTTTTTAACCCAGAAATACTTTAATGTTATAATCAGTGAATGCACTCCAGGTGCATAAAAAAGTAGGCCCCATTCATACTTGTGCAACATATCATGCAACTTTGGACATCACAGTCATGTTTTCCAATGATAACCATTCAAATATGTGCGATTTAGGCCTCATGCACACTGGACGTTAAAATAACATTATAAAAACGCCAGTAGCTGTACAGTGAGTTTTTCAAGGTTTTTCAACGTTTTTGTAATAGCGTTTTTTTTTTCTAAATGGATCAAAAATGTTAAAAAACGCTTTTTACAGCGGAAAACAGCTGAAAAACTCCTCTGAGAAACCACTACTTTTGTTTTTTTTTTACAGGCAAAAAACTCCCCAGCCAAAAACAGCTGATAACAACCTATGTTTGCATGAACACATAGGATAACATGATGGGGAGTTTATTGACTGTACAAAAAAAGTCTGAAGCCAAAAACAGCTGCTGTAAAAACATCCAAAAAAGTCCAGTGTGCATGAGGTCTAAAAGTTGCAGCGACTTCAAAGTAGTTCATGCACTACTTTGGTCCAACTTTCATGCGACTTGATGGCCATAGACTTCAATGTTAACCCTCAAAAATTGCATGAAAGTTGTACCTGAATGTTATACGATGCAACAGTTGTCCATTATCACTGGTCAAAGTCAAAGTCGTATCCAAGTCGCATCCATCCAAAGTTGCGTCAAAGTTGTCCGTATGTAAGCAGTAACCTCTATGCAGAGGTCTGACACACCCCCTATTTATTGAGAGATAGAGCTCTCCAATCATCAGGAAGCACAAGATTTACTGCTTACGGAGCTATAGGTCTGACTCAGCATGCGACACGTCTGACCTCAGCAGAGAAACAATTGCTTTCATTTATTTCTGCATCAGGTTGGCAGAGCTCAGTCTTTTCTACTCAGGCTGTGTCTGCTTTCTAAAGAAAATGCACTGTAAGACCTTAATTATGATGCACCTGGAATGTATTTGGCTAAATTAAAATTAAAATTCAATTTGGGTTTTAAATATTAAATATATGATCAGCTGTTTAAATTGGACTGTTTATCAAAATGCAAGATCTGCATAGCTTGTAGACCCCGTTATATTTAAAAGTTAAAGGGCTAATTCAGATGGGTGCTGAGACTGATCCTCTGTGCTGAGCCACTTTTTTGCAGTGTCTGCCTCCACCTCGGAGCTGAAGCTGCGCGGATACAGCTGCATGTCAAAATTTGAAATTTGAATGCACAGGGGTTGATTTGCAATAGGCATAAAGATTGCCCACTTTGCACAGTGCAGTTGCTCCAGAGTTTAGTAAATGAGCAGAAGTTCTGCTGACTTCCATCATCCAATCACGTGCAAGCAAAAATGCTGTTTTTTATTTTTTTATTTTCCTTGCACATGATTGGGTATTCTTTGCAAAGTGAAGCTTTACCTCATTTACTAAGCTCTGGAGCAACTGTACTTGCAGAGGGCAACTGCAATTTGCAATGTGCACAGTTTATTTGCCTTTAGTAAATCAACCCCACAGTGTCTACATTCTGATCCATGCACCCACTCCTGCCCACATGTCAAATTTAGACACCTGTGCCCATGCTGTCTCTGCATCCACTTCTATGGACTGCGTGCACCGGTACAGCAAAAAGCAGCTCAGAACAGAGGACGGGGGTCAGCGTCCATTTGAATGAGCGAAAATTGAAAAAAAAAATACTAAAAGTTACAAACCTTGCAACCCGCCTTCTGGCCACTTTCTGGAGGCGAGGGTGACATCACCAAGTCTTCTCTTGAGAGCCCAAATATCACGAAACGTTATTCCAGAAGTGTTTACTTGCACAATTTGGGATCTTCATCTTTCCCGGGAGACTGGAAGAACTCTCAGTGATGTCACCCTTGCCTAGGCAAACATGTTGGGTGTAAGATGAGTATTTTCTTCTTTTTTTTTTTCTTAAGGCTCCATGCACACTGGCTTAAAAATAGCTGCTTCTACAGGAGTTTTGTGTTCTGCCTGTAGAAGCAACTCAATGTTATTCTTTGTGTCCATTCACATTAGGATGATTAGAGGCATATTTTAAGCTCAATGTTTAGAGGCAGAAAAAAAATCCCTTTTGGTTTGCATTTCTGATTGGAGCTTTCTGGCAGAAAAAATGCAAAACTCGTCTAAACATTGTACAAAAAATGGTCTAATTGCAGTGGCGGCTGGTGGTTTTTTGTTTGGGGGGGGGCGGCAAAAAACCGAACCTCCCCCCGTGGCAACTCAAACCCCCCCGCTGTCTGCCGGTCGGTCCACTGGCACTTACATCATCTAGGTATCGGGGGCATCCGAGGGGCAGGGGCGGGGATCAGGCATCCGAGAAGCGGCAGTGAGAATCAGGCATCAAGGCATCGGCAGGGGACCGAGCATCCAGACATGGGCGGCAGCTCTCCTCCTCCTTGTGTCCGCGGTGCGTCTTTTCCCCTCCTCCTAGGCGTCCAATAGGATCGCTTGTCCTTTTAGCCAATCGGGTGATGGGTATCAGACCCGCTTCCCGATTGGCCGGGAGGAGGATCAGTGTTGCAACACACCTGGTTGGGCTCCGGACGCATCCTCTGCCACCCAAGCCCACCCTATTTTGAAGCCTAATCAGGTGCTTCAAAAAAAAAAAAACTGCCCCTGAAAAGGGGCCGGACGCATGAATAGGGGGGTGGCTGCGGCAGCCATGGATAGATTAATGCTATGCATGAATCTATCAATTGCATATAGGGTTGGCCTGGGCGCCCCTAATGGACGGGCCGCCCCTGTCTAGTTGAGAGGGGTTTTTTTTAAGCCCAGTGTGCATGGAGCCTAACTGTACTTTTTTATACTAGGGTGTGGGATTCTGCAAGATAAGCTGGCCATGCAAAATTTGAGTTCTGTAGGAGTAATATAAGCTTGTTTGTGACATCAGCCGGTTAAAACAAACTAGCTAGTGCACAAGGTGTAGTTCAACTGAACTCTGGACCCAACCATGTTATAACAATCTGACGTTGTACACAATTTTTTCTTCCTGTCTGGAGTTTTCCTTTAATACTGCTTACCACCATTTTATATTTCTTACCTTTGTATTCTTATTTGGCACCTGAGGATAGTTGAAAGGAAGTCATTATAACTTTTAGGAAATATATATTCAATATATTTGTTATTTTTTTAATAGACTAGTTAATTTGCTCTGAAATAATTGGAAATTTGCACCACATCCTAACTAAAATTAAATTAGAACTCCAGCCAACCAGCTGAATTCACAGCCAGAATATATATATGTCCTCCTTTCTCTGACAAACTATCGGTAATTCTATTCATCCACTCTTATGATTCACTAACTCCTGGCACACTGGGGAGGGGGGAGAACAATTTTGCAGTTATGCAACCTATGCATTTCACCTCCATGTCTCTACACAGCCCTTTCTAAAAGCTATTTACATACCTCTCCCTTCAGTCCGCAATGCCTGAAACGTGTTGCAAAAGCACTATGTAATACAGTAGAATCTAGCTGGTCTACAGCACAGAACCTTCGATTTGCACTTTTTTTTAAATTGGTTTGAAGGCATTAGAGGAGGTTAATATTACATATATTTCAGGTAATTATTTCTTAATGTGTTTCAAATAGGAGGGCTGTATCAAAAGTAAAGCAAAAGTGGGCATACTTTTTTTTTTAACCTACATAGGTCATTCAAATTATTCATGTTGTTAGAGTAACTCTTCTTATATAGTAACCCTTCTTTTTTTTATTGCACGTAAGTAATGGATTAAAAAAAGAAGCAATGTGCCATCCTTGAGTTATTGATGAAGAAGGGTTTGCAGGCTGTCCGACATTCACAGAGGGCTACAGAATGTTTATGGAGATGACACAATAGGCAAGAGTCACCAATGACAAGACATTGTCAAGGGTGTCACCTCTGTAAACATTCTGTAGCCTTCTGTGAATGTTGGACAGCCTACACCCTTCCTTCATCAAGAACTCAGTGACGGCATGTTGCTTCTACTTGTAGTCCATTTTTTACCTGCAGTGCAAAAGAACAAGAAAAATGGTTCCTAAAACCTCATACACACGATTGGATTTTCCACAGAAAAAACCTTGGACTTTTGTCTGAAGGCCGTTGGCCAGGAACTTGTCTTGCCTACAAACGGCAAGGAATTGTCGGCCAGCAAACATGAACGTAGTGGCGTACTACATGGTTTTTCAGCTCTTTAGCACCACCCTTTGGGCTCCTTCTGCTAATTTCACGTTAGTAGAAGTTTGGTGAGTGTTGATTTGCGCTTTTCATTTTGCGCTTTTCAGTTCCTTTCTGAATGGCCGTTCGTCAACCAGCCATGTTGTGGAATCGGAGGAGATAACGTGTTATTTGTTATTGGCCTCAGAGTTATTGCTTCGACCCAAGTCCAGTCCAGGAACAGGAGGAGGAGGATTTATTGGACCAAAAATTGGTTGCTTTATTAATCGTGACCAATTATGTCATATGCCTTTGCTGCGGGAGCTCCGGGAGAATAATCCGGATGTTTTTCAGAATTATCTCCGGATGACGGACCCCTGCTTTCACCAACTCTTGACATTGTTGACCCCCTATATTAAGAAGCAGGACACATGCATGAGGCTTTTATTTTATTTTTTGGTTGAATAATGATTTGATTTGTTATATTTTCTATATTTTTGGATGCATAGAATGCACTTTTTGGTTAAGTTCTATTGGCAGATAGCATGTCTAATTTTATTTGTTTTCTTTTTTTAATGCACAATAAAAAAAGTGTGTAGAATAATACTTACGGGATAATGATGTTTTGGTAACTTGCCCCCCAAAAAAAACAAAAAACAAGCATAATAATATTATTCTTGATAACACTAGAAAAAAAAAAGCCTTTGAAAATATGTTTGGCAGAACTCCATCAGTATCACCAGCAAAGCAGCTTCATTATTATCCCATTAAAGAAGAAGAGAATTGTGCGCTGCATCTCGAGATTTCATAATTTGCCTCGTCATGAATGTTACTTCTCCATTACGGACGCTAGTTTACAAGACCGACCGCTTCGGGCTCGTCCTTGCTTCCGTGCATGCGTGTTTGTACTTTGGACTTTTGTCCGACAGACTTGTGTACACACGATCGGAAAATCCGACAACAGACATTTGTCCACGGAAAATTTATAAACCTGCCATCCAACATTTGTCCATGGAAAATTGGCCAACAATTGTCTGATGGAGCATAAAAAAGGTTGGCTTTTCCGCCCAAAGCCTGTCATCACACACAATTCCCGTCGGAAAATCGGATCGTGTGTACGAGACTTTAGAGTTACTCTACCAACATATAAAATTTGAACAGCCATGTGAGTTAATAAAAAAGTTATGCCCATTTTTGCATTACTTTCGGTAAAGCCCTCGTATATTAAAGTGTATGTACAATCAAAAATTATTGCTGTCTGTGTCCACGCTGGGTATATTCCCACTTCCTATTTGTCCTGTTGATCGTTGTCAAAAATTGATGGGAAATGTTATAGCTGTCCCCAGAACAAACGATAAGGGCAAATCTTCCAATGGGGACACCAGTGGTGGTGACAACTGTCTACAAATTACCTTTCTTTTTATGTTGCATCTGCAAGACAAGAAGCAAAGGGAAAACTCACCAATGGGAGGCAACAGTGAAAAATAAACTGATATTTTAACATTTCCCTACTTGCTCCAAAAAATGTTTTGACTATACATACACTTTAAATAATCATGGAATTTACTCATATCGGGGATAATGGGTGGACTTATATAGTTGCCCGGAGCCAGTGGTTAAAGAAGAAACATCAACTTTAGGTGTTTTGTAACAACACAGGCTTCCATGTTTAAGTTAAAAAAAAATGTAATTAGTCTTTACTATGTATTGCTTTAAAAACCCAATTTCATCACAGTTCAAAGGTTAAAACAATATACAAACAGCCATGCCAAGTAAAAGCATGGCTTACTGCTTACACTAAATGTACCCACTCAAAAGGCATTGACACTGTTTATTCAGTTCTACACTATTAGTACCTTGCTTCTATTTTATTATTATAATTTTTGTTTTTGTTACATGCAAAAAAGCAGTAAAACACATTTTTTTTTTTATAAAATAAAATATTAGATAAAAAAAAAAGAAAAAAAAGGCATTCAACACATAGGGATGCAGTAACACCATAAATAAACAATTTCGCTATAAATATTATATTCACCAAAACAACTTGCCCTTATGAGGGAATTTACAAAAACAGTACTCCAAAAAATATTTTTTTGCTACTTTAGTATTTTCGGCAACACGGTGAAATAGACAATATATTTAATTGCTATTAAATTCCAGTCCCGTGATTTTTCTATTTTTGAAACTGATTGAAAGTTAATGAATAATTACCAAAAAAAATAAAATAATAATAAACAAGGTTGCATGTTGTGCCCTGTGTTTTACAGTCATTTACTGCAGTCAGAAAGTAGCTATGGTTTCGTATCACAGATCTGATACATAGAGAGATCAAGATCTTTCAGAGTTTATTTGAAGTGAGACTTTTTTTTTATGTTACAGCTTCTTCATAGAAAAATTTGTCTGCCATTTTGGTCCCATTTTATGAGTCTTTTTTTTTTTTTTGTGTTTTAGAAAACGTACATTCATGTTTGGTCTTCTATTCTTGACAAAACTTTCACTTCTGGGAAAAGAATCAAAAGCAAAACAAGACAATATATTTTACAGTTGATTACAATCCACTCTGTTCACAAATATTTGTCAAAACAGCCCACTTTAAATTAAATCAAAGCACTTAAAATTGACTCCTACACCTACGTTTGACTCCTCGACAGCCCTCAAATGTAAGCAGTGTTTCTTGAAAGACCATAGTTAAGGCCACTAATGTAACAACTGCTCTTATTGGAACAATGGAACGCTCAGTCTGATGCTACCTTAAAGGAAGGATTTGTCACGCATCAGTCGCCGACCTATGGGCGTGTATACGTCTGTGCAAAGGAGATGTGTGCCACCCTCCCCCTATATGTACGTGTATTGTCATTGCTGATATCCAATTAGCTTGGTTTACATTCAGAAAGAGGAGGAACTTTGAGAGTAGTCTCTCAAAATTATATTGTCGTATTTGGGAGAGGATGGTGTACAGAGAGCAGACTCTGATACCGGGGAGCTAGGGGAGGTGCTGTCTGAGTCGATGGAGTCTCTAAAAGGAGAAGGAGGTGTTAAAGCTACCAACTCCTCAACATCTTGCTTTACTACAGGTGCTTCTGGAGCACTATCTTTGACGCTGTCAGAAGATGACTTTCTGGCAGAAAGTGACCCACCGTTAAATTCAATAGCAGGGGCTGGCTGGATCTCTGCAAAGGTGGTCATAGCGGTGGGAAGTTGGATCTCTCTTGGAATCAGGTAGGAAGAACATAGAGGGGTGGGCACCATGGCTCCTGGTGTGTTTGCCGACAGCATCATGGAGTTTAGCTCACTGATGTTGGCTGTGAATCTGGTTACAACATTGCTGATTTGGTCCATCAAGGATCCTTGAGAAGAGCCGCTTCGTTGGGCAGTGTCTGAGTGAAATGAAGGGATGTCATCATCTGTCCGAGCTACCGTAGCAGCCCTCTGACTTACAGTACTGATTGGAGAAGGAGTTTGTGGTCGGTACTGAACCGGATAATGCTCTTCGGCTTCAGAAACATCATAGAGCATTTTGGAACTGGAGTCCGGGAAGGACGTGCTGATGTATCTGTTCTCTGTGCTGCTCTTAGAGAAGGGCTTAATAACGGCTGTCTGATTTGTACTATCCTTTTTCTTGACATGAACAGAAAGACGCTGCCAAAGATGTTGACCCCGAGTGCTCTTCTCATTTTGTGCCCACGTTACAGATTTTCCATTGGAGCTACAAAAAATTGAAGAAATTTATAGATGTATAAAATTTGTATGTATTTATTAACTTTTATAAACAGAAATATGACATTGTGGGGCTAATTTACTAAAGGCAAATAGGCTGTTCACGTTGCAAGGGATTTCTCACTTTGCAGGTGATTTTTTTACTCTTAGCTTAATGAAAGTGGTGAAAATTTACTCTGCACAACATATCCAATCAAGTACAAGAAAAATAAGAAAACAAAAAAAAAACAGACCTGTACCCTTCTTACTACTTAAAGTGGTTCTAAAGGTAGATGGTTTTATACCTTAATGCATTCTATTCATTAAGGTAGAAAAATTTGGGCGGCTCCCCCCCCCCTCCCCCAGCCTCGATCCAGCGATGTTCACGAGAGCAGCGGCTCTCCCGGGTCTTTCTCTCCTTATTGGCTCACACAGCAGCCGGCGCCAATGCTGCTTTCAATCACAGCCAGTAAACCAATGAGAAGATAGCAGGGGTGGGGCCGAGCCGCGCCCCCTGTGTGTATGGACAATGCTATTGGCGGCACTCGGCAGGGGGAGGAGCCAGGACCGACGGGAGACCCAAAAAAAAGAGGATCAGGGCTGCTCTGTGTAAAACCATGGCACAGAGCAGGTAAGTATAACATGTTTGTATTACATGGTTCTAAAAGCTTAAGTTTTTTTACCTTCATGCATTCTATGCATGGAAGTAAAAACCTTTCTGCGTGCAGCAGCTTCCCCAGCCCCCCTAATACTTACCTGAGCCCGATCTTCCTCAAGCCATGTGGATGAGAGCCTTAGCTCTCCAGGGACTCTCCCTCCTCACTGGCTGAGACAGCAGTGGGAGCCCTTGGCTCCCATGGTTGTCAGTCACAGCCAGTGAGCCAATCAGGACAGAGAGTGGGCGGAGCCAAGCCATGGATCTGTGTGTGAATGGACACACAGATCTGCGGCTTGGGTGCCCCCATTGGAAGGTGCTTGCTCTGGGGGCACTTGGTAGGAGGGAGGGGCCAGAAGCACAAGCGTGGGACCCGAGAAGAAGAGGATCAGGGCTGCTTTGTGCAGAACTGCTGCAGAGAGCAGTTAAGAATAACGTTTTTTTTTTTTAAATTGCCTTTGATATTACTTTAAGCTTTGGAATCACTGTGGTTTTGCACAGAGTAGCCCTGATCCTCCTCTTATTGGGTTCCCCACGGGTGCTCCTAGCTCTTACCCCCTGCAGAGTGCCTACCATAGCAAGCTGCTTACTACAGGGGCACTCATGCAGGTGTGCTCCTGAGCTGGCTCTGTGTGACCATCACTGGCTGTTATTGACAGCAGCAGGAGCCAATAAGTCCCACTGCTGTGTCTGAGCAGGGAGAGAGCCAATAGAGCCTCTGCTCTTATGCTCATCGCTGGATCGAATTTGGGATCAGGTAAGTATAAGAAGGCTTGGGAGAGCTGCTTGCAGAATGTTTTTTTTACCTAAATGCAATGCAGAGAATGCATTAGGGTAAAAAAAAAAAACGAAAAAACTTATGTCAACATCAAAAACTCATTCTAATGAGTGCTGGCAACTCCTACCCGCTGCTCTTCTATCACTTCTATCACTGAATGCTGTTCTACCCCCTATTCCTTCTGTTGAATGATAAACTTATATATATCTTATATAACAAAAAGACTACGCACTATTTCTGTTGCCATGGTTTATCACCTGTAAATTGTTCAGAATACTTTATTAGGAATACTTTGTTAAGAAAACTCAATACATTTTATGATTGAAACAAAAAAAAAAATGAATTTTTTTGCTTGCGCATGATTGGATGATGGAAGTCAGCAGAGCTTCGCCTCATTCACAAAGTTAGGGGAGAATTCTGTTGCAAAGTGAACAGGCTATTTGCTTTTAGTATATCAATCCTTGTAAATCATTATTGTAGTATGGTCCTTTAGATCTTAGACAAAGTATTATCTGAGAACTGCCAAAATAATTGCTCTCCTTGGGTTTCCTGAGGTGAGTTACCTGATATCAGCTGTATGTAGAGGACATCTTCCAAAACTATTTATTACCTGAGGAAATCTTTTGAGAATCATGAGATTGCAGAGTAGCACATGTACAATGATGAGGCTCTCTAATCTAATTAATACGTGAAGTAATAAAGCAATTCTGTTTATTGTCCGAGTTTCTCCAAGAACCAAGGGCATTGCTTGGAAGGAGCAATTGCAGCAATGTTCATAAAAACTGAGTTATATAATAGGATTGATTTAATAAAGGAGTACAGAATGTTCACTTAGTAGAATTAATGTCTCTCTTAAGTTTCCACTTGAATGTCCACTTAGCTTCGTAAATAAGGCAAAGCTGTGTTCTCTTGTGAAAGGGAAATTAAAACATGGATATCTTTTTGCTTGAACATGAATAATGTCTACAGATACACCTCTGCAACCTGAATTTTTTATACTCCTTTAATATATCAGACAAGTGCGTCAAAGCAGTAAAAAGCATTATGGTTGGTATCCTCGCACACCGATATCAGAAATCACTTGTCAACCACTTTGAGTAATTATACCTAATAGATATACACTATATTGGCAAACGTATTGGGACACCTGCCTTTACACGCACATGAACTTTAATGGCATCCCAGTCTTAGTCCGTAGGGTTCCATATTGAATTGGCCCACCCTTTGCATCTGTTACAGCTTCAACTCTTCTGGGAAAGCTGTCCACAAGGTTTAGGAGGGTGTCTATGGGAATGTTTGACCATACTTCTAGAAGCGCATTTGTGGGGTCAGGCACTGACTGTGGATGAGAAGGCCTGGCTCGCAGTCTCCGCTCTTATTCATCTCAAAGGTGTTCTATCGGGTTGAGGTCACAACTCTGTGCAGGCCAGTCAAGTTCCTCCACCCCAAACTCACTCATCCATATCTTTATGGACCTTGCTTTGTGCACTGGTCCAAATCATTTGTTGGAGGGGGGATTATGGTGTGGGGGTTGTTTTTCAGGGGTTGGGCTTGGCCCCTTAGTTCCAGTGAAGGGAACTCTTAAGGCGTCAGCATAACAAGACATTTTGGACAATTTCATGCTGCCAACTTTGTGGGAACAGTTTCGGGATGGCCCCTTCCTGTTCCAACATGACTGCGCACCAGCAAAGCAAGGTTCATAAAGACTTGGATGAGTGAGTTTGGGGTAGAGGAACTTGACTGTCCTGCAAAGAGTCCTGACCTCAACCCGATAGAACACCTTTGGGATGAATTAGAGCGGAGACTGCGATCCAGGCCTTCTCGTCTAACATCAGTGCCTGACCTCACAAATGCGCTTCTGGAAGAATGGTCAAACGCTGCCAAAGACACACTCCTAAACCTTGTGGATGGCCTTTCCAGAAGAGTTGAAGCTGTTATAGCTGCAAAGGGTGGGCCAACTCAATTTTGAACCCTACAGACTAATGAAGTGTACACACGATCGGACATTCCGACAACAAAATCCTGGATTTATTTCCGACGGATGTTGGCTCAAACTTGTCTTGCATACACACGGTCGCACAAATGTTGTGGGAAATTTCGAACGCCAAGAACGCGGTGACGTACGACACGTACGACGAGCCGAGAAAAATGAAGTTCAATCGCCAGTGCGGCTCTTCTGCTTGATTCCGAGCATGTGTGGAATTTTGTGCTTTGGACTTGTGTACACACGATCGGAATTTCCGACAACGGATTTTGTTGTTGGAAAATTTGAGAACCAGCTCTCAAATTTTAGTTGTCGGGAATTCCGGCAACAAATGTTGAGATGGAGCCTACACAGTCTACCACCCTGTACCCTGTGTTAGCAGTCTACCACCCTGTACGTCTCTGCTATTGACTGTATTGTTGAATTTTATTGAAATAAAGATGTCCTTATCCCAGAGTGCGGCTATCCAGGATTTCTTTCTACCTCACTGCAAACCAGCAAAGCCAGCACCTGGAACCAGTTCTTACTAGGACGGTGTCATTCCAGAGCAAGAGTGTTTGTGAGCTGCATCTCCTTTTTTCCGGAGCCTACACACGGTCGAAATTTACGACAGCAAGCTCACATCGAACATTTGTTGTCGGAAATTCCGACCGTGTGTACGCGGCATTAGACTGGCATGACACTTAAGTTCATATGCGTGTAAAGGCAGGCGTCCCAATACTTTTGGTAATATAGTATAGTTTACGTGGCAGAAATATTTTAAAGTGATATAGATTTAAAGTGTACATGAAGGGATATAAGGAATCGTTTGGTTGCAGTGAAAGGAACTAACACTAAACACCTCCTTTCTGACAAAATGCGTTATTTCGAAGCAGCACAAATGTCCCGTGTTATTTCACATCTACTGTATATCAGTACTTGCTGTATGCCAGAATGGGGTAAGAGATGAAGGTTTACAGCTATATCTATTAAATCATAAGGCTGCTAACATTATGTGCACAGGAGCAGATACATTCCATACACACAGCTTTTATAGATACACTTCATTGTGGCAACAAGCAACATTTCTCATTAAGAAATATGGATACTTTATAAAGCTTTTCTAAACAAAAGGAAATAATTTTAATACAAAATAAATAAATCTAATTGGCATTGTTAATGTTTCCAATGGATTCCTTAAAATGGGAATTTGTCAGAAAGGTAAAGCTGGGTTTCAAGAAAATGAAACAAATCGCAGCTGCAAGACTATTCACTTTAGGGCAAGTCGTTAAAATTGGAGAGCTTCTGATGACCAATGCATCGTGATTTGTCATCCAAATATTTAATCTGGCCTACTGTATTCTAGTACTGAGGTGCTCAACCTTTTTTCACTTTGGCTCACAGTAGTTGCTATGCCATTGATTTAGGATCACACGGCATTCTATGTGCGATTGCTTTGAGCCTATATATACACCAACCTATGGTTTCCATAGAATCAAGTGTCATTATACCCTTATTAGGAGTACAACCCGAATGCCTGGGTCTTCCAAATGTCTATGGATCCCCATTTATTATATACAGTAACTATATGCAAAATCAAACGTTACATATATAATGCAGTCTTACACTAGCAATAACACAGAAGTTTCGTTTTAAATCGTTTTATTACCAGTTGGTCCCACCGGTAGATCCATTATTTTTCCACTTCCTGTAACAGTCCAAGCAGCAGTCACAGGGTAAAAAAACAAAACAAAAAAAAAACATATTTTGAGGGCTTTTGAAAAATCCTTTCTCAATCAGCGCAGCCAAATGATATAAATACAAAAACAACTTGTGTTGCTAGCTATAACACTTTAAGATGCTTCCACCCCACCTTCTACCACAAATTATATAGTCAAATTAAGTGAAGCTGAGGAAGCCCAATCGGAGGGCGCAACGCGTCTAAGAGGAAGGAGTTGACGTCATGCAGCCGCCGCTGTACCATTGTAGTGGTGAGCTGGCTGATGGTTACATTTTAAAGCGCATTGTACAGTATTTTGTGTAAGTGTTTTTTTTTTTTAGTAGGGGATAATAAATTTTTTTTAAACGGAGAGCACTATGTTGTTGCCCTTTTGTCCCATATAACACATGTTGGATATGAGTGGGTTTGAAATCGGGACGAGTTTCCATCCAGAGTTGGAGTAACAGGAGAGAGTTAAACCCACAACAGTAAAATCAGTGTGTATATGCAGTAAAGCATGCTTGTTATACTCACTGTGGAACCTAAGGGGTTAATCCTCTGCATTGTGTAAAAAGGCTGTTTGATCCTGTATGCACAGATCCTCCTCTTCTTGTATTTCCCCCAAAATATGTCCAGATAAGACAGAGTTACTGGAGTCAGGCTGCACATGCTCAGTTTGGAGTGTATTGCTAGAGAGTTTTTTTTTTTTCTTGGGAGGGTGCATGTGATCAGCCCAGGGCCAATCAGTACTGTCCAGACAGAGGGTCAGGGGTCCTGCATCCTGATAGGACAGCCAGTGCAGTATGAAAACTCCTCCTACAAGCTTTATCCGGACACTGATAGAAGTCACAATACTGCTATATACTGCTGATAAGAAAAGGTATTTAGCAGTTTATATTTACTAAAATGATTTAATTCCCATGTTCTGTCTACTGTGGGAGCAATGGTGTAGCGTGAGTTGTCAGCACCCGGGGCAAGTCAAGTAATTTGCGCCCCCCTAACTCGTGTACTTTTAGTACTCCCTTCTACTAGTACAGTATTAAACCCCTTACTCCCTAAGCACATGTGTGTAATTAAAAAAATGCATCTGTGTCACTGCCCCCCCCCTTCCCCCCTCCCCCCCATGTATTATATATACACCGACTCCCCCATGACCCCATGTATTACACACTGCCCCTCCATGTATTATGTATACACTCTCACCCCCCATGTATTATATATACACTGACCCCCCCATCACCCCATGTATTACACACTGCCCCTCCATGTATTATGTATACACTCTCACCCCCCATGTATTATATATACACTGACCCCCCCATCACCCCATGTATTACACACTGCCCCTCCATGTATTATGTATACACTCACCCTCCATTTATTATACACTGACCCCCCCCCCCTACCCCCCATTACCTCAAGTATTAAACACTGCCTTCCCTCACCCTATGTTTTATATATACACTACCCCCAATATATTATATATTCACTGCCCCTATATATTACATTTACACTAACCCCCATATATTGCATATACACACTAACCCCCATTTATTGTATATACACTAACCCCACCCATTACCCCATATATTTTATATACACTGAAATTTATATATGTACACTGACTTACATATACACTGGTACCCATGTATGATATATACTGACCCCCCCCCATGTATTATATATACACTGACCACCCTATGTATGATATATACACCCGCATGTATTATATATATATATATATATATATATATATATATATATATACACTGCCCCCCTCCACCCTCATGTATTATATATACACACTGCCCCCCCCCCATGTATTATATATATACTGCCCCCCCATCATCCCATGTACTGTATATACCCAGACCCCCCATGTATGAAGCACAGAGTAGAAAGCTCTGGGTACATGTTGGCAATTATGATTTCCCAGTCTGTGGGAATGTGTCCCCTTCCCAGGGAGTGTGGTGGAAGCCCGCCCAGGCACAGCCAGCGATGAGACTTGGACAGCGGAGCAAGCCGCGATCACCCGCCAAAGCCAGCTCTGCCTGCCGCCGTGCCTACACATGACTGAGTGCAGCCAATCGCAGAGAGTGTCAATCGCTGAGGCCTGATAGCTGGGGAAGCTCCAGCAGCACTAGCACAGAATCAAGGAGAACGGCAGAAGCGGGGCGCAGACAGTGACACACTCGGTACTCCCAGGTGTGGAGTTCCGAGTCGGAAATCAGAATGACAGCAGTCAGGATAGCGGGAGTCAGGACTTTTACGCCTCTCTAGATATTGCACCCGGGGCCTCGGCCACACCGCACCCCCCCACGCTACGCCACTGTGTGGGAGACCTGATATGGTGAATGCAGGCTCCTAGGTTTAGTAACACTTTAAGGCCTGCCAATTTTGAGATCAATACCAATTGTAGGATACAGATGAGCGTGTTTTTAGTGTGTTGGAGGTGAGCAGGTTTTTCACCTGGTGGTGGATGAGCACAAATCACGTGAAGAACTGAAGATTTCACTTATATTGCACAGTTTTGGGGTGCAGGACTAATTTATATATTTTTCAATTTTTAAAATTTTGCATATTTCTGCAAAAATGGATTTTATTCTTTGTATGCACTATATTTGATATAATTGTGTACACATAGTTTACCACAAGAGAGTGTTACACTTTACTTAGTTTGACTATATATTTTGAGGGCTTTACCGAAAGTAATGCGAAAGGGGGCATACCTTTTTTTATTACCCTACATGGGTCTTTTACATTTCACATGTTGGTAGAGTAGCCCCTCCTATCTCTTCTTCTTCTTCTTTTTCATTGCAGGTAAATAATACTTTTCAAGTAGAAGCAATGTGCCATTATTCTCGATGAAGGAAGGGGGCAGGCTGCCAGACATCCACAGAAGGCTACAGAATGTTTAAGGTATGACGCCATATAACCACTAGCCGCCCAGCCGCCGTCATTCTACGATGGCAGGTCGGCTCTCCTGCGCAAATTGCCGTAGCTGTACAACCGGCCCTTTAAACAGCTGTAGCAGGTGAGCGCACGCACCCACTGCACGGCAAGGGACCCGATGCGAGTGGCCGGCGGGCAAGATGTCCGCCAGCCACGCGTGATCGTGGGCACGAGAGCCGAAACAGGGATGTGTAAACACACATCCCCATTCTGTCAGGAGAGGGGAGACAGATCGTCTGTTCCTACTACTTAGGAACAGCGATCTGGCTCCTCCTCTAGTCAGTCACATCCCCCCACAGTTAGAAACACACATGAGGGAACACAATTAACCCTTTGATCGCCCCCTAGTGTTAACACCTCCCTTGCCAGTGACATTTACACAGTGATCAGTGCATTTTTATAGCACTGCCCACTGTATAAATGTCAATGGTCCCAATAATGTGTGAAAAGTGTCCGATCTGTCCGCCGCAATGTCCCGCTAAAAATCGCAGATCGCTGTCATTACTAGTAAAAAAATAATAATAATAAAATGCCATAAATATAACCCCTATTTTGTAGACGCTATAACTTTTGCACAAACCAAAATACACAAATCAATATACGCTTATTTTTTTAACCAAAGATATGTAGAAGAATATATATCAGTCTAAACTGAGGAAGAAATTTGTTTCTTTATATTTTTTGGGGCAATATTTATTATAGCAAAAAGTAAAAAAAATATTGCTTTTTTTAAAAATTGTTGGTCTTTTTTTGTTTATGGCACAAAAAATAAGAACCGCAGAGATGATCAAATACCACCAAAAGAAAGCTCTATTTGTGGGAAAAAAAGGACGTCAATTTTGTTTGGGTGCAGGATCGTACGACCGCGCAATTGTCAGTTAAAGGGACGCAGTGCCGTATCGCAAAAAACGGCCTGGTCATTAAGGAGGAAAATCCTTTGGGGCTGAAGTGGTTAAACTTTTTTTTCCTTTCATCTGTGCACATTGATCTTGCCAATGGTGTCATCTTGGTGAATATTCTGTAGCCTTCTGTGGGTGCCAGACAGCCTGCACCCCTCTTTTGTCAAAAAACTCAGTGACAGCACATTGCTTCTGCTTGGAATCCATTATTTATCTGCAATGAAAAGAATAAGAGTCACTATAGAGAAAGAATTACTCTACCAACATGTGAAATTTGAACAACCTATTTCAGTTAATAAAAAATTGTGCCCACTTTTGCATTATGTTTGGTACAACCCTCATACAATGGGGACACTTACAATGGTTAGCTCCTATTCATATGGCTTACACCCTTTTTCTCTAATCAAAACACTAAAACGATGTTATGACCGAAAATCAAAAACTGTCGTGTTAATGCTAGTGAAAGACTGTGTCGTATATGTCGTTTTTATTTTGCTCATAGTCATATATGTCATTTTTATTTTGCTCATAGTTCCACTTTATGGTGTTACCCCATGGTTGTGCACCTCTGTTCTAGGGTACATATGAACAGGATAATAGGTTCTAAGGTCTAATTGTATACTCCACAGGGTAATCCACACACTAGGAAAGAAGGTTGCACACATTTTAGATATCTTTACAATTACATACTGTATTACACATTCTACTTACCATAAGAAACCCATACTTCAGAGGAAAGAACAAAAAACACAAATTTACATAGATTTACACATAGACATAAATAGCCTTTATCAGTACTGGAACATACTGCAGCATCATAAGAGAATGCTAGAGACAAGCACTACACAAAAGACATATTTTGCACTATTTGGAGTATTTTGTGAGGACTATGACAGAATATGCCAACTACGGTATATACAGAATTTTTGTTTCACGGGTATGCACACAAATAAGCACATGAATTTGATATTGCTTTGCATTTCTTAAAACTGAAGTTCGATCTGCTTATATTTTGCCTTCCCTGGTTCCTCCATCCCTCTATTTCCATTATTATTACATACCTTATTTTAGACCCAGTGATGCCATCACTGGGTCTCCCAGTTTTTTTCTATGCAATGCAGGTAGACCATGGCTGGTGGGTGGGGCTGGCAGAGTGCTGTACATAACTTCCTAAAAACATCACAGCACCCCTCCTCAATGCTCCTCTCAAAAGCTCCAATGCAAGCATTAGGTTTGCTCTTGGGAACAGTCATGAAAATATCAAAACACCTTGGATGGTGGATATCAGTCTTGGGGAGTGGCCATTCCTAGGCAGGCTGTATTTGCATACCTAGGTAGAGCCTCAGTGATTAAAAAAAGTCCCATTTTTGGAGGGGGTGGGCCAGGGACATTAAAGCAAGGTAAAAAAGGGCTAGATCATTGGTTCTCAACTCCTATCCTCAGGGCCCACTAACAGGCCAGGTTTGCAAGATAACTGAAATCCATCACAGGTGATATAACTTGCTGCTCAGTGATTGCAGTATTCTAGTCTGCATCTCCCCAAGGTAATACTTAAAATCTGGCCTGTTAGTGGGTCCTGGGGACAGGAGTTGAGAACCACTGGGCTAAATGATGCTGAACTCTCAGGTGGCCTCTATCTGACTTGGTGCAGCTTGTGAAAAGGACACGGTGGGGTTGATTTACTAAAACTGGAGAGTACAAAATCTGGTGCAGCTGTGCCTGGTAGGCAATCAGCTTCTAACTTCAGCTTGTTCAATTAAGCTTTGAGAAAAAACATATGGAAGCTAAATGGTTCCTATGCTGAGCTGCACCAAACTTTGCGCTCTCCGGGTCAGTAAATCAACCCCAAAATGCGGTGAAATCAGACTAAGCAATAACATTACAGGAAAGGAGACTGTACTACGGTGGAAGACTGCAGGTGGGTGGTGAGTTCATCTCTAGTTACGTGCTTTGGAAACGAAAGCACAATTGGATATTCTCAAAGAATTGCCACACCACAGGACAAAAGTCCATTAGACTTCTACCAGTTCAAATCCAATTTGAAGAACATCTTAGAAGTTTGCCGACCTGGTTCCAACCTGGTCATTGGTTTGTTAATAAACAAAAGACATAATAAAACATGATCGGGATCACTTGGTGATCAAGTGCTTCAAGGCAAAATTAGAAGTCCATTTTGAAGAAATTTATGCAAAGGCATTTTGCTGGGAAATTGGCCACTCATTCCTAATCACATTATCATTCATGAATCCTGATTGAAGAGATTCATAAATTTTATGTTTCTTTGCAAATCTGTCTGTGTGCAGATATTTGCACAAACTGCTGTATTTAGAGTGGGGTTTTACCTTTGGGATCTCAAAAACTGCCAGTTCCAGGATCCTTTCTAGGAGGTCAGCCATTGAAGGAGATATTACTTCTAATTTGAGATCCATGTTTTGTTTTAAATATAGGATCTTTTGAAATCACTAAATGCAGTCAATTACAATTGTACGTACTTTCCATGTAGGAGGAGCAGATCAGGATCTGAAGCCATGAAACACCCCCACTCTCATAAAAATAAAATCTCATCACAGTTTAGGAGAAAATTTAATAAATCAATTTTTGCATCTTGGGAACGTTGTTTGTGGTTCAGGCTCATTCAGTCAAGAAAGGTGGAAGGGGACAAGAAGTCACAAAGTGGACCTATTAAATTTTCCATATGTATCTAACTTTATTTGTGCCTAGATGTGAGGAGCCACCATGTATGGACTATCCAGATTGTTCTTATGAAAAATTGAGAGAACATTCATGTTTATGCCCATGCAGCAAGGAGGGAGAGCGCTTGTCTTGGGGAGGGAGGAGGCCAATAGCAATCAATCAATCAACCTGAAAAAACTATTCTGGATGACTGATTCTTTCCCCAAGCAGGCTCAGCTAGGAGACATTGGGGAATTGGAAAGTTTTTAGACATTCACTCTAGCATTGCCAAACCCGATTGCAATAGACAAATGCTCTCATGTCTTTTGGAACATTTAGAAAAAAGCAACAGAAAGGGTTATTGAAAAAATGGCTTTTTTTAAAAAAAATGTACTGCAGTTAAAGGGGGGCAGTTTATAGAAAAACAAGGCATAAGGGTGTTTCTTAAAGGGAAACTTCTTTAACAAGTGCTTTCAGCTACATAATTGCCATCTGCAGAGACTTACACATTTGTACAGCTGGATATTACACTCCTGGATAATGCCGTTCAGTAGGGTCCCTTAGATGTTCTTGATCATAACAAGTACATCTCAGATAAATCTTTAGCTAGGGGTGATGAGTGAGCAAGTATGCAGACTAAAGAGTATTTTTTATTTCTAATGTTATTTTAAGAAGTGCACATATATCTAATTTGGAATTGATTTCAACACCTACTTGCTTTTATTGGTACTGATTAAAATAGATGGATGAAAAGTAGAGGCATTGAGTGTAGCAACCAACTGGACAACCAATTGCAAATTAGCTTTTTAACAAAAACAGCTAGTGTCCATTTAGCTATGGACCATACTAAGCAGACCCTCACTTCCTGGGCAATCATTTTGCATTTAACTACCTAGGAGATAGTATATGCAGCTGATAGGATAAAATAGAAGACAGCTAGCAGGGGCAGCTGTCCAGAAGACAAAAAATTTGGGTGATGAACTATGACAAAAAAACGTGATGTCAATGTATGCTTTTGCACCTGGCACCTCAACAAGACCTATCTCCTCTAAATGATTCTCCTATACCTTACCCCACTTACAGAGAGCATTTCGAATGGAGGCCCTGGCCAATAACATTACCAGTAGATCACATGACAACTCGATTGGAGTTGTTTGACCCCCCCCCCCCTCCCCCATTGACTGTCTGCAAATGTCTGTCATTCAGATGTTGGGGTGGCTCATGAGACCAAATTCTGAATACTTCTAGATGATACTAGAGCAGCTGGAGTGCAGACCTTGAGGAGGCTGAAGATGGTTGAGCGCCCGCCAACCATGCAGACACATAAGAGATAAACGTCCAAAATATAGCTTGGTTTAAAATATATAGGACCTCTATTAGTCCTGGGAAATACAGCATTCTTAATGAATTATAAAAATGGATGGAGAATGGCAAAAAAATGAATAGTGAACTGAATATTTTTGTGGAGGGGAGAAGGCTGAGGTATTATTTTTAATGCTATTATGCCAAGTTACACTTCAGATAGGGTTAATCTTTTTCAATTCTCCTTGCCTAACCATTCTCACCTATGATTACCATTGCCCTTCCAATGGACAATTTTTCAACACATAAGTCAATCATGACTGGGACAACAAGCATTTGTACAGACACACACAACATAGAGCAGCCAAGTTTTTTTTTTCTGTCTTTGCACCCATCTTTGCACAACATAGATTAGGAGTTTAAAATGAGTTCTTACATTCCAATTGGCTGCTGACAATACGTGTGAGTAGGCCCAGGAGTGAATGAAATGCTAGAATAAAGAAAGTTTGATGGGTTAATATAGAACTTAAAAGGAAATGCATATTGATGGTGTTAACAAGCAACTGCCATCGACATAACCTGCTGGAAGCCATTTTGTTGGTGCGATAGCAATTCACCTGTGTTCAAATGATATTTGGTGTGAGAAATGACTGATGTGTCTTGTTGATGACGTTGGCAATGCATAAAATATGGGTACTGCCTTCAAAATGTCTGTTGTGGATGCTTTTTCGGATAAAGAAGATAACAAGGTATGAATCTAAAAATATTTCATTTTACAGAAAGTATGCCTTCACCAGTACATAAGACCTGCAAATATGGAACAACCATCTGAAAACTGGGGTTGAGACCTTCTACCCTATTTGTCACCACTCCAATGCCATTTTCTTTACCGAATAATAAATCACATTTTCAGTCATTCAACTCATACGATTGCCAACTGTCAAAGACCATATGGCACCCTGGTGATTGCATTAAGATAGTCAAAAGAAGCTGTATTCTAAAACTCTCACTTTCACACGCATAGCTAAACTCAAGAATAAAAATACATTTGTGAGTTGACTGTATTTTCAGCAAGTACAAAAAATATCTGTTAATTTTGCCAGAAATACTGTGCCCTTGTCACTGAACTAGAAGCATAAAACAAACTTCTTTTCCTTAAAGAGATAATGTTTTACGATCCAAAGTTAAAACAACAAGGGCAGAAGATTTAATAGATGGAAAAATTTAAAAAATGACTGAAGGTCCACTTTAAATAAACTACTAATCTCCCTATCAGTGGTGTAATGGAGATGAAGAAAGGCAGATATGTTTGAAGTCCATGATGACACAACCATGGTTCCCTCCATAAAAACAGGGAAGGGTAAGCATAGCCATCCAGGGACAGGAAGCCCCTTATTCTCAGGATTTGCAAGTGAAAGTAAGGGGAGGAAACAAAAAGAGAAATAAAACTAAAGAAGCCACCTAATTTATAAACTAGTGAGGTCAATATACTGTATATACACTGTGTGTGTGTGTATATTATATATATATATATATATATATATATATATATATATACACACAATATCTCACAAAAGTCAGTACACCTTATTATTATAACTTTTCATGTGACAACACTGAAGAAATGACACTTTGCTACAATGTAAAGCAGTGAGTGTACAGCTTGTATAACAGTGTAAATTTGCTGTCCCCTCAAAATAACTCAACACACAGCCAATAATGTCTAAACCCAGATAGTTTTCCCTTCCCGTTGTCATGTGATTCGTTAGTGTTACAAGGTCTCAGGTTTAAGTTATTTTGAGGGGACAGCAAATTTACACTGTTATATATGACCAACATTCATTTAGGCTACTTTCACACTGTAGCATCTCCGCGCTAACGGTAAAGCGTCACTAGTTTTAGCGACGCTTTACTGTCGTTTTAGCGGCACTTTTTGGCCGCTAGTGGTGCGCTTTTAACCCCTGCTAGCGGCCGAACAAAGGGTTAAAAGCGCCCATATTGTAGTGCTGCCAAAGTGCTCTGCAAGCGCTTCGGCAGCGCTGCCCATTCATTTTAATGGGCAGGGCATTTTGAGAGCAGTGTAAACCGCCCCAAAGATGCTGCTTGTAGGACTTTTCAAAACGTCCTGCAAGCACACCGTCCCAATGTGAAAAGTCACACTGAAATGAATGGGGAGGTGGTTTTCAGGCGTTAGTTAGAGGCCTGAAAACCGCCTCAAAATGAAAGCAGCCTAAAATTGAGGAAGCCACTGAGCAGTGAAACATCTTCAACATTACAAAACAAATCCAACTAAAAGTGACTACATACTGCTAGATATATCACAATGCCCTGAGAATCAAAAACCGTTACATATGACCAAACAAAGGTTTTGATTCAGAATTTTTATGAAAACTCTTGCTAGTTAGCAAATATGCAGCTTGAAATATACAGTCCTGCTGTATTTTCAGGACTAATCTGTTGGTGGCGTTGTCTTCCACTTATTTATACACAGCCCAGAGCAGAATTAATCAATACAGCCAATATTAGATGATCCATGAGAAAATGTTAGACATCTGAAGGTGTACTAGGATTGTGTCTTTCAAGTGAAAGCTTGGAGAATGTGGAGTGCAGTGAAAATTATACATAAAATACACCCACTTCCATCCAATCCACCATTTTATTTTTTGTAAAGTTGCCCTTTGTTATTATCTACCTTCTATATCCATCATTCATATACGAGGGCTGTACAAAAAGTAATGCAAAAGCAGGCATAACTTTTTTATTAACATACAGTACATAGGTTGTTCAGGTGTTAAAATTTCACATGTTGGTAAAGTAAAGCCCTGTACACAAAAGCAGAATGTCGGGAGACAACTTTCTGCCCGTTTGTATGTCGGTCTGTCTGACAGAAGCTGTCCATTTGGCTGGCTTCTGTCGGAAGTGCATGCTGAAAAACCAGCATCTGACTGACTGATCTCAGTGTTCTGGGGGGGGGGGGGGGCAGTCGCCCTGTCAGAACACAACAGCTCAAGGCTACAGAATGTTTACAGAGATGACACCTTTGACAAGAGCAAAGTTTTGTCATTGGCGACTTGTCAATGTTGTCTTCTCCATGAACATTCTTTAGCCTTGTGTGGATGTCATACAGCCTGCACCCTTCCTTCGTCAAGAAGTCAATGATGGCACAGTGCTTCTGCATTGAATCCATTTTTAATCTGCAATGAAAAAGACGATGAGTTACTATAGAGCAGCGGATCTCAACCTGGGGGTCGCTTGCCGATTCTCCAGGGGGTCGCGAATGCTGGCCGAGATGCTGGCCGAGATGGACCCGAAGTTACTGCCGGAGTCCGTCCGTCTCGGCCAGCGAGATGTCACTTCCTGCAGAGGAGAGACTGCACGGAAGTGACGTTCCGTCGCCGCCATCTTGGTACTCTCATCCACAGTATTGCTTAGACTTAGAAGTCGGCAAGCGGACATCTTTTTACACCCACCGAAGTCCGCTTGCTGCAGATGAGTGTACCAAGCGGGAAGCAACGAAACACCTGAAGAAGAACACCTGTGTCACTGTGACATCTGGTAAGTCAGACACACAGGAGAAGCTGACAAGATAAAATTTTTTTCATTATGTTACTTAACATTTATATATATATAAACGTGTATATATATATATATATATAAATGTCCCAGTTGGTTCCTCAAAAGTGTTTATTCCGTGCCAGTGCTAGATACATGTTTGGGTGCTATACACTTTGTGTATCTAGCACTGGCACGGAATAACCACTTTTGAGGAACCAACTGGGACGTTTATATATAAATAAGTGGTGGGGGCGCAAACAAACTGAAAAAAATCTGAAAAAATAACCCCCATTAAAACGTAGCAACTGTGCCATCGAATGCAGCCACTGTGCCCATCAATTGTTGCCACTGTGCCAGCAAACGCCGCCACTATGCCATCAAACGCAGCCACTGTGCCCTTTAATTGTTGCCACTGTGCCAAACGCAGCCACTGTGCCCATCAATTGTCACCACTGTGCCGGCAAACGCTGCCACTGTGCCAGCAAACGCAGGAACTGTGCCCTTTAATTGTTGCCACTGTGCCAAACGCAGCCACTGTGCCCATCAATTGTCGCCACTGTGCCAGAAAATGTCGCCACTGTGCAGCCACTGTGCCCATCAATTGTCGCCACTGTGCCATTAAACACAGCCACTGTGCCCAACAATTGTCGCCACTGTGCCAGCAAACGCTGCCACTGTGCCATCAAATGCAGCCACTGTGTCCTTTAATTGTTGCCACTGTGCGAAGTGCAGCCACTGTGCCCATCAATTGTCGCCACTGTGCCAGCAAACGTCGCCACTGTGCCATCAAACGCAGCCACTGTGCCAGCAAACGCAGCTACTGTTCCCTATAATTGTTGCCACTGTGCCAAACGCAGGCACTGTGCCCATAAATTGTCGCCACTGTGCCAGCAAACGTCGCCACCTGTGCAATCAAACGCAGCCACTGTGCCCTTTAATTGTTGCCACTGTGCCAAACGCAGCCACTGTGCCAGCAAACGCGACCAACGAAAATAATTTTACTGTTAGGGGTCCCCACAACTTGGGAAATTTTATCAAGGGGTCACGGCACTAGAAAGGTTGAGAACCACTGCTATAGAGGAAGAGTTGCTCTACCAACATATGAAATTTGAATAACCTATGGAAGATAATAAAAAAATGATGCCCACTTTTGCATTGACTTTGCTGCAGTCCTTGTAATACAAGTTCAACTTCTTCTAAGAAGTCAAGCATTTTGCAAAGACGGAATGATAACAACTGCAAAATGCTTCGCTAGTTAGGAACAAGTAGTACTGTACCCAGAGTCCTAATAAGACTTAAGTAAGCCCAGTTCTGATTAACAGATCTTATCAAGCATTCATGGGATAAAGGAACATTTCCATATTGAGGTTTAATAGGTGCCACAATGGTAGGACAATGTAATCAAGACTATTTTTATTTGAATGTTTCACTTAATTACCAATCATTCTGATGATGAAGCTAATCAGTCAAGCATTCAAGTCATAATATGTCAAGGACAGGACTTCTTTTTAAAAACTCTGCTATCTGGACAACATTTCTTTTGACTAGAAGAGGTCAGTCTTGTCTTTGTACACCTATAAAAATGACTTTGGTTTATTTGTTAGTGTCTTATTTTTTGCTGTGTTCCGAAAGGTTCCATGAAAATTCTTGTACGTAAAAACCAACTCCTAAATTATGGTTTTATTTACCTTATTCCCAGTTTAAGGTAAGTTTGAATTAAATAATTTTCATGTGCTAGTCGTCATCATCATCCATTATGATCATCATCATAATTTTTCATGAAATGACCGAGATACATTTCAAAATATAAAAAAAGATGGCAGACTATGGAAGAACATAAAATGAACATGTTATGAATCACTGAAATGAGACTTACATGTGGAACGGATGGTCTGATGATGGAGGTGCGAAGACTGGAAAACAAGAAAAAACTATAAACAAATGAATAAATATGAAATATGAATACAGGGTGCACTATAATAACCACATGTACAAATTATGAGGAGGTACACAAACAAAGAAATTAAAGTTTTATTATAAATGGGCTAGTCTAATTTTGTTCTTTGTTCACAATTTGGAAATTATGAAAATTAGAATTTTATAACTGGGCTAGTGTAATTTTGTTCTTTGTTCACAATTTTTTTTTTTTTAATTTTTTGCCAGACGTGTTTACAATAGCCATTAAAACAAACCTGTGCTTTGCCTATGTTCGTTCCAGGTATAACAAAGCATGTGATTCCTCCTTTTGCCTTTCATGCAGCAGAATTCATGCTTGGTAATTGGCCCAATGCTGTCACATGGGGAAGACAGCCCCTAGCTCTGTGTAAGCTTGAAATAGAGAATCTTCATTTCTTTGCTCCTGGCTGAAAGCAATGGCGGGTGAGCGAAGGAGGATTAGTATAGGGAGTCGGGGAAGGTTAAAATGATTGTAAGGCTTAGTTTTTTTATTTTTTTTAAATAACAAACATGTCATACTTACCCCCATTGTGCAGTTCCTTTTGCACGGAGTGGCCCCGATCCTCGACTTCTGGGGTCCCCCGGCGGCGCTGGTAGCTCATTCCCGCATCGTATAACCCCCTAGGAGAAGCTCTCTCCCAGGGAGGTACCTTGCGGGTGCGCTACTAGTCCAGCATTGGGCGTCCATAGACGCCAAATGTAGGACTCGGCCCCGCCCCCCGGGGCATTGGATTTGATTGACAGCAGCGGGAGCTAATGGCTGCGCTGCTATTAATTTATCCACTCAAGAGCCTAGAATCCTAGGCAGAGAGGAAGAGGAGCGCGTCTCCGATGGGAGGGGAAATACAGGACTCCATAAAACGTGGGGGCTGGGGGGCCGGTCAGTGACAGGCCCCCCAAAAAACATGAGAGTATACAACCTCTTTAAATTAAACCTATTGATTTTCCCTGCATGGGCAAATCACAGGATAATTTTAGAGTGGAAACAAACAAATGGCCACTGCCCCCACCTATAACTGGCCTTTGCAGCAAGGAACACGTGGAAGGGCGACACACGTCAAACAAAACCAAAGAAAATTCCCAGCTCAACTTACCGACCAGTCCGCATTCAACAGGAAATCAGTTGGTTGCAGACTGGTCAGTAAATTGAGCTGGGAGTTTTCTTTGGTTTTGTTTGACATTTTAAAGTGGACCTTTTGTCAAATGTCAACTTAATGCTGTGCTAACAGCCTTGCTCACATGGATCAATACAAACCAATAGGAGATAAAACAATTCTTCTCTGGGGCAGTCACCAAACGCCTAGGCATCTGGTCAAATAATCTGTGTTGAAGAGGAAAATCAGCCAATTGAAATTCCTATCCCTTCTTTCAACATAAAAACATAAATAAGCATCGGGTAATGTTTTCTTCTGGAAAGCCCATTATTTGTCAATCCCATCACAGCAGTTGTAAAATGTAGGCAATACCTATATAGTGTTGTGGGAGCCCCCATACCAGGGTGTTTGACTATGCAAAATGAATTTCAACAAGAAAACAGATGCTTTGGCTCGCTTTAACACCTTGCAGGTCTTTCTACTGCTTGTTTCTAACTCCTTCTGGCCAGGGTGGATTTTATTCAAATCAAGTCGATTTAAATCACGATTTAAATCACTAGTAAAAAGGCTTGGTTTAAATCCATTCGATTTAAATTATACGTTTTAAAGAGCAACTGTCTCTGTCCCGCAGTGGATTCTCCTCTGACCCGCCATTGACAGTCCCATTCACTTTAATAGGAGGGCTGGTGATGCGGCAGTGACACAACGAGGTGAGGGACGTGGCGGCAGCAGGTGAGTGGATGCCCGCTAACAGGCGCTGTCATGATGGATCTGAAATGACAGGTGCTCTTTAAATGTAAGGACTTATTCTTCCCGGTAGTTAGAATCTTTAATATTTGCAAACAAAATGAAGGTTTCCTATTTAGAATAATAAGCTCTCAGGTTAGTAAAACAGCGATATCAGAACCGTTTCAATCATACAGTTTGTAGTGTACATAGATTTGAAAAACAATGGGATACAGGAATATTCCTGAACTCTGTTTTATCTCATGGTTACTGTGAATGCATCAATGCAGTGCATGTTATCTCAGCTTGCAGAGCTTGGATTGATTGAATGCGTTTACCAAAAATGTAAATATTGCAGAATATAAAGCCTCGTGCTACATTTCATACTGAATAAACTAAATTATTAATGAATCTTAAATAGAAAACTATCTTTGGATTTTTACTCCAAAAAGCATTTTATTCAAATAAATTTGATAAAAAAAACAAAAAAATAAAAAAAATAAAAAAAACAATTTAAATTCAAAAAATCAGCATTGAATAAAAAAAAAAATCAGATTTTTTAGATTAAAAAACAAAACAAAATCATTGATATATATCCACCCTGCTTCTGGCCCACAATCTCTATATTAATACCTAGCAAACTAGAGTGACTTCTGATCATATGATCATTTTGGTACCTATGACATACTGATCACATGCAAGCTAAAGTCCTTATTATCCGGGAAAATTTGGCTTTGTCATCTAGGCTTCAAAGACCTCTGGGCTCAAAAGGGTTGAAATCGTTCGATGACCCCACTGACTAGTAGTAGGGTACGGTAGTGACATGCTCCCAAGTCCCAACAGGTACTCTTTAAAATAAGGAGGAGGAGCAATTTTATTCTGAAAATATATTATCCCATGTAAATAATATAAACATTAAAGGAAGTAAAAAAATTCAAAGGGGAAGTATAAACTGCCATTACTGCCCCTTTCCTACACTCCCCCCTTCCTCCTTCTCAGCCCTTAAGGAGTGACAGCACAGTCTGCCTGACTGAGCATGCTCTCAGAACTACATAGTATTGCATATATGTGGAAGCATGGCATAAAGCCAAACTCCATCCTCTACATACACCATATTAAAAGTATTGGGACACCTGCCTTTACACGCAAATGAACTTTATTAGCATCCCAGTCTTAGTCCCTAGAGTTCAATATTGTGTTGGCCCACCATTTGCAGCTATAAAAGTTCAAATTCCTCTGGGAAGGCTTTTCACAAGGTTTAAGAATGTTTCTATGGGAATGTTGATCTTTCTTCCAGAAGCGCATTTGTGATGTCAAGCAATTATGTGGATGAGAAGGCCTGGCTCACAGTGGAGGGGGGATTAGGGTGTGGGGTTGCTTTTCAGGGGTTAGGCTGGGCCCTTTGTTTCAATGAAGGGAACTCCTAAGGCGTCAGCATATTAAGACATTTTGGACAATTTCATGCTCCCAACTTTGTGGGAACAGTTTGAGGATGGCCCCTTCCTGTTCCAACATGACTGCGCACCAGTGCATAAACAAGGTCCATAAAAACATGAATGAGTGAGTTTGGGGTGGAGGAACTTGACCTCAACCCAATAGAATACCTAGAGTGGAGACTGCGAGCCAGGCCCCCTCTCATCCACATCAGTGTCTGATCTCACAAACACGCTTCTGGAAGAATAGTCAAACATTCCCATAGACACACTCCTAAACCTTGTAGACAGCCTTCCCAGAAGAGTTGAAGCTGCTATAGCTGCAAAGGGTGGGCCAACTCAATATTGAACCCTTAGGACTAAGACTGGGATGCCATTAAAGTGCATGTAAAAGCAGATGTCCCAATACTTTTGGTAATATAGTGTATATGCATTCCGCTGTTTCTAATCCATACAGAACCATATGCTCTTTCAGTTACTAACATGGGAAATGGGCAAATAATGCCGGGCTTTCAAAATGTTGTTGGAAACACTTTATATAAAAATGTATGTGTACTGTAAAAGAAGATTTTATACAGATAATGTAGAAATGATATAGAAGATCATATGTTTTAGACCTGTAAGAAGGTCAACAGCACCTGTGGCTGACTACCCTGCCCGGGCCTTTGGACTGCAGTCAATTCAACACACAGTGGTCCTGTGGGTGCTCCCTCCTGTCCTCTGGCTTTCAAATATCCATGGATATCCCAAGGTAAAAGCAGCTATCTGTCCTCCAAGATCTTCAGTCATCCCCAGGGAGAGCTGTGCTGGGGACCCCTTCCCTGTCAGTGTCATTAGTAGAGTAACAATGCATTTTTTTTTGCACTGATCACTGTAATAATGTCACTGGTTCCTAAAAAAGTGTCAAAAGTGTCAATTAGGTGTCTGATTTGTCTGCCGCAATGTCGCAGTCCAGCAAAAAAAATTTCTGATCACCGCCATTACTAGTAAAAAAAAAATAAAAAAATAAAAATGCCATAAAATATCCCATAGTTTGTAGACGTGATAACTTTTGCGCAAACCAATCAATATACGCTTATTAGGATTTTGTTTACCAAAAATATGCAGCCAAATACATATTTGATGAAGAAATTGGATTCTTTACTTTTTTTATTGGGTATGTTCTATAGCAGAAAGTAAAAAATATTGTTTTTTTTTTTCAAAATTGTCAGTCTTTTTTTGTTTCTAGCGCAAAAAATAAAAAAACGTGATCAAAACCGTGATCAAATAATACCAAAAGAAAGCTCTATTTGTGGGGAAAAAAAAGACATCAATTTTATATGGGTACAGCGTTGCACCACCTGCACAATTGTCAGTTAAAGTAACGCAGTGCCGTCTTGCAATAAATGGCCTGGTCATTAAGGGGATAAAACCTTTTTGGGCTGAAGTGGTTAAAGCGGACCTTCACCCTCTTCCTCAAGTCTCTGGCTTTATTTTTTCTTTGTTTACCTTTTGTTTAGAAAGAAAATGCGGCCCCTCCTCCCCATGCGCGTCATTAGGCGATTGACGTGCATCCTGCCCGCTGTGACGTCTATTCAAAGAAAGGAGGAGGGGGTGGGCTTATCGGCATGTCATCGAGAGGCCCGCCAGCTGAACCTGGAAGAGCCGGCAGGCCTCTCGATGACATCAGACTGAACACGGTGACAGAGAGAGAGGTTGAGAGGACAATCTGGATCCACTATATGTGTGAGTATCTGAAATGTGCAGATACCACCATCAGGTAAGCGGGGTCATATAAAAATAAAATGGGGCGGAGATCTTCTTTAAAGTGGATGTAAACCCAATGTCATCCTCTCTAAACTACTGCCATAGTGGTTATCTATAAGGATATACATGCCTCCTGCATGTATCTTTACCTGTCAAATGTCTCCCCTCTCTCTGTTATTAGACCCGAAAAACTGCAGATTCTGTGGGTGGGTCTGTTGTCTGGAGCTCAGTGGGTGGAGTCGTGATGTCAGTAGACTCCCCGCCCACCTCTACACTCCCCTTGTCAATATGCATTTTCTCCTGTGTATTTCTTACACTGAACTTCTGCTATGATCTCTAACATCCAGTGAAAAGACAGGAAAGTAACCACATGACTTCAGCCTGCCAAATCATGCTGAGGTGTGGAACAGACAATCCTTGCAGAGCTGCTGAAGAAAGGAGTGGGGGTGGGAATTAAACAATAATGCATGTCTTAGGCTAGTGCACGAGATATGTAAATCACCTGTCACTCACAGCAAGGGGGAGGATTTGACAAAGTTTTTCTCTGTTTGTCAAGATTTATCTCACTGAACAATAAAAGAGGATTGCTCAGAGCTGGACTAACTCTGTGTGGCAAGACTGGGCTCAAATGATAGGCAATCGTATACTCTACATTATGACCTCAAAAAAAAAAAAATTGGGTTTACATCCACTATGAACAACAAAAGAAAAGATGAATAAACATCTACTGTTATCAGAAGAGACAAATAATAAAATCAATTAAAACAAACACCCCCCACCTATGTGGGCTATACCACTTCTTAGTTCAAAAGCTAACCCAGATATTGATCAGTCTTTCTCTGTATTTTCTTCACGTGGGGGAATACGATGCAATCGATGGTATGACATTAGGTTCACATCAATGGCAGTCTTCCACTGTTTAGGATAAAAAGATGACCTAATAGAATATAAATTATCATACAATCTTGAATCAATGCATTCCAGCTGTAATAAAGCCCAAGTTCCCCAGACAGAGAATATGCAGTTTATTATACTTAGATCACAAATCAATGATCGGGTACATGTTTCTTGATGGGTGATGTTATCTATAATATACACATTTAATAGCACGTTTTCACTCATCAAAAAAAAAAATCTATTTAGCACCATTGATTAGCAAAACGCAAGTGCAGTAGGCACCCAAGCCTTTATTAGAGCTGTGAGAAATACAGCGATTCAAGATTATGTGAGAATTTCTATTTCACTAAGTTGTCTCTGTCCTAAACGGTGGAAGACTACTATGGTGGTGGACTTAAACCCAAAAGCAAACATTTATTATACCTTTAAAGACTCTTGGAAATTAAGCATACATTTAAGTAAAATGTACTTGCATATATGATACTTTATGCATAAATATGTGTAGCGTCATTCAACAAAAATATGTAAAAACAGTCCATAAAGCGTATTAAAGTTACATAAATTTCAGTATATAGTGCAGCGGTTCCCAGCTTTTTCTGCATCAGTTACAAGTCTTGCGCAAGAATAGCAATGATGGGGGCGGGGGGGGGGGTTGAGGGAGGTTGGCGGATTTGCGGGTGTGTTTGTACTGCAACAATCATCCTGACACCATGGTTGCCACCAGATGCAGCTTGTCAGCCAACAGATACAGCTTACCAGCCAACGGGTACGGCTTACCAGCCAACGGGTACATCTTACCAACAAAAAAAGGGGAAAGATAAAAATGGCACTATGGATCTACCTCTAGTGGTTAATACTTGGGGCCGAGAGGAAAAAACTATGACTAGTAATTCCTCATAACGGCTCCCAAATGCCCTCACCACAAAAAATATCTTCACAAGAAGTCTGGGGTGTGTTCCTCTGAATTAGCAGAGCATACAAAAGAAGGTAGGGAAACAAAAAGGAATTCCCCAAAGCAATTCTTTAATGAGAAACAGGCAGATTAAAAATCAAAAAAATATATATATAAAGTATTTATTGCAAAAATTCACTTGACACTAATCAAAAATAGAAAATACCTCCACCTAATTCATTAAAATTAGACGACGTTGCCTACACACTCATATGGCCACCACACTCATACATATACCCCCCAATAATATCATTATATACTTTAAAAAATCACTGATAATTACTATGTTGGTATAGATGATAATGCTGTCAAGGCAATCATTCATCGATAATTGACAAGGGGAAAGAGCAAGTCACTGGAAATGCAGTTTGAAAAAATGGACAGGAGATGATTAGTAGGAATTCCTTCACTGAGCTTATATATCTGGCGGCTGTTCAGGCTATAAACAACCTATGCAGGCGGGTTGGTAAATATCTATGGGGCAGGTGAGTATATGTGTGTATAACTTCCTCCCAGCCGGGAGTTGTAAAACAGTAAATCTCACCACTCTCCCGATAACCACCTCAGTCAAGGCACTGGTGAAAAGTCTAGCCAGTGATAGTAGAAATCCTTCCAGTTAGTAGGAGCCTACATACGGCCCAAACATTCCAGCGGCTCTTTTGAATGTCCTGGGAATAGCCGAGGCGGGTTCGTCAGCTGGTGGGCGGGTCTGAGTCCTCGCTACAGGGAGCATGAAAGCGTCATGCTGACGCGTTTCACTCGTGACCCGATTTTCTTCAGAGCATGCGCGGACACCTGGTAAGTATCCTTAAATAGCCCATGCGCAGTGCAACAAATTGACGTCTGTGCTAGCTGGCTGGTCAAGGAGTGCAGAGGGTCCCAATTACCACACATGGGGAAGCACCTAACCTAAAGCAAAACACGGACACAAACCCAAAGACAAAATGTACAAAATAAAAGATAAAAAATAATAAAGATAAAAATAATAAGAATAGTGACAAAAAAAAAAACAGCAAACACAACTATGAAAAAATAACCAATCAAAGATATAAACAGGTTAAATAAATAAAAAATAATAACCAGGGAAAAAAAAAAATATGAAAAAATCAAAAATAAATCAAAAACAGTGGTGATGGATATCAAATAGGTGGACACGGGTTGGCGATGGCAAGGGCAACATGCCAGTTAACAACCTCCCAACCATATTGCAATAAGTCTGACAGAAAAAGTACCATGCGGGATGGCCATTAAAGTGGAGGTCCACCCTAAAAAAAAAATACGTAAACACACTCCTTAAAATGCATTAAAAAAACATTTGAAAAAAAAATTTTTTTACTTACCAGAAATGGCTGTTGCTAGGCAGATCGTCCTAATCTGCCACTTCCTACTCCACGGTTCTTGTCCTCCCTCGCGTTGTCTCCTGGGAGATGGGGCGCGATGTCTTCTGGGACATGTGTGTGTCCCAGTAGACAGGCGTCCATTCACAAAGTGCCACGTGACTTGTGAATGTGCAGTAGGAAACAGGCAGTGAAGCCGCCATGATGGGTGACATCGCGGGCTCGCTGGACAGGTAAGTGCCCTTATTAAAAGTCAGCAGCTACAGTGCTTGTAGTTGCTGACTTAAAAAAAAAAACAAAAAAAAACAGCCAGACCTCCGCTTTAACATATAATGGAGCTGTAAAAAATACCTCCAGGCAATTTAAAAAGAATTATTATAGACAGAGGATTTCAGTAAGGCTCAGGGTGTAAGGAACACAGAAAGATTACACTCATTATTGAGCCCCAGGGGTTGCATACTATTCAGATTAAAAATCCACATTTTTTCTTTCTGACATAAAATCCTGTCAAAGTCACCCCTTCTAAGGGGTAAATTGAGTCTGTAAATACCCTTAAAGGAAAGTCCCCTCGGGTCACTGTCATGAAAGTTAATGAAATGTAAAGCAAGTGGACGTTCATCGTCTTTCTTTCTTTCATTAACTTTAGTGACAGTGACCCAGTAACAGGATTTTATGTCAGAAAGAAAAAATATGGATTTTTAACCTGAATATTATGCAACCCTTGGGGCTCAATAATGAGTGTAATCTTTCTGTGTTCCTTATACTCTGGGCCTTACTGAAATCCTCTGTCTATAATAATTCTTTTTCATTTGCCTGGAGGTATTTTTTACAGCTCCATTATATGTTAATGGCTATCCTGCATGGTACTTTTTCTGTCAGACTTATTGCAACATTGTTGGGAGGTTGTTAACTGGCATGTTGCCCTTGCCATCGCCAACCTGTGGCACCTAATTCATATCCATCACCACTGTTTTTGATTTATTATAATTTTTTTATATTTTTTAATTTTTTCCTGGTTATTATTTTTTATTTATTTAACCTGTTTATATATTTGGTTGTTTTTTCATAGTTGTGTTTGGTGTTTGCTTTTTGTTTTTCGTCACTATTCTTATTTTATAATCTTTATTATTTGTTAGCTTTTATTTTGTACTTTTGTCTTTGGGTTTGTGTCCGTGTTTTGCTTTAGGTTAGGTGCTTCCCCATGTGTGGTAATTGGGACCCTCTGCTCTCCTTGACCGGCCAGCTATAGTATTGTTGTTCTTGTTATTCCGCATGAATGGTTGTTAATTCTGTAAGTGGATACCTGTTTGTTGTAGAGCAGACGTCAATTTGTTGCACTGCGCATGGGCTATTTAAGGATACTTACCAGGTGTCCGCGCATGCTCTGAAGAAACTCGGGTCACGAGTGAAACGCGTCAGTATCACAACATCACGCTCCCTGTAGCGAGGACTCAGACCCGCCCACCAGCTGACGAACCCCCCTTGGCTATTCCCGGGACATTCGAAAGAGCCGCTGGAATGTTTGGGCCATATGTAGGCCCCTACTAACCGGAAGGATTTCTACTTTCACTGGCTAGACTTCAGTGATCCAGAAGGACAGACGGAAGTTTTCTCCTGAGCTATTGGCACGCGGAATACCGGCTTTTCACCAGTGCCTTGGCTGAGGTGGTTATTGGGAGAGTGGTGAGATTTACTGTTTTACACTTCCCGGCTGGGAGGAAGTTATACACATATATACTCACCTGCCCCATAGATATTTACCAACCTGCCTGCATAGGTTGTTTATAGCCTGAACAGCCGCCAGATATATAAGCTCAGTGAAGGAATTCCTACTAATCATCTCCTGTCCATTTTTTCAAACTGAGTTTCCATTGACTTGTTCTTTCCCCTGGTCAATTATTCATGAACTGTCTATGATCTTCTAATTAACGCTATTGGAGCTAACTTCTCCCACCATCACATTCTATTGTGGTTGAATAGACTCATGGATGGGATTTCAACTCTGTGTTTGATATCTATTTAATATTAGTATATTGCCTTGACAGCTATATCTATACCAACTGAAAGTCCTGAAAGGACGGTCAGTAGGGACGCCCGGGGTGAATAAAGTCTCCTCCCCTCACAGGGCGCTCTCTTTCTCTACAGCAGGATTAACCCATAACATATGTATGGAGGACCATGAAGGGGAGAACTATCCATGAACACACCCGCAGTATCCATTAACCCATTAGGACCCGGATAGAAGGTTGTGACTTACACCAATTTTCTGTTGATGCGAGTTACTACACAGCCCTAAGGTGAGTGTTTTGTGAGACAATTCATTTTTAGTTTTCTATTTTTGATTAGTGTCAAGTGATTTTTTGCAATAAATACTTTATATATATTTTTTGATTAATCTGCCTGTTTCTCATTGAAGTATTGCTTTGGGGAATTCCTTTTGTTTCCCGCTTTCTTTTTTAGGTACATCTTACCAGCCACCAGATACAGTGTAAAGGGTAAAGGCTTTTCCACTATAAAAAATAGGAAAAGATGGCGTTCCTAGCTCCACCCTAGGTAATGACATCCCAAGCCACCTGATGTGTATTGCCCAATCGGCTTTCTCAAAGGCCATCTTTATATTAATAAGCGAAGTTGACATCAACAAGCACATTTGTTGTGGTCGATGGACGTTTTTACTACTTTGTTCTTTGGTTCACTATATACTGAGTTTTATAGGTCTTTAATAGGCTTTATGGACTTTTCTGTTTTTACATACTTCTGTTGAATGGCGCTACACATTTTTATGCATATATTTTTTTGGGATTTGCTATACAGCCCTTCTATGAGAGCAGCCGTACACATTTTAATATTGTTTACATGTTTCACAGCGCAGCTATATGTTCACGTATATATGATATTCCTTTGTTTCATTTAGTGGACTGTAAAGGTAAACTAGCACTAATCAGTTACAAAGGCAATGGTCTGCGAGACAAAATTTCCACTGAAATAATTTCCAAAAGTTCACTGTACATCATAGCTGCCAAGCGTCATTACTTTGGCAGGGCATTCCATGCATTTTACAAATTGCCCCTTGAAATGTCTCTCTAGGCAGGGGGCAGGAGATTATCCTCTCAATTTTCCATAA
Source organism: Lithobates clamitans (assembly GCA_037952925.1). Classification (NCBI taxonomy): domain Eukaryota; kingdom Metazoa; phylum Chordata; class Amphibia; order Anura; family Ranidae; genus Lithobates; species Lithobates clamitans. The sequence goes on along the minus strand of JBBGZY010000680.1, from coordinate 3,557,264 downwards.
AAGTTGGAAATTCTGCTACAGTCTGTCCTTGGATTTTTATTAAAAGCTATTAATGAAAATTAACCACAGACTCTATACACATGCAGTAATGAAGAAAACGATATAGTTAAAAGAAGGTGAGCTAAGCATACTTGTAGACAGGTATCCTACTTTAGCATGGCTGCCTAGGTAGAGGGAAGGGGTTACCATTTTACTGCCTTCCCTGTGTGAGTGTGTTCGCGGGCTGAGGTCCAGCCTCCCTTCTGTGTTTTTTAAAAAATTGTCCACATCCCAGGGGAGCCGGGACCAAAGAGAAGACGGGGCATCTGCAAGAGTTTGCTGGTACCTGTGGTCCAGCACTAGACATCGACTCATCAGGACATCCCAAGGACATGGACTTCTCTGCCCAAGCCTTTCCAAGAATGGACTATTCCTGTTATTACTTCACCTGTTCAGTTAACCTGGGGCAGCCTCAGTTAGGTGTAGCTAGGTTGACAATGCATTATGTATTGTAAACACTGTTCTGCGGAATTCTCAGTAAAGTTGTTCATCTGCACTAAGCCTGGTCTGAAGTTATTCAAAAGGGGTGCATGTTGGGTCTTGGCATATTCTTAAGAACCTGGGTCTGTAATAGCACTATGGGTTATGTGTAACACCACTACAAGGGTTTAACTCACAAGACTAAGAAGAAGGGGTAGTTGCCATGGGTAACCATAAGAAAAACAGCCACAGCAACCATTCATTTGGTGTGGTATTTGCTTAGGTCACAGGTCCTTCAGTAGCGAGGGCATCAGTGTCCCTGGCTGTCCATCTCCTCTTGTCACTGGGAGCAGACTAGCGTTACAGAGATCTAAGGCCTGCTCACTAGGTACAGGGAGGGCACGTGGCCAGCTACGTACTCCATTATGATACTGGGAGTGAGGTAACAGAGATACGCTGGATTAGTGAAGTGGGCAACAGCTCTGCTTATCCCTCCAAATGCAACACATACATCTACACAAGTGTGTAGTTACTTGGGACAAAACATCTTATGGAGGAACGCTGTACATTAGTGCTTCACACAAATGGCTCATCTCTGATTCAGGGACTGCTTAATGCTTGATTCTTCACATGACCGCAGCCTCCGTCTGGTCCCGAGCATTCGGAAGCACACCTTCGTGCAAGGTGTTACCCCATGTGCACAGGCTGCACAGGCACAATAGACCTATATAGCTGCAGCAACTGTGGGGCAATTAATTCTCAAGGTTCTTAGATCTAAAGTGCCAAAGTTGCTTAGGTCTACTCACCTTACCTTGCTCTCTCCTCCCTGCATTGACTCAACAGCTCCCCCTTCCTAGCAGTGAATCAGCAGATCAGATTCCCCTGCCCACCCCCAGCAGTGAGACAACCCCCTGCATACAGATATATATCTCATAGATCAATTAGGTTAAATTGATGATCTAAGATGCAAATAGAAAATGTGTCTAATAAACGTAACTCCACCACAAGCTATCACATCTGGTGACGCCAAATTTATGAAAGTATACAAAACCAGAAAAATGTTTATTCTTGACACTTAGACCTTCAGCAATGGAAGTTCAATGTTTGCTATCTCTGATTCTCATCCTTCACAGCATTCTGTCTTCTACTCATATTGGCCATGGATATATGCGGATCTCTGACTGATAGGACAAGCAAAGATAGATCTGGCCATTTGCGATCATGTGGTCAACCTGTTAGGATCCACCATCATTTTCCTAACCAGGCTGATGTATGTATGCGGCATACTGAAGATGGAAATGTTCCTTCTGTTTCTCTATATAAGTTGTTGTAGTATAGTTGGGCACATCCTATTCTCATTTATTCTGGGACATTTTTAAACCTTTGACCAACACACTTCCTGTGGGAATCGATAGCTTCAACTTTCAGTGCTAATTGAGCTCCATGTGTTAAATCGAACAGCAGGGCAAAGAAAGCATTGTGAAATGCTAGGGCCTATACACATTGATGAATAGAGAAGAAACTGGGTGGTCATTTCTCATGGGGCCAACACAGAGCATGTAACTTAATAGGTCAACACACATTATCCAACAGTGTACATGTCACTGTTCACGTCTGGGTGACTTCCGGGTTTGCAGGCACTGATGATTGAGCACTACTTATGTCCGATGGCTCCCCGAGCAAATCTCACAATTCATGAGAGGTATTGGTAGGATAATGGCAAATTTGAGACCACAAACACTGGTAACACTACACCTAACAATAATGTGTATGACCCTAGCCCCAAACATTTTCATGATATCACATCACCAATGACCACCTATAAGGAAATTATCCAAAGATTATATCTAAGTATAAGATATGTAGTTAGACAAAATAAAATAACACTTTGGTTACACCAAAAAGTACAAATAGGTGCAATCCATGGAGCTTAACAAACAGAATGTTATTTGAATTGTTTACCTTAATGTTTCCCCAGAAGATCCCCTTCTTTTCCATAGGTTGACCAGGCTACTGGAGCGGCTGGCAGCTGAAGAAGACTTTCCATCACCCACATGCATGCGCACCACGGTGGAAGTGGTGAACGCACTTCGGACGTTCCTCTCTGGTTTGGCCAGGATGATGTAAACCTTTGGCACAAACATGCAGCCCAGTGCAACCGTGGCACTTAAGCTCACCGAGAAGCACATGGTGATAATTTTGTAGTTACTTCCAAAATAGATTGGCACAAAGGCCAGCCAAATGATGCAGGTGGTATACATAGTGAAAGCAATGTACTTTGCTTCGTTAAAATTGGCTGGCACATTTCTAGTTTTGAATGCATAGAAGGTACAACTCAGGATCAACAGCCCATTGTAACCGAGCGGAGTGACTACACCCAGATTGTTGGTATTGCAGATCAGGTAGACCTCTCGAATGCTGGGATAGTCAAACACGACATCAGGGGGCTGCATGATGAATAATGCAACGATGATGCCTAACTGGATGCAGATTAAGACAAACGCAATAACCAACTGGGCACAGGCACTCATGAACCTTGGCTTCTTGGTACAAATTTTCTTTTTGCTTCCAGCCAAAATCCGTGCTATACGGTTTGTTTTGGTGACAAGGGCTGAATAGCTCATTGCCGGAGAAAGGCCAATCCCGATTCTTTGCAGGTAGCAGTAGATCCGTTGTGGTTTTGCAATGAGGCAGAAGGTGCACAGGTAGCCTAGACAGATGCCTGCTAAAATGATATAGCAGAGCTCCCTGCTAGACGACTTCACTACAGGAGTATCTCTGTATAAGATGAATATTGCTGTGACAAACATGGTCGCTAGTAGGCCCAGGCATGCAAAGACGACAGCAGCGATTGGCTCTGGGTCACTCCACCTGAGGAATTCCACTGGGATATGTTCACATCCTAAAAGAATACAAACAGAAAAAAAACAATGAATCTCAGAACCTTTATCAAAACACATCAGAAATCTACCAAGCTTTTTAATTAAATACATTTTAAAAAGGCATCAAGCATCTTAAAGCCTAAGTGCAGCCAAAATAAAAAACACAGACATCAGCAGAAGGGACATAACTTACAGTCACCAGGATGTGCCCCTTGTGCCCTCCCTTTCCACCCAGCTCCTCCATTCATAAAAGTTGTACTATAGCTTCTATGAATAAAACAGGATGTATGAATGGAGGAGGTGGATCTTTCAATCATCTGCTCATCTTCCATTCATGAATCATTTTTCATTCAACTCAAGCTGTAATACAGCTTCTATGAACGGCGGAGTTGGGCAGAAAGGACGGGCATAGTCAGGCACTACTGATGAGCGCCTGTAACAGCTCCCACAATTCTATTAAGCCCTGCTGCACTGGAAGATTTCGATGGCGGGGGGAGTAGAGAAGAATATTACCGAATAGAAGAGGCATCATTACAAGGGACACATCCTACTGACTTTAAGGTATGTCCCTTGTGCTGATTTCTGTGTTTTTTATGTTGACTACATATTGATTTTAAAGCCCAGCCCTAGCCTAAACATATTTCCTTTAAGATTTCCCCTCACTTTTCCTTTACTGGTGCCATAGGGACAGGTAGTCAGCCAAAAGTGCTCCACAGACAAATCAAAACTTGATAAAAATGTTAACTCATTCCTGGCTCTTATCCAACCTACAGTTCAGCTATTATTATCACAGGTACTTATATAGCGTTGTCAATTTGCACAGCACTGGAAATTATATATATATATATATATATATATATCTATATATATAAATTCCATCTCATCAGTCCCTGCACCTTAACCACTTGCCTACCAGGCCAATTCTGACATTTCTCTCCTACATGTAAAAAGCATATTTTTTTTGCTAGAAAATTACTCAGAACCCCCAAACATTATATATGTTTTTTTTTTTTTTTTTAGCAGAGACCCTAGAGAATAAAATGGCGGTCGTTGAAACGTTTTATCCCACACGGTATTTGCGCAGCAATTTTTCAAACTCTTTTTTTGGGTAAAAAAAACTGTTTCATGCATTTAAAAAAAAAAAAAAAAAAAAAAACAGTAAAGTAAGCCCAATTTTTTTTGTATACTATGAAAGCTGATGTTACACCAAGTAAATTGAAATCTAACATGTCACGCTTCAAAATTGCACACACTCGTAGAATGGCGCCAAACTTCGGTACTCGAAAAACCCCATTGGCAACGCTTTAAAGATTGCCGTGCGACACTAAAGTGTTCGGGTTTGGCTTGAAGAAAAGGTGGTAACCCTAGCGGCTTACTAAGCTGCTCAATAACTATTATAAGCAGTGGGAGGGGACATCTGCCCTCCCACCTCCTTCCACGGCTCACTTGCTCTCTCCTATCCCACCGGAAGACCCAAGCGACCAGCCTGGCACTTCTGCCGGGTACCAGGACAGTCAAGCAAAGCTGGGATCGGCTTTGATCGGCTGTTCTGAACAGTAAACCAAGAAGTGATGACATGACATCTTCCAGCTTCCAGTTTGCTTGAAGAACCATCGGCGCCAGTTTTTAAAAATCGAAAGTATTCAAAAACACAGATCTTGGTGTTTTGAATGCTTTTAAAGTGATTGTAAAGGATGATCGGGGCCGCTCTGTGCAAAACGAGCTGCACAGTGGAGGTAAGTATCAAATAACAAACATTTCATACTTACCTCCACTGTGCAGCTCGTTTTGCACAGAGCGGCCCCGATCATCCTCTTCTGGGGTCCCCCGGCAGCTCTCGCGGCTCCTTGCCACATCAGATAACCCCCTAGGAGAAGTGCTCTCCCATGGGGGTTACCTTGCGGGTGCACTCCCGAGTCCAGCATTTGCGTCCACAGACACAGAATGCCGGACTCGGCACCGACCCTTGGCGCCAGTGTCATTGGATTTGTTTGACAGCAGCGGGAGCCAATGACTGCGCTGCTATCAATCTATCCAATCAAGAGCCAGGACCCCGTGGTGAGAGGGACAGCGTGTCCCCACCAAGGAAATGAAGGGGATCATGTAAATAAAACGGGGGGGGGGGGCTGGGGGGCTGGTGACTGCCAGGTGTTTTTTCACCTTAATGCATAGGATGCATTAAGGTGAAAAAACACGAAAGTTTACAACCCCTTTAAGTGCAGAGGAGGGATCTGGGGTCTTATAGACCCCAGATCCCTGCATAAAGAGCACCTGTCACATGCCTATTGCTGTCACAAGGACGTTTACATTCCTTGTAACAGCAATAAAATTGTTAAAAAAAAAAAAAGTTAAAGCAACAGTGTGAAAAAAAAAAAAATGTAAGAAAAAAAATATTAAAGTGCCCCCCTCCCCCCCCGTCCTCTTGCACAAAGGTCCGGCACGCACGCACGCAAGCAGCCCTTGTGACAGCAATAAAATTGTTAAAAAAGGTAAAGCAACAGTGTGAAAATAAAAATATATAAAGAAGAAAATGAAAAAAAAAAAAAAAAATTAAAGTGCAAAGGTCCGGCATGCACGCAAGCAGCGATCATCCCACACATGTGAGGTATCACCGCGAACGTCAGATCATGGACAGTAATTCTGTATTTGGCACTTGGACAAATCATGTCTCTGGGTCTGATGAGGAAGCCACAGCTGTTCACGGCTGCAGCTTTCCCATCACACCCAGAGACAAGAACGGGATACCGTCCGTGGCTGGGTTGGGAGACATTTAGATGGGGGGGGCCCCTGATTTTAGTCTTGTCCAGGGCAGCACAAACCCAAAACATGCCACTGCTTACAACCTAGACATATAATAGTACATACATTTGATACCGAAGTTGCACCTGAAATATTTAACGTAACGGTAACGCGTGGGAGGAGCCAAGAACGCTCTGTGCAGATCAGCAGTATCACACAGTGTACTGCACTGAATCTGCTCCTGTCTAAGGCGGCTGACTGCTATAGTAAAACCTGCATATGCCTTATCATTATACGGCACACGTGAGTGGATTGAAGTTTGCCTGTGTACCTTGGTATCCTAACTATTGCACCATGATTGTTTTTTTCTCTTATCTGCCTGTCTAATGAAACCTGTTTATGATTCTCACATTGGTTGTGAACAGAAGCAAAAAACACATTGTTACTATAAAGGTCAATGAGCACCTTAATTAAGCAAGTGTTTTTAAACAGCTTTGCTAGTGATCAAAAGCTCTATACCAATCAGGATTCTACACCTGTATAATTGAACCTTCTGAATACATCCCTATATATTTATTTTTATGTGGATTTTTTATGTGAATTTTTTTACACATTTGGTGTTACTAATTTTTTATAATTTTACACTATTTTGATTGCTGGATTTTTTAGGAATTTTTACTCACCGCTGGATTTATTTGAGTATTTATATTTATTCTTATATATTAATTTTCATGCACATTGTGAAGCGCTTCAAATATCATTATTTATTCTATTTAAGTGACTCTGAAAACACTCTCTTTTGATAGCAGCCTCACTTGGTTTTATGTGTAATTATCAGCTATTTAGCATCACAGCGCTTTGTGTCTTATATATATTTTTTTCACAGCTGTTCACGGCTGCAGCTTTCCCATCACACCCAGAGACAAGAACGGGATACCGTCCGTGGCTGGGGTGGGAGACATTTAGATGGGGGGGCGCCTGATTTTAGTCTTGTCCAGGGCAGCACAAACCCAAAACATGCCACTGCTTACAACCTAGACATATAATAGTACATACATTTGATACCGAAGTTGCACCTGAAATATTTCTTTGCTTTTTTATCATTTCTATTATAACTCATTTATTATAATCCCTCAACCCTGCAGTTTTCCCACAACAGCTTGCTGACCTTCAGTAGTTAATACAGTCCATGTCTTGCCATGCAGTAGTACAAAATTGTCTCCTAGTAACAACATAATAATGATCTGTGGGTGAGTGCTCTTTCGTCAAACTGAGTTTTTTTCTGATCAGAAATGACTCTCTTGAGAAAGTCCCATCACCTAGAGCGACGTCAGATCATTAGGAGATAGAAGTAGACAGAAAGCACACATTTCTTAATGTGACAGGCTAATATAGCGTAAGCTGTAGGCCAGCTGCTCCTCAGACTAGGATCTTTATGGTATGATTATTTTAAAGTACGTGAAGACTTCAAAGAATTTTTTTGCACTGTATGGTATGGAAAATTAACCTTTATACTAGCTAGACATAAAATTCAGCCAAAGATGCAGTCCACAGAGCTAAGTGGCAATGATTGGAGGTTTTAATAAAAGCATAATAATAAAAACATAAAAGCACAAATACAACCTTGACACCAAGGTGTGAAACACCTCAAGGCACCAGCTGTGACCCTCAGCAATTATATATATATATGGAAATTTGACATGTGCATGAATTGCATGTGCAAAAATTTGTTCGTTTTCGTTTTATTCTTTTTTTTTTTTTTCTTTCATTTTTTGGGTCATTCGTAAATTCGAAAATCCGGAAATTCAAAAATTCGTAAATTCGAAATGAAGAAAGGAAATCCGAAAATTTAAAAGAACGAAAATCCGAAAACTCAAAAATTCGTAAATTCGAAAATTCAGAAATTCGAAAATAAGAAAGGAAATCCGAAAATTTAAAAGAACAAAAATCCGAAAGCTCAAGAATTTTGTAAATTTGAAGATTCAGAAATTCGAAAATTCAAAAATAAGAAAGGAAATCTGAATATTTAAAAGAACGAATATCCGAAAACTCTAAATAATAACTAACTAATGAACGAATTAATAATAACTAACTATAACATTTTAGGTATTGGAATTTTCTTTCAAATTTGGCTGTTAGCCAATGTAATGAATACGAATTTATCCAAAGTTACGAGTTATCCGAAATAACGAATGCCGCATTTAAACAAATGGAACGGAGTAAATTATTATTAATAATAATAATAAATAACAATAAAACCTTTTTTAATTATTATTATTATTGTTATTTATTATTATTAATTTGTTACGTTCCATTCGTTTAGATATGGCATTCGTTATTTCGGATAGCTCGTAACATCAGATAAATTCGTATTCATTACGTTCTCTAACAGCCAAATTTGAAAGGAAATTCCTTTTTTCTTTTTTTTTTTTATAATTTATTCTTTTCTTTATTAGAAAAAGTTTTTCATAATAAAAAAAGTACACAAATATCCAAATTACTTCTTAACATCTTTCATTTATACCTCTTATCTCTAATCCCCTAGCCCCCCACCCTCCCTTCCCGATCTGATATCCTCATTACCTTTCTACTTTAGCCTATTTTAATCATTCCCTGCGAGTACTTCTGACATTTTAAAAACACTCCATTTCGCCCAGGTTGCTCCATAACTTTCGGTCCGTCTCTGCTCTCCGCTGCATAGGTACTCCATGTTACAAATGTGATCCACTCTCCGTAACCACTCTTTTATACTTGGCTTCCAAGTACACAACCATTTTTTTGGAATAAGTCCTTTTGCCGCATTGAGCAGAAACGGAACCAAGGTTTTCTTATATTGTTTTCTGGTTTTACTTGTCCCGTGAAACAAGCAGTTCCAGGGGTGTTGTGGAATCTTTTCCCCTGTTATCACCTCAGTATTTTCTAAAATTCCCTGCCAATAATCTTTTATCTCTGGGCACTCCCACCATATGGACATTGTTGTTCCTATTTGTTTACAATTCCTCCAACACTGTGAGGAATTTGTTGATTTTCTCTGGTGTCAGATGCACACGCACCATACACTTATAGTTTGCCTCTATCGTGGTTATATTATTATTATTATTATTATTATTATTATTGTTATATTGTAGTTATGCACATCACCTACCATTTGTGTTTTGTCTAATTTTATGCCCATGTCATGTTCCCATTTTTCTATAAAGGGCAGAGTCCCATGACCTTCTCATTCTGTTAATATTTCATAAATTTGAGATATTCCATGTTTTACAGGCGTTTTTGTATTACAGAGCTTTTCGATTGGGGTTAACTCTTTCTCATCTCTAATTGGTTGGGGAATTGTGCTTACAAAGTGTTTTATTTGTAAGTATTCCAAATCATTTACGTGATACCACCCGTGAGTCGTTATTAAGTCCTGCTTTGTCATAATTTTTTTGAAAGGAAATTCCAATACCTATATTTAATAGCTAGAAATAGTTAAGTTATTATTTCAGATTTTCACATTTTTGGGTTTTCGGATTTTCATTTTCGGATTTTTGAATTTTCGAATATCCGAATTTCCGAAATTTGGGATTTTCTCATTTGAATTTCTGAATTTACAAATAATTGGAAAAATTTGTTAAAGGGGTTTTTGTTTGTTCGGGTATTTCTGAATTAACAAATTTGTCGAAATTCTTTAAAAAACAAATTTGGAACGAAACGAATTGCACGCGTCTAATGAAAATTAAATCTCTGATTATTGCCAATTAGTTCTGTAGCCTGCTTTATTTTGTATGCATTTAACAGCCTGGTTGAGGATGAACAAAGTTTGAGGCTTCTGAGCGCTGTGGCGGGTGAATTTTGCCTAGGTGTCCCTACTTGCAGCAATATCACTAATGAAAAAGGCTGTCCAGTTCTATGCTTGTGTTGGGGTAAACAAAGTGATTTTGGTGAATCCGATTTAGCTGTAAAATGAACAGCTTTACCAAAATGGAAAAACCCAATGTCACTAACTGCTTAAAGTGTTTGTTAACCCATTCCTTTATGTCTATGCAAACCCCTCTATTAGAGCCTGGCATAGCACATTGTATTAGCCTTTTATAAAAACTAGGCATGTAAATACTTGTTTAGAGCTATCTTCAGGCCGGTCACATGACTCGCGGCTGCTGTATACCTCTGATGGATGGCTTTCGCAGGAGGGGCCGAGATCTCCCTCTGATGTCAGCTGGGGAGATCACATGACTGCTCAGCCTCTCCTGCAGTAGCCCTGGAAACCAGCCGAGAGTCACGTGACCACCCTTAAGATCACGCTAAACAGGTATTTACAAGCCTCATATTTATAAAAGAATGATACAGTGTGCTATACCAGGGTATAATAGAGGGGCTGGCAGTGAGCATTTTTTATTTTACTAATAGCGGCGGGGAGGGGGAGCAGAGACAGAGACGTAGACACAGAGCTGACAGGCAGGGAGGAGGGGGTGAGGGGGAGAGAGGAGAGCTGAGAGCAGGGCTGTGGATGACGGAGGCACGTAAACTGACCACAGTGGTCAGGGCTCAGCAGCCCTGGTTATCGTGGTCAGTGCAGAGAGGGGAATACAGGAAGTGGCAGGAACAGGAAGCTTTTTACAGTTTAGAAGGGGGCAGATTACACAGCACAAGCACTGTGCTGATTAATCTGCTTTAAGGGACCAGGATCTGTAATTTTTGTTTTTTGGTTAACAAACACCTTAAAATGTAATAATAGAAAAGCCTTAAAATGTAATAATAAAATACAATCTAAATAAATAACAATTCTCACAAAAAAAAAGCTGTTAACCCATCCAGAAAAGTCCAAAAATAATGAATGAATACATTTACAGAGAAATCATACAATCTCAACATAGCATACAATCAATCATGTAGTAGGTATAAATCTTTCTCTTCATTTGCATTGAAAAAACATTTTTATGCTTTCTGGTTCAAGTAAGCCAAATTAGATTCAATTCTGAGAAATGGAAATTGACCCATCTTGAATTGGTCCACTGAAAATTATTTCATATCTTGAAAAGGTGTTTGGTTTAGGCAAAACTCCCAATGTGACTAACTGCTAAAAGACTGAGAGCCGAGCAATCAAAGACCGCTGATGGCTCAGTTTTCAGAGCACCGTGAGCAGAGAGCCGGTGACTATCAGTCATCGGCTCTATGCTCTGCCCCCCCTCGCTCACTGAAGTGCTGGGCCTGTGGAGGGGGTGGGAGCGGCTGGCTCAGGCTCTTGGCGGCTCACTGAGAAGCTCAGCCAGGGCCGGTTCAGTGTTGTAGGTGGATCCTGACCAAATTGTCGCAATCTTTCCCGAGCCTGGACCAGCTCTGTGACGTCAGCCAACAGTGGGCTTCAGCCCCTGTCTGCTGAAAACAGGTTACAGGAGAACAGCGAAAAAAGGCAATTCCTTCCACTCACAACAAAAATAGGGCACTATTCCACCCAACGACACCAACTATTTCTCCCCCTAATACCAAAGATTGGGTATTGTTTACTCCCACTGTACACAGTCTGCCCCCCTAAAGCCGGAAGGACAGTAAACGGGCCTTTTCTTTGGAAAGTTTGGAGACCTCTGTTTTAGATGGACAATGGATCTGGCTACTACTACTACTACTACCTTTAGTATGATCATACACACATTGCCACATACGGCTACTACAGTAGCTACTATTATGTACTGTTCAATTACATTTGTATTATTGTTAAATTAGAATTGAACTCAAATGTGAAGATTTTCTATTTTTTAGGGTCAATCTAGAAATGTCCATTGTGCTTAAGCAGTACCCCCACAAGATGTATTTACCTAAAATTGCTACTGTAGTGTTCTTCTAGTTAGGCAGCTAGGCTAAATTTAGTTTTTGGCTTTACGGCAGGCAGTGGAGCAGCAATTGATTGTTTTGGGTTTCCTAGCTGGGTGTTTGATTTCTCCCATCTGCTTTTGGAAGAAGTTTCCAAAATATAGGGCAGGAGGAGTCAATGTAAACAAAGCAGAGTTCCGTTCTGACAGGGGTGGAAGGGATGTGGGTTTTGTTTTCCTGCAAAATAGGGATTCAAATCTGACTCTTCCCCTAGTAAAAGCAGCACACATATTACACACAAACACTGGCTAGGCACACAGTTAACCCTTTGATTGCCACTGTTAACCACTTCCCAGCCAGTGTAATTTTTTTCAATAATCTGTTTATTAATATCTGTTTCTTCATCACAGACTCATAAAACATACATGGAAAAAAAATATTTCCAAAATACATACAGCAATAACACTTTACATTCTAAACACAACCCCCCCCCCCCCAAAAAAAAGTAATAAAAAAAAACACAAAAGGGAGGGGGGAACCCCAAAACAAATTCTCTCTCTCTTGAGTCACCATTCCTTCCTTCTTGAGTCTTCATACCTTAATTATTCTATAACTGGTAAATAATCTGTTAACTCTAATACCCCATACACACGATCAGACTTTACGACAACAAAAGCATGGATTTTTGTTCGAAGGATGTTGGCTCCAACTTGTCTTGCATACACACGGTCACACAAATGTTGGCTAACAATTATGAACATAGTGACGTACAACACGTACGTGATATCTCCATTATGAACGCTAGTTATATCTCCGGCTCGTACTTGATTCCGAGCATGCGTGGACTTTTGTCCAACGGACTTGTGTACACACAATTGTAAAGTCCGACAACAAATATTTGTTGGCGGAAAATTTGAGAACCTGCTAGCCAACATCTGTTGGCGGAAAATCCGACAACAAATATTCCATGGAGAGTACACACGGTCGGACTTTCCGCCAACAAGCTCACCTCCAACATTTGTTGTTGGAAAATCCGATCGTGTGTACGGGGCATTATGCTTCCATCTGGTCCCAAGATGAATGGTGCCAACCCTGGTAACGTCAACCATGGTTCCCACATTTCACTAAATTTATTTGCTAAACCCCTATTCTTATACACCTGCCATTTCTTTAGCAGTGCGTCATTCACCTGTATCCACCGTTCTTCATATGTTGGGCTACTAGAGCATATCCATTTCATTGCTATCAATTGCCAGAGTATACAGTTCTTTTTCTAATTGTACTAACAGACATATTTTTGGGTCTGTCTGTATCTGGGTTTGATATGCCTGATTGATAGTTTCTACCACATTCTGCCAATATCTAAACAGTTTAGGACAATTCCAAAGCATATGCATTATGTCAGCAGATACTCTTGAACATCCTGGACATTCTGATGTATCCCGCTTCCCCCAATGACATAATTTAACTGGTGTCCTAGAGGCTCTATATATTATATATAATTGGGTTAGGCATTGCTGTGGAGATACTGATACAGACTGTATAGATTCCAATATGCCAAGTTTCATTTGTCATTTTTCCAAGATCTTTTTCCCATTATTTTCTAGCTAAACAACTATTTGTTTCTTGTGGTTGCTCGGTCAAGCGACCACATAGAGTAGAGATCAGACCCCTCTTAGCCTGTAACTTTAACATCCATAAGTGGCATATTTTATATCTTAACTTTTTTGTCTTTAAACTGACTCTGTAGCACATGGCATAGTTGTAAATATTGATAGAATGTATAAGGAGGCAATACATATGTTTTCTGTAAATCTTGAAATGTTTTTAATAAACATGTGCAATTTGTTTAGTTCCAAATTAGTTTTTTAACGAATTATGACAAATTCGTTAATTTCCGAATTTTCAAATTTCTGAATTTCTGAAATCTCCGAATTTCGGACATTCGAAATTTCAGACATTTGAAAATTTGAAATTAGTAAATTTGAGAATTCAAAATTAGGAAATTTGAAAATTCAAAAACTTGGAAATGTGAAAATCCAAAAATAAGAATGAAAATCTGAACATTCAAAAGAATGAAAATCTGAAAATTCGAAAACCCGAAAATCGGAAATAATTACTAACTAATAATAAATATTAAATTATAGGTATTGGAATTTCCCTTTTCAAATTTGGCTGTTAGTGAACGTATTTGAACAAATCATCTGAAATAAAGAATGCCGTATGTAAATAAATGGAACGTAACGATCTAATAATAATACATAACAATAATAATAATAAAACCTTTTTTTTATTATTATTTATTATTAATTTGTTCCATTCCATTTGTTTAGATGCGGCATTTGTTATTTTCGGATAATTCGTAACTTCAGAAAAATTTGTATTCGTTGCGTTCACAAACAGCCAAATTTGAAAGGAAATTCCAATACCTATAATTTATTATTTATTATTAGTTAGTAAATATTTTGAATTTTACTGAATGAAATGAAAATGAAACAAATTTTTTGTCAGTGCACATGTCCAGTTTTTAATATACTATCTGTATAAAGCTGTGCAATATATTTTATCCCCTTTTCTCTCCATACTCCAAACCAGGGGCGTTGCTAGGTCTACAAAAGATCTGGGGCTAGAGCCCATAGCAGCGTAGTACAGAAAGTCATACGCTTGGGCGGGCATATACATGTATATACAGTAATATACGTGTGTGTGTATATATATCCCCAGAGAGCTCCCCACTTACATCAGGGTCCCCAGAGAGCCCCCTTACATCAGGGTCCCCAGAGAGCCCCCCTTACATCAGGGTCCCCAGAGAGCCTCCTCCTTACATCAGAGTCCTCAGAGAGCCTCCCTCTTTCATCAGGGTACCCAGAGGGCCCCCCCATTTACATCAGGGTTCCCAGAGAGCCCCCCTTACATTAGGGTCCCCAGAGAGCCTGCCCCTTAAATCAGGGTCCCAGAGAGTCTCTCCCTTGCATCAGGGTCCCCAGAGAGCCCCCCACTTACATAAGGGTCCCCAGAGAGCCTCCCCTCCCCTTTGGGGACCCCTGCAGAGACTCGGGGCTATTGGCCCCAGATTCGGGGCTATAGCCCCAAAAGCCACCCCCTAGCTACGCCCCTGCTCCAAACCCTTTTCATTTATCTAGTTCCTCATAATTTTTATTTCCCCATAAAGGGGAGTATACTGAAGTATGATTATATTGCATTATTTGCCTCATTTCCTGCCAAACCTTATGTATGAGTCCAAGAGTTAAACCTTGTGCCATATCAGCAAAGTTACCTGATTCTATTTGTGCTATCAAATGGTATTGTGAAGACCTACTCAAAATTATCGATTGGATAGGATCTGTTTAGTCTATCTCTCCCCATCCTGCAACCTGTTGGAGTTGTGCTGCTAAGAAATACATTTTAGAATTTGGAACAGCAAGACCCCCCCTATCTTTGGGGAGATGTATTGTGTTAAGTTTTATTCTAGCATTTTGCCCTTTCCATAACAGTGTTCGAAATAGGGATTGTATTTTTTTAAACCATTTAAGTGGTATCCAAATCGGTGCATTATGTAAAACGTAAAGCAGCTGTGGGGCCCATACCATTTTTTTAGGTTTGCACGCCCTACCACCGATAAAGTTCATTTGGACCATACTTTACTCTTCATCTTAAATTTATCCAATATGGGGACTAAATTATAATTAATATATTCCTTTAAATTAGGATAAACCTGCATACCTATATAATTGAAGGCTGTATCAACCTGTATTTTGTGATCTATTTCTGCTAAAGCCACTGTTAAATCATCAACCGGGAGTATTACTTATTTTTCCCCAATTTATAACAAACCCCGAGAATCTACCAAAAGTCTCAATCAGATTTATCACAGATATTAGGGATTGATCTGTATCTCCCAAGAATAATAAGGCATTGTCTGCGTATGGTGATATTTTATCCTCTTTTCCTCCTCTCTCAAAACCCCTAATAATAGTTGTCTGTCTGATTGCGATTGCCAGTGGTTCTATAGCCAATGTAAATAATAACGGTGACAATGGGCAACCCTGCCTAGTACCTCTAGTCAGAGAAAAATACTCTGATACTGCTCCATTTATCTGTATACATGCTCATGGGGCTGTTTATAATAGTTTAATCCTTACAAATCCTCTACCCGACCCAAATTTCTCCAGAACCTCCCACAAATATATCCACATGACGCAGTCAAATGCTTTGGCTGCGTCTAGAGATAGTATAGAAACAAGATATTTGGGGGGCACACTCTAAAAAATGCATTAAAGATGGTGCAGCCATAAGACCATACAGTAGAAGAAAATATTACAGCGCACACATGCAAAAAAGACATTTACCTCAAGCAAGGCTAGTTTAAAACACCTAAGCATTTCTAGAAAAACATTATCAAAAAATATGGGGATTTGGTCACACCATATTGCTATATGGTGCTAAGCCCACTTACTGCGACAAAGTACCCCATAATCAGTGGGTCCTACACTATCCATGGAGTGGGAGAACCTGCATCTCTGAACCATGAGAGCATTGCACTCTTCTAAATGGGAGAATTTATATATATTGTATGGATTCTGACCAAATCCTTTTGGGTGCGGAGCACCTCACTACAAAACATAAGTACCTTTAATTAGTGTCCACTTGTGTCATGGGTGGAGACCTTATGATTCTCCCATTTAGAAGAGTGCAATGCTCTCATGGTTCAGAGATGCAGGTTCTCCCACTCCATGGATAGTGTAGGACCCACTGATTATGGGGTACTTTGTCGCAGTAAGTGGGCTTAGCACCATATAGCAATATGGTGTGACCAAATCCCCATATTTTTTGAGAAGATTATGTTTTTCTAGAAATGCTTAGGTGTTTTAAACTAGCCTTGCTTGAGGTAAATGTCTTTTTTGCATGTGTGCGCTGTAATATTTTCTTCTAGAGATAGTATAGCTCTCTTCCCTACATTATCTGATAGTATCTGTAAGTTTAGAAATAATCTTCTCAAATTTGTTGCTGCGGACCTTCCAGGTATGAAACCTGAATTGGTCCACATGCACCAACTTATGTATAACCTTATTCAGTCTGCATGCCAAGACCCTTATCAGAGTCTTAGCATTTGAATTTAACAATTAACTCAGACGATAAGACTCTGGCAATAGATGATCCTTATCTGGCTTGGGTAATACTATATTCAAGCATCGTTCGTAGTTTCAACAGTTCTGGCAAAAAAATATCTCCATAGCTTTTATACATTTCCGATGGTAACCCATCTGGACCAGGAGCTTTCCCATTGGGGGAGTCTGAAGCTGCCCTAATTAGTTCATCTAATGTTAGTGGTGCATCCAGATATTCTCTTTCCTCTCTGGAAATAGATGTAAAAGAGTGCAAAAAGTCTCCAAGTTCATTCAGTTGGTAAGCACCCTTACTCTGATATAGATGCCTGTAAAAGGTAGTAAATAAGGATAATATATCCTCTTGACTATGGGAAATATTCCCATTTGGTGTACGTATACAGGAGATAAAATTAGACTTGGGATTTTACAATAACTGCTAACATTTTCCCTTTTTTCTCTCCTTCCTCAAAATACTTACTTCTTACTAAAGACTGTTCCCTTTCAGCTTTTTCCATAACTGTTCTTTTATATAGAAGTTGTACATCCTTCCATATAGCTTGGTTCAGATGTGGGGTTCTGAACATATTGAAATTCTTTTTGTCATACTTCTGCTGCCAAAAAAGTTTCCCATTCCTTACTTGTTATTTTAAATCTACTTATGGCTTGTATCATTAACCCTCTTAGAAAACCCTTCATAGTGTCCCACACCAATTGTGGAGTCGTTGAATTTGCAATATCCAAAAAGAAATCAGTTAGTGATTGTCGCATGGACCCCCCCCCCCCCCATGGACCACCCGTAGCCATGAGGCATCCACACACCAATAGCTGTTATTATATGGTTTTACTTTCCCTATGGTCATAACTGGAGACGAGATCCCACTTGCCAGACACCGTATATCTGAAACCATTGGAAGAGCCAGTTCCGTGCCCAAAGCCAAGTCAATCCTGGATAAGGTACCATAAGTAGAGGAACAACAAGTATAAGCATATACTCCAGGATTGAGAAGGCGCCACATGTCGCACAGACAATCATCTCCTGCAAGTGTCTAGAAAAGGGGGTCTCCGACTTTGGACCCACCAGATAGCGATCCATACTCGCATCACAAACATTATTAAAGTCCCCCATTATCATTATTGGGATGCCAGGATGTTCAGCCAGGAATATACTAATCCTCCGCAGTATCTCTGAATTATAAGGTGGTGGTACATACACTGATCCTATTATACATTTAGTAGAAAATAATGAGCAGACCAGTAGGACATATCTACACTGGGGGTCGATCAGGGTCTGTCTGCAGGAAAATTGTATCTTTGTTGATATTACCACGCTAACTCCCCTTGAAAACGCAGAGAACACAGAGTGATATTGAATAGAGAACCTTGCGTTTTGTAATAGCGAGACAGTATCCTTTGTAAGATGGGTTTCCAGCAGACAGACTATTGATGAATTATATTGTTCCATAATGGAGAATATAGCCCTTTTTTTTAACCGGATCCTTCAATCCGCTCACATTCCAGGATATTAATACTATCTCATTAGCCATTATCTCCTTCTGTTATACCTAAAGCCATCAGAAAAATGGTATATATTTCTATACTTTCTCTAAATAAACAGGAAAAAGAACATACAAAAAGAAAAGAAAAGAGGAAAGACATAACCATGGTCTTCAAATATAAGTAATAGCACATTTTGACTGCATAGTAAACCAAACGTATCGTTGGTATATGAGAGCCCCACGATGGAGGGCAGAGAGAGAGAGAGAGAGAGAGAGAGAGAGAGAGAGAGAGAGAGGGAGGAAGGGAATGGAAGGGAAGGGAAGGGAAGGGAAGAGAAGAGAAGAGAAGAGAAGAGAAGAGAAGAGAAGAGAAGAGAAGAGAAGAGAAGAGAAGAGAAGAGAAGAGAAGAGAAGAGAAGAGAAGAGAAGAGAAGAGAAGAGAAGAGAAGAGAAACACACACAACCACAACCCAACCCCTACAACAACCAACAACTCCCCAAAAAGCACCCATTCTCATCCTAAAACATTTTCCCCCAAGGAAAAAAACAGGAGTTAAAAAAAAAAAGAATTATCCCGGGCCTCAATGTGAACATCCATTCAGATACATCACACTCCCCCTGCCTTTAAGCTTTTAGTATTTTGGACAGAAAATAATAAGTAAATAGCTGCTTATCAGATGGATATGTCTCTGCGAATGGAGGACAGATGTTGCTCATTTTTATCCAGCCATATTGTGGCCTTTTTAGAATTATCAAAAAAAAATTGTCTCATCCTTGACCATAATCCTCAGTTTAGATGGGTATAACATTCCATGGGTTATTTGAAGCTTATGGAGATGCTTTTTAACTTTAACTGTATATTCTGCCCTCAATTTTTGTATTTCAATAGAGTAACCTGGGCAAAAGGAGATTTTTGACCCTTTAACCTCTACATTACCCTTTATTCGTGCCAGGTCCATAATTTTGTCTCAGTCTCTGAAATGCAACAATAAATGGGCGTGGGAACTTTCCTGGTAGGGGTGGTCTTGATGGTATCCTATGAGCTCGCTCAACAGAAAAAAAAGGAGATAAATGCTTTTTGTCAAAAATCTCCAACAGCCATTAAAGAAAATCTATAGGATTTCTTCCTTCTATCCTACTACAGCAGCTACTATTATGTACTGTTTAATTACATTTGCATTATTGTTAAATTGGAATTTAACTCAAAAGTGAAGATTTGCTATTTTTTAGGGTCAATCTAGAAATGTCAATTGTGCTTAAGCAGTACCCCCAAAAGATGTATTTGCCTAAAATTGCTACTGTAGCGCTCTTCTAGTTAGGCAGCTAGGCTAAATTTAGTTTTTGGCTTTACGGCAGGCAGTGGAGCAGTAATTGATTGTTATGGGTTTCCTAGCTGGGTGTTTGATTTCTCCCATCTGCTTTTGGAAGAAGTTTCCAAAATATAGGGCAGGAGGAGTCAATGTAAACAAAGCAAAGTTCCGTTCTGACAGGGGTGGAAGGGATGGGTTTTGTGTTCCTGCAAAACAGGGATTAAAATACGTCTCTTCCCCTAGTAAAAGCAGCACACATAGTACACACAAACACTGGCTAGGCACGCAGTTAATCCTTTGATCGCCACTGTTAACCACTTTCCAGCCAGTGTCATTAGTACAGTGATAGTGCATACTTTTTAGCACTGATCACTGTATCAGTGTCAGCAGTGGTGGCTGGTGCTCAACATTTTCCACCCCCCCCCGTGAGACAGATGGGAAGGCTGCGATCCCCCCAACCCCCCCACGGGAGATGGACGGGAAGGCAGCGATACCCCCATAGCCACCCCCACCCCCGCTGTTCCCCCCTGAGCCCACCCTTTTTTGGAGCCAATTAGAGCCTCAGCTCCAATCATGTGCTTAAAGCGGGGTTCCACCCAAATTTTTAACAATATCTGTATGTATTCTCTTCCTTGCCTAGATGCTGACATGCCATTTAAAAAAATTTAAATCGCCGTAATTACCTTTTATTTTTCTATTCTTCTTTGCACTTCCTGGTTCTCCTCCCGTGGGAGTAGGCATGTTTCTAGCCTCTCCCAGACTCCTGGGAGCTAGTCTCAGGCTTCCCAGGATGCCACTGAGCATGTGCGGGAATGAGCGGTGAATGCTGGGAGCACAGCATTCACCACATGTGGGCTTCAAATGCCCACAATGGAGATGGAAACCGCCTGCAGTGAATAATATAAGTTATTCTTTCCAACGAAATCTTACACAGGCGGACATATTACACACAATATGTGAGTATGTAATGCTGAGAAGAAAAGTTTGTGAATGAACTCAAAAAAAACAAAACGATAGATAGGTGGACCCCCGCTTTAAAAAATAAAAAAAAAGCCCTATTGAAATCTATGCGTCTGCATTTAGATTAGGGGCCGGGCGCATGGATTAAGGGGCAGCCACTGAGTGTCACTGGTTCCCACAAGTGTCAGTTAGTGCCTGATTGTCCACCGCAATATCGCAGTCCGGCTATAAGTCGCTGATCGCCGCCATTACTAGTATATAAAAAAAAAAAAAGAAAGAAAAATTTCAGCATATATCCCATAGTTTGTAGATGCTATAACGTTCACGTAAACCAATCAATATACGCTTATTGGGATTTTTTTTTTTTTACCAAAAACATGTAGCAGAATACATATTGGCCTAAATTTATGGAAGAAATTCTTTTTTTTTTTTTTTTTTAATTTATTGGATATATTTTACAGCAGAAAGTAAAAAATATCGTTCTGTTTCTTTTCAAAATTGTCTGTCTTTTTTTATTTATAGCACAAAAAATAAAACCGGTGATCGAATGCCACGAAAAGAAAGCTCTATTTGTGGGGAAAAAAATGACATAAATTTTATTTGGCTACAGCTTTGCACGACCGCGCAGTTGTCAGTTAAAGTAACACAGCGCCGTATCGCAAAACACTGACCTGGTCATGAAGGGGGGTAAATCTTCCAGAGGTCAAGTGGTTACAAAACAAGGCTGTTTTTGTTATATTATTATACACTGATCATTTTTATCTTGTTTATTTATTTATTTTTTGGCTCGATTTCTGCTGTTTTTTTTTTTTTTTTTTTTTTTTTAATTGAAAATATAAACATTGCTACAATTAACAAAATATTGATTACATTAAATGGTAGCATTAGTTGAATTTACATATCAGATCTTAGTATTTCTTGTAGTTACAAGCTCGATTTCTGCTTTAAGATTATTATAGCACAGACACCTCATTACATTCCTATAACAATATCAGCCCGTGCTCAACAATGATGACATCCAACCATCCATCACCGATTTCAGGAAATTTCACACCTTTCAGTATATATTAGCTGCTCTCAGATTCAAAATATAAAATCCCAGGAAAGACTAGAAACCCAGCTGTATATTTTCTCCCACGCAAGTCTATTTTATTCTAAAGCCGCACACACACAGCACTCCTGATTTATTCGCCAGCACTGGCCTGGTTATTGATTCAATATTAATTTTAGCTCGGCGCTCTCCGTTGTGTGCAATTATTTGTGGGTTTTCTCCACACCACAATGTCCTAGATTTAAAAGATCTGTTCAATTCTTCTTTACAAAAAGACGAATCAATACTGCAATTTATGTGCTAAGGACTGTTTCTTTTTTTTTTTTTTTAGGTGAATTTACAATGCAAGGCTCTATTATTCCCTAATAAAGGGGACCGGGACAATGCAAATAAAATTGTATTTAGATTGTAAACCTATATAGTTATAAGAAAAGGTTTTCTGAATTACCACCTGAAACAAATGCAATCTGATTTCATGTAAGTCGTATTAATAATGAAGACGGTTTTATGTATCTACTTCAGCTCTGACACCTGTATACTCCCTATGGACCAGAGCAGTTTTCTGCCATAGGCCTGTTTACTTGGCAATAGCTTCATTATGTAAACCCAACATTTTATATTCCTGATATATGCCTGTTGTACCATGTACTTGTATGAAAAAGTATCTTGTTCTCTTTATATTGCTTCCTTTATATGAAATCCCTGGTGTTCCTTGCAGTACCTCTGCTTTTCTATTAAAAACCGACCATACTAAGCAGGGGAGCACACCATGGTCAGTTCTCTAGCTGTGCTCTCCTCCAATCATTATACTTGTCCTGAACCCCCCCCCTCAAACAGCCATCTAATGGGAAGCTCAGTGTGCTGCTCTTTCTCCTCCCCCAGCTTCTATGCAGCTGAGAACAGAGGCAAAAAAAAAAAAGGGGGAAAAAAGGTATTTCAATTTTTTTTTTCATATCTATATATATATACAAATGTCTTTCATTTCTATTTTAAACTGCATGGGTTGTTTTACAAGGTGATGGTTTACATATACCTTAACCTGCTCCCGCCCATGCTATAGCCGAAAGACAGCTACAGCCTGGGCCTTAATTGCCGGGAGGGCCTCCATAGACATCCTCCTGAGCATGCGCTGTCAACACACCCCTGCAGGCCGATCCCTGCCCCTTACCACATGATCAGCTGTCAGCCAATGACAGCTGATCACATGATGTAAACAGAAGATCAGGGATCGTTCTATTTTTCCCCTCACGCTGCGTGAGGGGAGAAAAAAAACGATCACCGACTTCTGTCAGAGGGACATCAGTCCCTCACACGGAGAGGCACTGTTGTTATGTAGTGCCCACCAGTGCCACCAACCAGTGCCAACCAATGCCACCTATCAAAGCCTACCAATGCTGCCAATAACTGCCCATCAGTGCCTCATCATTAGTGCCACCTATCAGTGCTGCCTATCAGTGTCACCTACCAGTGCCATCCATCCGTGCCTGTCAGTGCCACCTATCAGTGCCACCTATCAGTGCCCTTCAGTGCCGCCCATCGAGGCCAACCATCAGTTCCCATCAGTGCCACCTCTCAGTGCCCATCAGTGCTGCCTCATCAGTGCCCACCAGTGCCACCTCTCAGTGCCCATCAGTCTAGCCTTATCAGTGCCCATCAGTACAGCCCATCAGTGCCCATCAGTGCAGCCCATCAGTGCCCATCAGTGCAGCCTTATCAGTGCCCATCAGTGCAGCCTCATCAGCACACATCAATGAAGGATAAAAATGACCTATTTTCAAAATATGTTTTCAAAAACTGTTTTGTTTTTTCAAAATTTTAAGTCTTTTTTTGTTTTGTTTTTTTGCAAAAAATAAAAAAAACCAGCAGGGATTAAATACCACCAAAAGAAATCTCTATTTGTGGGAAAAAATGATAAAAATTCCATATGGGTACATGGTAGCATTTGTCATTCAAATGCCGCGTACACACGGTCGGAATTTCCGACAACAAATGTTCAATGTGAGCTTGTTGTTGGAAATTCCCACTGTGTGTAGGCTCCATCAGACATTTGCTGTCGGAATTTCCGACAACAAAAACTTGAGAGCTGGATCTCAAATTTTCCGACAACAAAATCCGTTGTCGTAAATCCTGAGCGTGTGTAGACGATTCCGATGCACAAAAGTCCACGCATGCTCGGAATCAATCAGAAGGAGGCTATTGAAATTAATTTTTCTTGGCTCGTCGTAGGTGTTGTACGTCACCGCGTTATTGACGTTCGGAATTTCCGACAACATTTGTGTGACCGTGTGTATGCAAGACAAGTTTGAGCCAACATTCGTAGGAAAAAAAATCGTCTGTAGGTGGCAAAAGAGTGACAGCGCTGAAAGCTGAAAATTGGCCTGGGCAGGAAGGACATTCAGTTGTCAAGTAAGCAACTATATATGATAAATAGATGGGTGCAGGTAGAGAAATTCAGCAGCCGTGGCTGATAATTACAGATTCACCTCCTGCTTTCTGTCCCGGGAGAATCCTGTAGCTTCTCTTCTGGGTGACTATGGGAAGGGGACCCTGCCATGTTTTCTAATGGCTCCCTCGTGTGTCCCCACTGGGGAGAGTGACCCTCTCTGATTATAAATCAAAAGAGCAGCGCTATACATAAAGTGCATACACACATCAACAGTTTACAAGAATAAACAGTAATGACAAATTAAAAAGAATCATCAATGACCACTTATAAAGTGCAAAAATCCTATTGATCTCAATAAAGTGCAAAAGAAAAATATGAAACTCTTAACATGTGCAAAAAAATTATTAAATAGAAATATCTGCAATACATCAACTATTTAATGGGTGACTATAGTCCATATGTAAAAAAAAATAAAAAATTTCCCCTTTAAGACCATCGGGGCGCAAGTGACATTTGACGTCACTTCCATCATCCAATGGTGTGGAGTCAAGCATCTTTTCCTTACTCGGCTCCATGTCTCAGAGGGGAGAGGACCTGATCGGCTACTCCACTACCAACGGCGGAGACGACCGGAGTGCGGCGGGAGGGGGGGGGCCCTCTTGTGGTGGATATGCCACGGGGCCATTTTTATCAGAAAAGAGGACCGTCGGCCGTTTAGGAATATGCCGGGGTTACGGCAGGTATCTGGTCCTATAACCCCGGTACTCTACGTCAAAGTACTGACGTAAAATGGCGGCGGGTGGTCTGGAGGTAGTTAAAGTGTATTTTTGTCCAAAACATATGCATTTGATAAACTGCTGCACAAATACTGTGCGACATAAAAAAATTGAAACACCCACCATTTTTTGTCTCTGGGACCTCTGTATAAAAACATCTATAATGTTTGTCGGTTCTAAGTAATTTTCTAGCAAAAAAAAAAACACATCTATGACAGAAATGTCAGAATTGGTCTGGTAGGCTAAATTGAAAATAAACAGTCAGTTTAAAGCAACCTGTCAAGTGTTTTTTTTAGCAAATGTTCTCTTGTTTATCCCCTCATTTATCCTTGATTTATGCTAATCAGCCTTAATTAACTTCTTATTCTCTGTCATCTAATTATTATTTTCCTGCTGATTTTTTTTTTTGTTCACTTCTATTTTATAAACTATTGATAATTAAAACTTTTTTTTTTGGTTTGCTTTGTTAATTCATATTTTTAAAACTTTAACATATATTTACACATTTCTATGAAAGAGCCCTGGGGCCATCATAACAAAAAAAAAATAAAGAATTATGAGTTTAAAAAAACATTTTTTTTTGTTACAGAATTCTGAGTTTAATTATTTTTTTTTTTATTCTGAGTTTGAAAGTCAGAATTCTGAGTTTAAAAGTCAGAATTCTGAGATTAAAAGTCAGAATTGTAGGTTTAAAAAAAAAACAAACACATTCTACACAATCCTGAGATTAAAAGTCTGAATTCTGAGTTTCAAAGTCAAAATTCTGAGTTTCAAAGTCAGAATTCTGAGTTTCAAAGTCAGAATTCTGAGTTTCAAAGTCAGAATTCTGAGATTCTTCCATACATTTCACATTGAAAAATGTGTAAAAGAAAAAATACAATTATTTCATTTGTAAATAATTTTTCAATGCTTTGTACCATTGTTGACAACTGAAGTATAAACAAAATAGTTGCGGTAGGTATCAGTAATTGGTATCGGCGAGTACTAAAAAAAAAAGTATCGGTACTCATACTAGTTGTAAAAAAAAAAAAAATGGTATCAGTGCATCCCTAGTTTTGGTAAATCTAAAGGAAAATTGTACAAGACAATTGTATAATGGATCGCCAGCCTAAATGCAGACTTCTGGGAAAAATCAGTGAGCCAATCACACAAGCAGGAAATGACATACCTGGGGGGTGTTCTGTACACCATCTGTGTACAGAACGCCTCCAGGGTGCCGTATTGCATTTTACACAAAACTACAGTGCTGCATATTGAAAAGGAAAAGTCATTTTTATTTACATTAAATTAGAATCACATTGTATCACACTTGTATATGTTATTTTCATTTTTTTTTTAATTTGCTATTTTTTTCCCTCAAAAGTGGAGTTACCCCTTTAACCGCTTGCCGACTGCCGCACACAGATGTACATAGGCAGAATGGCACAGGCAGGCAAATGAGCATAACTGTATGTCCCTTTAAATTTGCAGCCTATCAGGCGTGCGCCCGCCGCACGCCACGGGAGTGTCCTCGCGGGTTTCCGGGAACTCAAACGCGATTGCGGTGTGGAGAGGCAGAACGGGGAGATGCCTATGTAAACAAGGCATTTCCCTGTTCTGCCTTGTGACATGACAGAGATCCACTGCTCCCTGTCATCGGGAGCAGTGATCGCTGTCATGTCAGTGGTAGCCCATCCCCCCACAGTTAGAATCACTCCCTGGGACGCACTTAACCCCTTTATCACTAGGTATCAAAGCCACTATGATGTGAGTAATGAATCGGGGAAGTATTGAACCTCAAGGGTGAAACTTTCGCCTCCGAAAATAGACACTGATGTGGCAAAAAAAAAAACAAAAAAAAAGAAAACAAAAAAAAAAACCCCTTTATCACCCCCTAGTGTTTAATCCCTTCCCTGCCAGTGTCATTTACACAGTATCAGTGCATTTTTTAGCACTGATCGCTGTATAAATGACAATGGTCCAAAAATAGTGCCAAAAGTGTCCGCCATAATGTCGCAGACACGTTAAAAATCGCAGATCGCCGCCATTACTACAAAAAAAAAAGAATAATAAAAATGCCATAAATCTATCCCCTATTTTGTAGATGCTATAACTTTTGCGCAAACCAATCAATATACGCTTATTGCGATTTTTTTTTACCAAAAATATGTAGAAGAATACATATCGGCCTAAACTGAGAAAGAAATGTGTTTGTATATTTTTTGGGGATATTTATTACAGCAAAAAGTAAAAAATGTTGCTTTTTTTTCAAAATTGTCGCTCTTTTTTTGTTTATAGCGCAAAAAAAAAAAAAAACAGAGGTGATCAAATACCACCAAAAGAAAGCTCTATTTGTGGAGAAAAAAAAGGATGTCAATTTTGTTTGGGTAGAACGTCGCACGACCACGCAATTGTCAGCTAAAGCGCCGCAGTGCAGAATCGCAAAAAAATGCTCTGGTCAGGAAGGCGGTAAATCCTTCCGGGGCTGAAGTGGTTAAATGGTGAATTCAAAATCTGGTAAACACTGGATTGTGAACACAAAGGGTGACATTACCTTTCGTTAATAGGTGGAACATAGCTGTAAACACAGTAATTCTGAAAACATGGTGAAATAGCAGAGGAATGACCTATCTGACCCCTTCTATAAGAGCTCCATGGAGATTGAAGTTCAGTATTTCAATCAATGAGTCACGCGTAGCAGTCAGTGTAGATGTTGGGTTGACAGGCCATGCCGTTCACAGCAGAATTCCAATGTAGTGCTATATAGCCCAAAGACATGACCAAGTAATATGTTGTGTTGGTTGTTATGGTTTATCTTATGACTCAGAAGGTGGTCAGATCACTTGTTAAGGAAGTTTGTCAAAGTTTTACTTCCATCAATAGTTACCTTTATTCCTCCTTTTTGTGTTTGTATAGGTGGCCTTTCAAAAGGGTAATCCATACCTTACCTGCCTTAGCCCAACTGGATCCCCCCATGCACCATCCCTTACAAGGTTCTTCACTTTGCTGTTTCCTTCCAGTGACGGCAACTTTTTTTTTCAGACTTTGGTGGGCACCATCTAGACACTCAGGGTAGCCCCAATTTTAACAGAAAAAAATAGCTGCCAAAATCACCACAACCTGAAGGTAATTGACTGTCATACACTACCTACCTCAGTGCAAGGAATATTTTTTCTGGATTTCTGAGCTTAGAGACGTTAGTCCCAGGCTGGGTATGCGGGACTTGCTGATCAGCTCCTGCGCACTCACGCCTGATACCTGAAAGCGCAGGCTCACGTACAGTATACAGTATATACACGTGATCCTGTGCAGCTGCCCTGTAGTAGTACAACTGCTATGGGGCATCGGCAAGTGGTTAATAAATAGAATCATAATTTAAAAACTGCATTTTATATTTACTTGTGTTATCTTTGCGTATTACTAAAATTTTTTGATGATCTGAACGATTTAAGTGTGACAAATGTGCAAAAAAAAAAAAGGAATGGGGCAAATACTTTTTCACAGAGTAAACTGTATATACATACGTACACTATATTACCAAAAGTATTGGGACGCCTGCCTTTACACGCACATGAACTTTAATGCCATCCCAGTCTTAGTCCATAGGGTTCAATATTGAGTTGGCCCACCCTTTGCACCTATAACAGCTTCAACTCTTCTAAGAAGGCTGCTCACAAGCTTTAGGAGTGTGTCTATGGGAATGTTTGACCATTCTTCCAGAAGAGCATTTGTGAGGTCAGGCACTGATGTTGGATGAGAGGGGGCCTGGCTCACAGTCTCCGCTCTAACTCATCCTAAAGGTGTTCTATTTGGTTGAGGTCAAGTTCCTCCACACCAAACTCGCTCATCCATGTCTTTATGGACCTTGCTTTGTGCACTGATTCAAATCATTTGGTGGAGGGGGGATTATGGTGTGGGGGTTGTTTTTTAGGGGTTGCGCTTGGCCCCTTAGTTACAGTTAAGGGAACTCTTAAGGCGTCAGCATACCAAGACATTTTGGGCAATTTCATGCTCCCAACTTTGTGGGAACAGTTTGGGGATGGCCCCTTCCTGTTCCAACATGACTGCGCACCAGTGCACGAAAGGCAAGGTCCATAAAGATGTGGATGAGTGAGTTTGGGATGGAGGAACTTAAGTTCACCGGAACTAAGGGGACAAGGCCAGCCCCTGAAATACAAGCCCACCCCATAATCCCCCCTCCACCAAATGATTTGGACCAGTGCACAAAGCAAGGTCCATAAAGACATGGATGAGCGAGTTTGGGGTGGAGGAACTTGACTGGCCTTCGCAGAGTCCCGACCTCAACCCGATAGAACACCTTTGGGATGAATGAGCAGAGACTGCAAGTCAGGCCTTCTTGTTCAACATCAGTGCCAACAGAATAACCTTGTTATGAATTAGAGCGGAAACACTATATATATAAATATATATTGTATATACATAAATATATCTTTTTTTGTAACTAAACCTTCTTTACTGTGCTCCCTAGAAGTCTAGGAATGCTGCTTCTGGTAGACCTGCCTGAATAGACTCCAGTTCTGTGGATGGAGCCTCTACCGCGGGCTTCTTTTAACTGATGAAAAAAAATCAGATATGCAATACAGTTCTACTTCTACAGCTCAATTTAGATGTGTATCACCTACAATTTGCTCCCAGATCCTTCTAGAACCTGACAAGGCTCAGAATATAATGTGACATGATAGGATTAGCCACAAAAGAGCATTGGGTGCAGTGTATAGAGTAGATATCTGTCACAGGTTTAGATGTATCCTGGGCTCCAGTATGGAGAAGGGGGAAGAGTCAATGACACAGAGGATGTAGAGGATGATGATTTGTACGATGCACAGAACAAGGACATACCCGTCAAATCATATGTAGGCCACGATCCCAGATCACACGCCTTACACGTATAATCATCGAATACGATCTCGTTCTCCTTGCAGGGTGTGCAGGTCCAGCAGCAGCTCACCTCTCCTTTACGAATCACCTGAAAATCAACCCAGGATTTATTATTAGAGGTCCATCATTAGGAAGACTCAACAATCGAATTATCTACTATTGTATGAAATGGAAAAGTTACAAATCAATAGGAAATCTGAATCAGGGAAAATGCATATAACTGATGAAATGAACCTCAAATTAACCCCCCCCCCCTATCTCTTCAGAGGTCAGAGTCCCCCCATCACAGTGTCAGAGTCCCCCCATCACAGTGTCAGAGTCCCCCCCATCACAGTGTCAGAGTCCCCCCATCACAGTGTCAGAGTCCCCTCATCACAGAGTCAGAGTCCCCCCATCACAGTGTCAGAGTTTCCTCATCACAGAGTCAGTGTCCCCCCATCACAGAGTCAATGTCCTCCCATCACAGAGTCAGAGTTCCCTCATCACAGAGTCAGTGTCCTCCCATCACAAAGTCAGTGTCCTCCCATCACAGAGTCAGTGTCCTCCCATCACAAAGTCAGTGTCCTCCCATCACAGTGTCAGAGTCCCCTCATCACAGAGTCAGAGTCCCCTCATCACAGTGTCAGAGTTCCCTCATCACAGAGTCGGAGTCCCCTCATCGCAGAGTCAGAGTCCCCTCATCGCAGTGTCAGAGTGCCCTCATCGCAGTGTCAGAGTCCCCTCATCGCAGTGTCAGAGTCCCCTCATCACAGAGTCAGAGTCCCCCATCACAAAGTCAGAGTCCCTCATCACAGAGTCAGAGTCCCCTCATCACAGAGTCAGAGTGCCCTCATCACAGTGTCAGAGTTCCCTCATCACAGAGTTGGAGTCCCCTCATCGCAGAGTCAGAGTCCCCTCATCGCAGTGTCAGAGTGCCCTCATCACAGTGTCAGAGTTCCCTCATCACAGAGTCGGAGTCCCCTCATCGCAGAGTCAGAGTCCCCTCATCACAGAGTCAGAGTGCCCTCATCACAGTGTCAGAGTTCCCTCATCACAGAGTTGGAGTCCCCTCATCGCAGAGTCAGAGTCCCCTCATCGCAGTGTCAGAGTGCCCTCATCACAGTGTCAGAGTTCCCTCATCACAGAGTCGGAGTCCCCTCATCGCAGAGTCAGAGTCCCCTCATCGCAGTGTCAGAGTGCCCTCATCGCAGTGTCAGAGTCCCCTCAGCGCAGTGTCAGAGTCCCCTCATCACAGTGTCAGAGTCCCCTCATCACAGAGTCAGAATTCCCTCATCACAGAGTCAGAGTGCCCTCATCACAGTGTCAGAGTCCCCTCATCACAGAGTCAGAGTTCCCTCATCACAGTGTCAGAGTTCCCTCATCACAGTGTCAGAGTCCCCTCATCACAGAGTCAGAATTCCCTCATCACAGAGTCAGAGTGCCCTCATCACAGTGTCAGAGTGCCCTAATCACAGTGTCAGAGTGCCCTCATCGCAGAGTCAGAGTCCCCTCATCACAGAGTCAGAGTCCCCTCATCACAGAGTCAGAGTCCCTCTGAATCTAAATAGCACCCTGGTTAAGACACACTGATAGATAGGCCAATGGGCAGAGGTATAAATGATAGATAGATAGATAGATAGATAGATAGATAGATAGATAGATAGATAGATAGATAGATAGATAGATAGATAGATAGATAGATAGATGAAATTGCCATAGATAGACAGGTAACTGGAATTGTGATAGATAGACAGATAGCTGATCGTAGGATTTATATATATGGGTACACAGTGGACTTGGCCTCACCTTGATTTGTCCTTTGGCGCAGGGCTCGCTGCACACCGATCGAATGATGGTGTTTTTATTAGACCAAATTTCATCATCATCCATTTTTAATTCCCCTATGTCCCAGCTTCCAACATTGATGTAATCAAAGTAATCTTTACCCATTTTCTTAAAATTCATGATCTCATACCTACACAAAAGAATATACATTAGAGGGGAAGACATGGCTCTTCTTTTAGTGGCTAGAGCACAATTTCTTTATAGGGACCTGCTATTACCGCTATTGGTCAGAAAAACATCCCCTTTGTGCTACACTTAAAAATAAAATATACGGTAATGAGTTTGGAGCAATTATTGGAGCAATAAAGTTTGGAGCAATGTATTTGACTTATTTTAAACATGTTAAGCTTATTTTTTTTATTATTTGTTTGGCATACATGGCCCTTCCAGTGCTTCTTGCTGCAGTTATAGGTGGGTGCCGTGGGCACTTGTTTGTATTTTGATTATATTGGTAAGGCAACGCACTGACATCTTTGCTGCCATAGTGATAGGTGCTGGGTGTTCAGTGTGCCCCTGTAGGGGTGGGCTCCTTCCAGGCTCTTCTGCCCTCTGCCTACCCATTATATTTCATGTGCTCCCATGGTGGAGAATCATAAGTTAGAGTTAGGACTACAGATACCAGGGTGCCTTGACGGGGCTCTGTAGCTTATGCATGTATTTGCAAATGTGTGCAGACTAAACCCCTGTTGTTAATGCATATTGTTAGACAGGACAATTTGGTTGGTTGCTGGCTGGTTGGTAAATTTGAGCTTGGAAATTTCTTAGTATTTTTTTTACTTATTTTTTATTTATTTTTTAATATTTCAATATAACTTTTGTTTTACTGATTAACATTTAATGCATTGTGCACCCATGACACAGGATTTATAGGAACAACATTGCATGGGCATGGTTGTCCTAAATTGAAGGCTATGGGTTCCCCCGGCCCCTGCCCGAGCACAGCCGAGCCCGCCCGAGCTGAAAGGAGCTGAGACTGCCCCCCCACCCGAGCACAGTCGAGCCCACCCGAGCCGACGGGAGCTGAGACCGCCCCTCCGCCCGAGCACAGCCGAACCCGCCCGGGGGGAGTCTGTACTGATTAAGGGAGATCTATACTGAGGGAGGGGTCTGTACTGACGGGGGGAGTCTGTACTGATTGAGGGGGATCTATACTGAGAGAGGCGGGTCTGTACTGAGGGGGGGGTCTATATATATTGGGGGAGTCTGTACTGAGGGAGGGGGATCTATGATGAGG
Source organism: Lithobates clamitans (assembly GCA_037952925.1). NCBI lineage: Eukaryota > Metazoa > Chordata > Amphibia > Anura > Ranidae > Lithobates > Lithobates clamitans. Next base: position 3,524,371 of record JBBGZY010000680.1, on the reverse strand, counting down.
GAGGATGGGTCTGTACTGAGGGAGGGTCTATACATATTGGGGGGAGTCTGTACTGAGGGAGGGGGATCTATACAGAGGGAGGGGGGTCTGTACTTAGTGGGGGGTCTGTACCTTTTAGGGAGGGGGATCTATACTCAGGAAGGGGGGTCTGTACTGAAGGAGGGGAGTCTATACTTAATGAAGGGGGGGTCTGTACTGAGGGGGACTTTACTTGGCAGGGGGTAACACCATGTTTTACCGCACCAGTGGGGTGACACCAACCCTAGCGAAGCCACTGCCACCCACCTCCTCTATCTTCTCTGGGCGCACTCCAGCATGCTCTAAAACAGGTCATGGTGTTGGGGTGATATAAGTGCTAAAACCAGCCATTCACCTGACAAATCACTTGCCCCCGAAAGCCCCGCCAACACCGAGACTACATTCAAAACACCCCTCCCCTGTCCTTGGCAAAATTGTACCTGAATGGCAGTTTGGAATTGTGGTCATCCTAGACAGAAGTGATAACTAAGTGGCTTGGGGAACAAAACATTGAAATTTTGGGTCCATGGCTAGGTAACTCCCCAAACCCCAATTGAGAACTTGTGGTCAATCCTCAAGAGACAGGGGGAACAAAAAACCCCCCACGAACTCTGACAAACTCCAAGCATTGATTATGCAAGAATGGGCCGCCATCAGTCAGGATGTGGCCCAGAAGTTGATTGACAACATGCCAGGGAGAACTGCAGAGGTCTTGAAAAAGAAGGGTCAACACTGCAAATATTGACTCTTCGCATAAACTTAATGTAATTGTCAATAAAAGCCTTTGGCACTTATGAAATGCTTTTAATTATACTTCAGTATACCATAGTAACATCTGACAAAAAGATCTAAAAACACTCAACATAGTTACATAGTTAGTCAGGTTTAAAAAAGACCATCCAGTTCAACCATAAAAATAAATAAATAAAAAATAATATCATACAATCCCGTATACCCAATGGTATACCCAACTCAAGCAGCAGACTTTGTGAAAATTTATATTTGTGTCGTTCTCAAAACTTTCGGCCACGGCTGTTCACTGGAGGTCTTCAGCTGCAGCTACAGTCTGGACTCCCAGTGTGTGGCTGGACCAGTAGGAGGGAAGTAATGTTACAAATATGAAAATTGAAGTGCCACACCACTGATAAGATACAACATTATTCCAATAAAAATCAGGGGGGCAATCCAAAAAGTAGATTGTTCCTTTTTACTTTTTGGATTATCCCCCTGACTTTTATTAGAATAAAGTTGTATCTGGACCGCTTAGCAGTGGAGTGGCGTTTCAGTTTCCATTTTTGTTATATTACACCACAAGCCAAGGAGGCGTTGTGGATATCCTCTGGGGTGTAGAAGATGCCTGCTCAGGAACCAGATTACTTACATCAACATCAGTACTTTAAGGTAGCAATACCAGTGAGATCACTCTAGGGGCTCAGCGCTTTCCTCAACATTAAAGTAGTTCTAAAGGCAGAAGGTTTTTTTTTTTATCCTGAAGTGTTTCTAAACCCACAACAGTAAAATCAGTCTGTATATGCAGTAAAGCATGCTTGTTATACTCACTGTGGAACCTAAGGGGTTAATCCTCTGCATTGTGTAAAAAGGCTGTTTGATCCTATCATCTTTGATCCTCTCCTTCTTCCACTGTCCCCAATCCATCTTCTGGTAGAACAGAGGCTAGGGGACAAGCTGCACATGCTCAGTTTGGTGTGTATTGCTAGAGCTTTTTTTTTTTTTTTCTTGGGAGTGCATGTGATCAGCACAGGGCCAGCCAGCACTGTCCAGATCGAGGGTCAGGGGTCCTGCAGCCTGGTAGGACGGTCAGAGGAGAATGAAAACTCCTCCTACAAGCTTTAACCAGAAATTGATAGAAGTCACAAGATAGCTACAGTATATACTGCTGATGAGAAAAGTTATTTAGCAGTTTATATTTAATAAAATAATTGTACCTCAATGTTCTGTGTACTGTGGGAGACCAGATATAGTGAATGCAGGGTCCTGGTTTTAGTAACACTTTAATGCATTGTATGCACTAAGATAAAAAACCTTCAGTGTGCAGCAGCCCCCCAAGCCCCCCTAATACTTACCTGAGCCCCAGCTCGATTCAGCGATGTTACACAAGAGCATTGGCTGTCTGGGACTCTCCCTCCTGATTGGCTGAGACACAGCAGTGGGCGCCATTGGTTTGCGTTGCAGTCAAAGTCAGTGAGTCAATGAGGAGATAGAGGGGGTGGGGCTGGGCAAGAAAAGCTGCAGTAACGCTAAAGCGCCGGACGGACGCCACATCAGTGTGGATAGGACATGTGCTGGACTTCCATAACTTCAATGTAAGTGGATAATTGCACCTGTAATTAATTAAATGTTATTAGTTCTAAACTAGAGGCGCCTGTTCTCTTCTTTTAGCATATCAATGATTAAAAAAAAATCATTGGTGGCATATGCCTGCTCCCTCTCTTTTCCTGGCCAATTTCCCACTTTTTCTTAGCTTAGTTATTTTTGAACTGCTTACCATGCATGGTCCTCAGGGGGTGTCTTCACAGCAAGGTGACTACAATTTTCTTCTCCATAGGCCACAAATTCAGCAAGACCCCAGTAAGAACATAATGTTGTCACACATTGACCAGAGGCTTGCAGGCAGTGGCAGTAGCAGACGTTGGCAATATACATGTACTAGTATACTTACATCATACTATAAAAAATATTATACTATACAGCATCTCACAAAAGTGAGTACACCCCTCACATTTTTGTAAATATTTTATTATACCTTTTCATGTGACAACACTGAAGAAATGACACTTTGCTACAATGTAAAGTAGTGAGTGTACAGCTTGTATAACAGTGTAAATTTGCTGTCCCCTCAAAATAACTCAACACACAGCCATTAATGTCCAAACCGCTGGCAACAAAAGTGAGTACACCCCTAAGTGAAAATGTCCAAATTGGGACCAGTTAGCCATTTTCCCTCCCCGGTGTCATGTGACTCGTTAGTGTTACAAGGTCTCAGGTGTAAATGGGGAGCAGGTGTGTTCAATTTGGTGTTATCGCTCTCACTCTCTCATACTAGTCACTGGAAGTTCAACATGGCACCTCATGGCAAAGAACTCTCTGAGGAACTGAAAAAAAGAATTGTTCTACATAAAGATGGCCTAGGCTATAAGAAGATTGCCAAGACCATGAAACTGAGCTGCAGCATGGTGGCCAAGACCATACAGTGGTTTAACAAGACAGGTTCCACTCAGAACAGGCCTTGCTATGGTCCACCAAAGGAGTTAAGTGCACATGCTCATCGTCATATCCAGAGGTTATCTTTGGGAAATAGAAGTATGAGTGCTGCCAGCATTGCCACAGAGGTTGAAGGGGTGGGGGGTCAGCTTGTCAGTGCTCAGACCATACGCCACACACTGCATCAAATTGATCTGCATGGCTGTCCCAGAAGGAAGCCTCTTCTAAAGATGATGCCCAAGAAAGCCCTCAAACAGTTTGCTGAAGACAAGCAGACTAAGGACATGGATTACTGGAACCATGTCCTGTGGTCTGCTGAGACCAAGATAAACTTATTTGGTTCAGATGGTGTCAAGCGTGTGTGGCGGCAACCAGATGATGAGTACAAAGACAAGTGTGTCTTGCCTACAGTCAAGCATGGTGGTGGGAGTGTCATGGTCTGGGGCTGCATGAGATCTACCGGAACTGGGGAGCTACAGTTCATTGAGTGAACCATGAATGCCAACATGTACTGAGTTATACTAAAGCAGAGTATGATCCCCTCTCATCGGAGACTGGGCCGCAGGGCAGAATTCCAACATAATGACCCCAAATAAACCTCCAAGATGACCACTGCCTTGCTAAAGAAGCTGAGGGTAAAGGTGATGGACTGGCCAAGCATGTCTCCAGACCTAAACCGTATTGAGCATCAGTGGGGCATCCTAAAACGGAAGGTGGAGGAACACAAGGTCTCTAACATCCACCAGCTCGGTGATGTCATCATGGAGGAGTGGAAGAGGACTCCAGTGGCAACCTGTGAAGGCTGTGCTGGAAAATAATGGTGGCCACACAAAATATTTACACTTTGGGCCCAATTTGGACCTTTTCACTTACGGGTTTACTCACGTTTGTTGCCAGCGGTTTAGACATTAATGGCTGTGTTGAGTTAATTTGAGGGGACAGCAAATTTACACTGTTTATACAAGCTGTACACTCACCACTTTACATTGGAACAAAGTGTCATTTCTTCAGTGTTGTCACATGAAAAATAAATATTTTAAATAAAATATTTACAGAAATGTGAGGGGTGTACTCACTTTTGTTAGATACTGTATATAGAGTGGGTATAGAAAAGAAGGGAGGCCAGAACATATTGGCCCCATAAAGGAAGATGAAGGGAATTTGGCTACAAATGACAGAGAGAAGGCGAAGGTTTTGAATATATTTGTCTCCTCAGTTTTCACAAGGGAAATGAGGGGATACAGTAACCAAGACTGTAATGTTAATGTTAATAACGCATCACAGGAAGCTCCCTCATGGCTAACAGAAGACAGAATCAGAAATAGACTTGAAAAACTTAAAATAAATAAGTCACTAGGACCAGATGGCTTACACCCGGGGGTCCTTAAGGAGCTTAGCCAGGTGATAGCCAGACCATTGTTCCTAATTTTTTATGGACAGTTTAGTGACTGGAATGGTATCAGCTGATTGGAGAAAAGCCAACATGGCACAAATATTTAAATAAGCGCCAAGATATATCCCTGGGAACTACAGGCCAGTTAGCCTAACATCAATAGTCTGCAAGCTATTGGAGGGGATGATAAGGAACTATATACAAGATTTTAGTAATGACAATGGTATCATTAGCAGTAATTAGCATGGATTCATGAAGAATCGTTCTTGCCAGACCATTCTATCAACCTTCTATGAAGAAGTGAGCTGCCATCTAGATAAAGGAAGGCCTGTGGATGTGGTGAATCTGGATTTGGCTAAGGCATTTGATGCAGTTCCCCGTAAACGTTTAAAGTACAAACTGAGGTCTGTCAGCATGGACCATAGGATGAGTACCTGGATTGAAAGCTGGCTACAGGGATGAGTCCAAAGAGTGGTGATAAATGAGGAGTACTCAGAATGGTCTGGTGTGGAAAGTGGGGTCCCCCAAGGATCTGTCTTGGGACCAATTCTGTTTAATTTATACATAAACGATCTAGAGAATGGGATCAACAGCTCAATCTCAGTATTTGTGGATGATACAAAGCTAAGCAGGGCAATAACTTCTATGCAGGATGTGGAAACCTTGCAAAAAGACCTAAAAAAAAATTATGGGGTGGGCAGCTACATAGCAAATGAGGTTTAATGGTGAAAAATGTAAGGTAATGCATTTGCCAAATATACGAACACAGGTTCCCAGCTAGGGGTAGAACTTCTGGGGGAATCTAGGATGGAAAAGGACCTGGGGGTCCTAGCAGATGATAGGCTCAGCAATGGCATGCAATCCCAAGCTGCTTCAAGCAAAGCCAAAAGAATATTGGCATGCATTAAAAAGGGAATTCACTCCAGGGATAAAACAATAATTCTCCCGCTCTACAAGACTCTGGTCCGGCCGCATCTTGAGTATACCCTCCAGTTCTGGGCACCAATCCTAAGGAAGGATGTACTGGAACTGGAGAGAGTCCAGAGAAGGGCAACAAAGCTAAATAAAGGAATGGAGGACCTCAGCTATGGGGAAAGACTACAAGCATTGAACCTATTCCCTCTGGAGAGGAGACATTTGAGAGGGGATATGATATCAATGTACAAATACCGTATTGGTGACCCTACCATAGAGAAAAAACTCTTTAGTGAAAGGGAATTTAAAAAGACATAAGGCCATTCACTAAAGTTGGAAGAGAAGCGATTTAACCTTAAACTGCGTAGAGGGTTCTTTACTGACAGAGCGGTAAGGATGTGGAATTCTCTTCCACAAGCAGTGGTGTCAGCAGGGAGTGTCGATAGTTTAAAAAAAAATATTAGATGGGCACCTCAATGACCACAACATACAGGGGTGTATGATGTATTGACAAACACACACACACACACACAAATCATAGGTTGACCTGGATGGACTGGTGTCTTTTTTCAACCTTACCAACTATGTAACCATGTAAGAATCACCCCCCTTTAAAATAATCACATTTTGTCACATTTCAGGCTGCAAAGCAACAAAATGTGATTATTTTAAAGGAGGGCGATTCTTTTCCATACCCACTGTATATAGTTGTATACTTACATTACAATAATGACATTTTTGTTTAGGATCACCAATGGTTTATACAATCATTAATAGCATTTGTCTGCTCCTTCTCTTCTCCTTGCCAGCTTCCCACTGGTAGGGTCCTTACTTTTACATAACTTTGCTATTTTTGGGCTGGTTAACATGCATGGTCCACAGGGGATGTCTTAATGGCAAGGTGACCACAATTTTTCCGATAGGCAACAATATCAGAAAGTTCACTGTGTGGGCGCAATGTTGTCACATTTTGCCCAGGAGATAGAAAGCAACAATAGTAGCAACTGTTGGCAATATACTGTATATGTACTAGTAAAATTACTTTTTTACAATGATGGACCCTGACATATTCTTTTAGGACCATCAATGATTTAATAAATCATTGGTGGCATTTGTCTGCCCCCTCTCTGTTCCTTGCCAGCTTCCTGATGGAGTCCCTATTTTTACTTACCTTAGCTGATCTTGGGCTGCTTACCATGCATGGTCCTCAGGGAACGTCTTTGTGGCAATGTAACTACAATGTTCACCATTTGTTCAAAATCAGCCCCTAAGACCCCAATGAGGACATGTTGAAATGTTTAAAGCAGCAGCAGTAGTAGGTGTTGGTGATATACATGTACTGGTATATATTTCACAATGCTGGACCCTGACATTTTCTTTTAGGACTATATCAACTTAATTCTAGTAACTGCAGAATGCCTGAGTCAATGACCTGCAAATTCCATGAGCTGAAACACATAGGTATATCCAGGATGGAGTTTATTCTTCTACGTTCCTCTAACTGTAAACAGCAGACTGCCTGTCTGCTTCTATAAACCCCCAGCCTTATCACCAATGATCCTAAGGCTCGGTTTACACTGGGACGACTTGGGATCCGACTTGTAAGCCCTCAAGTCGCCCCAGAGAGAGATTCACATTACAGTGAATGGGAGCGTCTTAATAGACACTACTGAAGTCGCTCCGACTTCAGAGCGTACTCCCTGTACTACTTGGATCCGGCTTGGTAGGCGACCTGTACCATAGAAATCAATGGGAGTCGCCTCCAAGTCGGATCTCTCTCTACAGTCAAGCGACTTTGCAGGGAAAAAATTTAGTTTGCCCAGGCAAACCCCTCCCTCCCAGAGAGCTGATTATCCTGTGATTGGCCACAGCCAAAGTCGCCTGTCCTGCAGGCGACTTGAAGTCGCGTTGTAATTTGCTTAAAGTCGCGCTGAAGTCGCGTTGAAGCCGCGTTGAAGTCGCCGTACAAAGTCGCGCTGAAATCATTTTGCCCCTGTGTGAACCCAGCCTAACAGATTGATAAGTTTTAAATGTAATAAATTCAAACAAAAAAAGGATAATTGTACCTTCCAGGTGAGTCACCATTCTCATCGAACCTGACGATGTCATTGGCCACACCTGTGAAATTAACTTTCATGATACAATCTAGAAGCTTCTGCCCATCTATAGGTTTCATGGCATCACAAAGGCCAGCATATCCTGGACAGAGGGACACCTGCATAGTGTGGAGACCGTATGCCATGGCATAAATAGCATTGATGACAAAGCCCATCTTGGAATCCTGAGCGTACTGGTGCGTCAAAGAATGTTGAGCTGGAAGACAAAAAAATAGCAATAAGTTATGACACAACATATCTATTCAGAGCTGGTAATGGCAACAAGAGGTAGGCATGACGAAAAAAAATAGTTTCAGATAGTATCAGATCTGTTCGTTAAGTTAATAATTTCGTTTTGTCATATTCGCTGTTAAAATGATTCATTTTCGGAAATTTGTTTTGTATATTCGGAAATTAATTTTGTATATTCAGATTGGGTTAGTATATTCCTGATTTTAGAATCAATTAACATTTTGGAAGAAGGTTATAGTCAATCTATTCTATTTATTTCTATTCTATTCTTGTTTATTCTTATCATCCTATTTCACGTAGATACCCTAATGTATTTATTGCAATATGTTTCCATTTCGAATTTGAGTTCATTTTCAATTTTTTCAAATTCAAATTCATTTTCAAATTAATTTTAGAATTTTTAGAATCCTAATTCATTTTCAAATTTTCCGAATTCAAATTTGTTATTTCTTTTCATTATAATCAATTTAGGATTCATTGAAGTTTGTTACTATTGTGATTCGGAAATTTGGATACATTCAAATCTCCGAATAACAAAAATGTTGTCCGAATTTCGATTTGGCACAAAACGGATCGCACAGGTCTAATGGCAACATATTTGTTCAGAGACAATTTAAAAAAAACCTGCGCTAATGAGCAAAAAAAACAAATAAAATTGCGTGAAATTAGAATTGCAGCTGCAACCAATTACTTCAAATATCGGTGAAGTGTAGAAAACATATATAAACAAAACATTGTGCGCTAGCATAAATATACCATATACCAAGAGCTACAGTGTATGTGTTAAAACAAACCACAGTGCAGCATAATATAACAAATTATAAACTATAACACATCTCCGTGAAGGAAAGTATATAAAAAGTGTGAAAAGTTCAATCAAAAATATCATATAATTGGAATCCAAATCGCATGAAAAGCGCTTAATTCAGTTCATGGAAGACGAAATCACAAGGAGAGATTTGTGAGAAAGGTAAGCCGTTCCTTTGTTGTGTCACATCAGAATAGAAAGGTGAAAGATGTAGGAACACTTCCAAGCCATCAATAGTTCCGAAGGAGTAATAATGTATGTACTCTTACCAAACTTGTTGGACCTCCTATGTAGCGAGGTCATACAGGCCTGCAGAAATAATGGAGGAGAGCTCAGGGGCCAGCAAGTCTCCCTTCTGACGCTGAAGCAGTGAAAATATTTCTTAGTGGGTGGCGCTTGTGAACAGGATCAGAACATCGGCCTACATTTGTCCCCGCAGAGGGTTATATCTGCAGGCTTGTATGACCTCGCTACATAGGAGGTCCAACAAGTTTGGTAAGAGTACATCCATTATTACTCCTTCGGAACTCTTGGTGGCTTGGAAGTGTTCCTACATCTTTCACCTTTCTATTTTGATGTGACACAACAAAGGAACGGCTTACCTCTCTCACAAATCTCTCCTTGTGATTCCGTCTTCCATGAACTGAATTAAGCGCTTTTCATGCGATTTGGATTCCAATTATATGATATTTTTGATTGAACTTTTCACACTTTTTATATACTTTCCTTCACAGAGATGTGTTATGGTTTATAATTTGTTATATTATGCTGCACTGTGGTTTGTTTTAACACATGCACTGTGGCTCTTGGTATAACTTCAAGATATATGGTAAATTTATGCTAGCGCACAATGTTTTGTTTAAACATATTTGTTTAGGCCTGGACTCAATAGTCCTCAATAACTTACTTGAATGGCAGTGGTACTAATGCATATACAATGGGCAGATGTGCTTTATATGCCATGGCTGTCTAAACTAAACATGGCTAAATGCAACACAATGGGGTTGATTCACTAAAGGAGCTCAGATTCTTCACCAAATGAATTGTGCAAATGTTCCCTTCAATTATCCAATCGTGAGAAAATCTCATTTCTGTTCACTCTGAACACCAAATCATGTGCAGTTGCTTTTTACACAGATGGTTAGTTGATTCTAAGCGCTTTTAGAAAATCATCCCAACTGCCTCTTTCACTGCAAATCGTCTGGAGACTGGTGATCCAGAGCTGCAGTCCATGCTAGATGGTCTTCTGAAGCCTGAGAGGACCTCACGCTGGACAGCCAATAAAAAGTGTCCACAATACTTAAGCAGCAACATGGGTTCTCGAAGAAGAACCCTTCCACTCTGCAGTCTAGAAGGTCACGTTACCACAGGTTTAGGTGAGTAAAAAGGAGATTTTTACTTTTTGGGGGGCTGGAGCACAGCTTTCATTATCTCATTTTATTGAATATCCAATTTGAAATGAAAAGGTAATTTTTTAAATATAATTCTTCAGATATTTTTAAAAATTTGGATAGAGTGGTGAGGGGGTAGAACCTCTTCTCAGGTTTGTATTGCTGCTTATGTCCCCATTTGGTAGATTCACTCTCTTTATTTGTCCTGATCTCTCATCGCCCCAAGAAATTGACAGTAAATCTAACATTTTGAATTGCTGCCAGAGAAGGAAAAGAGGGGAAATTGCCCCCCTCCCTCCCCCCTCAATCCCTTGTGGAGGACTATGGATTATTTTCCAGCCCCTGCTGGGCACTATTGTCACACCCAGCTACCAGAGGAGGAACAGAGTGGATATTGTCCCCCCCCCATACCCTGTGGAGGACTATGTTTTTTTTCTCAGCCAATGATGGGCACCACTGTTACACCCAGCTACCAGAGGAGGAACAGAGGGGAAATTGTTCCCTCCATCCCTTGTGGAGGACTATGGTTTCCTTCCCAGCCCCTGCTGGGCACCATTGTTACACCCAGCTACCAGGAGGAGAAACAGCAGAAAAATTGTTCCCCCCATTCCTTGTGGAGGACTATGGTTTCCTTCCCAGCCCCTGCGGGGCACCATTGTTACACCTAGCTACCAGAGAAGGAGAAGGAACAGAGAGAATGTTATCCCCCCCATCCCTTGTGGAGGACTATGGTTTCCTTCCCAGCCCTTGCTGGGCGCTATTGTTACACCCACCCTCCCGCTGGTTACTATTATTTCCTTCCACCCTCCTTCTAGTCACTATTGCGTCCCTCCACCCCCCCACTGGACACTACTGTTCCCTTCATCCACAACTGGGCACTATTGTTCCCCTCCAACCTCCAATTACCACTATTGTTTCCCTCATACCCTCCAGGGCACGATTGTTCCCCCTCACCTTCTGCTGGGTGCTGTGTAAAGAGGAAAGGATTGACGCTACTCCCGACCAGCCCAGGTGAATAAATGATAAGGAGCGGCCTCAGCCTACATGTCTCCATTGCACCATATGCTCTAAATCATTTTTCCCATGGCCTAGACTAAGGTAATAGGGACTGTTGGGTACTGTTGTTCCCCCACCACCCACCACTGTGCACTATTGCCACCCCCCCATGGATCACTACTGCCCCCCCTCCACCCCTCCCAGTGCCCGCTTAGCACAATTGTCTCTCTGTCCATCAATTTTTTTCTCCATAAAAACTTTAATGAAATACAGGAAATAAAAAAAAAAACTTTCAAATACATTACATTATGTAAGTGGGTAATGACAAAAACAAATTGAAAGAAGACATAAGTCAAGACACACTAAGGATGTACAGAGTTCCCTTATTTTGAAAGTCCCGGGGGAAAAAAAAAAGGGGGGGGGGGGAGTTGAATGCAAGATTGAGAAGGGAGAGGGGATGGGGGAACCACCAACTACCCTCTCCAGCTAACTCTGAAAAAGTTTCACCTTTATAGTGGCCAAAGGCGAACTCCAGCTTTAACGTCTAATATTCAAAGTCGTTATCTTGTAGCAGGATCACAATCTGTGTCCTGCATCAGTTCCTGATATAGTCAAGAGGCTCGAAAAGATATCCAGGCATCCCATGTGGTAGAGTAGTTGGATATTTTGTCAAGAGTAGTATAGATCAGTTCCTCTATCTCTGCTATATGATTGATACGATAAACCTACTCCTTCAGCGAAGGGGTGAACGTGGACCTCCAGTGAACCGGTACGCATAGTCTAGCAGTGTTGATCATATACATAGCATCCGATTTATAGAACAGTTTTTTTGGATATTTTGGTGAAATGAAGAACGTACTGTGTCAGGGGAAACTCCAATGGGAGCGAAGATACTGCTGTCGTCGTGTCATGCACCTTATGCCAATAAGGCTGAATTACTGGGACCTCCCACCATATATAGATGAAAGTGCCTGTATCTGGAGGAGCCGGATGTGGGCGTCTGGCTGGATGCGATGCTAAGCCCGGGATGCCTCGGGATCTCCTCCCTGTGATGCCAGCTCTTGCTTAGGCAGAGCCGCTGCGTCCCGGTCTCCTCTCCTTCCCTTCTCCGCCCCCCCCCGGTCCGGCGCTGATGTTCCCGCTGCTGTTCCTTGGCCATCCGCCCGTCTCCCCACCGTCTCTTCACCCCCCCCCCGTTCCCCCGCTGTGTGCGCTGTAGCCGCGGAAAGGCTGAGCGGCACACCGGAGTGGAATTGGGTGGCTACGTTAGGAGAAAAACTGCCGTCCTCCGTTCCCTCGTTCAGCCCTGCCCTCCCTGCTTTGTACGGATAAGTCCGCTCGAGCCTGTTCGAGGTCTGAACTAACTAGCTACTCGCCATCGGGAGCTCGCGAAAACGGAGTCATGAGAAGCTAAGAAGTAAGCGGGGAGAGCCTGGCAAACGTATCAAAGGAAGGGGTAAGTGCACCACTTCTGGACAGTGGAAAATCGGAAACACCGGAGGAAATAACCAGCATAACGAACAAACGACAGATGAAGACTGGCAAGTAGTACAAGCTTAAAACTACTTTTTGTCTAGCATTACATGCTTATATCTCAGAATTGTCACTTGCTTGCTTGTCACTTGCTTGACGGGGAAGGTGAATTTACAGTGGTAGGCTAACCCGATAACAAACAGTCTTTTAGAAATATCTGACCCATGCACCTGGGAATTTACAGCCGTCATAGTGCTAATTTGATTTGTTGCCATTTTTTTTTTTTTTTTTGGGTAATACCCACAGGAGACACCTTAGGCTCTATGTAGCGACTTCATGAGCAGCAAAGTATGTGAAAAACAGATGGGAAAGTCCGGCAAGCAAATGCAATCTCAGGAATTTTAAATATTGACTGTTTTGAATGTCAACTGTTTGAAAGAGACGTTTTGTTTATGGTAAAAGTGCTTCTTTATAAAATCAAGCTAATTAAAAGTAAAAAACGATCGTATTACACACCAAGGGATTTGTGAGAAGCCTCTGCCCTAAAAAAGCTACTGCCATTTTAGGATCTCTCGGTTTTTCAAGTTTTATCATTATTACAGCTGCTACTCTTAATAAACACAGCCAGCGGAGGCAAGTTGATCAGAGTCGGCCCTACTTGGGGGGGGTAATACTACAGGGATGTGCATCGTTATAACCAAAGCTACCTTTAGTAGTACTAAAAAGCAGCGAAAATAAGGTCTGCTGCTCCATTGCACTGATAACCGTGGGATTGAGGGACTGGTGTACGTACTATGCGGCATCCGCCACGGAATGTTAGGCTACACTATATAGCACGGTTCCACGTTGTGTGACACAGACAGGCTGGCAGGCGAGTAAATTAGGTACAAAAAATTACTTATCAGGGAACTGAGGGTCTTATGCCTATGTTAATTTAACTATCTAACTTACATAAGCCATCCGCTAAAACACGCGGTGGCGAATTAAATAAATTAATCACAGTGGTTCTATGGTGGCATTAGCAGCCAGAATTGGTTCTCACCGTACAGTTCGTCACAGGTCCCCCGCTCACAAGTGGCCTAGAATCTGGATCCCCCACCCTGTCAAAAGTAGGGCCCCCTTGGAAACTTTCTGCATATCTTCCATAAGCTCCCACAAGCTTTTCCCATTAAACTCCCAAAATCTATTCCAGATGAGGTAAACTCAGAAGGAGCTTTCTTGGGACCAAGATTGGTGGTCTTGGAGAATAGCAATGGAGGGTAAGGAAGAGTAAGGTGGTGCAAGCGCCCGTATCAAGTGCAGCAATTAGGAAGAAATGAGAGGTAAATCAACGAAGGGGGCGACTACTAACCCCTCCAACCCACCCAGGTCTAGTGCAAGCCCGGGAACTATTAGAAAGTACATGGTGCAGGATATTGGCAAAGATAGTCCGGGCAAACAGAAAGAGACTAAAAGCAAAACCCCTGAGTGCATTCCAAGGACAGGGACGAGATGACAGTTAGCCGAGGCCGATATCCACACAGGAAGCAGCGAAGCACTAGAGGATACAACAATAGAACCCCAACAAAAAAACTGCTTCCAACTAAAGGTGAAATGGCAGAAATGTTTGCGAAGCTTGAAGTTACTATAAAGGGTGAAATAGGCTCTCTCTGTCAGGCACGGGTAACCCACTATTTTAGGGGGGAGTATTGGGTCCAGGGTCGCCCAGTCTGAGCTCAACCTCAAGGGGGACAACCGAAGGGCCGGGGGGTGTCGGAGGGGCCACGGTTTCTTAGGTCATGGGATGGCCTGGTACCCTCATGGGGATGGAGAGGGTTGGGGGAGAAGGGTGGGAGGAGGGGTGGGAAGAAGGGCGAGGGAGGGAAAGGGAGGTGGGATTGGGAAGGGGTTGAAGTCCGGTAAGAATTTCCAACGAATAAACTTGTGTTATAAGTGTTCTGGACACCACTATGTTGCAGGGCTTAGGAAAGTTTCTCTGAAGTATAGATGAGTAATATAAAAATAATATCATACAACGTACGCGGTATGAACTCCCCCATACAGTGTGCCAACATCCTGCAGGAATTAAAATTCCTCGGAGCTGACGTGGTTTTTCTTCAGGAAACGCATCTTTTCCTGGGGAGAAACCAAAAAATCTTCTCCAGGGAGTTTACAGTTTGGTTATACGGAGACTCACCTACACTACGCGCAAAAGGAGTAGCCATAGGGTTTGCCAGTGGAAACAGGTTTGACTTACACGAGAGAAGGACGGACCCGGAGGGACGGTTCCTGTTCCTGAAAGGGAAATTAAACGTAATCGAATGTTCGCTGGCAAACATATATGGCCCAAATAAAAATCCAAATAGATTTATGATAGCGAGGTTGGCTGAATTTATGGAATTCAAGGAAGGTCTGGCCATAATGGTTGGCGATTTCAATCTTTGCCTGGAGCCAGGAAAGGATAAATCGTCCCATGTACGGGGGATGAGCTTGGCCTGGAATAACAGGGAGAGACAGAAATTGCATCAATCTCAATTTGTGGATGTATGGAGGGCGCAGTATGCCAACTGTAGGGACTACACGTTCTACTCCCCCGTGCATGGGACTCATTCCAGACTTGATTTTTTCCTGATTGAACATCGCTGGCTGGAGGCGGCCGTTGGTTCAAACATTGGGGTAATGACCTTTTCCGATCATGCGTCTGTAAGCCTAACAGTAAACATAGGACAGATTCATAATAAGAGTCCTAGCTGGAAGTTAAATGAAGAACTACTAAGCGATAAAGAGATAGGTAAGCTGGTAACAAATGAACTAGAGTTCTACTTTAAAACCAACGAAATAGCGGAGGTATCGGAGTCCATAGTGTGGGAGGCCCACAAAGCCTATATCAGGGGGATTTTGATTAAGGCAGGCGCGGAAAATAAGAGAAAGATAAAGGAAGATAAACTCGCAATAATGAAAGAGATATCTGAACTTGAGGAAGTGCATAAATCAGACGGGGGGAAGGAGGAGCTCCTAAGACTCCATTATAAAAGAGAGGCCATGAGAGATTTAATACAACAAGAAACACGTGTAGCCTACAACCTACTAAAGAAAGAGAGGTATGTGGGGGGAAACAAACCGGGGAAGTACTTAGCTAAGACCCTAAAAAAAAAGAAGACCAATAACTATATAGAGAAAATTAAGACTACAGACGGGGACGTGAGATATAGAACTAGTGAAATTACCAAAACCTTCCAAAACTATTACGAAGGACTGTATTCTTTCAATAACAAGATCTCAACGAGCGAGGCAGACAAGAAAAGGGAGAGAACTAAAGTTTTTTTTAGGAGCTGGGATTAAAAAAAATAGAAGATAAATATAATTTACTAGAGGCCCCTATTACAGAGGATGAAATAAAAAAAGCACTGAGGGAGACGTCGGTGGGGAAAAGCCCTGGGCCGGATGGTTTCACCGTACTTTACTATAAAAAATTCCAAGACTTACTAATTCCTAAATTATGTTCGTACATGAATGGAATAGGAGTAAAGTGGGAGATGGGGAAAGAAGCGTTAGAAGCCATTATCACCATTATATTGAAGGAGGGCAAGGACAGCACACTCTGTTCTAGCTACAGGCCTATAGCGCTCCTCAATGTGGACACAAAATTGTTTGCGAAAATATTGGCCGAAAGAGTGAAGAACATATTGAACAACATGGTCCATCCAGATCAGGTTGGGTTCCCCCCTGGTAGGGAGGGACGGGATAACGGTATAAGAACACTCTTGGTAACCCAAAGAATCAGGGACAGTGGAGCCCCAGGTCTACTCCTGTCAATCGATGCGGAGAAAGCTTTTGACAGGGTAGACTGGGGCTTTATGTTCTGTATGTTGAAGGAGATAGGGCCAAACATGATTAGATGGATAAAGGCACTATATGCCCGTCCTTCTGCAAGGGTCAAAGTCAACGGAACACTCTCTGAGTCGTTTGTAATGACGAAGGAACTAGACAGGGGTGCCCACTTTCCCCCCTTCTGTTTTTGCTTGCGCTCGAACCCCTGTTAACAAGGATAAGGCGGAACCCGGATATCATGGGAGTATTCGACGGAGACGAAGTACACAAGTTAGCTGCCTTCGCAGACAACATTCTTTTTTATATCACCAGACCTAGGATAACTCTCCCTAACCTGCTTAAAACCTTGAAAGAATACAGTGAAATTTAAAATTTTAAGATCAACCTGGCCAAATCAGAAATACTAGAAATCAATAAGATGGATAAAAAGGATCGTACGGTCCATAAGGAGTTCCCATTTGCATGGGGAAAAAAAGAGATAAATTACCTTGGGATAAAGATAACCAGATCAAGGGAGTCTCTATACCAGGCTAATTTTGTTCCTCTCCTTAATGAGGTCAAGGGGGAGCTGAACAGAATTACAAGAGGACGGCTGTCATGGGGGGGAAGAATTAACATCCTTAAGATGGCAATATTGCCAAAGATTCTATATAAAATGCAAATGCTCCCGATTTCATTACCACAAGCATATTTCAAAAAATTGCACTCACTTTTGTTAAAATTTATTTGGAGAGGGAAAAACCCGCGTATAAGTTTTGCAACACTGGTTACGGACAAGGAGAAGGGGGGTTGGGGAGCACCAGACATTAGATGTTACCACGAGGCAATTATTTTATCAAGAATTATAGAATGGGCAAAAGGTAATAAGGAAAAGCGTTGGGTGAAAATGGATAACACGATTAGTAAAGTAGACATGAGTAAAGTAATTTGGATTCCTCCACTTTTTAGGAAACTTAGTTCCGAGACACATATCACCAGATACACTTTAAAAGTATGGGATAAATTGCATAAAAGGGAGAAAGGGGAGTATAACTCCCCTTTGATCCCTCTGAAGGACACAGAATTTTTTGCACCAGGCATGGAGATTTTGAGTGGGAGATGGATTCTGCAAGAAGGAGCACAGCTTAAGGATGTTATGGAGAGGGGCAAACTTCGTTCTTTTCAGGACTTAAAAAATAAAAGTGATCGTAAAACCATCAATAGATGGCGATACTCCCAATTAAAACACTTCATTGAAACACTCCCCCAACCTATTAGAATGGAGGAGAACTTACAGCCGTTAGAGAAGGCAGGGAAGAAGGGGATTTCAAAGATCTATAGGGTGTTGATTGATTTGAAGGGAACATACATTCTGGTATTCATCAAAAAGTGGGAGACAGAATTAAAATCAAAACTCACAGACGTGGAGGCTACGATTTTATTAAAGCGAGCTCATAATACATCAGTAAACTATAAGGTGTCAGAGTTAAACTATAAATGCTTGGCAAGATGGTACATTACCCCAGACAAAGCATCTAAGTATCAGAGCGAAACCTCGCAATATTGTTGGAGGGGATGAAAAGAGCTAGGTACAATGGCACACATCTGGTGGCATTGCCCAGAAATTAAAAAACATTGGGATGAGATAAGGAAAATTATTAGTGAGATAACCCAAATAGTAGTCCCTGATGATCCATGGGCATGCTTATTTCATGGCTTCAGAATGTCAACTGAGTCATATCTGAGAACACTTATACCACAATTTTTGAATGCAGCCAAAAGCCTCATAGTGAGACACTGGCAGGAAAGAAGCGGCCCAACATTACAAGAATGGTACGACAAAACAAGTGAAACCCAGAATTTAAAATATCTGAGATATACCGAGGGAGTGGAAATGGACGAGTATGAGGAAAAATGGAGGGGTTGGCAAAAATTCAAAAGTTCAATAAGATCCGTAGAGGTATTGGGAATTTAATAGGTCCAACCAATATAGTCCTCGTGTAGTTAGTTAGAGATCGGTAAGTTAGAGATCGGTAAAACGCAACAGAAGTGGAGTCCATTAGGGGTATTGAATTAGTTGGCTCTGAGGCCTATGGTGGAAGGAGATTTAGGACTTCGGGGGGATGAGGGTTTTTTGGGGCGGTTAGGAGGGGAAGGGAAGGGGGCTTAGATAAACGCGGCATTAGACTTGTTTTACTTGCCATTTTCGAAGAGGGCTGCTGCTGTGTTGCGGACTGTAAGCGATGTAGATTTCAGCTAAGCGACATTTGTAAAAATAGGCATAAAAAAAAATAAATAAAAAAAAAAAAAAAGTAATAAACGCCACTATGATGTGAATAGTGAGTCGGGTAAATATTGAACTGTAAAGTTAAAATTTACTTCCCCGAAAATGGACACTGATGTGGCAAAAAAAAAAAAAAGAAAGTGCCTGTATCTCTGCCACATCTTTAGCAGCATTCATAGACAGAGGGAGCGAATTTGTGAAGCAGATTCGGTGTTCTGTACCACCGAGTTTTCAGTTTATAACCATTCTCCTCAGAGAGTCCTTATGGATTTACAAATTCATGGGCTCCCAGCTTGCTGAACAGTGTGGATTCCCAGAATACCTGTTCAGAGCGCAAAGAAGCAGGTGGACCTCCAAACAAAAGAAGCATAGAGCACTAGAGATCACTTGATTCTGGGGAGAGGCCCGGCCCCTAATTTTGCCCCCAATGTCCCATCCCCCATAGAAATAGATTTTTTTCCCCCCCACTAATCGCCAATGTCAGGGTAACCTTCCTTGCACAGACACTAACACCAGAAATTTTTACCCTCCCACTGACTACACTTTATTTTCTCACTGACTACCTACTATTAGACATGTGCAATTCATTTCGTCACAAATTAGTTTTTTAACGAATTTCGACCAAAATCCTTAATTCAGAAATATCAGAATGAATGAAAACCCGAATTTTTCAGAATATTCATAAATTTGAATATTCGTAAATTCTTAAATTCGATAATTCAGAAATTCAAAATTTATAAATCCAAAAATCCGAAAATTCAGAAATTCGGAAATTTTGAAAATCCGAAAGTTATAAAATCCGAAAATTCGAAAATAAGTACGAAAATTCAAAAGAACAAAAACCCGATCATAAAAACAAAAATCAGAAAATTCAAAAATCTGAAAAAATAACTAACTAAAAATGACTTAACTATTACTAACTATTAAATTATAGGTAATAAAGAATAGAAAGCAGCGCTAATCCCCCAAATTGAGTAAGTTAAATGCAGTGAGTAATCAAGAATTAGTGTACAATTAATAAAACATTCAATAAATCAATATGGTCAGAAAGGAACTGAAAAGTCCATCTTCTTAATCAACAGTGAAGGAATAAAACAGCATATGTCAAAATGGTGACACAAAGTTCATATCGTGCATAGAGAAAAACAGGATTGATGGCCCACGGTAAGAATTTCAACCTTCACCACACCACCAGTGCTGAGAAAAATGCTTGCTTACCAGATGGCAAGCAAGAAATGCTTGCGACCTATACCCGGCCAGGGCCTTTATCCAACATAAGGACACAAGAGATCTCCAGAGGAACCCGTCTAGGGGTCAAAATGGATTCGCCAAACTTGTCAGCCAAGGACCGTAACCAGGCAGGATACTGTAATATTCAGACGTTCCCAGAATACAAAGGAATCACCATAGCGTAATATTCTAAAACAACAATTATTAAAAGAACGAAAAGCCACTTACAATAAACGTAGCAAGTAAAAGCAGTTCAGCCGGCCGACTTGTACGGACACCCGTCCCTTCGAACACAGCACGCGAGACGTCAGCACGTCAGCCGGGTATAGGTCGCAAGCATTTCTTGCTTGCCATCTGGTAAGCAAGCATTTTTCTCAGCACTGGTGGTGTGGTGAAGGTTGAAGTACTTACCGTGGGCCATCAATCCTGTTTTTCTCTATGCACGATATGAACTTTGTGTCACCATTTTGACATATGCTGTTTTATTCCTTCACTGTTGATTAAGAAGATGGACTTTTCAGTTCCTTTCTGACCATATTGATTTATTGAATGTTTTATTAATTGTACACTAATTCTTGATTACTCACTGCATTTAACTTACTCAATTTGGGGGATTAGCGCTGCTTTCTATTGTTTATTATTTGTTGTGTGTATCTCACTTTAGCAGCAGCTTTTGGTTTGGGTGTATTATTTTTAGTCTTATTATCACAGCGCGGTAATTTTCTCTATTTATTAAATTATAGGTATTGGAATTTCCTTTCAAATTTGGCTGTTAGAGAACATAAAGAATACAAATTTATCCGAAGTTACGGATTATCCGAAATAACAAATGCCGTATTTAAACGAATGGAACATAACGAATTAATAATAATAAATAACAACAGTAATAAAAATGTTTTGTTATTATTATTATTAATAATAATAATTCATTATGTTCCATTTGTTTAGATGCAGCATTCGTTATTTCGGATACTTTGTAACTTCGGATAAATTCGTATTCGTTACATTGACTAACAGCCAAATTTGAAAGGAAGTTCCAATACCTAGAATTTAATAGTTAGTAATTATTAGTTAGTTAGCTATTATTTTGAATATTTAGATTTTCGTTCTTTCAAATTTTCTTTCTTATTTTCGAATTTCTGAATTTTCAAATTTTCGAATTTATGAAATTTCGAATTTACGACTTTATGAGTTTACCTATTTCGATCATAACGGATGACCCCAAAAACGAAAAAAACAAAAACGAATGAAACAAAAACGAGCACATTTTTTGGCAGTGCACATGTCTACCTACTGCAGACATTTTTCACCAATTGACCATAAACACTGATGAGAAGCATTTTATCTCCCACTGACCACCAACACTGGGCATTTTCTTCCTCCAGTTACACAAGGCATTTTTTTTTTCTTCCCCTGACCACCAACACAGGTCATTTTTTTCTTCCTACTGACCAGCAATGTAAAGAAATCCTATGCTACGGTTGTGCTCTAAAGTTTGCATACCCTGGCAGAAACTGTGAAATTTTGGCATTTATATTGAAAATATGACTAATCATGCCAAAAAACTGTCTTTTATTCAAGGATAGTGATCACATGAAGCCATTTATTATCACATTGTTTTTCGGCTCCTTAAAAAAAAAAATAATGATAACAGAAATCACCCAATTGGCCCTGATCAAAAGTTTACATACCCTGGAACGTTTGGCCTTGGTACAGACGCAGGAGGTCTAGAATAAATAAAGGGATAGAATAGAAAATAAAAAAAATAAAGTAAAACAGAACAAAATAGAATAGAAATTAAAAGAACAGAATAAAATAGAATAGAAAGTAAAGCAATAGAATAGAATAGAATAAAAAAAATAGTAACAAATTTAAACAAATCTAAATTAGCGAAACAAAATTTCAGACAAAAATTGATTTTGAATAGTTCTTGATTCAACGTCGAATAGTTTTCGAATGGAATTTGAATTGTCTTTGAATTGTATTCTAATTTCCGAAGTGAATAAAATAGAATAGAAAATAAAGGAATAGAATAAAAAAGAATAAAAAAAAGAATACAATATAATTGAGTAAAACAGAATAGAATAGAAAATAAAAGAATAGAAAAAATTGAATAGAAAATAAAGGGATAGAATGGAAAATAAAAGAATAGAGAAAAACAGAACAAAATAGAATAGAAAATAAAAGAACAGAATAAAATAGAATAGAAAGTAAAGCAATAGAATAGAATAGAATAAAAAAATAGTAACAAATTTAAACGAATCCAAATTAGCGAAACAAAATTTCAGATAAAAATTGATTTTGAATAGTTCTTGATTCAACGTCGAATAGTTTTCGAATGGAATTTGAATTGTCTTTGAATTGTATTCTAATTTCCGAAGTGAATAAAATAGAATAGAAAATAAAGGAATAGAATAGAAAAGAATAAAAAAAAGAATACAATATAACTGAGTAAAACAGAACAGAATAGAAAATAAAAGAATAGAAAAAATTGAATAGAAAATATAGGGATAGAATAGAAAATAAAAGAATAGAGAAAAACAGAACAAAATAGAAAAGAAAATAAAAGAACAGAATAAAATAGAATAGAAAATAAAGCAATAGAATATAATAAAAAATAGAATAAAATAAAATTAAATAGAATAAAAAATCTTCAAGTTTCAAATAGAATAAATTGTAATTTTGAATACAATACAAAATAATACTATAGAAAATAATTAAATTAAAAAAAAGAATAGACTAGAATAGAATAGATTAGAATAGAAAAAACAGAATAGAATAGAAAGAATATAAGCTTCTTCCGAAATTCCAATTTCGAATAGAATGGATTCAAAGATTCAAATTAGAATAGAGTAGAAAAGAATAGAATAAAAAATAAAACAATAGAATAGAATAAATATAAAAATATAGAATAGAAAGAATGTAACCATTTCCCAAAACTCGAAAAGAATAAGTTTGAATTTGAATAGAATAGATTATAATAGAATAGAAATTAAAATGATAGAATTGACTAGAATATAAAAGAAAATATTATAATAGAATAGAAAATAAAATAATAGAATAGAATAGACAATAGAAAAGAATAAAATAGAATAGAAAGAATATAACAATATAACCATTTTTCAAAATTTGAATTTCGAATAGAATAAATTTGAATTCAAATAGAATAGAGAAGAATAGAATATAATAAAAAAAACAAAAGAATAGATTAGAAAATAAAAGAATGTAATAGAAAATAAAAGAATAGAATAGAAAAAAACAATAAAAAAGAATAGAATAGAAAGAATATAACCATCTTCCAAAATTACAATTTTGAATAGAATAAATTTGATTTCAAATGGAATTCAATTCTAATGCAATTTGAATGGAATTCTAATCAATTCAAATTTTCAAAATCTGGTCAAATTTAGTTCAATTAGACAGATTTTGGAAATTTAAATGGATTCGAATTTGAAAAAAGGAAAGGAATTCCAGAAATGAATTAAACTAATGAAACAAATTTAACCAAACAAATTTATGTAAATAACGAATCGAAAAGAAATAAAATAAAGGTTTTCAATCTGCACAGGTCTGCAACTGGGAGACAGAGATGGGGCATTGTCGCCCTATCACAAAAAGAGACTGAACAAGAGCAGCGCCACCAGGTATGGGATGGGGGGATTTTTTTAAACTGGTGCACACAGAATCTGATGCAGCTGTGCATAATGACCAATCAGCTCCTAACGTCAGCTTGTTCAGTTAAGCTTTAACAACAAGCCCAGGTTCACACTGCTGCGGGATTGAAATCGAACGATTTCATTCCCGCATGTCAGTCCGACTTCGGGGGGTGATTTCAGAGACATCCGTGTGGGTTCCTGCACAGATGTCTATACAAATCGCCCGCCAAAGTCGCCAAAAGTAGTACAGAAACTACTTTTGGGAATCGGTGCGGCGCCGCACCGATTTGGAAGGTGCCATTGCATAGCCGCCATAAGTGCCAGGTGCCATAGCCGCCGATTTGGCATGCGATATGACATGTCAAATCACATGCCAAATTGCATCACTGTGAACCTAGGCTCAAACCTGGAAGCTGATTGGTTACTATGCACAGCTGCACCAGATTATTTGTGCTCCGGTTTTAGTAAATCTCACTCATTGTTTTAACCACTACATACTATGCTGATATACGTTGGCACAATGGCAGCGGTGGGCAAATGAGCGTACCTGTACGCCCCCTTTAAGAGGCGGGGCTAGCAGGCATGACCGTGCCCGCAGTCTCCCAGCGATTGTGTCACGGAGCCGCAGAACGGGGAAGTGCCTATGTAAACAAGGCATTTCCCCATTCTGCCTAGTGTCATGACAGAGATCACTTCTCCCTGTCATTGGGAGCAGTGATCGCTGTCATGTGAGTTGTAGCCCATCCCCCCCACAGTTAGAATCACTCCCTAGGACACATGTAACCCCTTCATTGCCTCCTGGTGGTTAACTACTTCCCTGCCAGTGTCATTTACACAGTAATCAGTGCATTTTTATAGCACCGATCGCTGTATAAATGACAACGATCCCAAAATAGTGTCAAAAGTGTCCAATGTGTTCGCCATAATGTCGCAGTCACGAAAAAAATCATAGATCGCCGCCAATACTAATAAAAAAAGCTTATAATAAAAATGCCATAAAACTATCCCCTATTTTGTAGACGCTATAACTTTTGCGCAAACAAATCAATATACGCCTATTGAATTTTTTTTTTTACCAAAAATATGTAGAAGAATACATATCGGCCTATACTGATGAAAAAATCGTTTTTTCATATATTTTTGGGTGATATTTATTATAGCAAAAAGTAAAAAATATTGAGTTTTTTCAAAATTGCCGCTTATTTTTTGTTTATTGCGCAAAAAAAACAAAAACGCAGAGGTGATCAAATACCACCAAAAGAAAGCTCTATTTGTGGGGAAAAAAGGACGTCAATTTTGTTTGGGTGCAACATCACACGACCGCCTAATTGTCAGTTAAAGCGCCGCAGTGCCGAATCTCAAAAAGTCTGGTCAGGAAGGGGGTAAAATCTTCCGGGGCTGAAGCGGTTAATGAAAGCTGCAGATTTTAAAATTATTGAAAAAAAAACAATCTCTTAAATCATCCACAGAGTTAAAAAAAAAAAAATATTTCGGCGGTGTAGCTGTGATTCAGCCGCACGTTATTACATGCTTTACCGCCGCGCTGAGAACTACATCTGTGAATGGACGGTGCTGCTCACAAGATGCTTTCATTTCTCCATTACAGGAAAGATTTTCGCAGCAGGAAACAAATTACCACCTGAAATTGTTTTCATCACAAAAATGAGGGTGTTCTGTTCCAGAAAATAAAGCAAGAGAAGTTTCCCCGACTTTAAATTCCTTGCCTAATTATATTGGAATTTGTACAGCAATATGCAGAGGAAAAAAATAAAATGTGCTGGCAACAACAGCACAGATTGTGAAATAACAGAATAAAAAAAAAAGTTGCCACGCCATTCAGAATTAACCACTTCAGCACCGGAAGATTTGACTGCTCAATGAACAGGCCATTTTTTGCGATTCGTCACTGCATCGCGTTAACTGGTAATTGCGCGGTCGTACGGTGCTGCACCCAAACAAAATTAACATCCTTTTTTTCCCACAAATAGACCTTTCTTTTGGTGGTATTTGATCATCTCTGCGGTTTTTATTTTTTGCGACAAGAGCGACAATTTTGAAAAAAAAAACACACAATATTTTGTACTTTTTGGTATAATAAATATCCCCGTTTTTTTTTTTTTAAAAAGCAAATTTTTTCTCGGTTTAGGCCGATTTGTATTCTTCTACATATTTTTGGTAATAAAAAATGCAATAAGCGTATATTGATTGGTTTCCGCTAAAGTTATAGCGTCTACAAAATAGGGGATAGATTTATAGCATTTTTTAAAATTTTTTACTAGCATTGACAGCGATCTGCGATTTTTATCGGGGACTGCGACATTATGGCGGACACATCGGACACTTCTGACACATTTTTGGGACCATTGGCATTTATACAGCGATCAGTGCTATAAAAATGCATTGATTACTGTAAAAATGTCACTGGCAGGGGAGGGGTTAACACTAGGGGGCGATCAAGGGGTTAACTGTGTTCCCTGTGTGTGTTTCTAACTGTGGGGGGGGGACTGACTTTACACACACACACACGTCCCTGTTCTGGCTCTCGTGCCCGCGATCGCTTGTGGCTGGCGGTCACGAGCATCGGCACCCCCGCGATGCAGCGGGTGCTCGCGTGCCTGCTATCCCGCTTAAAGGAACCGACGTATAGCTACGATGGCAGTATAATGACGGAGGCTGGTCGGCAAGCGGTTAAACATAATGAAAAAAATGTCTATATGGTGAAACAATTCACGCTGTTCTCCATGGTGAAAAAATGGTCATCCAAAATCCAAAACTCTTGTGATGTACAGTATATCCAATGTGAGTGAATAAAGCAGATGAATAAACCATTCATTCCCCCAGGTGCACCTCCACCAAAAATCCTATAAATTGTCTCCTTAAAGAGGAGTTCCCCCCAGGGGGTCCATTAAAAAAAAAAAAAATTTAAAGTCAGCAGCTACAAATACTGCAGCTGCTGACTTTTAATTGGACACTTACCTGTCCCTGGGTCCAGCGATGCGGGGGATCGAAGCCCCGCTCGTCCCCCCCCCTCCGCTCGTCGGCGCCGGCATTTCAACTGTGGGCGCCGGACTGTGGCTTCACAGCCTGACACCCACTACGCATGCGCGAGCGGCGCCACACGCCGTGATTGGTCGCTCAATCACCTGGGACCTGTAATGGGTCCCAGATGATTGACAGGAGGGAGGGAGCAGAGCCGAGCCCTTCCTGTGCCGAGGGGGAAGTGATGTCACCAGCCCAGGCAGGAAGAGGCAGACTACGAGGGACCCCCTAGCAACAGGCATTTAGAGGTAAGTAAAAAAAAAATATATATATATCCAAATTTTTTTGGGGTTTTTTTTTTTAGAATTTTTCAGGTATTTTTGTTTTTTTGGGGGGAACCCCACTTTAACAGGAAACTTTGCACTCCAAGTTATAAAAGCCAAAAAGCTCTGTTCACAAGCCTAATGATGAAAAGGCCCAGCCCTGTTATGGTACAGCTTCTAGAGGTCCACTTAAGATGGAATTTTCCTCTAAGCAATCAAATAACTATGAATAAAAAATATTAGTCCTTTCATTCACAAATGCTTTCAGGTGATTCCAGGTTAGTTAAGCAGCACTAATTAATATAAAAGAAAATCTAGTGACAGGCAAGGTTCTAGGGCAATATATCACTGTACAGCTTGATTGTGCGGACTGCCACAGGTAATTGGTTGTCAGGCAGAAAAGAAAAAAAAAAGAGAACATTCTGGCAGCTAGATGGCTCCTGAGAAACAAGTCTGACAGGCCTGTAAAGCCGATAATTAGATATTCTATGGAAGGGAACTGCAATCAAATTAGACATTATTAAAATAACCCCTAATGACTATAATACAGCTATCCTCAAAATGCAAAGTCCATAAATAATTCCAGAATATGGTGTTATGTTTCATACGTGAAAAGGTTAGCCGCATACATAGGTATCTATTAACCTACCTCTGTCATTTATTGGCTTAGGTAAAAATCTATTTAAAACAACGTTCAACTTTTCAACCCTATAAAATATTATGAAACAATTACACATTTTATTACGTTAAATACTTTATTTTAAAATGACCTGATAATATGCCTTCATTATTTGAATTCTGTAGATATTTCAGTACCTATGGTTTTATGTGATATTTGCTTTACATAGGTGTGAGCAGGGCTTTTTTTTCTCAGAGAATAGGTGCAGGAACTCCCTCCTTCCAAGTCACCTCTTGTGTCCACCCCCTACCCACCTCCGAGCACCATTACTTGGTTCCACCCCCTACCCACCTCCGAGCACCATTCCTTGGTTCCACCCCTACCCACCTCCGAGCACCATTCCTTGGTTCCACTCCCTACCCACCTCCGAGCACCATTCCTTGGTTCCACCCATACCCACCTCCGAGCACCATTCCTTGGTTCCACCCCCTACCCACCTCCGAGCACCATTCCGTGGTTCCACCCCTACCCACCTCCAAGCACCATTCCTTGGTTCCACCCCCTACCCACCTCTGAGCACCGTTCCTTGGTTCCACCCCTACCCACCTCCGAGCACCATTCCTTGGTTCCACTACCTACCCACCTCTGAGCACCGTTCCTTGGTTCCACCCCCTACCCACCTCCGAGCACCATTCCTTGGTTCCACTCCCTACCCACCTCTGAGCACCGTTCCTTGGTTCCACCCCCTACCCACCTCTGAGCACCATTCCTTGGTTCCACTCCCTACCCACCTCTGAGCACCGTTCCTTGGTTCCACTCCCTACCCACCTCTGAGCACCGTTCCTTGGTTCCACCCCCTACCCACCTCCGAGCACCATTCCTTGGTTCTACTCCCTACCCACCTCTGAGCACCGTTCATTGGTTCCACCCCCTACCCACCTCTGAGCACCGTTCATTGTTTCCACCCCCTTCCCACCTCTGAGCACCATTGCTTGGTTTCACTCCCTACCTCCAGTACACCCCAGCACCCCTTGCCATTACATACATTCAGAGCTGGAGGTGCCGAAACTGCGTTCCCCAGCGTTCCTGCTGAAAAAAAGCCCTGGGTGTGAGGCTTAAAATGACCCTGTCACATGTTATAAAAGTGGAAGTTAAGTGCATCTGAGTACCACAAACCAAATGACCTCCGGAAAATGTACCCCACACCCTTCATGACCAGGCCATTTTTTGCCATACAGCACTGTATTACTTTAACTGACAATTGCGTGTGCGACGCTGTACCCAAATAAAATGTATGTCATGTTTTTTCCACAAATAGAGCTTTCTTTTGGTGGTATTTGATCACCACTGGGTTTTTCATTTTTTGCAAGAAGGAAGGAGAAAAGGGGGAAGCGCCACTAAAAAGTCTTCAGCCGATCTCCAAGTCTGGGCCATTGAAGCCATCCCCCAATCGATTCCAGCAGCAGAACGTTTTGAACACTGTTGCCAGCACGAATCGTATGGGCTTTACTCCTTAGGTGTTTCCTCAGGTATCAGGAAGCCCTGGACAATTAGTCCTTAATTGGTCGCCATCTGTGTAAATCTTTGACACATGTAGCATACAACCAGCCCACTTATAGACCATTGTGGCTCAGATATATGGAAATATATGTGATTCATGTATTATGCGGTTATTTTACATGCTTACAGCCATGTCTTGGTTGTCCAATATTTTAGAGTGACTACGTTGTCTCTTTAATCTATTTTTAAACATACTTTTACGTTGCTTAGCGGTTTTTTTTTCTATCTTTATATTTTTTGTGCTAATAAAGTTTATTTGGCATATGAATACTATGGTTTGGTCCTCCATTCAACCACTTGCCCTTTTTTCCGTTCCTTTTCCTAATTTTTTTTGAACTAATAACCTAAGTTGTGGAGGTACCCAGTCTACACTAGACTAATTGGTTTATTTTTTGCCCCCCAAAAATTAACAGTAGTCTGAGATCCATGTTTTAAAATTGTTTTCTATCTTACTCCATAGGTACCCTCTCACCAGGAGGACTCAACGAGGAACTGGAAGTTCATACCCTACTGTAGTTATCTTAATAAGTAATATCAGTAAATTCGTTTTACGTACAGTATCAACCTTTCTACCCCTTTTCATTTGTTCATGTTTCCTCTTTCTCCAGCAGACCCTTATGGTTCAGACCATTCTACTTGTCCATCTGATGTTTTTATTTTTCCTCTTCGCGGAGGAACGGTTCTACATTGGCTATAAGGAGATAGACCCTGATATGGGCATGCTTGTTTGACCATCCTGTTGATTCAGGGGTCATATATTTCAGGTGAGCGGCCATACATATCTATGGTGGAGGTTCTTCATGGACTGAGAAACATGTTTTTTTTTTTTTTTTTTTGCCTAGTCGCACAGCTTTGCACCATCTGAGATCTTTGATTCTTCCTTTTCAAAACAAATATGAAATTTTATTAAATTTCCCTTTGTACACTGTTTTTATATAGGTCTATTTTTATTTATTACATTTGCACTGCACTGTCCCATAGTATACTGTATAAACAAAAAAAGACTGAAATTTTTTTCAGTTTTTACTATAAAACATATCCAATAAAAAAAAAATAAAAAAAAAAAATCAAACTTCTTTATAAATTTAGGCCAATATGTATTCTGCTACATATTTTTGGTAAAAATAAAATCCCAATAAGTGTATATTGATTGGTTCATGCTAAAGTTATAGCATCTACAAACTATGGGATATATACTGGAATTTTTATTCATTTATATTTTATAATAGTAATGGTGGCGATCAGCGACTTATAGCGGGCCCTGCATTATTGTGGACAATAGTATAATAGTAATAGTAAAT
The DNA here is from genome assembly GCA_037952925.1 of Lithobates clamitans. NCBI lineage: Eukaryota > Metazoa > Chordata > Amphibia > Anura > Ranidae > Lithobates > Lithobates clamitans. Next base: position 3,494,066 of record JBBGZY010000680.1, on the reverse strand, counting down.
AGTAAAAGTAATAGTATAGTGGACAATTGGACACTAACTGAAACTTTTGATATTTTGTGCGAACCAGTGACAGTGATCAGTGCTAAAAATATACACTGTCACTGTTTTAACTACACTGGCTGGGAAGGGGTTAAACATCTAGGGCGATCAAAGGGTTAACTGTGTGCCTAGCCAGTGTTTTTGTGTAAGCTGTGTGCCATTTTTACTATGGGAAGTCACTGATTTTATTCCCTGCTTTGCAGGGATCCAAAATCCATCACTTTCCCGCTAACAAGACAGAGCTCTGCCTTGTTTACATCGGCCTGTGTCTCTGCCTGATGATCGGCGGGTGCCGGCGGACATCCGGTGCCCAAGCACAGCAGAGGCGGCCCACTGGCGGTGCGTGCCCCCTAAGCAGAAGTGCAGATTCATGTATATATATGTGATTCTGCACAGGAGGGCAGCCATGTAGCAGTATATCTGCTATGGGGCGGTCAGGAACTGGTTAATTCATTTTTAATATTCAAAGAAAACTCACCCATCCATGTCTCCATGCTTTATTTTGTTGAGAAATCACTTTGAAAAACCTAGCAATCCTGGCCTTGGCCAGCTTGAGTAAGGGCTGATGATTCATGTAGCATTTACAGTGCCTTGAAAAAGTATTCATACCCCTTGAAATTGTCCACATTTTGTCATGTTACAACCAAAAATGGAAATGTATTTTTTTTGGAATTTATTGTGATAGACCAACACAAAGTGGCACATAAATGTGAAGTGGAAGGAAAATGATAAATGTTTTTCAACATTTTTTTACAAATAAATATGTGAAAAGTGTGGTGTACATTTGTGTTCAGCATCCCGAGACAATACTTTGTAGAACCACCTTTCACTGCAATTACAGCTGCAAGTCTTTTTGGGGATGTCTCTACCAGCTTTGCACATCTGGAGAGTGACATTTTTGCCCATTCTTCTTTGCAAAATAGCTCAAGTTCTGTCAGATTGGATGGAGAGCTCGGATGAAGCTCTGTCAGATTGGATGAAGTCGCCACAGATTCTTAATTAGATTTAGGTCTGGACTTTGACTGGGCCATTCGTATGCCCCGTACACACGGTCGGATTTTCCGATGGAAAATGTCCGATCGGAGTGTGTTGTCGGAAATTCCGACCGTGTGTGGGCTCCATCGGACATTTTCCATCGGATTTTCCGACACACAAAGTTGGAGAGCAGGAGATAAAATTTTCCAACAACAAAATCCGTTGTCGGAAATTCCGATCGTGTGTACACAAATCCGACGGACAAAGTGCCACGCATGCTCAGAATAAATAAAGAGATGAAAGCTATTGGCCACTGCCCCGTTTATAGTCCTGACGTACGTGTTTTACGTCACCGCGTTCAGAACGATCGGATTTTCCGACAACTTTGTGTGACCATGTGTATGCAAGACAAGTTTGAGCCAACATCCGTCGAAAAAAATCCTAGGATTTTGTTGTCGGAATGTCCGAACAAAGTCCGACCGTGTGTACGCCCTATAACACATGAATATGCTTTGATCTACCATTCCATTGTATCTCTGGCTGTATGTTTAGGGTTGTTGTCCTGCTGGAAGGTGAACCTCCCCCCCAGTCTCAAGTCTTTTGCAGACTCTAATGCCCCGTACACACGGTCGGACTTTGTTCAGACATTCCGACAACAAAATCCTAGGATTTTTTCCTACGGATGTTGGCTCAAACTTGTCTTGCATACACACGGTCACACAAAGTTGTCGGAAAATCCGATCGTTCTGAACGCGGTGACGTAAAACACGTACGTCGGGACTATAAACGGGGCAGTGGCCAATAGCTTTCATCTCTTTATTTATTCTAAGCATGCGTGGCACTTTGTGCGTCGGATTTGTGTACACACGATCGGAATTTCCGACAACGGATTTTGTTGTCGGAAAATTTTATATCCTGCTCTCAAACTTTGTGTGTGGGAAAATCCGATGGAAAATGTGTGATGGAGCCTACACACGGTCGGAATTTCCGACAACAAGGTCCTATCACACATTTTCCGTCGGAAAATCCGACCATGTGTACACGGCATAACAGTTTTTCTTCTAAGATTGCCCTGTATTTGGCTCCATCCATCTTCCCATCAACTCTGACCAGCTTCCCCGTCCCTGCTGAAGAAAAGCATCCCAACAACATCATGCTGCCACCACCATGTTTCACGGTGGGGATGGTGTGTTCAGGGTGATGTGCAGTGTTAGTTTTCCACCACACACAGCATTTTCCTTTTAGGCCAAAAAGTTTGATTTTGGTCTCATTTGACCAGAGCGCCTTCCTGCACATGTTTGCTGTGTCCCCCACATGGCTTCTTACAAACTGCAAACGGGACTTCTTATGGCTTTCTTCTTGCCACTCTTCCATAAAGGTCAGATTTGTGGAGTGCAATACTAATATTTGTCCTGTGGACAGATTCTCCCACCTGAGCTGTTGATCTCTGCAGCTCCTCCAGAGTTACCATGGGCCTCTTGGCTGCTTCTCTGATTAATGCTCTCTTTGCCCGGCCTGTCAGTTTAGGTGGACGCCCATGTCTTGGTAGGTTTGCAGTTGCAGACTTTGCATTTTTGGATGATGGATTGAACAGTGCTCCATGAGATGTTTAAAGCTTGGGATTTTTTTTATAACCTAATCCTGCTTTGAACTTCTCCACAACTTTATTCCTGACCAGTCTGGTGTGTTCCTTGGCCTTCATGATGCTCTTTGTTTACTAAAGTTCTCTAACAAAACACCTTAGGGCTTTACATAACAGCTGTATTTATACTAAATTACACACAGGTGGACTCTATCTACTAATAAGGTGAATTCTGAAGGCAATTGGTTCCACTAGATTTTAGTTAGGGGCATCAGAGTAAACAGGGCTGAAAACAAATGCACGCCACACTTTTCAGATATTTGTAAAAAATTTGAAAAACCATTTTTTGTTTTCCTTCCACTTCACAATTATGTGCCACTTTGTTTTGGTCTATCACATAAAATCCCAATAAAAACTACATTTGCGTTTTTGGTTGTAACATAACAAAATAAGGAAAATGGCAAGGGGTATGAATACTTTTTCAAGACACTGTATATGGGCACTGGAGGGAGGGGGATGGAAAAAGAGAACTATATATATATATATATATATATATATATACTGTATATGGACACTGTAGGGAAAATGGATGGAGGAGGAGGACTGTATATACGGGCATTGAAGTGAAGGGAATAGAAGAAGAGAACTGAATAAGTATAGTAATAGGGTATGTGATTAGCAAAATCTGCATCCTTATATACATGGATGAGAAAGCGTATGAACTGCTCTTCAAAGAACATAAAACATGACCTCCATGAGTCTCACCAGAAGCAAATCTCTACAGACAGATCAGTCAAAGTTTAAAACTATCAAAGATCGTTCTGTGGAACGTTACCATTTCTAATTACTCTTGCCAAGCAAGAATGAAGGGTGTTTAATGTGTGCTACAGATGCTGCTGTAATATCTTGCACAAGGAGGGATTGCAGCACTGATGAAAATGTTTGGGATCACGAGTTGCAAGAAAACTAGAACAATGTCAGGCAAGCATATAAGAATCAGGAGTCAGCTCTACAAAAATCATCAGGAAACCAAAGAACTGGAACATGCCCAATACTACCTACAGACATGAGCTGGCTCTGGAGATGATGAAGGCCTCTTGAGCCCCTCGGGAAAGAGAGCCCTGACTGATGGGGGCATGGCCAGGGAAAAGTTAAAGTAATTATTGTCTCACTTGGGATTGGTACAGGAGGGGACAGGGGCTGGGCCTGAGCTCAGGAGTTTGGCACCCCAGGGGATTCTGGGCCTTTTCGAACGGAAGCATGGAAGAGATTCCCACCCACCCGCCCTATTTCTGATGGTATGTCACAGCGTGCTGCGGTTTTGGTGACCTTGCCAGCAAATATGGAAGATTTATGCCCTGATGGTAATTGGGAGATAGATGGCCGGTCCGGCACTTATGGTAAGGACAGGCCCCTCCTTCATCTCCCTTTTACATTTGGATTTTAGTGCTCACAGTGCAACTGTGACTGGCACGGTTTAAATATTTAATGTTATGTTTCGAGTTAATAAAAGCTGTGGCCTTGCCCTTTCCAACGTTAATGGTTGTATGTGGTTTTTTATTGGATGGGAAGAAGGGGTAAGGTTTTATAAGTGGTCATGGTAAGTTATGGTATGGGACCTGGGCTTATTGCACCTCAGCAGACATGTGAAGTGAGTAGACACACCATCTCTACTTGGTCTCACACCAACTAGCCATATTATGGCAATGAGCTACTTGCATGCAAGCACCACAGGTTCACTTAAATACCCTCCTTCTAAGCTACTTATCATATCAGAACTGAGGACTCTCCCAACCTCACATGACAGTGCTGGACCAGCCTCCCAGCATCGGTGTTGATAAGGAGGAGCTGGAGAGTAAGGAAGGGAGGAAGTAGGAGGCTCAGTCGCAGGTGACAAGTCGGTGGGGGAAAGTCCCGCCCTCCCACCCTAGAGGAAAAGTTTGGAGGTACTTTATGCAAAAGGTGTGGCGATTGGGGTCCGTGACGATGGCACAAAAATTGAGGTATTGTTGATAAATACGGTGGGACCCGTCTCAGGTATGGAGTCATCCTGGTTTGTCTAGTTCACTCTAGATTACCGGGTAGTAAGGTGGTAGGGGTCTGTGGTCAGTTAGTAAGTCCCCGAGGCGGTGTTGCGGCTGGAGACAGAATCTAACTTAGAGGTACCACAGATTCCAAAAGTTTTGGATTGGTGTCGTCAAGGATCTGCAATCATCTTTCAAATAAGGTTTATGGTTAAATATGTTTTTGAGTTAATAAAAGGCCAAGTGGCCATTTAAATCCAACACAGTTTCTGTGTCATTACTGGGTAAAAGGGGGTAAGGTTGGGTAGGTACATAATTGAGTTGGGGCAGTAAGTTATCTGAACTACCCTAGTCATGCGTATTCAGAGATTACCTAAAACTGAAGTTATCTGCTTATAATATAATGACCTTATCTGTTTCTGCCACCCCCCTCTCATCAACATACTAATGAAATTATTAAATAAAACATTACAAAATTTTAATCTCTTTATAGTCCTGTTTCACTGCATGTTGAGACTTTTAAATTTTGGTTGGAAATACCTTAAATAACCCTTTCTCTTAGTAAAAACGCTACTTCCAGCCCTCCTGCTTCACAGCTCTATGCTAGCAGCACTAAGTAACATCCACACCCCTCAGCACCAATGCCAGTACACAGTACTGTGGAGAACGTGAGAGGGGCGTGTCTGACCAACGTCTGTTAGATTACAGAGTTCACTGGACAGCAACGGGAGCAAAAAGGCAGCACAATGAAAATGGAGGCTATTATTGCAGTATCTGTATATGTGATCTGTCATTTCAATTGGCCTTTAAAAGTTTGAGAACTTGCATCAAAATGCATAACAATGATGACGATAAACATTTTAACCACCTCACACCCATCGTATTGTAATCTGATGGGTGCAAGGTGGCTCTTTCATTCTGGGACAACGTCATATGGCATCGTCCCACTCTCTCTGCACTTGCATGTCCGCAGTGCATCCCTGGGACACAGTGCATCATCGATCTCGGTAAAGAGCCAATGACGAGGCTCTTTACCCATGTGATCAGCTGTGTCTATTCACAGCTGATCTCATGTAAACAAGGAAATGCCGGTTATTGGCATTCCTTTCCTCACACTGACAGCGTGTGAGGAGAGGACAGCTGATCGGCGGCATTTCCTCACAGGGGAGATCTGCACAGATAATCAGGGCATTGATTATCAGTGTCCTGATTATCAGTGCAGCCCCAACAGTGCCCAGCAGTGATGCCAGTCAGTGCCAAGCAGTGATGCCAATCAGTGCCCATCAGCACTGCCGATTAGTGCCCATTAGCGATGCCAACCAGTGCCCATAATTGATGCCAATCAGTTCTGCCTTTCAGTGCCTGCTCATCGGTGCCGCCCATCAGCACCGCCAATTGGTGCCCATCAGTGCCGCCCAGCAGTAATGCCAGTCAGTGCCAAGCAGTGATGCCAATCAGTGCCCATCAGCACTGCCAATTAGTGCCCATCAGCGATGCCAACCAGTGCCCATAATTGATGCCAATCAGTTCTGCCTTCCAGTGCCTGCTCATCAGTGCCGCCCATCAGTACCGCCAATCAGTCCCCATCAGTGCCGCCTATCCGTGCCACCTATTAGTGCCCATAAATGCTGCCTATCAGTGCCCATCAGTGCTGCCTATCAGTGCTCATCAGTGCTGCATTTCAGTGCCCATCAGTGCTCCATATTAGTGCCTACTCATCAGTGCCCTTCAGTGCCACCTCATTAGTGCAGTCTCATCAGCGCACATCAGTGAAGAATAAAAATTACTTATTTACAAAATGTTATAACAGAAACAAAGAAAAACTTTTTTTTTCGTTTTTCGTTTTTTTAGCACAAAAAAATAAAAAACCCCAGTGGTGATTAAATACCACCAAAAGAAAGCTCTATCTGTCTAAAAAAATTATAAAAACTTTGGGTACAGTGTTGCATGATCGCGCAATTGTCATTCAAAGTACGAGAGCGCTGAAAGCTGAAAATTGGCCTTGGCAGGAAGGAGGTAAAAGTGCCCAGTAGGTGAGTGGTTAAACAAGATGGGCCCTCTAAGTAAAACCGACTGCACAACAGCCACTTACAATAAAGTCCATGTCATTTTACTTACTGGTGCAGGTCTTATTGTAGATTTGGTTGTCCTGCGAAAATCCCTTTAATCGACATTTGAACTTGTTTTGCCAAAACTCCTGAAACCAGGGGTTGCGCAGGTTGGTCTCCGGCTTGAGCTGCAGGTAATATTCGTCGAACCATTTCACGTCAGGAGACTGCAGCTTGATGGTTATTCCTCCGGCAGCCTCGCGCTGATAACCGTCTGTCACATCGTACCTGTCTGCCCAGCCGTCACTGCGGAGATAAATAACATGATAAATCCCCGTGCTCGCCAACCCATGATTGATGTTCTTATCTGCCAAACATTTTTATAATAGCAAGCTTATTAAATCCTGCAGCCTCCTCTCTGTGGCCTCAAAGCATGCTGAACACAAAACAAAAAGCCTATAAATGCGAGTTTTCTGCCGTGTAAAGAGCAAAAAAAACAGACCATTAAGCGCGCATCAGCGTATGACTTTGCCAAACAACCCTGGAACCACTGGAGTGTTTAATCATTTGACACAGTCTCCCGCCATAACTGAAAAATAATACATTGGCGCTGGGAACGCAGCATGGTAAAGGAATCATCAGGGCCAAGATATTGGCACTTGTAGACCTCTTTAAAGCTGAAGTTGAATTTGACTATTTTTCCTGGCCAATTGCAATGATCCATTTGAGGTAAGGCAGGGTCTCTGCAAAGGGCATATGCTTGCCCACTTATCTGATGCAACTGTGCATGTTTACAGTTAATTGTACCTCACTTGACATTGCCAATAATATGAAAATATGAATCCACAATGCCAAAACTCTGTTCGGAATCCATACCGGCTTTATTGACACATAAACAGCATAAAGTTACCCCTGCTGATGGATTTTGGCCAATCCTTAGGCCAGAACTGACCAAAACATGTATACTGGCATCATATTTTGAGGGGTAACTTATCCATAGCAACACCTCCCCCCCCCCAACAATTAGTCCTGTGAAAACCTGTAAGGGCCCACTCAATGGACAACAATGGTCTTTTCTGCTGTCACTCTTCTATGTATCTATTTTGCGTTAATGTGTGTTATGGCATGTGTTAACATGCTTTTATTTGTCATACATGCTTTGCCCAATGCCCCACAATGGAAGAAAACATGTGCATGACCCTTTTTTTAAAATGCAGCACACTACAATGCACAGTATGTATGTTGTGGCACGTTGTGCATTGCGCCCTACTGTAAAACGCGTTGAGGTGCCATTCACAATGAACCATTGTACCACAACACACAACATATTTAAAGCGGTGTTCCACCCAAAAGTGGAGCTTTCGCTTTAAGTACTACTTGCCCCCTGACAATTGGCATGTCATTTTTTTTTGGGGGGGGGAGGGCTGGGTACCTGGTTTGGATTGGGACTTCCTGTCCCACTTCCTCCTTCTGACTTCTGGCCACCTAGGTGACTCCTTCTCTCCCCCTAGGTGGCTCCTCCCTCCTGGCAATCTTCTGGGACACGTCACGTGTCCCAGAAGATTGCCTGGCCATTGACAGAGTGCAGTGCGACTTGCACATGTGCGGTGCACACCCGGCTGTGAAGCCGCAAACTGTCACAGCCGGGATGCCCACACTTACAATGTCAGCGCCGCGAAGAGGAGGGGGAGAAAACGAAGGCTTTGGGGGGCCGCATCGTTGGACCGTGGAACAGGTGAGTGTCTGTTTCTTAGAAGTCAGCTGCTACACTTTTTGTAGCTACTGCCTTTTAATAAACTCAAGAACCAGTGTAACTTCGCTTTAAGTGTTCAAGTGTGCGTTCAAGTGCATCTTGTCACAACACTTACGATTGAATGGGCCCTTAGAGGACCTTTTCACTTTCAATGTTTTTATAGAATTTGTCAAATTACAGAAAACAAGAATGGAAAAAAGATATGTAAATATGGTTGTCGAACATCAACATTGTAAAAAAAGTATATGCATGAGAAACATAAACATCAGACATGCGATGGCATAGTATAATGAACTCCTATGGGTTGAAGAATATAACAAAAGAAGGAGAGGACGTTTTATGTGCCGACATGGAAAGACCTTTAGAACCAGTTAAGCCAAGGTGTTGGCATAGGATAAACGACCTTTAGACAAAGCGAACATATGTTCATAGGAGCCACAAATGAACTAAACAAATTTAACTAAACTAATTTATGTAAATAAGTCTAACCAATGCTGTAAATACTAGAATTACCCAAGTCTGAGCCGACCAGCGATCAAAGTGATTTTCAGACCTTGGTGCACATGATCGATGCTGAGATAAAACATAGAGACACTGTACATTGCCGCTGTATCTTCCTAAATGATCATTTTTCATGTTTGACGAGAGTCTTTATTTTAAAACGTACACTTTTTTTTTTTTCTTTTTTCTTCATGTCTCTTCTCTTTTTTTTTTCTCTCTATTTCTTTAGGTCTAATTAGAAATGTAGATACAAACTTAATGGAGCTCTGCAATGCAACCCCGCAAGTGGCATATAATTATTGGTGATTTTTTTTTTTTTTTTGGTTCATGAACCGAACAGATCCATCATTTATATGGATATACCTTCTTCCCCCCACCTTTTCAAAAATTTGCAAACATTTTTATGGCATTTAAGACATACTATGAGGGGGCTTTTTCATTTTTTTTTCTATTGGATGTTGGATTCATAAGTCGATATAAGATATTTGTAATTTCCTTGTTTTTCTTTTTATGGAATTGTCGCTTTAAAGGAAAAAAAATTAAGTATAAAAAAAAAAAACGTACACTTCAGCTATTTCCCAGCAGGCAATCCCCTTCAATTTAATCTCTCACAGGAACTCCTTCTACATTAGATTAGATTGGGATTTGGGGTCAGCAAGATTAAACCCATTAGCTCCCTTGAATGGACCGCACAGCACACATCTCGCAGCCACAAACAGGTGTTGGCGGCTTGCTGCAGCTGTGAAACATTACTGCTAATTTTATTTAATTAGCGTGGAGTTATTTTCTTAGTCTTCCATGCAATAATTGTCATATAATAAAGTGCATTAACAAGAAAAACATAAATACATCCATTGGTTCAAATACACTGTACGTTAGTACTTTGGTTTATTTTTTTCCATCTACATTTTTTTTTATTTACACTTCCAAAAAAAAAAAAAAAAACAGTACAAATAATTTGCTCATGATAAGGAGGGATAAAAAAAAATATATTTATTTATTTTGCTCTTGGCGAAAATTGCCGAAAGCAGAATCGCTTAGTTTCCCTCATTGAGTTGCTAAGGTACAATTTACTATGCAGCGTATCATAACGCTGTGGTGGCATTGTGGCACACTGAGGTGTTTGTTGGCTGTAACTCTACAAGGTGTTGGGGTGCCAATTACAATAAATTACATTGCAGCACACCAGTGTTGGCCAGATGTGTTTGCCTGCATTACTGTAATATGCATTATACGGGTTGCAGTGCACAAATCTCAGTATGCCCTTGGTGTTCTTTTATTTGTGTCTTGCCTTTTTGTCGTGTAGCACCCTCTAGTGTAGTGTGCTAGATCTACATCTTTTTTTGTAAATGTAGGTAAATTGCATGGCTTGGCTGGCAGTCAAGCCTGTGTTTGAATCTGGGTCAGGATTGAGTGACTCAGGGCGGCTGGGTGACTCATCAGGCAGCACCTCTGGTACCTACCCCTACTTGCTGGAACCTTGGAGAAGTTTCCAGAAGAATGGGAGGGAGGTTAGGAGGAGCTGCCTGGAGTATTGATAAGGGCCCAACCAGTACCTGGCCAAATGGGCTGGCAGGGGACGGGCACCTCTTAAATACTCTGAGTCAGCTTAGCAGGGGCAGTGTGGAGTTTGGGTGGAAGCTGGAGATGGAGTGCTGAGGAGGCTGTCGGTGGGCCTTTGAGGGAGATCCCTAGTCTGGGGGGGAGGGTGACCTCGGGCCTGGGGCTCGGGTGCTGGAGGGATCCTCTGAGAACCCAAGGAGAAGTCCTGTCCAGGGGCACAGGAGCAAAAGTGAGGACAACAGGAGCCAGCAAGCATGCCTGGGAGATCTCCAGGGAGAAGACAGATGGGTGGCTGGAGAGTGTTTAGTCTGGGAAGACTGAGAGAAAGCCTGGGAGGACTGGTGAGTGGCAGTCTGAGATGGCTGGAGAGTCAGTCTGGTATCAGTAGCCACGGGAGGAATGTAGTTGGCAGACATGTGTGGTTCATTTCGTTCTGAATAAATATTCAAACTATTTTTTCGTTATTCGGCGATTCGGATATATCCGAATACCCGAATTACATTATAAACAAAGTTTACCGAATGCTCCGAATAACAAAACAAAATTCGTCTGAATTTCCGAAATTCAAATTGAAATTTGATTTTACATCGAATTCCATTCAAAATCGAACTGTAAACATATTATTATTATACGCAATTTATATAGCGGCAACAGTTTATGCAGCGCTTTACAATGTATAGGGGAGACTACACAATTACAGTACAGTTCAATACAGAAGGTACAGGAGAGCCCGGATCGTAGAGCTTACATTCTAAAGGGAGGGGGTGGTGGTACAAAAGGTAATAGCTGCAGAGAATGATTTGATGGGGGTAAAAGACTGTGTGTGTTATTAGAGTACCATTTCAAAGTAATGCTGTTTTTATTAAGTGATTTAAAGAGTCATTGTAATCATTTCATGAAGATTTTCTTTTGTTTTTTTCACTTTGCTGCATTGGAATTGAATTTTTTTTCGATTCAACCGATTCGAAATGTATAGGTTCAAAGGTTTCGAATCGAAAAAAACGAAGAAAATTTTTTTTTTAAATTGGTAAATTTGAAGAAAATTCGAAAAAGACATAAAGCAAATTCCAAATACGAATACCGAATACGAATTGAACAAATCAACCAAATTTAACGAAAAAAAAAAAAACTAGATTAACAAATGTAAACGAAACGAAACACATTTTTTCGTCATGCACATGTCTAGTAGTTGACCCCAGATGATGTCCTTTTGAGACGAAACGCGTCGGTACGGTCCCCACTGCTGCCTACATTGATTCACAGCGCTGTTTTTACGTATATCCATGTGAGTGGTTTTTCATTTTAATAAATGTATCCTTGTTTTATGGAATTACGCTATGGTCCATTCTCGTTTCCTTTTTGATACTCTCCACATGCCTATGGATTTTTGAGCTTCGGTCTTCTTGTGGTACTACTCTCCCCATGATTCCACCTGGCTGCTAGCCGCATACATTCGCTTGACAGTATCAATCCATGGTCCATCTATCATGTATCAAGCCTGTTTGACACACAGAGCGTACGCTCTAGTGTGTTCAAACGATCTGGTAAGCCTTCCCTTTATCCAGTGGTGGTTTTTCTTCACAAGTGTATATACATTCACTGTTCGCAAGATTTCTTCGCACCCAATTGTGAACAGATTTGCATCTATCATCACTTATGGACTCATTTTATTGATTATGCATACCATTATTTTCATTATATGCATGTTGTTATTTCAGTGTCAATTTTGATTTTTGCTCAGATTGCACCAGGGCACATCAATTTTCAGCACTACACTTCGATATATTACATGTCTAGTAGTTGGACACTGGGACTTTTTCTACACATCAAAGGGGCTCGCGGTCCTTGCCTGCAAAGGGCTTTTGCTTGATCTGGCTGAGTGCCTTTCTAGATGCCCTAAACAGTGTTCCAGCTGGGCCTGGGTGTTTCTGCAAGCAATTGATGTGCTGGAGGAAGAGGAGTGTATATAAAGAGTGTATATAGTTGAAGTGTCCCTGAAGAGACTTTGTTCCAGTTAGACCCCTTTCTTTAGGGGAACGGCATTGAGGAAGCTTGCTGGAGCGAGGAATATGGTAAGTATTATAGCTTAGACTTAATGAGCATTTTGCTTTGCATTGCAGTGCTAGGGATAAATGGGGGTGTGCACTGCAAGGGTGCTTTTCCTAGAGTTCAAGTTTAACCACCTGCTGACCATTCACAGTAAATATACTGCGAGTGAGTGGCAGGTACCGGCACGGTCAAATCGTACAGTACATGTACATCATCAGCCTTCTTCTGGGTTTGGGGTTCGCATGCGCGCTCCCACCACGGATCTGTGCTGTTATTGGACACACAGGGGTTGATGTACAAAGCTCTGGAGAGTTCAAAATCTGGTGCAGCTTAGCATAAAAAGCAACCAGCTTCCAGTTTTTTTTATTTTTTTATGTCAAAGGTTTATTGAACAAGCTGAAGATAGAAGCTGTCTCCACTGTGATTTTACCCTGCAAATTGATGCGACTTTGATGTGATTTCAATGCAACTTTGTAAGAGTGTGACTTTGTTACGACTTTGGCTTTGTCCAATGTGATCATCTTGTTTGTGCTCTACAAGGCCATTAGAAATGTGCAGAATGGAAAAGTTAATTAAGTTTTGTTTGGTTTCTTTATTTTATAACGAATGCCAAATTTTCATAACGATTTGAATTAGCATTGGTCAAAGTTGCAGTGGTTGTTAAGGAGTGGGTGGGTACTAAGTACCCCATACTCCTTCACATTGGTGGTGGGGGGCCGGGATCTGTTAAAGGGGGGCTTCCAGATTCCAATAAACCCCCTGCCCGCAGACCCCCACAACCACCGGCCAGGGTTGTGGGGAAGAGGCCCTTCACCCCATTAATATGGGAACAAGGTGCTTTGGGAGAGGAGGGGGCGCAACCCCCTGCCCAAAACCACCCCCCCATGTTGAGGCTATGTAGTCTGGTATGGTTCAGGCGGGGGCGCTCGTTTGTTCCCCCCCCTTTCCTGACCTGCTTGGCTGCATGCTGGGATAAGGGTCTGCTATGGATTTTTGGGGGAGGCTCCACACCATTTTTCTTTTTACATTTTGGTGTGGGGTTCCCATTAAAATCCATACCAGACCTGAAGGGCCTGGTATGCATGGGGGGGGTCCAAAGTCGCATGACAAGTCACACAAGTGTGAATGGGGCCTTAGTGACGTCAGTGTCAGTTAGTGACCCTTCCAGCCAGCCAGCCTCTGTTAGTGCTATAGCTGCATACATTCTAGTATATAAACCATAGTTTTTAGACACTATAAACTTTCACACAAACCAATCAATGCACATATTGGGATTTTTTAAATTTATGAAGAAATTCGATTTTTTTTTTTAATTGGATATGATTTAGAACAGAAATTAGAAAATATTGGGGGTTTTTGTTTTAAAACTTTGTCTTTTTTTGCTTATAAAAAAAAAAAAAAAAAAAACCAAACCCAGTGATGATCAAATACCAACAAAAGAAAGCTCTACTTGTGTGAAAAAATGACATACAGTATCTCACACTTAAATGTAACTATTGCATTATATCTTTTCATGTGACAACACTGAAGAAATGACACTTTGCTACAATGTAAAGTAGTGAGTGTACAGCTTGTATAACAGTGTAAATTTGCTGCCCCCTCAAAATAACTCAACACACAGCCATTAATGTTTAAACCGCTGGCAACAAAAGTGAGTACACCCCTAAGTGAAAATATCCAAATTGGGCCCAAAATGTCAATATTTTGTGTGGCCACCATTTTTTTCCAGATATAATAAAATATTTTAAAAAATGTGAGGGGTGTACTCACTTTTGCGAGATACTGTACATTGTGCTCAATAGAAAAAAATGCCCTGTTCATGAAGGGGGTAAAACCTTTCGGAGATCAAGTGAGTACATTTTTTGCTTTACTTTTTTTTACTGTTTTTTTTTTATTTCTTGGGGTAAAAATAAGAAAATATTGAGGCTAGTCTAAATTTTTTTTCTACAACATAAGTTCAGAATAGTTAAAAGGAGCTTCTGTAACATTCAGAAGCCCCTTGCATTTTTAAACCTAATCCCCCCCCACTTATTTTGCCTTTCCTTTTTGCATTTCGACATAATGCTGATTCCCAGCATCCCAGGGTACTGTATATAGAGTGCAACACCTCACACCCACTCTTTATAGGGTATGTATAGGAATATGCAAAGCCTTATTTGGCAGTACTAAGTGATGTGTATCTATGTTGTGATTGGGAAATTCCAACCTTATCTGGTTTAGATCTGCCACTAGAGACCAGGAAAGGGTTGGTTGTTGCAATCCCATGGGCCCAGTAATGTCTGGATTTAGCCTTCGTTCACAAGTATACCTCAAGTGTCAGTCGTAGATGTATTTTTGATATATGGTGGAACTGGTGACCTTACGCTGAACTAGTTATGTTTGCTGTGGAAAGGCTGAGCGCTGCACTGTGATTGCTGTTGTATTACTGTAATCACCTGTGAGAGTTGAAGGAGGATTAGAACCTCCTGAGGTTTGCTTAGTGTTGGATTTCTGTGTACACCGCTCCGCTTAGTAAAGCACATTGGAGCAAATGTTTGTTGGGTGATTTATTTCGCGTGCGGAATACAACAAGTCTGAAGCTTGTTGCTATAACTCATTTACACTTCTGATTTTTAGTTGCACTGCCCCAGGTCTTCAACTGCACGTAATGGGTGTCTAAACCCAAGAAAAAAAATGTAATATATTGCAGCTTGCCTATCTTGGCTTTACAAAATTTCTGGCAGAATCAACTGGGGTTTTTTTTCTTTTTTTGCACATAACAAAATGCCTTCAATAGTATTCTTAAAGCCCAACTCTAGGAAACATTAAAAGGATCCCTTGCAATGGGGCCGAGCCCTTACAGCAAGTGTTGGCTGCTTGTTTGGCACTCCCCCATGCTCTAGTGAAGGACTGTCCCTTGCCATCATCACATCCAATGGACCTTGCATTGGTTTTGAAGACATCAGGACCTTAGACCTCCAGAGCATGGGAGAGAAGATGCTATGGGGACTGGTCTAGCAGTGCAGAGGAGCGGAGAATTGGGTAAGTAAATCTTCTTTTCTATGTCCCCTAGACCTAAACAAGTAATTAACCTCTGAGGCTGAGGTTCCCCATGAGAGCTAGGCATCATCCTTAACCTCCCTGGTGGTATGATTATTTCGGATTTTAGGTGCTGAAAGCGGTACAATTATTTTGCATGGAAATTTGGCGTTTTATATTGTAGGCCTGTAATTCTTAACAATAAGGCTCGGTTCACACTGGGGCGACTTGTCAGGCGACCTAGTCGCCTGACAAGTCGCCTCCCGTCGCCTCCCGTTCTGTGCTATGGAACCGTTCTAATCGGAGCGACGCAAGTCGCTCCGACTTAGAAAAAGGTTCCTGTATTACTTTGGGGGCGACTTGGGGCGACTTGCATAGACTTCTATGCAGAAGTCGTCTCGCAAGTCGCCCCGGCAGTCGTTTGCAGGTCGCCTCGCTGAGGCGACCTGCAAGTCGTGCCGCCCATGTGTGAACCGAGCCTTACACACTTAAATCTGTCCACCAAGAGTCTAGTAGATATCCCGGGTATGATGACGTTTGAAACATAAATTATAATATAATAAATAAATATAAATAATTTTAAAAAATAATAATATAATAATAATAAAATTAATTTCCCCACGATTCACTATCGCTCAATTCTGCAAGTGTTCTAATTTACTATCGCTGTTTTCTAGCTGGTCTAAAGCCACTTTTGACGTAAAGGGTCACTTTTTGGTTGCTATGGACAAACCCAAGTTTCCAGGCAGAAAGAACAGTATATATAATATAAAACTGTATGCAGGGCATGGGCCAAAGCACTGGGGACAAAGGGATGTGAAATAATTTCATACAGTACTGTAATATGTAAGATTACAGTACTGTATGTGTTATGGTTTTTACTTTTTTTTTAATTTGCCACCAGGCTCCGCCCCCGTGCGTCGCGACGCTCGCAGGGAACGGAGCCTGGCACAGAGAGGGTTCGGAGGAGACAGAGCCCACAGACACCACGGGGGACATCGCAGGATCCTGGGGACAAGGTAAGTAACAAAGCACCAGGATCCTGCAATGTAATCCCGAGTGTGGCTCGGGGTTACTGCTAATGGTGCTGAAATTTAACCCCGAGCCGCACTCGGGAAAACCGTCAGGGAGGTTAATGGTGAATGGTACGGAGCATGTAACATGCCCTACATAGTAAGTGTGTATATACAGGTGTTTGAACATATACAGGGGTTGGACAAAGTTATGGAAACAAGTATGGTAAAAGAACGAAATCCTTACCTAATATGGTGTTGGACCAACTTTGGCATCCAAGACGGCTTGAATTGACTTCCTGCTGGGCCCTGATTACAGTGACTAGCTATGCCCAAGAATCTGGTCTGCATAGACCTCCCCAACCTGGTGAGTCTGGGGCACCTATCTCATTTTTATAATGGGCCCTGATTGTATTACGTGAGGGTTGAAAAATTGTTTTGTTGGATCCAGTCTAACAGCTTGAGTGTGAAGGACCTATTAAAATAGAAGTATGGGTTTTTGCTTTTTCCCATAACCATAATTAACTAGATGCAGCATCAGTCCGATGGCAAGGTTCTCTCGGCTCCCCAAGAAGAGAGCTGCTGACTGTCAATCAGCAGCTCTCCTGCTCTGCTCCCCAAAGCTCACTGGAGCGCTGAGCTGTGGAGGGGTGGAGAGCGGTTGTCTCAGCGGCTCGCTAAGAGGCTGAGACTGCCATGAGTCCAGGCACCTGGCATGTCCAGACTTTTGAAGTCTGGATGACGTGGTGCCTGAACTGATCTTGGTAACGTCAGCAGAGAGCGGACTTCAGACCGCTCTCTGCTGAAAACTGGTCATAGGAGTGCAAAACTATCTGCACTCCTGTGACCCATAGGAGAAGCCCAGCCAAACGAGCCCAGGCTGGACTTCTCCTTTGAGGTCAATAATAAACTCAAGCATATGAACTGAAACTGGCCAAAAAATTTGACCTAATTTAGGCACCATAGTTCAAAAATATATAGAAATGAATTTACTATTTTTTTATTTCTATATATTTTTTTCATGTTTGGTTTTATTATTTATTCTTTTCTGGTTAGTTTTGATAGATATTGGATAAGGGGTAGCCTTATATACATTATAACTGAGGGCTTTTTATTACAGCAGCTTTTGTTTATACATTAGTTGTGTTTGGCTACATTACTCACTATTTAGCATGAAGTGGAGTTATAGGTTTCAACTTACTGATCTTACTAATGTACCATGAGCTGAAGATATAATTTAGCAGTGGTTCCCTGCGACCTGAAAAATTCCTCTGGGCTAAAAAGGTTAAGGAAAAACTGCCCTATGGTATTCGCTTTTCCTCCTCTTAAAAGGTTATGAAGGGAGCTGAGGGAAGGGAAAAGAGGAGCTTGGCCAACACAGAGATCAATTAGAGGGCTATGACGTCAGAGAAGGGGCATTGTCAGAGAATTGGTTCTTCGAGGAGTAGTGAAATTTTCTAGTAAGATTAAAAAGCCCATAAGTAAAATTTAATAAAAAATAATTTATAGAAATTAAAAAAGCATTTAACATACTTGATTTTTCAGTGCCTTTACCTGCAATTTTTTGAGTTGGTGACAGGGTCTCTTTAATCTTGAATGAAATAATTGCAAAGAGGGCTAACTTCAAAAGAAAAGCTGTGGTATAAAATTTCATACAGTACTGGCATACGTTTATACTAAATATAGAACCCCCATTTGGCATAATAAAGAAATTGAGCATCTGCACGACTATGGTCTGTTCCAGATATACTTAGAGCAGTTTTGTTAAA
Source organism: Lithobates clamitans (assembly GCA_037952925.1). Taxonomy (NCBI): domain Eukaryota; kingdom Metazoa; phylum Chordata; class Amphibia; order Anura; family Ranidae; genus Lithobates; species Lithobates clamitans. Next base: position 3,475,732 of record JBBGZY010000680.1, on the reverse strand, counting down.
ATCCTTGCAATACATCAAACTAAACTTTGTTGAACAAAGCTTTAGTCTCAGTTTAAACTATGAATGTGCCTGTAAACCACTTTCTGGAAGAGACGTTACTCTGAAACACGTAGCTAGCTGTCTCAAATTGATGCCTTTGATCCTATCAATGTGACATTAATTATGGATTTTGCTAAATTGGCTTGCAGCATGCTACTTGTTGGAGAAGTAACTGACAATTTCTGTTATTTAACAATCTTTATATACAGCATCAAGGACTTAAACATTGCAGGTGAACATTCTAAAATTACTTTTGCATGAATGAGAATACATATCCAATGATATTGTTTAAACTAAAACATGCTATAAAGTGTTATGACATAAGAAAGGTGACAACACTTTTTAGGAGCTTACTGTTTTGTAGATCTCACACCACTACTCACCTCCTTGATCCCAGGCTACTGGTGATGCCCAACTAATTCTTTCTCTTTTCAATCACTTTGCACAGGCTTTCTCAGCTAGGGTTCTGTGGAACCCTAGGGTTCCTCCAGAGCAACCTTTCCTCAACCTTTTTACCCTAAAGGAACCTTTGAAAAAAATTTCAAGTCTCAGGCAACCCCCAGGTCAAATTAATTAATTGGTGGAAAGTAAGCACCTTACATTGGGTGGTCATTGGGAAGAATGCCGCCCTTACTGTGGTGGTCTCAGTTTAAACAATGAATGTGCCTGTAAACCACTTTCTGGAAGAGACGTTACTCTGAAACACCCCTACAAAGAATGCCACCCCTACAGACAGCTATAAAGATCATTGGTGTCATTCCCCTGGCTCTGCTAGGTGGTGAGGGTCCTGGGACCTAAGCAGAGATCATCAACTGGGAAGTCAATCAGTCACAGCTCAAGGAGCCCCTAGCAACTTCTAGAGGAACCCAAGGGTTCCACTGAACCCTGGTTGAGAATGGCTGCTCCAGAATTTGCTAGAGGTTCCTTGTTGAGTGGCAAATTGATATCCCACCTACAACAGATAGCCCGTGTAAGTACCCAATTTCCTACTAATATGCAATGTAAGGGGTAATTTCTGATCACCAATGCAATGGACCTTTTCTCCACCTAACCACCATGTAAAGAAGTGTAGCACCCTCCTGGAAAGGTGCTAGGATTATGTAAATGTAGTTCTGGCTCACTGTATCCAGTGGAGCTGCTGTTTTGTTTTTAGGTAAATTAAGTGTTGCTCACTGTAATCAGTACAGCTGTGTTGATTATTCTAGTCTGTTCAGTGTTTCACCTGCTGCAGGTTTGATTGCTCTCTCTGCTTTCTGGAGAACTGTGGATTTCTCTAGAACATAGGTGTGGAGCAAGGCAAATGGGCAGCATGAATATACAGCCCTGGCCAATCCCTGGGAGGTGGCCAATTTGGATGCTATGAGTCTGTATAAATACTCTGAGACACAGCTTCCAGTTCTTTTCCCTGTAGGAGAGGAACACAGCCTAAGGTGGTCTGCTTGCCCCTTAGGCTATCCTGCCATGTGCTTGCAAGGTGCTGAGGTCTCAGGTGGGCAACCTGAGGGCCTGCTTTACTGAAGTTGCAAGAGAAGCTGACTGAGGGGCTGTCATCTGAATATCAAGTCTGGTATCACAGGAGAAAGGGTGTTGCATGGATGTTGCAAGGGGGCAACCAAATTTCCAAGGACATCTCAAGTACAGACTGCTGTGAAAGCTCCTAGAGACTGTGGGCTGCTGTCACCCCTCTGGTGCTAGAGAGTCAGCTGTGTGTTTGTGCAAAAGGAGACATCGGCTGGTGTCCTAAAGAGCTCTGTCTATCTAAAGCTCAGTGAAGGGACTCTGCTCTAATTGCTTAAATAAGGAGGCATTTGTGCCTTTAGCTACTACTACTTCGAAGTCAAGTCCACAGATTATTTTACAAGGACTTTGCTTGCAGTTGTACAGAAGGCAGTTTACAGTCCTCAATTAGTACATAGTTCTTTTTGGAGTTTTTTACTAAATTCCCCAACCCTATACAAGTTATCCCAAAAGTTAAAAAACATCAAAAAGATCACCCCTGGACAGCTTATTGAGACGATTTTGGGTGCCAAATATACAGTGCCTTGCAAAAGTATTCACCCTCTTGTCGTTTTACCTATTTTGTTACATTACAGCCTTTGGTTCAATGTTTTTTTAATCTGAATTATATGTGATGGATCAGAACACAATAGTCTAAGCTGGTGAAGTAAAATTAGAAAAATATATACATAAAACTATTTTTCAGAAAAAAAAAAAATGATAATTGGCATGTGCGTATGTATTCACCCCCTTTGTTATGAAGCCTAAAAAAGGTATGGTTCAACCAATTACCTTCAGAAGTCACATACTTAGTGAAATGATGTCCACTTGTGTGCAATCTAAGTGTCACATGATCTGTCATTACATATACACACCTTTTTGAAAGCCCCAGAGGCTGCAACACCTAAGCAAGAGGCACCACTAACCAAACACTGCCATGAAGACCAAGGAACTCTCCAAACAAGTAATGGACAATGTTGTTGAGTAGTACAAGTCAGGGTTAGGTTACAAAAAAATAACCAAATCTTTTATGATCCCTAGGAGCCTCATCAAATCTATCATAACCAAATGGAAAGAACATGGCACAACAGCAAACCTGCCAAGAGATGGCCGCACACCAAAACTCACGGATCGGGCAAGGAGGGCATTAATCAGAGAGGCAGCACAGAGACCTAAGGTAACCCTGGAGAAGCTGCAGAGTTCCACAGCAGAGACTGGAGTATCTGTACATAGGACGACAATAAGCCGTACGCTCCATAGAGTTGGGCTTTATTGCACAGTGGCCAGAAGAAAGAAAAAAAAATGGCACGTTTTGAGTTTGTGAAAAAGGCATGTGGGAGACTCCCAAAATGTATGGAGAAAGGTGCTCTGGTCTGATAAGACTGAACTGAACTTTTTGGCCATCAAAGAAAACGCTATGTCTGGCGCAAACCCAACGCATCACATCACCCAAAGAACACCATCCCCACAGTGAAACATGGTGGTGGCAGCATCATGCTGTGGGGATGTTTTTCAGCAGTCGGGACTGGGAAACTGGTCAGAGTTGAGGGAAAGATGGATGGTGCTAAATACAGGGATATTCTTGAGCAAAACCTGTACCACTCTGTGTAATTTGAGGCTAGGATGGAGGTTCACCTTCCAGGAAGACAATGACCCCAAACACACTGCTAAAGCAACACTTGAGTGGTTTAAGGGAAAACATGTAAATTTGTTGGAATGGCCTAGTCAAAGCCCAGACCTCAATCCAATAGAAAATCTGTGTTCAGACTTAAAGATTGCTGTTCACAAGCGCAAACCATCCAACTTGAAGGAGCTGGAGCAGTTTTGCAAGGAGGAATGGGCAAAAATCCCAGTGGTAAGATGTGGCAAGCTCATAGAGACTTATCCAAAGCGACTTGGAGCTGTGATAGCCGCAAAAGGTGGCTCTACAAAGTATTGACTTTAGGGGGGTGAATAGTTATGCACATTGACTTTTTCTGTTATTTCGTCCTATTTGTTGTTTGCTTCACAATAAAAAAAAAAACATCTTCAAAGTTGTGGGCATGTTCTGTAAATTAAATGATGCAAATCCTCAAACAATCCATGATAATTCCAGGTTGTGAGGCAACAAAACACAAAAAATGCCAAGGGGGGTGAATAGGTACTGTAGGTATGCAACATTGGGTAAAAAGGTTTAGAAAGATTGCATTAGAGGAACATTTGTACAAAGAAGGAATATCACTAATGCTCCCTGCTATATACCATAATGTTGGTCCACACTGCTGCCTTCATTTGACCTATTCATAAAATATGGGCCGCAGTGTGGAGCCTGCGGTGTCCCACAGGATTTTTGCGGCTTAATCGCTTTTATATGTCTAACTTTTCTTTGCCTGCTCTTCCAGAAAAACAGCATGCTGCTAAGGACATTTTTAGGGAACATCTCTGTTCTTTTTTAAACCTGTGCTTTTTATTTTTTTTCTTCGACAAACCAAGTTATTCAGCAAAATTAACTGTTAGAGGGTTTGCCACTGATAGGGGTGCTTAGAATGGAAATATTTAATTTATTTATATAAATCTAAAAAAAAAATAAAAAATGACTCTGACACTACCCTCTCCCGAGACTGACAATGCTGCTGTCCAAAGGTGTCTTCATTGTTCCTCCATTCAGAGTGGAGACACCCTAAGACAGGAAGTGTGTTATTGGCCAGATCACCATGTGGAAAAAAAACAAAAAAAAAAACGAATGTCATATTTAAAGGGTTAGTTCATCTTTTCAGAAAAAATGAAAAAGTGAACTAACACCTTACACCCTCCTCATCCCCCTGGTCCTCATTGTACTTACCTCGTTGGGTGATGAGCTGTCAGTGCCCATGCAGGCAGCAGTCCCGGGATTTGAAATCTTCATTTGTCTCCATCTTCTTTCTGCAGCACTTCCAGGATGGATCAGAGCATTGCTCTGTACTGGTATTGACCAATCAGAATCACTTTGATCCATCCTGGAAGTGCTGCAGAAAGAAGGAAGAGAAGAGCAGGGATTTACAATATTTGGTTTTGGGTTTTATACTGCTGTAAGTTGATCACATACCAATGTACGGTAAACAAAAATCATTTAGGTAATAATTCTTATAAAAACAAAAATGTGTCTGCGCTAGATGATTATACTAAAAATTAATGATATCAAAAAATATATATAAACATGCAATAATAAGTGCTAAGTGCAAAGGTGAACATACATATACATATATGTGCTGCAATAAACTACTGTAGGATCAGAAATAACCAATAGTGCATATATCCAAAGTGCAAAGTGCTGTATTAAACACACATAATGAGTGCCCAATCAGAAGAAAAACATTGACATTCCTCATATAAGTGTTTTAGGTTCAACCAGTGTAAATCCAAATTTGCATAAAGTGCTCAAAATAGTGTCCATAAACAGTGAAGCTCATCCATCTTGTTCTTCAAAAGTGTAGCACCATAAAACATGCCTTAGTGCCCTCCTGTGATCCCCATAAGCATATGCGCTCACCTTCCAGCGTGTGACACAGTGTTTAAACTATGTCAAAAAGCGCTTTGGAGCCACTCCTGTGCTCAAATGGAATCAGCTGTGTGGACCTCCAATGCTCCCAATTATGATATTATGCAAGAAAAAAGAAACTCCATAGCGCAATACAGTTTAACAATAAAAAATATTTATTTGAATATATATGGAACTCACCCCTTGTAGGGGTACTCACATGCTACAGGTGCGTCAGTGCACCCTTCTATAAAAGCATAGATCAGCCGATCGTAACGGTATGGCGTGCGGTGCGGTGTGTGCCTCCAAATCTCCTGCTCTCTCTCTCTCTGCTGACAGCTCCGTCCAGGCCCCTCCCCTACGCGTGTTCGGCACCGGGATCACGTGCCTTCATCAGGGGGATATGATTGGACGGACGCTCTAGGCACAATATATAGTCTCGGCGGCCATTTTGCCTAAGACCGCAGACACAACTAGTGACAGGACTGCAGTTGTGGTTATAGCGGCCATTTTCCCTAAGGCCGTACAACGAATTAGCAGCAGGCTGCAGTTACAATTATCAATAACTGACAATCGGACATCAGCAACTGTCAATCCTGCTAATTAAGGTATAGGAAAGTTTAGAGGTCAACAATATGATATAAAAATGAATGAATATTGATTGTGTAAAAACAAATATATGGATGTGTATATAAAAAATCAACAAGGTAAATAATATAAAATCCAGGACGGAGCCGCCAGTCATAGAGAACACCGCCGCGCACCTCACACATATATATTTATACAAATCATCGCAAGGCTACAAAGCAGGCGATACCTAGCTTAATCATTACTAAACATATATATATAAGATCATGAAATTGATAACCCTATGCTAAAATATTTATTAAACTAAACATAAATATTACAATGAAATATTATATAAAATATACAATATGCAAAAGTGAAAAATAAAATATGAAATTAAAAAATCACTAAAAATTACTGCGGGGGAGTGACAACAGCAAAGTTAGGCCAAAATTAAGTTAAAAAATTACTAAAATTACTGCGGGGGAGTGATAACAGTAAAGTTAGGCCAAAATTACATAAAGTAAGAAGTTTAAAAAATCACTAAAATTATTACGGGGAGTTGACAACAGCTAAATCAGATCAAGAACCCAAATAAATATATATAAATATATATATATATAAAACCAATATAGCAACCCTCTTTGGTACGGGAGGTATGTTGAGAAATAGACTAAATATGAGAACCATCATGATCTAAACAAGCATCTTGAGACCAACATGCAATACCTGCCCACCATATTTAAAATAACCACCATGAATCAAAGAAAGAACCTGAAGGGGAGCATGGGGAAAATAATACTATGAAATATGTAGATACCCTAATTATCATCAATAATTACTAAGAAAGCATTTAAGGTCAAATTCTCTATTAAGTCCCCCAGGCGCCAAGGAGCCAAGCTGGTGTATCCACCAAGATTCACGTTTGCTTATCTCTCTGGTGAAATTCGAGCCCCTCCAGTGGCGTTTAGGCGCTTCTAATCCCCAAAATTTTAAACCAGCAGTGCTCTGATTGTGCATCCTTTTAAAGTGCACATATAGATTGTGCTTATCAGACCCCTTCTGTATATGCCTCACGTGCTCCTCTATACGGTCTCTCAGAGCCCTAGTGGTACGTCCTACATAGATCAAATTACATGGGCATTTCAAAGCATAAATAACTCCAACGGTATCACATGATATAAAATCCCTAATGGTATAAGATAAATTATTCCTCTTATATCTTATACCATTAGGGATTTTATATCATGTGATACCGTTGGAGTTATTTATGCTTTGAAATGCCCATGTAATTTGATCTATGTAGGACGTACCACTAGGGCTCTGAGAGACCGTATAGAGGAGCACGTGAGGCATATACAGAAGGGGTCTGATAAGCACAATCTATATGTGCACTTTAAAAGGATGCACAATCAGAGCACTGCTGGTTTAAAATTTTGGGGATTAGAAGCGCCTAAACGCCACTGGAGGGGCTCGAATTTCACCAGAGAGATAAGCAAACGTGAATCTTGGTGGATACACCAGCTTGGCTCCTTGGCGCCTGGGGGACTTAATAGAGAATTTGACCTTAAATGCTTTCTTAGTAATTATTGATGATAATTAGGGTATCTACATATTTCATAGTATTATTTTCCCCATGCTCCCCTTCAGGTTCTTTCTTTGATTCATGGTGGTTATTTTAAATATGGTGGGCAGGTATTGCATGTTGGTCTCAAGATGCTTGTTTAGATCATGATGGTTCTCATATTTAGTCTATTTCTCAACATACCTCCCGTACCAAAGAGGGTTGCTATATTGGTTTTATATATATATATATTTATATATATTTATTTGGGTTCTTGATCTGATTTAGCTGTTGTCAACTCCCCGTAATAATTTTAGTGATTTTTTAAACTTCTTACTTTATGTAATTTTGGCCTAACTTTACTGTTATCACTCCCCCGCAGTAATTTTAGTAATTTTTTAACTTAATTTTGGCCTAACTTTGCTGTTGTCACTCCCCCGCAGTAATTTTTAGTGATTTTTTAATTTCATATTTTATTTTTCACTTTTGCATATTGTATATTTTATATAATATTTCATTGTAATATTTATGTTTAGTTTAATAAATATTTTAGCATAGGGTTATCAATTTCATGATCTTATATATATATGTTTAGTAATGATTAAGCTAGGTATCGCCTGCTTTGTAGCCTTGCGATGATTTGTATAAATATATATGTGTGAGGTGCGCGGCGGTGTTCTCTATGACTGGCGGCTCCGTCCTGGATTTTATATTATTTACCTTGTTGATTTTTTATATACACATCCATATATTTGTTTTTACACAATCAATATTCATTCATTTTTATATCATATTGTTGACCTCTAAACTTTCCTATACCTTAATTAGCAGGATTGACAGTTGCTGATGTCCGATTGTCAGTTATTGATAATTGTAACTGCAGCCTGCTGCTAATTCGTTGTACGGCCTTAGGGAAAATGGCCGCTATAACCACAACTGCAGTCCTGTCACTAGTTGTGTCTGCGGTCTTAGGCAAAATGGCCGCCGAGACTATATATTGTGCCTAGAGCGTCCGTCCAATCATATCCCCCTGATGAAGGCACGTGATCCCGGTGCCGAACACGCGTAGGGGAGGGGCCTGGACGGAGCTGTCAGCAGAGAGAGAGAGAGCAGGAGATTTGGAGGCACACACCGCACCGCACGCCATACCGTTACGATCGGCTGATCTATGCTTTTATAGAAGGGTGCACTGACGCACCTGTAGCATGTGAGTACCCCTACAAGGGGTGAGTTCCATATATATTCAAATAAATATTTTTTATTGTTAAACTGTATTGCGCTATGGAGTTTCTTTTTTCTTGCATAATATCATAATTGGGAGCATTGGAGGTCCACACAGCTGATTCCATTTGAGCACAGGAGTGGCTCCAAAGCGCTTTTTGACATAGTTTAAACACTGTGTCACACGCTGGAAGGTGAGCGCATATGCTTATGGGGATCACAGGAGGGCACTAAGGCATGTTTTATGGTGCTACACTTTTGAAGAACAAGATGGATGAGCTTCACTGTTTATGGACACTATTTTGAGCACTTTATGCAAATTTGGATTTACACTGGTTGAACCTCAAACACTTATATGAGGAATGTCAATGTTTTTCTTCTGATTGGGCACTCATTATGTGTGTTTAATACAGCACTTTGCACTTTGGATATATGCACTATTGGTTATTTCTGATCCTACAGTAGTTTATTGCAGCACATATATGTATATGTATGTTCACCTTTGCACTTAGCACTTATTATTGCATGTTTATATATATTTTTTGATATCATTAATTTTTAGTATAATCATCTAGCGCAGACACATTTTTGTTTTTATATCTCACTTACACGATTATGGAACGTGATTTAGTGTTTGCTGCTGATGTTGGCCTATGATTGATTTTTTGTTTTATTTTTATTTTTTATTTTTATAAGGCATTAACCCGTATGTGGCTCGCAAGGTTTTTTATTTATTTAGGTAATAATTCTTCCTATGTAAAGGGGAAACCGCCATCTCCAGAAAAACAGATACAATACAAACTATCAACCTGGCAAAGGATATTTACTGTAATTCTGTTTATCCAACCAGCACAGCCGGGTATTGATCTAATTACAGGCTCCTGTGAAGTTAAAGTGGTGTTCCGGCTGAAATAATACTTTTTAAATAAAAATACCCCTATAATACACAAGCTTAATGTATTCTAGTAAAGTAAGTCTGTAAACTAAGGTCTGTTTTCTTAGTTTATAGCAGTAGTTTGTTATTTTATAAACGTACAGCAGGCCGTGGCCATCTTAAGTGTGGGCATCTGAAGTCAGACTGTATTTCTTCCTCGGTGCTCAGTGCAGCACAAGCAGTGTAATAGGTTTCAGGTCAGGTTTCCATAGCAACGGCAGTGTCAGAGGAAGTTGCCTCCCCTTCCCAGGAGGCATTGCAAACAGGAAATGATGCGATGGGCCGCGGCCAGGGAGGAGGAAGTGAAAAATGAATACAGCAGATATACAGTTGGTGCTGAGAAAAAAAATAAAAAAATATCCAATTCGTTTACAGTGCACAGTTTAGTGAGGGATGCTGAAGAGTTGTAAAAGTGGGTGGAACTCCACTTTAAGTAATACACCTTGGTCTAGAACACTTCAGGGGCTGTCATTTAAAAGAGTCGCAACAACATGATGAGGTTATCTCAGTACCCTTCCTTTCTGTAAGCATGTCTCCTGTGCTAGACTGATAGCACTGCGTAAGGACTAAAAAGTTTTGACCATTCCCCTACAGATAGCCAGCAGCAATAGAAATTTGTATAATTATGATACCAACCTATGATTAAAAATAAATTTTGGATTATTTTTAAAGAAAAACTTAAAATATATGTAAACCCAATCACTAAAATCTCATGTAAGTTTTCATATGTCAATGAAATATAAAGGCCTTTGTCAATATTTTGAAATCTGCATCTTTTATAAAACATCAAAATTGCCCGAGGCTCCCGCCATGAAGCTCCTGTCATGGGGTGAAAACGCTCTTTGCCTGACTGACCATTCAGAACATAGTGACAGCATTTTTGTAGTGGACTGGGCTCCCTCCTCCTGAACCTCTGATGCCTTGCCAGCATTCCCTTGCCATGATTATCTCTGTTGCAGTCTGAGCCAAATACCCTACTGTCCACCTGTCCACTGGATGCTAAAGGGAGCAGTGATATCACTGCTGTATTCATGTGACAGTGCTTGGGCTGAACCATTGACTGGCAAACCTAAGCACTGTAATGCCGCGTACACACGATCGGAAATTCCAACAAGAAAAGTCCGATGTGAGCTATTGGTCGGAAATTCCGACCATGTGTATGCTCCATCGAACTTCTGCTGTCGGAATTTCCGTCAAAAAAAGATTGAGAGCAGGTTCTCTATTTTTCCGGAAATTCCGATCATCTGTAGCAATTCCGATGCGCAAAATTCCTTGCATGCTCGGGAAACAAATTTGACACATGCTCGGAAGCATTGAACTTCATTTTCTCGGCTCGTCGTAGTGACGATCGAAAGTTCAGAGAACTTTTGTGTGACCGTGTGTATGCAAGGCAAGCTTGAGCGGAATTCCATCAGAAAAACCATCCAAGGTTTTTCCGACAGAAATTCCAATCGTGTGTACGCGGCATAAGGCTCTATTCACACTAATGTGTTTTCTGATGCATTTTGCAGAAATGCAGGGAAATTTTTTAACATGGGTTCCTATGGAACATGTTCACATCAATGCGTTTTTGTGCCTCTGCGTTTTTGGAAAGGGTCTTTTTTCCCGCAAAATGCTGCGTTTTGCATGTAATAGACTTCAATGGACCCTCATCAAAAACGCAAGTACCACGTTTTAACCACGGTTTAAATGCGATTTTGCCACGATTTGCGTTTTGCAGGGTTTCTTTTTTACACTGTATAAAGCTGGTTGCTAAGGAGGGGGCCGGCAAGCCAGCCGTCGCGTCCTTAACAACCAATGAGTCATCAGCTGTCAGTGGGCTTCCCTGCTGAATGTAACAAAAAAAGAATTGCCGGCTAAAAAAAAAAAAGCATGGGCCCCCCCCCCCACCGGTCCATACCAGACCCTTGGGTCTAGTATGGATTCAGAGGGGACCCCCCTCACCAAAATTTAAAAAAAAAAACTGCGTGGGTCCCCCCCCAAAATCCATACCAGACCCTTATCCGTGCATGCTGCCCGGCAGGTCAGGAAAGGGAGGGGACGAGCGAGCGCCCCCCCCCACATGCCCTCAACATGGCCCAAAGCATCTTGCCCCATGTTAATGGGGACAAGGGCCTCTTCCTGACCATCCTTGCCCGGTGGTTGTTGGGGTCTGCAGGCAGGGGGCTTAGCGAAATCTGGAAGCCCCCTTTACTCAGATCCCGGCCTCCCCCCATGTGAATGAGTATTGGGTACATCCAGGGCTTTTTTTATTAATGAATAGGTGCAGGAACTCCCACTTTCTGAGTCACCTCTTTTCTCCGCCCCTACCCACCTACGAGCACCATTCCTTGGTTTCACCCCCTACCTATCTCCCAGTACTGCCTTTTTTAGAGAATATAGAACCAAGTATCATTTTTTAATTCGTATGGAATTTTTATAGATTTTGGTAATGATAACAAGAAAAGCAATAAAATAGATCCCCTGCAGCCAGTAACAATATAGCCGCCCCAGCAACAATAGATTCCCCCATCAACAATAGACCACCTGCAACAAAATTCCCCCCAAGGACAAGCAACAATAGACTTGTGGCATCAACAACAGATCTCTCACAGCCAGCATTAATAGACTTTACGGCAGCCACCAAACAACAATAGACCCCTCCCTCAACAGTAGATCTCTCCCAGCAACAACTGACCCCTAGCAATATAAGACCCACCTCAAGCAACAATAGATCCCCCCCCCAGAAACAGTAGACCTCCTCAGCAACAATGGACCCCTAGTGCTGGAGGTGCCGGAACTGCATTCCCCCACGTTCCCGCTGAAAAAAAGCCCTGGGTACATCATACCCCTACCCATTTATAAAAAAAAACTTCTTCCCGGCTTCTTCCTTCCTCCGAGAAGATGGAGGAAGATAGGAGGAAGAAGTGGGGAAGAAGAAGATATTTTTAATAAAAGACTTGTCAAAAACTGTCTACTGTATTTTTTCACACTACAATACTTTTTTTGGTGAATGTGTAAGGGTACAATGTACCCAATACTCATTCACATAGTGGGAGATTCCAATAAGCTCCCCGCCCGCAGACCCCGACAACCACCGGGCAAGGATTGTCGGGAAGAGGCCCTTGTCCCCATCAACAACATGGGGGCAAGGTGCTTTGGGGTGGGGGGCACAGAGCCTCCCTGCTCCAAAGCACCCACCCCCCCATGTTGAAGGCTTGTGGTCTGGTATGGTTCATGGGGGGGGGGCGCTCGCTTGTCCCCCCCCTTTCCTGACCTGCCGTGCTGCATGCTCGGATAAGGGTCTGGTATGGATTTTGGGGGGGACCCCAAGCCATTTTTTTTAAAAATGTTGGCGTTGGGGGTCCCCTCTAAATCCATACTAGACCCAAGGGCCTGGGGGGGGGGAACTCACGCTGTTTTTTTCACAACTGCCAATACTTTTTTATTTAATTTTTTTACAGCTCATGACTCATTGGTTATTAAAGGGGTTTTTAAAAAAAAAATAACAAACATGTTATACTTACCTCCACTGTGCAGCTCGTTCTGCACAGAGTGGCCCCGAACCTGGTCTTCTGGGGTCCCTCGGCGGCTGTCTCAGCTCCTCCCCGCAAGAAATAACCACCTTCATGCAAGCTCTCTCGCATAGTGGTTAGTTCTTGCGGGCGCGCTCCCGTGATACAGCCGGAGGCTATAGCCGCTCACTGTATCATTCGGCCCCGCCCCCCGGCGCGCCGCATCATTGGATGTGATTGACAGCAGCACAAACCAATGGCTGCGCTGCTTTCAATCCATTCACTCTAGCCAATCAACGATCAGGCTGAGCGGCGAAGAGGGCATCGGGGGCGAGGGCAGAAAGTTTAGGGGCTCAAGTAAGTAAAACTGGGGGCTGGGGGGGCCGGTATTGTTGGATGTTTTTTCACCTTAATGCATAGGATGCGTTAAGGTGAAAAAATGCAAACCTTTACAACCCCTTTAAGGACGCAGCGGCCGGCTTCCCAGCCCCCTCCTTAGCAGCCAGTGTAAAAAAAAAAGTGAATCGCGTCAAAATCGCGGTAAAAGCGCGTGTCCAAAGACGCAGCAAGCATCGCAAAAAGCACTGCAGAAACACTCAGAAGCAGCATGCATAGATGTGAATTTGGTGCGCTGTTCCTTTAAATCTCAAAAGTAAATACCAGATCCAAAAATGAATGTAAACATTAGCCACACCCACAAAATTGTGGGTGTGGCTCACGCTTACACTCATTTTTGGAACAGGTATTTGCATTTCAGATTTAAAGGAAAAGCGCACCAACATTTATTTTACATTATTTATTGGTCTATTATTCAGGAATTGCAGCGATTCACATTATATTTGTGTTGGCTGAGCGCAGGAATTTATCTTTCCTTGTTCATTATTTGCAAACTTAAGCACTGCCATATGGGAAGAGGTCACTGAGTCCCATTTCACCATACTGAGGCTGTATATAGCCCCCCATGATCCACAGTGGATAGATTTTTAGAGTACGGTGAAAGGAGTTCCGGAGGCGATGTTGCTGCGACTTGATGCCTATTTTTTTTGTTGGCTTTTTTGTATTGATGAACGACAATTTTGCATTGCGAGACCATGACGCAACTGTGAACCCACATTTAACTTGTGGTTGTGGTATGGCCCCATTCACTTACATGGGAGAGTTTGACAGACAGTGCCACCTCGCATGTACAGTGCCTTGAAAAAGTATTCATAACCCTTGAAAATCCTCCACATTTTGTCATGTTACAACCAAAAACGTAAATGTATTTTATGGGGATTTTATGTGATAGACCAACACAAAGTGGCACATAATTGTGAAGTGGAAGGAAAATTATGAATGGTTTTCAATTTTTTTTTTTAATATGTGAAAAGTGTGGCGTGCATTTGTATTCAGCCCCCTTTACTCCGATACCCCTAACTAAAATCTAGTTGAACCAATTGCTTTCAGAAGTCACCTAATTAGAAAATAGAGTCCACCTGTGTGTAATTTAATCTCAGTATAAATACAGCTGTTCTATGAAGCCCTCAGAGGTTTGTTAGAGAAACTTAGTGAACAAACAGCATCATAAAGGCCAAGGAGCACACCAGTCAGGACCGGGCTAAAGTTGTGGAGAAGTTTAAAGCAGAGTTATGTTATATAAAAAAATCCCAAGCTTTGAACATCTCACAGAGCACTGTTCAATCCATCATCCGAAAAGAGTGTGGCCCAACTGCAAACCTACCAAGACATGGCCGTCCACCTAAACTGACAAGGAGAGCATTCATCAGAGAAGCAGCCAAGAGGCCCATGGTAACTCTGGAGAAGCTGCAGAGATCCACAGCTCAGGTGGGAGAATCTGTCCACAGGACAACTATTAGTCCTGTACTCCACAAATCTGGCCTTTATGAAAGAGTGGCAAGAAGAAAGCCATTGATGAAAGAAAGCCATAAGTCCCGTTTGCAGTTTGCGAGAAGCCATGTGTGGGACACAGCAAACATGTGGAAGAAGGTGCTCTGGTCAAATGAGACCAAAACTGAACTTTCTGGCCTAAAAGCAATACGCTATGTGTTAGTGGAAAACTAACACTGCATATCACCCTGAACACACCATCCCCACCGTAAAGTATGGTGGTGGCAGCATCATGTTGTGGGGATGCTTTTCTTCAGCGGGGACAGGGAAGCTGGTGAGAGTTGGCAATCTTAAAAGAAAACCTGTTAGAGTCTGCAAAAATCTTGAGACTGGGGTGGAGGTTCACCTTCCAGCAGCACAACGACCCTAAACATACAGCCAGAGATACAATGGAATGGTTTAGATCGAAGCATATTCATGTGTTAGAATGGCCTAGTCAAAGTCCAGACCTAAATCCAATTGAGAATCTGTGACAAGACTTGAAAATTGCTGTTCACAGACACTCTTCATCCAATCTGACAGAGCTTGAGCTATTTTGCAAAGAAGAATGGGCAAAAATGTCCCTCTCTAGATGTGCAAAGCTGGTAGAGACATCCCCAAAAAGACTTGCAGCTGTAATTACAGTAAAAGGTGGTTCTACAAAGTATTGACTCAGGGGGGCTGAATAAAAATGCACGCCACCCTTTTCACATATTTATTTGTAAAAAATGTTGAAAACCATTTATCATTTTCCTTCCACTTCACAGTTATGTGCCACTTTGTGTTGGTCTATCACATAAAATCCCAATAAAATACATTTACGTTTTTGGTTGTAACATGACAAAATGTGGGAAATGTCAAGGGGTGTGAATACTTTTTCAAGGCACTGTAATGTTAAAGTTGCATGTACTCATCAGAGCAGCACCTTGTCCTCTTGTAGGTAGGTGGTTGGGGGTGGTAAAACTAGTGTTTTTTGCCATCCAGGTGAAAGAAGCCCCCCCCCATACTCCCCCATACCTGGAAACACCGAGTATTGGTTCTGGCTGCGATGGAGGCAGGGGTGACCAGGGAGTAAAAGCTCAGTATTAATGGCTGGGTGTGGCGGAGGATCTTTATAACAATAGTGCCACCTTGCCTTAAAGCTGTAGTAAACCCAGCCATAAAACAGTTTAATTTCCGGCACGTGCCGGAAATGCAGCACTCCCATTGGTTGTGCTCTCAACCAAACTGTCAAACCATCCAATGGCTGGTGTCATAATTGATCACATGTGCAGCATCATGGCAGTTGTAGATTAAACAGAGGCAAAGATGGCAGCTTCCTTGGCTGAAAACAACAGGAGGGTTTACTTACACTTTAAGTGGGAAAGTCAAACAAAACTATTTGGGAATGTTGGGGCCTCCAGGAGCTTTAGACACAATGTGAAAGTCTGCTGAACAGAACTGTTCATTATGGCATGCTTACTTTGTGAATGCCCTTATCCAGTGATGCAACAGCGGCGGTCCCCCTCTTCGGGGTCCCCCTTATCGGCGATGCTTATGTCTTCTCCGGGGGTTCAGAGTCTTCAGCTATGGGCTCGGCTGGGATGGCGTAACTTCCAGAAACTTGCATGAGTGTTACTTTGTGGTGGCACAGAATCATGCCAGGTATGTGCGATGAGCTGCGCATGCATGGCTCAGTGTGCGCTCAGAAAAAACAAACAAAAAACTGATAGGCAGGGGGAAGCATTTATGCCAAAAGAGACTTACGGGGTCTAATGCCCCGTACACATGGTCGGATTTTCCGATAGAAAATGTCCGATCGGAGCGTGTTGTCGGAAATTCCGACCGTGTGTGGGCTCCATCGGATTTTCCGACACACAAAGTTGGAGAGCAGGAGATAAAATTTTCCGACAACAAAATCCGTTGTCGAAAATTCCGATCGTGTGTACACAAATCCGACGAACAAAGTGCCACGCATGCTCAGAATAAATAAAGAGATGAAAGCTATTGGCCACTGCCCCGTTTATAGTCCCGACGTACGTGTTTTACGTCACCGCGTTCAGAACGATCGGATTTTCCGACAACTTTGTGCGACCGTGTGTAGACAAAAAAAGTTTGAGCCAACATCCGTCGGAAAAAATCCTAGGATTTTGTTGTCGGAATGTCCGAACAAAGTCCGACCGTGTGTACGCCCTATAAGATGTCGTACCAAGGCGACCTGTCAGGATTTTTTGTAAAACAAGTTTATTTCCACCATTACCAGTGCCTTAAAAAGCGCAACACTCAGAGAAATAAATAACGCTGCAGCTTGCTGTAGAAAATACTATTCCGTACTGCCTTTATTTTTGTCTCCTGCACACCCTCCATCACCAGCACGGCCCCTTGCATCCTCAATGCTGTAGCTTGCATACTATGTTATTAATGTTAATGAGCGCGCTCATTAGGACACAGCTCAGTCCTTTATGCTTTGAAAAATCTGTCCACAACCTACACAATTATTCCGAAAACTGCTGTTCTGCCCACATGTAATCGTTCCTTAGCCAAATCTCTGACTAATAGTATTTTAGCAGTTATTTTCAGTTTCAGGCTCCTCGTTTCCATACACAGAGTCATCATTATTCTTAAGCAAAGGATTCAGGCTTTGTAATGCTTTAATGGATGCTGATGTACAGTAAATGATATTAAAAAGTATCGACCGCGAGAGACCGTGAAAGCTCCGTCTAATCTGTGTCTGCGGACGCGCTGATAAAAACGTACATTAGGGCGTCTTACAGTAAGAAGGATCATTGTTCGGCAACGTGATGGTTCTCTTTGGACAGCGATATACTTCAAAGCATCAAAAGTGTTCAGTATAACTAAAAGGGAAAAGTTTTTCTTTTTTTAGTTTTGAATAGAATGGCGAGAGGTTAGAACCCCTGGTAAATTAGGAAAGTAATTATAAAGTACCGTATATACTCGAGTATAAGTCGTTCCGAGTATAAGTCGAGGCCCTAATTTGCCACAAAAAAAATGGGAAAAACGTATTGACCCGAGTATAAGACGAGGGTGAGAAATGCACAGCTACTGTAAGTGGAAAAGAGGGTCAACAATGCCCATTTGCATGCCTCACTGTACCCATTTGCAGCCATAGGTCCCCCGAACTTCAAACTTGGTAGTTAAGGGTTTCTAGATGCCCCCCTAGCTGCAGCCAAAATTTGGGGTCTCTGAACCCAAAGGGTCCGAAATGACATTGCTGTAAATGGACACAGTTGCCTGAATTTGGGGCCCTGTATCTTGGGGCCACTTAGTGCTAAGAACCCCAAATTTGGTGTGCAAACACAGTGGAACTAGCACCATAAAATTTCCAAAGCTGGTGTTTCTAGCACCAAGTGGCCCCGAGATACAAGTCCCCAAAATTCAGTTCAGAAAATGTCAAGCACTTTTCTGCAGCAGAAAATGACATTTTCCGAACCATTTTTGGGGCCCCGTATCTCAGGGCCACTTGGTGCTAGGAACCCCAGCTTTGGATATGTTGTGGTACCAGTTCCACTGGGTTTGCACACCAAATTTGGGGTTCCTAGCACCAAGTGGCCCTGAGATATGGGGCCCCAAATTCGGTTCAGAAAATGTCAAGCACTTTTCTGCAGCAGAGAATGACATTTTCCAAACCGATTTTGGGGCCCCGTATCTCGGGGCAACTTAGTGCTAGGAACTGCAGCTTTGGATATGTTGTGGTACCAGTTCCACTGGGTTTGCACACCAAATTTGGGGTTCCTAGCACCAAGTGGCCCTGAGATACGGGGCCCCAAATTCGGTTCGGAAAATGAAATTTTTTGCTGCAGAAAAGTGCTTGACTCCAGTATAAGTCGAGGGGGGCACTTTCAGCACAAAAAAATGTGCTGAAAAATTCGACTTATACTCGAGTATATACGGTATTCTGTATTCTGTCGCTAGGATGCCATCAGAAGGGGGGAGGAGGCGGATTCGCCTGCGACAGACATGTCCAGCTGAAGTAATGACTTTCTTCTGGCCACTCTGCCATAAAGCCCAACTCTATGGAGCGTACGGCTTATTGTCCTCCTATGTACAGATACTCCAGTCTCTGCTGTGGAACTCTGCAGCTCCTCCAGGGTTACTTTAGGTCTCTGTGCTGCCTCTCTGCTTAATGCCCTCCTTGCCCAGTCCGTGAGTTTTGGTGTGCGGCCGTCTCTTGGCAGGTTTCCTGTTGTGCCATGTTCTTTCCATTTGGTTATGATAGATTTGATGGTGCTCCTAGGGATCATCAAAGATTTGGATATTTTTTTTTCTAACCTAACCCTGACTTGTACTTCCCAGCAACATTGTCCCTTACTTGTTTGGAGAGTTCCTTGGTCTTCATGGTAGTGTTTGGTTAGTGGTGCCTTTAGCTTAGGTGTTGCAGCCTCTGGGGCCTTTCAAAAAGGTGTGTCTATGTAATGACAGATCATGTGACACTTAGATTGCACACAGGTGGACATCATTTCACTAATTATGTGACTTCTAAAGGTAATTGGTTGCACCAGAGCTTTTTATGGGCTTCATAACAAAGGGGGTGAATACATACGCACATGCCAATTATCAAATTTTTATTTCTGAAAAATAGTTTTTTGTATATATTTTTCTAATTTTATTTCACCAACTTAGACTATTGTGTTCTGATCCATCACATATAATTCAGATTAAAAAAAACATTGAACTAAAGGCTGTAATGTAACAAAATAGGTAAAAAGCCAAGGGGGGTGAATACTTTTGCAAGGCACTGTATATATACTCACCTTACAGTATACCCTGTTCCCCCGAAAATAAGACCTAGCATGATTGTCGGTGATGGCTGCAATATAAGCCCTACCCCCCAAATAAGCCCTAGTTAAAATCCTTGTAGGTCTTATTTTCAGGGTAGGGCTTTTTTTCGGGGAAACAGGGTAGGGCTTATTTGGGGGGTAGGGCTTATATTGCAACCATCACTGACAATCACGCTAGGTCTTATTTTCGGGGAAACAGGGTAGTTGTTAATAGCTAATTAACCTTTTATTTTCTTTTACCCTTGATCATTTTTTTTTCTCAACAGCCAAACTTGGGTGTCCAAGTATTTCTCTTTTTCTGTATATAGATCTAGGCCGTTGGGGTGTCGAGAGATTGTCACTGCTCCACTTTTCTTTCTGTCCTAAGATAAACCTCCATTCTGACTAGGGATGAGCCCGATGTTCCTACGTTCGACTCGAACATTGGGTGTTCGCCGAATAGCGAACAATTTGGGGTGTTCGCGGCAAATTTGAAAGTCGCGGAACACCATTTAAAAGTCTATGGGAGAAATCAAAAGTGCGTATTTTAAAGGCTTATATGCATGGTATTGTCATAAAAAGTGTTTGGGGACCCGGGTCCTGCCCCAGGGGACATGGATCAACGCAAAAAAAAGTTTTAAAAACTGACCTTTTTTCGGGAGCAGTGATTTTAATAATGCTTAAAGTGAAACAATAAAAGTGAAATATTCCTTTAAATTTCGTATCTGGGGACTGTCTATAGTATGCCTGTAAAGTGGCGCATGTTTCCCGTGTTTACAACAGTCCCTGCGCAAAATGACATTTCTAAAGGAAAAGAAAGTCATTAAAAAGTACTAATTGTTAAAATTCAATAAACACATTTGACAAGAGAATGCCACCAGAAAAGGAATAGAGATGAAATCTTCCAATGGGGACACTTGTCAGCCATCTAAAGATCACCATACATGTCCAATTCAATCAGGCAGGCTCTTGTACTTGTAACTAGAGTTGTTGGTACTGTATATCTAAAGGAAGTTGTACAATCAGATTACAACTTCCTGTTGTGTCTACAACAAGAAGGGAATACAAATCTGTATTTTTAAAGAGGAACTGCAGTCTGCTCACATAATTTGTAATTAAAAACATATTTGCCATTCTGAAGCTTCCTTCCAACCACTTTGCATATTATTTTATATATACTGTGATTCTGTACTTACCAAATATGCTGCAGAAATCTCCCTCCACTGAGTCTGGCTGCAGCCATTTTAACTGTGGGCAGCTGAAACTGCTGCCTGTTCACTTCCTGGATTTACACAGATACACACCTCCCGCTCTGCAGCGTTCATTGGCCCTCTTATGACTCACACCCCCTCCCTTCCTGGTAGGGTTGCCAACTGTCTGGGATTCACCCAGACAGTTCGGGTTTGGAATCAGACTGCCTGAAACCCGGACACATTATTCAGACTGGACTATGGCTTCCCAGCAGGGTTGCCGGCTGCAGGTGTCTAAGCTGAGAGTGTCTGTTACACTTTATTTCATGCTGCCCAAAGCCAACACTTACAATCCCCCCCCATACACACAGACAGGAGAGGAGAGAGGGCTCGATCTGCACCTCTTCCTCCTCCCCCTACCCCTCTGTAAACACTCCAATCCCCAGTGCTGTGCCTTAGAAAAAGAAAATGGGGGGCGGAAATTTGAAGTCCAGCAGCCACAAATACATCTGGATGAGAGGTGCTGACTGCCAAGGGGTGAGTGAGCTCACCATCCACCCCTATCTGTGACTGAAGTCTCCCCCCCTTCTCTCTCCTGCCTAAGAGTAAGAACAATAAGGTAAATCAGGGTTCTCAGAGCACCCCTTACATCATAGTTCCCCTTTCCACCTTAGGCCACAGTGTTCCCCCTTAAATCAGAGTCCTCTCCGTATATCAGAGTTCTCAGTGTCCCCCCTTAAATCCGGGTTCCCAGAGCATCCCTTATGTCGGAGTTCTCCCTTACATCAGAGTCTGCAGAGTCCCCCTTACAGTGAAAGAAAACTCTGCGAGTTCAGATGTAAATGGGGAACTCTGTGGACTCTGATGTAAAGGGGGACACTTGTTATTAACTTCATATGATTAGAAATGTTATTTAATAGCGAAATATATGTATAGCTTATACTACGAAAAAAATAAATAGCTGTGTGTGTGCCACTAAAGTGTTCGGGTTTGACTTGAAGAAAAGGTGGCAACCCTACTTCCTGGCAAACTCTCACGAGAGAGAGAGAGAGAGCTGTACATGATGTCATAAGCCTAGGCTAATGACCAGACAAGAAACAGGAAGTGAGCTGTATAAGGTATTTATGGGCAGAAAAAAAAATGTTTTCTTATCCAAAGTTAAAACAACAACAAGGGCAGAGATTTAATAGATGGAAAGATGAAAAAATGACTGAATTTCCACTTTAAGCTTTGCCTGCTCTAAGAAAAATGGAGAAAAGATTTTTGGCTTTAGATATATTTTAAAGTGGTTGTAGACTGTTACATATACCCAGTAAAGTGATAACCCTCAGATGATGCACAGAGATGAAACAAATGCTCCTACATAAGTTGTACATGTTTATCTGCAGCCACCGGTACTGTACAGCCTTCTACAACACACAGATGAAAGGGTTTTTCTCAGCAGCAGAAATCAGGGGGCGGGGATCTGAGGTCATACACACTGCAGAGCTAGAGCATAGAGCCGAGTGTAATCTGAGAGCTGATTGGAGGAATGTGACACACCCCCTCCTATTTACAGGGTCAGAGAAACATAGAGCTAAGGGTAAGTCCCTTTCACACGGGCGATCCGATCAGGTCTGCCTGTTAGATTTCACGCAGACCTGTTCGGATGGTCCATGCATACCTATGGACAGGTACACATCCTTTTACACTTGTCTATCTACAGGTCCACTATAAAAAAAAAAAAAGAAAGGGTATTTGTCCTACTCCATTTTGGTGGATCGGATCATAGGGTAAGGTATTGGATAGAAAGATCTGGATGACGCACACTGGATAAAGTAGAAAACTTGTCTTTATTGTAGAGATAGGACCATCAAAAGTACAAGACAATCATGCAGGATGTACAGGATCAGCTGACGCGTTTCACACTCGAAACTGAGTGCTTACTCATAGCTATGAGTAAGCACTCAGTTTCGAGTGTGAAACGCGTCAGCTGATCCTGTACATCCTGCATGATTGTCTTGTACTTTTGATGGTCCTATCTCTACAATAAAGACAAGTTTTCTACTTTATCCAGTGTGCGGCATGCAGATCTTTCTATCCAATACCTTGCTCTACTCAGCATTTAGCCAGCACCTGGGACTCTTCAACTCTGAAGGCTTCACATTAACCTTACACCTGGGTCTGGATCCACCTGAGCTGTGAAACACTCTCCCTGCTACAACTGCATCTTCGGATCATAGGGTAGACGGGTGGAAACAGACAGGCGGAGCAGAGCGAGTACTGTCCATGTCCTCTCTGCATTAACTGAGTGGACACGGATGTATCATCTGCCCCCTCTACTCCGGGGATCTTTGAGCTGATCCCCTGCTGATCGGAATGGATTCAGCACAGAATCTGCCTCGTGTGACAGGGGCCTATGGGTCATCTGCTCTAAGCTGGAGGGGATGTGGACTGTCCCCAAGGAGGCTGTGGTGTCGGCTTAATCTATTAGGAGCGAGTCATGCAGATAGAAGAGAGAGGAGAGATCAGAGATGAACCAGACTTGGTGCTTTGGATTCAGGTTAGTACACACTATAGTGGGATGTGCTTTATTCATTTTTTCATGTCTGAGGTTTACAACCACTTTGACAAAATATGGACGGTGACAGGTATACAGAAGGTACAAAATGCAACCTGCACTTAAAGCTGAACTCCGGGATAAGCAAATATTATCTAAATACAAGAG
The DNA here is from genome assembly GCA_037952925.1 of Lithobates clamitans. NCBI lineage: Eukaryota > Metazoa > Chordata > Amphibia > Anura > Ranidae > Lithobates > Lithobates clamitans. The sequence goes on along the minus strand of JBBGZY010000680.1, from coordinate 3,452,400 downwards.
TCACGTGTATTCTTCCCTAAATCTTGGTGTGCTTTGTGTATTCCCTCCAGATCTGTGCAGTAATCCAGTGTGACACTTTACCCGTAATAACTTCCTGTTAATAAAGACCGCTCACTGCTGCTCTCTCTACTTGTGCAGGGTGACTGGTCTTGTTTCCGCCCCCCTCCTGTAGTTTTCTGCAGGCAGACTGTAGTGGGTGGAGCCTGCAGAGTCCCTCCCACAGATCTGTTCTCTGCACAGCCACTGATCGGCCAACACAGATACAACCACTGTTTGTAAAACTAAGGTTACTTATGCGCTGGCAATTATTTTGTACTGAAGTGGGCTGCTGCCAACACCTATATATGTTTCCCAACATAAACTCAAAACTAATTAAAATCAAACTAGTGTAGAACAACTTGAAGTTTCTGAAAATGACAAAAAAAATGAATTAGGAATAAAGAATTGTATATTAAATCTGTCTGTTCTTTCTATTAAATAGACACTGAATAGTATAATAATAATAGTGAGTCTACACCTGCACTTCCTGGGCTCTAAGTGGTTAATGAGTAATGAATCCATAACTCCAGTGCTACAAATTACAATGACCCTAAAATTATTGCTCCCATTCAATCATCCCCAGCAATTTCTCGTAGGCATAGCACAATTGCTGTTTGTTTACATTTAACTTTTTTCCCTTTTTGAACACTTTAATTTTTTTTCCATTTAAAGTAACTATACCCCCTTTTTTTTTTTTTTTTTAAAGAAGCATGCCATACTTACATTGCCTGCTCTATGCAATGGTTTTGCACAGAGCAGCCCTGATCCTCCTCTTCTGGGGTCCCCCGTCGGCACTCCTGGCTCTTTCTCCCTGTCGAGTGCAAGTGGCTTGCTATAGGGGCAGAGGTAGCAGCAAGAGCCATTGGCTTCTGCTGCTGTCAATCACAGCCTGTGAGGATAAAGTGGTGAAGGGGCCGAACCGTGCTCTGTCCATGGACACACAGAGCTCAGCCTGGGATCGAGCACTGGTATATGCTCGATCCCAGGCTGAGCTCTGTGTGTCCATGGACAGAGCACGGTTCGGCCCCTTCACCACTTTATCCTCACAGGCTGTGATTGACAGCGGCAGAAGCCAGTGGCTCTCGCTGCTACCTCTGCTTCCAGTTAAGAAAGAGAATGCAGAGAAGGCCGCTGCTCCCGGCCATAGTGCTGGATCGAGATCGGGCTATTAAGTTATTAGGGAGGCTGGGGGAGCTGGACAAAAACGTTTTTTCTTTACTTTAATGCATAGGGGTGCTTTGCTACAGCTGGGACCTCGATGAACATATTGTTATCACAAGATGAAAAACCATGTGATAGCATGGGAATCCCCCTTTGCAATAGCAGGGGCAGGTTCCCTTTATAGAAACAATAGGGGTCTATTAGAAGACCACTAATGTCTCGTCTGCCCAAGCACAGGACTGTGTGAGGGAAGGGGAAGCTACTCCAAGCTCCTGGATCACTTTCCATATTTTTCTCATGAAAGGCTTCCTTTAAAATAGCCTAATGTTATCTAGCAATATTACTTGCACCCCCCTTTTCTCCACAATATCTATTCTCCTGTCCTATAATCTACACTGATATGAGAATACCTCCATGTATGCTATATGTGCTCTTCTATTTCCATTGGCCAGAAGGTGTACAAACCAGAGTGATGGGCCAATAGAAGGGTGAGGGTGGTGGGAGTGGGCTGGCCTAGTTTGGTGATCCCATAGCTGGGAGGCCTAGAGTTTGGAGCTCCTGCTGTAGCAGGAGGCAGTTGTTGATGCACAAAGGTACCAGGGGTGATGCATTTTAGTCCTAGGGCCAGTTTGGACAGTGCTAACAGATGTACATTAATACAAAAATAAATTTGGCATGCCAGTTATTAAAGTGTATCTATAGTCAGGAGGTGAGAAGAAATCTCTTCAAAATAGGGTAGATCCTCCTTAGGACAGTTGTCACTGGAGCGAACATCCCAGTTGGAAGATTCCCTCCCTATTCCTGTTTCAGGAACAATTTAACATTTTTAGTTTGATTTCACGTTCAGTCTTGATGTTAATGATCTCTAGGACAAATATAGGAAGCTAATTTTTCCCAAAAAGTTTGTGCTTCACCCACAAATAAAGATAGAATATCATTGGGAACTATAGTAGGTAGTGTGGAACAAACAACCATGGCAGAAATGCACTGGCTCAGCAGCAGTGTCCTTGGAAATTTTTTTGGCAGCGCCCACAATTTAGCAATGTGGATAGTGCTCTATTAATATTATTATACAGGACTTTTTATAGCGCCAACAGCTTATGTAGCGCTTTACAATATAAAGGGGGACAGTACAATTATAATACAGTTCAATACATTATGAATAGGAGAGCCTACTCATGTAGCTTACAATCTACAATCTACAAGGAAGGGGGAGGTGGTACAAAAGTTAATAGCTGCAGGGGATGATCTGATGTAGGTGACTCAAGTATAGTTCCTAGGTGGAATTCTAAAGGCAGACAGGGTAGGAGCTGACGGAACATACTGGGGCAGGGAGTTCCAGAGGATGTGGGAGGCTCTGGAGAAGTCTTGGAGATGAGGATGGGAGGAAGTAACAAGGGAGCTAGAGAGCAGGAGGTCCTGGGAGGAGTGGAGAGGATGATTTGGGAGATATCTGCAGATGGGGTTGGTGATGTAGTTGGGGGCAATGTTGTGGATGGCCTTTTACGTTGTGTTTAGTATTTTACATTTTATACAATGGGGTAGTGGAAGGCATTGAAGATATTGACAGAGAGGAGCAGCAGTCATGGATTGGTTAGTAAGGTGTATTAGTCTAGCAGCAGCATTCATAATAGACTGAAGGAGGATAGCCTGTGTAAAGGTCAATGAGGAGAGATTTGCAGTAGTCAATGCGGGAAATAACCAAAGAGTGAATACATTATTTTGTTGCGTCGTTAGTCAGGAAGGGGCGAACTCTGGAAATGTTGTGGAGGTTAAGGCGGCAAGATTTAGCCAGTGATTGAATGTGGGGGCTGAAGGAGAGTTCAGAGTCTAGGATTACACCCAGGACCCTGGCATGTGTGGAGGGACCAATGGTTGTGCCTTTGATCTCAATGGTAAAGTCATGGGGAGGGGATCGGGGAGGAGGAAATATTACAACTCAGTTTTAGAAAGACTGATCCATACTGATATGGATGTCACAAACGACCTACTAATGGCTAAAACCAATGGACACTATTCGGTCACTTACAACTCTACTTCCTCCTCTCCTCTTCCTTTTTCCGTTGGGGTCCCCCAAGCTTCTGTTCTTGGACCTCTCCTTTTCTCAATCTACACCTCCTCCCTGGGTCAGTTGATTGCCTCCCATGGCTTTCAATATCATCTCTATGCTGATGACACCCAAATCTATCTCTCCACCCCCCAGCTCACTCCATTTGTCTCCTCACACATCACCAACCTACTAACAGACATATCAACCTGGATGCCACATCACTTCCTCAAACTCAACCTATCCAAAACCGAGCTCATGATATTTCCTCCCCATGTGCCATTTCCCCTGATTTATCTGTCAAAATCAACGGCTCAATTATCAACCCGTCCCCCATGCCACGGTCCTAGGTGTAATCCTTATCTCTGAACTATCCTTTCGGCCCCACATCCAATCGCTGTCCAAAGCTTGCCGCCTGAACCTCCGCAACATCTCCAAGATACGCCCCTTCCTAACCAATGTTACCACAAAACGTCTAATCAACTCCCTGGTCATTTCTTGTCTCAACTACTGCAACTCCCTCCTCATTGGCTTACCTATAAATTGGTTATCCCCCCTTCAGCCCATCTTGAATGCTGCTGCCAGGCTAAACCACCTTACAAACTGCTCAGTGTCTGCTACCCCTCTCTGCCACTCCCTCTATGGGCTGCCACTCAACCAACAAATTAAATTCAAGATACTAACAATAACTTACAAAGCCATCCACAACCTGGCCCCCAGCTACATCACCAACCTGGTCTCAAAATACCAACTAGACATGTGCACACTGAAATATTTCGTTTCGGAATTTCGTTTTCGTCCGAAAAATACATTTATTTAGTTACTCCCGAAATTCGTTTTTATTTATTTCATTTTTCGTTAAAAATTGCATTCGTCCGAAAATCCAAATTAAGGTCGAATCTGTCATTGAAGGCTTATGGTGTCTGTCGAATGTTCAAAGAAGATTCGACGGAGCAGCTTAACTGTACGACGCCGTATAGTTTACCTGCTCCGTCGAATCTTCTTAGAACTTTCAACAGACACCATAAGCCCAATTACGTGTGTACTTAGTTCTAGCTATTTTACTGCTCCTCCTCTTTGGTTACAATCAGCTGATAACATACATCATCATCATTATTTTTACTTATCTTTTCTCCCCTACGTCAAATCTTTTCTCCCCTACGTTGAATCTTTTCTCCCCTACGTCAAATCTTTTCTCTCTATGTCGAATCTTTTCTCTCTATGTAGAAAAATCTTGGACTAATAGAGTTAAGGTTAGGTACATTCGACCACAGGTTTGATGGACACAGATTGTTATTGTCATCATCATGTCGAATCTCCTATCTATATCGAACTGTTGTAGCAACGAAAACGAAAATAAAGCATTTGTTTATGTCGGATCTTTCGTTTTTCGGATTCTGCACTTTCGTTATCGTTTGTTAAAACGATAACGAAAATACCTGAAATTCGGACGAAAATGCATTCGGACAAAAACGAATGCACGTGTCTAATACCAACCAAATCGTTCTTATTGCTCCTCTCAAGACCTCCTGCCCTCTAGCTCCCTTGTCACCTCATCCCATGCTCGCCTCCAGGACTTCTCTCGAGCCTCTCCCATCCTCTGGAATGCTCTACGCCAATCTGTCCGACTATCTACTACTTTGTCCACTTTCAGACAATCCCTGAAAACTCATCTCTTCAGAGAAGCCTATCTGGCCCAACCTAACAACTGTACATTTATTTTCTCCATCAGCACATCCCCCACAGTTATTACCTCTTGTGTCTCTTGAACCCCCCTCTTAGATTGTAAGCTCTAATGGATTCCGGCAGCCAGGTTTCTGTAATAGCAAGTGGATTGAGGGAGTTGGAGAGGAAAAGGTCACTGACAGAGAGAAGTTTGTTAGAGACTGAGTGGGCATTCCAGAGGGCACACATAAGGAGTGGGGGGGGGGGGGGCTGACTCATGGAATCAGGGAAATTGAAATAAGAGAGTGAAGTTTACTGCTGCTGCTAGAGATAGAGAGACTGCCATGCCAGTTCTGGGGGTGAGAGTTAGCTGGTGGAGGGCCAGGGTTTGGGGCGATATCCCCAGAAGTTAGGACTAGTAGAAGGGTGAGGTTGGTAACGTGGGAGCGGGATTTATATGAGGGCAGGTGCTGCAGTGAATTGGAAGTGGTGACATTGTGTGGGCTCAAAAAGAGCAGGAGGTGATAAGTGCAGTAATATTCAAGTAAGATTGAAAGGGCAAACGTGAGGGAGATATGTACGGGCTGTGAGGTGGAGAGGGGCATAAAGAGAGATGAGAGTTTAAGGAGAGAGGACATTATTGCAAAGAAGATGATTAGTTTGATTGTGTTGGAGGGTGGAGAGAGGGGAAAAAAGAAGTCCGAGGGAAGGAGAAAAGATGAAAGGGAACTTCCAGACAGCTTGGCATGGAGCACTTATGTTCGTACTTGCTTTTGTAGAAGTGCTTTAGTTAAACTGCTGTGTTGCAAGTGACAGGCACTTAGCACAAAAATAGCAAGCCTAACATCGGAAGCCGTCCTAAGAGTTGAATTGATTTTATACTGGGATGGGATATTGGGAGGTTAAACAATTATTTAATTAAGAGCTAATGAAACAGACACATGGTGAAAGTGGAGGGTTTTCTGCCCTAAACAGATTGCAAAGCAGGATGGAGACAACAAGGTAAGGCTGAGTGTTTGATATTGGTTAAGGCACCATGAAAAGTGAGTGTAACTCAATACAGATAAGTGTAAACAGTAGTTTGAAAAGTCTTAGCAAGGTAAATGTGAATTTCATCCATGCAAAGTAGCCCAGTGTTGCAGGGAAGAATGTAGCTAGTTACCGATGGTTACGGCGAGGCAGGTGTGGATTGCAGGAATGCAAAGTGGCTTAATGTTGCAGGGAAGAGTGTAGTCAGTTATCGATAGTTACGGCGTGGCAGGTGTGGATTGGTGGCATGCAAAGTGGCTTAATGTTGCAGGGAAGAGTGTAGTCAGTTACCTGAAAGAGTAGAGCAGAGAAGACATGATGAGAGGATGATGATAATGAGATGTTCCCATGGTAAAGGTGTTCCCATGTTAAAAGTGTTCCAATGTCGAAAGTGTTAGCGACTTAGCACAGAAATGGCACTTTGCACGAGAATCGGCAAGCCTAACCTCACAAAGGTTAGACCTTGCCACAATCTAGCAATGTGGACAGTGCACTATTGCTGTAAATAGCATCCTTCGACCAAATTTTTGGGCATGTTGGCAGCCATGAAGTTGTGGTTGCTACAGGTTAGTTCAGTAGTTCATCAAATGCTTTACTTGTGTCTTGGAGTTTCTTTTTAACGGACATAAAAATGAGGACTTTCATATGGACACACCTACATACCATATCCTAAGGGCTTGTCTTCACTGGTGCTGGTGGCACTGTGATTCCCAGAGCTGAAGGGTGTAGTCCTGGCATCCCTCATGTGGGTGTCTCCCAGGAGCTAATAGATCCCAGTAATTAGTCTCCATCTGCTGCTGGCTGTTGGGAAGGTCTATAAACCCTCCTCTATCGTTCCTCAGTGCCTCTGTGACATATACTGTACCTGGTTACTGATGCTCCTTCTCTTATCTTGACCTTAAATCTGATTCCAACTGTGATCCTCTTCCTGTACCCTACTACCTCATATCTGCTTCCCTTCTGGCCCCCTTCCTGAGCCATCTCTCTGGTGGTTCCTTGCATTTCCTGTCTTACCCTGTTTATCCGTGTTCCCCCTTTTGAATATATTGTATTATAGTTAGGTTGCTAGTTAGGTATTCTGTCACTTGATTCACTGTTTGCCTTTTTTATACTGTGTGTTGGTGTTGGATGGGCTTTGCTTCGTTAGTAATAAATCCTAATTTAATTGTACACAATCTGGTCCCTCCTTCCTTAAATGCAGCATACAGATCTGGTCACCATTGCTGTTGCCGGATGCCTGCCCTTGGTATCCTAACACTATGGGCGGTCACACAAGTTCAAAAAAAATCTGCAAACCAAAGCTTCATAAATGAGAAGTGCTTTTTCAAAGTGTTTGCAAGTGTCCAGTATGGGGTGTAACTATAAGAAAAAAAAAAAAAAAATCACATAGCAATTTACCCAGTGAAAGTGCATGTTACATAGTTACATAGTTACATAGTAGGTGAGGTTGAAAAAAGCCCAAAAAATCAAGGCCAAACCTATGTGTGTGATTATATGTCAGTATTACATTGTATATCCCTGTATGTTGTGGTCGTTCAGGTGCTTATCTAATAGTTTCTTGAAACTAACGATGCTCCCCGCTGAGACCACCGCCTGTGGAAGGGAATTCCACATCCTTGCCGCTCTTACAGTAAAAAACCCTCTACGTAGTTTAAGGTTAAATCTCTTTTCTTCTAATTTTAGTGAGTGGCCACGTGTCTTGTTAAACTCCCTTCCGTGAAAAAGTTTCATCCCTATTGTAGGGTCACCAGTACGGTATTTGTAAATTGAAATCATATACCCTCTGAAGCGTCTCTTCTCCAGAGAGAATAAGTTCAGTGCTCGCAACCTTTCCTCATACCGAACATCCTGCAGACCCTTTATTAGCTTTGTTGCCCTTCTTTGTACTCGCTCCATTTCCAGTACATCCTTCCTGAGGACTGGTGCCCAGAACTGGACAGCATACTCTAGGTGCGGCCAGACCAGAGTCTTGTAGAGTGGGAAAATTATCGCTTTATCTCTGGAATTAATGCCCTTTTTAATGCATGCCATTATTTTGTTTGCTTTGTTAGCAGAAGCTTAGCATTGCATGCCATTGTACATTCGTTCTGTGCAAATGCGACAAAAAAACCCCAAAATGTCAAATGTTTTTCATTGATTTAAAATGGAAAATGCCTCACTTGGCCACTAGATCACACTAAGTGCCGGTTCACACAGGGGCGACAAGTCGCCTCCCGTTCTGTACAATGGAACCGTGCTAATAGGAGCGACGCAAGTCGCTCCGACTTAGAAAAAGGTTCCTGTACTTCTTTTGGGGTGACTTGAGGCGACTTGCATAGACTTCTATACAGAAGTCGTTTTGCAAGTCGCCGTGGATGTCGTGTGCAGGTTGCCTCAGTGAGGCGACCTGCAAGTCGTGCCGCCCCTAGTGTGAACCGAGCCTGTGTATCACAGAACTTTCCTATGATACTTAGCCCCCTATAGTGACCAAATGTGGTATTTTTCACTGTAAGTCAATTAAAAAAAAAACAATCAACCAGCACAGTAAATAGCAAATAACACTGGGGCAAAAACACATTTTTGATTAACATACCACTACGGATGGTTGGATGGGCAATGGAGCCTTATGCCGCGTACACACACGAGCGGACTTTACGGCAGACTTTGCCCGGCGGACTTTTCGACGGACTTTATGACGGACTTTCTGAATGAACGGACTTGCCTACACACAATCCACCAAAGTCTGTCAAATTTGTACGTGATGACGTACGACCGGACTAAAACAAGGAAGTTCATAGCCAGTAGCCAATAACTGCCCTAGCGTGGCTTTTTGTCCGTCGGACTAGCATACAGACAAGCGGACTTTTCGACCGGACTCCAGTTCGACGGATAGATTTAAAACATGTTTCAAGTCTAAGTCCGTCCAACTTTTTAGAAAACAAAGTCCGCTGGAGCCCACACACGATCGAATTGTCCGACGAAATCCAGTGCACCGGGCAAAGTCTGCCGTAAAGTCCGCTCGTGTGTACACGGCATTAGGCTTATTTTTGTAGTAAGTAGCATCAGCTGACTGTGTTCACTTCTGTCTCACAGCACACCGAATGTGACATCTGGGGGGTATGGTATGTATTTTATGGGGGTGCTTTGCTAAAGCTGGGTCCTCGGTGAACATCAGCAAAAACTCCAGCAGAACTTCCTAAAAATGGCATCAGCCCTTAAGCTGTGGAACAAGAACAGAGCAGCTCCAGACAATTTATGTTCTCCTCAGCCATCTACTGAGCACACCTTCCCAAGGATTGGCGGAAGCACAATAAAAATCCAAGCTGCCCATTTGACTCTCCCACTCCTATGTTCTTGTAGACTCCAGAAGGAAGGGGGGGATAGTCAAACCTGCAACCTGTGAGATCTAGAACAGCCCAAAGAAACCATTAGCTGTTCCAATGATTACAGGGGAGCCCAAAAGAACTCAATTTACCTATCACCCTAGCAGCCTATCTAGGAGGGTGCCACTGCACATACAGATGATTTCTTGCCCAGCAACAACATAAAATATAACTGCTTATTAGGTCATCTGGTCTTTTAACACAAAAACATATTCTGCCAGAAAATCTGCAGCCTGTGTTATTTGCCGTCCTTGTGTGTGTGACATGAAGTAAAGGACAAAAAGAACAAAAAGGCTGACTGGGAATCCAGGTTTCAGAGAGAGGGATATTTAAACAGGCAGGAGTCCAATTCATATGTCAGGGGAGTACCTGCATTTAGCTGAAAGAAAAGTGTAGGTTATTTTCTCTGATACTGAAATACATCAACTGTTTAATCTGTGCCAGGACACCTCAAGCCGCGTACACACGAGCGGAATGTCCGACAGTAAAAGTCCGACGGAAGCTTTTCATTGTCTATTCCGATCGTGTGTAGGCCTCATCGGACTTTTTTTTTTTCGACGGACCTAGAAATGGAACATGTTCTAAATATTTCCGACGGAACCAATTCCTATCGGCAAAACCGCTCGTCTGTATGCTGTTCCGACGTACCAAAAACAACGCATGCTCTGAAGCAAGTACGAGACGGAAGCTATTGGCTACTGGCTATTGAACTTCCTTTTTATAGTTCCGTCGTATGTGCTCTACGTCACCGCATTCTAGACGGTCAGACTTTGGTGTGACTGTGTGTATGCAAGACCGCTTGAGCGGAATTCCATCGGAGTTCCGTCGGAGAAACCTTCGGAGTTTATTCCAACGGCAAAACCGGTCGTGTGTACAGGGCATTAGAGCAACACAGTCATAGGCACAGATTACTCGATAAACTGAAGGCTTCAAATCCAATTTTTGTTCGGTATTCAGTGAAAACTTCAATTTGTAGTCAGGAAGTACAAATATTTTCATGGGGACTTTAATTAAAAGTCATTTATGATTCTCAAAATGTATCTGCTTGCTGTCCCGTGTTTAAAGCAGAACTACAGTGCAACTAAGCACCACAAATCAAATACATTATTTCATTTTCTGAAAAATCACTTTGAAAATCACAACCCCCCCCGGTATTTCTGGCCGTGACCATCTTGACAAGGGCAGGTGATTCATAACGTTTACTTGAATCCATTGGCCCTTAGCTCAGGCATGGAGGCAGGAGGGTGTGCTTAGCTGAGAAAATCCCTCTTCCCCCTCCTGAAGACTCCTGGGATGTATGGCATAATTTGCTTAGGCCAGAATCCAGAAAGCATTGTAAATGAAGAAATGTAAAAAAAAATTTTTTTAAAGTTTAAAACAGGTAAACATGATACACTTTCCTATAGTAATAAAAACTAGGGTTGTCCTGATACCAAGTATTTGCAGGAGTACTTGTACTCGTGCAAATGTTCCCGATGCCTAGTCCAATACCTGGACACTCAGGGATGATCGGTGCGGCGGCGGAGGAAGTTATAATCACCAATCTCCCTGTGTGGCTTTCAATAAAGCAGCTGAAAGCCACAGAGGGGAGAGGAGGAGAAGCACACAGGGAGATCGGTGATTATAACTTGCTCCGCTTTGATCATCACTGAGTGTCCCCTGTATCCTCCTCCGGCTCTCCTCTGTGTTCCTCCGTGGGCTCCTCTGGCCCCCCCCCGTGCTCCTCTGGTCCCCCTCTGTGTGCCCCTCTGATCCCCCCCATCCTCCTCCGGTCCCCCTCTGTGTGCCCCTCTGATCCCCCCCATCCTCCTCTGGTCCCCCCCGGTCCTCCTCCAGTCCCCCTCTGTGTGCTCCTCTGATCCCCCCCCATCCTCCTCCGGTCCCCCTCTGTGTGCTCCTCCGATCCCCCCGTTCTCCTCCTGTCCCCCTCCTGTCCCCTCCAGTCCCCCTCTGTGTGCTCCTTCAATCCCCCCCCGTCCTCCTCCGGTCCCCCTCTGTGTGCTACTCTGGTCCCCCTCTGTGTGCTACTCTGGTCCCCCCCGTCCTCCTCCGGTCCCCCCCCTGTCTTCCTCCAGTCTCCCTCTGTGTGCTCTTCTGATCCCCCCCCTGTTCTCCTCCGATCCCTCTCTGTGTGCTCCTCTGGTCCCCCTCCCGTTCTCCTCCCGTCCCCCTCTGTGTGCTCCTCTGCTCCCTCTCTGTGTTCTCCTCTGGTCCCCCCCGTCCTCCTCCTGTCCCCCTCTGTGTGCTCCTCTGTTCCCCCCCATCCTCCTCCTGTCCCCCTCCTGTCCTCTACCAGTCCCCCTCTGTGTGCTCCTCCGATCCCCCCCGTCCTCCTCCGGTCCCCTTCTGTGTGCTACTCTGGTCCCCCCCGTCCTTCTCCGCCCCCCCCCCCGTCTTCCTCCAGTTCCCTTCTGTGTGCTCTTCTGATCCTTCCTGTCCTCCTCCGATCCCCCTCTGTGTGCTCCTCTGATCCCCCCTTGTCCTTCTCCGGTGCCCCCCCCGTCCTCCTCCGGTCCCCCTCTGTGTGCTACTCCGGTCCCCCCCCCGGTCCTCCTCCAGTCCCCCTCTGTTCTTCTGATCCCCCCGTCCTCCTCTGGTCCCCCTTTGTGTGCTCCTCTGATCCCCCCCATCCTCCTCTGGTCCCCCCCCAGTCCTCCTTCAGTCCCCCTCTGGGTGCTCTTCTGATCCCCCCTGTCCTTCTCCAGTCCCCCTCTGTGTGCTCCTCCGATCCCCCCCATCCTCCTCTGGTCCCCTTCTGTGTGCTCCAATCCCCCCCATCCTCCTCCGGCCCCCCTCTGTGTGCTCCTCCGATCCCCCCTATCCTCCTCTGGTCCCCTTCTGTGTGCTCCAATCTCCCCCATCCTCCTCCGGTCCCCCTCTGTGTGCTCCTCTGATCCCCCCCCCCATCCTCCTCCGGTCCCCCTCTGTGTGCTCCTCCGATCCCCCCGTTCTCCTCCTGTCCCCTCCAGTCCCCCTCTGTGTGCTCCTCCAATCCCCCCCCGTCCTCCTCCGGTCCCCCTCTGTGTGCTACTCTGGTCCCCCCGTCCTCCTCCGGTCCCCCTCTGTGTCCTCCTCTGGTCCCCCCCCTGTCTTCCTCCAGTCTCCCTCTGTGTGCTCTTCTGATCCCCCCCTGTCCTCCTCCGATCCCTCTCTGTGTGCTCCTCTGGTCCCCCCCCCGTTCTCCTCGCGTCGCCCTCTGTGTGCTCCTCTGCTCCCTCTCTGTGTGCTCCTCTGGTCCCCCCCGTCCTCCTCCCGTCCCCCTCTGTGTGCTCCTCTGTTCCCCCCCCGTCCTCCTCCTGTCCCCCTCCTGTCCTCTACCAGTCCCCCTCTGTGTGCTCCTCCGATCCCCCCCGTCCTCCTCCGGTCCCCTTCTGTGTGCTACTCTGGTCCCCCCCGTCCTTCTCCGCCCCCCCCCCTTCTTCCTCCAGTCCCCTTCTGTGTGCTCCTCCGATCCCCCCCTTGTCCTTCTCCGGTGCCCCCCCCGTCCTCCTCCGGTCCCCCTCTGTGTGCTACTCGGGTCCCCCCCCGGTCCTCCTCCAGTCCCCCTCTGTTCTTCTGATCCCCCCGTCCTCCTTTGGTCCCCCTCTGTGTGCTCCTCCGACCCCCCCCATCCTCCTCTGGTCCCCCCCCCAGTCCTCCTCCAGTCCCCCTCTGGGTGCTCTTCTGATCCCCCCTGTCCTTCTCCGGTCCCCCTCTGTGTGCTCCTCCGATCCCCCCCATCCTCCTCTGGTCCCCTTCTGTGTGCTCCAATCCCCCCCATCCTCCTCTGGTCCCCCTCTGTGTGCTCCTCTAATCCCCCCCATCCTCCTCCGATCCCCCTCTGTGTGCTCCTTCGATCCCCCCCATGCTCCTCCTGTCCCCCTCTGTGTGCTCCTCTGCTCCCCCCCAGTCCTCCTCCTGTCCCCCTCCTGTCCTCCTCCAGTCCCCCTCTGTGTGCTCTTCTGATCCCCCCGTCCTCCTCAAATCCCCCTCTGTGTGCTCCTCTCGTTCCCCCCCCCCGTCCTCCTCCAGTCCCCCCCGTCCTTCTCTGGTCCCCCTCTGTGCGCTCCTCCGATCCCCCCCATCCACCTCTGCTCCCCCCCCCATCCTGCTCTGCTCCCCCTTCATGTGCTCCCCTGGTTCCCCCATCCTCCTCCGCCCCCTGTCCCAGATCTTTTAGGATGGAGAGTGGACGAAGGAGCCGGTAAATCTGTAATTTACCGGCTCCTTCCTTTTCCGAATGCAAAGTGTCAGTGATCACTGACTGTCCATTCATAATTGAGCATCGGAAACTGTGTTTATGCTTTAGTTTATGAATGGAGAGAAGCCTCTGTCTCCTGTCCATTCATCTCCAGTGCAGCTGAGGCTGCTGAGAAAGGGACTGGGGAATCTGTGTGCTCAGTCCCTTTCCATGTCTCAAAGGGGAGATGTCAGAGGTCTGTTTAGACCCTTGATATCTCACCAAAGCTCCCCCCCCCCCCAGCAGGGTTGAAAAAAAAAAGGAAGCATTGTAATAAAAATAATAAAAAAATGAAATAAACACTGAATGTCCACTCTCCCCCCCCCCCCCATAAAAAAAAAAAGAGCATTGTAAAAAAAAAAAAAAAATATATATATATATATATATATATATATATATATATATACTGTGTGTGTATGTATATATATATATATATATATATATATATATATAGTAAAAAATAATTAAAAAATAATTAAAATTGTAAAAAATAAATAAATAAAAACTACTGACACAGTCCACGCGTCATCAGTGCCACCTATCAGTGCCCATCAGTGCTGCATATTAGTGCCACTGTCACATGACATTTAAAAAAAGTATCGGTAATCGGTATCGGCGAGTACTTAAAAAAAGTATTGGTACTTGAACTCGGTCTTAAAAAGTGGACAACAATGGTGGCACTATTCCTCCCGCTGACACCAAAGAAAGGGCATTATTTACTTCTACTGGGAAATAAAAAGAGAGATTATCTTTTGTAAAACATTTATTGAATAAAATGATAAAAGAAATTACTCACAAGCAGTTGTAAAATCAGGTGCCATAAAACTCGAGCAACAACAAGCAGCAAGTGGTTGTAATGATGAGCGAGGCCTTCCAAAGGTCTTAGAGGAACATACAGGCTTCACTACTAGCTAACGCGTTTCGAAGGGCACGTCCCTTCTTCATCAGAGCTCAGCAGTCACTGCTGATGAGGCTTCGCTCATCATTACAACCACTTGCTGCTTGTTGTTGCTCGAGTTTTACGGCACCTGATTTTACAACTGCTTGTGAGTAATCTCTTTTATCATTTTATTCGATAAATGTTTTACAAAAGATAATGCACATGGCCAGTGCGCCCCTCTCTCTTTTTATTTCTATGTCTGCTAGGATTCCCCATCCTTGAGGGCAGCAAGGCCTGTGTCGTTCTGCCATCTATCTGGTTGACCACTTGTGCGCAGGAGTCATTTTCTTTTTTCTGTATCGGTTTACTCCTACTGGACCTTTGTTTAGAAAGTGTGGAGACCCCTGCTCCTGATCATTGGCCTGTTACCTCTGCTATGGTCAATCATTGTTCCATTGATCGGTCTGTAACCCGGACTCTGTCTGCATCTCACAGTGTGCATCAGAAGCTGCAGCAAGTCAGATAAGAGTACAAGTCATTTCCTGGCTAGAGGAAGACATCCAGCATCATCTAGCCATTTTCACCCCGGCCTGACTGTCCCTGGCCCACCCTTTTCATTCATGCATCACATGTGGGTGTTGCCAAGTCTGCTTAGAAATGCCTACTTCTGTAGATTTTCATCCACCCATCAAGGTATTTTGATATTTGTATAGCACCTAGCAGGAGCTATGACACTGCTTGCTTGCATCACGGCCGAGGGTTCTTGAGAAGCTATTTGCTGCACTTTGCTGGCCCCTCCTACCATCCATGATCTGTCTGTATTGCACAGGGAATCATAGAGACCTAGTAATGACATCTAAAATAACGTACAGTATGAAAACATATGAAATGTTATGTTTTCTTTTTCTTTTCTTTTTTCTTGTCTTTAGCATGCTAATGAATGGGGATTATTGTATTTTCCTTCAATCTGTATGTGTGGGTTTGTAGAGGGATATTCTTCATATTTTATGATAAAAAAATTCCCCCCCTGCTGACATGAGCACAACATAAATCTGCAAATCTGGTTTATGCAACAACACACCTTTTACACTTAAATCAGCAGAATATTACAATTCTACAGTCATTTATTCTCTGTGTGGCTGCTAAAAAAAAAAAAGACTTTATTCGATTGTGTAGGATACTTCAGTCGTTTTTCAAGTACCTTCACCCCTTACTTCCAGCTTTGTTTTAACCGTAAAAATGGATGCAGTGGAAACGAAGGTGAAGCTGAGATGTAAAAACTCCACCTGAATCACAACTACTCCTACAATACTGGACAGGACTGTGCAGAGCGCTGCCTGTAGGTGTCACTCTTGCTCTCCACACTCCATAACAATGCAATTCAAGTATTTTAATTTAGATCGTAAATTGCAAATAATATTCATGAAAACTGTCCAATCGTGCAAGTCTTGTGTAGAATGTGGAGGAAAAATGGTGAAAATCTGACAAACTAGTAGAAATGTAGTAAAAATCAATACAAGGGCTCCAAATAATAATAATAATAATAATAATAAAAATTTATGTCATTACAACTAATAGATGACAGCGTATCTAAAGCCAATTTTGTATGTTTTGGAGAGAGTAGTAAAGAGTTAGAACCCCTGTTAATTTTATTTTTTCTTAATTGATATCAGTTTCCCTGTTTGGGAGATTTGCGCTGTTTATTTTTACTGGGACTGAAGTGATGAGAAAACCCAACGTTGTCACCAGGAGAAGAATAGGGAAGATATTTTCCAACGGTGACAACGATCTAAGAGGGGGATTTCCTTCACTTTAACCACTTCAGCCCCGGAAGATTTGGCTGCTGAATGACCAGGCCATTTTTTTTTGCGATTCGGCACTGCGTTGCTTTAACTGACAATTGTGCGGTCGTGCGACTCTGCACCCAAACAAAATTGACGTCCTTTTTTCCCCACAGATAGAGCTTTCTTTTGGTGGTATTTGACCGCCTCTGCGGTTTTTATTTTTTGCGCTATAAACAAAAAAAGAGCGACAATTTTCAAAAAACACAATATTTTGTACTTTTTGCTATAATAAATATCCCACATTTTTTTTTAAAAAAAGCACATTTTTTTCTCAGTTTAGGCCGATATGTATTCTTTCACATATTTTTGGTAAAAAAAAACGCAATAAGCGTATATTGATTGGTTTGCGCAAAAGTTATAGCGTCTACAAAATAGGGGATAGATTTATGGCATTTTTATTATTATTTTTTTTTTTTTACTATTAATGGCAACGATCTGCGATTTTTATTGGGACTGCGACATTACACATCGGACAATTCTGACACATTTTTGGGACCATTGGCATTTATACAGCGATCAGTGCTATAAAAATGCACTGATTACTGTAAAAATGTCACTGGCAGGGAAGGGGTTAACACTAGGGGGCGATCAAGGGGATAACTCTGTTCCCTGGGAGGTGATTCTAACTGATGGGGGAGGGGACTGAGTAGAGGAGGTGACGGATCGTGGTTCCTAGCTAATTGGAACACACGATCTATCACTCCTCTCCTCACAGAACAGAACACAGATTTGTGTGTTTACACACACACTTCCGTGTTCTGTCCCTCATGCTCGCGATCACTCGTGGCTGGCGGTCATCATGACTGTCGGCCACGAGCATCGGCACCCCCGCTGTGCAGTGGGCGCGTGCCTCTGGCGGCGCATGCGCACCTGCGCCCCTGGCGGCACTAGCGCACCTGCGCCTCTGGCGGCGCATGCGCGCCTGCTATCCCGATCCTGCGAACTGACGTATAGCTACCACGGTTTGTGGGATCGTGCCGACCTGTCCCAGTAAAATGACAGCGGCTGGTCGGCAAGCGGTTAAAGAGATTTACTCTCACATCCTGTTGTATCTTCCCATTGGATTACAGGTAATGAAAACAAAAAATGATGGGCATTTAACCATTCCCTACTCCAAAAAAAAAAAGAAAAGAAAAAAAGGATGAGCCAAAGGTATACTATAACTCCACTTTCGTGGGGAAAAAATAGCAAATAAAATTTTAATCTAGCATATACAATTGCTACACGCCTCATACTGTAATTGAATGTTATTAAAAAAAAATTACCTTTTATTTTCAATTTGCAGCTCTGTACTTTTATATAAAACGCAATGCAATATAGCTACCTGGAGGTGTACAGAAAATGTACAGAACACCCCCCTGATGATGTCATTTCCTGCTTGTGTGATTGGCTCACTGATTTTCCCAGAATTTTGCATGAAGATACTAGCCAGATTGTTGGCATTAAATGCCCCTTTTGATCAGAAACTCCCAAAGGGAAGTCACATTTAAAGGGATACAGATCCTGCCATTTTCCTAATTAGAGCCCTGCAAGTGCAGCAGCTGATTGATAATTACAGAATCACTTCCATTCACATTCCTTTTGTACAGGGGCACAGGCAAACAGTGATTTCTATAGAATAACAAAGGGTAGGAATCTGCAGCAAAGTTTGTCAAAATCCCCGCAATGTACATAGATCACCCAGAGGGGAATTTTTTTGTTTCTTTTTCTCAACAAAAATGGATTTATTCTATAAAGAGGCCCTCTTTTCAACAAAACATTCCTATAATATTATATCTGAATTAAACCATTTTTATTTAACTGTACAATCCTCCCTTGTGTAGACATCAAAAAGCCCCCAGACTGCTCTTGGGTGCCGCCATCTTAGATGTGATATCAGCAGCCCCAGGAGACTCAGAGCTGTCACTCCTTCACTCCTCCCCAGCAACCACATAAAAGTTTATATAGGGAGGTGAGAGGAAGAGTGGAGGAGCTGGGCCAGTACAGACAGTAATTAGACACTCCTAGGAGGGGAGGGCTATGCCATGTAAGGAGGGGGCGGGGGGGGGGGGGCAATGCCAGGGAATTGATTCTTCCCGGAGCAGTAATTTTCTAGCAGGTGCAAAATGTACTTAGCAAGTGAATAAAAATGTTTTACATTTTATAAAAAGGAAAAACTGCAAGCAGGCATATACATCTATCTATCTATCTATCTATCTATCTATCTATCTATCTATCTATCTATCTATCTATCTATCTATCTATCTATCTATCTATCTATCTATCTATATATATATATACACACACACACAGTATCTCACGAAAGTGAGTACACCCCTCACATTTTTGTAAATATTTTATTATATCTTTTCATGTGACAACACTGAAGAAATGACACTTTGCTACAATGTAAAGTAGTGAGTGTACAGCTTGTATAACAGTGTAAATTTGCTGTCCTCTCAAAATAACCCCTATACACACTATATTACCGAAAGTATTGGGACGCCTGCCTTTACACGCACAAGAACTTCAATGGCGTCTCCAGCTGTTGCAAAACTACAAGTCCCATCATGCCTCTGTCTCTTGGTATCATGATTGTGGCTGTCAGAGTCTTGCTATGCCTCATGGGACTTGTAGTTCTGCAACAGCTGGAGGTCCGCTAATTGCATATCCCTGGTCTATGGGAATGTTTGAGCAGATGTGCAGAAAAAGTGCCAGTTTCACTTGGCAGATATAGAGAGAAAAAAGTCTGCCTATAAAATATGGCAATGTCATCTCAACACACATTCATGCAGACTTTATTCTGTGAGAACACATGAAACTTTCTTACTCTATCATGAAGCAAAATTCCTGTGTGAAGAGCCTCCAATCGAAGCTTACATTCTTTGGTTTCTGGCCTGCATACTGCCAACGTGGCAACATACACTGTATTGTCAAAAGTATTAGGACGCCTGCCTTTACACGTACAAGAACTTTAATGGCACCCCAGTCTTAGTCCGTAGGGTTCAATATTGAGTTGGTCTGGGAAGGCTGTCCACAAGGTTTAGGAGTGTGTCTATGGGAATGTATGACCATTCTTCAAGAAGCACATTTGTGAGGTCAGGCACTGATGTTGACGAGAAGGCCTGGCTCACAGTCTACGCTCTAATTCATCCCAAAGGTGTTCAATCGGGTTGAGGTCAGGACTCTGTGCAGGCCAGTCAAGTTCCTCCACCCCAAACTCGCTCATCCATGTCTTTATGGACCTTGCTTTGTGCACTGGTGTGCAATCATGTTGGAACAGGAAGGGGCCATCTCCAAACTGTTCCCACAAAGTTGGGAGCATGAAATTGTCCAAAATGTATTCATATGCAGATCCCTTCACTGGAACTAAGGGGCCAAGCCCATCCCCTGAAAACAACCCCACACCATAATCCCCCCTCCACCAAATGATTTGGACCAGTGCACAAAGCACAAATCTATCTATCTATCTATCTATCTATCTATCTATCTATCTATCTATCTATCTATCTATCTATCTATCTATCTATCTATCTATCTATCTATCTATCTATCTATCTATCTACAGAATGATGCAAGTGGGGTGGGAGCAGTCAGTATAATAAAATACATGATATAATAAATTAAACAAGCTAAAAAAATATTTACCTTTGCTTTATCCAGGCTTTTTTCTTGTTTGTTCATGGAGTAGGGGGTAACAAATAAGCAGACCATGAATTTGAATGCAAAATCTACTATTTTTGTTAGACACAGTCGGATAAAATTTTGTTTTTAGCCTATTACAATCACTTTGTATGTTTAATATGTTTTAAAGATAAGCATATAATTATCTTTATATTTGTCATTTTACTGATATTTTACTAATAGAAATGTTTATTTTGTTTTATTTTATTATTATTATTATTATTATTATTATTATTATTATTATTATTATTATTATTATTATTATTAATAATAATAATAATAATAATAATGCTTTAATAAAGGGATTTTTTATATGTATATTACTTTTTTATTTAGTTGTATTATTATTTCAATAATAGAAAGAACTAGTATATTAAAAAATCTTTTTTTTTTTTTTAAGAAAGGTCCATAACTGTTTGTGTCCTCAGCCCCCATCGTAATCTTTTTTCCTAAATGTCTTTTCACCCCAATTATGGTGTCCTTTTTTTGGAAATGTCACTAGATATCACACCTACAATTGTATTTTTTCCACACTGGATGACAGATCAGGAATTGTTCATATGGTTGCCATGCCGACTAACTGCAGCAATCAGGGAGAGGCACCCAGTGTTCTACCCCACATCGAAGGATGGGAAAGATTTATTTTATTTATATGTGTTCACATCATACTTTTAATACATATTTTATATTCTCTCCAATGGAATTTTTCTTCCTTCTACCATCAAAAGAGATTCAGCCTTGGACAGCGAATACTCGACACACGTCGATCAGAAAAGAGAGAATGCAAGAAAAAAAGCCAACAAATATCTCAGAAAGCTTTAATATTCCATGTTTATCTGGTGGTTGAAGTAGTTCCTTAAAGGCCAACTCCACTTTCAAAAAAGTATAGAAAAAAAAAAAAAAGATAACATAGCATACAGTGCCTTGCAAAAATATTCACCCTACCCACCCTTTTGGCTTTTTACCTATTTTGTTACATTACAGTCTTTAGTTCAATGTTTTTTTTCATCTGAATTATATGGATCAGAACACAATAGTCTAAGTTAGTGAAGTAAAGTTAGAAAAATATATACATAAAACTATTTTTCAGAAAAAAAAACTGATAATTGGCATGTGCGTATGTATTCACCCCCTTTGTTATGAAGCCCATAAAAAGCTCTGGTGCAACCAATTACCTTCAGAAGTCACATAATTAGTGAAATTATGTCCACCTCTGTGCAATCTAAGTGTCACATGATCTGTCATTACATATACACACCTTTTTGAAAGGCCCCAGAGGCTGCAACACCTAAGCAAGAGGGACCACTAACCAAACACTGCCATGAAGACCAAGGAACTCTCCAAACAAGTAAGGGACAATGTTGTTGAGAAGTACAAGTCAGGGTTAGGTTATAAAAAAAATATCCAAATGTTTGATGATCCCTAGGAGCACCATCAAATCTATCATAACCAAATGGAAAGAACATGGCACAACAGCAAACCTGCCAAGAGACGGCCGCACACCAAAACTCATGGACCGGGCAAGGAGAGCATTAATCAGAGAGGCAGCACAGAGACCTAAGGTGACCCTGGAGGAGCTGCAGAGTTCCACAGCAGAGACTGGAGTATCTGTACATAGGACAACAATAAGACGTGCGCTCCATAGAGTTGGGCTTTATGGCAGAGTGGCCAGAAGAAAGCCATTACTTTCAGTAAAAAACAAAATGGCACATTTTGAGTTTGCGAAAAGGCATGTGGGAGACTCCCAAAATGTATGGAGGAAGGTGCTCTGGTCTGATGAGGCTAAAATTGAACTTTTTGGCCATCAAAGAAAACGCTATGTCTGGCGCAAACCCAACACATCACATCACCCAAAGAACACCATCCCCACTGTGAAACATGGTGGTGGCAGCATCATGCTGTGGGGATGTTTTTCAGGAGTCGGGATTGGGAAACTGGTCAGAGTTGAGGGAAAGATGGATGGTGCTAAATACAGGGATATTCTTGAGCAATATCTGTACCACTCTGTGTGTGATTTGAGGCTAGGACGGAGGTTCACCTTCCAGCAGGACAATGACCCCAAACACACTGCTAAAGCAACACTTGAGTGGTTTAAGGGGAAACATGTAAATGTGTTGGAATGGTCTAGTAAAAGCCCAGACTTCAATCCAATAGAAAATCTGTGGTCAGACTTAAAGATTGCTGTTCACAAGCGCAAACCATCCAACTTGAAGGAGCTGGAGCAGTTTTGCAAGGAAGAATGGGCAAAAATCCCAGTGGTAAGATGTGGCAAGCTCATAGAGACTTATCCAAAGCGAATTGGAGCTGTGATAGCCGCAAAAGGTGGCCCTACAAAGTATTGACTTTAGGGGGGTGAATAGTTATGCACATTGACTTTTTCTGTTATTTTGTCCTATTTGTTGTTTGCTTCACAATAAAAAAAAAAAACATCTTCAAATTTGTGGACATGTTCTGTAAATTAAATGATGCAAATCCTCAAACAATCCATGTTAATTCCAGGTTGTGAGGCAACAAAACACGAAAAATGCCAAGGGGGGTGAATACTTTTGCAAGGAATTGTATACAATTACTACACAGGCTACATTGTAATTTAATGTTATTAAAAATGACCTTTCCTTTTCAATCTGCAGTGCTGTCATTTTCTGTACAATTCAATGTAATATGGCAACCAGGAGGCATTCTGTACACTGTTGGTATACAGAACGCCCCTAGGAATGTTGTTTCCTGCTTGTGTGATTGGCTCACTGATTTTCCCAGAAATCTGCACTAAGATAAAAGTCAATATTTGGGCATCCCCTGTAATAAAAATGTTAGTTTTGATGAGATTTTCACCAAGGGTTAATTACTTCTAAAGGGATGCTGACACTGCAGCTCTCCTCATTAGAACACTGAGCGTGCTCCAGGTGATTATAATGAAGCCGACCCTCCCATTCATCATTAAGCTAGCCATAGAGGTGTAGAAAATTATTCGAATAAAAACGTTCGTATTTGATAAGGTTCTGTCAAACGTGTGTGCGATATCACCTTTATTGTATCGAAAAATGTTCCCCTCTTGTCGACATAATATTGATCGTTAACAACAAATGGTGCATTTTTTTGGCGATTGATTGTACAATCAGCGGAAATGATGTAAAGATTTTTTAACCTTTGTGAACCCTCCCACTCACCAACTGTATGTATTTCTTGTGCTTTTGGGGGTTATATTTTATCATGCACATGCGTTGTACGTTTTTTCAAACTGTTTTTGATCTTTTTCACTACTAACCTTTAGAAAATGGCTTGTTTACGCAACAAAATTCTGACATGACAGTTTGTTTTTTAGCGTAAAACTTTGCATTTGGAGACTTGAAATGAGCCCACTAACATTTTGAAAGTCGAACGATCGAGCTTCTCATACTTTTATTGAACAATTTTCTATCCATGTATGGCCACCATTAGTCTGCAAAGGACTTGGTGAAACAAACTGTTATTTCTTCAAAGCAACCAAAGAGAGTAATCTGCAACAAAGTTTGTTAAAATCCTTGCAATTGTTTTGTGCATCCAGAAAGCGCTTCACTTCCACATTTTGTTATGTTACAGCCTTATTCCAAAATGTATTCAAATCATTATTTTAACACAAAATTCTACAAACAATACCCCATAATGACATTGTAAAAGAAATTTGTTTGAAATCTTTGCAAATTTATTAAAAATAAAAAACGAAAAAAATCCCATGTACATTAGTATTCACAGCCTTTGCCATGACACTCAAAATTGAGCTCAGGTACATCCGGTTTCCACTGATCATCCTTGAGATGTTTCTACAACTTGATTGGAGTCCACCTGTGGTAAATTCAGTTGATTGGACATGATTTGGAAAGGCACACACCTGTCTATATAAGGTCCCGCAGGTCACCTTGCATGTCAAAGCACAAACCAAGCCATGAAGTCCAAGAAATTGTCTGTAGACCTCCGAGACAGGATTGTATGGAGGCACAGATCTGGAGAAGAGTACGGAAAAAATTCTGCAGCATTGAAGGTCCCAATGAGCACAGTGGCCTCCATCATCTGTAAATGGAAGACGTTTGGAACCACCAGGACTCTTCCTAGAACGGGCCGCCTGGCTAAACTGAGCGATCGGGGGAGAAGGGCCATAGTCAGGGAGGTGACCAAGAACCCGATGGTCACTCTGACAGAGCTCCAGTGTTTTTCTGTGGAGAGAAGAGAACATTCCAGAAGAACAACCATCTCTGAAGCACTCCACCAATCAGGCCTGTATGGTAGAGTGACCAGACTGAAGCCACCCCTCAGTAAAAGGCACATGACAGCCCACCTGGAGTTTGCCAAAAGGCACCTGAAGGACTCTCAGACCACGAGAAACAAAATTCTCTGGTCTGATGAAAAAAAGATTGAACTCTTTGGCCTGAATGGCAGGCGTCATGTCTGGAGAAAACGAGGCACCGCTCATCCCCTGGCCAATACCCTCCCTACAGTGAAGCATGATGGTAGCAGTATCATGCTGTGGGAATGTTTTTCAGTGGCAGGAACTGGGAGATTAGTCAGGATCGAGGGAAAGATGAATGCAGCAATGTACAGAGACCTCTTTGATGAAAACCTACTCCAGAGCACTCTGGACCTTAGATTGGGGGGAAGGTTTATCTTCCAACAAGACAATGACCCGAAGCATACAGCCAAGATAACAAAGGAGTGGCTACGGGAAAACTCTGTGAATTTCCTTGAGTAGCCCAGCCAGAGCCCAGACTTGAACCCGATTGAACATCTCTGGGAGAGATCTGAAAATGCACCGACGCTCCCCGTCCAACCTGATGGAGCTTGAGAGGTCCTGCAAAGAAGAATGAAAAGTGCCCAAAAAATAAGTGTGCCAAGCTTGTAGCATCATACTCAAAAAGACTTGAGGCTGTAATTGACGCCAAAGGTGCTTCAACAAAGTATTGAGCAAAAGCTGTGAAAACTTATGTACGTGGGATTTTTAATTTTTTTTATTTTTAATAAATCTGAAAAGATTTCAAACAAACTTCTTTCACGTTGTAATTATGGGGTATTTTTTGTAGAATTTTGAGGAAATTAATGAATAGAATTCATTTTAGAATAAGGCTGTAATATAACAAAATGTGAAAAAAGTGCAGCGCTGTGAATACTTTCCGGATGCCCTGTATTCATTAAAGGGAAACTGTACCTGAAAGTTGGAACTTCTATGTATTTGTTCTGGGTTAGTGACTGAGAAATATTAAAAGGTGAATCAACATAACAGCATTTTCAAAAGGAGAGTTCAGGATTGGCATCCGATCTACTAAACCCAAACTCAAACATTAAAGTGGTTCTAAAGGCTGAAGGTTTTTTGCCTTTATGCATTAAGGTAAAAAAACCTTCAGTGTGCAGCCCCCCCCTCCCTCCCCCCCCAATACTTACCTGAGCCCAATCTTCATCCAGTGATGTGCACAAGAGCACTGGCTTTCCTGGGTTCCTCCCTACTCATTGGTTGAGAAACAGCGGCGAGAGCTATTGGCTCCTGCTGCTATCAATCACATCCAGTGAGGAAGGATTGGGCGAGCCCTGTCTTATAGACACACAGAGCAGGGCTCGGGAACAAGCAGGCACAAGTGTCCGCAGAGCACGCAGCATGTGGGGGGCACTCAGCAGGGGGGAGGAGCCAAGAGCGCCATCGGGGGGACCGGAGAAGAGGCGGATTGGGGCTGCTCTGTGCAAAACCATTACACAGTGCAGGTAAATATAACACGTTAGTTATTTTATTTTATCTTTTAATCTGAAACTTTAGTATCACTTTTATATATTACAGTTTGCCAGTCCTTAGAAATGGTGGCTGCAATTGTTTTCCTTTTATTCACGCTTTTTTTTAACCTTTTATTTTCATCTGGTAAACACGTAAATAACACGCATACAGCTCCTTTATGTTTATGCTTTTTTTTCTCCACTGTGTCTATAGCTCCTGACCCAATACACCCCTGTGTGGGGGTACCAGACTAATGGTGATGCTGCTGCTCATGAGACAGAAGAAGCCAACACTCCACCATAGACTTCAGGATTGTATTGAGGTCAAAGCAAAATAAAGAAAAAACACGGTGCAAAAAAAAAAAAAAAATCCTCCACCGATGCTGATATTTTTTGCACCTTTTCTGTTATCTATCTTTCTTTGACCTCAATCATTTCCTGAGGTCTATGATGGATGTGCTGTTTTTTTCTGTCTCATGGACCTCAGACATGTCTGTCTTTGTTCATCTACATTACATGATGGATCGATGGGATTAGTAATTTTTTTCAATAAAAAAATCATTTTTTTTAATGCTTTCTCTTAAGCTCACAACTCACAAGATGTGACAAAGACACCGCATTGCTACCAAGACCAACACTTATTTTCTGGATTAGCTGAAAATGTTTTTAAGCCTGAAAACGAATGCACCCATTGCATTAGGCAGGGGCGGACTGACCATTGAGCCACTCGGGCACTGCCCGAGGGCCCTGGGCCACTAGGGGGCCCCATCAGGGTTGCCAGCCTCAGTAAAACCAGGGACAGTATAGACCAGGGACTGCCAATAGACAGTATGGACCAGGGACAGCCAATAGAAATGTCTGTGTATACTGTGTGTAAATGTATGTGTATACTGTGTGTGTGTATACTATGTGGCCCCATAATCTCTGATTGCCCGGGGGCCCCATAATCTCCTATTGCCCGGGGGCCCCATGAGTTGTCAGTCTGCCCCTGGCATTAGGACTTGCAAACTGATATGTATGATATTTATGTTTTCAGGTTTCATTTAAATCTTGCCCATGCTTTTAGACCCCATACACACTATTCAACTTTTGTTGTCTGATTTCTTTTAGATTGACCAAAGCCATGTAGTGCAAGGGCCCGCCTGATTGCATACAATTTGAAACTCTTAAGCCCCATACACACTATCAGATTTTCTGCTGATTTTTTCCTTCAGATTTACCAAAACCATATAATATGAGGTCAAACCTTAGGAGTTTCAATTTGTACTATGCAATCAGGCAGGCCCTTGCACTACATGGTTTTGGTAAATCTGAAGACACAAATCAGCAGAAAATCTGATAATGTATATGGGGCTTTAAGGTTTGACCTCCATATTATATGGTTTTTGTCAATCTGAAGGAAAAAAATCTACAGAAAATTGTATAGTGTATATCCAGCTTAGCACTTGTGACAGTTGTGACAAGGCACTGCCATGGGGAACATCTACCAACGAAAAAAAAAATTGTAAACATTTTAGTTTGGCTAGGAGCACTGATTTTTATTCCCATGCTTAAAGTGAAGCATTAAAAATGCCCAATTCCTCTAAGTAACATATCTGGGGGGGGGGTTGCCCTAATTCTGTCTGTGAAGGGGCGCATCTCTGTGATGCACAGAAAGTGCTACAGCAGCACTGACATTCACAAAGGAAATGTTGGCAAATGACATTTCACTTGTAAATGTCAATTTTGTAGTAGGAAATCCTACAGCAAGAATGAAAATGAAAATACGTAGAGTCCCCCCCAACATACATATCAAGCCCTTTGCGCCTGGTATGGATTTTAAGGGGGTTCCCCACACACACACACAAAAAAAAAAAAGAAATACAAATGTGTAAGGTCGCCCTAAAAATCTATACTATAACTCTATACTATATCCATATTAATCCAAGGGTTTACCCCCCCCCCACCCACAAATCATACCAGGCCACATGCCTTCAACATGGGGGGATAACTTATTCCCATTTTGATGAGGTTTCGAGCCTCTTCCCCATGACTCTGGCTGCTGATTGTGAGAGTCTCTGGGCAGTGGGTTATCAGAATCTGGAAGCCCCCCTTTAATATTAATAGGGCCCCCAGATACTGCCCCCCCCTATATGAATGTATATATATTGTATCCCTACTCATTCACAAAAAAAATATAACCTAGAAAAAAAGACATATAAATATTTGATAAGTCCTTTATTAGAGAAATAAGAATCCCTAAAAAACTGTAAATCCATTGTCAATCATGATGCCCGCTGCCCACCAACTCTCTGAAAGAAAAAAAAATCAGAGGACTAGGCATGCATAACCTATCCTAACTGCACTCCGGCCAAATGACAGCTCCCTGAGCTGTGTTCAGCTATATAAGGGAAGGGGTGGGTATAGTAGTGACATCATTGACCAGATATGGCCAGTGGCCATGTTGGGGCAGTGATATCACTACTATCCTCATCCCTTAGCTTAAGTGGTGGGAATTCATGGTGAGGTCAGCAGTTCCCAGGGATATGGTGAGTGCAAGCACCCGCTGCTTGCTTGAGAACCAGTGACCACCAAATACCTCTTTTCATATTATTATTATACAGGATTTATATAGCACCAACAGTTTACGTAGCGCTTTACAACTTGAGGGTAGACAGTAGAAATACAATACACTTTAATACAGTAGGAATCAGAAGGCCCTACTCCTTAGGGCTTACAATCTAAGAGGGAAGGTCAAGAGATACAAGAGGTAATAACTGTGGGTGATGTGCTGATTGAGAAGATAAATGCACACTTGTTAGGTGGGGGCCAGATAGGCTTCTCTGAAAAGATGAGTTTTCAGGGATCGTCTGAAAGTGGATAAAGTGGGAGAAAATCGGACGGATTGGGGTAGAGTATTCCAAAGGAAGGGAGAGGCTCAGGAGAAGTCCTGAAGGCAAGCATGGGATGAGGTGACAAGGGAGTTTGAGAACAGGAGGTCTTGGGAGGAGCGAAGAGAGAACGATTTGGTTGGTATTTTGAGACTAGGTTAGAGTTGTAGCTGGGGGCCAGGTTGTGGATGGCTATGTAAGTTATAGTTAGTATCTTGAATTTAATTTGGTGATTGAGTGACAGCCAATGGAGGGATTGGCAGAGGGGTATATAGCAGACGCTGAGCGGTTTGTGAGGTGCATGAGCCTGGCAGCAGCGTTCATGATGGACTGGGGATAGCCTATTTAGAGGTAAGCCAATGAGGAGGGAGTTGCAGTAGTCGAGGCGGGAGATGACCAGGGAGTGCTTGACAGTGCTGCCGGGTGTATCATATACAACATTTTTTAATTATCTTACAGATTTACTTGCCACTATTGGCACAATACCCATTATACTACATTTGTTCTCTGGTTGAGGACTTTTCGGTGTGGGCCTTTGCTTATGGGCAGATTTCTATACCTCAGCACCCGGGGAGGCTTGATATGGTGACCCCTGCACACCAGGATTATTCAGGGTTCAGTGTTCCAATGGGATGTAAGTTTGTGGATTTGACCATCTCTTCGCTCTATATATATCTTTTAACATATAATACCTTCCATATCATGGGCCCCATTTTTGGATTTAGAACATTTCCATTATTTACAGATATTCAATATTGGCTCCTGATGAGTCGGTTTTCGAAACCCGTCGAGCTTTGAGGATGTAACCCCTCACATTTCCACCAAGATTTTTATGAATTTACTGTATATTACAAGTTATACTCATGAAATATGTATTATTGTCCCCCTGTTATGGCAATCATGTTTCACACTCTGTTTATATGTATGCAATATACTTCTCAAGATTTCTGTATATGCATTGAGCAATTTTGTTATATATAACGTTACGCAACTTGATACTCATGTACATTAAAAATATTTATTTTTACTCTCAGATTTGTGTTTGAACCTGCCTCATTTAAAGTGCCATACTCTTCTAATATTTTTTGAATTTATAATTAGGGATAGAGGCGCACTACCCCCCTTCCTTGTGCGCAATGTTGGGAAAAGGTCCTTTAGCACCTAACATGAAAACGGCAAAATGAGCTGTGATGTACTTCAGGAGCATAGTTTGCAGGCATACCTCCCAACTTTTTGAGATGGGAATGGGGGACACCTATCAGCAAAAGTATGCAGGCATAGGACACACCCCCTGCCACGCCCCCTAAAAGGAGAATTGTACAAAAAACCCAAGATTGATTAAACCCACAAGTGCATTTTGACCATTAGTATTTCTTTAGAATTTACAAATGCAGCAATTTAGAAATTGGATGAGAGGTTTAGCACTGGAAAACACTTTTTGATAGATAAAAAGTGCATTTTATATACAACTATATAGATCAGACCAAAATGAGGGACAAATGAGGAGGAATGAGGGACATTGCTCCAAATCAGGGACAGTTGGGTGCTATGGTTGCAGGTCCTATACCTATTGCATCCCCTCCTGCTGAAGAAACCAATGTGGTTGACTGTTCTTCCTACCCCTCAACCCAGCCCTGGCTAATCAACTTCCTTTTCTTTGCTGTCTATGTTATCCACAGGTTCAGACCCATAGTGGCATAGACAGACATACTTAGTACTACCTTCAATGGGAGCAGCAGGATGCATGCCAAAATACAGCGAACCTTCAGTTATCCATAGTCCACATGTGACACCACAGACTGACACGCCCATGAGCAATCTCTGCCCACCCCTGAGAGATTGTGCATGCAGAGCAGAATAGCAAAGTGACCATGTATAAAATTAGCAGAAAAAAAGGTATTTGCTATTTATGTATTTTTGTTTTTGTAATTTACTAATGCTTTTGGCTTGCAAAATATTCTGTATTTCTAAAAAAAAGAAGGGTTCACATACATTATATTTTTATAATATTTCATATTGAATTGTCTAAACATTTTTTTTTTAAATAAAGTCTTAAACATAGTAAGAAAACTATACACAATATTTCTAAACCATAAAGGATCTTGCCATTCCAGAAAAAAAAAAATCTTTTTGAATGTAATTTGGTGTTTCTAATTTTCTAATTCATCAATAACATTTCCTAGGGCTAAATCAGCCATTGTATCCATCTGTTTCAGCTGTTTGAAGTTATAACAGCTAGTTATCTATCCACTACAAAATGACCTGACATTGTGGATTATAAATTGCCACTTACTACTTAACGGATGTTTCAAAACCCCCACTTAAATGGCTTGTTCACGCAGAGCAACTGCAAATCACCGCTCTCTGGCGAGGAAACAATTTCAGTGTCAGCTGTGGAAGATGTCAACATTTTTCCTGGCCGGTATAAAATTATTGTGATGGATCAGGAATTGGTTTCCGCAAGGTCCGAACCCGGGACTCATCAAATAATATATGGTAAGCGAAGTCGAAGAAGATTATGTTACTTGGAAAACATTACAGGGTTTTAACAACATTGGGGGAGAACACCAGTGTAAGTAAAAGGCAACTCTACCTAACACAAAGCTGAACAGTTCTAGATCAACTGTGAGATCAGGGTTCTGAGAATACAAATTCATATTTCCTTTTGGTTAAAGCTCAATAAGGAGTGTTTATTTTTTTTATTTTATTTTTTAACCTGACAAAGGGATTAGGAAAACTGAGTGCTTAATTTTCTCCAATTTTCTCCAAAATTTTGGTAAAAACCTTGGAATTCCAACAAAATTCTGACAAAATGTAATGAATCAACAGGGAAGACACAATTCATAGCATTTGGTGGATTTCAAAGCCCAACTCAACACACCTCAATGTCCCAGAAACCTGTCCTGTACCATTTCTTGCAGCACACCGCAATAATATTCTGTTCTGCAACTCACATCTATTGGCAAAATGGTAAAACTGCAAAGCAAGAAGAATGCTCTTGTACTGAACAAATATGGCTGCCCCCGTGTATCTGTATAATTCTAAACTATATATAGCAGCATGTTTTCTTAATAATAACACATATTTATAAGATTACATACATTGCAGATTTAAAACACTGACAAGACTATACATTCCCTTTAGATGGGCAAAGGAGCCAGCCACAGATCCACCAATGCATGCCATCAAGAGGATAGCAATATCTTACTCTGTAGACTCTAGACAGCCCATTCTCAGACAGGGTTTTGTGGAACCCTAGGGTTCCTCCCAAGGTTGCCAGGGGTTCCTTAAACAATGATCAACTTCTGCCTCTCAGATAAGTTGTCACTAAAACCAATGATCATTTTAGCTATCTGTAAAAGAGGGATTCTTCCTGCTGCCCACAAATCTGAGAAACATTCTCCTCCTTGACCATCGCACTAATGTACAGTGAGCAGTAGATGCAGTCATTTTTAGCAGGGGTTCCTTAAATCCGGAACACGATTTCAAGGGATTATCTGTATTAAAATAGTTGAGAAATGCTGCTCTAGACACTGTCCTGATACCAGTTCTGGATTATTAGTCAACACCACCACATTGGTTACAACCACTCTCCAGAACCCCCTAGCTGCTGTAAGTACACATGCTGTATACTGAATTGGATTCACACACCTGTGATTGGAATAGCTTTAAAATACATCTTTCTTCAGTGAAAATACCCTTCACCTCCAGTGCTCTGTGCTGGCAGAGTTAAGTAACGGCCACACCCTTCTGCACAAGTGTCCCAACACAATGACTCCAAAGGATATTAACAGATGGACCCTTACCTGGAATGGTGGACCTCCCTGATAGCAAGGTCTCGTGAGCATGCAGATATAGCCCTCTGCAGGGACAGCTGGATGGTAGCGTCCAGATCCGCCAGTATGTGCAGCGCTCCAATGAGGGATAGTTCCAATGTCACAGCCTGGGAGGGGACACCCGCTCCTCTGCTGCGTCTTCCAGTAATATCTCCTCTCTATGTCATCCTGACTGAGGGCAGAGGGCTATATCTGCATGCTCACGAGACCTTGCTATCAGGGAGGTCCACCATTCCTAGTAAGGGTCCATCTGTTAATATCCTTTGGAGTCATTGTCTGTCAGGATATCCCTTCACATCAGTTTTTCCACTTTTTCACCTGTATTGATGATCTTTAAGGACTTGTGGATATGCAATCCTTCCTTTAAAGGGACTGATACATCCTTACTGAACTTTCCGTGAGGAACTTTATTTCTCTATTTCAGTTATCAGTATTTTTTATTTTCAATTTTTCCACTTTCACTATTTAGGATATTTTTGGTCTTTATATGTTTATACACATGTATTTGTTTATTCATTTAATTTCTGTAGTAGAAATGGGTACTTAGTTTTTTATCATCTTTCTATTTATTATTTGATTGCAAGCGCACTTATTGTATTTATATTGATTGAATGCACAGATATTGGTGTTTTTTTTGTTGCAGCTGCATTTTGTTTGTTTTTTTTGCTTTTAGCGCAGGTTTCTCTTGTTTATAATTTTAAGTTAGTACAAGGTGTATCTATTCCAAGCAGTTCAACAGTGACACAGTGACACAGGGATCAATGAGAATACTAGTCCAGGTACTTAGGCACCACAAGCTACACCTTAGCGCCTTTACGAACATTTGGGTAATGACAGGTACACTTTTAAGAAAAGCTTGCCTAAAGCTTAGGAGCTACATTAATTTTAAGGGCATTAAATTCCATAGAACCAGATTGAGAATTGGATGAACTCTGGAGATCAGTTTGAGGTGCTTATAAAGGTGGTTGAGTGGTGTAGTCCATTAGGAGGTTGGAGGGAATCTAGTGAGTTTGGTTGGGGTCAACCAATATTTAGTTTACAGATAGAATATGCATATGTAAAAAAAAATTAATGATCATCTGTATACTTGTGGGTTAACATTCTCATGTGATATAAAACATCACATGTTTAGTCATTCCATCTGCTTATGACCCTGGAAGGGTCTCCTTTGATCCAGAGCACACAGCTTCTAATTCTTTGTATTTTTTTAATATGCATTCCTGCTAGGATGCTAAGAATTATTACAGGACAGGTTCACTTTAGAAAAAAAATTCCCCATCCCCCTAACCCAGTTGTCTACAAACTGCGTCCTGGAGTTCAAACGAGGCCCATTGCTTGCCTTTGTCTGGCCCTTGGGCACTATTCCTCCCACTGATACCAACAATAAGGCAACCATCTCTGCACTGACACCGACAATGGGGCGCTATTCCACCCACTGACACCAACGATGGGGCACTATTCGTCCCACTGACACCAATGATAAGGCACTATTCCTCCCACTGATACCAATGATGGAGCACTATTCCTTCCACTGCCACCAATTATGGGGCACTATTCTTCCTACTGACACCAATGATGGGGCATTATTTTTCCTACTGACACCAATGATAGGGCACTATTCCTCCCACTAACACCAATTATGGGGCATTATTCCTCCCACTGACGCCAATGATAGGGCCCTATTCCTCCTTCTGATGTGCTTCTTACTTCTTTCAATGTCAGCAGCCTCCCACTGTGTTATGATGCTCTCTACTGACGTGTGCAGTATCTGCCAATAGTCTTAACTCAGGTCCTTTTCCAATAGTATGGGTGTGGTCTATTTGAGTCTACAGGAAGTTACTGGTATCAAAAGTAGGCCCATGGGTGGAGAGTTTAGCTTAGAATAGGTTAGAGGGGATGGGGAGATTTTGTTTTAAAGTGAGCATCTCCTTTAAAACCCTGGTGCCCAGCCTACAGCCTGAGGGCCAAATGTAATAGCCCTTTAGTACTTGCTGTTTGGCCCTTTGCAGCGTTCAGTAGAAATTATTGTGAATCGCAATGTGTAAAGAGCTGTTGTGGCATTGATCTCTGGAGGTCTCATGTAACATGACCCCAGTTTCCAAATATCCCCTGTGTCCAACCACTCTTGTTGCATGTTCACAGTCCTTGACCATCTTCTCTAGTATGTCTGCAGTTTCTGAAAGGCATCTGTAGCATTATCTATATGGCCCTTTGGCGGTGTGAGGAGCTACAGTTGAGGCCCCCTATACCTTATAAGTTGACAACCTCTGCTTTAAGGCCCATTTAAAGTTGGACTTTAGGGGCAGTACAAACATGCATTTTAGCTGTATTTTGCTCCTTGGCAAGAATTCAACCCCTTATCATGAGTGGGGCCATGCCGCAACTGCATGTAGTGCAAGTGGTTGCGGAGCGGTGGTGCTGATTTTTAGGGGTTAAATATAATACCTCCTCACTTTCTGTCAAACGCGGATCACTCTTCAGAGGGCTAACGTAAAACTAGCCCCTAAACATTGGTGAACTTTGAAGCGTTAAATCACCCAATTTTCCCAAATGTTTTACATTTCTTAGATCTATCTGGGGATCTGTTCATGAGATCTTTGCACTAAGTTCCTAGGTCTGCTCCCATGCTGTGACCATTATAAGGGGTTCCCACTCTCCCGGATATTGTATTTATTTTATGTCATAGGGAGTTGAATTTGGGGTGCTGGAACACACAAAACTCAAATCAGAATGGGACTCCAAAAATGGACTGGACAAAATCATTGGCACCTTCTCAAAATTGTAAGAAATAATTGCATTCCAAGTTTGTGATGATCCTGTGCAGATGCTGACAAAATAGAAATCACACCGGCAACTAGTTAAAATGGTGAAAAATTGACTCAACCTTTCTGTTTGTCTCTGTGTACCACACGGAGCATGGAGAAAAGAAAGAGCAGCAAAGAATTGTCTTAGGATTTGAGAACAAAAATTGTGGAAAATCATGGACAATCTCAAGGTTACAAGTCCATCTCCAGAGATCTTAATGTTCCTGTGTCCAATGTGCACAACATTGTCAAGAAGATTACATCCCATGGCACTGTAACTAATCTCCCTGGACATGGTAGAAAGAGAAAAATTGATCAAAGATTGCAATGAAGGATTGTTCGAATGGTGGAAAAAGAACCTCTATCAACTTCCAGACAAATTCAAGCTGACTTTCAGGCACAGGGTACAACTGTGTCAGCCCGCACTATACATCGCCATATGAATGAAAAGGGATGCTAGGGTAGGAGACTCAGGAGGACCCCATTGCTGACACAGAAACAAAAAAAAGCCAGATTGGAGTTTGCCAAAAGTTACCTGAGGAAGCCAAAATCCTTTTGGGTGAATATGCTGTTGACAGGCAAAACAAAATTACAGCTTTCTGGTAAAGCTCATCATTCTACTGTTTTCAGAAAAAGAAATGAGGCCTTTAAAGAAAAGAATACAGTCCCTACAGTCAAACATGGTGCTGCTTCAGGCACTGGATGTCTTGATCGTGTGCATGGCATTATGAAATCTGAAGACTACCAAAGAATTCTGGGGTGCAATGTAGGGCCCAGTGTCACAAAGTTGGGTCTCCGTCAGAGGGTATGGATCTTACAGCAGGACAATGACCCAAAGCACATGTCAAAAAGCACCCAAAAATGGTTTAAGACAAAGCGCTGGAGAGTACTGAACTGACCAGCAATGAGTCCAGATCTAAATCCCATAGAGCACTTATGGAGATATCTCAAAATAACATTTGGCAAAAGGAACCCTTCCAATCTGAGAGACCTGGAGCAGTTGGCGAAATAGGAGTGGTCCAGAATTCCAGTAGAGAGGTGTAAGAAACTCATTGATGGTTACAGGAAGCGATTGATTTCAGTTATATTTTCCAGTAATACCAAATATTACACTGAGGGTGCCAATAATTTTGTCCAGTCTATTTTCTGAGTTTTATGTGGAATGTGTCAGATTTGGCTTTTTATTTCTCCACTTTTTGTGTCACACCAATACAAACTAAAGAAATAAACACGAGAATGCCTAAACATTTGTATTTGCAACAATTTTCTAGGCGAATTGGTGCATTATCTGACAGAAATGCAGGGTGCCAATATATTTGGCCATGACTGTATGTTCATAAATAAGAGGGGATGCCAGTGACTTTTTTACATTGTTATACAGGAATAGCGACAGGATGGGCGGGGAGGAGATCAGATCTCATGCTGAGCTGACAGGCAGGGAGAGAGGGGGAGAGAGTCAGAGCAGAGAGCAGGATGATGGAGGCACGTAAACTGACCACGGTATCATGGATCAGCAGCCATGATTACCGTGGTCAGCACACACAGGGGGACACAGGAACAGGCAGAATCAACCAGGTATTTTACATCATACAATGGGACAAATTACACAGCACAAGCACTATGCTATAGGTCATGTTTTAAAGGAACAGGAACATTTATTTATTTTTTTATTTTTTTAGGGATACAACTATTTTAAAAACAGGTAACAGATCACGTTATTTAAAAAAACAGGTGCTGGAAATCCATGGGAGTTAATATACTAATACTCTGCTGCAGCTGTGCAAAGAAACCAATCAGCTTCCAGGTTTACACTGGTACAAAACGACAGTCGTACCACTTTGGATTCGACTTTGCCCTGTGACTTGAAGTCCGACTTTAATGAACAGGGATCCAACTTTAATCAACGACAATAGCAGGCGCTGTGTCTGGTATGAATCTTTAGGGGGAACTCCACGCCAAATTTAAAAAAAAACGGCATGGGTTCCCCCTTGGGGAGCGTACCAGGCCCTATGGTCTGGTATGGATTTTCAGGGGAACCCCTGCGCCAAAAAACGGCCTTGGAGTCCCCCCAAAATCTATACCAGACTCTTATCCAAACACACAGCCCGGCAGGTCAGGAAAGGGGGTGGGGGACGAGCGAGCGCACCCCTCCTGAACCATACCAGGCCGCATGCCCTCAACATTGGGGGGTGGGTGCTTTGAGGCAGGGGGGCCCTGGGACCCCCCCCACCCCAAAGGATCTTGTCCCCATGTTGATAAGGACAAGGGCCACTTCCCGACAACCCTGGCCATTGGTTGTCAGGGTCTGCGGGCGGGGGGCTTATCGGAATCTGGAAGCCCCCTTTAACAAGGGGGCCCCCAGATTCCGGCCCCCACCTGGCCCCCTATCCATTCACCTGAAAAAAAGTGTTAAAAATAAAACACAGTACACATGTTTTTAAAGTAATTTATTAAGGCAGCTCTGTTGTCTCTTCCAATCTCCTCTCCCCTCTCCGGCTCTTCTGTCTCCTCCGCTGACATCTTCTCCCCTCTCCGGGTCTTCTCCGCTCATCCGCTGATGTCTTCTAGCCCTCTCTCCGGTTCTTCTCCCACTGTCCGCTGTGTTCTGCCTCTGCTGGGTCCTCTCCGCTATCTTCTCGCTCTTTTGCTGGGTCTTCTCCGCTGTCTTCTCCCTCTGTTCTTCTTCCGATGTTGACTCAACGCTCTCCCCCGCTCTAATGCAGGGTGCGTGGTGTGCCACTACTTATATTGGCATGGGGTGTGATGTCACCCGGAGGCCCCGCTCCTTATGATGCATTAGAGCAGGAGAGAGCGTCGAGTCAACATCAGAAGAAGAACAGAGGGAGAAGACAGAGGGAGAAGACGGCGGAGAAGACCGGGCAAAAGAGCGAGCAAAAGAGTGAGAAGACAGCAGGCGGAGACCAGGCAGAAGAGAGCGGACAGAGGGAGAAGAACTGGAGGGAGAGTGGAGAAGAGCCGGAGAGGGGAGAAGAAGTCGGAAGAGACGCCAGAGCTGCCTAATAAATTACTTTTTTTTAGGTGAATGGGTAGGGGTATAATGTACCCCATACTCATTCACATAGGGTGGGGTGTCGGGATCTGGGGGCCCCCTTGTTAAAGGGGGCTCCCAGATTCTGATAAGCCCCCCGCCCGCAGACCCCGAAACCAACGGCCAGGGTTGTCGGGAAGAGGCCCTTGTCCTCATCAACATGGGGACAAGGTGCTTTGGGGTGGGGGGGCACAGGGCCCAAAGCACCCACCCCCCCATGTTGAGGGCATGCGGCCTGGTACGGTTCAGGAGGGGACCGTTATTTCGTCATAGGGGTTCCCCTTAAAATCCATACTAGACCGAAATCGCGTTGAATTCACAGTAGTGTGAAAGGGGCCAAAGCTCATTTACGGTGCATCCCCACTCGGCTGCGATGAATGTGACAGCAGTGATAGTTCATGAGGTAGAATTGAAGCAAAGCATGTATGAACACCTCCGTTCACTGCCTTTGTGGCAGACTGGCTCACGCCGATATATGTCGGCAGTTTGAAGAGGAATACCGTTGTTATGGCAGCATATAGCTATCATAACTCCGGTATCCTCTTCTTCATCCGGCTCTCCGTTTTCAGATAAAAGTGGTCTCAACGGCGAATTCGCTGCAAGGTCACTTTTATCGGGGGCAGGACCCGTAGCGGCAGCGGCGGAGACGATCGGGTCCTCTCTCCTGCTTGGCTGGCTGCCGAGTGAGGGGCAGATGGCCCCTACTCGACTCCATAGCACTGACTGGCAGAAGCGATGTCAAACGTCACTTCCGCCTAATGCTCCTAAAGGAGAAAATGCTTTTTTTTTATTCAAAATACATTTTTTTATTATTTATTTTTATTGCATTTTAGTGTAAATATGAGATCTGAGGTCTTTTTGACCCCAAATCTCATATTTAAGAGGTCCCGTCATGCTTTCTTTCTACAAGGGATGTTTACATTCCTTGTAATAGGAATAAAAGTGACCCTAATTTTTATTTTTTTTTTAAGGACAGTGTCAAAATAAAAAAGAAGCGAACGCATACGTGAGTAGCGCCCGCGTATGAAAAAGATGTTCAAACCACAGATGTGAGGTATCGCCGCGATCGCTAGAGCAAGAGCAATAATTCTAGCCCTAGACCTCCTCTGTAACTCAAAACTAAGGATGAGCTTAGGCGTGTTCGCAAACAGTACGTGCAGAGCCCGCCAGGAAGTTGGTACTGTGGAGCACTAATCACAAGCAGTGAGACATTGTCCTGATGCGCGGCTGCAGAGATCGGGAAATGTCTGTGATTAGCGTTGTGCAGTGCTGATTTCCTGGCGGGCTTTGCACGTGCTGTTTGCGCCTGAGCTCATCCTTACTTAAAACTGGTAACCTGTAGATTTTTTAAAACGTCATCTATGGAGATTTTTAAAAGTTTGTCACAATTCCACGAGCGGGCGCAATTTTGAAGTGTGACGTGTTGGGTATCAATTTACTCGGCGTAACATTGTGTTTCACAATATAAAAAAAATTGGGCTAACTTTACTGTTGTCTTATTTTTTTATTCAAAAAAGTGTATTTTTTCCAAAAAAAGTCAGATTGTAAGACCGCTGCGCAAATATGGTGTGACAGAAAGTATTGCAACGACCACCATTTTATTCTCTAGGGTGTTAGAAAATATATATATATGATGTTTGGGGGTTCTAAGTACCGTATTTATCGGCGTATAACACGCGCCGGCGTATAACACGCACCCCAAGCTTAGGAGGGAATTATAAGGAAAAAAATGTTTTAAGGAAAAAAACTTACATTTAAATGCCCGTCAATGCAGCCTTGCACAGCGTCCATCTGCATGCTTGTCCAGTGTCATTTGCAGCCTAGGTGTCATTTGCAGCCTTGGTGTCATTTGCAGCCTTGGTGTCATTTGCAGCCCTGGTGTCATTTGCAGCCTTATCAGTGTCCATATGCAGCCTTGCAGCTTTGTCAGTGCCGATCTGCAGCTTTGTCTGTGTCCATTTGCAGCCTTGCCCAGGCTGCAGTTAAACTGCAGTGACTTGTCAGTGTCACTGCAGATTGAAAATGGCGGCACCAGCCCTGAAATACACAGAGCCGGTCCTCAGCTCTTCTCGGCGGCTCTCGGTCACTTTCGGCCACTTTCGGCTCCACTCGTAGTTCCGCCCAGGGTGGGCGTGACTGTGAGCGGAGCTAGCCGAACCTAGCCGAGTACACTCGGCTATCTGTATATGGGCGGCGCTCAAGTGGAGCCGAAAGTGGCTGAGAAGAGCCGAGGACCAGCTCTGTGTATTTCGGCGCCGGCGGCGCCATTTTCAAATCGGCGGCCGGCGATTGCTCTGCTCAGTCAGCGGGGGATCGCAGGGGATTGGTGTATAACACGCACCCGCGATTTCCCCCTGATTTTAAGGGGAAAAAAGTGCGTGTTATAGGCCGATAAATACGGTAATTTTCTAGCAAAAGACACTGAGTCTGAAAAATAGGCCCCATCTTTAAGTGGTTAAGGAGGGCGTTTGGGGGCCCTCAAAACACGGATCAACCATGTGTTTTTAATCCCCCCCCCCCCCCAATCACAAGTCTAATCAAGCCCTTACATTGCTTTAACCCAGCGTTTCTAAACTCCAGCCCTCAAGCCGCCCCAACAGGTCATGTTTTCAGACTTGCCATTTTTTTGCACAGGTGATTTGATCAGTTTCACTGCCTTAGTAATTATCACAGCTGTTTCATCTGAGGGAAATCCTGAAAACATGACCTGTTGGGGCGCCTTGAGGACTGGAGTTGAGAAACACTGCTTTAACCAAGGAAGAGGTTGTTTTTATTGACGGAGATCAAGTGTCCTGTTCATGCCTTTTAGCATCTGGGAATCATATTAAGCAAGAAATAGAATTTCGAGGGCCACATAGTCTCTAGCGTGACAGTGAATGAATGAAATCAGCCTGGAATCTGATTAGTGTCTGTTCCCTTCTGGAGGGTGCACTACTCAGGGGAAATTTATAGGTCTAAAAACACAGAAAACAGAAGGCACTTTACAGCACATTAAACAGATATTCCCCCTTTAAAATAATAAAAATTATTGCCTCAGTACAGACCTTTAGCTATTGAGATGGAGTAAGTATCAATGGACTTAATATGCATGATGTTACCACCCTGGTGTTCCATTGAGAACTAAAGGTTCCACTGCCACAGTGTCAAATGGAACTTACAGGCTTCCCATTGGTCATTGGGAAGAATTACCTCCTTACAGATAGCTAAAAAGACCAATGGTGTCAGTGGGAACTTATCTGAGAGGCAGAAATTGTCCAATGCTGAAGGAACCCCTAGCAACCTCTGGAGGAACCCTAGGGTTCCACAGAACCCTGGTTGAGAATCACTGCTCTAACCATTTCTTGTATGGATGCCGTAAGGACAGAAAACGGGGAAACGTTTCATCAATAGGGTCAGGAGGTCCCTTTTTGTAAACACACCAAAGTAGGTATGAATACACCCCCAGCAAACTTGTACAACAGGAAGAAAGAAAAAAATTGCTGCTCACAAGTGTACATAGCATTCCTGTATCCAAGGAGAGTAGGTTCATGCACGATGAAGCTCACCCACACTCCTCATAGAAGGCTGATTCACAAAAGACTGGCTGTACTTGGCTATCAGCATTTTAATAAAACTGTGTTGTTT
The DNA here is from genome assembly GCA_037952925.1 of Lithobates clamitans. NCBI lineage: Eukaryota > Metazoa > Chordata > Amphibia > Anura > Ranidae > Lithobates > Lithobates clamitans. The sequence goes on along the minus strand of JBBGZY010000680.1, from coordinate 3,410,578 downwards.
TGGATGTGCACATTGGAAGCCTCGCCGGGGACCTCTAAGGCATGTTTCATCCTAAAGACAGGCTTAGTTACAGACATATATACAAAGAAGACTGTCTCAAGGGTGAAACGCATCAAAGGGTGGTCCCTGGTGGGGCCTACAAGTGTGCACATCCAGAACAAAAACGTTTTATGAAAATGCTGATATAAGTGCGTCCAGGCTTTGTGATTCAAACTTTTATAACAGCTTTTTTTTTCCACATAACAATGTTTGCAAATGAACAATCATCTGTCAAATATTAAACATTTTAATTTTCCAATATGAAAGCATATCACTCCATGCAGACTGCCATTGATCCAAGTTATAGATACATCACAAGGAGTGGCGAGCAGTGAAATTGCCATCACATCTCTGTGCAATCTGCTACTTCAATAATGCATACGATTCAGAATTTTTTTTTTTTAATCTTCCAATGGTTTAACCATTTGCATTTTTAGGCCTCACAATTTTTACCATCATTGTTTGTTTGGCTTAAAGTGATTCTGTTGCTAAAATATTATGCAGAAAAATGGTCTCCCGGCAAAGAGGACATGTTATCCTCCCTTCTCCCACTGCCTACCCCACTTGTCTCCACTGTACTGAAGAGAAACCTCCCCCCAAACAACATTTAGAATCCTGAACTCCCGGAAATGCCTGGTACCGCGCTCTGAGATGTGGTTCCTTTCACCAGCCCGTACATCCAGGAATCTGACACTCCCAGAAGTGTCGGATTCTGTAGATTCTTTACTTTCTCTTTAGTACGGTGAAGATCAGAGGTGCATGTACCAGGGGAGGTGAGTGTATTTATTAATTTATTTCAGGTACTTATATATAGCGCCGTCAATTTACGCAGCGCTTTACATATACATTGTACATTCACATCAGTCCCTACCCTCAAGGAGCTTACAATCTAAGGTCCCTAACTCACATTCATACATACTATGGACAATTTAGATAGGATCCAATTAACCTACCAGCATGTCTTTGGAGTGTGGGAGGAAACCGGAGTACCCGGAGGAAACCAACGCAGGCACAGGGAGAACATGCAAGTGTAAAGTGTATGCTTTGCAGGAAACCTTTTTAATGAATTTTTCTTTTTTTGCACAGAGTCACTTTAACCCCTTCGTGCCTAAGGGTAAAATAAATCTTAATGCCTAAGCACAATTTTGCAATTTTGACATGTGTTAGTAAAACCGTACATATCATCACAACTACTTTGTGCATCCAGGTGGATTATACCTTGTTTTGTTCAAGACAAATTGGACTTTCATTTGGTAGTAGTTATGGATATCTCCTGATTTTTTTTTTTATTATCAAAGAAAAACTGTCCCAAAATATTAAAAAAAAACATTTTTTATTTTATATTCAGCTGTATATTTCTTGTAACTACCATAACCTACCACCAAAGAACAACCCAAAATAAATTCTCCGGCTCCTGACGATCGCAATGATGCCACATATGTCATTTGTTGTTTGTACCCGTAGTACAGACCAGAACCAATAGTGCGCTTTTTTTTTTTTGTCCTACCGAAAACAAACTGACACTGATGCTAATTAAAAAATGTTTTAAAAAATCCTGTCCAAAATATACTGACCCTGACCTTGACCTTTGACCCTTACACTAACCCTGACCTGGATCAAACTTAGATCTAGGTATTTTTCTTAATTGTATTTATTTATTTATTTTTATTTGTTTATGAACACTTTTTTTTTTGTTTCTGCAAGGAACGAGAAAGATACATTGTATCTTTCTTCTCCATTCACAGAAAAAAAACCCCACATGGCTTCACAGTGACTGATCACTGAGGTAGCCAATCAGAGACTACCGCAGTGATCAGGTGACCCGGAATCGGGAGATCAGGGTCCCGATCGTTAGTATGAGGCCTGGAGCTCTCGGTCTTTGGGAGGGCACCCCCACGGAAAAAAGCCCAGTCCAGTGAGGCTGCATATATGTGTTACGTCAGAGTGAAGGGATTAATCTTTGAATACTTCAATCCACATTGAAAATTGTCCTGTCTACGGCAGCAGCCGGCGAGCTTGATTTGACCACTTGTCTACCATGCCATTTATAAATATAGTATACCTTGGTAGACAAGAAGTTTAGGACCTCTGAATTACCAGTCGGTCCATCCATTCTGGATGCCGAAGAATAAACCTGACAGTTTCATATACAGTGCTTTGAAAAAGTATTTATACCCCTTGACATTTTCCACATTTTGTCATGTTACAACCAAAAACGTAAATGGATGGTATTGGGACTTTATGTGATAGACCAACACAAAGTGGTACATAATTGTGAAGTGGAAGGAAAATGATAAATGGTTTTCAATTTTTTTTTAAATAAATATGTGAAAAGTGTGGTGTACATTTGTATTCAGCCCCCCTGAGTCAATACTTTGTAGAACCACCTTTCACTACAATTACAGCTGCAAGTCTTTTTGGAGATGTCTCTACCAGCTTTGTACATCTAGAGAGTGACATTTTTGCCCATTCTTCTTTGCAAAATAGCTCAAGCTCTGTCAGATTGGATGGAGAGCGTCTGTGAACAGCAATTTTCAAGTCTTGCCACAGATTCAATTGAATTTAGGTCTGGACTTTGACTGGGCCATTCTAACAACAGGAATATGCTTTGATGTAAACCATTCCATTGTAGCTCTGGATGTATGTTTAGGGTCTTGTCCTGCTGGAAGGTGAACCTTCGCCCCAGTCTCAAGTCTTTTGCAGACTCTAACAGGTTTTCTTCTAAGATTGCCCTGTATTTGGCTCCATCCATCTTCCCATCAACTCTGACCAGCTTCTCTGTTCCTGCTAAAGAAAAGCATCCCCACAACATGATGCTGCCACCACCATGTTTCACGGTGGGGATGGTGTGTTCAGGGTGATGTGCAGTGTTAGTTTTCCGCTTTTAGGCCAAAAAGTTTAATTTTGGTCTCATCTGACCAGAGCACCTTCTTTCACATGTTTGCTGTGTCCTCCACATGGCTTCTCGCAAACTGCAAATGGGATTTCTTATTGCTTTCTTTCAACAATGACTTTCTTCTTGTCACTCTTCCATAAAGGCCAGATTTGTGGAGTGTACGACTAATAGTTGTGGACAGATTCTCCCACCTGAGCTGTGGATCTCTGCAGCTCCTCCAGTGTTACCATGGGCCTCTTGGCTGCTTCTCTGATTAATGCTCTCCTTGCCTGTCAGTTTAGGTGGACGGCCATGTCTTGGTAGGTTTGCAGTTGTGCCATACTCTTTCCATTTTCGGATGATGGATTGAACAGTACTATGTGAGAGGTTCAAAGCTTGAGTAATTTTTTTATAACCCAACCCTGCTTTAAACTTCTCCAGAACTTTGTCCCTGACCTGTCTGGTGTGTTCCTTGGCCATCGTGATGCTGTTTGTTCACTAAGGTTCTCTAACAAACCTCTGAGGGCTTCACAGAACAGCTGTATTTATACTGAGATTAAATAGAGTAGACACAGGTGGACTCTATTTACTAATTAGGTGACTTCTGAACGCAATTAGTTCCATTAGATTTTAGTTAGGGGTATCAGAGTAAAGGGAGCTGAATACAAATTCACAACAGGCTTTGCAGATATTTTATTTGTAAAACCTTCTGAAAAACAATTATCATTTTCATTCCACTTCACAATTATATTGCCGCTTTGTGTTGGTCCATCACATAAAATCCCTATGAAATACATTTAGGTTTTTGGTTATAACATGACAAAATGTAGAAAATTCCAAGGGGTGTGAATACTTTTTCAAGGCACTGTATCTTTCAGATACTCTATTGGTGAGTTGCCAGGTCTGCACCCTGGCTATGGCCATTATATTGAGCCATAGCAATAGACCAAGACTGGATAAAAGTGTTCAAGGTCATTTTAATTGTTGGTGAAAAAAAAAAAAAAAAAACTCATACGCAAACGGCCAATGCATTTCCTAAGCAACACCAATCTCCCTTCATCGGGGTTCAACACAGGATAAAATGTGAATGGACTCAGTGGCTTCGTAGATCTATTATAGAATAAGTATTGAACTCCCCACATGGAGCAACAACTTGACATGAGGTGGACTGCTAAGAAACAGAAAACAATCTCCTAGGTGAATAGCAATATCAATGCAGTGCTATAAATACAACTAATCTCATGAAGTCATGAAGCCCACCTTATTGAATAAATGAACATCCAATCTTCACAGAATTTTCACTCAGATTGGATCTTCATTTATTCAGTGAAGTGGGCTTATTTCATGAACTTTATTCTATGTTTGAGAATACTTGACATTTTATGTTTAATATACTGTATGCCCATACAATCACTGTATGACCATTTATGATTTTGTTTGTTGAGTTTCATGAGTTTAGTTGTATTCATAGTGCTGCACAGTGGTGACCGATATTGGTAGTCATCATATAGTGACATTTTGTATGGGGGTAATACTGCAGTTGCGTTCGTTTGGGTTTATGTAATGCTTTAAAATTTTGGGTTAAAAAAAAAAAAATGTTGGGTTTGTGCACTTTTTGGTTTGGTGCATTTTTTTTTTTTTTATATTTAAAGCGTGGAGTAGGGATATATTTCATAAATCTCATAGGTGACTTAAATAGGAAAAAAAATATTGCTTCTTATGTAGACAGGTTAGAACCTCTGCAAGGACTTCATTGCTGTCCCTGCCTTGCTGTGGAGATTGACATCTCTATTTATACATTTATAGGTAAAGTTGATCCAGGGAAAATCCGATTGCCTCTCTGGGATCAGGAAGGAATTTTTTCCCCTGCTGTAGCAAATTGGATCATGCTTTTCTGGGGTTTTTCGCCTTCCTCTGGATCAACTGTGGGTATTGGATTGGGTATATGGGATTGTATGATATTTTTTATTTTATTTTTTTTTATTTATTATGGTTGAACTAGATGGACTTGTGTCTTTTTTCAACCTGGCTAACTATGTAACTATACATATTTGTCCTTCATCTTGGAAATATTTCCACTCACCTATTTTTTTTTTTGTCTTTTGAAGGAAAAAAAAAAATATGGAAATTACCCCACTAGGACATGCACAATTTTTGGGGGTTTAGATGTACTATAAACCCACAGACAGAAAAAAAAGGCAAAAATGCAGTTCTGTATTCAATAAAAAATAAGTAAATGTGTTTTTATTTATTTATTTATTTATTTTTTACTTAACTTCTACGGCAGAGGTCCAATTGGGAGAGAGAAGCAGCGTGAGGAGTATGCTGATAGGAGAGCTGATGAGCTCATCAGTCTGCCCCCTTCTCCTTTCACTGTCCAGTCACAAGTTGGGGGAGGGACTAGACCTGTAAGTGATATTTAACTGCAGTAGAGAAAAGTCAGGTCTACTGCCCTGCCAGAAAGGGTATGCTGTGTATCAGAGGCGAGTAATTCTCAGAACTTGATTGAGAGAAATACAAATCCTTTGGCAGCTAAAACAACTCCCTCATATCTACTGTATATCAGTTGTGTATGTAGTTGCCTGGTGTTCATGCAACGTCCTCCTAGTGAGATTGCTGAGAGATTTAGGTAAATTTAATTTTTGGCTCCTCTTGTAGCCAGTGGAGTAGGATTTGATTAGTTCTCACTGTTCTGGGTTCTGCTTCCCCCTGCTGGAATATAGTAGGTAGAGAGAGGCAGACCCTGGGCTGAATATTCATGCAGCCTCAGCCAATCCTTGGTCGAGAGGGTGACCAGCAGGGGGCTAAGGTATGCATAATTTAGTCAGGGGCCTAGAACACCAGTGTCCTTGTCCTGGTTTAGAAAAACCTAGCTGAAGACGGTTCATTAAGGTCCTAGCTCAGGGAGAGATGGGGGGCCTATTGTCAAAGCTGTGAGAACAGTCTGCTGAGGATCTGGCTTAGAGGCTCACGGTACAGGGTACAGGGAAGAGTGCGTCTCACGGTACAGGGTACAGGGAAGAGAGCGTCCATGTATTCAGGGACATAGTGAGTAGAGGCCTGAGAGAGAGAGATCCTGGAGCGACTGTTGCTGTTTGCCTCTCTTTTTCGAGAGACTATTCCTATTCTGCTGGCTCAGGGCCATCTGGTCCAACCGCACCTGGAGTATGCTGTCCAGTTCTGGGCACCAGTCCTCGGGAAGGATGTACTGGAAATGGAGCGAGTACAAAGAAGGGCAACAAAGCTAATAAAGGGTCTGGAGGACATTAGTTATGAGGAAAGGTTGCGAGCACTGAACGTATTCTCTCTGGAGAAGAGACGCTTGAGAGGGGATATGATTTAAATTTACAAATACCATACTGGTGACCTCGTAATAGGGATAAAACTTTTTTTGCGGAAGGGAGTTTAACAAGACACGTGGCCACTCATTAAAATTAGAAGAAAAGAGGTTTAACCTTAAACTACGTAGAGGGTTCTTTACTGTAAGAGCGGCAAGGATGTGGAATCTCCTTCCACAGGCGGTGGTCTCAGCGGGGAGCATCAAGAGTTTCAAGCAACTATTAGATAAGCACCTGAACAACTACAACATACAGGGATATACAATGTAATACTGGCATATAATCACACACATAGGTTGGACTTGATGGACTTGTGTCTTTTTTTCAACCTCGCTTACTATGTATGTAACTATGTATGTAAGTTTCCAGTGTGCAATCCCCCTGATGCTGCATGCCCACATCCTCTTGTGCTAGAGGCCTACTTAAAGAATGTCCTCAGTTAAAGTTTGCGCCAGTTCTGGAGTACCCCTAGGCTTACCCTGTACCCTATCCAAGTTTTTCAAGCAATAAATTCTAAAAAGACACTTTCTGTCTGGTTATTGCATGGAGAGACTAATGCCGCGTACACACAAGCGGAATGTCCGACAGAAAAAGTCAGACGGGAGCTTTTCATCGTATATTCCGATCGTGTGTATGCCCCATCGGACTTTTTACGTCGAAAATTCTGATGGACCTAGAAATGGAACATGTTCTAAATTTTGCCAACGGAACCAATTCCTATTGAGAAAAATATCTGTATGCTGTTCTGACGGACCAAAAACGACGCATGCTCTGAAGCAAGTACGAGACGGAAGCTATTGGTTACTGGCTATTGAACTTCCGCTTTCTAGTCCGGACGTACATGTTGTAGGTCACCGCGTTCTGGACGGTCGAAATTTGGTGTGACCGTGTGTATGCAAGACAGCTTGAGCGGAATTCCGTCGGAATTCAGTCGGAAAAACCTTCAGAGTTTATTCCGACGGGAAAACCGGTCGTGTGTACAGGGCATAAGAAACTGCAGTGTGCCTGGCTGCTGTGCACCCAATAGGGAATAGAAGCTGGGACAAACAGCAAGACCTTCTTGGGGTCTGCCCTACACTTATAAAAAGAATAGTTGCACAGTTGTATAAAACATTTTGCTGACAACCAACTGTTCAATTAGGAGAGTTCCCGATATACTCCTAGACACCCTAACCTCATAGCTCCCAACTGTCCCTGATTTGGAGGGACTGTCCCTGATTTGGAGCAATGTCCCTCTGTCCCTCATTCCTCCTCATTTGTCCCTCATTTTGGTCTGATCCATATAGATGTATATAAAATGCACTTTTTAGCTATCAGAAAGTGTTTTCCAGCGCTAAACCTTTCATCCAATTTCTAAATTGCTGCATTTGTAAATTCAAAAAGCCAATATAAAGGAATAGTGGTGGATAAAAAAAAGCACTTGTGGGTTTAACCAATCTTGTTTTTTTTTGTACAATTCTCCTTTAAAGGGGCGTGGCAAGGGGTGTGTCCTATGCCTGCATACTTTTGCTGATAGGTGTCCCTCATTCCCATCTCAAAAAGTTGGGAGGTATATAACCGCCATATCAGCACGTAGAATCCAAACACTCAATTACTGCCTATGGATTCCTCTGCAGACAGGAAAATGATTTCCATGGCTGAAAACGCAAACCTCCTTGTAATGAACATCTCATCTGAAATATACCTAATTCAGCTCCCCAAACTTCTCCTTGTGTCTGAATTTTGTCAGCAGCCCTCACTCTTCTGCAGAGCCCTTAGCTCATTACATCCTTAAAGCATTACCACGTGGCGTTCCCGCAATTGAAGTGTAAAAATAACATCAGCTACGAGTTTTAATGGCTAAGACGAGCGGACAATCCTGATATATTCCGACAATGCCTAATTGTCATTTAGTTAGGGGGGGGAAAAAAAAAAAACAATGTTATTATATTCTTCAAATCTCGCCAATTAAGTATTAAAAATGGATTCTGTGCAGGCAGCTCTGAACGGGAATAGAAGCTGCATCAAAGGCAGATGAAGAGACTTCATAGGCTTTAAACAATGAGCAAATTACCATAATTCCAGCATGCACTTGAAGCAATAATAATGTGGTTTAGGATTACCTCGGCGGAAGCAGCAGACGAGCAAATTCTTAAATTGTAAGATTTATTTCAAAATACTGCAAGGCAGATAGAGACAGAGGTGACGGCAGGATCCGATTCTTCTTATATATTGTTAATACTATTATAGGGTCAATCCAACCGGTCTAATGCTTCCGTTTACGGTACATGATAGACAGTGATAGTGGTAGTAAACCCTTACATATACCCAGTGCAGTAACTGGCCTCAGGTGATTCACAGAGATAAGAAACTAGTCCTCCTCTCCAAGTTGTACCTGTTTATCTGCAACCATCTCTTTTCTACATCCGTTCAGAATTTATAAAGCTTGTCTGAGCTTTTGGAAAATAGGGGGCAGAGAGCTGGAGTTACACTTTACAGAGCTCAGTGAGGATAGCTCTGAGAGCTGATTGGAGGGAAGGGACACACCGTCATTCTTTAGAGCACACAGGAACAGAGGCTGCTAGTCACAGGCTGTGTGCTGGAGCTATCTCCACTGTCACTGTCAGAAGTGATTCATGGCTTCATGCTGATAGCAGAGGAATAGGGCAGTGGATAGAAAAGACACTTAGTGCTCTGAATTGAGACAAGTACATGCTTTGTTAATATTTCATGCCTGAGGTTAACACCCACTTTAAACACTTCAATACGGGGCACTTATACACCTTACCAGCTGATCACGTGGTAAAGAGACTCTTTACCTAGATCGGTGTTGCGGTGTGTCAGACTGACACACCGCAACAACGAGCGCTGTGATGCGCGCCCCCGTCCTATGACGTCCGGTAAGGATAACAGGTGGCAAGTGGTTAAAGTAGAACTTTAGGCAACACTTTTTTTTTCATTAAGGATAGAGTAACCCCTGTCAGATTTTTTTTTTTTTCGCCATCTGTGTCCCATTGCGGAAATTTCCCTTCACTTCCTGTCCCATAGCCAAACAGGAAATCCCTGGAAATGAAGGGAATTCCTCGGGAACCCCCAGGTCACCAGAACTAGTGTCCCCATTGGAAGATTTCCCCTCTATTACTTTTTTTTTGCATTCACTTTCAATGATAATGGTAAACACGACAAAAAAAGAGGATGAATCTCCCTAATGGGGGCACAGACAGCAGGAGTCTGGGAGTACCCTACATCATATTTTTTTGGGATTGCTCAAAGTTGAACGAAATCTGGGACATGGTTGAATGTATGGTTGAAGTTCTAACGGGAGGAATCCGATGGCATATCTGCTCCATGACACACCTTTATCTAACAAAAAGTACAAAGATTTATTGATGAAACATCTCCTAACGGGTCCAAAGGCTTGTATCCCAGCACTTTAGAAGATTACAACACCCCCCCCCCCCCCCCCCCAATAAATCTCACTGGCAGGCTAAAATCACAGACATTCAGGAAATGGAGGACCTTGCAATGTCGATTAGGGAACAGAATGAGAAATATTGGATGAATTGAACCCCTTATTTTTTCTATAAAGACCAGTCCCCTCTGGCTTCACAGGGGCAATTTCCTGCCCCTAGATCTTTGTCCTGCCATCTGGGACCTCTGGTGGGTGGTCATGCGAAGAAGGGGATCCTTCCTATGTCCTATGTCCAGGTGCCTTCCCTTTCCTCCTTGATCCCCGATTCACATTTCTGTCCCCCCTTCCCTCCCCCTTTTTCTCCCCCCCCATTTGCATTCTCTAAAAGTATCTGCCTCTATCTTTTGAAAAACTTAGTTTTCTGCATTGTGTAATCTTGATGTACAGATGCAATATGTTCGCATTTTTTGTCTTTTTTTTATTTTCTATGTTGTGTACCGCTGTATGCACACATTTCTGATGTGTCAGGGGCATCCCGTGCATTAAGGGTGCTCGGGCGCCACCTCCTTTATCCTCGCCACCCCCCTATATGGTTAATGGATAGATTCATGCGTGGCATGAATCTATCCATGGCTGCCGCTGTCACCCCCTATTCAGGCGTCCCGCCCCTTTTTGGAAGCCGGGTGCTTGAATTACAGCGGCGAGGGTGTTTTTTTGAAGCACCTGATTAGAGCCATAGGCTCTAATAGGATTCAAAATAGGGTGGACTCGGAGCACAGTATTGAGCTCGGAGTCCACCCAGATGTGTTACAAAAGTAAATAAATATTTGCTTTTCTAACACTGAATCGCCTCTCCGCCAATCAGGAAGTGCAGGTCTGTTACCCATTTCCCGATTGGCGGAAAGGTTAGGCGATCCTATTGGATGCCTAGGAAGAGGGGAGGAGACGCATGGCAGAAGCCGCCATGATCTCAGAAGGGAATAAGACACAGAAGACGCTGCAAGATGCCTGCCGCAGACTGTCCCCCTGCCCGATGATCCCCGATGTGCCTGCCGATTGAGTAAGTGCCGGTGGACTGGCAAACAGCCAAGGGTGGGGGGGTTTAGGTGCCGCAGGGGGGGGGAGTGATTGTTTTTCCCCAAAAAAACACCAGCCGCCACTGCCCATGGTATTGCTTCACACTGACCTGAAGATCTTCCCTTTCCTGCTGCTGGTACCACTCTGGAGCCTGATAAGAGATGGAGTGCAGTTGGCATCACTCCGCATTGGACAGGAGCTGGCATTACAGAGGAGGCATCGGCTTATGTGGCTCTTGCTCCCTACTTCAGCTCCAACTTTACAAGTAGTCCCTCTGCATTGCTCTCTGTTTGATGCTCTGGGATGGCGGGTCAGCAAGCCCAGACTGCGATCTACCAGTCACCTGTACGCGATCTACAGGTTGCTGACCCCCAATGTAGTGTGAAGTTGGTATCTGGGAGCTCTATTTTTTTTAAACATCCCTTTTTAAAAAGTGAAATCCTAGTACCCTCAAACAAAAAGCTCAACTTGGGGCATCAGTATCCATGGCAAATGATTCGATTAGAAAGATGAAATGTGATCGGTTGTAATATTCAATCGCTCCAGTAATAACACACTTTTCAGGCCGCATACATTCTGTATAGATCCATCACTCCGCAATTCAATCCACATATTGTTTATTGTGGCTGCACACCCCGAGGAACCAGAGCAGCGTCGCGCTTGGCTGTACATGGCGTCTGGATTCGGCTGCTCCCGCCTTCCGGAGCTTAGAAGTCTATTGAAAGTCAAGATGCTCGTTTCAGGCGGTGGAGAGCTATTCCCTTTCTGAAATACAATTAACTTTCATAAGGATCCACATCATTACTCTCATACTTACATTCTGAAAAATAGATTGATGTTGCTAGGCATACCTTCGCCATTCTGAAAACGTCTTTGGAAATGACCAGCCATGCGTCCCGCATCCAATGATCATCTGCTCCATTTTACAGACATCCATCTCTATTATAAGAACACGATTTCTCATCCAAAAATAACCAGGACCTGGGAATGAGCACTACAGCTGCACAGACACCAGGGAAAGCAGGAAGAATAGCTCAAATATTTCACTTTACTATATTCTAAACAGTCAGCCCAGCCAACAGGGATCATTTAGTTATAGGTGGAGACTTGTAGATGGAGTCAGCTCCTGGCTTGGATAGATAGGTGTGCGCACGTCTATGCTTGGATACTCCAACAGTCTTAGTCAGTCCCAGTCTTAAGCCTCCTACACACGATCGGATTTTCCGACGGGAAATGTTCGATGACAGGCTGTTGGAAAATCCGACCATTTGTACGCTCCATCGGAAAATTGTTGTCGGATTTTCAAATGTTGGATGGTTTTAAAATTTTACACGGACAAATGTCTGTTGTCGGATTTTCTGAGCGTGTGTGCACAAGTTCGTCAGACAAAAGTCCAAAGTACAAACACGCATGCTCGGAAGCAAGGACGAGCCAGAAGCGGTCAGTCTTGTAAACTAGCGTTCGTAATGGAGAATTAACATTCGTGACGTGGAAAATTATGAAATCTCGAAATGCAGCGCACATTTCTCTTCTTCTTTAATGGGATAATAATGAAGCTGCTTTTCTGGTGATATTTATGGATTTATTGCAAACAAATTTTCAAAGGTTTTTTTTTTTCTAGTGATACCAAGAATAATATTATTATGTTTTTTTTTTTTGGTACAAGTTACCACAACACTATTATCCCGTAGTTTTTAAGATCAAAGATACAACTATGTTGGTGTCCCTTGTTAATTTTACATTGTATTTTTTTAAATGTAACTGCTACTCCCAAACTGTCATTTGAAGTAAAACACATAGCCAAGTATTATTCTACACAATTTTTTTTTATTGTGCATTAAAAAAGAAAACAAATAAAATTAGACATGCTATCTGCCAATAGAACTTAACCAAAAAGTGCATTCTATGCATCCAAAAATATAGAAAATATACCAAATCAAATCATTATTCAATCAAAAAAAATAATGTCAAAGCAATAACTCCAAGGCCAATAATAAATAACACGTTATCTCCTCCGATTCCGCAACATGTCTGGTTGACGAACGGCCGTTCAGAAATGAACTGAAAAGCGTGAAATGAAAAAGCGCAAAATGAAAAGCAGGAATCAACACTCACCAAACTTCTACTAACACGAAATTAGCAGAAGGAGCCCAAAGGGTGGCGCTAAAGAGCTGAAAAACCATGTAGTACGTCACTACGTTCGCGATTGTTGGCCAACTATTGTGTGCCGTGTGTATGCAAGACAAGTTTGGGCCAACGTCCTTCAGACAAAAGTCCACAGTTTTGTTGGCCAACAATCCGAGGCTTTAGTCAGTCCCAGTCTTAAGCTTTGTACACCCGATGAGATTATCGGATGAATGATCGCCCATTATTTTATTTTATTTTTTTTTGCATGCTAGTCTCCATATTGAAAACAAAGAGGTTAGTAAAGTGTGAAAACTCTCCCCCCATACACACAAGCAAGGTGGACAGAGGAATCTCCTCTCCATTGTGCTATTGTATTCTGACAATGGGGACTCCTCCTTTTTTTAGAATACATAAAATCAATGGCCGCAGTCGATTTGCTGCAGCAGCTGATCAAATGAAAGTTTTCCAGCAGTCCTATTTGCAAAGGCGAACATTAGAACGAATTCTGTAGAGTGGGAACGGCCATAGATAGATCAACATTCAGACAGTGCCCGATGAACCCGATTCCTGCAGGTTCTCTTGCAGTGCAATTTTCATATCTCCCAACTTTTTGAGATGGGAATGAGGGACACCTATAAGCAAAAGTATGCAGACATAGGACACACCCCTTACCACGCCCCCTTAAAGGAGAATTGTACAAAAAAAAAACAAGATTGGTTAAACCCACAAGTGCTTTTTATACCACTACTATTCTTTTATATTGGCATTTGGAATTTACAAATGCAGCAATTGAGAAATCACATGAGCAGTTTAGCACTAGAAAACATTTTTTGATAGATAAAAAGTGCATTTTATACACATCTATATAGACCAGACCAAAATGAGGGACAAATGAGGAGGAATGAGGGACAGAGGGTCATTGCTCCAAATCAGGGACAGTCCCTCGAAATCAGGGACAGTTGGGAGCTATGCAATTTTGCCCATATGAATGAGCTGAAATCGCACCGGAATGCAGAGAAAGTAGCACATGCATTACTTTTAAAAAACACTTTATGCCAAATTGCATGTTACTGTGGTACCATAGGATTTGTTGCCTGCAAACGCATTGCGTTTGCAATTTGCATTTGGGGTGCCATTAATATTACATTGGCTCCCGTAGCAGATTGCAAATTAACCACTTCAGCCCCGGAAGGATTTACCCCCTTAATGACCAGGCCATTTTTTGCGATACGGCACTGCGTGACTTTAATTGACAATTGCGCGGTCGTGCGACACTGTACCCAAACAAAATTGATGTCCTTTTTTTCCCACAAATAGAGCTTTCTTTTGGTGGTATTTGATTACCTCTGCGGTTTTAGTTTTTTGCGCTATAAACAAAAAAAGACCAATATTTTTAAAATTTTTGCTATAATAAATATAAAAAAACCCACAATTTCTTCATCAGTTTAGGCCGATATGTATTTTCTACATATTTTTGGAAAAAAATCCCAATAAGCATATATTGTTTGGTTTGCGCAAAAGTTATAGCGTCTACAAAATAGGGGATTTATGGCATTTTTATTATAATTTTTTTTTTACTAGTAATGCCGGTGATCAGCGATTTTTAGCGGGACTGCTGCGGACAGATCGGACACTTTTGACACTTTTTTGGGACCAATGACATTATTACAGTGATCAGAGCTAAAAATAACCACTGATTACTGTGTAAATGACATTGGCAGGGAAGGGGTTAGTGTGTCCTAGGGAGGTGTTTCTAACTGTGGGGGGGAGGGGACTGACTGGGAGTAGAGAGAGATCGCTGTTCCTGATCACTAGGAACAGACGATCTCTCTGTACTCCCCTGTCAGAACGGGGATCTGTCTGCCATAGCCATTTTAGGAACCGCCGTACCGGTACGGTGATTCGCGCAGCTGAGCCAACCTGCTGCAGTATAACTGCAGCGGCTGGTCGGTTAAAAGCTGAACTCCAGCTAAAACTTTTTAAGCAGTTATAGCAACAGTTGTTTTTTTTCGGTCTTTTGGGATAAAGGTTTTATATGAATAAATAAAAGCTAATCACTGTAAGCATCCCCCAACCAGTGGTAAATGGTTATCATTGCTCCCGGTCACGTGACTACCATGAAGGCCAATTGCAATGATCAAATGATTTGGAAGTCCGTTCCACCATCCGGCATAAAGACCCAATTTAAAGGGCCACTTGGCAAGAAAGAGTTAAAAAGCAAAAAGAAGAAAACAAATGTGCTTTAAAGTCGATCTATCAATGCAAATGCACTTTCATTTCATCATGATGATATCCACTCGGATGAAACATGTCAGGCTGGCTTTGAGACACAAGCACGCTGAATGCGGCGGCTGTTTTGTTTTATGATGATAGTTCTCTTTGACTGTACATGTAAGTTGCTACAATAAATCCTTACACAAGTGAGACAGGCTTTACTATATGCTGCTTTATTTCCATTTGGTGATGATATCCCCTAAGGGTTGCCACCTTTTCTTCAAATCAAACCCGAACACTTTAGCAGCGCACAGCAATTTTTTTTTATAGTATAAACTATACATATATTTTGCTATTAATATTTTACATCTGAACTCGCAGAGTTCCCTTTCAATGTAACGGGGGACTCTGCAGACTCTGATGTAAGGGAGAACGCTGGGGCCTCTAACATAAGGGGTGCTCTGGGAACCCTGATTTAAGGGGGGACACTGAGGTCTCTGATATAAGGTGGAACACTGTGGCCTCTGGTGTAAAGGGGAACTCTGATGTAAGGGGTGCTCTGAGAACCCTGATTTACCTTAGTGTACTCACTCAGAGGCAGGAGAGAGAAGGGAGGAGACTTCAGTCACAGACAGGGATGGATGGTGAGCAGGAGCAGACTGACAACTCATGGGGCCCCCGGGCAATAAGAGATTATGGGGCCTCCGGGCAATAGGAGAAGATTATGGGGCCCCCGGGCAATAGAAGATTATGGGGCCCTCAGGCAATAGGAGATTATGGGGATCCCAGGCAATAGATTATGGGGCCACACAGTATACACACACACACATACAGTATACACACACAGACACACAATATACACACAGTATACACACACAGAATACACATGCACACACTGAAAAGGTACCGGAGAGGCGGGTCAGCTATAATCTTGGGATTTTAAAAAAAACACAGATTTTTACATATCGTCCCTGCTTTTATTGAGGCTGGCAACCCTGATGGGGCCCCTTAGTGGCATGGGGACCTTGGGCAGTGCCCCAGTGCCCGAATGGTCAGTTCGCCCCTGATGGTGAGCTCACTCACCCCTTGGCAGTCAGCACTTCTCATCCAGATGTATCTGAGGCTGCTGGACTTCCAATTTCCAGCCCCCACTTTCCTTTTCTGAGTCACAGCACTGGGGATTGGAGTGTAGACAGACACAGAGGGGTAGGGGCGGGAGAGAGAGGTGCAGCACCCCATACACTTTTTATGGCAATAACTTGCATATAAGCCTTTAAAATGAGGACTTTTGATTTTCATGTTCGTGTCCCAAAGACTTCAATCAGGTTTGCATGTTCGTTAGAACTTTTTGCCTGTTTGCGTGTTCTGGTGTGAACCGAACCGGGGGGGGTGTTCGATTAATAGTAGTAGGCTAGAAATATTTCAAATACAATGTGGAAATGAGTATATGATTCTACATTCTGACCATAGAAATGCTGTAACTCTACAATTTACCAAAACAAAATCAAAATATCAGTTTTGGTTGGAAAGACCCAGCTATGACTTGTTCTCCACGAAGAACAGCAAGAGTATAACCCAGCATTTATGTACAAGGACTTTTGTGCAACCTCGTATCACACGGTTCTATAAAACAATAGATAATTACTTTAGTACGGTTGCAAGCATGCCCTGCTTCTCCTTCATATCGTTATTAGGAAGGATTTGAAAGGTTTTCTGATGCAGAGTAACTCGGAGCAGATTAGTCCTATTAATGATAATTGTAAATAAAGTGCTTCTGCTGCTATTGATAAAATAAGCCTCTCAGTTAATTTCTGAGATGCTGCCGTAACGAGGAAAAGGAAGCTTAAGCAGCATTGTGCGGGAAAAGCTTCTTGGTTTTCTTTTGATGCAAAGAATCATGAAATCAATGCATGTAACGGGAGAAGATTTGGGAGTCTGAAGTCTATATTGCAGCAGGGTCATGTGAGGGGACATCTTTCGGCACGTGCGAAAATAAGACTTCAAAATAGTAGAGGAGATGTACGGACAGTACCAATCATAGCAGCACAATAAAGCATGTTACATGGTTACATGGTTACATGGTTAGTAAGGTTGAATAAAGACACCAGTCCATCCAGTTCAACCTGAGTGAGTGTGGGTGCGTGTCTACAATTATCCCTGTCTATTTAAGGTACCCATATTGTGCCATCAATTTATGAAGCACTCTACACATACATCGCACACTCACATTGGTCCCTACCCTCAAGGAGCCCACAATCCAAGGTCCCCAACTCACATTCATATACTGGGGCCAATTTTGGACAGAAGCCAATTAACCTACCAGCATGTCTTTGGAGTGTGGGAGGAAACCGGAGCACCCGGAGGAAACCCACGCAGGCACAGGGAGAACATGCAAACTCCAGGCAGGTATTGTCGTGGTTGGGATTCGAACCAGCAACCCTTTTTACTGCTAGGCGAGAGTGCTACCCACTAAACCACTGTGCTGCCCAAATAAACTTTGTTCATGTTCAATAAACTTTCATTGAATTGAATCCAATATGTATAAAATATATATAATAATATCAACAAGTGTGTATTCCGTTCAACTCCTGAGAACAAAGAAAATACCTCCAGGTATGAAGGTACATGTGACTCATTAGGTGTGAAAACAACGGCCAATCATCAGGAACCAGTGCTGTAACATGGAGACGAAGCTCTGAGTAAGGCCAGCCATAGACGGAGCAAATTTCTTTCAGTTCACTCGATTCCCACATCAACACAGTCAGCGTTGACAGGGGAATCCCTCCCGCTAAGCCATTGTGTTCTCCTGACGGGGGGTGCTGGAAGCCATCCCTGTCAGGAGAACACAGTGATTATTATTAGAGGCTATAACAGCCTCTTGCAATAATTGTAAAGTCCGGCAGGGCGGTTGTACCCAAGTTAATTGATCCATCAACTTAGGTACATTCAGCCTGCCCATACATGGTTTGAATCTCGGCCAGTTCCTACTGAACTGGTTGAGATTCGAACGTCTATGGCCGGCTTAAGCCGCTACTTGAACAAAGTGCAGATTACACAGGCTGGCTTCTCCTGCTCATGGCAGCTGAATGGAACAATCGGGAAATGGTTCTCTATATTCTAAGGCAGCATTTCCCAATAAGAATTCAGTGGCACCCTGGGGTACGGTCTGGGTTCCCCCAGCGTTTCACAAGCACAAGACCCTTTGCTCTGGATGATTGTCGAGAGTTGTTATGGTGTGGGCAAGCTGACCACCTGCAACATAACAACACAATGTTATTTGTTGCTATGGTGAAGGCGGCCAGCTCACCACCTAACTGTATGATTGGAGAACCCTGTGATGGAAGTATTGTGTGGTGATGGGGGGACGCTGTGGTGATGGGGAGGCTCTGATGTGATGGGGGGACCCCTGATGTATAGGTTGGACTATGATGTGAAGGGGGAGCGAGCCCTTGACATGATGAGAGACCTTGGATGTGATAGGGGCCCTAATATTATGGGGGTCTCTGATGTGAAGGGATCCTCTGATGTGAAGTTAATTTCATCACACAAGACAGTTGTGTGCATCACCCCAGGCTCAGGTTTCCCATTGATAAGTAACATTTACTTATTTTACATTTTAGACTGGTGTGCCTCAAGATTATGTATACTTTTAAAGGGTGCTCTGGCTTAAAAAATAATGAGAATGCTGATTTAAGGAGAGAGCACTTCTTTTTTAGGTTTTTTAGCTCTAAGCAAGCTATCCCTGTAAAAGAATATATAGTATGTACAATACATACATACCTGTCCTACCACCTGTGCCACTGAATACCGCTCTGATCCCGAGAATCAGTTCCTCGATGTCTGCAGGGAAAATGGCCCTTTTGCACCTCTCACTGGTTCCTCCTGATGATCTTCACCTCACTACTGTCTCCTGTAATGGGTGGAAGACAACAGGAGGAACCAGTTAGAGCTTCAGAGGGCCCAGGAGATCTGGGTCCTGCCTGTCACTGTCATTAGCATAGCGGGCCTCTTCTTCTACAGCAACAGACAGCAAGAGGAGCTATGCTCTCAGATTCAGGGACAGTTGGTTGTTTGGATTGCCAAAGAAAAGGAGGATATTGTTTTAGGAAAAGGGGGGGCACCTAAGAAATATTTTTCTGTACCCACCTATGTGTTAAAATGGCTCTTGCCACAGTCCTTGCTTTTACAAGAGAATCCAGCTCTCAACTTACTTTTCATAATCCATCTACTGGTGTTCTCCAGCTGCTATCTGGTACCAAAATTGCCAAAATGCATCCTGGGGCTTCTTCAATTGTGCTTTAATACACGTTTGGTGGACCAGCACCAAAATCACCAGCAAGAAGAAGGTGGTCCAAATTCCCCTTTACAGATCTTCAGTTATCACAAGAGGGGTCACCAGCAGGAGAAAGGCGGTCCTGATTCCCCAATACAGATCTTCAGTTATCACTAGAGGGATCACCAGCAGGCAGAAAAAGATCCTGATTCCCCTATATAGATCTTCAGTTATCACTAGAGGGATCACCAGCAGGCGGAAAAAGATCCTGATTCCCCTATATAGATCTTCAGTAATTACTAAGGGGATCACCAGCAGGAGGATTTTGTACGAAAATATACATATTGAGTATTTCATTACCAATACCAATATTCCCAAGACTGCTCGCCCAGCCCTCTTGAATTAACTGGCTGTCGACATCTCCAGACACTCTCAAAGACTCATTATTTACATGCTCTTGGTGGCAAAAATGTCAATCGCTAGAGCTAAGAAATCATCTGTTCCAGGGTCCATAGATACTCTATATACAGTCCCCTAATTGAACTGGTGGGAGTGAGAATAATGTGGGACCTGAGCGGAGAGGAGAGCTGATCCATCCCTTTCTTTTCTCCTTTTCTTTCTTTTCAGTTTCTGTTTTCCACTAGTGTTGCCTCTCTTTTCTTGGAGCCATCTATTCCACTTTCTATTCCACTAACGGTCCAGTGGCAGGGGATTGCTGAAGGCTCAAGATGTGACTCTGGCTCCATGGCGGCAATGCTAGACTTAGCTTTTCTCAACCTTCCTTTCATTACTCAGCCAGCCACAATTCTGAGATCCATTACCCATCCTTTGAAGCTTGAACGAATCAAATTATTATTTGACACATCTTGACATATAAATAAAAAATCACCTGAACCAAACTATACCAATCAAATGTAGGTGAAGAGCAGCACTATAAAAACATCAGTAAACACAGTGCTGACTGTAATGAAAGTGCGTGCACAATAATAACCAAAAAAACTAGTAATACTTGTTAAATACAAAATTCAATTAATTAAAAGCATCAATCATTGCGCTTACATCAACTAATAAAAACCAAGCATGTAATAAATATCTAACGAACGACCAGCGGTGGGTCAATCATCAGCAGATAACATCTCACCATACTGTGGACCCCATCGGTACTTCACTTTAGGTGAAGTGTAAATTTAAGTGTTACTTGATGCAAGCGCAATAATTGAGGAATTCAATACATTTTCAAATTACTTTTTGAGACATACTTCCCTAGTGGAGCTTTCCTTCTTTTTCCCCTTATATGAGTTCATTCATTTGCTACTGCGGAGGCTGGGACCGCTTTGTTGGATCTATTACCCTGTTGGGCCATACTGCTTGTTTGCCAAACACGAGAGTGTGAGGCATTTAGCTCTGGTGAGTTCAAATCTTATAAGGGGAGAGGTATAAGGAGTATAAACGGTGTGGTGTGAAAATATATACTTTTATGAAGGATTATATCTGTGTATCACAATACATTCATCTGTATAAGGACTATTTCATGGACTTAGTTAATTTTTTTTTTATTTCGTGTTTTTCTTTTTTCACTTAGGTGTATTTAACAAGTATTACTAGTTTTTTGGGTTAATATTGTGCACGCACTTTTATTACAGTCAGCACTGTTTACTTATGTTTTTAGAGCGCTGCTGTTCGCCTACATTTGATTGGTATAGTTTGGTTCAGGTGATTTTTTATTTATATGCTTTAATTTTAAAATGACAGCTATTTTTTATGTGGATCTCATACCCCCACATCTTTAATCAGTGACTAATGTTGCACATATGTTTTACTTAATTTATATTTCTGTTGCGCAGAGGTGGATGAGAGTGTTGAACACCTTATTCTGACTACTCATTCATAGTTTTGACATCTTGACACATGTAGAATACCTACTTATATGTTTCTATTGCTGCACTACAGAAGTGTCATGAATGAAAGACTGACAACTATTTTTATAATTTCTTTATAGAACTTAATACAAATTATTGAAAACTAATCCACCTGCTGTAGGTGCTAGTCATTGTTTTGCTTTTCCTATACAACGTACACAACATTTTCCCACCACAAGCAACAGAAAATAAGTCTGCTTCATGTGAACTTTAGTGCAAATCCCGGACGAGCCCCCAATTGTATTGATTTGCGTCTATTACGGTCAACTTGCATTAAAGCAAGGAAGCTTACAAACCGTTGTAGGTTATTAATGTGCTTTTACTAAACAAAAATGTTGTACATATAAACTATTGCAATTATAAAAACATATAGTACAAGACT
Source organism: Lithobates clamitans (assembly GCA_037952925.1). Taxonomy (NCBI): domain Eukaryota; kingdom Metazoa; phylum Chordata; class Amphibia; order Anura; family Ranidae; genus Lithobates; species Lithobates clamitans. The sequence continues at coordinate 3,388,943 of JBBGZY010000680.1, read as the reverse complement.
GACAGATATTACAAAAACCGTGATCTGGCCATACAATGTTAGAAGTGCTATCTTGCACACCTAAACAATTGCTCATAGGGTATATTAAATCTCAGGGATGCTTAAAAAGATGCAAAAACAATATCCTTATTCTTCAAAATTAGTCCATGCATATCCACTACATATCTAGTTTTCATACAATTATTTCTTAGTGTGTTTTTCTGCCTCCCTGTAATGCCCTCCATGAGTTCCCAAACCCCCCTTTTCCCTCTCTTCTGTTTGTTTAGAATGAGCAGTGCAAGTTAGTTGCGGTCATATGCACTGCTCTATGCCCACTAAAAATCCCATAGTCCATCTAGGGAGCAAGCAAGAGAGGGTGGCTAGGTTCCTACATACAGTGGGACCATGGAGAACGGATGTAGCCACCCTCTAACAGGAGGTTTGATCACAGCAGCAAAAAACAAAAAAAACAAAAAAACAAACGGATATCTGGAGGAGGATGAGAGCAATGGAAGGGACTTTTTTTAGTTAAAGAGGAACTGCAGTCTGCTCACAGAATTTGTAATAAAAACATCTTTGCCATTCTGAAGCTTCCCTCCAACCACTTTGCATATTATTTTATACATACCGTGATTCTGTACTTACCAAATATTCTGCAGAAATCTCCCTTCACTGAGTCTTGCTGCAACCACTTTAACTGTGGGCAGCTGAAGCTGCTGCCTGTTCACTTCCTGAATTTACACAGACACACAGAGGCACACCTCTGGCTCTGCATCTCTCATTGGCCCTCTTATGACTCACCCCCCCCTCCCTTCCTGGCAAACTCCCACTTGAGTGAGAGATGTGCATGATGTCATAAGCCTAGGCTTTTTACCAGACGAGAAACAGGAAGTGAGCTGTATAAGGTATTTACTGGCAGAAAAAAAAATGTTTTACTGTCCAAAAACAACAAGCAAAGAGGCATTAATAGATGTAAAGTTAAAAAAATTACTGAAGTTCAGCTTTAAGATTACAAACTTCAATAGATTTAGTTTTTAATGCAGAGTTTACTACTATACTACTCTATATTTCCTGTGTAATATTTGTACTACTATTTAATTTTAAAAAAACTACGTCTTACATGACATTTGAGTATGCTGAACTGGATTTTTATATATACAGTCAATTCTGACAATACAGTTTACCCACATTTCTGCACCACATGGGAAATCCAGGCCTTATACTGGAGAATATTGATAAAGCCAAAGTATAATTTGTTATGTGGTATTACGTGCCTCCTCTGCAGGCAGCAACCATGTGCTTCTCTTTAGACACTGCGTGCCCCCCCCCCCCCCTCATTCCCCTTCAGTCCACAGTTCCACCCCAGAAGCCTTTTGCCACCAGTCAAAATGGGAACACATTCCCATGTTAGCAGATAAGTCCTTCCAGGTCTTGACCATTGCATGACCACCATATAGGGAATCTGTCAACCTCTTGGATAACCTAAGGCGAGCTCTGAAGAATCACTTCCAGTGAGGTGTTGTTATCCACATGTGTCTAGTCCAAAAAAATCTCTTCAGTTCCCACTTCACTGTTCCATCTCCTACAAAGCCTCCAAAGGATTTACATGCTCATACAAGCTGAAAAGCTTAACATTACAATAAAAAAGACTGCATAGAAAAGAAACATAAGTACAGTATATGGACCTTACCTATTCAATATTTTGAAGACATTACTCACATCCACACTAGCATAATAAACTCACTGAGAAAAATTTTGGTCAATCTAGATTTTTAAGCGGTATTATTGTCAGGAGTGCGTGCACTCCTGCTCCATCATAGCTGCTGGTTTCAGCACCTTGGTTTTTGCTATGGCCTTCTCCTTGTCTGTCCGTCCACCTGTCCACATGTTTCAAGCTCCCTCTTTGTCTGCCCTGGTCTGCTTGATTGGATTACCTCGTTGATGACCTTGGATTGGATATTGACTACTCCCTGAACTCTACCTGCCTTTTGACTAAGCATTTGTCCCTAACTATTCTGAATGTTGCTTGCCGTGTACCCTGGACTATCATCAAACCACTCTGCCTGTCTGCCAACCGCAAATACCTGTTTGTTTTGCTCAGTTCATGCCTGCCCTGGTATGGTAGCCAGGAGCTATAGCATTGTATATAAGTCCTGGGGGCAATGGAGTGCCAGTAGACCTGCTTGCCTTATGGGAATGGGGGCTGCTATAGGTGAAGAACACAAAAGCTAGCTATAGTGTCTGACCACCTGCATTAGGGGTAAGCGGGACAAATATAAATAACATATAAATGTGCAATTAAAAAGAGTAATCAATACAACGTGTCATTAAAATACCATGTATCGGTGCATAAAACGTGCAAAATAGTACCCCCACTTCCTGCCTTTTAAAAAACATCCCCTCAATGAAAGTAATGACCCTAGTCACCACAATACTGGTAAATAAGCATTAACAGTCACATAATGGGGTCCTCCATGAGCCACAATTCTCTACGCATTTCATTGACAGCACAAATTCATTAGAAATAAGAAGGTAAGTATTAAAAAATATATTATACGGCAGACAAATCACAGGGATCTGCATTTTACGGGTCACGGCAACCCCCCCAAGAAAGGGGGGACATGTTGAAGACCTGGCACAGACAAAGGTAGAAGCATATAATGTATATCTAGTATGAGGGTTGTGAGAGCACATACCTATATATGAGAGCCTCCACCACTATACAAGCAAACCTGCCCCTACAAAGTTATAGGTGTAGTATTCTGATTTCCCTGTAATCCTCTGGAACATTATATGATCTCATAAATTGACTTCAAAATTGATCCTGCCCACCAAATAAGGTGAATAACTAAGTTGACCCCAGTACAGACAAATTCTTCCAGATCCTGACCATTGTATGCCCACAATAAAGGCGACCTGTCAACATCTTAGATAACCTAAGGCCAGCTCTGAAGAATCATGTCCAAAGAGGTGTCATTATCCACACATGTCTAGTCCAACATAATCTCTTATCAAGTTCCCACTCCACTGTTCCGTTTCCTACAAAGCCCCCTGAAGAGCTCAAATGCTCATACAAGCTGAAAAGCTTAACATTACAATACAGAGACAAACCCCGAACGCCGTTTTGGAGTCACAGTTCTAAGAACTTTTTTAATGGAATAATCCATGCAAATCAAAGCAATTTAAATGCATAGCTCTGGCAGTTCAGCATTGTAAAACCCTGAGATCACTGTGTGATTATACCCGGAGAATTATCACAAAAGGCAGACGCGTTGCAGACAATACGATAATTGTGATTTGATGCACTCTATTAATTCACATCTTTTATGCTGTTGTTTTCTTGTCTTTATAAAGCCTAAGTGTGTGTTTTATAGCCCATTAATATTTGTGTTCTTTTAAGAAGCCTCATCTTATTTTTCTCCTTCCATTTTCTACTGTATCGTATTAATAGGACTAAGCAGATGTTCTATTATGCAGATATAATTGCCTGTATTAATTATTCCCAAGGACACAAGTTTGTGGCTGCTTATCAGTTCTAAAAATTGTAAAATGTTCAGCTATTTGTCACCAAGGCCATCCTAACTCGGCCAAATACCCCTTTGACCCAACACATACCCTACTGCATGTGTGGACCAGGTACAGCAGGCTTCATAGTATGATAGTAGTCACGTGACTGTTGCTGACACCATCCTTGCTGGTGCCCCTAGTGACATTCTTGTGCCCATAGGGTTACATAGTTAATCAGGTTGAACAATGACACAAGTCCATCTAATTCAACCAAAAAAATAAAAATACTATCCCATATACACAATCCTTCACCCACAGTGGATCCAGGGGAAGGCGAAAAACCCCAGCAAAGCATGTTCCAATTTTCTACAGCAGGGGAAAAAATGCTTTCCTGATCCCCCGAGAGGCAATTGGATTTTTCCTGGATCAACTTTACCTATAAATGTCAGTACCCAGTTATATTATGTACATTTAGGAAAGAATCCAGGCCTTTTTTTAAAGAAATCTACTGAGCTGGCCAGAACTACCTCTGGAGGGAATCTATTCCACATTTTCACAGCTCTTCTGCCCTGTACACACGGTAGGACTTTCCGACGGAAAATGTGCGATTGGAGCTTGTTGTCGGGAATTCCGACCATGTGTGGGCTCCATCGGACTTTTTCCATCGGAATTACCGACACACAAAGTTTGAGAGCTGGCTCTAAAATTTTCCAACAACAAAATCCGTTCGCATAAATTCTGATCGTGTGTAGACAATTCCGACGCACATAGTGCTCAGAATCAAGCAGAAGAGCAGCACTGGCTATTGAATTTAATTTTTCTCGGCTCGTCGTACGTGTTGTAAGTCACTGCGTTCTTGGCGTTCGGAATTTCCGACCAACTTTGTGTGACCATGTGTATGCAAGACAAGTTTGAGCCAACATCGTCGGAAAAAATCCGATGGATTTTGTTGTCGGAATGTGCGATCGTGTGTACAGGGCATTACTGTAAAGAAACCTTTCCATATTTGGAGATGAATTCTTTTTTCCTTCAGATGTAAAGAGTGCCCCCTTGTCCTCTGTGTTGACTTTAAAATGAATAACTCAAGACCAAGTTCACTATATGGACCACTTAAGTATTTGTACATGTTGATCATATCCCCCCAATCTCCTCTTCTCAAGAGAGAATAAATTCAATTCCTCTAATCTTTCCTCATAGCTGAGCTCCTTATCAGTTTGGTTGCTCTTCTGTGCACTTTCTCCAGTTCCCCGATATCCTTTTTGAGAACTGTTGCCCAAAACTGAACTGCATATTCCAGATGAGGTCTTACTAATGATTTTTACAGGGGCAAAATTATATCTCTCTCTGTGAGTCCATACCTCTCTTAATACAAGAAAGGACTTTGCTCGCTTTGGAAACCGCAGCTTGGCATTGCATGCTATTATTGAGCTTATGATCTACCAGAACACCCAGATCCTTCTCCACTATGGATCCTGCCAGTTGTACTCCCCCTAGTATGTATGATGCATGCATATTCTTAGCCCCCAAGTGCATAACTTTACATTTATCAACATTAAACCTCATTTGCCACTTATTTGCCCAAATAGACAGAGCATTGAGGTTGGCTTGTAAATTGGAGACATCCTGTAAGGATGTTAATCCACTGCATAGCTTGATGTCATCTGCAAAGACAGAAATGGTACTTTTAATCCCAGACCCTATATCATTTATAAATATATTAAAAAGTAAGGGTCCCAACACTGAATCGTGGGGTACACCACTGATAACCTTAGACCATTCAGAGTTAGGCTTCATGCACACGGGACATTTTTACAACCTCTCCTGAACAATTTACCTTGACAGATAGTAATCCACATTTAAAACGTCTGTTTTGCTGCGTTTGCATGCCGCGTTTAGTGGCGTTTTGCTGTGATTGCGTTTAGATGCGTTTAAATATATATATTTATCTTTAAAAAATAGCCAAAAATGAAAAACGCCTGTAAACGAAACACAGCTAAACGCGAGTTACCGCGTTTAGAAACTTTTGGTCTTTGAAATGCCTGTAAACTCAGCTTCTGAATGCATTTTTTTTTGCGTTCCAAAAAACTCAACTGCCTAGAAACTACTGTAAACGACCCTGTGTACATGTACTGATAAGATAACATAGAGGAGAGTTCAGGGGCAGTTGAAAAAAGGTCCCAACTGCTCCTAAATGTCCGTTGACCAGCAGCAGTGTACATGAGGACTAAGAATCATTAACCACTACTCTCTGAATTTGTTTTTTTTTTAGCCAGTTTTCTATCCACTTACAAACTGATCTTTCCAAGCCTATAGACTTTACCTTACACATTAGCCGTGTGTGGGGAACGCTTTTGCAAAATCCAAGTATACCACATCCACAGCCACCCCTCTGTCCAAGGTTTTACTTACCTCCTCATAAAAAGAAATCAGGTTTGTTTGACAACTTCTGTCTTTCGTGAACCCATGCTGTCTGTTGCTTAAAATATTTTTTTCCAGCAAGAACTCGTCTATGTGGTCTTTTATTAAACTCTCAAGTATCTTCCCGACTATAGAAGTTAAACTAACAGGTCTATAGTTACTCTGTAAAGACTTTGACCCCTTTTTAAATATAGGCACCACATTGGCCCTACGCCAATCCAATGGTACCATTCCAGTCATTAACGTGTCCCTAAAAATTAGATACAATGGCTTTGAAATGACAGAGCTCAATTATTTTAGGATCCGTGGGTGGATGCCATCTGGTCCAGGTGCTTTATCCACCTTTATTCTGTCTAAATATTTCTGGACGATATCACTTTTGAGCCATTGTGGATCATTTGGGCCTTTGTTAATACCATCCCCATTATGGACATGAGCTCCCCCATGCTCTTTTGTATACACAGAGCTGAAGAAAATATTTAATACATTTGCCTTCTCGTTGTCCCCAGTCACCCACTTGTAAAGGGCCTACATGATCAGACCTGACCTTTTTACTATTAATATATTTGAATAATTTTTGGGGGTTTGTCCTTATCTTTTGCAATCTTCTGCTGTTTTGAATTTTTGCATCCTTAATTTCCTTTTTACATATTCTGTTATATTCTTTGTAGCATTTAAACAATGGTAGTGTTCCTTAATTTTTATATTTAGCAGACATGTGATACATAATGTGACTGTGGCCAATCATTCCTAGAGGAAATACTTATGACTTATGTCTTGGAAGGTAGAGATGAGTGAAATGTTGAGTTTTCTTTCACACAAATTTAACAAATTTGGAATGTTTAGCAAAATGTGGCCATTTTGGCAAATTGCATTGAAATCAATAGGGAAGACAAATTGAGGTGGGTTTTGTTGGGTTTTAAAAGCTAAGTTTACTTTAACAAAATAATTGCACATTTTTTGCAGGTAAAAAAATGTGCATTTATTTATTTTTTCTTAGGAGCCTGCCGAGCATTGCACCTGCAATTAGCAGGAGGGCCACTGATAAGGGTACTGCCTCCTCCTGGTCCTGTTGTATTTGCCCCAGGACCCATCAGCTAAACAGGGGGGTCCAGGTCAGCTGAGAGCTGGAGCCGGCCACCCCGCCTCCTCCACAGCCCAGCACCCCAGTAAGTGGGGGGGGAGGGCAGAGCAGACAATGGTGACTGACAGTCAGCAGCTCTCTGCTCAGGGCGATCGGTGTCTGATCGCTCGGTTCTCAGTCTTAGAGCCAGCAGGAAACAGTTGTAGCATTGGACCAATGCTGCATCCAGCTAGGTAAGTATGATTCTAAAAAAATAAATAAAAACCTTACTTTTCTTTTAAAATATATTTTGTTCTTATTGCAAATGCTCCTCTCTGAGCACCCACTGCTGTGCTTTGCACTGGCAATAGCCACACACAGACTTACATTGTGATGGAAGAGGTGAGGTGCACCTATTTTGTTAGTGAGTGCTGATTACTGAGATTATTGGGTCTAACTGTGGTGCCTATTGAACCGCAGAGTCATAATAGACACCCTGTACATCGGCTGTAAAGAGAAAATAGGTAAGACTATGAAAATGGATGTTGTTAGTAGATCTATTTGACTGCATATCTAATTCTGTGACTTCATTTGAGTTTTAAAGGTAAACCCCAGACAAAAAGACTTTAATTTAAATACTATATATTTAGGAATAGCCACAAAGGATATAAAACCACTTTGTGTGCAGCAAATGCCCAGATATTACCATATAAAAGTAGTAGTGGCATCATCACTGTGCTGTACTGTGCAGAGAGCAGAGCTGTAGGAGGGGCCCAGCAGGCTCCATCCACTGCAGGCTACCTGCAGAAAACTACAGGAGGGGGCGGAGATAAGACCAGTCACCCTGCACAGAGAGAATGAAAGCAGCAGTGACCGGTATTTATTACAGGAAACTCCAAAGTCTCACACTGGATTACTGCACAGATCTGGAAGAAATACACAAAGCACACCAATATTCAAGTAGCAATGGGGGTTATTTACGAAAGGCAAATCAACTTTGCACTAAAAGTGCAAAGTGCACTTGAAATTGCTCTGAAAGTGCACTTGGAAGTGCAGTCGCTGTAAATCTAAGGGGTAGATCTGAAATGAGGGGAAGCGCTGCTGATTTTATCATCCAATCATGTGCAAGCTAAAATGCTGTTTTTTATTTTCCTTGCATGTCCCCCTCGGATGTACAGTTACTGCACTTCCAGGTGCACTTTCAGTGTACTTTCAAGTGCACTTTGCACTTGTAGTTTGCACTTGTAGTGCAAAGTGGATTTGCCTTTCGTAAATAACCCCCAATGTCTCTTGTATTTAGACAATTTTTGCTTATCCCGGATTTCAGCTTTAACTTTACAAAAATTCATTGAAATATTTTTCAGCCCATTAGTATGGAATTTATAAGCAGCTAGTGTGCAGCATGAATTAATGGCTATACAAATGAGTTCATATAATGTGACTTCCAATTTTATGGTTTAATTAAACACGTTTAAAAGCTAATTGATGACATATAGCCTGATAACGTCTTTGCAAGTGAAGACACACACCCTATACTGTGTAGAGGAAATGCTACCAGAATTGATAGCCTAGATAGAGTATCATACATCATATAGATAACGCAGAGAAATGACGTTTCATGGAATGGAAATGTTTCAAAAGACATATCAATAAATAAAGAAAAATAACGGAGGGTACTGCTGACTAGTAAAATATTTCCTCTTCTGTACAGCCAGCTTTTGGGTCAATTAGTGCTCCTTAATTGTTTAATGATTACCAAGGCAAACTTATGTTATTATAATAGCTAATATAAATCACTGGTGACCGCAGATGACACACTGCTGGCGTGGACGGGGAAATCAACTGAAAATCGAACCATGTATGGCTGCCTTCAGAACACCATCATTTCTGCGTTCCCTGAATGTTTCTGCATGTGCGTTTGCAGTGCATTTACATGTGTTTGCAGTAAGTTCTGCTTCACATTTTTTGACATATTATTTTTTACATTTATTTAAATTGATATGGTTTTTATACTTGGTTACCTTTACACACTTTTGTGTGCATTCATGTGTGTTTGCGCTGCATTTGTAAGTGTTTACATGTATTTGTGGTGCAGACAATTGCAATATGCTTTTTTAACCACTTCAAGTCCGTACATTTTCACCCCCTTCCGGTCCATGCCAAATTTCAGCGCTTTCACATTTTGTCATGCAACACTGTACGCGAATAAAATTTGTATCATTTTTTTTTAGACAGATGCAGCTTTCTCTTGGTGGTATTTAATCACCACTGCTTTTTTTATTTTTTGCTATATATAAAAAAATAAAAAAATAAAAAAAGATCGAATACTTGGAAAAAAAAAAATTTTTTTCTTATTTTCTGTTATAAAATTTAGCAAATAAATACTTTTTTTTCATAAATTTAGACCAAAAAAGTCATAATTAAAAGTGAAAATAAAAAGTGATAATTGTGGCGCCAACGAAAACATTAACATTTAAATTTTATTTTTTCTTTCAGGAAATGCAGCTGACCCGTTAGGTGGTGTAACCACTTTCAAAAATGTGAAATCAACAAAAGTAAGGCGCTACTATGTGCTCAATAATAAATCATAAATTTGTCCATGCAGAAAAAAAAAAAAATACCAAAAAAAAAATAAATATAATTATAAAAAAATTCTTGAAAGTGTTCCAATCACCGTAATGAAAGTGCACTAATCCTCAATACTTTCTTATAGTGATCCACCAATCGTGTGTATAAAAGGCACACTCACCAAGCATCTACTGTATATATAACCATAAATCAAAAATAAATTGCGCTAATTAAAGGGTGGTGAAATATTGATGAATCTGTGTTCATAAGCACATAAAAGGTAGAAGACAGAAAAGAAGTTCCATAAAGTGACATAGAATACCATGTGTCCCTCAGTGCTCACACTTTCACCGAAAATTCGTGATTTCTCAAGAAAAGCCTCCATCTCATAAAATGGCCGCTTACCAGATCCTCATGAACTCTTGCAACGGGAGGTCTTTCACGCTTGTGGCTATATACCCAAACAGAGCCTTTGAGCGTCCAGGGGGATCATACTGTCAGGCTTCCTTCACCCAAAAGGTTTGGATCATACGTGAGCCCCAAAAAGAGATAAGGCCTCCATAGTGTAAAATCTTCAATATTTAATGGTTGAAAATTGAGTTACACTTGCATCAAAGAATGCAAATTTGGATAAAAATTCAGGCTGGCTAAAGGTAGCAGCTCGTGTGTCAGGACTTGTCCAAACGCGTTGACGTCAGCACGTTGCTTCTCCAAACACATTTTGTCACAGATGACGTCGTCCTGGGGGCACGAACCAGCCTTCAGATAATTATTGGCTCCTGCTTCTCCAATAATACCCTGGGACCTGGAGATCTCGTATTGGTAGAAAGATTTCACCAACCCTGGACAAAGTGGTAAAAGTATCATAGTGTAGTGCAAATTTCACACTTACATTTAATGGTGCTATAGTCAGTACCACACAAACAGCCTTCAGTGCAATCCACACTGCTCGCTCTGAGCCGTTGTGCATTCCAATACCTGGATGACATAGAATTGCGAAATGCATTGAGACTGCGCATCGGCCAATGTTGAAGTCACCCCGGTCCGTCCTCTGGTCTAACATCCGGCTATTGGAACAAACGTTGGCTTCGAGGGAGCGGTGTGGATTGCACTGAAGGCTATTTGTATTGGTGCTGACGATCAATGTAAGTGTAAAACCTGTCATTTTTATATTGGCAATTTTATATTAAAAGTACTACACTATGATACTTTTTACCACTTTCTCCAGGGTTGGTGAACCCTTTCTACCAATACAAGATCTCCTGGTCCCAGGGTATTCTTGGAGAAGCAGGAGCCGATAATTATCTGAAGGCTGGTTATATATACAGGTGCATCTCATAAAATTTGAATATCTTGAAAAAGAGGGGGGAAAAGGGGAGGGAGGGAGGAGAGGCCTTGGAATGCTGTAACAGTCTCGTGTCCTCTATCCAATGCCCAGCAGGTGGGGGGAGAAGTCTCTACTACATTTCTTTGGTAAAAATAATCAAATCATTGTACAGTATATTATTTACTCTGTGTGATTTACACTGTGATTGGCCACAGCGATCACATGGTACCAGGCCCTGGTACCATGTGATCGCTGTAACCAATCACAGTGAAAATCACGCAGAGTTAATAATATACCAGGATCTGTAACCCATTGTGTCCACCGGACACAAAAGATCACTGATCATTATATCGAGCTGCTGTAAATGGCCCGCTCACAGTGGCCCGGTACAACAATCAGTGATCTGCTGTGTTTGGTGGATACAGCAGGTCACAGATCCCACCACTGTGCTCTCTGGAGGGCACACACAAGTGGGTGATGCAGGAGGACATACAGATAGAAAGTGGTTTAATGCACTCAAAAGCACTTTGATGGTGTAAACTAGACTTATTGGAATACATTCATATTTATTGTACTTCTTTGTAATGTACTTATGCTGCGTTTAAAAATGTACCTGGCTGCATCTGCTGTAGATGAGCTCTTACTGCAAATTTAAAGTAAAGGAGTCTACCCTTTAAGCCAGCCATAGATAGAGAGATATTCCTTCCTGCAACCGTGGGTTGCAAGAAAGAAAATTACTTGATTTCTCCATCAACACAGTCAGTGTTGATGGGGAAATCCCTCTCACGGAGCCATTCTCTGTTCTCCTGGCGAGAGGTGGTGGAGGGTTGGGTAAGCTGTCCCAGCAGGGAGAACACAGAGTGGGTATAACAGCCGCTGGCATTAATTGCATGAAAGATCCGACAGTCTGGTTGTACCCAAGTTGGTCGATCAACTTGGGTAAAATCAGCCAGCCCATACATCGAATCTCAGCGGGACCGGCCGAGATTCGAACCATGCATGGGCAGGCCGATTGTGCCCAAGTTCGAGATTTGAGCCGTCTATGGCTGGCTTTAGACGTTTGGCTCCCTGAGAAATTAGTTTGATGATCTGTTGATATCACTACTGATTTAGATGAGTTTAGATCAAGGTTGATTTTCAAAGATTTCCCCGTCTTTAATGGTTGGAGCCTTCTATAAGGCTATTATAGATTTTTAGTATGTACCCCTCTATGGCACAGACCACTCTATTTAATAAAGTAAAGATAAGGTGCTACAACCTAGTAGAATAAGGAGATCTTCCAGAGCTGCTGGGTGTGGAAAGGCAGTTGCACAGCTGCAACAACAATCAAAGAGATAAACCGCAACCCCTTGCTTGCTCTTTAAAATCTTTAAAACGTATTAGTTCCCCATAAAAGACAGTGTCCAGATATTAACGCATTTCAGCCTTGTGGACCTTGTTCACAACAGACCACTCTCTACCATTTTCACCTGACATTTAAAGGGATAATGGCATAATATGGGCCGCATAGTTGATGACCTCTCCTGAAAATTTTAGTTGCCTGGCTAAAATTCAACAAGAAAAATGGTAAAAAAAAAAAACTCAAATTTTTTTAAATGTTTTTAATTTGTGGAAGAGGGAAGGGGAGGGAAAAGGAAAGACCATGTGACTTAGGGGAGTTTAGTTCTGCTTTATGCTAATTCTTCACAAACAGACCTAGCCTGTATGACCTTTCAGCACATTTCCAAGTCTGTATAAATACATTTTATTTCTAGCAATAGTATAACTTAAAAAAAAAAACACTATGTACTTTACTATTAAAAAGCCAGTGTTGTGCTGCAGTCCAGTGACTTTGCCTAGGCTGAACTTATATCATCAGTCTGCTGCAGGCAGGGGTAACTTCTTAGTAAATAACAAGTGTGTAGCTTTCATAATGTCACATCCAACCATAGAATACAAAAAGAAAGACTGACAAGAATACCGTATGCAGTCAAAAAAACGGACTTTAAACGTCACAGAATGAGACTGGACAACACATTTTAAAAACAATTTTTGTATACACTTTATTGCAAATTTAGGACATATACAAACTTTAAAAAAGGTAATGTTATTTGACCTAAAAGTTAATGAAGTTAAAACAAACAGTATATAAGCAACTAAAATTCTCACCACCCTCTACAGTATAATACAGAAAGTTGTATAGTGAGATGAGCACATCAAACATCACTGTAGTCACAATGTTCCTGTCACTTAAAATGGTCAATGTGTCTCACTTGTACAGTAGCTTCTTCAGGACCATGTAGTTTAGAGGGCATGACACTAGTTGCATCAAACATATAAACACAAATTAGACATTTAAAATGAATCTATAAAGTAATAATCAACATCGCTGCATATAAATGCTAAAAGTGTTACTATCTGGTCTCCCACAGTACACAGAACATTTCTCATTAGCAGTTGGAGCAGTCTTGTGACTTCTATCAGTGTCTGGCTAAAGCCTGTAGGAGGAGTTTTCATTCTGCTCTGACTGTCCTATCAGGCTGCAGGACCCTTGACCCTCTGTCTGGACAGTGCTGAAAAAACAACTCTCTAGCAATACACACCAAATTGAGCATGTGCAGCCTGTCCCCTAGCCTCTGTTCTATCAGTAGATGGCTTGGGGACAGTAAAAGAAGGGGAGAAACAGGATCAAACAGTCTTTTTACATACTGCAGAGGATGAACCCTTTAGGTTCCACAGTGAGTATAACAAGCATGCTTTACTACATATACAGACTGATTTTACTGTTGTGGGTTTAGTAACACTTTAAGGCTCTGAGGCTCACACGAACATGATGGTACTCGGCAAAGTCCAATGTAATAATCTGTTACAATGGACTTTGCTGAGTACCATCATGTTTATGTGAGCCTCAGAGCCTTAGAGAATTTTATACTCAGTGATGTTAGTTAATATTTTACAGATACTATAAGTCCAATTTTTGTATATTTGTTTGATGCCATGCCCTCTAAACTACATCGTCCTGAAGAAGCTACTGTACAAGGGAAACATGTTGACCATTATAAGTGACAGTCAGAGAACTCATACAGCAAGCACCCGTCTCCATGTAGCAGCTGCAAATCCTCGTTCTGCTAATGCCAATGTGCATGCACGGAACCATAGCCAGAGACAAATGAGATCCAGGGTGGGCATGCACAATGGCACCTGTATGAGAACGCGCACCCGCGAGTGCCAAAGCGCTAATGTGCATGCGCCAATGTGCTGAGGTGCTAATGTGCTAATGCGCATGCACGCACGCACGTATGCTGGCGCGAATCCTGGCACACAGCACCCTATTAAAAAAAAGAGAATCTGCCTAGCATCAGTGCTGGATTGTCTTCAGCTTGTTCCTGTGTTCCTGTTGTTACTCTGCCTGATTGACCTTGTTCCTGAAAACCCGGCTATCTTCTGACCATTCTCTTGGATCTCCCCTGCCTGCTGAACCTGCCTCTACCTGCAATATTGACCTTGGCTTGAACTTATGATCACGGCTCTGCCTCCTGATTCTGTACCCCGCTGCCCGTTTGTTGCCAACCTCTGCCTGTTTCTGACTACGGTTTTGCCTTCTGATTTGGTACCCCGCTGCCAGCCTGTTGCCGACTCCTGCCTGTTCCTGATTCTGCAGTTGATCCTGATCTGGCTCCCGCTGAACAAGTTTGGTGATCAGTTTCCACATCTCCTCAGAAGAGGTTCCTGTATCTCCAAGTTCCAGCTTCCTGCCTGCAGGCACCTGCACCCTTTCATTGCCCTCGCACTCCCTGTACCCACCACCAGGGGTGCTTGGACCGCAAGAGGCCACCCCCATCATTTCGGGCTCCGCTGTAAGGTATGTGACAGACAGGAACATTGTGACTACAGTGATGTTTGATATGCTCATCTCACTATACAGTTTTCTGTATTATAATGTAGAGGGTGGTGACAATTTTAGTTACATATTGTTTGTTATTCGCTTCATTAGCTTTTTTTTTTTTTTTTTTTACTTTTTATATTGGATTTAAAATTTGTTGTCTAGTCCCTTTTTTTTGACTGCACACTGTATTCTTGTCAGTCTTTTTTGTTTTGTACCTTTGTGGTAAGTCTCAAAGAGAAGGTCTGCAGCAGAGAATGATCTGAGTCAGACATTCGTAAACATTATTATTATTATACAGGATTTATATAGCGCCGACAGTTTACGCAGCGCTTTACAACAACATGAAGGCAGACAGTACAAGTACAATACAATTCAATACAGGAGGAATCAGAGGGCCCTGCTCGTTAGAGCTTACAATCTAGGAGGGAGGGTCAAGTTATACAAAAGGGTAATAGCTGTGGGGGATGAGCTAATAGAGAAAATAATGCAGTTGTTAGATGGAGGCAGGATAGGCTTCTCTGAAGAGGAAAGTCTTCAGGGATCGCCTAAAAGTGGATAAATTTGGACAGGCAGTCTGACAGATTGGGGTAGGGAATTCCAGAGGATGGGCGAGGCTCGGGAGAAGTCCTGGAGGCGGATATGGGAGGAGGTGATGAGGGAGCTGGAGAGCAGGAGATCTTGGGAGGAACGGAGATGGCGTTTAGGTTGGTATTTTGAGACTAGGTTAGTGATGTAGCTGGGGGCACAGTTGTGGATGGCTTTGTAACTTATTGTTAGTATTTTGAATTTAATTCGTTGGGCGAGTGGTAGCCAATGGAGGGATTGGCAGAGAGGGGTAGCAGACATAGGCATTGCTTTTTTTTTGTCTTTAACTAGCACCACAGGCCAGAAAGTAGATGGTGACCCTGGATAATGCCTGAACAAAGATGGCACTGTTCTGCTGAAACAAAAAGCAGATGAAGGAATTTTCAAGGTGGAGTACTTTGATCTCTATGAGAGGTAATAAAAACTTTAAAGCATTACGCTTACACATTACATTAGCATGCATGCACAAATAAATCTGACGTTAGGTCCACTTTAATGAGAAATGTAAAATGAATTTTCAAAGCACGGCAGATTCTACTCAAAGCGACGGGTCATCATGTTGGAAGGTCATCACTCATGTGTGTCTCTAAACTATGAGATTCTGTAAATTGCTAATTTGTTTTTCATCTCCGGCAGCTAACAAGAGGTTCAGGTTTGTCTCTTTTTAATGTAAGACACCGGGCTACACGGCTCTGTACAGGGCACCTCATTAGATTCCAAGGATACATTTCATTTCTCAAAGAGAACACATTAGTGATTAGAAGTTTGGAATAATTATTCTCAGTTACTTACGAACAATTTATTTAGTAAATCATTAGATGTGCCCCCAAGATAATAGTGACTGCATTGGATGAAGTAATTAATCCAGCAATGTGGGATCGTTGCATACTGTGTTCTTTGGATCATTTTTGTTCCAATTAACAAAAAAAGGTCTTCCTTGAATGAGTTTAGCTTCCTAAATAATTGAAACATACTATTATTAAAAGCACTAGAGCGGCGTAATTATCGGAAGGGTTTGTCCCCAGAATCATTTGCTTTTTTAAACTCGTTTTTTCACCTGGTATAATGCCTTGTAGTTTTGGGAAATGTAACTCCCCTTTTGAGTAAGGTTTTAGTTATAATTTCTGTAGCTGTTTTCACCAGTATAATTGTTTTTTTTTAAAGGGTATGTAAACCCAACATTTCATATTCCTGATATGTGCCTGCTGTATCATGTACTTGCATGAGAAAGTCTCCTGTTCTCTTTGTACTTCTTCCTCTGTGTGAAAGCCCTGGTGATCCTACCAGCCCCTCTGCTTTCCTATTAAAAACTTAAAGACAATTGAGAGGGGATGGAGTGTCCTAAACTCCAGAGGTATGGGCACTATATATGCCAGGTGAGTGGTGGTAAACGGTGAGCTAGTAGAAACCCACAAGGATCACAAAGGAGTCGGCCATACCTAATAGAGATGATAAAAATATATATGGGGTTTGATCCAATAAGAAGCTAGTATTGATTGTTTTCATGGGAGTGAGACGGGAAAAGAAAGGGAGTAGGGAGAAAGGGAGAAAGGAAGAAGGGAAGAGAGATAGATATAGGAAGGAAAAGAAAGGAGAGAAGGGAGGGAGGAAAAGGGGCATACAGTATATAGTGCCCATACCCCACCCCTTTTAATTGTTTTTCTGAGGTGGTGACTTAATGCGATAAGGCACGTCTGAGAGACAACCATCTGATTATTTGATATACAGTAGCTATACATTCTGAGTATATTCTTTTTTCTCTATGTTAACATACTGGTCCAAGCCTTTTCTTCAAAAATTACTGGTTTATTTGTTACTATACTTATGATTTACTATGTGCATCAATGTATATACTCATATGCTCCTATCCTTTTATATTCTGAAATGTGTTAGGAACCTCTTATGCCATGTACGCACGGGCGGACTTTCGACGGAACTCCGAAGGACTTGTTGACGGACTTTCAAAGGAGTTCCGACGCAATGGACTTGCCTACACACGATCACACCAAAGTCCGACTGATTCGAAAGTGATGACGTATGAGCGGACTAGAATAAGGAAGTTCATAGCCAGTAGCCAATAGCTGCACTTGCGTCGTTGTTCGTCCGTCGGACTAGCATACAGACGAAACTGATTTTTCGACCGGACTCAAGACCGTAGGAAAGATTTGAAACATGTTCTATTTCTAAAGTCCGTCTGATTTTTCGACAACAAAGGTCCGATGAAGCCCACACACGATCGAATTGTCCGGTGGATTTGTCCTGTCAGATCTTTGCTTTCGAAAAATCCGGTCGTGTGTACACGGTATTAGTGAACATGAGTTGAGACCAACTCTAAGTTCCAAGTCATGAGCCATATGGTATTGGATATACATACTGGTATTGGATATACATACTGTATGTATGGTTTGTCGCTGTGTTTTTAACCTTAAACTTGTATTACGGGACTGTGATCACTATACTATTTTACCCTGTGAAAATAAAATTAATTGATTTTATATACTGTATCTTCAATCTTGACGTAGATTTTATAGATTGCAAAGGATCCCTGAAGAGCTTTGCCAAGCTATTCAACCTTGAGAAGGCCTGTTACCAGCCTTCCATCAAAAGCTGATTATTCTGGTCCCCTACTTGGTTCCATTTGTGTTCCTCTGTTGAACTAGGTCAGTGGTTATTGAACACCAGGCAATGGCCCACTACCTGCCGTGGCTTCCCTCCTCCAGACCCCTAGCCAACTCCAGAGCCCCCAACCTTCTACAGTGTCTCCCAGCTTTCATAGTGCCCCTAAACTCCCCTATTAATCTCGCTGGTTGTCTAGGTCAGTGGTTCTCGAACACCAGGCAATGGCCCACTACTGGCCAGTGGCCTCCCTCCTCTGGGTCTCTATCCAACACCAGAGCCCCTAAACTTCCACAGTGCCTCCCAACTACCATAGTGCCCCCGACCTCCCATAATTCCCGCTGTGCCTCCCAACCACCCACACTGCCCCTAGGCTTCCTGAGAGCTAACAGCCTTCACAGTTTCCCCCAACATCCCAAAGTGCTACCCAGCCCTTCACAGTGTCCCCCATAAAGCTCCCAACTTCCAGCAGTGTCCCACATCGCCTCCCAACCACCCACAATGACCTCCAGTTTTCTACAGTTTTCTACAGTAAGTTTACAAAGCCACCAGCTTTCTGGAAAGGCCCTAGCCCCCTTCAGAAAAGGAATCCCCGACAGGGTGACCAAGTTGCGGAGTCCTCTAACTTCCTCCAAAACGCCCCCACAGTGACACCCAGCCCCATCCACAGCTTTTTAGCATTTCCATACATGATTGGCCTTTCCATACCTTTATTGTGTGAGTATAGGCTGTGGTTTTTTTTATTTTTACTGTTGGGGCATGAAAAGTTTTGGAAGAAATTACTAGGCCCTGATCTTAAGAACCGCTGCTCTAGGTCATCTGTGAGGCAACAACAGAAAGTACTGTATATCCATCTTTAAAATGGGAGCCAGGCATCTGTTTAGTGTAGCTGTTCTCAACCAATGTTCTGTGAAGGCCTAGGGTTCCTTCAGAGGTTGCTTGAGCAAGAAGACATTTTTTCCTCTCAGATAAGTTCCCCCTGAAACCAATGATCTTTTCAGCTTTCTGTAGTAGGGGTACTCTTCCCACTGACCAAAATTGTAAAAAACACTCTTTCCACAGATATTAAGGAGCATTCTTTCCGCTGACCACAAATGTAAGGAGCATTTGTCACACTGATCACCAATGTAAAGAGCACTCTTTGCACTGACCGCAAATGTAAGGCGCAATCATCCCCCGACCACCAATATAAGGGGTATTCTTCCCACTGACCCCCATTGTAAGGGGTATTCTTCCAACTGACCACCAATGTAAGGAGAACTCTTTGCACTGACCACAAATGTAGGGAGCAATTTTCCCACTGACCACCAATGTAAGGGGTATTCTTCCCACTGACCTCCAAAGTAAGTAGCATTCTTCCCACTGGCCACCAATGTAAAGAGGACTCTTCCCAATAACCACCAATTAGGGAAAATTCTGACCACCAATGTAAGGAGCATTCTTCTTAGTGACCATTACACTAATGTACAGTGAGCTTTAGATATAGTAATCATCAGCAGGTGGTCCCTGAGACCAGAAAGATTTTTCTTAAGGGTTCTTCCATATTAAAAAGGTTGAGAAAGACTATCCGGAGAAACCTTCAAACATGAATGCTTTCTAATGCCCCGTACACACGGTCAGATTTTCCGACGGAAAATGTGTGATAGGACCTTGTTATCGGAAATTCCGACCGTGTGTAGGCTCCATCACACATTTTCCATCGGATTTTCTGACACACAAAGTTTAAGAGCAGGCTATAAAATTTTCCGACAACAAAATCCGTTGTCGTAAATTCCGATCGTGTGTACACAAATCCGACGCACAAAGTGCCACGCATGCTCAGAATAAATAAAGAGATGAAAGCTATTGGCTACCGCCCCGTTTTTAGTCCCAACGTACGTGTTTTACGTCACCGCGTTCAGAATGATCGGATTTTCCGACAACTTTGTGTGACCGTGTGTATGCAAGACAAGTTTGAGCCAACATCCGTCGGAAAAAATCCTAGGATTTTGTTGTCAGAATGTCCGATCAATGTCCGACCGTGTGTACGGGGCATTAGAGTTCTACCTTGGCCGGTTTTCTGTTTCTTTGGCAGACAAGGCAAACTTTCTGAGTACAAGAAACCAGAAAATGAAGTGTATATTTGTAGGCCTCATTACATTTTATGAAGATAAGCTATGTGTGCTCTAAGAACAGAAATCTCTTTGCAGTCTGCTGGTTAATGTGCCACCGAATTGATTCAAATGCACAACAGGCGATTCTATTTGCCTTCTATAATTGCTTGGAAACCTGTGAAATCAAGTTGCTTGGTGTTCCAAGACCTTCATCAGAGAGAGGATAATGACAATTTCTCCCTGTTTGTTTACATGCTCGGATGACAGGCGTGTCATAGTATGAGAGAAAGTTCGTTATATGGAGAAAGGGCAGAAAACAGAAAATTATAGGGCTATTTAAATTTGTTAGTGCAGAGAGTAGATGATGGCGTGCGAAGGGCTGGGACCTCTATCAGCTAATCGTATTTCAGTCTGTCGAATTGAGATTAGTAAAATATGAACTGGGATTGGTTGTCAAATCTTGGAATTCTAAAGAGCCTTTGGGGATTGATTTATTAAGGGCAAATAAGCTGTTCTCTTTGCAAGGGGATTTGCGCTTTGCATGAAAAGTACAGTATCCTCAGAGCTTAGTGAATGAGATGAAGCTCTGTTGACTTCCATCATTTAAACATATGCAAGCAAAAAAAAACTTTTTTTCTTTATTTTCCTTGCATGTGATAGAGAATTCATTGCAGAGAGAAATTTCACCACATTCACTAAGCTCTGGGGACAATGCCCATGCAAAATATAACTTCCCTTGCAAAGTAAAGAACCTCCTACGTAGTTTAAGGTTAAACCTCTTTTCTTTTGAATTTAATGAGTGGCCACGTGTCTTGTTAAACTCCCTTCTGCAAAAAAGATTTATCCCTATTGTGGGGTCACCAGTACGGTTTTTATAAATTGAAATCATATCCCCTCTCAAGCGTCTCTTCTCCAGAGAGAATAAGTTCAGTGCTCGCAACCTTTCCTCATAACTAATATCCTCCAGACCCTTTATTAGCTTTGTTGCCCTTCTTTGTACTCGCTCCATTTCCAGTACATTCTTCCTGAGGACTGGTGCCCGGAACTGGACAGCATACTCCAGGTGCTGCCGGACCAGAGTCTTGTAGAGTGGGAGAAGTATCTCTGGAGTTGATCCCCTTTTTAATGCATGCCAATATTCTGTTTGCTTTGTTAGCAGCAGCTTGGCATTGCATGCCATTGCTGAGCCTATCATGTACTAGGACCCCCAGGTCCTTTTCCATCCTAGATTCCCCCAGAGGTTCTCCCCCCAGTGTATAGATTGCATCCGTATTTTTGCCACCCAAATGCATTATTTTACATTTTTCTAGATTAAACCTCATTTGCCATGTAGATACCCACCCCATTAATTTGTTCAGATCTTTTTGCAAGGTTTCCACATCCTGCGGATAAGTTATTGCCCTGCTTAGTTTAGTATCATCCGCAAATACAGAGGTGGAACTGTTTATCCCATCCTCCAGGTCATTTATGAACAAACTAAATAGGATTGGTCCCAGCACAGAATCCTGGGGAACTCCACTACCCACCTCTGACCATTCCAAGTACTCCCCATTTATCACTACCCTCTGAACTCGCCCTTGTAGCCAGTTTTCAATCCATGTACTCACCCTATGGTCCATGCCAACGGACCTTATTTTGTACAGTAAACGTTAATGGGGAACTGTATCAAATGCTTTTGCAAAATCCAGATACACCACGTCTACGGGCCTTCCTTTATCTAGATGGCAACTCACCTCCTCATAGAAGGTTAATAGATTGGTATGGCAAGAACGATTCTTCATGAATCTATGCTGATTACTGCTAATTATACCATTTTCATTACTAAAATCTTGTATATAGTCCCTTATCATCCCCTCCAATAACTTGCATATGATTGATGTTAGGCTAACTGGTCTGTAATTTCCAGGGATGTATCTTGGCCCTTTTTTAAATATTGGTGCTACATTGGCTTTTCTCCAATTCGCTGGTATCATTCCAGTCAGTAGACTGCCAGTAAAAATTAGGAACAATGGTCTGACAATTACTTTACTGAGTTCCTTAAGGACCCTCGGGTGCAATCCATCTGGTCCCGGCGACTTATTAATGTTAACTCTGACCAGCTTCCCTGTGTCTGCTGAAGAAAAGCATCCCCACAACATGATGCTGCTGCCACCACCAAGTTTCACGGTGGGAACGATGTGTTTAGGGTGATGTGCAGTGTTAGTTTTCCACCACGCATAGCGTTTTGCTTTTAGGCCAAAAAGTTTAATTCACCTTCTTCCACATGTTTGCTGTGTCCCCCAGATGGCTTCTCGCAAACTGCAATTGGGACTTCTCATGGCTTTCTTTTCAACAATGTCTTTCTTCTTGCCACTCTTCTATAAAGGCCAGATTTGGGGAGTGCAAGCCTAATGCCGCATACACACGATCAGACTTTCTGGCATACTTGGTCCGGCACACTTTCTGACGGACTTTCGCCGGAGTTACAGCGGACTTTCAGAATGAACAGACTTGCCCACACACAGACAAGTCCGTTCATTTTGAACGTGACTCGGGTGCGACGGGACTAGAAAAGGAAGTAAATCTTGTCGCTTTTATCGGCGAGATTGACACCTTGCGAGCCCTGTCGCGGGTCATACCAGGCCCTTAGGTCTGGATTATAAAGGGAAGCCCCTACGCCGAAAAAACGGCGTGGGGTCCCCCCTAAAATCCATACCAGACCCTGATCCGAGCACACAGCCCGGCCGGTCAGGAAAGGGGGTGGGGACGAGCGAGCGCCCCCCCCCTCCTGAACCGTACCAGGCCGCATGCCCTCAACATGGGCGGTGGGTGCTTTGGGGGAGGGGGCGCCCTGTGGGGCCCCCCACCCCAAAGCACCTTGTCCCCATGTTGATGAGGACAAGGGTCTCTTCCCAACAACCCTGGCCGTTGGTTGTCGGGGTCTGCGGGCGGAGGGCTTATCGGAATCCGGGAGCCCCCTATAGTAAGAGGGTCCCCAGATCCTGGCCCCCCCACCCTATGTGAATGAGTGTGATGTTTTAGGGGGCGTGGTCAACATCACCCTGTGACCACGCCCCCTAAAACGTCACAGTCCCAGCATGCCCAGGGACTGTGACATCATAAGGGGGCAGGGTCTCCGCCTATAGAAGTCGCAACGGAGCCCTCAGAGAGCAGTTCAGCTGGAGAGAGCGTCGTGTCAACATCTGGAGAAGAGAAGAGGGAAGAAGACAAGAAGTCCAGAAGTCCGGACCTCCGCTGGCAAGAGAGCGGCCTGAAGACAGTGGAGGAGCCGGCCGAAGAACTGGAACACCGGGAGAAGAGGCCGGAGAGAGTGGAGAAGAACCAACCGGACGCCGAGAGAAGAGGAACCGGAGGGACCCCCGAAGCCGGAAGAAGACCCCCGAAGCCGGAGGAAGACCCCCCCGGAGCTGTTTAATAAATTATTTTAAAAACCTGTGTAGTGTGTTTTATTATTGACACTTTTTCCCTAGGTGAATGGGTAGGGGTACCATGTACCCCATACTCATTTACATAGGGTGGGGGCGCCGGGATCTGGGGGCCCTCTTATTATAGGGGGCTCCCGGATTCCGATAAGCCCTCCGCCCGCAGACCCCGACAACCAACAGCCAGGGTTGTTGGGAAGAGGCCCTTGTCCTCATCAACATGGGGACAAGGTGCTTTGGGGTGGGGGGGCCCCGCAGGGCGCCCCCTCCCCCAAAGCGCCCACCCCCCATGTTGAGGGCATGCGGCCTGGTACGGTTCAGGAGGGGGGGGCGCTCGCTCGTCCCCACCCCCTTTCCTGACCAGCCGGGCTGCGTGCTCGGATCGGGGTCTGGTATGGATTGTAGGGGGGACCCCACGCCGTCTTTTCGGCGTAGGGGTTTCCCTTTATAATTCATACCAGACCTAAGGGCCTGGTATGCCCCGCGCTCGCCGCAATAGGAACATTTATTTTTCCTATTGGAGCGAGCGCGAAATGCAATACCCTGCCCTTGCGTCGTATCTGGTCCGTCGGACCAGCACACAGACGAGCGGACTTTCCGCCAGAAGCTGAGTCCGACGGAAAGATTTCAAACATGTTTCAAATCTAGTCCGCCGGAGCCTACACACGGTCGGATTGTTCGGCGGACTCTGGTCTGCCGGACCAAGTATGCCGGAAAGTCCACTCGTGTGTACGCGGCATAATAGTTAATGGACAGATTCTCCCACCCGAGCTGTGGATCTCTGCAGCTCCTCCAGAGATACTATGGACTTCTTGGCTGCTTCTCTGATTAATGTTCTCCTTGCCCGGCCTTTCAGTTTGGGTGGATGGCCATGTCTTGGTAGGTTTGCAGTTGGGCCATACTCTTTCCATTTTCAGATGATGAATTGAACAGTGCTCTGTGAGATGTTCAAAGCTTGGGATATTTTTTTTTATAACCTATCCCTGCTTTAAACTTCTCCACAACTTTATCCCTGACCTGGCTGGTGTGTTCCTTGGCCTTCATGATGCTGTTTGTTCACTAAGGTTCTCTAACAAACCTCTGAGGACTTCACAGAACAGCTGTGTTTATACTGGGATTAAATTACACACAGGTGGACTCTATTTACTAATTAGGTCATTTCTGAAGGCAATTGGTTCCACTAGATTTCAGTTAGGGGTATCGGAGTAAAGGGGGCTGATTACAAATGCACGCCACACTTTTCAGATATTTTTTTGTAAAAAAAATTGAAAACCATTTATCATTTTCCTTCCACTTCACATTTATGTGCAGCTTTGTGTTGATCTATCACATACAACCCCAATAAAATACATTTACGTTTTTGGTTGTAACATGACAAAATGTGGAAAATTTCAAGGGGTAGGAATACTTTATCAAGGCACTGTAAGCACATGAAAGAAAGCAGGCAAGAAATCAATCTTTTTCAATCAAGCTCACGTTATTTATTATATTTTAAAGCTGAATATTCTGACTCTTGCCTAAGCCCAGTTTCTGCCGATTCTCTTTAAGTTAAATCCCAGCATTCGTACAATCTTCACACTCTAAGGAAACATTATTACCATTGTTTATCTTCATTTCCTATTTGAAATTAACACATCCTTTAGATGGCATGAATTCCATTTGAAGTCCCGGGGAGAACATGTCAAGTCAGCTCCCTTTCCTGAGCTCAGTTGCTCTTTTGCTTTGTTTAGGTGAACACAAAGATTGAAAATAACTAATACATATTAATAAGGGCAATCTAAATTGCAAATATGAATCCCCGGTGATCACGTCGCTCAGTGGGACACATTGTGGAAAATCTTGTTCCTCCCCGGCCCCGGCAATTGCCTAATATGTATGTTGTTGATACAGACAAAAAAAAAATCTGCATTCTGTTCGGCATTCAAACGCTAATGGGAACAAACAGGCCGCTCGTCGGTGGCGGCGGAAGGTCCGGACCCCAGAGAGATCAGTAGAACGAACAATGTTCACTTAATGAAAGAGACTCAAAGCTGCTTCTTGCTGCTGCTCTAGAGCTGCTCGCTGAATTCAAAAAAATGGTTTTCAAGGTCTGACTGGGACTTCGTTCCCAAGAAAAACCCTGGCCTTGCTTACACAGACAGATTTAAAGGCTAAGTTCACTTTTTCTAGAAAAAGCCAATGATCCCAATTAAGATTCTTCTTGAGAAATCAATGTTCCCAACCTTAAAGCTAAGATGCACCCACAGCTAGGGGGAGCTTAATGGTAGTGCCCCTATTGGCTATTTCCACTGGACTTTCCAAAAGATATAATAGACGCCAATAGACTGCGCTAGTTTTTTGCTTCGACTACAGCGACTCAAGGGGCCCCCGCCCTGGAAGCTCCTAAAAATTGGTTCAGCTCTGTAAACTGTCCATTCATTTTATTGCCATACCTGTAGGCCATTTGTACCCTGGAAGCCTGGCTGAAAATCTTCCAATCCCCAACTCCTGCCTTGCTAGGACATGAAAAACATTGGAAGAACACGCCCAGCATTACAGGAGCAGAAAACCAACAATTTTCATGCCCTAGAGACAAGGCAGGGGGTTGGGATTGCTAACTAGGAGTTTTTCAGCCTGGCTTCCAGGGGAATCCAAGTGGCTTATGGTTATAACAATAACATTAATGAAATTCTTACAAAGCTGTAGATTTTTTGACAGTAGAACTAAGGGCAAAACTTTTTTTTTCATTTTGGATATTGTAAGAGAGGGCTATAACCCCTGTCAGATTTTTTTTTGCCATCTGTGTCCCATTGGAGAGATTTCCCTTCACTTCCTGTCCCATAGCTAAAACAGGAAGTGAGAGGAAATCCCTGCAAATTAAAGGAATCCCTCCTAGGTCACCAGAACTAGTGTCCCCACTATTACTTTTTTGGGGACAACCCAAAACTTGGGATCTTCTTTTAGTTTTACTTTCAATGATAATGGTAAACAGGACAAATAGAGAGGATGAATCTCCTTAAGGGGGGGGGGGCACAGACAGTAATAAAAGCCAGATAAGGGGTTCTAATCCATCTCCACTCTATCCAAAACTAAAAACACAGTTTTGCCTTCAGTTATACTTTAATATCTACTGGGGCCCCTTAAAGTGGAGTTCCAACGACATATAATATATATATTTTTTTTAAACATTTCTTAAGGCCATAACATAGACATTTAACACTCACGTCTTTAGAAAAATTTGTCCCCCGATGTCCGGTTTAATATAAAAAATCAACTTATAAAATTGCTTCCCATATTGCTTGTGGGCATGTGAAGCCCACAAGCACAATGTTCCGGGATACGGTGCAGCTGAGCGACCAGCATGCACCGCCCGTTCTCGCGCACGCGCATTTTCACAGTATCGCAGCGCTGTCAACTTCTCAGGGTGCCAGGAAGTACCCGCCCCGTTGTGATGACAACGAAGCCCTCGGTGCTGCCCACTGACTCCTGGGAAATGATGACACACATCTCCCAGGAGCAGTAGCGAGCGGAGGTGCCGAGGGAAGTGACGTAAGGAACTGCGGTGAGGAAGGGGAAGATTTGAAGCGACCACATAGCAACAGGCATGAAAAGGTAAGTTAAAAAAAAAAATTCTCCAAATGTCATTTATTATTTTATTTACAGTAATGACATTTTTTTTTTATGGGCGTACAGGCAGTCCCATTCTGTCTGCCTTCGGGGGACACTGTCTGTTTCGAGGACACGCACCCGCACCTGCATGGCTGTCAAATCGGGACCAGCAGTTGTGTCCGTCCTTATAGACATGAATAGGACTGCCTGCATGTAGTTGCACGGAACACCTGTACATCCCATGCCGACAAACACAGCCCTTCGTACACTTAAGTACTCCCATGTAAGCGAGGCCTATGTCTCCCAGATTTACAAATACACTCACCGGCCACGTTATTAGGTACACCTGTTCAATTGCTTGATAACACAAATTGATAATCAGCCAATCACATGGCAGCAACTCAATGCACTTAGGCATCTAGACGTGGTGAAGACGAGTTTCTGAAGTTCAAACCATGCATCAGAATGGGGAAGAAAGGGGATTGAAGTGACTTTGAACGTGACATTGTTGTTGGTGCCAGGCGGGATGGTCTGAGTATTTCAAAAACTGCTGATCTACAGGAATTTTCACACACAACCATCTCTAGGGTTTACAAAGAATGGTCTGAAAAAGAGAAAATATCCAGTGATCGGAAGTTGTGTGGAGGAAAATGTCTTGTTGATGTCAGAGGTCAGAGGAGAATGGGCAGACTCTTTCAAGATGATAGAAAGGCAACAGTAACTCAAATAAGCACTCAATACAACCAATATATGCAGAATACCATGTCTGAACGCACAACACATTGAACTGGGTGCCACTCCTGTCAGCTAAGAACAGGAAACTGAGGCTACAATTCACACAGGATCACCAAATAGAAGATTGGAAAAACGTTGCCTGGTCTGATGAGTCTCGATTTCAGCTGTGACATTCAGATGGTCGGATCAGAATTTGGCATAAACATGAAAGCATGGATCCATCCTGCCTTGTTTTACCGGTTCAGCCTGGTGGTGTAATGGTGTGGGGGATATTTTCTTCGCACACTTTGGACCCTTAATACCAACTGAGCATAGTTTAAACGCCAAAAACTACCTGAGTATTGTTGCTGACCATGTCCATCCCTTTATGACTACAGTGCTCCCATCTTCTGATGGCTCCTTCCAGCAGGATAATGCACCATGTCACAAAGCTCCAATCATCTCACCACTGGTTTCTTGAAGATGACAATGAGGTCACTGTACTCCAATGGCCTCCACAGTCACCAGGTCTCAATCCAATAGAGCACCTTTGGGTGTGGTAGAACGAGAGATTCGCATCATGGATGTGCAGCCGACAAATCTGCAGCAACTGTGTGATGTTATCATGTCACTATGGACCAAAATCTCTGAGGAATGTTTCCAACACCTTGTTGAATCTATGCCACGAAGAATTAAGGTAGTTCTGAAGGCAAAAGGGGGTCCAACCCGGTAATAGTAAGGCGTACCTAATAAAGTGGCCGGTGAGTGTATATTCACCGTGTTTTGTGGTCACCTGCAATACTAACATTCACCTGTAGGCAGCACTGAAGCTAACATTTTTATCTCTTGCTTTGTTCATTTTAGGAGCAATCATAAGCCTCATGGGGATAGGTGTGCAATCACTGTGACAATACACACAAATATGAACATCGTATTATACTGTGCCACAATAAAAAAAAAGTCAACGTTGAATTAAAAGAAGCCAAAACAAATCCCCAGTGACTTTTCTGGCTGTTCATGCTCCCACTGAGAGAAGAAAATACTAACTGAGCTTTTGTAAAATAAATGTAGGCATTAAAAACATACAAACAGTGAATAATTCATAAGTCACGTTGATCTCTACCTGGCAGGTTGACTTTGTACAACTGCAAAATCTATACTCCTAAAAATAATAATAATATGTGCGTTTACCTAAACAAATACAAAAAAAAAAACCCAAAATGTTTATCAACTACACATTTCTCTAGACAAAGATTCTATAATAAGTTTATTTGAGGTTTAGACAAAGAACAGAACAGAATGGGGGAGATGAACTAAAACTGCAGAGTGCAAAATCTGGTGCAGCTGTGCGTGGAAACCAATCAGCTTCCAGGTTTTATTGTCAAAGCTTTATTGAACAAGCTGAAGTTAGAAGCTGATTGGCTACCATGCACAGCTGCACCAGATTCTGTGTGCTCCAGTTTTAGTAACTAGGACTTTCCTACCGCTTTCACAACCATGCACTGTAGTTACCGGTCCTACATTGTACATGATGACGTCACAAAGCCTGCAATCAGTGAAGCTTCAAAGAGGAGCAGCTTGTGCGGCGTGGAGAACACTCGTGGGAGTGAGGAATAAGGTAAGTACTTGTGCTTACTTCTGTACCGATCTACTGCTAGCCTTCATTTCTTTTTGACTACTCGTTGCCATGTGACTAAGGCTATGTTCACAACTACACTATATTACCAAAAGTCTTGGGACACCTGCCTTTACACGCACATGAACTTTAATAGCGCCCCAGTCTTAGTCCGTAGGGTTCAGTATTGAGTTGGTCCACCCTTTGCCGCTATATTAGCTTCAACTCTTCTGGGAAGGCTGTCCACAAGGTTTAGGAGTGTGTCTATGGGAATGTTTGACCATACTTCCAGAAGCACATTTGTAAGGTCAGGCACTGATGTTGGACGAGAAGGCCTGGCTCTAATTCATCTCAAAGGTGTTCTATGGGGCTGAGGTCAAGTTCCTCCACCCCAAACTCGCTCATCCATGTCTTTATGGACCTTACTTTGTGCACTGGTGCGCAGTCATGTTGGAACATAAAGGAGCCATCCCCAAACTGTTCCCACAAAGTTGGAAGCGTGAAATTGTCCAAAATGTCTTGGTATGCTGACGCCTTAAGAGTTCCCTTCACTGGAACTAAGGGGCCAAGCCCAACCCTTGAAAAACAACCCCAAACCATAATCTCCCCTCCACCAAATGATTTGGACCATTGCATAAAGCAAGGTCCATAAAGACATGGATGAGCAAGTTTGGGGTGGAGGAACTTGACCCAATAGAACACCGTTTGGATAAATTAGAGCAGAGACTGCAAGCCAGGCCCTCTAGTCTACTTCAGTGCCTGACCTCACAAATGCCCTTCTGGAAGAATGGTCAAACATTCCCATAGACACACTCCTAAACCTTGTGGACAGCCTTCCCAGAAGAGTTGAAGCTGTTATAGCTGCAAAGGGTGGGCCAACTCAATATTGAACCCTACAGACTAATGCCCCGTACACATGGTTCAATTAGTGGCAGGGGATTGTCTGTTGACAGACAGTTGTCCTAAATTCTTACCGATAGTACGCTCCTTTAGAAAATTGTTTTCCAATTTTCGACCAACAAATGTTGGATGACAGGCTAGTAAATTTTCGGCGGACAACAGCTCCACGTCTAATTTTCGTATGGTCAGTACACAAATCCGTCACACAAAAGTCGAAAGTACAAACACGCATGCTCGGAATCAATGCTGACCAAACATAAAATTAGCAGAAGGGGCCCAAAGGGTGGCACTTAAGAGCTGAAATTCCTCGTAGTACGTGACTACGTTTGTGTTTGTGGCACGACAATGGTGTAACATTAGTATGCAAGACAAGATCCTGGCACAAGCTCTTTTTGACAAAAATCAGACGCTCAGTTGGCCAATAATCGTACCATGTGTACGAGGCTTTAGACTGGGATGCCATTAAAGTTTATGTGTGTGTAAAGGCAGGTGTCCCAATACTTTTGGTAATATAGTGTATATGGGTGTGGGACTGCATGTAAATCGCATACGTTCCTGCACCCACAGCAAAAACATGTTGCTATTTAGCAGACGCGCAGCGGTGCAGGAAATGCGTAGCACCATGCCGTTTCCCTGCAGCTGCCATTTTAGAAAATGTTCCAAGACCGATTTTGCTTTGTTTCCGTAGGTAAAGTAGACCATTTATCCACACAAGCATGGCCGCAGGGAACCACATAAGTATGAACCTCACTAAAACACACCTCCCAACTTTTTGAGATGGGAATGAGGGACACCTACCAGCAAAAGTATGCAGGCATAGGACACACCCCCTTATCACGCCCCCTTAAAGGAGAATTGTACAAAAAAAATACAAGATTGGTTAAACCCACAAGTGCTTTTTTACCACTACTATTCCTTTATATTGGCTTTTGGAATTTACAAATGCAGCAATTTAGAAATCAGATGAAAAGTTTAGCGCTGGAAAACACTTTTTTATAGATAAAAAGCGCATTTTATATACAACTATATGGATCAGACCAAAATGAGGGACAAATGAGGCGGAAAGAGGGACAGAGGGACATTGCTACAAATCGGGGACAGTCCCTCGAAATCAGAGACAGTTGGGAGCTATGCTAAAATAGAAATGATACTTTGTATTTTTTCCCATGTATTCCTAGACTGTAGAACTGTACTCTCCATTGGCTAACTGTTTAATTATTAAGGAGGATAAAAAATAAACCTAATGGTGCTATATTTTAATATTAGATAATGTGTTTTCCCACAGACGAGATAAATTTAATAAACAAACCTCCAATGTGCCAAAAAAAAATCTCAGACTCATGCAGAAAATGTAACTAAGGACATCAGCCTAATTATGGCACGCCTTGTGCTCCGGTAATTAAAATTGCTTTCCTGCATAGAAGATTTAAAACATAATAAAGTAAGACCAAGCAATGCCTAGGGTATTTGATGAAAGTGTAACTCCAAGAAAACAGCTCAATACACAGCAGAAAGACATGTACGTTAACTGTTCTGGCAAAGAATTTGTAACACCAGCCAGTCAATTTGCCAAACCAGGCACTCCTACCAGACAGCATAGCCAAGGAAGGAAATCAGTCTAATTTTACAAGAAAGTCTGTCCCCAGTACCAGTGCCGGGACATAGTCATCTAGCGCCCAGGGCAAAGATACCAAACGGTGCCCTCCCTCCCCCAAAATGTATGAGCATTATGCCAAAAAAAGTCCCCCCCGTGAAAATAATTCCCCCTCTTCCAGTACAAATCCCCCCCCCACAGCTCAAATCCTCTCTCTCTCTCTCTCTCCCCAGCTCCCCCCTCCTAGCATAATTCCAATACCCTTAAATTTCCCCACTGAACATAAATCCCCCCCCCTCCAAAAATCCCCTTTCCTAGCACTTATCCTCACTCCCGAATTTCTCCTCCTAGCACAAATCCTTCCAATGATCCCTGCTAGCACAAATCCTCCCCATCCCCCCCCCACATTCCCCTTCTTAACAGAAATCCACTCTCTTAGTACAAATCCCCCCCTCCAAATCACCCATTCTAGAACGGCCCCCAAATTTCCCACAGCGCCCAGAGCAGCTGCCCCTTGTCCCCGCCCTGCCCAGTACAATCCTACCCCCCCCACCGTCTCTGGTTCAGTCGGTCACCCTGTATAATCCCTCCCCCTTCCAGGTAAGTCTGTTGCTCAATATAATCCCCCCCCAGGACAGTCTGTACCCTAATACAACCCCCCTCCAAATTCAATCTTTTCCCTAGTATAATCCCCCGGGTCAGTCTGTCCCCCAGTACAATCCTACCCCCCCCCCCCTCTGGTCTCTGGTTCAGTCTGTCTCCCTATATAATCATTCCCCCTTCCAGGTCAGTCTGCTGCTCAGTATAATCCCCCCAGGACAGTCTGTACCCCAATACATTCCCCGACCCAAGTTCAATCTTTCCCCTAGTATAATCCCCCGGGTTAGTCTGTTCCCCAGGACAACCTCCCCCCCCCACAAGGTCAATGTGTCCCCCAGTATAATCCTTCTTCGCCAGGTCAATTTGTCCCCCAGAAAAATCCCCTCCAGGTCAGTCTGTCCCCCTGTATAACCCCCCCTCTTCCCCAGGTCAGTCTGTCCCCCAGTATAATCCCCCCCCTTCCCCAGGTGGTCAGTCTGCCCCCCAGTATAAACCCCCCCTTCCCCAGGTCAGTCTGCCCCCCAGTATAACCCCCCCTTCCCCAGGTCAGTCTATATGCCAGTACTATCCCCCCAAGATCAGTCAGACTGACCTAGGGGGATTGTACTGGAAAACAAACTGACCCCCAGTACAATCCTTGCAATAGTTGATTTTTCTTAGGCCCCGCAAAAGTCACATAAATGTCTATCACATCATTGTTTTCACAAAAAACACAACACCACTTACAAAATTCCTGTTAAACTCCAACTAAGGCTTTGTTCAGATGGGGTGTTCTGAAATGTACGCCCCTGTGAGGACCGTGTTTCCATAAATGGGGATGCACAGGTGTTCTGTACATCCCTAGTCTAATCTATGTCAATTGGGATGCAGCGGGTGCGGAGACATAGTCCCTGCTCCCAATCTGACATCTGTGTGGGTGTACAGCCCCGAGTTCAGACAAGTGAGTTCAGAGACATGCACCCGCACCTACAGTACATGACATCAATGGGACTGCCTGCATGGGGATGCATGGAACATCTGTGCATTCCCGTGTGGGTTACCACGGCCTCACAAAAATGTACACTGTGGAATGCCCCATGTGAACAAGACCTTCCTATGTTTTTTTTTGTTTTTTTTTATTACACAGTTTTTCTAACCACTTACAGACCGGAATGACAAGGCCATTTTTTGCGATACGGCACTGCGTCGCTTTAACTGACAATCGCGCGGTCGTGCGATGCTGTACTCAAACAAAATTGACGTTCTTTTTTTCCCACAAAAAGAGCTTTCTAATGGTGGTATTTGATCACCTCTGCGGTTTTTATTTCTTGCGCTATAAACAAAAAAAAGAGCGAAGATTTTGAAAAACAATAACAATATTTTTTAGTTTTTGCTATTATAAATATCCCCCCCCCCCCCAAAAAAAAAAAATGTAAAAAAAAAATCTCTTCATCAATTTAGACCAATATGTATTCTTCTACATATTTTTGGTAAAAAAATTTGCAATAAGCGTATATTGATTTGGTTTGCGCAAAAGTTATAGCGTCTACTTAATGGGGAATATATTTATGGCATTTTTACTATTATTATTTTTTTTTTTTTACTAGTAATGGTGGCGATCTGTGTTTTTTAGTGGGCCTGCTATATTTAAGACACTTTTGACACTTTTTTGGGACCAGTGACATTTATACAGCGATCAGTGCTATACAAATGCACTGATTACTGTGTAAATGTCACTGGCTAGGGAAAGGGTTAACACTAGGGGGCGATCAAGGGGTTAAATATGTTCCCTGGGAGGGGGGTGGGACTGACTGGAGGAGGAGAGAGATCGCTGTTCCTTATCACTAGGAACAGCAGATCTTTCTCTCCTCCCCTGTCAGAACGGGGATCTGTCTGTTTACATTAACAGATTCCCGTCCTGGCTCTCTTTCCCGCGATCGCGGGTGGCCGGCGGACATCACGGCTGCCGGCCAAGCGCATTGGGCCCCCCGCCTGGCTCTTAAAGGAGCTGACGTACAGCTATGGTGATTCACGGGAAAGAGCCGACTTGCCACAGTATAATGACGGCGGCTGGTCGGCTAGTGCAGTTGCGCCAGGGCCTAGTAATTGAGGTGAGAATATTGCAAAAATATCCAATCACATGCAAGGAAAATAAAAAAAACAGCATTTTTGCTTGCACATGATTGGATGATGGAAGTCAGGAGGGTTCCCCCTCATTTACTAAGCTCTGGAGCAAAAAAGTGTCAAAAGTGTCTGATCTGTCTGCTGCAATGTCGCAGTCACGCTAAAAAATGCAGATCGCCGCCATTACTAGTAAAAAAGTGCAGTCTATTTGCCTTTAAGTAAATCAACCCCATAGAGTCCTCATTCCCTTTTTCTGCAACCTCAGCTGCACTGCAGATGAATGAATAGAAGTCTCTGTACAGAGATTGTCTATTCATTCACAAGCTGAAGCATTGTAAACTGTGTTTACAATGCTTCAGTGATGAATGAACACAGGAGCAAACTCTCACTGTGTTTATTCAGGTGGGGGCTGGTAAACATGACATGCCCACCACCATTCTCCATCCTGAACACAGCACCGACCTCCTGCCCCAGTAGCAGCTGCAGCCAGCAGGAGGAGGAGGAGAATCTGGCCAGCAGCACTGTAATGAGGGGGCGTGAGGAATCAGTGATGGGGGGGGTCCAGTACAAGGGGGCGTCAGAAAAGTGGAGGGGGAGGGTCTACTTTTAGTACTTTTAGAGGTAAATCCCCCTGTTGCTCTCCTGCAGCACTCAAAGCCAGTGGGAGGGAAGAGGAGATACAGTCCACTGCAGGCAGACTGAAACCTGGACATATGATTCAAAACCTGGACTGTCCGCGTGAATCCTGGATAGGTGGCAACCCTAGTCTGGAGGTATTATCCAAGTTAAACCCTGGGATGTGTGCAGGCCCTCAATTTCCTCAGCTCCAATGCAGGATTGCTGGTCCTGCATTGTACATGATGACATCAGCGAGGAGGTGGCTTTACAGCCGCTGAAGAGGACTGACTTCATGAGACCAGACGTCCAGCAAGGAGTGTGTGGCAAAAGGTAAGTTATACCACCATGCTCCCTAGTCCATGAGCTGAGCACTTCTGGGTTCAGTGTCTAAAAGAAGACATTGAGATGGATGATCGTCTCCACCTGCTAGGCCATCCTGAAAGCTCCTGCATCCTTGAACAATCCCGGACAAACAGAGGAGCTAGGTGAGCCCCCAAAAGGTAGGAGGGGCCACTCTGGAAGTGGTCAGGTGGCTATACAGCCGCCCAGATCACTTTTACAGTAAAGTTTATTAACAGATCAATAGCTCTTGTTCTGCCTCACCTAAATGTATTTTTTCTGCTTTTGTACTAAATTGTAGCATTGATTCTGATGTATGCTGACATGATGTGTTTGTTATTATTATACAGGATTTATATAGGGCCAACAATATACGCAGCACTTTACAATATAAAAAGGGAGACAGTACAGTTGCAATACAAGAGGATGAAGAGGGCCCTGCTCATAAGAGCTTACAATCTAAGAGGGTGGGGTAAGTGCTACAAAAGGTTATAAATGTGGGGGATGAGCTGGTGGAAGTGATAAAAGATTAGTTGGAGGTGTGATAGGCTGCCAGAGTAGGAGATAGCCAGACAGATTAAGGTAGAGAGTTCCATAGGATGGGAGAGGCCCTGGAGAAGTCCAGGAGACAAGCATGAGAGGAGGAGACAAGAGAGCTTGAGAGTAGGAGGTCTTGAGAGGAGCAGAGAGATCGGTTTGGGTTATATTTGGAGACTAGATTGGTGACGTAGCTCGGGGCAAAGTTGTGAATGGCTTTGTATGTTGTTAGTATTTTAAATTGAATTTGCTGGGCAATCGAAAGCCAGTTTAGAGGTTGGCGGAGAGGGGTAGAAGACACTCAGTGGTTGGTAAAGTAGATGAATCTGACAGCAGCAGCAGTGTTTAGGCGCAGGGGTCTCAAACTGGTGGCCCTCCAGCTGTTGTGAAACTACAAGTCCCATCATTCCTCTGCCTGTGAGAGTCATGCTTGTAACGGTCATCCTTGCAATGCCTCATGGGACTTGTAGTTTCGCAACAGCTGGAGGGCCGCTAGTTTGAGACCCCTGGTTTAGGGTATTACAACTTGTCTACTTATGTGACTTGGTATCTCCATCTGTCCTCCCCTATTTTTTTAATGCTAGTTAGTTCAGTCCTAGTTACACCCTCCCGGTTTCATCCAAGTTCCCTTAGTCGGTGTTCGTTCTTTGCAGAGACAGGGCTTAGGAAATTCTTTGTCTTTTTACACTTTAAAAGACTGTAAAAAACAAACTCCGCTTGTGGATGGTGCCAAGTGAGCAGCAGTGTTAATTTTGGAATCAAATTTTTATTTAGATTTAGCTATAGTCTTTGAAACTAAAATGCCATTTTAGTTTTAGTCCCATTTTAGTCATCTGCAATTGTTTTAGTTTTAGTTCTATTTTAGTCGACCAAAAACACCAGTACAGTCGAATAGAATAATTTTAGTCAACTAAAATCGAATGTGTTTAGTTAAGTTGTAATGCATTATTTAACCACTTCAGCCCCGGAAGATTTTACCCGCTTCCTGACCAGAGCACTTTTTGTGATTCGGCACTGCGTCGCTTTAACTGACAATTGCGTGGTCATGCGACGTTACACCCAAACAAAATTGACGTCCTTTTTTCCCCACAAATAGAGATTTCTTTTGATGATATTTGATCACCTCTGCGGTTTTTATTTTTTGCACTATAAACAAACAAAGAGCGACAATTTTGAAAAAAAGCAATATTTTTTACTTTTTGTTATAATAAATATCCCAAAAAAATAAAATGTATAAAAAAAATGTCTTTCTCAGTTTAGACCGATATGTATTCTTCTACATATTTTTGGTAAAAATAATCACAATAGGCGTATATTGATTGGTTGGCGCAAAAGTTATAGCGTCTACAAAATAGGGGATAGATTTATGGCATTTTTAAACATTTTTTTTTTATTAGTAATGGCGGCGATCTGCGATTTTTATCAGGTCTGCGACATTATGGCGGACACATCGGACACTTTTGACACTATTTTGGGACCATTGTCATTTATACAGCGATCAGTGCTATAAAAATGCACTGATTACTGTGTAAAATACACTGGCAGGGAAAGGGGGCTAGGGGGCGATCAAGGGGCTAAGCGTGTCCTAGGGAGTAATTCTAACTGTGGGTGGGGTGGGCTTCCACTCACATGACAGCGATCACTGCTCCTGATGTCCAGAGAGCAGTAGATCTCTGTCATGTTGCTAGGCAGAACAGGGAAATGCCTTGTTTACATAGGCATCTCCCTGTTCTGCCACTCCGTGACACAATTGTGGGCCCCCTGGCTGACACTCTCACTATGCCTCGATTTAAAGGGGATGTACCTGTACGTCCATTTGCCTAGCCATGCCATTGTGCCGACGTATATCGTCATGTGCTGGTCGGCAAGGGGTTAAGCATTTCTATAGAATTTACAAACTCATTATATACTCCTGAAGTAAAAAAAAATCTAATATCATTTTATTATTTATGGTAATAATGTTTGCACAAACTCACAGATTTAGTCACTCTGGAAGGTCTGAGGAGGGCTGTAATGCACAGTGCTCTTGACAGTAGTCTGCCTGAGGAGGCCTGTAATGCTGCACAGTGATCTGGATGGTGGACAGAGGAGGTCTGTAATGCACACACAGTGCTCTAGACGGTGGTCACTCTGAGGGGAGGCCTGTAATGCACAGTGCTCTGGGTGCCGGTGGTGGTCGCTGGTAAGAGGAGGCCTGTAATGTTGCACAGTGCTGGATGGTGGTCTCAGGTCTGACTGGTATGGCCTGTAATGCACAGTGCTCTGGATGCCAGTGGTGGTCACTGGTCAGAGGAGGCCTGTAATGCTGCACAGTGTTGGATGGTGGTCTCAGGTCTGACTGAGATAGCACGTAATGCACAGTGTTCTGGATGCCAGTGGTGGTCACTGGTCAGAGGAGGCCTGTAATGCTGCACAGTGTTGGATGGTGGTCTCAGGTCTGACTGGTATGGCCTGTAATGCACAGTGCTCTGGATGCCAGTGGTGGTCACTGGTCAGAGGAGGCCTGTAATGCTGCACAGTGTTGGATGGTGGTCTCAGGTCTGATTGGGATAGCACGTAATGCACAGTGCTCTGGATGCCAGTGGTCAGAAGAGGCCTGTTGTAACTCTGCACAGTCCTAGATGGTGGTCTCAGGCCTGAGGGATGACCTGTAATGCAAAGTGCCCTGGATGCCACTGCCAGTGGTCAGAGGAGGCCTGCAATGCACACACAGTGCTCTGGATGGGCAGTGGTCTAAGGGGAGGCCTCGCCTCAGGCCTGCTGTAATTGTAATGTACACTACACAGTCACAGTGGGTGTTCTGTCTGCTCTCTGCTCTGGCAGTTTTCGTGAGTCGGGACTCGAGTCGGGAGTGGGACTCTCGTGAGGACTTGGGAGGCCTGGCTCTAATGCACAGTGCTGCTCTGGTTCTACTCGTCAACTTTTGGTTGACAAAATTAACACTGGTCAGCAGGTGACCGTACTGATCAGCCACACTGGGTCTATAGAGGTATAAAGCAGCATTTTTAAAAAAACAAAACAAGACAGATCTTTGATTGGAGCAGGTTTTGGAGGTGGGGATGCATTGTGTTCCATGTGAGAGCAGAGGTTCAACTCTCCAAAGTGTGACCAGCAAAGAGTATTTTAGCCCTTTTAGTAGCACATATTAACTAGAAGAAACCTAGATGTTTAGCTCTTCTTTCTTTTCTTTTTTTTCTATTTATGTAGTTTATTTTGATAAATATACTGTCTATGATCTATGTATTTTTTGATATTACAGGATTTCTGTCTTTTTCTTGTTTTTGCAATATTTAAAAATGTAATAAAATATGATTTAAAGAAAAACCTAAATAAGCAGCATATTTAATACTTTATATGCGGTCTGCAGCCTTAAAGCGGTGTTCCGGCCGAAATTCTACTTTTTGAATAAAAATACCCCTATAATACACAAGCTTAATGTATTCTAGTAAAGTTAGTCTGTAAACTAAGGTCTGTTTTGTTAGTTTATAGCAGTAGTTTGTTATTTTATAAACTTACAGCAGGCTGTGGCCATCTTAAGTCTGGGCATCTGAAGCCAGACTGTATTTCTTCCTGGATCTCATCCTTGCAGATCTCGCACATGCTCAGTGCAGCACAAGCAATGTAATAGGTTTCAGGTCAGGTTTCCATAGCAACGGCAGTTTCAGAGGAAGTTGCCGCCCCTTCCCAGAAGCCATTGCAAACAGGAAATGATGTGATGGGCCGCGGCCAGGGAGGAGGAAGTGAAAAATGAATACAGCAGATAAACAGTAAGTGCTGAGAAAAAAAATTAAAAAATATCCAATTTGTTTACAGTGCACAGTTTAGTGAGGGATGCTGAAGAGTTGTAAAAGAAGAACTAAACCCTCCTATCCTTTTCAGCCCAAGAAGCTGCCATCTTGGCCTCTGTTTGATCTGCAACTGCCATGGTGCTGCACATGTGATCAGTTATGACTCCAGCCAATTGATGGTTTGACCATTTGGTAGAGAGCACAACCAATGTGACAGTTAGCATTCCTGGCATGCTGGGAATGTAACTGTTTGTGGGAAACTGCTAAATTGATGGGTTTAGTTCCGCTTCAAGTGACATGCATTGTTTGGGGGTATAGCTCTCTTTCGGATTTATAAAAGTGTGCACACTTCTTTTATTTTTGGCTTAGCTATCCTTTTCTGTTAATCAGACCATGTCAGATTTAGCCTTTTGGTCCTCTTGCACGAAAGAATATATTTATCTGAATATCTAGCGGCCTTTATTGGTATACTTAAGCCATCAATATATCACATCCAGCTATTTCAGTCCAGAGACAAACATGTCATTGTTACCCTCGCTGAAGACAGGATTATCTAAGCCTCAAGGGGGACTTTGTTTGATATATTTTTTGACATCCCATTGTCCTAATATGGATTATAAAGACAACCATAGAGTAACAGGCCTTCAGGTGAAGTTTTTTTTTTTTTTTTTTTTTTGCTATCGGTCACAAGTTCAGCCTATAATTCATTTCCATGGTGAGACATGTGATGTCAAAGAGAAGTTTGGACCAAAATAGACAGGACGACAATGCCGTAATGTGATCTTTATTGGCCAGCCAGTTTGTCATTCGTGTTCTAAAATTAAAGGTGACAAACCTTTGCTGTTAGCACTGTTCAGATGGCTCTGGGAAGCTGACAAATAACTCGAAATGAGTTTTGGCAATGAAGAAATGTGCAGTTGCATCATTTGTAACATGATCTGACTCTATTAAGTAATAGCAAACAACGGGCATATATTGTTGCAAACGTTACGATTTATTATTTTTTATTTTATTTTGAAAAATCACTGAGAATATGTTTTTGCACCAGTACAGCACTATTTTTTTTAGAGAATGATGGAACACAAAATGGAAATCAAAATTGCCTTGGATTATAGGAGCTGCTGCTATATACAGTGTGGAAAATCTTAATTTGATCCACTGCAGATTTTGTAAGTTTGCCCACTTACAAAAGAATTTAAGGGTTTATCATTTTTATCAGAGGTGTATTTTAAATGATAGAGACAGAATATTAACCAAAAACAAGAAAAAACACATGATACAAATGTTATAAATTGAGTTGCACTTTAGTGAGTAAAATAAGTATTTGATCCCCTACCAACCAACAATAATTCTGGCTCCTACAGACTGGCTACAGTAAGTGCTCACGTGGTACACAGATTAGTCCTGTCAATTTAAAAAGGTGCTCCTAACGGCAACTCGTTATGTGTATAAAAGGCACCTGTCCACAGAATCTTTTTCTTCCATTCAAACCTCACCATCATGGGCAAGACCAAAGAGCTGTCAGAGGACATCAGGGACAAGGTAGAAATGGACTACAAGAAGCTTGGTTAGAAGGAGACAACTGTTGGAGCGATTATTCGCAATTGGAAGAAATATAAAAATAACCATCAATCGCTCTCAGTCTGGAAATTCATGCAAGATTTCGCCTCATGGGGTAAGGATGATCATGAGAAAAGTGAGGGATCAGCCCAGAACTACACAGGAGGAACTTGTGAATGATCTCAAGGCAGTTGGGACCACAGTCACCAAACAAACCATTGGTAACACAATACGCCGCCATTGACTGAACTCCTGCAGCGCTCGCAAGGTCCCCCTCTTCAAGAAGGCACATGTACAGGCCCGTCTGGATTTTGCCAATAAACATTGAAATGATTCAGAGAAGGATTGGGAGAAAGTGCTGTGGTCAGATGAGACCACAATTGAGCTCTTTGGCATTAGCGCAACTCATTGTGTTTGGAGGAAGAAAAATGCTGACTATGACCCTAAGAACACCATCCCTACAGTCAAGCACGGAGGTGGAAACCTCATGCTTTGGGGCTGTTTCTCTGCTAAAGGTGCAGGCTGACTTTGCTACATTGAGGGGCCAATGGACGGGGCCATGTATTGTAAAATCTTTAGATGAGAACCTTCTTCTCTCAGCCAGAACACTAAAGATGGATCGCGGATGGGTCTTTCAGCATGACATGGCCCAAAAACATACCACCAAGGCAACAAAGAAGTGGCTCATGAAGAACCACAGTGGCCTAGCCAGTCTACAGACCTTAATCCTATAGAAAATTTATGGAGGGAGCTGAAACTTCGAATTGCCAAGCGACACCCAAGAAACCTTAAAGTGGATGTAAACCCACTCTCATCCTTTGTAAACGACTGCCATAGTGGTTATCTTTAAGGCTATACATGCCTCCTGGATGTATCCTTACCTGTCAAATGTCTCCCCTCTGTCTGTTGCGAGACCTGAAAAACTGCAGATTCTGTGGGCAGGTCTGTTGTCTGGAGCTCGGTGGGTGGAGTCGTGATGTCAGTAGACTCCCCGCCCAGCTCTACACTCCCCTTATCAAAATGCATTTTCTCTTGTTTATTTATGACACTGAACTTCTGC
This sequence comes from Lithobates clamitans, assembly GCA_037952925.1. Lineage (NCBI taxonomy): Eukaryota > Metazoa > Chordata > Amphibia > Anura > Ranidae > Lithobates > Lithobates clamitans. The sequence continues at coordinate 3,346,484 of JBBGZY010000680.1, read as the reverse complement.
TGGTCTTGTGGATTATGCTCCATGATCACTAACATCCAGAAGAAAGGTGGGGGGATGGGAAGTACAGAATGTCTATCTCACACTCGTGCATGAGATATGTAAATCACCTGTCACTCACAGCAAACGGGAAGAACTGTCTCCTATTTCTCTGTCTGTCCGTTTTTATCTTACTGAAAAAGATAAGAGGATTGCTCAGAGCTGGATTAACTCTTTGTGGCAAGACTGGGCACAGATGACATGAAATCCTATACTGTACAAGATACAAGCCTTAATTAAAAAAAAAAAATCGGGTTTACATCCACTTTAAGGATTTAGAGAAGATCTGTAAAGGAAGAGTGGACCAAAATCCCTCCTGAGATGTGTGCATGTTCTACATAGGCACCTTTTGTTCAGCTGTTTTGCACCCTAGTCAAATAAAATGTGTACAGTATTGTGTGTACAATAATCTATAGGAATATTTAAAAGCACCTCTTATAGAATGACTGGATTATTATCTAGGTTGATGACCTGTCAGTATCTATCACATCTACTAAAAGCTTTGAAAAATAGTGATAAGAATTGAAGAACTATTAAAACAACATTTTGTAATTGTCACTGGTGATCTTAAGGATTTAGAGAAGATCTGTAAAGGAAGAGTGGACCAAATCCCTCCTGAGATGTGTGCAAACCTGATAACCAACTACAAGAAACGTCTTACCTCTGTGTTTGCCAACAAGGGTTTCTCCACCAAGTTATGTTTTGCTTGGGGATCAACTACTTACTAAACTGCAACTCAATTTATAACGTTTTTATCTTATGTTTTTCTAGATTTTTTGGTTGATATTCTGTCTCTATTATATTAAATACACATGTAATAAAAATGATAGAACCTTCATTTCCTTGTAAGGGTGCAAACTTACAAAAATCTGCAGGCGATCAAATTATTATTTTCCTCACTATATATGATAAAAGCAAATGATCCTGAGCATCGTTCCCATGTTCTACATAGGCACCTTTTGTTCAGCTGTTTTGCACCCTAGTCAAATAAAATGTGTACAGTATTGTGTGTACAATAATCTATAGGAATATTTAAAAGCACCTCTTATAGAATGACTGGATTATTATCTAGGTTGATGACCTGTCAGTATCTATCACATCTACTAAAAGCTTTGAAAAATAGTGATAAGAATTGAAGAACTATTAAAACAACATTTTGTAATTGTCACTGGTGATCTATACACCTCAATTGAGATGCATCGACTTTCTAAAGCACTTTGACAATTTCACATAGATTACAATGATTCATATTGCAGGTAACAAAAGAATATTTTCCCTCTGGACTTGCCATGTAGTTAAATAAACATCTGAGTTGAGTGCACTTCAATAAGAAACATAACATTGCATGCATTATATGTTTCTATAAAGATGACAACCGCTTTTGCTCTAAAATCTTGCTTTTATTCAGCAAACCACAGTGTACAGTATGCAAATGCATGGGTAGCTAAGAGCTAACCACCCAACTAACCCACTTCTCACCACATTATAAACATTGACACCCCCTTATCTATGTAAGAACCACGCAACACCACAGGTGGGGTAAACGGCCGAAATCGACCTTTTATTAACAGAACAGCTTTATTTAAAATGACGGTACCAATATACCCTTAACATGTTTTGTGTCTGAAGCACCAGCTAGCTGAGTTGCCACCCCAGTCGCGACCTACTGACTCAGGGCCTAAACCCAACTGACCTCAGTCACCCAGGGTTCTTAACAATACCCGTTCACTAAGCAGTGAACCATTCCCACTCGAGGATACCATACCTCAGATGGTTCCCCACCGTTTACCCAATGACCATATTTAGACCGCCGTCAAGGACCCCAAAACGCCACAGCGATGCAGGTGTGAAGCCTTACACCTACGCGCCCCGCCACACATGAAAAGCACGCTGCAGGCCATCCTCCAATCCCAAAAACCACAGGTCTGTACCCACTGCAGTGAGGTGTACTCTGTCACCTCTCAGGAATTTCCAAGTATCAGACTCCAATTCTAAATGTCTGATGACCAGCCCCCCATTCCGGACAACAAATCTCCCCACCTCCTTATTGACCTTGACCCTGGCTTTATTAGTTTTGTCCACCGATCTGGCCCCGTGCCACGCCGTACGGGCCACAATGTCCAACCAGAGTATGATAGTGCCCGGAAAAGAGCTGCGAAGCCGGAGAAAATCGAATCTGATATCCCTGATCAGTTCCCTGGAGGAATTAATGCCCAGATCATTTCCCCCTGCATGTATTATGAGGATGTCTGGGGCCCTGCCAGTCTAGCAAAACGGTTAATTTCTGGGACCACCTGACTCCAGAGCATACCCCGAACACCGATCCATCAGACACTACCCAACTCCCGGGGAAGGCCTAACTGCCTAGCCTTGGGCCTGACCTCTGCCCTTCTGGCACCCCAAAAGACATATGAATGCCGCAGGATCCAGACGAGGCAATGTTGACCTGTAAAGAAACAGAACACACAGTACCATCCACCATATAACAAGACCAACTGACGGACAACATAAATAGAATAACAGAAACAGAAAGAAAGGAAAATCCCTACCGGCCACCTAAGCCTATAATAAATGAGGCCTGACGTATAGCCGAAATCTATTGGACTCCCACCTGCCTATTTGCTTGACCGCTCTGTCATCGAAACCCCACTGAGACGCTTCGGTGGCTACCCCAATGCGGAATGAATGCAATGCATACTTCAACGGGGCAAGACCTGCTGCTGACAAGCATTTGCGAAAGACTGCCACAAATTTAAATCTGGATATCAAGGAACCATCTACGTATACCAACACGGGGCCCCCTAGTTGCGGACGTACCAAAAGGAAACGCTCCAGAGCAGAAACCGGGCACAGCCCTGCAACAATGCCCTGAAACAATTCCACTTGAACCCCCTTGCCGCTTTGATCTGTTTTCGAGCGACATATTCTCATATGTGCTGAAGAATCAGTCAACACTACATCCTCCCATAAAACCCCCCCAGCTGTCTTTTTGGAGGGGCTGACCAATTCGCCAATCCGTAGGGCTCCGAAAAAAGCCAGCAAAAAGGCCGCTTGAAACAACTTTTGTTCATATTCAGAAGAACAATTCGATCGTAGCTGCTCCAAGACGGCCCTCAACACAGAAATGGACACCGGTCTCCTTGCGTCCCTGGTGCTGCGGCCTCTACGATACCCCTTCATAGCCTGCCTTACCGCAAAAGATTTAGTAAAATCCCCACCCCCTGTAACTTAAACCAGAAAGCTAGGCCCGCCAATTTACGGTCCACTGCTGATGCCGATGCCCCCTGAACAAAATTACATACCACAAAGTAGAGAACCAAGGATAAAACCTCCACCCCGAGCTCCAACCCTCCTAGCTCCAACAGCATCGCATTCCATTCTCTCCAGGCCCTGGAGTATGCCTCCCACGTCGCGGTACTCAGGAAATCCCGAATCAATCCAGCGGCGACTCCAATGCGATCTTCCACAGCCCTTCGTCCCACTGATTTACTAAAGGCAAATAGACTGTGCACTTTGCAAAGTGCAGTTGGTCCAGAGCTTTGTAAATGTGCAAAAGCTCAGCTGACTTCCATCATCCAATCATGTGCTAGCAAAAATGCAGTTTTTTTTATTTTCCTTGCATGTAATTGGGTAGTCTTTGCAAAGTAAAGTTTTACCTCAAGTCCTGGAGCAACTGCACTTGCAACCACCCTTTGCAAAGTGCACCGTCTATTTGCCTTAAGACCCCTTCCACACTGAGGCGCTCGAAAACCTGCCCATAAAAAACCCCAGATAGCAAGCAATTGTGCTGCAAGTTTCAAAATGGCTTGCTAAGCTATTGCTAGACTTGCCAGGCTTTAAAAGTTTGTTGCACAATTGCAGCAAGTCTGCATTGCATGACTCCAGATTAACTTTCTTTGCAAACAAACACTGCAAGTCTGCTGCAAGTTCTGGTTTCAGTTATGTTGTGCAAAAGTCATCCCACCACAGGGGGTCACTGTGGCTGAATTTTCATGCTGTAGACTACCTACTGCAATTTTGTTCTTGCTAGAGACTTACCATGCAAATTTGCTACAAATTGGAAAAGTGTCAACTAGAACTTGTGCTTTAAGTGCCCTGCAAGTGTACAACATGCCAGGGAAGATGTGCATCAAGTTAACAGACTTACAATTCAACAGTGCCACAATCTTGTGGGAAGTTATCCTTGCTATCTGGGACGTAGGGCTTTTTTGCAGTGTTTTTTGCGGCAGCACTTTTCAAGCGATTTTGCGGCATTAGCGGTGCACTTTTTTTTACAGTCACGTGACTCAAAAGAGCCATTTTGCAGCGATTTGAAGCACTTTTCACGTGTTTTTGAAGCGCTTCCCATTAATTTCAATGGAAAGGGGCATTTTTGAGGTGGTTTTTTTAAGTGCTCCAAACATGGTCCAAACATGCAGCTTGCAGGACTTTTTTCACCACCCCGTCAGTGCAGCGCCCCAGTGTGAAAGGATACTCTGATATCAATGGGAAGCAGTTTTCAGGAGCTTTTCAGGAGCTTTTCTTTAGGGTGAAAGTGCCTGAAAAGTGCCTCAGTGTGACAGGGGTCTTAGTAAATTAACCCCAAATATCTTGCTTCCTGACCACCTCGTTTAATCCTGAAAATGCTGCATTATCACACCACAAATGCACTGCGCGCAGTTGCATTGTGGCCCCCATAGACTTGCATTGGTCACATTCAGCAGGGGTAGAGCTGAATGCAACATGCTTTTTAGTTCTTGTCTTGACCATGAAGCACAGCATCGCAGCCACGGAGCATGTACGGTTGTGAGCATCTGAATGTCAGTGTTCAGGTGGGCATCTCAACTGCCTGGTTTTACTGCCCCCTGGTGGCTTGTGTGCAGGGATTATTAACACTTTATGAAAACCGTTTACATACTGAAATAGTTTTAGAATTAACATACACTTTAAACCAGCCTTTTTCAACCAGGGTGCCCAGGCACCCTGGGGTGCCTTGAGGTGTCTTCAGGGGTGCCTTGGCAAAATGTCTAAAAATTGCCCAAAAATTGTATACAAGCCGGCTTGTGGATGAAGCCTTCATTTTAGTTACACAAAGTCACAGGTTTTCATTGTGCACCATTACAGCCTTCTAATTGCCGGCTTCCTAACGACCGATGGCGTCATCAGTTGATAAGGAGGATGTCAGTCGCCTGCATAGCATCCTTGTTTCATCAGCGTTGGGGTCACATTAGTTGAGTGATGGAGAAAAAGTGAGGGAGAAGAGAAACATTGGAATACTAGTCAGTACCTGTTTGATTTTTTTAAGGGTGCCTCGAGATTGTCCATGATTTTTAAAGGGTGCCTTGACTGAAAAAAGGTGGAGAAACACTGCTTTAAACTATTTATTTTATGTATCATTTACCGTATATAACGGAGGCTTATTCTGTAGTGTCACTTCCCTAACTGTTCCTAAGCGTCTGACGGCCTAATATCTATATGAAAGTCATATAGAATTTGAAGTGGAGGTCAATCAACGTACCAGTAGGTCTTTGATTGTGGGAGGAAAATGAAACATACATATAGGGGTCTATGTATAAGGGCTCATTTACACTTTCTTTGGCTTCAACACACATTAACGGCTAGTTTAAACTTGCTTCAAAACATGGCTTCGGACACGCTTTGTTAAAGCTCTCTGAACGCCAGTCAAAGCTCCTGTCACAAAATAAAATGGTTAGCTTACAGTCCTGTTTACACCTTGCTTTTACTTTGCTTCAAAAATTATACCCCATGTAGCTTAGTGGTGCTTCAAAGCGTCTTCAAAGCCTCCATAGAAATCTATGGCAAAGCTTGTGTCAGGGGGCTCAGCCCTTCCTTCTCTGAGCTGGCCGCTCAGCTGTTGGCTAATTGCCAGTTCCTATCTCCCCACAGTTACTCAGCTGTTGATGATATCCTGCTCTTCAGTCCTGCCTACTTAAGCCGTCCAGCCCAGAGGAGCTCTGCCTTCGCCTTGGTCAACATCACAGAGACTATCTCCTGCATTCCTGTTAAAAGTCTTGCTTGGCTGACATCCCTTCTGGCTCCAGATCCTGCTTGCTGTTTTACTACGCTCATCTCCGGCTCCCTGACATTTGGCTTGTCTGACTATCCGTTCCGGTTCCTGAAATCTGGCGATGTTTTGACTATGTTTGTTGTATTTATTTTTATTATTAAACAAGTGTGATTTAACTGTACTTTTGTCTCGGTCTGATTTCATGGTTTCTGACAGCTTGCCTGAAGCCCCACCAAAGCCTCATCGAAGCCCCACCAAAGCCTCATCAAAGTCCCACCGAAGCCTCATCGAAGCACCAAGCAAAAGCAAAGTGTAAGCTAACAATTTTATTTAGTGACAGGAGCTTTGACTGGTGTTCAGAGAGCTTTAACAAAGCGTGTCCGAAGCCTTGTTTTGAAGCAAGTCTAAACTAGCCCTAAAACATTCACTGTGCGGATGTCTTAAGCATTTGCATGGGCACAACGAGTATCTGCTGTATAGTTTGCAATCCAATTATTTCCTGTGATCCTCAGCTCCCTCTAGAGGTCATCATGTGGTATTTTCCTGAAATACCATTAAAAAAACAACAACAACAACAAAAAAAAACACACATTATGGCAAGTAGATGGAGCTGTTATGGAGATAATCATAATACAAACAATACAACAGGCATTCGTGGTTCCTGTGAAAATGCCTCAGACATCCACATAGCAAACATTTTATACAGAAACCCTTTAGTGTCCTTGGGGGAGACTGAACTAAATGATGTTGGGAGGCTGGAAGAGTGTTGTCTGATTCCTTTGTGTAGAACAATATTTTCCTTGTTAACAGGTCAACCAAAATAAAAGATAGGTAAAAGGCTGTTCTGTATTTGTTTTGTGTATTGATCTGCGTTTCCTTTCAGAATCAGACTAAAGTGGGTTTTTCAGGATTGTTATGAAAAAAAATAAACATTCTACTCATCACCAATGAAGGATTCAAAGAGGGGGAAAGAGCCACAGTGATATGTCGATGTTGTATAATGATTAGATCCTTGCACCCATAAATCATGATTAAATATATCTGCCCAGCAGCAGCAGATTACCATAATTTCCTTAGAGCATAAAATAAATCTGTCATTCTGGATATTAGCTGAGGACTTTGTTTTTTCAAGGGCATCATGACATTTAGAAATAAAATCAATCCATGACAAAAGAAAACACTTCTTATAAGGATCTCTGTGTAATGACACAGGGAAAAAAGGAAATACACAAAGAAAGAGAGAGAGTGGAAAATATAGAAAGGAGTGAGGGAGGAAGAAAAGAAGAAAAGAAGAGAGGAAGGTGGGGGATAAGGAGGGAAGGAGCAAGGCAGAAGGGAAGGAGAGATGGGGGAGAGAGTGAAGAAGGAAGAAATGAGGGAGCGAAGGAAAGAAGAAAGGAAGAGAGGGAGGATAAATCTAGGCAAGAGAGAAGAGGAAAGATGGGGAGAGAAGAAGGAAAGCAGAAAGTAAATTACGAAGGAAGGAAGGAAGGAAGGAAGGAAGGAAGGAAGGAAGGAAGGAAGGAAGGAAGGAAGGAAGGAAAAAAAGATAAAAGGAAGAAGGGAAGGAAGAAAGAAAATGAGGAGAGTGAGGAGGGGATGGAGGAAGGAAAGAGGAAAGAAGGAAGGCAGAAGAAAATGAGGAAGGGGAGAGAGGAAGTAAAGCTGGAAGAAGGAATGAATGAGGGGGGAGTTAGGAAGGAGTGAGGGAGGAAGTAGGGAATGTGTGGGAAAGGTAGGAAGGATGCATGCTGTAACAAAGAAATAAAAATGGGAAATAACAGAAGAAAGTAGGCAGGAAGAATGGAAGGAAGAAAAGAAAGAAGGAGAAAAGGAATATGAATGTGAAGGAGGAGAGAGCAAGGAGGGGATGGAGGAAGGAAAAAAAAGACGGAAAAGGAAGAAAGAAACAAAATGAAGTAGGGAAGAGTGGAATCAAAAAAAGAGAAAGGATATAAACAAGGAATAAGGAGTGTGGAAGAAGAGGAAATAAACTTAGAAATGTGTGGATAAAGATAGGAAAAGGGGAATCATGCTGAGCAAAAGAAAGGAAGGAGGGAAGAATTAGGAATGTGAAGGAGGAGAGAGCAAGGAGGGGGTGGAGAAAGGAAAGAAAGAAGGAAGAGGAAGGAAGAAATGATATGAAGTAGGGAAGAGTGGAAAGAAAGGAAACAAGGAATGAGGAGTGTGGAAGAAGAGAGGAAAAGAACTAAGAAATGTGTGGCTAGAGATAGGGAAAAGGAGAATCATGTAACAGAAAGGAAGGGAACAAAGACAGATGGGAGAGAGGATGTGGGGATGAAGGAAGGAATAAAATAAGAAAGAAATAAAGAGAGTAAGGAATGGAGAGATAGGGAGGGAGGATAAAAATTAGGAGGGGGGTTTGTAGGAAGGAATGGAGGGTGGATGGAATGAAGTTGGGCAGGGAGGGTGAGGAAAGAAAGAAAGAAAGAAAGAAAGAAAAGAAAAGAAAAGAAAAAAAGAAAAGAAAGAAAGAAAGAAAGAAAAATGAGAAGAAAGAAAGAAAAATGAGAAGAAAGAAAGAAAGAAAGAAAGAAAGATAGAAAGAAAGAAAGAAAGAAAGAAAGAAAGAAAGAAAGAAAGAAAGAAAGAAAGAAAGAAAGAAAGAAAGAAAGAAAGAAAGAAAGAAAGAAAGAAAGAAAGAAAGAAAGAAAGAAAAAGAAAGAAAAAGAAAGAAAAAGAAAGAAAGAAAGGAGAAAATAGGGAGGAAGAAAGAAAATGAAAAGAGAGAAAATAGGGAGGAAGAAAGAAAATGAAAAGAGAGAAAATAGGGAGAAAACAATAAAAATAGGAAGGGAAGAAAAGGGAGGAAGAAACAGAGAATAAGAGAGAGCGGTAAGAAAAGGAGGGGATAAAGAAAGGAAAAGAGGAGCAGGAGGGAAGGAAGAGGATATGGAGGAAGGAGGGAAGAAAGAAAGAAAATGAAAAAGGAGGATTAAGGAAGGAAGGAAGAAGGAAGGAATGAGGGGAAAGTGAATGAAGAAGGAGAGAGGGGAAGAAGTAAAGAATGTATGTAGGATGATAGAAAAATAGAAAGTGGAGAAGGATGCAGGGTGTAAGGAAGGAATGAGGGGGAAAAATACAGGGAGGAGAGTAGGCGGGAAGAAAGGAAGGGAGGAAGAAAATAAGGAGGGAATAAATAAAGGAAATATGGAGGGGGTGAGGGGGTGGAGGAAGGAATGAAAGAAGGAGAAAGGAAAGAAGGGAAGGGGGAAACAAAGTGAAGAGGGGAAGAATGGAAGTAAAAGGTAAAGTAGGGAAGCAAGGAAAGAAGGAAATAAAGAGGGGTAATGTGAATAGGGAAGGAGAGAGGGAAAGAAGTATAGAATGTATGGAAGGGGATGGGAGGATAGGAAGTGGATAAAAATACAGGGTGAAATGAAGTAAGGAACAGAATGAGGAAGAATGGAAAGAATGGAGTTAAAAAGAAAGAAATAAAGAGACTAATACAGAGGTAGGAAGGGGGAAAGACAAGAAGAGGAGATTTGTAGGAAGGAAGGAGTGAAGGGTGAATGGAAGTAGGTTGTACAGGGAGGGTGAGAGGAAGAAATGAAAGGAAGTGAGAAAAAGGGAAGGAAAAGGGAAGGAAGGAAGGAATGAAAGGAGGAAGGAATGTAGTTTCTCAGGGATGGTGATAGGAAACAAAAACGTGAAAAAAAAAGGAATGGAGGAGGAAGGAAGGAAGAAAGGTATGCAGAGAGGATTAGAAGAAAGGCAAAGGTAAGAAAGAAGAAAAATAAAAGAAGGGATGAAGAATGGAAAGACGGAAGGAGGTTATGCAAGGAAGGTGACAGGAAAGAAGAAAAGAAGGAAGGGGAGGAGGGGATGAAGGAAGAGGGTAAATAGAGATTCTGTGATAAATGGAGCATTTTATTAGACGTTCGTTCTTGATTCACGCCTTGATATAATAGTTAACACCGTGGTAACTGTTACTACTCAGCACCTCTGCCTAAATATGTGAGAAGAATGTGAAAAAGTGAACAGCTGTTATGCTTAATTATTTTAAATGACTTGGCTTTGTGAGTGTGTCTTGCCTACTGACTATTTAATATCAATTCCCAAGAGAAGGAAATAATTATAATTACTATCTAGGTGCGAAAGACACTTTCAAGGTTTTTAACTCTTCTTATAGGCGCTAAAGAGGCATCTGCTGGCCCTAATGCAAATCTTAAATAATGCCTGAATGGAGAGCAATATAGAGGCTTTCAAAAGCGTTTTTATCTGAAAATGCTACTTTCCTGGCTGACTGTCTAGCTTCACTACTTTAATCAATATGCAGATCAGGAATTCTGAATTAATCTGCTTCTCCGTGTCTTTCATTCAGAAAGCGCTGAAACAATATACAGCCAGGCATCAAATATTTTTGAAGGGAGATCAGCACTGGCATCCTGCATATTTCTATTAGTTATGCGGTTCCCACTAACATCACTCACGTTCATATTTTTTTACATTACTGTTTGTTACAAACATTACTTACATTCTGACCCCTGGTATATCCTAAAATAGGACCAATTTTAATTGTTGCCCCTCAATTAAAACTGTACTTCATGCACACTTTTAAATGAACCACTTAAGGGCCGAGCCTCTTTTTGAGATTTGTTGTTTACAAGTTAAAACTGTTTTTTTTTTTGCTAGAAAATTACCTAGAATCCTCAAACATTATACTTTTTTTTTTCTAACACCCTATAGAATAAAATGGTGGTCGTTGCAATACTTTGTCACACCGTATTTGTGCAGCGGTCTTACAAGCGCACTTTTTTTGGAAAAAATACACTTTTTTAAATTAAAAAATAAGACAACAGTAAAGTTAGCCCAATTTTTTTTTTATATTGTGAAAGATAATATTATGCCGAGTAAATTGATACCCAACATGTCACGCATCAAAATTGCGCCCGCTCGTGGAATGGCGACAAACTTTTACCCTTAAAAATCTCCATAGGCAACGTTAAAAAAATTCTACAGGTTGCATGTTTTGAGTTACAGAGGAGGTCTAGGGCAAGAATTATTGCTCTCGCTCTACCGATCGCGGCAATACCTCACATGTGTGGTTTGAACACCGTTTTCATATGCGGGCGCTGCTCACAAATGCATTCGTTTCTGCACGCGAGCTCGGCGGGATGGGGCACGTTAAATTTGTTTTTTTCTCATTTATTTTACCTTTTATGTGTTATTTTTACACTGTTCTTTTAAAAAAATTGTGTCATTTTTATTCCTATTACAAGGAATGTAAACATCCCTTGTAATAGAGAAAAAGCATGACAGGTCCTCTTAAATGTGAGATCTGGGGTCAAAAAGACCTCAGATCTCATATTTACACTAAAATGCAATAAAAAATAAATAAAAAAATTGTAATTTAAATTTTTTTTTTTTTTTAAATGGTCCTTTAAGAGCTATGGGCGGAAGTGGCGTTTTGACGTCGCTTCCTCCCTGCAATGATATGGAGACAGGTGGGAGCCATCTTCCCCTCACTCGTCTCCATACCCAGCAAGGAACAGGATCCGATCGCCTCCGCTGCTACTGACGGCTCCGGTAAGCGGCGGAGGGCACCAATAAAAATGAATCCGCCGCAGAGACCACCATTATCGGAAACCGGACCGCCGGCCGAAGAAGAAGAAGATACCAGGATTATGGCAGCTAGCTGCTGCCATAACAACGATATTTCTCTTCAAAGTTAGGACGTATACCGGCGTGCGGCGGTCCGGAAGGGGTTAAATATATTCCTCAATAGCCACAATGGATATAAATCATGTTTTATGTGCACCAAATGCATTTGTAAACCCTGAAATGACCTTGTAAAAGTATCAGTGACATCATCACTGTGCTGTACATAGCAGAGCTGTGGAAGGAACCCAGAAAGCCCCACCCACTACAGAAAACTACAGGAGGGGGCGGAGACAAGACCAGTCACCCTGCACAAGGAGAGAGAGCAGCAGTGACTAGTCTTTATTACAGGAAGCTCCTGCACAGATAAAGACTCACACTGGATTACTGCACTGGAAGAAATACACAAAGCACACCAAGATACTAAAGTAAGAACACACATGACTCTTGTATTTAGATGATATTTGCTTATACACAATTTAAGCTTTAACTGTTGGATTCAATTATGACTAAGTTCAATCAAATAACTTATTTTATTTGCTCCCTTTTGATCTATTTAAATAGCATTGGAATCATTCTGTGAGATCTGTTTGATAAGTGCAAAACAGCCTATGAATCCTGCCATAAATCCAGAGCTGTCCTGTGCCCTCTGGTGTTATCCCAAGGAGTCCTCCCAATTTTTTTATCTTGGGACCACAGAACAATCAGTCAGGGCTAACACCACTCCAAAAAATGTCTGTGTTTTTTTAGACTACAGCAGGACTTAAGCTGAATATTTATCTGCAGGTCATCAAGTATTTCTGTGGATATGCAGGATCTTTAACCAGTTCAGGTCCACCCCATAGCAGTTTTACTGCTACAGAGTGGCACCTGTGCATGGGATCACCGGCTCTTCCAGGAAGAGAGTGCGCATGCGCGCCATCGGAGGCTCGTCCCGCTGTGATCACACGTAGCAGGAGCCCAGCAGCCGCTACCGCAGCCTCGATCTCTGCCAGCACCCGACAATCATTAAGCACAGAGACAGATCGGCGCTCTACCTATGTAAACAAGACAGATCACCGTTCTGCCAGGAGTGAAGACATGGATCCTGTGTCTATGCAAAGCAGCGACATGGATCCATGTCTTCTCCTAGTAAAAGCACCTCCCACACGGTAGTAGTCTAGGCATACAGTTAACCCTTTGATCGCCCCTGATGTTAACCCCCTTCCCAGCCAGTGTCATTAGTACAGTGACAGTGCATATTTTTAGAACTGATCACTGTATTAGTGTCACTGGTCCACAAAAAGTGTTAGTTAGGTGTCCGAATGTATGCTGCAATATCCCAGTCCCACTTTATATCGCTGATGGCCGCCATTACTAGTAAAAAATAATAATAAATAAATAAAAATATCCCCTATTTTGTAGACGCTATAACTTTTGCACAAACCAATCAATATACGCTTATTGGGATTTTTATACCAAAAATATGTAGCAGAATACATATTGGCCTACAGTTATGCAGAAGTTTGATTTACATTTTTTTATTGGATATGTTTTATAGCAGAAAGTAAAACATGTTATTTTTTTTTCAAAATTGTCGGCCTTTTTTTGTTTATAGTGCAAAAAAAAGAAAAATCCAGAGGTGATGAAATACCTCCAAAAGAAAGCTCTATTTGTGGGGAAAAAAAAGGACATCAATTTACAGCGTCGCACGACCGCGCAATTGTCAGTTAAAACCTCTTGTCGACCTCCCCATGTAATTCTCCTGTGCACAGAATTACATACAAGTACGCGATTCTGCAAGTCTAGATCTGCGGAAACCTGCTCCCGCTGTGATTGGACACAGCGGGAGCCAATCGGCGAGTTTGGCGGACCTGATATCTGCCGGGACCCGCCGATCGTCCCCGACAGAGGCAGAATGGCGGTCTGTAAACAAGGCAGATTGCCGTTCTGTTAGTAGGGAAGACAGAGATCCTGTGTTTCTGCTAAGCAGGAACACAGATCTCTTCCTTTTCCACAGTTGAAGCACCTCCCCCCACAGTTAGCAAGCACCCCCTAGGGACACATTTAACCCTTTGATTGCCCCTGATGTTAAATCCTTCCCTGCGATTAGTATAGTGACAGTGCATATTTTTTTAGCACTGATCACTATTAGTGTAACTGGTACCCAAAAAAGTATCAAAATGTCCAATTTGTCCGCCGCAATGTTGCAGTCTCGCTATAAGTCGCTGATTGCCGCCATTACTAGTACAAAAAAAATACATAAAAATTTCATTAAAAAAATAAATAAATATATATATATCTATAGATATATATATCTATAGATATATATCTATATATCTATAGATATATATCTATATATCTATATATCTATAGATATATATATATCTATATATATATATAGATATATATATATATATATATATCTATATCTATATATATATATATAGATATCTATAGATATCTATATATATCTATATATATATATATATATATATATATATATATATAGATATCTATAGATATATATATATATATATCTATAGATATCTATAGATATATATAGATATATCTATATATATCTATATATATATATATATATATATATATATAGATCTATCTATCTATCTATCTATCTATCTATCTATCTATCTATCTATCTATCTTTATGTCGTACATATATAGATATATATATATATATATATATATATATATATATATATATATATATATATATATATATATATATATATATATATATATATATATAGTTTGTAGATGCTATAACTTTTGCACAAGTCAATTAATATACACTTTCTGGGATTTTTTTTATCAAAAACATGTAGCAGAATACATATTGGCCTAAATTGATGAAGAAATTTGATTTTTTTACATTTGTTTTACAGCATAAAGTAAAAAATATTATTTTTTTTTTCAAAAGTGTCGGTCTATTTTTTTGTATATTGCGCAAAAAATAAAAAACGCAGAGGTGATCAAATACCACCAAAAGAAAGCTCTATTCGTGAAGAAAAAAAAAATTACATAAATTTTATTTGGGTGCATCGACTCACGACCGCGCAATTGTCAGTTAAAATAACGCAGTGCCGTATCGCAAAAAATGGCCTGGTCATGAAGGGGGGGGGGTAAATCTTCTGGAGGTCAACTGGTTAAAGATGTATTTATTGCAGTGGGGTACTGCATATCTTTTTTTCTTATTTTGCCATGAAGTACACTTTAACTATTTTTATACCAGCAGAAAACCTCGGAGGGGCCTATTTTCTGGTAAATGCCGTGCGTTTTACTGCAATGTTCCTGCTTGTTTTTTTTATTCTCGGAGTTCAGAATAAATGATTCCTCTGGGATATAAGTAATAGACACCTCAGATCAGACGCAGCATTCAGAGTGAATGACAGCGAGTGACAGCCAGGGCTGGAGACGGGAGGATAAGTAGCACCTTTCTCAGCCAATACTCTATTTTTTCTATAGAGAGTGCTGGCTTTGAAAATAACAAACTAAAATGTCACATTGGCTAACAGATCCTCATTAACCCCTTCAATACTGCACCCTCCTGCCCAGACCAATTTTCAGCTTTCAGCGCTGTCACTTATTAAATGACAATTGCCCGGTCGTGCCACACTGTACCCAAACTAAATTTTTATCATTTTGTTCCCACAAATGAAGCTTTCTTTTGGTGGTATTTGATCACCTCTGCGCTTTTTATTTTTTGCTAAACGTATAAAATAAGACCGAAATTAAAAAAAAAAAAAAAGTTTTTCTTTGTTTTTGTTATAAAATGTTGTAAATAAGTAAGTTTTCTCCTTCACTGATGGGCACTGATAAGCTGCACTGATAAGGCGGCACCGAAGAGGTGACACCAATGAGATGGCACCAATGAGGTGGCACTGTAGATGGGCACTGATAGGCAGCGCTGATAGGCAGCACTGATATGCTGGACTGATGGGCATTGATAGGCGGCACTGATGGGCACTCATAGGTGGCACTGGTGGGCACTGATGGGCACTGATAGACGACACTGATGGGCACTGAAAGGCTGCACTGATGGGTACTTATGGGTGGCACTGATAGATGGCACTGATGGGCACTAAAAGGCAGCACTGATGGACACTGGGCGGCACAGTGGTGTATTGGATAGTACTCTTGCCTAGCAGTAAGAAGGGTCGCTGGTTCGAATCCCACCCACGACACTACCTGCCTGGAGTTTGCATGTTCTCCCTGTGCCTGCGTGGATTTCCTCCGGGCACTCCGGTTTCCTCCCACACTCCAAAAACATGCTGGTAGTATATTGGTGGTAATTGGCTTCTGTCTAAATTGTCCCTAGTATGTATGAATGTGAGTTAGGGACCTTAGATTGTAAGCTCCTTGAGGGTAGGGACTGATGTGAATGTACAATGTATATGTAAAGCGCTGCGTAAATTGACGGCGCTATATAAGTACCTTAAATAATAAATAAATACTGAAAGGTGGCACTGATGGCTGGCAATGGCACTGGATTTCACTGATAGGCATCACTGGCAGGCATTTTTCAATGGCACTGACTGGCAGCTGCCTGGGCACTGATTGGCATTTCCCTGGTGATCTAGGGTGCCATACCTGGTGGTCCAGTGTGGTGGCAATCCGATCCCGATCGGCTCTCCTCTACTCACGTCTGTCAGACGCGAGTGAGGAAAAGCCGATCAACAGCTCTTCCTGTTTACATCGTGATCAGCCGTGATTGGACACAGCTAATCATGTGGTAAAGAGTCTCTGTCAGACACCCGATGGGGGTTATTTACGAAAGTAAAAAACGTCCTTAAGCGCTAGAACTGACAGTCATTGAAAAACCATGTCCATGTCACAAAAAATATATAGAAAAATATGTAAAAAATATATATAGCTGGAACCCAGTGCAGCTGCTAAACACTGGAGAAGGTGGACAACAAGTGCAGCGCTCAATGGGACCAGCATAGAAAGAACTTCACTATTCATCTGTTGAATCAAGATCATTTATTAAATGCACACCTAAATGTTTAAAAACAACAGTCAAATGGGGATGAGGTAATGAAAATAAACGTAGTAAAAAGAAACTCACTGCCACTCGGATGCACGCAAAACTCGTAAGCCACGGTCGCCACGGCAACATCAAGTTTACGATCCACCACACATCCGAGTCCTCCTTGCTTCTGGTCCCGGTCCTTGTTTCCGGCCCCGACGTCAGCGCCATCCAGGGCGCCTTCCAGGACGCTGGATCTCACCCAGCCAGCATGATCAGCTTGCCTGAGTGCAACAACTAGTGGCGCGCACTACAATACACCTCCCGCAGCACAGCGGGTCGGATATTTGTGACAAGCCACCGGCCGCATTAAGGTGACCCTTGTTTTTCCACCCTTCATATTTCTTTTGGACATCGGGTTATACTTTTCAGGATCAAGACTTGGAGTAGACTTGCTGATGTTAGTCCCCAGCATTCTGATTAATGGTGGTATCGTACATATCATTTCTCAGAGTATTTCAACAATGGCAATGAGTTTCTTTTTACTACGTTTATTTTGATTATCTCATCCCCATTTGACTTTTGTTTTTAAACATTTAAGCGTGCATTTAATAAATTAACTTGATTCAACACATCAATAGTGAAGTTCTTTGTATGCTTATCCCATTGAGCGCTGCACTTGTTGTCCATGTTATTTACGAAAGTCAAATCCACTTTGCACTGCAAGTGCACCTGGAAGTGCAGTCGCTCTAAATCTAAGGGGTAGATCTGAAATGAGGGGAAGCTCTGCTGATTTTATCATCCAATCATGTGCAAGCTAAAATGCTGTTTTTTATTTTCCTTGCATGTCCCCCTCGGATCTACAGCGACTTTACTTTCAAGTGCACTTGCAGTGCAAAGTGGATTTTCCTTTAGTAAATAACCCCCAATGCCTCCTAAGGCTGGATTCACACCTATGCATTTTTAGTGCTTTTTGCATTTTGCAGATTTGCACTACAGAACGTGTTCCATAGGAAACCATGTTAAATGGACTGTAGTGCAAATCTGCAAAATGCAAAAAGCACTAAAAATGCATAGGTGTGAATCCAGCCTAAAGGAGAATTATACAAACAAAAATAATTAGTTAAACCCACAAAGTTTTTTTTCCCATAATATTGCTTTATATTGGCTATTCACATTTACAAATGCAGCCATTTAGAAATTGGATGACAGGTTTAGCACTGGGAAACACTTTTTCAAAGATAAATAGTGCATTTCATATACAACTATGTACAGTAAAATCAGACCAAAATGAAGAACAAATGAGGAGGAAAGAGGGACAGAGTACATTGTTCCAAATCAGGGACAGTCCCTCAAAATTAGGGACATTTGGGAGCTATGCCTGTTGACCCTGCCACAAATATGAGCTGACAACTTCCTCTGCTGCACTCTTAGTTAGCACTGTTTCCAGTTCTTTCTGTGGACTACAGAACACCCCCCCCCCATTTTATTACATACATCTAGAGGAGGGATTATGTAGTCCTGTCTAAGGCTTCGCTCACATGGACATATGCAGTGGCAAAACTAAACATTCTTTCACCCAGGCAAGTTCCCCCCCAAGGTTTAGGGGTGCTCTACATACAGAGTGCAGGGTTTAGGGGTGCCTATGTACAGAGTGCAGGGTTTAGGGGTGCCTATGTACAGACTGCAGGGTTTAGGGGTGCCTATGTAAAGAGTGCAGGGTTTAGGGGTGCACTACATAAAGAGTGCAGAGTTTAGGAGTGCCTATGTACAGACTGCAGGGTTTAGGGGTGCTCTACACGCAGAGTGCAGGTTTCAGGGGTGCGCTACATACAGAGTGCAGGGTCCAGGGGTGCGCTATGTACAGAGTGCAGGGTTCAGGGGTGCGCTATGTACAGCGTGCAGGGTTTAGGGGTGCGCTACGTACAGAGTGCAGGGTTCAGGAAGTGTGGTACGTACAGAGTGTGGGGTTCAGAAGGTGTGGTACATACAGAGTGGAGGGTTCAGGGATGTGCTACGTACAAAGTGCAGGGTTCAGGGGTGCGCTACATACTGAGTGCGGGGTCCAGGAGGTGTACTACATACAGAGTGCAGGGTTCAGGCGTGCATTACATACAGAGTGCAGGGTTCAGGGGTGCACTATGTACAGAGTGCATGGTTTAGGGGTGTGCTATGTACACAGTGCAGGGTTTAGGGGTGTGCTATGTACAGAGTACAGGGTTTAGGGTTGTGCTACGTACAGAGTGCAGGGTCCAGGAGGTGCGCTACGTACAGAGTGCAGGGTTCAGGTGTGTGCTACGTACAGCGTGCAGGGTTCAGGTGTGTGCTACGTACAGAGTGCAGGGTTCAGGTGTGTGCTACGTACAGCGTGCAGGGTTCAGGTGTGTGCTACGTACAGAGTGCAGGGTTTAGGGGTGTGCTACGTACAGAGTGCTGGGTTCAGGGGTGCGCTGTGTACAGAGTGCAGTGTTTAGGGGTGCACTGTGCTCAGTGTGCAATGGCTGACACAATAGACAGGCTGTATAAGAAGAAGCTCAATAAGGCAGGAAAGCTCTGGAGCAACTGCACTTTGCAAAGTGCATAGTCTATTTGCCTTTAGTAAATCAACCCCACGTGTGTTATTCTCAGGATCAGCAGGTGATAAAAAAAAGCCTAAAATTTGCTAACGTGGCCATCACATCCAAGGACCAGTAAGCTGCAATATATGACATTTTTGTTCTTGGGTTTAGTTACGCTTGGACCCGTTGGACTATGAACCGTTGAATACTTTTCCAACTGCATTATAAGAACGGAAGTCTTATTCACGGTTGGGAGAATTGGAATACGGCTTTTTTTTTCTCTTTTTTTTGTTGCCAGGATGAACATGTTTGAAAGCTCAGCCGCCATCAACCCGAACGCACCTAATGTGAGGTTTTAAGGTGCTTGTTATTTTATCCACGTTATCAGTCGCCTTCAGCTTTAACCTCCAGAGACAAAACCACTATCAATTCTGCGTTGAAAAGGGAAGATGCATCGAGGAGATTGCCGCCTGCCAGCACAAGACTGGTTCAGGGGAGATATAAAATATTTGGACTATTTAATGCTGTCCTTTTTTTTTTTTTATTAGGAGGCTTTTTTATTGCAGCTCTTTCCTCTTTATGGCTTTTTATTGTAAAGAGATGGTTTCTATTTGCATTAGCTTGTCGCTACGCAGAAATTGTTTTTCACTTTGGCCAAGGACATTGCGGAATAAAGTCAACTCTTACTAGCCTTTATTTACCGTATGCTTATTCATGTTTTGTTGCATTTGTCAAACTCCACGACTGTCAAGCTTCAGCCCTTCGGTTGTGTGCATTTACCAGCTGCTGATCTGCAGGAAAAAGATGGTGAGGGGTCCTTTGTTAATTGGTCTTGAGGGTATTGTTTGAAGCATCAGTGCCCCGGTGCATTAAAAAGCCTTAAAGCAGAGCTCCAGCCAAAAATAATAGGATAAGCCTAAATAGCCCATTAAAAGATAAAATACAAAAAATAAAACAACTTTTGCTGCAATATTCACCTTCAATCCAGAGATTTCCCCCACAGTACTTTTTTCTTCCATTTCCATATCTCTTCAATGAGTCAGCAGTGTCAAAGCCCAGTTCAGGCATATTCCACAACACTTTAGAAAGTACATAGAATCTTTCACATCAGTTCATGCCCCTGGAGTAGGCAAGTCTAATGTTCCTACCAGAAAAGTGTAAACCTATATATGCCAGTTGACCAAATTTTAATATTTCAGGTTTTGGCAGATGTTGGGGAGGTAAACTATCTGACCGTTTTTCTTTAACTCTCAGGGAATCTTTTGGTAACATCTCTGCGCCGAGTTTCTGGGTCTGCACATCAGGTGTCACCAACTATGGTTATATCGAGGAAGAGCCGAAGCAAGGGTGGACAGAAAACCTGAAATTTCCAAGTGGAATCAGATACTAGGACAATGAGATTTGACTTTTGCACTAGCCATGACATAATGAAAGTTGTGAACTTTCCTTTTCAATATTTTTATTGAATGTATATAAAACGAGTAACATCAATTACATTTGTCGTAGACTGTAGTAGACAGATGGGTGGCCAACAAGGCCCACAATAACAATAAGCATATAACAAGCAGTTGGTGAAGGCAAAACAGTAGATTGTCGTACGCATAAGACTATTAACCATTGTAGTCCCCTTTTGTGAGGCTAGATCTTTGGGTTTTATCTGATTCGAACAGAGCCTATCTATAGGACCCTCTGAAATGGATGGTCCTGGTGAAAGTGAGTGAGACTGACCCGTGCCGCCCTGAGCCCCCTAGGATAATCACTCCACCCCTATGGGTTCACACTGTGGATTAACATTGCCCATGAGCTCAGCCCAGTGACAGGCCCCGTCAGTTGCCTTCCCTCTCTCCCAAGGGGTATGGCTCTCGGCAGAGCCCCAGGACATATAGTTGTCAACTTTCAAGGTATAGGAATTCTCAAATGTGACATCCGATGACTCCAAAGGGCTGCATTTAATATTTATTATATGTAATACTACAGAAAACTGTCATAGCCCGAAGACCTACTAGAATAAATGATCACAGATTGTTCTACAGGAGTGGTAGGAGACTTAATTCATGCTGTAGGAGTCAGTAAGACCGTGGCTTAACCGTCCATTTTTTGGCCCCCCCGGCTGCCCTTAGACCAGCCATTCTCAACCATGGTTCTGTGGAACCTTAGGGTTCCACCAGAGGTTGGAAGAGATTCATTTAGCTGTGGCTGATTAAGATCCCATGTAATGGTCTCTGCAAAGTTTTGGGGCCATTACCATGTGGCAGAACCAGCTGCAGGCTACCAGTGATCTATTTAGCTGTCTGTAAAGGTGGCATTCTGACCATCACTGTAAGGGGGATATTTTTTTCTATTGACCACCAATGAATTGGTTTTAGTAGGGGTTCCCCAAGACCTAAAAAATATTTTTAGAGTTCTTCTGAGGTAAAAAGGCCAAGAAAGGTTGCCTTAGACAGTTGTTACTGAAACAGGTATTTCCATTTAACTTCCCCTCTTGTTGTGGTGACAACTAAAATTTTTGATTCCAGGTCACTTTCAGATTTGGTGACAGTGGTCACCAGAACAAATAGTGTGAATCTACCTAGTGTGACATGGACTGCAAAAAAAAAAAGGTATCCTAACCATTCCCTATTCTATTCAAAACTTAAAGAAAAAAACATTTGGCTATACATACACTTTAATCACCGCCCTATACATTGTGATATGTGTTTCAGTATCAGTTTAGTGGCGAGTGAGCAATGAAATGAAAACTGTGCACACTACAGTAATATATTGGGTAGAATTATTGTTACAGTAAGTCAGGGTTATACTAATTTCACATGCCAGTAGCTATATTTAATGAAAGGCCATTTCAATTTAGATTCTCATTTAGATTGCAGTTGTGCAAGAGGATTAATGTTATTTTCTAATGTGATCCCCAGAACACATACTATATTTCAGCCAAAAGGGACAAGAAGTTATCAAGCCCTGGACACCCTGCATGCGGGAGATTAACGCCATTAGGACACAAAGTAGACTGGGATAGAGGGGCTTGTAAAAGGTCAATACAAACCAATCTAAGAGGAGTACGGCATCCCACAGACATAAGACTTGTCAGACTTGTGGTCACTTCATCGGTTGTACAGAATAAGATTTTGCCCATAAATTCTAATGTCTTTCTCTACTGAGAAAATTGCACTTGTGATGGTGCCAGAAAACCTCCTAAAGAAAATTACGATGGGCAAACTGATGCACCAGATCTCTTTGACTTCTTTTGGTCTGTTGCAAAAATTGTTTTGGTATTAATTCACATAACTTGAGTACGATTGAAGGTCTTCAATGGCCAAAATGTGGAAGGGTTACAGTATAAAGCCCCCAAAATTGGTATCTCACACTTCCTATCCTGGTAAACTAACTGGAAGTGAGGAGAAGATATACACTCACCAGCCACTTTATTAGGTACATATACAAGAACAGGGAGGGCGCACCGACCTTGCGCATTACCAAAGATACATTTTATTTAACTAAAAACAAGAGTCATACTTACAAACAAATGTTAAAAAGAAGAAGGCTTAACATTGCTCCAAGAATTCGGAAACTCTGTCTTCTAGACACCTGCAACCTGGTCCGGGTATTAGGAGGAACCAGATAGAACGGCCGTTTGGGATACCATCTGGTTCCTCCTAATACCGGTCCAGGTTGCAGGTGTCCTGGTAAACTAACTGGAAGTGAGGAGAAGAAATACACTCACCAGCCACTTTATTAGGTACATATACAAGAACAGGGAGGGCGCACCGACCTTGCGCATTACCAAGGATACATTTTATTTAAATAAAAACAAGAGTCATACTTACAAACAAATGTTAAAAAGAAGGCTTAACATTGCTCCAAGAATTCGGAACTGTGTCTTCTAGACACCTGCAACCTGGACCAGGTATTAGGAGGAACCAGATGGAACGGTTGTTTGCGATACCATCTGGTTCCTCCTAATACCCGGTCCAGGTTGCAGGTGTCTAGAAGACACACTTCCGAATCCTTCCACAGCTCCAGGTATTGGTGTGACCATCCTTACAGAGCTCCAGGTATTGGTGTGACCATCCTTCCACAGCTTCAGGTATTGGTGTGACCATCCTTCCACAGCTCCAGGTATTGGTGTGACCATCTTTCCACAGCTCCAGGTATTGATGTGACCATTCTTCCACAGCTCCAGGCATTGGTATGACCATCTTTCCACAGCCCCAGGTATTGGTATGACCATCCTTCCACAGCTCGAGTTATTGATGTGACCATCCTTCCACAGCTCCAGTTATTGATGTGACTATCCTTCCACAGCTCAAGGTATTGGTGTGAGCATTCTGCCACAGCTCCAGGTATTGGTGTGATCATCCTTCCACAGCTCCAGGTATTGGTGTGACCATCCTTCCACAGCTCCAGGTATTGGTGTGACCATCCTTCCACAGCTCCAGGTATTGGTGTGACCATCTTTCCACAGCTCCAGGTATTGGTGTGACCATCCTTCCACGGCTCCAGGTATTGGTGGGACCATCCTTCCACAGCTCCAGGTATGGGTGTGACCATCCTTCCACAGCTCCAGGTATTGGTGTGACCATCCTTCCATGGCTCCAGGTATTGGTGTGACCATCCTTCCACAGCTCCAGGTATTGGTGTGACCATCCTTCCACAGCTCCAGGTATTGGTGTGACCATCCTTCCACAGCTCCAGGTATTGGTGTAACCATCCTTCCACGGCTCCAGGTATTGGTGTGACCATCCTTCCACAGCTCCAGGTATTGGTGTGACCATCCTTCCACAGCTCCAGGTATTGGTGTGACCATTCTGCCACAGCTCCAGGTATTGGTGTGACCATTCTGCCACAGCTCCAGGTATTGGTGTGACCATCCTTCCACAGCTCCGTGTATTGGTGTGACCATCCTTCCACAGCTCCAGGTATTGGTGTGACCATCCTTCCACAGCTCCAGGTATTGGTGTGACCATCCTTCCACAGCTCCAGGTATTGGTGTGACCATTCTGCCACAGCTCCAGGTATTGGTGTGACCATCCTTCCACAGCTCCAGGTATTGGTGTGACCATCCTTCCACAGCTCCAGGTATTGGTGTGACCATCCTTCCACAGCTCCAGGTATTGGTGTGACCATCCTTCCACGGCTCCAGGTATTGGTGTGACCATTCTGCCACAGCTCCAGGTATTAGTGTGACCATCCTTCCACAGCTCTAGGTATTGGTGTGACCATCCTTCCACAGCAATTTTAAAGGTTGACATGTTGGCTATCTGTTTACTCATCACAACCTCATCTTTTATATTTTACCAAAACTTGCTTAATATATTGCATTTGTGTGCCCTAAAATTAACGTCAGTGTATTTTTTTTTTCTTACTGAAATGTGCTTTCGAACTATCACAAGCACTACCAGTAACACTATTTTATTCTCCAGGGTGTGTACTTTCAGAGAATATATACTGTTTGGCAGTACCAGGACCGGGTCATCCAGCGCCCAGGGCAAGGGTGCAGAATTGCGCCCTCTCCCCCCCTTATTAATACATGGGTGTAGCACCCTGCGTCCATTTTTTGCCCCTTTCCTTCACTGCGCCCAGAGCAACTGTCCCTCCTACCCACCTCTTGCCCCGGCCCTGCTGTTTGGGGGGTTTTAGGTCATCTTCAGGCCTAAAAAGATGTTTTAAACATGTGTGAAAAATAACACAAGGATGACTCTGGCAGCAAAAGGGTTAGTGTCACAGACAGGACACTTTGATGTCACCAACAGAAAGCAGTGATCTTTCAAGGGTCCTCTTCCTTAAGCATTGCCACTGCTGCATGAGGAAGAGGTCTTGAAATGCACAGCCTTCTGTTGGTGACGTTAAAGTGGAGTTCCACTGACTTTTACAACTCTTCAGCATCCCTCACTAAACTGTGCACTGTAAACAAATTGGAAATTTTTTATATTTTTTTTCTCAGCACCTACTGTATATCTGCTGTATTCATTTTTCACTTCCTCCTCCCTGGCCGCGGCCCATCGCATCATTTCCTGTTTGCAATGCCTTCTGGGAAGGGGCGGCAACTTCCTCTGAAACTGCCGTTGCTATGGAAACCTGACCTGAAACCTATTACACTGCTTGTGCTGCACTGAGCATGTGCGAGATCTGCAAGGATGAGATCCAGGAAGAAATACAGTCTGGCTTCAGATGCCCACACTTAAGAAGGCCACGGCCTGCTGTAAGTTTATAAAATAACAAACTACTGCTATAAACTAACAAAACAGACCTTAGTTTACAGACTAACTTTACTAGAATACATTAAGATTGTGTATTATAGGGGTATTTTATTTAAAAAGTATAATTTCGGCCGGAACACCACTTTAAAGTGTCCTGTCTGTCCTTCACCTGACCGTGGTGCGCTGGTGATATCTTGGACTGTACATAGGCTTTGGCTCCACTATTTCACCGCTGCGCCTTCCTATGATCGATCTCATTGCTGTACGGAGTGCCCTGGACTCTTCATATTTATTGATGGGTGTTATGACACGGCTTGACCTGCAATGTAAAGTGGGTCATAAAGATGCTTTCCAGAAGGAGGCCCACAGTGATTACTCTACGGCTCCTTTCACTTTGTCAATCCCGGACAGAATTCAGCTTTGGAAGGCCTTGAGAACAAAGGAAATTTCTGGCAGCTCAGAGCAGCTTACAAAAAAAAAAAATCTTTTCAGCTTGGAGAGGTGGTAATGAATAAAAAGAACTCCTATTTTACAAGTAGTCTCATAATGGTGTTTTACGAAGAGAAATAAGAGCTTTGTTCAAATGACTGTAATTGTGAGGATTTGTCCCCTTTCTTCTGGTTCTGAAGCCCTACAGTATGTTCACTGCCACATAGCACACAATTGGAAGAACGCGACCACAAAGGCTTTTCAAGGCAAGTCGTATACACAAGGGCTGCTTCAATCTGGAACCGCTAATCAGAGTTGATCATTTGTTCTAAAAACACAGAACTGACATTTTCCCAGCTGGGCTAGCCATATGGTAACTGGAAAGCGGGATACAGAGGCGGTATTCTGGTATAAAACCGTAAGTGGCATTGCCCTACATGCCTCAAGGATGCCAGAAATGCTGCCATGAGCATTCAGGAAAAAAAAATGAGGCATGGAAGAACTCCCTGACTCTGCAGGTTCCAGCTATACCAAGAGTGTTGGGTCTAATTGTAAAAGACAACTTGTTCCTTAAAACTGATCTTGGGACACAGAAACTTTCATTAACCACTTGACCTCCGGAAGGTTTTATCCCTTTTATGACCCAGGCATTAATGCAACACTGTATGCACATGAAATTTATATGATTTCTTTCACACAAATAGAGCTTTCTTTAGGTGGTATTTAACTCAGCAGTGCTCGGAGCGGGGAAGAGAGCTCCGGCCAGTCACGGAAGTGCCAAGTGGCGCTATAACAAAGGTATTTACATAGTTGGTAAGGTTGAAATAAAGACACCAGTCCATCCTGAGTAAGTGTGGGTGCATGACTACAATTGTCCCTATCCCTGTACATTGTGTGTTTATCTATTATATTATTATTTATTTAAGGTACCCATATAGCGCCGACAATTTTACGCAGCGCTCCACACATACATCGCACACTCACATCGGTCCCTACCCTCAAGGAGCCCACAATCCAAGGTCCCCAACTCACATTCATATATTAGGGCCAATTTTGGTCAGAAGCCAATTAACCTACCAGCATGTCTTTGGAGTGTGGGAGGAAACCGGAGTACCCGGAGGTAACCCACGCAAGCACAGGGAGAACATGCAAACTCCAGGCAGGTAATGTCGTGGTTGGGATTTGAACCAGTGACCCTTTTTACTGCTAGGCAAGAGTGCTACCCACTACACCACAGTGCTGCCCTAAATTTGGCACATTTATATTATAGAAACACACACATTGTACATTCAATACTACAGTAATAGAGTGGATTATAGGATTTTACAAGCATTTTAACTCGGTTCACACTGGGGATTCCTGACAGGCAGGGCGGGAGGGGAGGAGAGAAGACAGCACATTACATGGTAAGACCTACCCCAAAAATAAGGGACAATCAAAAAAGTGAAAAATGTGCAGCGCTATAAATGAACTGATAACAGAAATGAAAATGTCACCAATAATAAAAGTGAAAGTGATCAAAAAATCAAACATGTGAAATGTGATCAAATGACAAAAATAATGAGATAAAAAATAGACTCAATGAAAAAATAAAAATATTAATAAAAATATTGTGAAATATAATGACAAATAATCAATAAAAAATTGTGTCCATTTATGATAATAGGGGACCACAAGAGGTCATGATCAATGTGAGTGATGAGTGACATAGAGAATCCACCACCAGAAATACCAGTCTCTTACCAGAAGGATTGGACTTGTACATATTATGCACCCCTTGTGTGATTTGTACTGAGCTTCTCAGCAACATGTCAGCTTTGTCGAAACGAGCTGGGACCAGGTTGCATCCTATGCAATGAATAAGTGCCTTTTTGGCTACAATTAAAGCTTGATTGGCTTGTCAGGTGTACACTTGTACAAGTCCAATCCTTCCGGTAAGAGACTAGTATTTCTAGTGGGGGATTCTCTATGTCACTCATCACTCACATTGATGTTTGTTCAAGATTACAGTGACTGTCACTTATCTGTATTGGATTACACACCTTTGGGACTTATCATGACCTCTTGTGGTCCCCTATTATCATAAATGGGCACAATTTTTTATTGATTATTTGTCATTATATTTCTCAATATTTTTATTAATATTTTTATTTTTTCATTGAGTCTATTTTTTATCTCATCATTTTTGTCATTTGATCACATTTCACATGTTTGATTTTTTGATCACTTTCACTTTTATTATTGGTGACATTTTCATTTCTGTTATCAGTTTATTTATAGCGCTGCACATTTTTCACTTTTTAGATTGTCTAATTTTTACACTGCTGTGCTGGCTGCTTTTGTATGTTTTCTGACAGCGCTGTATATTTGGTTCCCTACCCCAAAAATAAGCCCTGCTGTGTCTTTTGTTGCTAAAAGTAATATAAGACCCGGGCTTATTTTCGGCGAAACAGTAGTATATAGAGTATATCTGAACAATTATCAATCCTGATGAACTGGCGGCCTATCTCATTTCTTGAGGCTCTTAAAATACCAGGACAGTATAAATACTACCAAATTACCCCCTTTTTGGAAAGTAGACAGTCCAAGGTATTTAGTAAGAGGCATGGCACATTTTTCGAAGTTGTCATTTTATTGTCACAATTTTTTTTGAAAATAAAGAAATTAAATAAAAATTTTTTTTTTTTTTGGGGGGGGGGGGTATTTCACAATTTTCTTACATATTGTCACCTTTGTGGTACAGCATCAGCATATAATATGACTGGTGTGGCAGTGATCAGGGATACTGACAGGTGACTATGGGGGCACTTGGAAGGGGGGGGGGGCAGGAGCACCAGCAGAGAACCTGAGAATGGGGGGACTGTGGCTGCTATGTGCAAAGTCATTGTACAGAGCAGGTAATTATATCGTTTTTTTGTTTTTTTACAGGATTCTCTCCCCCATTCACAGATTGTGCTATTGTTATTGATCACTATGAAACAACTGATCCAAATGAAGGCGGAAGGGGCGGGTCTTGTTCACTGCAGCTTCACAGAAGACTTAGAGCTATTACCCCCCACAGAGCCAGATGAGCAGCAGCAGGAAAAGGACTGTTCACCCTTTAACAAGATTTCTACAGGACTAAACTGCCTGCATGATGTAAGGACATCCTTCCTTAAAGGTAAGTCAGCTAACTAAAACTACAGAGGTAATTTTTTTTTTTTTTTTTTTGGCTAAAGTTCAGAATTAAAGATGAACTCTGGTCAGATCTAAAAAAAAAATATTCTGTTGTGTATACCTTTGAAAGCCTCCTGCTTACCTTTGCACAGCAGGAAGAGGGAAGTGTAGTACTAGGAGTCAAACAGATTCTGCTATATGCCCATGTGCATATGGGATTTTTCTGAAATACTTCAAATCAAAAAATATACTAGCTAGAGCGGATGATCATAGAAGGTCATCCTATTAGGATAAATTCGTACAACCTGGACAAGTACTTGTGACATTCGTCCAGCGAAGGGTTCATCAATAGACCCTTATGTGAATTTAAAGTATTGGTTCACCTTTACAGAAAAAGAGTAAAGATGAAGTAATACTAGACACCATCCCCACCCCTTGGTCCCCACTATACTTACCTCCAGGCTTGCCGAACTGACAGCAACCCCACAGCCAGTTCAGCGGTCTATGAATTTGAAGCACCGTTCTTCTCCCTCTTCTTATTTAAGTGACTTTCGAGATGGAAAGATCGATTGTGATTGACCAGCACCGTCACAGTCACTCGATCTAGTCTGTTCTGGAATCGCTTCCCTGAACCAGCTGTGGGTGTGCTGCCAGTTTGGCAACCCTGGAGGTAAGTACAGAGGGGGCCAGGGGGCAAGGGAGGGGGCATAGTATTAATTCACCATAACATTTTTTTCTGTATAGGTGAGCTAACATTTTAAACATGCTTGGGATTAACATGGGTCTATGCTCAGAAAATAAAATAAGGCAAGACTCGATCGACCAATTAGTCTTTTTTTGCTGTCAGTCTTTTTTGTTATTTAAAAGTTAATTGCAGCACAATAGGTCAGGGGAGAGGATTAGTGTAATCTCCAAGCTGCTGGGTAGATGACTGGCAGAGAGTGGGCACTGTGTATTCATCTCGCTCCGTCTGCAGTCTTAAGAAAACAGATTTTCTATGCAAAGAGGTGTTAAATTCCAAAAGCAAGCCTGTCCTTTATCTTCGTAGGACAATTTGCAAGACACCTTATGCCTCTGTACATAAAGCACAAACTTGTAGAATCCTGACACACATGTTTTTAGTTCCTCAGATCTCTCAGGAATTCAGCAACTTTGCAAAATGAGCAAGGACACTATCAGTTAAGTCCAATTAGGTGCATGTCACCCCCTGGACGTATCTCTATTACAAATATGAATAACCGTTTTTTTGCACTCCCGGAGGATACACTCAGGCTGTGGGAGGAGAGAATCATACATAGGAGCTATGCCCTCCCCTTCCCTCTGCTGCCCATTCACAGAAGCCTTTGTATTTTGTGAATGAGTTCACATAATACAAAGGCTTCTGTGAATGGGCAGAAGGAGGGAAGGGGCAGGCAGTTCCAGCGACTCTGCTCTGGAGACCACAGTGAGCAGTGCCAGAGCTCTGGAAGTTATCTTCCTGGAGCACGATAACCCTGTCAGATGTGAATAATAGAAATAAGTCTACGAGGTGGCAGGCACCTCCTTAGACTTAACTCATGGTGTGCCCACAGTTCTTACAAGTAGCTGAATTCCTGGAATTCAGTTTTAATGAACACAAAACTGTGTCTTTTATATATGCTTGGAGTTCAGCTTTAGGCTACATGCACAGTGACCCATGTATGTCAAATCCTGGCGTGTTTGGGCCTTCCGGAGGTGCAGGTGTGGTGTCCAGCATTCCAGGCAATGTCCCTGAATGCAAATGGCCCCAAATGTGAGTAATGCAGTATCCAGCCACCACATATTTCTGCATGTCATAGGTTTTGACAGGCTTTTGGCAATGGGGCTGGACACTGCACTTGAGCCTCTAGGGTGCCTGAAAATGCTGGAATTTCACGCACATGGGCCAAACAGCGCATGTAAATTAAGCCTTCCATGCAATTTTTATTCTTTTATAGAAACAGTTCAGCTGTAGTTTTGCTAAAATGGTTACGCTGTTATTCTCTCATTTTAAATACAACAAGTACTTAGCATGGTTCTTCTTTAAACATTGAACCGTGTAACTCTTTGAAAGTGATTTTCTGCAGCCCAGAAACAATTGTATTTCTTGTAATTGTCTTGTTAAGTTATGGCTGTTATAAATGCAGCGGCACAAAACTACAATAGAGTATAAATTGCACAATAGTCTAGAATAGGCTTCAAGATAAAAGATGGCAACACAGAATACTCTATCATGGTCTGGCGGCTCGGTTCCTGGGATTACAGTAAACATTGGCACTGTTTAAATCCATTAACAGTAGATTTGTTTTATATACGCGTGAACCGTAACTCAAGCCAACCACCTTCTGATGGGTACAAGGTGCACAAAAATCTTTCAGGAGCTCTGGTTTTAAAGAATCTGTCTTTCTGCCCTAGCTACTTAAAGAGGAGTTCCACCCAGGGGGTCCATTAAAAAAAAAAAAAAAAATTAAAAGTCAGCAGCTACAAATACTGCAGCTGCTGACTTTTCTTTGGACACTTACCTGTCCCTGGGTCCAGCGATGCAGGGAATCGAAGCCCCGCTCGTCCCCCCCCTCCGCTCGTCGGCGCCGGCATTTCAACTGTGGGCTCCGGGCTGTGGCTTCACAGCCTGGCACCCACTGCGCATGCGCGAGCTGCGCATGCGCGAGCGGCGCAGCGCGCCGTGATTGGCAGCTCAATCACCTTGGACCTGTAATGGGTCCCAGATGATTGACATGAGGGAGGGAGCAGAGCCGAGCCCATCCTGTGCCGAGGGGGAAGTGATGTCACCAGCCCAGGCAAAGGAAGAGGCAGACTACGAGGGACCCCCTAGCAACAGGCATTTAGAGGTAAGTAAAAAATAAATAAATAACCAAATGTTTTTTTTTGTTTTTTTTTTAGAATTTTTCAGGTATTTTTGTTTTTTTGGGTGGAACCCCACTTTAAAGTATTTAAACCCAAGAAAAATATCAAATACAGCTTACTAGGCTTTAGAAATGGTGGCTGCATTTATTTTACTAATTCATGTTTTAATTGGTGGTCATGCCAGTAATATACTGCCAACCCTAGGATGACCCTTGGATAGGAAGTGTATTAGGACTACAGAACACGCCCCACTTATCGCCATAACTTTATACAGTTTGTAAACTTGTAAGCTCACTGGATTTCTGGTGGGATCAACACGTACTGTGTATTTTCGTACTTCCCAAATAGATATAAAAAACACTTACAATTGTTTGTTTAACAGACCAAAAGGGAGCAAATAAGAAGAGTTCATTGCTAGGGTTTACAAAATTTCATGACAAGGATACTTTAAAGGGAGCCTGCCACTATATCCACCCTTACCACTTGTATTACCTTAAACACACTTAGTCCACAAAGGAGTGGAGTTTAATGGTAATTGCAGCCCTTTATTATAAAGTCCAGTCCAGTAAATAACAATAAATACCAATAAAGATGGGTTGACAGTCTTTGAAGGCATCAAAAGTAAAACATCCAAACAGACCACAGTATCTTTGGTTCAAATTCTGTTACTCGATAGAAGTAGATGCACTACACCCATTTGGGGACGAATACAAAATATGATTGCAGAATATCCATCCTTTCATTGATCCTGGGACTCAACAAGTGGACCACACCAAAATGGCACACCATACCATAGATGGGTCCCCACCCACAATAGAAATGCCTTGCATTGTAATATATGGATAAATACTGTACTTTAACATACCAGTACACTGGAACCCACTTCTAATCTACTGGATTTGGATGGTTCCCCATTGGGAAGTTGGTCCCTTTACTTTATGTTAGGCCCTTTATATTTGGTGGTATTGCATATGGTATCCCCTTTTTTCGTTGTTTGTTCCTTGGTCATGATTAGTAAGCCCATGTATACTGTGTATATATATATATATATATATTTTATAGATTATATGCACAAGACCATTGGCAGTTTACTGAATGTACCTAAATGTTCCACCTGAGAGGCAGTGGCTTCACCTTCGCTTACTTATTGGTACCTCTATGAACAACAAACCTGCTATGAATTTCAGTCTACCCTACTTACTGA
The DNA here is from genome assembly GCA_037952925.1 of Lithobates clamitans. Classification (NCBI taxonomy): domain Eukaryota; kingdom Metazoa; phylum Chordata; class Amphibia; order Anura; family Ranidae; genus Lithobates; species Lithobates clamitans. Next base: position 3,313,447 of record JBBGZY010000680.1, on the reverse strand, counting down.
TATTACTCTATTAAAGATTAGGAGTGGGTTCCAGTGTACTGTTATGCTATATTATTTACTGTACTTATCGGCGTATAACACACACTTTTTTCCCCTTAAAATCAGGGGGAAATCGTGGGTGCGTGTTAAATGCCGATCCCCGCCGGTCCCCTCCGCTGTTTGTGAGCGGAGCGAGCCGGCCGCCAATATACATAGATAGCCGAGTGTACTCGGCTAGGCTCGGCTAGTTCTGCTCACAGTCACGCCCAGTCTAGCCCTATGATTGACATAACACAGGGACTGGGCGTGACTGTGAACGGAGCTAGCCGAACCTAGCCAAGTACACTCGGCTATGTATGTATATGGGCGGCGCTCGGCTCCGCTCACAGTCACGCCCAGTCTGGGCGGGACTACGAGAGGAGCTGAGAAGAGCCGAGGACCGGCTCTGTGTATCTTGGCGCCGGCGGCGCCATTTTCAAACTGCAGTGACACTGACAAGTCACTGCAGTTTAAAGCGGAAGTAAACCCATCCATAAAACCGTTTCATTTCCGGCACGTGCCGGAAATGTAACACTACCATTGGTTGTGCTCTCAACCAAACTGTCAAACCATCCAATGGCTGGTGTCTAAACTGATCACATGTGCAGCATCATGGCAGTTGTAGATTCAACAGAGGCAAAGATGGCAGCATCCTTGGCTGAAAACGATAGGGGGGTTTACTTACACTTTAACTGCAGCCTGGGCAAGGCTGCAAATGTCACTGACAAGGCTGCAGATGGACACTGACAAGGCTGCAAGGCTGCAGGTGGACACTGATAAGGCTACAAATGACACTGACAAGGCTGCAAATGACACTGGACAAGCATGCAGATGGACACTGACAGGGCTGCAGATGGATACTGATAAGGCTGCATTTATGGGCATTTAAATGTAAGTTTTTTTCCTTAAAAAGTTTTTTTCTTAAAATTCCCTCCTAAACTTGGGGTGCGTGTTATACGCCGGCGCGTGTTATACGCCGATAAATACGGTATTTATCCATGTATTACAATGTAACTTTGCAATTGCGAAATGTGTTACTTAATGCATGTAATTGTACCTCCTAGATTCCGTTACATGTTCTCCTGAAGAAGGATTCCTAAAACACATCGAGTTCACATGTGAACTGTAATCGAAATCTTTGCATATTGTGAACCCCTATGTGGAGAGTAATTTTTAATGTTGTGTAATAGATTTTTAATGGTATATAATAGAGTTGTTTTTATGGTACTCGGTTTCTCTTCCATATGTCCCCACAAAGTCCATGACTACATATTCTGTTCATAGTTGAGCCCTTTACTTGAAATTAGGAGAAACATTTTCTAAACATGCGGAGGAACAATACTGGGTGTTCATTGGATGTATTTCCAATCTGTGAGTTGACTTTCAGATTAGGATGTCTTGAGAGCATTATCAAGCTTTTATTGAATGCTAAATGGGATGAATGTTAGCACTGTGGACGACAGTGATGACTGAAACTAAATCAAATCAGCAGTCTGTCCATCCTACTTGCAGTCAGCTTTAAGGCTGACCTATACTCAACATCAATTACAAGCAAACACAGGTCTCTGACCTATACACAAGCTATGCCAAGAGCCCTACTTGGATGGAGAAAGAGTATGATCAAAGTACATGCCTTTTTCTTTTTATATATTATATATTTATATTGCGGTCTATAGCTAACCTAGCATCATGTTAGCACTTTAGAATAGGCCCACAGATATGAATACCAAAAGTTCTAAAAAAATCATTACATTATTTTTTTTATTTTTTTTTACATACTTATGAAAGTAATCAGCTTAAAGAGGCTTTCTTGAAAGAATGACACCCATCCCATCAAAACTCAACAAGCTCACACTCCACCGCCTCGTTGCTCCTTGGTGGCAAGAGATTCACCCTCATTATTGGTCTTGGTGACCATTGTGTCTTGTATAGAATCTGATGGAAAATCCAACATTTTTGGGTTGTTAGAAGAGGCAAAGATTAATATTCTAATGGATAAAAGTGTCAAGAAGGGATATCCTTTTGCTTTGGAGAGATGTTCTCTTACTTTCTGCTGTGTCTCCAGTAAAAGGTGCCCAACGGGACACAAGCAGGAAAAAAAAATTATAGGGGTGTTAACCCTTCCCTATACCATCTAAAAGAAAAGTATTGGCTTCAAAACAACGGATTTAGGTCAGTAGTCCATGAGTAAGAACACTGAATGAAATGCTATTCAGAGGAAGAACCTACAAATTTGTATATGTAATACAGTAGTGTAGATATAGTACAGTAAGCTGGTACAAATTGTACATCCAGGCACTACCTGAACAGCAAAATTGATTATTTGTGATCTTGAAAACCTTTTTCTTTTGACTGGAGAGTCTCTTTAAGTACTTTGCATTTCCCAAGAAATGAACAGCTGTATAAGAACCTAAGTTGGTACGTTGCTGACTGACATAATTAGTGTAATGGGCGAAGGATTCACTTCATGTGCTGAAAGGCAATTTAACTTCTTTCAGGCTAATCTAATTTTCTCTAATTAAATCGAGCATCACTGCAATTCTGGTTGTTGATTTGTTTAGGGAGAATGGAAGTTCATTTTTAGTATCACCTGTTGGGGTCTTTTGAGAAAGAGGAGGACTCTGAGGTATAGACGTTCTGATCAGTAACGTGTGATCCACTCCCCCCTTCCTCTGCGTCAGGAGATTATTTTTGAGTGTAGGTGTGTGTGGGACAAAGGCTTTCCCGTAAACTCTGGAAGGTTCTGGTGATTTTCCATTGTGAAAGGATGTGCAGTGGGCAACGTTACATTCTGCAATCTCTCTACACAGTCTCTGCATTAAATGCTGCAGCTATAAAAAAACAATAATTGTTCATTCACATGGAACTTACACAGGCATGTTCTGGCTATCAAGTAAGATGTGGACCTAAGAAGGCTTTATTACACCCAAAGTTCTACAAAGCCTCTTGGCTCCAGAACTCAGAACAGAACTTTTTAGGATTCTGAGAAAACAAAAATTATCCATACAAGTGAATGGCTGTACATGCCCCTGCTATTGTAAACACGAATGCTTCTTTGCATTGGCATCCAGCATATTTTTTGAATACAAATCCAAGAATAATTGACGTTTACAAGAACATGGTCGCTTACAGCCATTCATTTGTATGGCAAGCTTTTTGTTTTCTCAAACTCCTAAAAAGTTGTGTTCTGGGCCCTGGAGCCTTTAAATAGCTTTGGGTAGGATAGAACCTCCATTGTTAGGTCCGCATCTTACCTGGTAGCCAGACCTCATTATTAGTTTTAGCTGTGCATGGACCTTTATATACTGTATGTGAGCTGATTGATGAGCAGGGATCTTTCTCTCTCTTGGACTTATGAAGACTTTTTCCCACACAAAGCTCTACAAAGTCTTTGGGCTCCAGGACTCAGAACAGAACTTTTAAGGATTCTGAGAAAACAAATATTACAAGTGAATGGTTGTACACGTCTGTGCTCTTCAGCATTTACCTATGAATGCATGTCTAACTGTCACGAATGTCATATCTACCCCAACACAGGTGGTCAGACATGATAGGTGGCTACTGTGTGCTTCAACTATAGCAGCCCCCTTTCCCTTAAGACAAGCAGGCCTACCAGTACTTGGTTGCCCCCAGGACTTATACACAATGCTATAGTGTCTGGCCACCACGCTAGGGCAGATGCGAACTGAGCAAAGCAAACAGGTACTTGCAGTTTAGCAGACAGATAGCGTGGTTCAAAGGCAGTTCAGGTAATAAGGCAGGCTGAGTTCAGGGGATAATCCAGTATCCATTCTAGGTAAAGGGCAGGCTGAGTTCAGGGGATAGTCCAATATCCAATCCGGGTCATACATAGGAGATCCAACAGCAAGCAAGGCAGATTAACAGGAGGCTTGTTCTAGAATATTGCAGGTAAGTCTGTCTCTATCACAAGCGAGGGATAGAGTGTTCGATTTGCTTATATCAGGTGACTGACCAGATCAATCAGCTAGCAGGTGAACACAGACAGGGGAAAATCAACAGCCAACACCTGGGTGCTGGAATGAGGAACAGGGACACTAAGTGATCATGACCTTACCCTCCCTCTTATACACATCAATTATTACTCCCCAAAGAATAATTGATGTATATAAGAGCATGGCCACATACAGCCTTTCATTTGTATGGCAAGCTGTTTTGTTTTTCTCTTAGAAAAAGTTCTGTCTGGGACCTGGAGGCTTTGTAGAGCTTTGGGTAGGATAACGCCTCTATTGTTAGGTCCACATCTTCCTTTATAGGAGGGGTCTTCAAAAAGTTTCCACACAATACATAACTTAGTTAAAAGTACAAACCCCTGAAGAACCCTGGTATATGTGAGCTGATTGATGCTCTTTCTTTGTTTGTTGTGGGAGATTGCTGCTGGGTGAAAAGGCTGACTGCTGACAAAACACCAAAAAGGTATCAGAGCTACCTGCTTTTTTTCAGGGAACCCATTAGGGAGCACCTTGTTAGTCTGACTTGTTACTGACCTGAGTTTTTTTTGTGCTGAAAGTGCCCCCCTCAGCTTATACTCGAGTCAAGCACTTTTCTGGTGCAAATAATGAAATTTTCTGAACAGATTTTGGGGCCACTTGATGCTAGGAACACCAGCTTCGGATATGTTGTAGTGCTTGTTCCACTGGGTTTGCACACCAAATTTGGGCTTCCTAACACCAAGTGGCCTCGAGATACGGGGCCCCAAAATCGGTCAACTGTGTCCATCTGCAGCAATGTCATTTCGGGACCCTTTGGGTCCAGAGACCCCAAATTTTGGCTGCAGCTAGGGGGCATCTAGGAACCCTTAACTACCGAGTTTGAAATTCGGGGGACCTATGGCTGCAAATGGGCACAGTGAGGCATGCAAATGGGCACAGTGAGGCTGCAAATGAGCATTGTTGACCCTCTTTTCCACTTACAGTAGCTGCGCATTTCTCACCCTAGGCTTATACTCGAGTCAATAGGTTTTCCCAGTTTTTTGTGGTAAAATTAGGTGCCTCGGCTTATATTCGGGTCGACTTATACTCGAGTATATACGGTAGTTTGTTATTTGCTAGGGACTTGCTTCTTTAAAAAAGTGAAAAAGGGAGGAAAGGGAACGTATATGGTGGAATCTAGCACATGCTAGCATGACACTCACAGCTGCTAAGCCAAGTATATATAGAGAAAGTGAAGTGTACTCTTGCATCTTCTGTAATGTCTACTTGACAGAAGAATAGAATATTGGTTTTGTGCAATAGACCATAAATATAAAATTAAAAAAGAAATGGCTTATAAAGAATTTAACATGAGTACAAAGAAGGAAAATGAAGGATAGGAGTTGCTTTTCTGGGCCCCCTGGTCTCATAGGCCCAGAGTTTGGCTGTGCTTTCTACTCTCTCCTCTAGTTATACGATAGTATAAAAGGTATATAGGGAAAGGACCTACCTGCCAAGAAGAAGGAACTCCCCAACTATCCCCTGACGTCTCATTGCCATTAGAAGTCCTCGCACTGTCATTCCTTCGCAGAAACAGACGACCACCCTGGCTTTGGGAAGGTGACTCCGTAGTTTCTTCAACAGCTTGTCAAAGTTCTGCTCCCCGGCATTACTGTAGATCTTGTACGAATGGGCAATGCAGACACCATCCTTGGCTGACATGTCTTTAAATGCTTCCATCCCTCTTTCCCCATAGTTACCTAGAGGAAAATAAAAAACCAATTGAGTAATTCTGATTCAATACTAGACCTAATGTTAAGTAAATGCCGTGAGCTACATCATCAACCTCAAAATATCACCCAAACTACCCTCTTTGCTTCTCCACCAGACCTCCTGCTCTCTAGCTTCCTTGTCACCTGTTCCAATGCTTGCCTCCAGGACTTCTCTACAGTCTCTATATATATATCCAGTTCTGGACCACTCAACCTCAATGTACTGCGGACAGCCAGGCCTGTACAGGCACAGCGACATACTGGTACGCCGACACCCGCTGTGATTGTATAGAGCGGGAGTTTGTCAGCAGGTGCTGACCAATCCATTGATTCATGGCCAGGACCTGCTGATCGGCTTTGTCCAGTCACAGCCCAGAGCCCTGTGCTGACAATCAACACAGGGCTCTGTACAGAGGGAACAATCTCTCTGTTTCTTCTTCCCGCAAAGCAAGGGGAAGAAACAAAGAGATCTTTAGAAAAAGGAGCATACATTACACAAATTAACACTTGTTAGGCACACATTTAACCCCTCCATTACCCAAGATGTTAACCCCTTCCCAGCCAGTGTCAATAGTACAGTGACAGTGTATATTATTAGCACCGGTCACTGGTGATGTCAGTGGCAGTCAGTCAGTTCCCCCAAGTGTCAGTTAGTGTAAGATTGTCCGCCGCACTATGACAGTCCCATAAGAACTTGCTGCTCACTGCCATTAGTAGCATAAAAAATAAATAAACAACTATTCCAGTATACTTACATGCAAACCAATCAATATAACCAATCAATATACACTTATTGGGATTTTTTTTACCAAAAACCTGTAGCAGAATACATTTTGGCCAAAAATTTTAAAGAAATTAGATTTTATTTTAAAAAAAATATTGTATAGGCTTTATAGCAGAAAGTAAAAAATTTGGTTCATTTTTGAAAACTTTTGATCCTTTTTCAGTTATATAATAAAAAAATAAAAACCCCAGTGCCAAAAATAGCCTGGTCATGAAGGGGGTAAAATCTTCCGGAGCTGAGGTGGATATTGATACCCTGTATTATAATAATGATAATAATAATATTGATTCAAAATCTTTTTTTTTATATATAGAATGTGGGAGGAATCTTCCAAGAGGACATCTAAGAGGGGATGGTTTGAAGAGATCTCCTCTTACTTCCTGCTATATCTCTGGCACAGGAAGTGAATGAAAAATTGCTGCACAATTGCCAATCTTACCATTGGCGAAATTTCGCTGAAGTGGAAACTGTCATTTTTTTTTTTTTAATAAAATTTGGTGTGTGGGGATGGAGTGTTATACAGAATCTACCCTTAGAAGGTACCGTCACCAAAAGTATAAATAGGAAAGTGAATGGCACTTTAAATGTACATTCTAGGGCAGTGACGGCGAACCTTGGCACCCCGGATGTTTTGGAACTACATTTTCCTGCTGCTCATGCACTCTGCAGTGTAGTTGAGCATCATGGGAAATGTAGTTCCAATACATCTGGGGTGCCAAGGTTCACCATCACTGTTCTAGGGTGTATTAAACACAAACTCAAGGAATATATATAAAAAAAATATTTTTTTTATTTAGATTTTATAAATTAAAATTGTTTAGATATCACGTGTGTTAAAAAGGTCTTAAAAACATATTCACGAGTTAGGCAGCCACATAGATATCTATCTTGGCCTTGGGATCCGGCTGATTTTTCCAACACGTTTCACAGGTAAACCCGCTTCATCAGGGCCTCAGATTTTATTCCTTGAAGATATATTCCTTGAGTTTGTTTTTAATATACCCTAGAATGTACATTTAAAGTCCCATACACTTCCTGGTTTGCTATTTGTCATTTTTTTTTTATAGTTTATATTTATTCAGTAAATTTTTTGTTTCTATTTTCCTTTCTGTGTGAATTTGACTGTTTATTTAGCACTGTCGCTTTCCATTTTTTTCTCCCATTGTCTGTGTTTCCAGGTAGACAGCTATAATTAAAGGCTTTTATGGGCAAAATAACAGGCCAAGTATATTTGAAAGGAATATCAATAATCCAATATCTCCATTAGTAAGATTTCACCAGTGTGGTCTCAGTTTTCCTCAACGAGCTGCCTAGGTGAAGTTTATCTGAAAAAAAAAAAAAAGGTTTCTACTCTTTTTTTTAAACTATTTAGAAGGTTTTTTTTTTTTTTAGGCAGTGAGCCCCCATTCACACCGCAGATCGAATCGCATAGCAAGTCGCACCCTATTGTCGGCAATGGCACTGTTCAAATAAGTGCGACGCCGACTTTGCGGTGCCGCATCAATTATGAAAAAGTAGTTCCTGCACTACTTTTGCTGATTTCAGGTGCAACTTGCGTAGACATCTGTGCATGAAGCCACACAGATGTCTTCCAAGTCTCACCTAAAGTGACACCGACATGCGGTTTTACAATCGTGCGATTTCAGAAGAAGTCACACAATTTCAAAGCCGCATTCAACGTGAACTAGGGCTGAATTCATAGAAGATTATTTTATTTTTCATTTAGCCTTATTTTTGTATTTGTATTTTTTTTGGATGTGTGTCTTTCATTATTTGTGTGCTGCCCCTTTTTTCATTTTTTTTTTGCTGTCTGCAGTTTCTGTCCATGAAAAAAATAGAAAATAATGACGCAAGCGAGTGGCTGCTTTTTGGCAAAAGTACAGATAGGTAAAAGGTGCCTTTGTACTTCTCAGGAGCCATTAAAAGCCCATTGCACCCTAATTTCACCGCATTGCTTGGCTTCAATGCATTTTGACAAAATGAAAAAAATTCTCCAGTTTTTATTTGCCTAAAGTTTTGGAACAAAACACCTAATTTTGCCTCATCCATAGTATTAACCCACAAAAACAAAAAAACAAAAAAACAAAAAAACAGTTTCTTACAGAATACATTCTACACAATATGTAATGTGTATGGCTGGCTAGAATAATAATTTCTCTTTGTTTTTTCTCGCTACGCAAGCCAATTTGTAATTTACTGATAACAAAAATGACTTTCTATTTCAGCCTGCAGTCAGCTAAGATTTTCAGGAAACTGTAAAATAAATAAATAAATAAATAAAAATAGCCTTCTAGTAACCATGGTAACAGCATGGGCATTCTGTACATTTGTTTAGGGAACTCTTGAAGAAATATTCTCTGGTCATATACCGTAAGTATACAGTATGCATATGCTGTACATATACACTATATACACACAGACAGTGTATATATATCAATTATTAATATCATTATATATAAACATTTAATTATAACAAATTAACACATGACAAAGGATTCCCAGAGCACCATGAGCTAGCTAAAGAGACACTGCTTGCTTTGAGGTTCAGTTTTTTGACTAAAGCTTTGGACTGAGCTGTCCAATATGACATGAGCTACTTTTGTTTGTCTATTTTGTACGCAACAGGCATTTAAAGTGGATGTAAACCTCAGACATGAAATATGAACAAAGGATATCCCTCCATAATGTGTACTTGTCTAAATTAAGAGCACTAAGTGTCATTTCTGTCTGCTGATTTGTTCCTTTGCTATCGGCATGAATCACTTCTGACAAGTTTTCCTGACACCAAGAGAAGAAAAGGTGACGGAGAGGGAGCTCCAGCTGATTGACAGCCTCAGCTCTGTTCCTGTGTGCTGTGTGAAAGGGGGTGTGTCCCTTCCCTCCAATCAGCTCTCAGAGCTCTCCTCACTGAGCTCTGCAGAATGTAACATCAGCTTTCCACCCCCTTTTTTCTGACAGCTAAGACAAGCTTGATAAATTCTGGACTTTGAACAGATGTAGTGAAGAGAAAACTGCAGATAAACCGGTACAACTTATGTAGGGGTTTTTTTTTAATCTCTGGGTATCATCTAAGGCCAGTCACTTCACTGGGTATATGTAAGGACTGTCTCGGACTCGAGTCTGAAAGCCGACGTGACGGTGACAGGTCAGACGGAGCTGTTGCCTGCTGGAGCCTCAAAACAGTAGAGACTGTGTGTTCCGTTCTGCACTAACATGTCCAGCATCCACACTGCAGTCAGTGGTGGCAGAGAGGAGCGCCAGCATTCTTCTTTCTCCGCGTCCGCCCCTGACTGTGTTGGCCCCACCCACCGGTACCTCCTCCCTCCATGATCCATCTTATCCATACTACAGGCCAGCGCCGCCCCTGAATTAGTGTTGGCTCCACCCACCCACCTCCTACATCTTCTCCACCTGGCTTGCGCCTGCAGAGCGGCATGAATTGAATACAGGAGGAAAAAGACTTATTGAGAAGATTCCTGGATCCATCCATCCGATCCATCTCCACTCCGTCTCCATTGCTTCTGCATGGGAACCCCTCACCAGACCACCAAAATAATTAACTAAACGTGAGTAAAAGAATGAATGCATGTCATGTGTCAAATCGCAAAATACATGTGTGCCATATTATGTATGAAAAAAAATGGCCATTTAGTCTTGACTTGTTTAATCTTAACCCCTTCAGCTCCGAAAAGTTTTACCCCTCCTTATGACCAGGCCATTTTTTGTGATACTTCGCTGCGTTACTTTGACTGGTTGACAATTATGCTGTACCCAAATAAAATTGATGTCCTTTTTTTCCCCCACAAATAGAGCTTTCTTTTGGTGGTATTTGATCACCTTTTTATTTTTTGCGATATAAACAGAAAAAGGCCAACAATTTTGGAATAAAAAAAAATTCTTCCTCAGTTTAGGCCGATATGTATTCTGCTCCATATTTTTGGTAAAAAAAAAAATCACAATAAGCGTATATTGGTTTGCGCAAAATTTTTAGCGTCTACAAACTATGGGATGGATTTATGGCATTTATATTTAATTATTTTTTACTAGTAATGGCGCTGATCAGTGATTTTTAGCGGTACTGCAACATTGCAGCAGACAGATCGGACACCTAACTGACACTTTTGACACTTTTTGGGGAACAGCGACACTAATAAAGTGATCAGTGCTAAAAATATGTACTGTCACTGTACTAATGACACTGGCTGGGAAGGGGTTAACATCAGGGTTGATCAAAGGGTTAACTGTGTGCCTAGGGGGTGCTTGCTAACTATGTGAGGGATGGACTCACTAGATGAACAGAGTGATCCGTGTTCCTGGTTAGCAGGAACACAAGATCACTCTGTTTATCTCTGACAGAACGGCGATCTGCCCTTGTTTACATCTGCAGACCGCTGTTCTATCTCTGTGGGGAGCGATCATGGGTGGCTGGTGGACATCGCTTCCGCCAGACCCGCCGATTGGCTCCCCCTCTGGCCTTCGCTGGCTATTGCACGAAATGGCCTACAGGTATGTAGTTTCGTGCAATAGAGCCGACCTGCTGCAGTATACGTACTGCAACTGGTCAGCAAGTGGTTAATCTAATTATAATGCAGGATATTGATTTAAATGTGGAGCTGCAGAAGAGCAAACAGTGCTTTAATCTGGCCACCTGAATTTATTTTTATATTTAAATTTTTGAAACATTTGTGAAAATCAATAAATCTAACACTGAATTTTAAACACTGACATGGAAATTGAGCAAAATTTTTTTTCAGGCAGTGCCCCGAGACTAGACTCTGGATCCGCCTTTGGTCCGAGTCCGACGTGACTCACCGACGACACTCGTTGCTAGACTCCAGGCGGCCCTGGCGTTAGCAACGAGTGCAGGGAAGAGGCTCCACCCACCTCCTCCTCCTCCTGGTATCCTGCTCAGTCAGTGCGAGTCTCTCTCTTGGCGCCGCTGATCGGCTGATGTGAGAGAGAGACTCGGGCAGAGGCAGCGGCAGGCGCAGAGGCACTGGCTTCAATGACATGTTGGTGCTACTATTTCGGGGGGGGGGGCAATTGCCCTGTTGCCCCCCCCCCTGGATCCGCCCCTGCTTTCAACCACTTTAACATCAAAGAACCAGTCAAAGAGCATGGAAATTGTAAAAGGAGACTAAAGTGCTGGCGGAAATGGAGAATGCAAAATAGTATTATGTTTTTTCATATTAACCAGTCAAAAAAAAAACTTTTAGTCATCACCACAATAAAAAAATGACCCATAAATTCACATTGCATTTCTCTTTTAAGTAGTTGTAAACTTCAGACATGAAATATGAACAAAGCTTATGCCTCTATAGCAAATGTTTGTCTTAATCCAGAGCACTAAGTGTCATTTCTGTCTGCTGCTTCGTTAACCTCTTCTATAAGCATGAGTCACTTCTGAGGAGTTTTCCTGACACCAAGAGAAAAATGGTGACAGGGGAGGGCACAGCTTGTGATTGACAGCCTCAGCTCGGTGAAGGGGGAGCGTGTCCCTATTCTCTCCAATCGGCTTTCACAGCTCTCCTCACTGATGTAACTTCAGCTCTCTGCCCCTTGTTTTTCAGAGCTGAGAGAGCCTGTGTAAATTCTGCACTTTGAATGGATGTAGGGGAAAGATGGCTGCAGTTAAACTTCGATCTGGTGCATCAATGGTGGAAGGTCTCCGGATACACTAAAGGCCCTGGTGGGGTATACAGCCACGGGCGCTAATGACCTCCTGTAGTGGTGAGGCCCATGTGAGCTGGCAAGCGAGTTTTTCAAACATTGGCGGTGGCATTGGTGCACAGATCACGAGTCAAGGTGGTGGAAGGTGAAGTTATACACCAAGGATAAAATCTTTTTTTCCTTTTTTTTTCTTTTTTCTTTTCTTTTTTCTTTATTAGTGCAACTCTGTAAAGTTTTATTTTTTGAACTGTGTCTATATCTCACATGAGCAAAAAGAGAGAAAGTTTGGTAGGCGGGATTTTGAATTAGACCAATCACTATATAGAGTAAGCATGTGGGATATAAAACACAGTGTTTCTTTTATGGGTTCCAACAAAAAGGGGGGAGTTTTTTGGGGACTTTGAATGAGACCAATCACTATATAGAGTAGGCGTGTGGGATATAAAAAAAGGGGGGAGTTTTTTGGGGATTTTGAATGAGAGATGTATACCAAAGAGCAGTCTTGGCAAAGAACCATTTAGTATACCTTGTGAAATCATGTACAGCATACTGAATGACACAAAAAAAAAAGGCATACACAGAATCGCATAAACGCAGGGCATGCTAAAAACCACATATAAATATTGACGCCATGGTACTTGGCATATCATGGGGTAAAGACAAGTCCTGCACAACATGGGCAACTGGAAGGGCTGTATGGTGTTGGAAAATCTAGAGTAAAACAATATACGAGACATAAAATCATCTGTATGGACTTCATGCATCTATGCAAACACGACGCGTTTAGGAAAAAAAACGGAAAAATTTTGGGAAAAAAAACGTTTTTTTCCTGAAGGCTTTTTTGTTTTTTTTCCAAAAATTTGGAAAAATTTAAAAAAGAAAAAAAAATTGCGGAATATTTTATTTTAACATGATGAATAAAATATTTTAAGACAGGGTGTTCACCTTAAGTTTTTAGAAGTTCCTAATTGTTATGACGGACAAAAAAGAGTAGCTGCAGAAGCAAAGATGGATACTGACAATTTCAGCTCAGAAAATGATTCTAATTAAATGTCCATTGAAACTTAGTCCCACTCTCTTCTTACCCTGTTTCCCTGAAAATAAGACCTAGCGTGATTGTCGGTGATGGCTGCAATATAAGCCCTACCCATCAAAAATTAGCCCTAGTTAAAGTCCTTGTAGGTCTTATTTTCAGGGTAGGGCTTATTTTCGGGGAAACAGGGTAGGGCTTATTTGGGGGGTAGGGCTTATATTGCAGCCATCACTGACAATCACGCTAGGTCTTATTTTCGGGGAAACAGGGTAACACTTCCCCCATCTTCAATTCCTTTTATGAGAATAGGGTTTTTATTTTTATTTAAAACTGTGGAGAGGAAATATGAATAATTGTTACTTTTGGTTTTGAAAATTGTTTTGTGGAGTCTTTTTGGCTGTTCCACCTAAACTAGTAAGCAGTTCAGGCGATTGTTGCTCCCTTTGTTCCAAATAAATATCATAAAAAAGCAAATCCTGTTTGTGATAATTGTTTGGCTACACTATATTTTTAATATGTTAGTTGTGATAATTTTATGCCAAGTCAAATTGTCCATAGTCATATTTTATGTTCCTAAAGTAACAGAATGACTTTCAATCTTAAAAAGACAAAAAAGTGCTAAAGTAGCATTTTTTTCAATTTTGCCGAAAATTTCATTTTTTCCCCCCAAAAAAACAGAAAAAAATGTTTTTTTTTCCGAGCTTCAAAATTTCCGGAAATTTTACATCTCTAGTTGGGATATATTAACTCTCACATGAGAGTTGCTGCTTGCTATTTTTTCTATGAATGTATGCATTAGCGTGTTTTTTTCACAATTTTTTGGTATCTATTTACTTGGTGTAACATCTTTTTTTATATTTTTTACAAAAAATTGGGTCATGCATTGTGTTTTATTGCATTACAATTCCAAAAAGTTAATTTTTTCACCAAAAATTGCATTTGTAAAACAGCTGCGTAAATACTGTGTGACAAAAAAAAAATAGAAAAACCCACCAATTTATTCTCTAGGGCCTCTGCTTTTAAAAAAAACAAAACATATATATATATATATATATATATATATATATATATATATATATATATAATGTTTGGGGGTGCTAAGTAATTTTCTAGTAAAAAATACTGATTATTACACATGAACAAAAAGTGCCAGAGAAGGCCCGAACTGGAAGTGGTTAAGGTTTCAATTTGCAAATTGCTTTCCTTTAGCTGAAGGTGGTATTGCAACTCAATGGACTTGCATTGGGTGTAATGACCACGTCTTTTTCAGAACCCGGGAAAAATGTATTTTTAATGGGGTGGGGACAGGCTTCCTCTCCTGCTACAAGCCCCCAAAAAATTAATTTTTGCTTTCAAACGGTGCATCCAGAAACAATAAAGACAGGTAAATAGCTTTTCACTTAACATAATAATTACGGTTTGTGTTTTGCCTGCAGTTCTTTTCTGAACACGGATAACACACTTCATCACTTTGTCTTATGACAACATATTAAAAAAAAAAAAATGTGTACTAGGGGGGTGGTAGTTGCGCTGTGATAGGGAAAGGGATAGGGAAGGGAAGACACTACACTAAAGTGCATATGGCAAACATGCCAAGTGACCTAAAAAATAACCAGAGTTTAGTTATATATAAATGAAAAATACGACAAAAAAGAATAACAAAACACACAGATCGGTGTATATAGTGAATGACGGGAAAAAACACACTAACCAATAAGTATAATGGATAAAAAAATAAAGACTACTAAATGGTGTAGATTGGGAGACAGAGTGGTATTAAATCACATAGAGATGAACAGTGTGCATGAGGAAAGAGGCAGTTAAACTGATGCCATGTAAGAATAAATAGATGCATATAGCACTAAGTGTAAAAAGAAAAAAACCAGTACATGAGGAATAGCAAATAGTCCTGATAAAAATCAAAAAATCAAAAAACACTCGACCAATATAATCAAAGAAAACACCATGCAGCATAAAAATGTATCGGCATGGATGGCAGCAAAAAAAATATTTATAAATATTCCCAAAAACAATCTGAAAAAACACATACAAGTGGTGTTGAATATAAACGACAGTCCCACCACCAAGTGTAATAATGCTTGATCACAGTCCAAGGAAACAACCAGCACACGACAGGTGAAACAGGGGGGGTGTTTTACTTCGATGGGGGCACCTCAGTGAACACAGGCCCCTTACCTTACGGCTGTAAGGTATACAGCATATATATTGGACGCCCAGTAAGGTATGGAATCCAAGACCGTTGCATCAGATGATATAGCTCGTGAATGCAGTGGTATCCCATGCAAAAAAACATAGATGGCATATAGTGTGATACCGTCTGGGAATGGGGGGATAAGCGAGCTGTAGGAGGAAAGGGGGGGAGGGGTTGCACTCACTTGTAACAGATGAGCGCAAGCCTCAATCCACGAGTGCCGAACTCGTATAGTCCACACCGCTGACCGTAGGACCTTCTGACATCTCACATCTCCTGTAGCTCACCACCCGTCATACATGGTATATATGATATGGTAACAAGACAAGAACCGCATATAGCGTAATCCCGTACAAAAAACTCACTTTATTGTATAAAAACACTTATCAACTTACAAAAGTAGACAGCTGGGGGGTAAAACTCCGCGAGCGCCGTGCTCGTAACATCAGCTGTGTGTGTGGCAGCGTCCCGTGCTCCTAACGCGTGTCGTCACGTCACGTGACTTCTTCAGAGGATAACACGGGATAGAAAGCCAATGCTTTTAAATGGTCCCCGCGTAATGGATACGCGGCGGCCATTTTCCCGAAGGACGCTGATAATGAATAATAGTACCTGGCGGCCATTTTCCCAGGGTCACAAAAAACAAAAAACAAAAGCGGGCAGAATGACATGTTAAATTTGTGAATGCAGCCAGAAAAAAAATTAAACTGAGATAAGGAAAGAGAGGAGGGTGAGACCCGGATACTAGCAGTCTCACTGATGTGGGGGCCTCAACATAATAAGATATGGAAAAAAAGAAAAACAAAATAAAACGGAATGTGTATGTGGAAACATTCCGGCCGTAATAGATACTAGATAAAGCATAGGGGCTGATGTTGGTATGGGAAAGCCACATTATTCCCATAGCAGTAGAAGCCTCTGGAGTGTGCCAAAAAACGCATAGAGTATGGGAAGTCTATAAGAAATAAAAAATGTATATATAAAATATATCTGTGTATAATAATATTTTAAAAAATATGTAAAAAAATATGTATATAAAAATATATATATAAAAAATATATATATAAAAAGAGGATAATTAAAAAACAGGAGCTCGGGAGGTGTCGCACACCATCTGAAACATTAATCATATAATATACAGATAAACACTAGAGTATAAAAACGCACCAGGAAGCCACATCTTATTACACAGTAAATCAGCATGTAGATGGATAAGTCTATGGTATACAGTGTATAATATTATAATAAATTCAATATTACTCTCTGATAGACATGAGAGAAAAGGAAAAAAAGGAAGAAGCTAATATGCTGGAAAGAAAAACAGGAGGCAGAAAAAAGGGGGTGAGGGTGACTAAAAGTCGCTTATAAAGCAGTTTATATCGAACTCTATGTTGAGTCCCTTTGGAGCCATGGTGTCCAAGGAAAATATCCATTTGGACTCCAGTTTGCTTAGAATCCTCACTTTATGTCCTCCTCGCCACGGTTTGGTATAGGGCTCGACCCCCCAAAATTTCAAATGTCTAGGGTCTCTGTTGTGGTGTTTATCGAAGTGCCTAGAGACACTATGTTTATCGAAACCCTTTGTAATGTTTTGGACGTGCTCTTTAATACGGATTCTTAGTAGTCTTTTGGTACGGCCCACGTATTGGAGGCCGCAGCTACACTCCAAAACGTATACAGCCCCCTCGGTGTTGCATCCAATAAACTCTTTAATGTCAAACATAGTACCATTACTATTGGACTGAAATGAAAAAACCTTTTCATTCGGATGTTTGGTTCGAGTGCAAGCGTAGCAGCGTTTACAAGGATAGAATGCTTTACCTGTGAAGAAGGAGAATAGTTTTTTAGGGGGATCAATCACGCTTTTAACTAACCGATCTCTCAAAGTAGAGGCTCTTTTATAAATAAATTTAGGTTTCTCTGGTAATAGTTCTCCCAAGCCTATGTCAGATTTAAGGATATGCCAATGACGGGATATGATGTTCTCGATTTTTTTATGCTGAAGATTATAGTCTAGGACTAGAGGAACTTGATCTAATTGATCAGTCGGGGTTCTATCCTCAAGCAGTTCCTGTCTAGGTAGCTGTCCTACTTCCATTATTTGTTTATCTATAAAATCCTGGTCATATCCTTTATCTATGAACCTCATTCCCATGGATTTGGCCTGCATTTGAAAATCTTCCTCTAAAGTACAATTACGTCGCAGTCGCATTATCTGGCCTTTAGGAATATTAAATAGCCAGTTCCTATGGTGGCAACTGCTTACGGGCAGATAACTATTACGATCAACATTCTTGAAAAAGGTCTTGGTGATGTATTGGTGGTTGATGCGTGAGATCTCTAAATCTAGAAATGCAATAGACTGTTCTTCAATTTGCCAGGTTAGTACAATATTGTTGGTGTTATTATTAAGTTTAAGAAAAAAAGTCGTTAAAAGATCCTTTTCGCCCTCCCATAAAATAAAGATATCATCAATGTATCTTTTAAACATAAGAAGCTCTTTAGGGGGTTCTAAAAACACTGTTTCTTCTTCCCATTGGGACATAAACAGTCCTGCTACACTTGGGGCGAATTTCGCCCCCATTGCAACTCCTGTTTTTTGATGGTAGAATTGCTTGGAGTACCAGAAATGGCTATGTTTCAAACAGAAATCCAAACATTTAACTAAAAATTTTCTTTGGTACCGGGGAAGCTTAGTGAATTTTCTCAGACCCCACTTCGCGGCTTCACAGGCCGCGAAGTGGGGTATGATGGTATATAACGATGACACATCTGCCGTGGCCATCCAGATGGTGCCCGTGTCATTTCTCTCATTCAATATCTGAAGCATTTGTTTCGTATCTCTCAGGTAAGCTTTTGTACACTGTACTGCAGGCTGGAGATATTTATCAATGTATTCTCCCAATCTTGCAGTGATTGATTCTATACCATTGACGATTGGTCTAAAGGGAGGATCAATTTTATCCTTATGAATTTTCGGCAAGGCATATATGACTGGTGTTCTGCATGCTTCAGGGACCAGATATTTAGCTTCCTTTTTATTCAGAATATTTTTCTCGAGACCCAATTGGACTAGTAGTTCTAATTCTTTCTTCCATTTAAATGTAGGATTGTTGGGGAGTATGGCATATGTATTCTGATCCCTTAAAAGTTTAAGCATGCCATTATGGTATTGTTCGGTGGTTAAAATTACAATCCCACCGCCTTTATCTGAAGGCCTGGTAACAAGATCCTTTCTTTTTGTGAGCTTTTGAATGCCGGTACGTATCACTCTAGGTTCTTCTTTCTTTTTGTATGTAAGGTTCTTAATTTCTTCCGTAACCAGGTCTTTAAAAACCTCTATATGGGTATTGTTCTTGGGTTTGGGGTTATAGGTGGATTTATTCCTTAAATTGCTGTGTACTACTGGATCTTCTTGAATGGTGATGGTGTTGATGGGTTTCTCCAACAAATATTTTTTAATGTTTAATTTCCTCACATATTTTTGGATACTGATATAAGTTTCGAATTTATTCAAATTCTTAACAGGCGCGTATTTGAGTCCCTTGTCTAGTACCGTCAGTTCTTCCAAGGTCAGGGGTACATCTGTAAGGTTAAAAATACCTTCTCCTATGTTGCCCTTCTCCTTTTGTTTTCTCTTTCCTCCTCTACAGCCTCTTTTTCTGTAGGACTTTTTTTCTTCTTTGTTTCTTCTATTCTTCTTGGGGGTTGGTGTTCCATTCCTCTCTCTAAAAAAGATCTATTGTGACCATGTTCGTATTGATGGTCATAATGGTGTCTTGCCTCTCTATCGGGGTCTTGAAGATCCCTCAGAGGGGCATAGTGATTAGAGGTGGGAATAGGACTGCGTTCCCTAGGTCTATAGGGTGCATAAGGTCCTCTTTCTTCACGGTAGTCATAATGATGATTTGGGCCCGGACTTCTATCACGAGGCCTGTAATAGTCATATTGCCCATAATGGTGGTCCCTTCTTTCATAATGTGCTTGGGGATATGATGGGAGTCTTTCTTGTCTATAGGAGTCTTGTGGTGGTCTTCTTGCATCTCTAGGTGCATTTTGAGGTCTTGTCCAGTAAGGTCTTCTATTATTGTTTCTTCTATTTTGAGGTTTCTTCCATCCCTGTTGAGGGGTACGTGGTGGGTAGAAAGGTTGTCTCCGGGTGTTGTGCGGAGTATTGTTACTGGGATATCTGTGTCTATTTTCAGAGTGTCTTGAAGGATCCCTTCTAGGGGTGTAATTACCCGACTGTTTCCGGGGGGTATCTCCTCTAGAAGATCTAGGAATAGGTGACATATCGACTTGGCCTGGATTTATTTTGACCATTTTATCAGGGGTAGATGATGAAGAAGTAGGTTCCGTCTGTCCGATGTTGTTCTGCCACTTAAAGACTAGATCTTTTTTAAAATCACCAATATCTCTCGAGAACTTTTTACTTTTTCTCTGTTGGACTTCAGCATCTTTCCTAGAGAGATCTTTATTTAATTGTGCAGTAAGCCGTTGGAATTCATCCGTATCTTTATAGATTTCGAGCTGTGATTTAAGATCCATTATGTTTTGGTCAACCTTTCTAATTTTTTTCTGCTTACGTTTCAGCAAAAGTTCCAATAATTCAATCCCTTTCTCATTAAAAAATCTGAACCACTCGTCGATGGACTCTTGGTCTATAAGGCCATCATTTGGAGGGACGTCCCATCTTAGGCGTCTAGGTACAATCTTTGCCTTGATGTATCTATCAAACGTGGTGACATCCCACCATATATTGATTTTCTTCTCCATATTGTGGCCTAACTTGCGTACCAAACTTTCAATGGTACTGTCTGGTATTTTCTCATCACTATTGAAAACTGTGTCTAGGTCAACTTCTCTACGTTCTATGAAAGTGAAAATATCCATAGCTGCAGCAGGGGTATAGAGAGGAGTGGAGATAGTAAATGGAACTAGGCAAGGAACTCCTGCGCTGCTTGCGGACTCCTAAACTGAGAGGGGGACACTGCTGCAACACCTATAAGACTGCTCCGAACAGACAAAGACGCATGTGTACTAGGGGGGTGGTAGTTGCGCTGTGATAGGGAAAGGGATAGGGAAGGGAAGACACTACACTAAAGTGCATATGGCAAATATGCCAAGTGACCTAAAAAATAACCAGAGTTTAGTTATATATAAATGAAAAATACGACAAAAAAGAATAACAAAACACACAGATCGGTGTATATAGTGAATGACGGGAAAAAACACACTAACCAATAAGTATAATGGATAAAAAAATAAAGACTACTAAATGGTGTAGATTGGGAGACAGAGTGGTATTAAATCACATAGAGATGAACAGTGTGCATGATGAAAGAGGCAGTTAAACTGATGCCATGTAAGAATAAATAGATGCATATAGCACTAAGTGTAAAAAGAAAAAAACCAGTACATGAGGAATAGCAAATAGTCCTGATAAAAATCAAAAAATCAAAAAACACTCGACCAATATAATCAAAGAAAACACCATGCAGCATAAAAATGTATCGGCATGGATGGCAGCAAAAAAAATATTTATAAATATTCCCAAAAACAATCTGAAAAAACACATACAAGTGGTGTTGAATATAAACGACAGTCCCACCACCAAGTGTAATAATGCTTGATCACAGTCCAAGGAAACAACCAGCACACGACAGGTGAAACAGGGGGGGTGTTTTACTTCGATGGGGGCACCTCAGTGAACACAGGCCCCTTACCTTACGGCTGTAAGGTATACAGCATATATATTGGACGCCCAGTAAGGTATGGAATCCAAGACCGTTGCATCAGATGATATAGCTCGTGAATGCAGTGGTATCCCATGCAAAAAAACATAGATGGCATATAGTGTGATACCGTCTGGGAATGGGGGGATAAGCGAGCTGTAGGAGGAAAGGGGGGGAGGGGTTGCACTCACTTGTAACAGATGAGCGCAAGCCTCAATCCACGAGTGCCGAACTCGTATAGTCCACACCGCTGACCGTAGGACCTTCTGACATCTCACATCTCCTGTAGCTCACCACCCGTCATACATGGTATATATGATATGGTAACAAGACAAGAACCGCATATAGCGTAATCCCGTACAAAAAACTCACTTTATTGTATAAAAACACTTATCAACTTACAAAAGTAGACAGCTGGGGGGTAAAACTCCGCGAGCGCCGTGCTCGTAACATCAGCTGTGTGGCAGCGTCCCGTGCTCCTAACGCGTGTCGTCACGTCACGTGACTTCTTCAGAGGATAACACGGGATAGAAAGCCAATGCTTTTAAATGGTCCCCGCGTAATGGATACGCGGCGGCCATTTTCCCGAAGGACGCTGATAATGAATAATAGTACCTGGCGGCCATTTTCCCAGGGTCACAAAAAACAAAAAACAAAAGCGGGCAGAATGACATGTTAAATTTGTGAATGCAGCCAGAAAAAAATTAAACTGAGATAAGGAAAGAGAGGAGGGTGAGACCCGGATACTAGCAGTCTCACTGATGTGGGGGCCTCAACATAATAAGATATGGAAAAAAAGAAAAACAAAATAAAACGGAATGTGTATGTGGAAACATTCCGGCCGTAATAGATACTAGATAAAGCATAGGGGCTGATGTTGGTATGGGAAAGCCACATTATTCCCATAGCAGTAGAAGCCTCTGGAGTGTGCCAAAAAACGCATAGAGTATGGGAAGTCTATAAGAAATAAAAAATGTATATATAAAATATATCTGTGTATAATAATATTTTAAAAAATATGTAAAAAAATATGTATATAAAAATATATATATAAAAAATATATATATAAAAAGAGGATAATTAAAAAACAGGAGCTCGGGAGGTGTCGCACACCATCTGAAACATTAATCATATAATATACAGATAAACACTAGAGTATAAAAACGCACCAGGAAGCCACATCTTATTACACAGTAGTGTAGTGTCTTCCCTTCCCTATCCCTTTCCCTATCACAGCGCAACTACCACCCCCCTAGTACACATGCGTCTTTGTCTGTTCGGAGCAGTCTTATAGGTGTTGCAGCAGTGTCCCCCTCTCAGTTTAGGAGTCCGCAAGCAGCGCAGGAGTTCCTTGCCTAGTTCCATTTACTATCTCCACTCCTCTCTATACCCCTGCTGCAGCTATGGATATTTTCACTTTCATAGAACGTAGAGAAGTTGACCTAGACACAGTTTTCAATAGTGATGAGAAAATACCAGACAGTACCATTGAAAGTTTGGTACGCAAGTTAGGCCACAATATGGAGAAGAAAATCAATATATGGTGGGATGTCACCACGTTTGATAGATACATCAAGGCAAAGATTGTACCTAGACGCCTAAGATGGGACGTCCCTCCAAATGATGGCCTTATAGACCAAGAGTCCATCGACGAGTGGTTCAGATTTTTTAATGAGAAAGGGATTGAATTATTGGAACTTTTGCTGAAACGTAAGCAGAAAAAAATTAGAAAGGTTGACCAAAACATAATGGATCTTAAATCACAGCTCGAAATCTATAAAGATACGGATGAATTCCAACGGCTTACTGCACAATTAAATAAAGATCTCTCTAGGAAAGATGCTGAAGTCCAACAGAGAAAAAGTAAAAAGTTCTCGAGAGATATTGGTGATTTTAAAAAAGATCTAGTCTTTAAGTGGCAGAACAACATCGGACAGACGGAACCTACTTCTTCATCATCTACCCCTGATAAAATGGTCAAAATAAATCCAGGCCAAGTCGATATGTCACCTATTCCTAGATCTTCTAGAGGAGATACCCCCCGGAAACAGTCGGGTAATTACACCCCTAGAAGGGATCCTTCAAGACACTCTGAAAATAGACACAGATATCCCAGTAACAATACTCCGCACAACACCCGGAGACAACCTTTCTACCCACCACGTACCCCTCAACAGGGATGGAAGAAACCTCAAAATAGAAGAAACAATAATAGAAGACCTTACTGGACAAGACCTCAAAATGCACCTAGAGATGCAAGAAGACCACCACAAGACTCCTATAGACAAGAAAGACTCCCATCATATCCCCAAGCACATTATGAAAGAAGGGACCACCATTATGGGCAATATGACTATTACAGGCCTCGTGATAGAAGTCCGGGCCCAAATCATCATTATGACTACCGTGAAGAAAGAGGACCTTATGCACCCTATAGACCTAGGGAACGCAGTCCTATTCCCACCTCTAATCACTATGCCCCTCTGAGGGATCTTCAAGACCCCGATAGAGAGGCAAGACACCATTATGACCATCAATACGAACATGGTCACAATAGATCTTTTTTAGAGAGAGGAATGGAACACCAACCCCCAAGAAGAATAGAAGAAACAAAGAAGAAAAAAAGTCCTACAGAAAAAGAGGCTGTAGAGGAGGAAAGAGAAAACAAAAGGAGAAGGGCAACATAGGAGAAGGTATTTTTAACCTTACAGATGTACCCCTGACCTTGGAAGAACTGACGGTACTAGACAAGGGACTCAAATACGCGCCTGTTAAGAATTTGAATAAATTCGAAACTTATATCAGTATCCAAAAATATGTGAGGAAATTAAACATTAAAAAATATTTGTTGGAGAAACCCATCAACACCATCACCATTCAAGAAGATCCAGTAGTACACAGCAATTTAAGGAATAAATCCACCTATAACCCCAAACCCAAGAACAATACCCATATAGAGGTATTTAAAGACCTGGTTACGGAAGAAATTAAGAACCTTACATACAAAAAGAAAGAAGAACCTAGAGTGATACGTACCGGCATTCAAAAGCTCACAAAAAGAAAGGATCTTGTTATCAGGCCTTCAGATAAAGGCGGTGGGATTGTAATTTTAACCACCGAACAATACCATAATGGCATGCTTAAACTTTTAAGGGATCAGAATACATATGCCATACTCCCCAACAATCCTACATTTAAATGGAAGAAAGAATTAGAACTACTAGTCCAATTGGGTCTCGAGAAAAATATTCTGAATAAAAAGGAAGCTAAATATCTGGTCCCTGAAGCATGCAGAACACCAGTCATATATGCCTTGCCGAAAATTCATAAGGATAAAATTGATCCTCCCTTTAGACCAATCGTCAATGGTATAGAATCAATCACTGCAAGATTGGGAGAATACATTGATAAATATCTCCAGCCTGCAGTACAGTGTACAAAAGCTTACCTGAGAGATACGAAACAAATGCTTCAGATATTGAATGAGAGAAATGACACGGGCACCATCTGGATGGCCACGGCAGATGTGTCATCGTTATATACCATCATACCCCACTTCGCGGCCTGTGAAGCCGCGAAGTGGGGTCTGAGAAAATTCACTAAGCTTCCCCGGTACCAAAGAAAATTTTTAGTTAAATGTTTGGATTTCTGTTTGAAACATAGCCATTTCTGGTACTCCAAGCAATTCTACCATCAAAAAACAGGAGTTGCAATGGGGGCGAAATTCGCCCCAAGTGTAGCAGGACTGTTTATGTCCCAATGGGAAGAAGAAACAGTGTTTTTAGAACCCCCTAAAGAGCTTCTTATGTTTAAAAGATACATTGATGATATCTTTATTTTATGGGAGGGCGAAAAGGATCTTTTAACGACTTTTTTTCTTAAACTTAATAATAACACCAACAATATTGTACTAACCTGGCAAATTGAAGAACAGTCTATTGCATTTCTAGATTTAGAGATCTCACGCATCAACCACCAATACATCACCAAGACCTTTTTCAAGAATGTTGATCGTAATAGTTATCTGCCCGTAAGCAGTTGCCACCATAGGAACTGGCTATTTAATATTCCTAAAGGCCAGATAATGCGACTGCGACGTAATTGTACTTTAGAGGAAGATTTTCAAATGCAGGCCAAATCCATGGGAATGAGGTTCATAGATAAAGGATATGACCAGGATTTTATAGATAAACAAATAATGGAAGTAGGACAGCTACCTAGACAGGAACTGCTTGAGGATAGAACCCCGACTGATCAATTAGATCAAGTTCCTCTAGTCCTAGACTATAATCTTCAGCATAAAAAAATCGAGAACATCATATCCCGTCATTGGCATATCCTTAAATCTGACATAGGCTTGGGAGAACTATTACCAGAGAAACCTAAATTTATTTATAAAAGAGCCTCTACTTTGAGAGATCGGTTAGTTAAAAGCGTGATTGATCCCCCTAAAAAACTATTCTCCTTCTTCACAGGTAAAGGATTCTATCCTTGTAAACGCTGCTACGCTTGCACTCGAACCAAACATCCGAATGAAAAGGTTTTTTCATTTCAGTCCAATAGTAATGGTACTATGTTTGACATTAAAGAGTTTATTGGATGCAACACCGAGGGGGCTGTATACGTTTTGGAGTGTAGCTGCGGCCTCCAATACGTGGGCCGTACCAAAAGACTACTAAGAATCCGTATTAAAGAGCACGTCCAAAACATTACAAAGGGTTTCGATAAACATAGTGTCTCTAGGCACTTCGATAAACACCACAACAGAGACCCTAGACATTTGAAATTTTGGGGGGTCGAGCCCTATACCAAACCGTGGCGAGGAGGACATAAAGTGAGGATTCTAAGCAAACTGGAGTCCAAATGGATATTTTCCTTGGACACCATGGCTCCAAAGGGACTCAACATAGAGTTCGATATAAACTGCTTTATAAGCGACTTTTAGTCACCCTCACCCCCTTTTTTCTGCCTCCTGTTTTTCTTTCCAGCATATTAGCTTCTTCCTTTTTTTCCTTTTCTCTCATGTCTATCAGAGAGTAATATTGAATTTATTATAATATTATACACTGTATACCATAGACTTATCCATCTACATGCTGATTTACTGTGTAATAAGATGTGGCTTCCTGGTGCGTTTTTATACTCTAGTGTTTATCTGTATATTATATGATTAATGTTTCAGATGGTGTGCGACACCTCCCGAGCTCCTGTTTTTTAATTATCCTCTTTTTATATATATATTTTTTATATATATATTTTTATATACATATTTTTTTACATATTTTTTAAAATATTATTATACACAGATATATTTTATATATACATTTTTTATTTCTTATAGACTTCCCATACTCTATGCGTTTTTTGGCACACTCCAGAGGCTTCTACTGCTATGGGAATAATGTGGCTTTCCCATACCAACATCAGCCCCTATGCTTTATCTAGTATCTATTACGGCCGGAATGTTTCCACATACACATTCCGTTTTATTTTGTTTTTCTTTTTTTCCATATCTTATTATGTTGAGGCCCCCACATCAGTGAGACTGCTAGTATCCGGGTCTCACCCTCCTCTCTTTCCTTATCTCAGTTTAATTTTTTTTCTGGCTGCATTCACAAATTTAACATGTCATTCTGCCCGCTTTTGTTTTTTGTTTTTTGTGACCCTGGGAAAATGGCCGCCAGGTACTATTATTCATTATCAGCGTCCTTCGGGAAAATGGCCGCCGCGTATCCATTACGCGGGGACCATTTAAAAGCATTGGCTTTCTATCCCGTGTTATCCTCTGAAGAAGTCACGTGACGTGACGACACGCGTTAGGAGCACGGGACGCTGCCACACACACAGCTGATGTTACGAGCACGGCGCTCGCGGAGTTTTACCCCCCAGCTGTCTACTTTTGTAAGTTGATAAGTGTTTTTATACAATAAAGTGAGTTTTTTGTACGGGATTACACTATATGCGGTTCTTGTCTTGTTACCATATCATATATACCATGTATGACGGGTGGTGAGCTACAGGAGATGTGAGATGTCAGAAGGTCCTACGGTCAGCGGTGTGGACTATACGAGTTCGGCACTCGTGGATTGAGGCTTGCGCTCATCTGTTACAAGTGAGTGCAACCCCTCCCCCCCTTTCCTCCTACAGCTCGCTTATCCCCCCATTCCCAGACGGTATCACACTATATGCCATCTATGTTTTTTTGCATGGGATACCACTGCATTCACGAGCTATATCATCTGATGCAACGGTCTTGGATTCCATACCTTACTGGGCGTCCAATATATATGCTGTATACCTTACAGCCGTAAGGTAAGGGGCCTGTGTTCACTGAGGTGCCCCCATCGAAGTAAAACACCCCCCCTGTTTCACCTGTCGTGTGCTGGTTGTTTCCTTGGACTGTGATCAAGCATTATTACACTTGGTGGTGGGACTGTCGTTTATATTCAACACCACTTGTATGTGTTTTTTCAGATTGTTTTTGGGAATATTTATAAATATTTTTTTTGCTGCCATCCATGCCGATACATTTTTATGCTGCATGGTGTTTTCTTTGATTATATTGGTCGAGTGTTTTTTGATTTTTTGATTTTTATCAGGACTATTTGCTATTCCTCATGTACTGGTTTTTTTCTTTTTACACTTAGTGCTATATGCATCTATTTATTCTTACATGGCATCAGTTTAACTGCCTCTTTCCTCATGCACACTGTTCATCTCTATGTGATTTAATACCACTCTGTCTCCCAATCTACACCATTTAGTAGTCTTTATTTTTTTATCCATTATACTTATTGGTTAGTGTGTTTTTTCCCGTCATTCACTATATACACCGATCTGTGTGTTTTGTTATTCTTTTTTGTCGTATTTTTCATTTATATATAACTAAACTCTGGTTATTTTTTAGGTCACTTGGCATGTTTGCCATATGCACTTTAGTGTAGTGTCTTCCCTTCCCTATCCCTTTCCCTATCACAGCGCAACTACCACCCCCCTAGTACACATGCGTCTTTGTCTGTTCGGAGCAGTCTTATAGGTGTTGCAGCAGTGTCCCCCTCTCAGTTTAGGAGTCCGCAAGCAGCGCAGGAGTTCCTTGCCTAGTTCCATTAAAAAAAAAAAAAGTTTAGTTGGAAGCCAAACCATATTTCTTATTAGGCAAGAGATTTCTGGAGATACGCAGCTCAATCCCGCGTTTTAAGTCTGACGGCACAACAAAAAAGGTTAATAGGAAGCTAAACAACATTGCATATTAGTTCCCAGAGATGTCTGGAGATAAGTCAGCGAAAATGCAGCTTTTCCAATTGCCAATTGCAGCACATACCCCACAGGAAGACAATCAAGTTATACTTCAACTAAATGACGCTCGCCTACAGCACAAACAAAACAACATTCATACAGTTATATGCATCTGAGTGCGCCCAGATAAATTACTCTTCGGTAATTTGAACCTGTCTGGCCTCTTCAGATATTTTTTTTTTGGCTCGAAGCAGAGACGCTTTAATACCCTAGTCATATCATTGTCTACTTTTTTCATGTATTTTACATTATATTGAAACTATAAAGCAAACCAAAAAAAAATGTATAGGATATTTAAAGGTATGTAGTGCTACTCAGTCTCCATCACTAACTTACTAACATCCATATGTGTATGGATGTCACACTCAAACTCAACTTGTCCAAAACTGAGCTGATAATATTTCCTCCCCCACGTGCCTCTTCCCCTGACTTATCTGTCAAGAGCAATGGCACAACCATCCACCCGTCACCACATGTCAGGGTGCTAGGTGTTATCCTGGATTCTGAACTCTCCTTTTGGCCCCACATCCAATCACTTTCCAAAGTTTAACACCTCAACCTTCGCAACATCTCTAAACGACGTCCCTTTCTAACCAATGAAACCACAAAGCTCCTGATTCACTCCCTGGTTATCTCTCGCCTTGACTACTGCAACTCCCTTCTCATTGGCTTACCTTTAAATAGACTATCCCCCCTTCAGTCCATCATCAATGCTGCTGCCAGACTCATCCACCTTACAGACCGCTCAGTGTCTGCTACCCCTCTCTGCCAATCCCTCCATTGGCTGCCACTCGCCCAACGAATTACATTCAAATTACTAACAATAAGTTACAAAGCCATCCACAACTTTGCCCCCAGCTACATCACTAGCCTGGTCTCAAAATACCAACCTAATCGCCCTCTCCGTTCCTCCCAAGACCTCCTGCTCTCTAGCTCCCTCATCACCTCCTCCCATATCCGCCTCTAGGACTTCTCCTGAGCCTTGTCCATACTCTGGAATTCGCTACCCCAATCTGTCAGACTGTCTCCAAATGTATCCACTTTTAGGCGATTCCTGAAAAATTTCCTCTTCAGAGAAGCCTATCCTGCCTCCGTCTAACAACTGCACTATATTCTCCATTAGCTCATCCCCCACAGCTATTACCCTCTTGTATAACTTGACCCTTCCTCCTAGATTGTAAGCTCTAACGAGCAGGGCCCTCTGATTCCCCCTGTATTGAATTGTATTGTAATTGAACTGTCTGTCCTAATGTTGTAAAGCGCTGCGTAAACTGTAGGCGCTATATAAATCCTGTATAATAATAATAATCCTCATGTACGAGCTGCAGCAATACAGTCGAGGTCTTCCCCCTACTCTTTTTCCCCTGCAGGCAGGCACACAGGCTCATTCACACATTTCCTCAATGATCAGTCTGGGGTATTGTTTTTGTTGTTGTTTTTTGTTTTTGGAGAACTTGGATAGGGTAGAGGGAATTGAGTGGGATACCCCTCTATACCCCTCACTCCTCTCTGCCAATCCCTCTACTGGCTTCCACTCACCCAATGAATAAAATTCAAAGTATTAACAATAATTCAGAAAGCCATCCATAACTCTGCCCCCAGCTACATCGCTAACCTAGTTCCAAAATACCAACCAAGCCGCTCTCTTCGGTCCTCCCAAGACCTCCTGCTCTCTAGCTCCCTTGTCACCTCCTCCCATGCTCGGTAGGAGCAGAATTTCTCCAGAGCTTCTCCCATCCTTTGGAACTCCCTACCCAAATCTGTCCGACTGTCCCCTAATCTATCCATCTTTAGACGGTCCCTGAAAACCCTTCTTTTTAAAGAAGCCTATCCTGCTTCTAACTAACACTGTTTTACTTCCTCAATCAGCTCATCCCTTACAGCTCTTACCTTTTGTATCAATTGACCCTTCCTTCTTAAATTGTAAGCTCTAATGAGCAGGGCCCTCTGATTCCTCTTGTACCAAATTGTAATGTCTGCCTTTATTTTGTTAAGTGCTGCGCAAACTGTTGGCGCTATATAACACCTGTATAATAATAATAATACTCCAAAAACAAGAACTATGTACAACTAAGGACAAAGTATTCTTTCTGGAAAAGCAGCAATAAAGTCCATGCTTGCAACAAACAGTGGACTTTAGCCTTGAAGTAGTGGTAGTAGTAGTAGCAGTAACGTCAAACTCCTTCCTTTAGAGCAGTGGTCTCCAAACTGTGACCCGTGGGCCAGGAGTGGCCCTTTGCTTCCCTTTATCTGGCCCTTTGGCCCATTCCATTAACTGACTCCAATGATAGGGCACCATTCCTCCTACAGACAACAATGATGAGGCTTCCATTCCTCCCACAGACACCAATGATGAGGCATTTTCTGTTCCCATTGGCCACAGTCCAGCCCCCCTAAAGCCTGAAGGACAGTAAACTGGCCTTTTGATTAGAAAGTTTGGAGAGCCTGCTTTAGAGCCAGGCTCTCCATGAGGAGGTGAGTTGCCATCTAGATAAAGGAAGGCCCGTAGACGTGGTGTATCTGGATTTTGCAAAAGCATTTGACACAGTTCCCCATAAACGTTTACTGTACAAAATAAGGTGCGTTGGCATGGACCATAGGGTGAGTACATGGATTGAAAACTGGCTACAAGGGCGAGTTCAGAGGGTGGTGATAAATGGGGAGTACTCAGAATGGTCAGGGGTGGGTAGTGGGGTCCCCCAGGGTTCTGTGCTGGGACCAATCCTATTTAATTTGTTCATAAACGATCTGGAGGATGAGATAAACAGTTCAATCTCTGTATTTGCAGACGATACTAAGCTAAGCAGGGCAATAACTTCTCCGCAGGATGTGAAAATCTTGCAAAAAGACCTGAACAAATTAATGGGGTGGGCGACTACATGACAAATGAGGTTCAATATAGAAAAATGTAAAATAATGCATTTGGGTGGCAAAAATATGAATGCAATCTATACACTGGGGGGAGAACCTCTGGGGGAATCTAGGATGGAAAAGGGCCTGGGGTCCTAGTAGATGATAGGCTCAGCAATGGCATGCAATGCCAAGCTGCTGCTAATAAAGCAAACAGAATATTGGCATGCATTAAAAGGGGGATCAACTCCAGAGATAAAACGATAATTCTCCCGCTCTACAAGACTCTGGTCCGGCCGCACCTGGAGTATGCTGTCCAGTTCTGGGCACCAGTCCTCAGGAGGGATGTACTGGAAATGGAGCGAGTACAAAGAAGGGCAACAAAGCTAATAAAGGGTCTGGAGGATCTTAGTTATGAGGAAAGGTTGCGAGCTCTGAACTTATTCTCTCTGGAGAAGAGACGCTTGAGAGGGGATATGCTTTCAATTTACAAATACTGTACTGGTGACCCCACAATAGGGATAAAACTTTTTCGCAGAAGAGAGTTATATAAGACTCGTGGCCACTCATTACAATTAGAAGAAAAGAGGTTTAACCTTAAACTACGTAGAGGGTTCTTTACTGTAAGAGCGGCAAGGATGTGGAATTCCCTTCCACAGGCGGTGGTCTCAGTGGGGAGCATTGATAGCTTCAAGGAACTATTAGATAATCACCTGAATGACCGCAACATACAGGGATATGTAATGAAATACTGACACATAATCACACACATAGGTTGGACTTGATGGAATTGTGTCTTTTTTCAACCTCACCTACTATGTAACTATGTAACTATGTAGATTAGAGTCCCATTAAAACAGGGTGGACTAAGGTCTTCGGAACACCAGCCCGTGCCTCTTTAAACAGACCCACAGCTGACTTTCTCTAGCACCAGAGGGGTGGCAACAGGACAAAGGTCCCCAAAATCTCTCAAGGCCCAAGGACGGCTGGTTGCCTCCTTCCAACTCCCAAACGATACCTTACTCCGGTAATACCAGACCAGATCTTCAGGGAACAGTGCCCCTCAGTCAGCTCTCTCTAGGTGCAGGGTCTCAGCCTCCAGGCCCCCAGGTTGCCCACCTGAGGTCTTACAACAGCAGACATATAGCAATCAAGGAAAATAAAATCCAAAGTTGAGATCCAAAATGCATTTATTGGTATAAAATCATGAAGAGCACAACATATACAAGCAGGGGAGAATAAGGCACAGTTTATGTGTGAAACACATTAGCCTTTCCTCCCCTGCTTGTATATGTTGTGCTCTTGTTGATAAAATTCTAAACTCTACCCGCTAACAAATTTAGCTTGCATTCACACCTTAGCAATGCTATGCGTCACGTTTTGTGTTGCGTTTTTTTTTAGCTCTTTTTTGAAAAGTTTCTCACAATCAGCCCACTAACTTGAATGGGCTGCTTGTTGCATCACAAACGTGCCAAAAAAGCTCAAGCACCATTTTTTTGGCACTGAGCAAAGTGCATTTGGCAGTGCACTTTTTGTGCTTTTTTCATGTTGAGAACGCGCAACACAATGTGCATCTGCTACCCATATTTAGGCTTCCATTAAGGCTACGTCCACACTAATGCAACTGAGACTTGATCCAATTTTCGGCACAATGTTGTAGCTCTACATCAGTGTGACTGTAGGCAAGTGCCTACAAAGGGATTAGTGTGTTTTTCATTCTGTGTTCCTGTTTTTCCTTGTCTGTACTCATGTCCTCAAGTTAACTGAGCCAGCCAGGTGGCAATTGTTACAGTATAGATGTGTGGTGGATCTGTGGAATTAATTGGCTAGATTATCCTGCCAATTTTCTAGAGATCCACATGTAGCGGTTGCCCTGTAGGGGCTGCTGAAAGTTGTAGTCCGTCTGTCACCCTGCCCAGCCCGGCATTCACTTTCTCAAGCACACAGAGTCAATGAATAGTCCGTTAACTTTTTTTTGTGTTTTTATTGAGGGGTTAAACTTGGATGGGGTTAGGGGATTTATGAGATGCCCAGAATTTAAGTAAAAACGTTTGCATTGGTACAGAACTATGTACACTCCCTGTACATATTTACACTTCACACTCCTCCTGCACAAACTTGCTTGCAGATTATTACCTCCTCTCTCTCCAGCACATCACTTCTCCTCAGGCACAGCTAGCACATGGTTTGGCCTGACTCAGGCTTTGTAGAAATACCTTTTGCAGTCAGGAACTGCAGGTCCCTGTGGTGTAGCCAGAAAAGGTTAAATTGGTTGAATGCTAGTTGTCCTTGGTGGACTACTGATCCCAGCCAGTCCTCTGAAGGCCCTGCCAGCCCTCCTGGCTGCAGCTGTCCGACTCAACTGCCCATGACATCACAGTCTTTCCCGCTGGCTCTACATCCATTTCAGACTGCACATTCCCAGTCCGCTCCGGCATGCCTCCCCATCTCTCCCAACTGTGCCTGCCACTCACCAACACTTGGTGGATCCTTCCTGGAGACTTTGCCTGGCAGTACCTTCCACTGTCCTCTCTTGCTCCTGGTCAGAACACCCCTGTGGTTTGTATGAGGGTCCCTTCCACTCCCGAGCTCCAGGCCCAAGGTCACCCCCCCCCCCCAGATTGGGGAACAGCTAGTACTCCATCTCCCAGTTCTTCCACCCAAACTCTCCTCCCCAGCTGGGCTGACCCTTGGTATTTCAAAGAGGCCTTCCCCCTGCCAATCTTAGTTGGGGATTGGTCAGGGCTCCCTGAGACACCCCAGACAGCCGCTCCCCACTTTCCCTCCTCCCTTCTAGAATACCCTAGAAGTAAGAGGGAGGTGACAGGGAGGTGATGCTGTCTGTGAATCACCAGCTCTGCTCTAGGCCCACACAGATCAAAACAATCAGGCCTAGCTTCCAGTTAGGCCTGCTTAAATTTACCTGCTCTTCCTATGTGCCACACACATAAAAAGGGATCACTGAAATTCCCTAAGAGCTCTGCCGGGGAAATACTGCCAAAATGTAGGCTATCATGCTGGGGGGGGGGGGGGGGGCAGTCGGGGTTCCCTGAGGGGCTGGGAACCTGGAAACTCTATGGATTCTTGGATAGAGACTTACTGACAATTATCGACTTTAAGTATACTTGCTACTTCTTGTGAATTATTTGCCTTAATGGACTACTGCCTCTAAAAATAACGGGCTTGCTGCTACTTAGGTATGATTACCCTACGAGAACTAGAGAACCTCTGTACAAGATTATATGAGACATTGCTTTGCAAGGACTGTTCCGGTATACTTGCATTTCTTCAGTAAAGACTGTTTGTGTTCCTTTAAATGCCTGGTCTGAAGTCTCTCTAAGTGGTGTATTGCATGGCTTAGCTAAAGAACAGGGCTTGTAACAAGGGGACTGTAGGTTAGAGGAGATACAGTACATTTTAGTTCAGCATGCAGTTTGCTGTCTTGTATAGGCTGTTGCTATGGACAACCGTACATGTGTCATTGCTTAATGCTGCTAACCAGCCAGGGAATGGGTGACTTGGCATGGGGTGACAGATACTCTGGTACTGAAGGGGGTTATGTGCTTGGCACCTTCATTTGTGGCCGGTTCCCCACATACTGGGACTGGACCAGCGGCACAGTATACCTAGAGACCTACCCTAGAAATCATGGGAATGTATGTTATATAGAGAAGGGGCCCTTGAGAGAGAGAGAGCAAGCACCTAGAGCGTAGTTCATTTCCTGTATCCATTAGCAACTGTAAACATGTCACTGGGAGTGAGGTGACATGTATTGCTGGTTTGGTGGATGCCGATGCAGGCTCTGCGGCACCGGTTCCTAAATGCTTCACACCAGGAAGCTGGTTTTCTCTACCTGTAGTAGTGTCTGGAGTACTTAGCACTTACAGCAAGTTAGCCTGGGGTTGCTAGAGGGTTAACGGTGTTCATTGTAACTCACTTTTAAGCCCAGCGTTGTGCTTTATGCTGAATTTGCATGAACACAAACCCCTGCTTTTTTTTTGACATGGTGTCCTCCTTAAAATCCACACCAGACTCGAAAGGCCTGGTATGGATTTTTTTCCAGCTTCTATTTTTACATTGAAGATGAATCACCGCACCTAACCTAATAATTATAAATAATAATTGAACTGAATTTATTCTCCAATAAAAAGGTGAATAATCCAAGCTATGATCACTTTATATGTAGAAGTAGAATGCTGTTCACTTTATTGCCATCACAAAAAGTGTACAGGCGTTCCTCCGGATTAGGAGAAAAGAGGATTCATCTCCCTCTGAGGAAATGTGGAATAGTCTTTCATGGAAACTGTTTTAGCAGATATCAATTGTTTGAAAAAAAGGGCTGTATACTTTTCTAAAAGGACATTTCAAGAAAAAATTCTAGGCTGTTGTGTTGATCCATGGATATATCGCATTGCCATTAGCAGTCAGGAAGAATTTGTTTTACTGTTGAAGCAAATTGGACCATTGTTTATAGAAGTTTTTCTTGCCTTTCTCTGGATCAACCAAGGCTTCTGGTCAGATCCTCAGATCTTGTTAGGTATTCCCAGAGAGAAACTGATATTCCAAGAGACTCAGTTGTTTATATTGCAGGTCTAAGTAAGGAAACAAGATCAGCCCAATCACAATTGTAGAGATTGCGGGATCAAGTCTTAAAAAAATATGTTGGGAGTGTTGTGGTGCTATACATACAGTATATACCACCATACCCTGAAACCATATCTTTTACACTTTCTTCTCCATTTTATGACATATAACATAAATATGACTTAGGGGCCTGTGCCAAGGGACTTTGGAAGCGTGTGTGTCTATGGCATCTATTTGCCACATTTTTGTTTAGATCATTTAGAATTCATTGACAGATGCATTTGTCCTGCACTTGATCATCTTCTGGCCTTCTTCAAATGACCATGCAATACATAGACTTGAATGGGTATTCAAAACCCTTCGTACGTAAACAAAATTCCATTGACAGAGGCCCTTATACAGATCGTAGAGGGAGAACACAGAACAACATGCACTATAAGTCTGGCAAATTTAAGGAGGCATTTGCATTTAGATACACCCTCTTACCCAACCACAACCATTGCTCTGAAAATGGTGGAATTGACAAACACAATATCCTGTGCTCATTGCTGCAGTCTTATCTCAAACAATGTTATCAGGAAGTGTGTTAGGATGACAGAAAACATATCCCTATTGTGCAGGGCCTTGCCATGGTGTGAATTTAGTGAAAAAAAAGGCGCTGGATTCTCAAAATTTGAGGGGCTCTGGCATGTTTATATTGAATGGAGTGCTCTTTATGTTTTCTACGCATTTGGTAGTTCTGGATCGGGGCTGGGATCTTGAAGGTTCCAAAGTGTTTTGGGTGGGATGCATTGGCCGCTGGTGATATAAACTTTTTTTTTGGGGGGGGGGGGCTTAAACAAACCCCCTCCAGGTCCTTACCTGCAAACGGAGCCTCCAGCCTGGGCTGTCGGGGCTCCCATGACACCCAGCGGCTTCCGTGTTCCACAACTTCAGCCTCCTGATTGGCCGGGATGAGAAGCTGAAAACCGTAAATAACGCGATGGCAAATTGATTTGAATCAATTTGTTAAAATCAAAATTGAGGACAACGTAAAACAAGCCAATTTAACGTGCTTAAAAAAAATTTATGAACACCTATTAGTCCGGTGCCCCGCACAGTGGAATGATTCATTTTTAAATAAATGATAGTATGACTAACATTTTTTTACTTTAAGATGTTAAAAAATGTTAGTCATATTATAATTCATTTAAAAATAAATCATTCTATGAACTTGAGGGGGGGGGGTGGCCCCTGCACCTCTTATGGACTGGCCGCCACTGGCGGAATGGAACCTTCAATTTATTGTCCAGGCTTTGCTTGGTTCTTGCAGCCTGTGTGTGTACCCCCCAACTTTTGAATTTGAGAATGAGGGAGTTTTCAGGGAGATGGTGACAGCAAAAATGGGTGTGGCCAAACATGATAGTGGGAGGGGGAGGGTACATGGAAGGTAGGAAGGAGCACTATGATACATTGAAGAAAGGAAGGAGATATCACTATGGTATATGGAAGGAAGGAGGGATCGCTATGGCACATGGAAGGCAGGAAGGATCACTATGGTACATGGAAGGCAGGTGTCATGAATCTGCAGTAATGTTCATGTCTGTCTGCTTACCTCTCTGTTGTGTTCAGCTTAGTGACCGATCACTGTTCACCTGTATGCTTAAGTAATCTTCCCTCAAGCATGGCTCCACCCCAGCCTCTAACAGGAAACTCTATATTAACCTGTGCACTGCAAGCCAAGCCTTGCTTATCAATATTGTGTGTTTAGCTTGCTGTGTGCTTCTTGCCATGTGCTCTACATCTGATTCTGTTTACTGACCTTGGCTTGTTCTTTGACTATCCCTGCCTGCTTGATACCCCGACCTTTGGCGTGTTCTTCTGTCTATCCCTGTCTGCTCGTTGCCCTGACCTTCGGCTGTATCCTGACTATCCCTCGTTGTCCTGGACTGTTGCTGCCTCTCTATCCTCCAGTAGCCTTCCGTGACCGTAAGCTGGGAGACCCTAGGGGCCGCGACCTGGAGCCAGTTGCAGCAAAGGCCATCCTCACCATTAGAGGCCCTGGTGAACACCTGCTGGCTCTTAGACTCCGCGCCCTGGGGAATATCATGCTCTAGCTCCCAAGGTGATCTGTGTTGGTGCTCCAGTGCACCTGCTTTCCTGAACCAATCAGAGCTTCATCTGCAACAGTCAGCCATAGGGTCCACTACCTTAGTGGTGCACTCCTGACTGCAATGGTGTGCATCTGTCACCTGGCCTCAGGTGACCTGACAGCAGGAAGGAAGGATCACTATGGCATACGAAAGGCAGGAAGGATCACTATGGTATATGTAAGTCAGGAAGAATCACTATCATACATGGAAGGCAGGAAGGAGCACTATGACACATGGAAGGCAGGAAGGATCACTATAACACATGGAAGGCAGGAAGAATCACTATGGTATATGGAAGGCAGGAAGGATCATTATGGCATATGGAAGGCAGGAAGAATCACTATGACACACGAAAGGCAGGAAGGATCACTATGACACATGGAAGGCAGGAAGGATCACTATGGCACATGAAAGGTAGGAAGGATCACTATAAATTATGTGGAAGGTAGGACTAGACTTAAGGAAGAGAGTGGGGGGAGAGTTCAGTTGTTCACTCACCCAGAGAATGAACAACACAGAGGCTCTGGCAGTGACATCAGAAACACTGCTTCAAAATTCCCACCCACACAACTCCTTTACATGCACAGCATTGGCTGCACACCGGGGTTTGTGGGTGGGTACAGGGGGCCATGAGGAGGAGGTGGAGAAGATCTAGCCTACATTCTCTCTCATTCAGCAGGTTGTATAAGGGTCTGACAAGTGGGTGAGTGGGTGGGAGAGGTGGAGGGGGGCTGTGCTCGCTGGGCACTGAGGGAGTCTCAGCCTTGACAGCTGCCACACAATGTGCTCCTTCCAGGTAGACTGGTAGAGTCAACTGCTGGAGCTTGTAACCGACACTGGACTCCGCTGCTGCATTCGGGCCAGATTTGCGGGACACCGGAATTGACATGAAATCCCGGGACAGTCCCAGCGGATCCGGGACAGTTGGGAGGTATGG
Source organism: Lithobates clamitans (assembly GCA_037952925.1). Classification (NCBI taxonomy): domain Eukaryota; kingdom Metazoa; phylum Chordata; class Amphibia; order Anura; family Ranidae; genus Lithobates; species Lithobates clamitans. The sequence goes on along the minus strand of JBBGZY010000680.1, from coordinate 3,274,495 downwards.
GTGTGCAGGATCAATATAAGACAGATCTTAGCATACCTCAAGGGAGCAGGTGGAGTTGGAGTTGTTGCTGTTTTTAGACAGACCCCTGTCAGGAGACCTGGTTGCTACTGTCAGAGACTGCATCCCTTGTGAGGGGTACTTCCTGCCCAAAGGACTGGGAAGGTCGGGACTGCTACACGGACGCTACACGGGCCTGGAAGACCAAGAGAGGGCCTGGGAGGCTGGGAAAGTTGAGGTGGCTAGAGACTCTAGGGTGGCTAGAGAAAGTCTGGAAGTCTCGGAGAGAGTGAGGGGGCTGCAGAACCATATTTGGAGGCCAGGAGTGGGCCCATGCTGCAAGGTACTGCAATTCAAGCTGAGTGAGCTTAAAAGCCAGGTAGCATGGTATATTTGTTTTGTGTGAAGCTGAAACCCCCTGTGCTGGGGGGCCTAACACTGTAAAGACTGCCTTTCTGTTTATTTTCAATAAATGTGGGCTACCAGGCCCTTGCCTATAGTTTATGTATGCTGTGGACTCACTGTACAAACACATCTACCACAAGAGCTAAACCCTCCCCATATCACTCTATGTAAAAGGGAGGAGGACAGGTGTTTTTTGTAGTCCTAATACACTACTTGTCTTAGGGTGGCAATGCTTCTCGGCCATATATACTGTACAGCGACTGTGCATTGTCACCCTTGGCCATGAAATCTGTTATTGCCAGGAGCTGAAGTATATATTAAATTTTTGTTCTTGAATTTAGATACACTTTGGGACATTTTAAACCTCTGCGTATTTGTACCATACAGCAAACAAATTAAAACATCACATCTAGCCCAGAAGCAGTCTAGTAATTTGTTTTCCAAGAATTCTATATCAGATTGTGGACCCATATTCCTCAAAGACATTGCTCGTAAAGTGATGTATTAACAGGGTAAGTAAATTATGGCGACTCTTCTCTTTCTAGGACACTTTACAAGCAGTGTTATCACAATAGAGATAATGGATGTTATTTATCAAAGGAGAGTAAGTACTCAACTGGGAACCGTCAGCCCCCATATATCAAACCTCCCTATTCATGTGTCCTCTTTCAATTATATCACCAAGTCTGTTACAATAAGACATAAAATATCTATGTATAATATGAGAGACATAAGGGCATCCAGAAAATGTAATTTGTCCAAAAAAAAAAAACAACAACAAATCAATCACCCAAAATGCTATTGTGTGTAGTAATGCTGGGAACATCAATAAAAGTTCTATTATGGTCAATAAATTAGTCTGAAGGAAAACTGGAAACAAAACTCATTTATATGTAAGGGTGGTATTATTTGGTGGTATTATTTGAGATGACCGCCACTTTGCAGCGATTATATCCCTGGGGGTGCGTGCAGCGTGGTGCGGAGACAATAGCACAGTCTCAGTCCAGATGTAGTTGAAAAACTTGTATTGCAGTCAAAGTACAACAGTTCACAACAAGCCCAGTGGAAGGAAGCCCAACTGGGAAACACTTATCTGGAACCTTTCCCTGATGCTAATACTGTCCCTGACAGACATATGACCTGTCCCCACACTACCCACATGCCAGAATGCATGCCAAACCCAGCAGGCATGGTCCTAAATAGACTCTGGAACACCTAAAATGGCCACCAGAGTCTCATGAGTGGCCAGCATCCATCTAGATCACTGCCCCAGTGACCCAGGAAACCATAGAGGAGCCATGTTCATCTTAACTTCCTCTCCCTCTGCAATGTCTCTGTGGTTGAGCGTCACCTGCAGGGTAGACAATGGACTGCACCTGCCTACACCCCTACAGTGCAACAGCACCTGGGTAACAGGGGACCTTGAGCCTCCACTAAGTGGGAGTTTTACCATCTAGTGTCTTACAGTTCTTAAGTTTGTAGTGCCTCCACCTATAGTGGTCTTGCAGATGCAAGAAGGACTCCCCCACAAAACATTCCTAGTCCCCAGGATAGATCACACCTATTGACCTTGAAGGAAGTAGGTCCACACTTGAAGGTGCTTTACTTGAACATGGCAGGATAGAAGTACAAAGCAGGTGGAATAGCCAAAACTTACATAGGGCTACTACAGCATCTTGGTTAGCAGTCAGTGGATAGATCAAAGCACGTAGAGGCATCACAAAGAACTCGGTTGCACATCAGCCTCATAAAACAAGGGGTTATGATGCAACTCCTCGTGTCCTGCCTTCTTAAAGAGAAGGGCAATACCCTCTAGGCCCGGGCTTCAACCCTGAGGCCTAAAACCAGGCATATAGCCTACATCACAACGACCATCTCCCCAGAGAGAGGGCTGACAAAATACCCTTCCAAAGCATTTTATCTCTGTTTTGTCAAAGTTAGGTATGAATCGTTGGTGACAACCTCATCAGATGTTGGCACCCATGACACCAGACTTTGGAGCTTCAACAGAGTAACTGGCAGGTGTTCCCCCCTGTCTCAGAGATCTTCACTGTGCAGCTCTTCCTGACCTTCTGCAGCCTGTGCAAAGTGCCCCACTGTATACATGTGCCCCATTCATTCCTATTGATGAGCTATACTTTGCTGAAACAGCTAGAGTGGTTTAAAGGGAAAACTGTAATTCTTTAAAGAATTACAAATCTGAGCAATTTAGACTGCGTATACAATTAAAAAACAAATAAAGAGGTTACACTCAGTGCATGCCAAACTAATCAGCAGTTCCAAAAACAGGGAGCTGAAATTACTGCCAAATATGGACTTTCACTTACAATAGATTTTTATTGAAGTTTTTAGAAGGTTACAGAATGAAAACCCATACAATGTTGTGAGAAGAAACATTATGTTAATGTACTTCAGTGTAATAACCTTGAAGCATAATACATTAGAAAAGGATTAGCTGATATAGAATACAATGAATAAAATAAATTGGTAAACATTAGTACAATTGTACGATGAAACTGGACAATGTACTGAAAAGCGAGGACCAAGCGCTAGCTATGAGCCAAAAGGCATGCATAGGGTTGGAGTGAAAGTCGGGTCAGATCTGGATTTTTTGGGCTTGAGATTGACCCACTCCCCAGGGTGGATATAAATCAATGATTTAAAAAAAATAAAATAAAAAAAAAAAATCTGATTTTTTTTATTTAACCACTTCAATACAGGGCACTTAGACACCTTCCTGCCCAGACCAATTTTCAGCTTTCAGCGCTGTCGCAGTTTAAATGACAATTGCGCGGTCATGCTACACTGTACCCAAACTAAATTTTTATCATTTTGTTCCCACAAATAGAGCTTTGTTTTGGTGGTATTTGATCACCTCTGTGGTTTTTATTTTTTGCTAAACAAATAAAAAAAGACCGAAATTTTTGAAAAAAATAAAAGTTTTGCTTTTGTTTCTGTTAAAAAAAATTGTAAATAAGTAAGTTTTCTCTTTTACTGATGGGCACTGATAAGGCGGCACTGACAGGCACTGACAGGCACTGATACGGCGGCACCGATGAGGTGGCACCAATGAGCGGGCACTGACGGGCACTGACGATGGGCACTGAAATGCGGCACTGATGGGCACTGGTAGGCGGCACTGATGGGTGGCACTCATATGCAGCACTGATGGGCATTGATAGGCGGCACTGATGGGCACTGATGGGTGGCACTGGTTGGCACTGATGGGCGACACTGGGCAATGAAAGGTGGCACTGCTGGGCGCTGCTAGGCACTGATAGGGTGGCACTGATAGGCGGCACTGATAGGCGGCACTGCTGGACACTGATGGGCACTGATAGGCGGCACTGCTGGGCACTGATGGGCACTGATACGTGGCACTGATGGGCACTGATACGCGGCACTAAAATGAGGCACTGATGGGCATCCCTGGTGGCACTGGCAGTGGTAGGCATTGCAGTGGGCACTGACTGGCAGCTGCCTGGGCACAGATTGGCAGCTGCCTGGGCACACACTGACATTTCCCTGGTGGTCTAGGGGCATACCTGGTGGTCCAGTGTGGATCGCTTCCCTGGTGGTCCTGGGCGCCATCCCTGGTGGCCCTGGGTAGGATCCGAGGGGGGGCTGTGCTGATAAACCATCAGCACAGACCCCCCCTGTCAGGAGAGCAGCCGATCGGCTCTCCTCTACTCGCGTCTGTCAGACGCGAGTGAGGAAAAGCCGATCACCGGCTCTTCCTATTTACATCGTGATCAGCCATGATTGGACACAGCTGATCACGTGGTAAAGAGTCTCCGTCGGAGACTCTTTACCTAGATTGGTGCTGCAGGGTGTCAGACTGACACCCCGCAACAACGATCGCCGCGATGCGCGCCCCCGGGGGCGCGCAGCGGTTAGATATTCCTGATCACGTCATATGACGTCCGATCAGGAATATCAAACCACTTTGCCGCCGTCATTCTGTAATAGGGCGGGCGGCAAGTGGTTAAAGTGGAAGTAAATCCTCCTATTGTTTTCAGTCAAGGAAGCTGCCATCTTGGCGTCTGTTTGATCTATAACTGCCATGGTGCTGCACATGTGATCAGCTATGACACTACAAACTGTATTATTGAATCTGATCTGATATCTCTGTTTTACTAACCTGACAGCTTCTTACTCTAAATAGGAAACCTTTATTTTGTTTGCAAATATTAAAGATTCTAACTACCAGCAAGAATAAGTCTTTACATTTAAAGAGCACCTGTCATTTCAGATTCATCATGTCAGCGCCTGTTAGCGGGCATCCACTCACCTGCTGCCGCCACATCCCTCACCTTGTTGTGTCACTGCCGCATCACCAGCCGTCCCATTAAAGTGAATAGGACTGTCGTTGAGACAACAGCGGGGCAGAGCTGCTGCAGGACAGAGATGACAGTCGCTCTTTAAAAATTATGATTTAAATTGGGTTGATTTGAATCAAATTCACCCTGCCACTCCCTCTTACACATCCCATTTAAAGAACAAAAGGGAGGAGGAAAAGATGGAGCAATGCTTGATTTGTACTGGAGAATTAAACATTTTCAAATCACTTCAACTGCCTATATCTTTGGATCTAATGAGCATTTTAAATTGGTGTCACTAAGGTGACCTTTGCTTGGGGATTTTTTCATCCTACGCAGAGCATGAATTGCCTAAATTGGTGACATGCTTGCTTTAAATAAAAATCTGTTCACAGATAAAATGTGGGGGTTTTAGGTTGTTCTGTTTAATGAATAAATAATGCACCATGTCGTTCTGGGCCTATAGTAGGTAATAGGGCCAGTGCCAGACAATATTCTGTACAACACAGTATTCATTACAAAGAGATTCATCCAGCCCCTTCAATGTGCATCTTACTGTAAAGGCTAGTTATAGATTGGGGTGGTTGCCACTTGTCTGTACATCCAACATTGACCTTTATTCATTTAATTTGATTATAAGGCAATTAACCTTTTGGTCAGGAGTATGTAACATATGGCAAAGTTTTGTGGAGTGCAGCGGTCAGGACAATACATCCCTCAGGAGGATGTAATATGCAGTACTGCTATCAAAATGCAATGGTCAGGAGTATGTAATGCACGGTACAGCTAACAGAATGCAGTAGTCAAGAGTATGTAATACACAGTACAACTGGCAGAATGCAGTGGTTAGGAGTATGTAATGCATGATACAGCTGGCACAATGCAGTGGTCAGGAGTATGTGATGAACAGTACAGCTGGCACAATGCAGTGGTCAGGAGTATGTAATGAACAGTAAAGCTGGCAGAATGCAATGGTCAGGAGTATGTAATGCTTAGAACAGCTGGCAGAATGCAATGGTCAGGAGTATGTAATGCATGGTACAGCTGGCAGAATGCAGTGGTCAAGAGTATGTAATGTACAGAACAGCTGGCAGAATGCAGTGGTCAAGAGTATGTAATGCATGATACAGCTGGCAGAATACAATGGTAAGAAGTATGTAATGGACAGTACAGCTGGCAGAATGCAATGGTCAGGAGTATGTAATGTACAGAACAGCTGGCAGAATGCAGTGGTCAAGAGTATGTAATGCATGATACAGCTGGCAGAATGGAATGGTAAGGAATATGTAATGGACAGTACAGCTGGCAGAATGCAGTGGTCAGGAGTATGTAATGTACAGAACAGCTGGCAGAATGCAGTGGTCAGGAGTATGTAATGCTTAGTACAGCTGGCAGAATGCAATGGTAAGGAATATGTAATGGACAGTACAGCTGGCAGAATGCAGTGGTCAGGAGTATGTAATGTACAGAACAGCTGGCAGAATGCAGTGTTCAGGAGTATGTAATGCTTAGTACAGCTGGCAGAATGCAGTGTTCAGGAGTATGTAATGCTTAGTACAGCTGGCAGAATTCAGTGGTTAGGAGTTTGTTATGTAATATACAGTATAGCTGGCAGAATGTGACAGTCATTAGTATGGAATGCACGGTACAGTTTCTTGTGCAGTATTGAGGAGTATGTCAGGAGTATGCAATCTGCAGAGTGGTTAGTGTATGGCTCACCTATGTTGGTGGTCAATGATGGAGTGCCCCCTACTTTAGTGGTCAATTGCTTGTGCCTACTTACATTGGTGGTCAGTGGGGGTGCACCTTTTTGTTAGTGGTCACAGGCAAAGTGTCCCAATTAATTGCTGGGCAGTGATGAAGTGCCTTCAGTCATTGGTATTTGGCAGCAAAACGCCCTCTCCATTAGTTGTTAGGGTCAATGTATCCCTGTTTGTTGGTGGTCAGCAGCAAGTAATTCCATACAATGTGGTCATTGTGCCCTTATTCTGCTATAAGCTCCCTTTTGCTCTGTGGTCACTGCCCCCTTGGTTCATTTTTGGTTAATGGGAACCCAGAACTGAAAATAATTGGTGTTTAAAAAATGCACCACTGCCTCTCGGGTCTTTTCTAAATTCCATCATCCAAGAACTATGCAGGCACCATAAGATGGGAAATCATTGTACCCACTACAGCCTGCAATAGCTTCATTGCTACTTTGTCCAGGAGAAGAGGTGTCATTGGACCCAGAGCACTGGGCAGGAAACCCATGGGCCCAGGTTGCCTATGATAGATACATTGTAACAGTTTTTTCACTTTGCGATCAGATGCCACTTTTAGATACATATAACAGACTTCTCATGAGATCCATTGCTGTATACTGTAGCACTATTTTTTACCATTTTGTTCTTCACGTGTTTGTCACATTTTATGTAGCTGCTTACTCAGGTTTCTTTTTGGGGTCAATGCAGTAATTTCTTTTCTTTTTTCTTTCGTAGTTGGTAATTTAGCCCGCATTGGCACATGAAGTGGGAGAGGTAAGCATTTCTTGATTTTTTTGTTTTGTTTTTGCAGTTACAGCCTTTTAAAAGAATATCTGAGCTTGACAAAGTTTGAAAAGCTCTTTTAATAGTCACTCCATAGAAACTTGCTGTTGCTGATCTCCATCGGTCTCTTTCAGCAACATTCCTGTCTACATGTACTGGCTCCAGCATCAGCTACACATCACTACTGTGGACCGGAATTCTTATCGTGACAAAAGTAAAACATGCCTGCACAATGTGTGTCAGTACAGCTGATTGTAGACTCCAGCAAGGGAGCATGAGACCAGGTGACAAAATAGGAGCACAACCAGGGCCGGATCTAGCCTGTCTGATGTGGGGGTGCAGTAAAATGGTCAGGGGGCAGAGGTCAACAGGGAGGTATATAAGAGTCAGTAGAGCAGTGTACAGGGGGTCAGCAGGGCAGAGAATAGGGTCAGCAATTTGCAGGGGAGTGTATAGAAGTCATTAGTATCTCAGGCATTGTTCAGGGAGTTTTCATAGCAGTGTACCGGGGTTAGCAGGGCAGTGTTCAGTGGGTCAGCAGGGCATTATACATGGAGTCAGCAGGGCAGAGCATAAGAGATCAGTAGGGGAGTGTACAAGAATCAGCTGGGCAGAGGATAGGAGTCAGCAGGGCAGAGCACAGGGCTCAGAAGGGCGGATGACAGGGGTCAACAGGGTGGAGAACAAGGGTTATCTGGGCAGAGGACAGGGGGCAGCGGGCAGTGTTCAGTGGGTCAGCAGGGCATTATAGAGGGAATCAGCATGGCAGAGGATGGGAGGTCAGCTGAGGAATGCACAATAACCAGCAGGGCAGAGAATAGGGCTCAGCAGTGCAGAGCACAAGGCTCAGCAGGGAAGGTGACAGGGGTCAGCAGGGTGGAGAACAAAGTTTATCAGGTCAGAGGACAGGGGGCAGCAGGGCAGCGTACGGGGGTCAGCAGGGCAGGGTACAGGGGGTTGGGAGTGGAGAGGACAGGGGTCAGCAGAGAAGAGGACAGGGTCACTGCTGGCCGGGCACTCAGCAGAGCTCCTCCTTCCATCCCCACACTGCACACAACCTGGGTACTCACCAGATCTCCTCCTCCCCACAAAGCAAATGGCTGAGATTGGATTCCCTTACAGATACGGACTCGATCTGCAGATTGTATAGCTGGCTACTACAGCTGTGCTTCCATTCTAATTTGGGAATTTCACAGGTCAGATCTGCTCCATAACAGCCAGCTACACACTGTGAAGATTGGGGCTGCGTCTGTAAAGGAATCCGATCTCAGCTCTGTGCTCTGTGATTAGGAGGAGATTAATTGAGTGCCCTGTGTGTAGAGCAGGTGGGACAAGGTCATCTAGCGCCCACTCCAAATATGACAACCTGCGCCCCCCACCCATGTGTGATCATCATGTCTCAGGATAAGTCCCTCCCCCCCAAAAAAAACAGCACTGATCAGCACGCTCACCCCCTAAGCTTAAATTCCCCCTGCAAGACAAAATTCTCCCAAAAGAAAAATGCAAAAAATTCCCCTCCTCCCAGTCCAAATCCCCCTTCTCAGCACAAATCTTTGCCCCCCAATACCCCCTCCTAGCACAAATCTCCCCCGCCTAAAATTTCACCCATCCTAGCATAAATCCTCTCCCCCTAATACCCCCTTCCAAAACAAAACATCACCCCAAATCCCCCCACCCAGAAAAAATCCCTCACAATCCGCACCTCCTCCTGGCTTTCTGTCACTGTCATTTCTTCTGTTGGGACATTCAATGTTCACTTTGGTAATTCACTGTGCCAGACTGCCCCTCCTTGTCCTGCCAGGAGTGCGGGGATGGGGAGCTGATCTGGCCGGGCACAATGTCCATGGAGGGGGCACAACTAAATTCTTGGGGGCGCAGTCCACCCCAGCACCCCTTAGATCCGGCCATAAGCACAAGCGAAAGATAGATGTCACCCCATAACAGGAGGTACCAGAACAAGGACTCTCTTGGCAAGATCACCAGGTATTAGTTCAATCATAGCTGCCCCAGCCACCCATGTAAACAAGGCCTTGGGAGAACAGAAAATGGAACCATCTGAGTTGGTGATAAAATATTAATTATGAAATTGTTTTTATCATGCAGAAGAGCAATGGTTCACACCAATACATTTATTTTTGTGAAATGAACATTTTAACATGAAAACGTGATAAAATATAGAAACAATGATACGATTATCTACATGAACACACATACACACGCGGTACTTGCACACACCTTTAAAAAACCTTCAGATCCTCTTTAAAATGTAACCTCATCACAGTGCTCTGCTTTAAACATTGTATATTCATTCCAATTCCGGTTTGTTCTTAGTTTTTCTCCTACACAAAAGGCAATTATGCATTGTACACCCACACAAACCCATTTAAGCAAGAAACGGCACTTTATGCACTAATACTTAAAAGAATGGCTCTGCGGGTGGCCCGGTTTCATTAGCCAACACTGTCGATTTTCGGCTAATACGTATGTGTCTAACGCTACCGAACAATTCCCGTGTCAGGTGCTTTACCGCTTGTTTACTAAAACCTCCACGTAGCTAGATATTTCCATAATTATCATTATTTTGTCATCTGCAGAAACCCTGCCCAACGTGCAGGTGAAGGGGGAGTCCTTTTGTTTTGCCTGTTTCCATTTCCTGCAGTCGTCATTGGTTTATGTTTTGTAAAGAGCTTTAGAGATTTGGTGTGACGAGTTTCACACGGTTTTTAAAAGCACCTTTCGCCACGTTTTCCACACTGTTCTGTTGCATGACAAACAGGGAAAATATGCCGTACCCAAGGGGGGAAGTTCTGCTTGATTACTTCACCCCCCCCCCTTCTTTGGCACATCATTTCTTTTGGGGGTGGGTTGCGGCAGCAATCCAAGCGGAAGTTCGCTCCCTCCTTCTTTCAACACAGCCTTCTGGGACACATCATATGTCCCAGAAAGCTAGGTGACCATTCACAAAGCACAGTGCGGCTCGTGCATGGTCAGTGGGAAGCTGGCTGTGAAGCCGCAAGCAGTCGCAGCCAGCTTTCCGAAACATGCCAGCGCCTGGACCCGATTTGGTTTGGGTGAGGAGAGCGCTGGATCCCTGGACATGTAAGTGTCCTATTATTAAAAGTCAGCAGCTACTGTATTTGTAGCTGCTGACTTTTAATGTGTAATACGGCAACCAAAACACGTTACACTTTTCACATGGGCAGCAAGCTCTATCTCCCCTCTGAAAAATGATCCCCAGTGGGACATTTTTTCAGGGGCGGTTAGACCTGGTTTATGATTCTGCAAACTCCTGCATGCCTGTTTTTCGATTCCCTTGGGAAATTTCTTTCTATCTCGATGGGAATTTTACATTGAACTATCACCATGCAACCACCAAAGGCTTGTTCAGCACGCAGTTGCAATATGGCCCCATTGAGTTCAATGGGCTAATTTGACATGTTGAGTAAGGATGAGCTCTGGCGTGTTCACACAGCCCACATGCAGAGACCGCCAGGAAGTCAGCACTGTGCTGCGCTAATCACAGGCAGTGAGACATTTCCCGATCTCTGCAGCCGCGCATCGGGACAATGTCTCACTGCCTGTGATTAGCGCAGCACAGTGCCGACTTTCTGGCGGGCTCTGCATGTGGAGTGTGCAAACACGCCTGAGCTCATCCTTAATGTTGAGCTAAAATTGCTTTGTGGGTGTAGCAATGTAAACAGACCTAATTGGCCACCTGTTTTTACTGGGCCCCCCTCTCGACCTTATGCATTTAGCTTAACAGTGACATATTATACTGATATATTAGAATAGGGGAATCTGGGTGGAAAGGGTGGGCATAGTCGGGCTCTCTTTATGAGAGTCTGTGACAGCCCATTGTTTTACTGGAAGATTACAGTGGCGGGGGCAGGACGGAGGAAGATTTTCACTAAGAAAAGAGGAATCAGCACAAGGAACACATCTTACTGACTGTGGGTCATGTCCCTTATGCTGATTTTTCTGTTTGTGATTTTGGCTGCACTTTTAACATAGACAGAGACTGTGTGAAGAATAAGGGATTGAAGCAAGCATTAAGAGCAGGGGTAAGATGGAGGGGAAGGGGAAAAGTTGGGGGGAACAGTCCTTCATTTCTATTCGGAAAATTGTTTCTAAGGCCCAACTCCAGAAAATTCTCCTTTGCAGTAGGGCTGCACCCACCATGCTCCAGTGGTAGACTGTCCCTTGGCATCCTGACATCCATTTCAGAGCAATGAACTTATGAGTCTTAATAATGTAAGGAACACATGGAAGATAAGAAGCTACAAGGACCAGTTTAGCAGTGGAGGAGCAGAGAATTGGGCAATCTACTTTTCTATGCCACCTGGACCTAAATGAACACCTGCACTGCAAGGGAGAATTTTCAACTTTCCTAAAGTTAGGCTGTAAAGACATAATAATATTCTATAAAAATAAAGATAAATGCAACAGACTCACGCCAGGTCCTAGAACCCCTGTGTGCCGATAAATGCCTTCCATGAAGACCATTTATCTATAAACCAAAAAACAAACAGAATCTTGCGAGCTACCGTGTGAAAATCCACATGATAATTAGAGATGATTAAAGGACAGCTGCTATTATTGATCACGTCCCATATGCGCATGCCAAAAAGTTTTATACCAATATAATGCTGCGCTATCCAAATGTAATCATACAGTAACCATACTAAATCATAATATTACTGGCTGCAGTTAAATAGTGGTGGTGAGATATTCTATTCCTATATAAAAAATCTAGTGAATATAATAATGCAATCTTATGTAATTATAAGTTGCGATCATGAATTAAAAATTGCAATACATTGGAAGGATCGCATAGTATTGCAATTTTTAACTCAAGATCGCAACTTATAATCAAATAAAAATGCATTATTATATTCAATATATTTATTATATAGGAATAGAATATCTCACCACCACTATTTACCTGCAGCTAGTAATATTATGATTTAGTATGGTTACCGTATGATTACATTTGGATAGAGTAGCATTATATTGGTATCCATAAACCAGTCATAAGTATTACTGTAATGTATTGTGCAATTAACCTCTTCCAACCTCATTTATATGGAAAACTTCCTCTACGCAAGCAGTACTGGGTGGGATTGTGGGAATGTCTGTCCTAAGTGCTCTCTTCATCCAAACTGATCTCTGACCTCCCTTATTTTTGAAAAAACGCCTCCTAATCCCTGTTCATAGCTCCAGTCTTGATAAAAATGCACCCTGCGGGTGATACTGCCCCTCCAAACCCTCCATGTAGGCCTTCTACATAAGTCTCTTTCTCAAGCTCCAAGCCTTTCTGGTGGGCTGGCAAGTGTTTACTACTGTAGATAACAGCTAGAAAAGGTGACAATGACCCAATATCCATGGGCAACTAAACTCAACCAAAGGATAATAAATCAATACAGATATAAAACCATATTGCATTTTTAAGGCAAATATGTTTCAGCACAGGCGGGAATGGGGAGGAAATTAGACGTCATTGGTGACTTTTCATCGGCACTGCAAACAATGAGAAGAGATGAGGAAGGAGATAATAACTACAAATTTGAAATAAAGGCTCCATTCAGGGACGTGATTAATGAATGAAACAAGATGAGACACTGTATAATTACCAGAGAAGCATGACAGGCCAAGCAGACAGAGGTATGAAAAAAAAAAAACGAAAGCATATCACATGTTCCACTTGTGCAGGAGATTTCATGACTCTGAAGCTGGGCTCACTCTCTGTTTAATAGGAGCATTTTTAAAAAATAAAATAAAGACAATTAAGAACTCAGCTACACCACTAATTATTCGTTTTATGATGGCAAGGGGATCTGTTCATTTTACACAAGTCATCAGAGCTCATTAATTAAACTGAAAGTTCCTACTTTTCTTCCTTAATGTACTGGAACTTTCATGTTTACTTCAGTTGCATGGTTGTGAAAAACCATATGCCAGAAAACAGAGACTTATTAATCAAAGAGATAGCAAATTTTAATTTTAGGTGCTTAAAAAAAGAAAAATAGGGGCTATTCTGACAGCAGAGGCTCTAATCTAATGTTTCTGCTTAGATCTTGCTGCTCCTTCCGGCCTACACACTAGGGCTAGTTTATACTTGCTTCAAAACAAGGCTTCAGGTATGCTTTGTTAAAGCTCTCTGAACGCCAGTCAAAGCTCGTCACTAAATAAAATGGTTAGCTTACAGTTCTGTTTACACCTTGCTTTTGCTTGGTGCTTTGATGAGGCTTCGATGAGGCTTCAGTGGGGCGTCAATGGGCTTCGATGAGGCATCGGTAGGGCTTCAATGGGGCTTCGATAAAGCTTTGGTGGAGCTTTGATGAGGCTTTGATGAGACTTTGGTGGAGCTTCGTGAGGCTTCAGTGGGGCTTCGATGAGGCTTTGGTGGAGCTTTGATGGGGCTTCGCTGAGGCTTCGTGGGGCTTTGATGAGGCTTCGGTGGGGCTTCAAGAGAACTTTGCCATAGACTTCTATGGAGGCATTGAAGATGCTTTGAAGCATTACTAAAGCTATATGGGGGATAATTTTTGAAGTGAAGCCGAACAAAAGCAAGGTGTAAACAGGAATAGTGACAGGAGCTTTGGCTAGCGTTCAGAGAGCTTTAACAAAACCTGTCTGAAGCCTTGTTTTGAAGCAAGTGTAAACTAGCTGTTAATGTGTGTTGAAGCCGAAGCAAGTGTAAGGGCTCATTTACACTTGCTTCTGCTTCAACAAGGCTTTGAACAGGCTTTGTTAAAACTCTCTGAACGCCGGTCAAAGCTTCTGTCACTAAATAAAATGAATAACTTACAGTCCTGTTTACACCTTGCTTTTGCTTTTGCTTCAGCGTTGCTTCAAAAAGTATACCCCATGTAGCTTCAGTGGTGCTTCAGAGCGTCTTCAAAGCCTCCAAAGGGGTCTATGGCAAAGCTCGCTTGAAGCCCCACTGAAGCCTCATTGAAGCCCCACAAAGCCCCACCAAAGCCTCATCGAAGCACCAAGCAAAAGCAAGGTGTAAGCAGGACTGTAAGCTAACCATTTTATTTAGTGACAGGAGCTTTGACTAGCATTCAGAGAGCTAAAGCCTGTCCGAAGTCTTGTTTTGAAGCAAGTGTAAACTAGCCCTAAATGAGCCCTAATGGAATCCTTTTTTAAACATGTGCGATTTGTTTCTTTTCCTGAGATTCAAATGTATCCAAATCTCCAAGTCACAATAGTAACGGATTTCAGGGAATCGGAAATAAATTATAATGAAAACAACAAATTCATTCGTATTTATTCGTTTTATGCAGATGACATGATGCAATGGTTTGGGCCTTTTGTTAACCACTTGCCTACTGGGCACTTTTACCCTCTTCCTGCCCAGGCCTATCATTTGTATTTTTCACACAAATGGAACTTTCTTTTGATAGCATTTAATCACACTGTTTTTTTTAATGTTTTGCTAAACAAACGAAAACCCAAAGTTTTGAAAAAAAAGTTCCTATTTTGTTTTAGAAATTTGCAAATAGGTAATTTTTCTCCTTCGCTGATGGGCGGTGAGGAGGTTGCACTGACGGGCATTGATAGGCTGCACAGATGGGCACTAATGAGGTGGCACTGAAGGCACTGATAGGCAGCACTGATGGGCACTGATGAGGAGGCACTGATGGGCACTGATTGGCAGCACTGATGGGCACTGATTGGCAGCACTGGTGGGCACTGATTGGCAGCACTGAAGGCACTGATAGGTGGCACTAATGAAGTCCACCAATTTTCTGAATGTAAGATTGACCTGCTATGACCAGTGTACTACTTCTGAAGCTACAAGTCAGGTGCTTTAAGTACTGTGCGGGCAGAATGAAAGTGACAGTATCACCGAAAGGAACAGCAGCAAACATGGGCCAGGCATCAGTAGAGGTCATTTATGGGCAGCAAATGGCCCAAAAAATGTTTTTCCTGGAGTTCTGCTTAAAGGGCTAAGTCCAGGTTGAAGACGATTTTTTATGTTTTACCCATATTTAGGGTGTAACATGAAGTATGGTTGTATACATAATCCCCCCATCTCACCTTCACTTACTTGAACTACAGGGTGCTTATTCTTTCGAAATCCACCAGTTTCCATTCCGCATATCGTGTTCTCCATACATTTTTCAGCAGTTGTATTATTGTTTTTATAATACACGATTTATACTGCACCATAGGTTTGCACAGCGTTTTACTATATAAAGGGTAGGGCTTTTTTTTCAGTGGGAATGCGGGGGGAGGGTTGCTGTTCTAGCACCTCCAGGACTGAATGTATGTAATGCCAAAAGGTGCTGGGGTGTGCTGCAGGGTCTGTTGATGCTGGCTGCGGGGAGATCTATCGTCACTGGAGTGGATCTATTTTTTCAGGGGGGGGGTGGTCTGTTGTTGCTGGCAGGGCATCTATTGTTGCTCGGGGTGGGTCTTATGTTGCTGGAGGGTCTGTTGTTTCTGGGAGGGATCTACTGTTGAGAGAGGGGTCTATTGTTGTTGGCTGCTGGAAGATCTGTTGTTGCTGCTGATGGCCTATCGTAGCTGAGGGAGGGGGTGATATTTTTGAAGGTGGTTCATTGTTGCTGGGGGGATCTATTGTTGCTTGGGGTCTATCGATGTTGGCTGTGAGGAGATCTGTTGTTGCTGCAGGAGGTCTATGTTGCTGGGGAGGGGGGTATTTTGTTGTGGATGGTCCATTGTTGCTGGGGGGGGGGGGGGGGTCTATTTTTGCTGGCAGCAGGGGATCTACTTGACTGTTTTTCTTGTTATCATTAACAAGTTCTATACAAAATTAGTAAGTACCACAAAGGTTACTGTATTCTCGAAAATTGGTGCTCTTGGGAGGTGGGTAGGGGGTGGAACAAAGGAACAGTGCTTGGAGGTGGGTAGGGGGTGGAGACAAGGGGTGACTTTGAAAGGGGGCGTTCCTGTACCTATTCTCAGAGAAAAAAAGCCCTGATAAAGGGAGACAGTACAGTTACAATACTATTCAAGGCACAAGGGATAGGAGGACCTTGCTCATTAGAGCTTACGATCAAAAAGGGAGTGGTAAGTGATACAAAAGGTAATAACTGCGAGGGATGAATTGAGGGAGAAAGCAAAAGTTCAGTTTTTAAAGGAAGTAAACCCTGATGGGTTTTACTTTATCTTTTTTCCCCTGCAAAGCAAAAGCATAATGGGGTAGTATCAATGGACTACGAGAGCGCTCATCAGCGCCCCCCACAGCCCATTGAAACTACAAGTCTGTCTGCCGCGGTGGAGGACGGTACTTGTAGTTTGTTCATTTACAGTAAACTGTAAAGGAATGACACGGCTGTGTGGACGGAGCCCCAAAGAGCTGCATCTTTTCAAAAAGTGACACAGGACGCAGGGAGAAGAACCTCTACCCGCTGTCACAGGTTGGGGGGATCGGTGGGAGAGGCAGCAGCAGCTTAAAAGGATAGTTCGCTTTTACAAAAAACCTGCCTATGTCGGTAAGGGATGTTTGTAGATTGAAACGAACTGTGCAGCTCTGACTAAAGATGAATAATACCCTTGCTAAAGGTGTAGGCCATTTACATGCCTTATGAAGCCTGACTGGAATACGTCCAGGATGTGGCTAAGTACTCCCAGGACATTGCTAAGTACTCCCAGGATGTTGCTAAGTACTCCCAGGACGTTGCTAAGTACTCCCAGGACGTTGCTAAGTACTCCCAGGACGTTGCTAAGTGAGGCCTAGTTTTCACTGCTCACCTCCACCATCACAGAAGTGAGCTCTTTATCTGATTCAGACTCGGTTCACATATGAGCTGCATCCGTCGCACAGCAGGGGTTCAGTGCATCCCAGTTACATCGTGTCAGGTCCGATTTCAGCCCAAATTTTGGGCTGAATTCGGACCTGAAATGGACCAATAAAGGCACACATTTTTCCTGCAAAACGCACCGGACCTGCTGCGGAGATATGTGAATCGGCTCCATAGAGTCGGTCACATTCTCCTGCTATGTGAATTGGATGCAGTTTTGTGGTAAAGGTGAACTATTCCTTTACGTGTTCCACCCTAATGCCCCGTACACACGGTCGGACTTTGTTCGGACATTCCGACAACAAAATCCTAGGATTTTTTCTGACGGATGTTGGCTCAAACTTGTCTTGCATACACACGGTCACACAAAGTTGTCAGAAAATCCGATCGTTCTAAACGCGGTGACGTAAAACACGTACGTCGGGACTATAAACGGGGCAGTAGCCAATAGCTTTCATCTCTTTATTTATTCTGAGCATGCGTGGCACTTTGTCCGTCGGATTTGTGTACACACGATCGGAATTTCCGACAACGGATTTTGTTGTCGGAAAATCTTATAGCCTGCTCTCAAACTTTGTGTGTCGGAAAGTCCGATGGAAAATGTCCGATGGAGCCCACGCACGGTCGGAATTTCCGACAATGCGCTCCGATCGGACATTTTCCATCGGAAAATCCGACCATGTGTACGGGGCATAAGGCTGCATTCACCATGCCTCCCAACATTTTGAGATGGAAACGAGGGACACCTATTAGCAAAAGCATGTGGGTATAGGACACACCCTCTGCCACACCCCCTAAGGGGGAATCATAGAAAAAATAGGATTAGTTGTTAGACCCACAAGTGCTTTTTTTTTACCATTACTATTCCTTGGCTCTACTGGCTTTGGAAATGTATAAATGCAGCAATTTAGAAATTGAATGAGAGGTTTAGCACTGGGGAACACTTTTTTGAAAGATAAATAGTGCATTTTATATACAACTCTATAGATCAGACCAAAATGAGGGACAAATGAGAAGGAATGAGGGACAGAGGGACCTTGTTCCAAATCAGGCACAGTCCCTCAAAATCATGGACAGTTGGGAACTATGCATTCATACCTCAGTGTTTTGAATCGCAAGCAGATTTGCAGCGATTCTGCCAGCGATTTCAAAGCGCTGAGATGTGAACGAAAAATCGCACAATGCACATTTGAGATGCCATTTATTGGAATGGCTCCTAAAATCGCACTGCGGTTATGCTGCGATTGTCACGCAATAAATTGTGCGGCAATTGCGGCAACCTACATCATGTGAAGCTTGTCACCCAAAAAAGTTCAGGGGGTACTTTTGGGCGACATGTTTCAGGTGATGCGGGCTGGCCTCGATTGCAGTGCGATTTATCGCGTGACAATATCGGCAGCACTGCACCGTGATTTTAATGTGATCTAATGTGCCTTCTGCGATTTGTCATTCGCACCTCAGCGCTTTAAAAATCGGTGGGCAGAATCGCGGCAAGTCTTAGTACGGGTGGAATATGTAACATTTTCCAAAGGTGAACTTATCCTTTTACGCATTTTTTATTTCTATAAGTGTGTTTGCAGGTTTTGGAAATCAAGCGGTTGTGATTAGATTGCCTTGTTGCTAGTGAGCGCCAAATATTAAAAAGTGCCTGCAAAAAAGCTGGAGGATTTCAGCATCGATGAGATGCAAAATACATCTATTTTAAAGCGGAACTAAAGGCAAAAAAGTAAAAAAAAAATTAAAACAGGCAGACTTTTTATTGCAGAAGCGGCATGCAATGTCTCTTCTGCAATAAAATGCACTTACTTGCCTGTTTACAATCCCTGTAGGATGTATACTGAGCTGCGCATGCGAGAGAGGGGTGTCATTCTGCACCGGCCAATCAAGGCGGCCTAAAAAACGGCACCAGGAAGAAGCTGGGGAGAAGATGTCAGTGATGGTGAGGGACGTCATCAGACCATTGCAGCATAGGTGAGTATTATTGCTTTACATTCAGTGTACTGTGTCCATAGTTATTGCTGGAATTATACTTTTTTTTTTTTAGTTACCTTGTGCTGCCCCATACCCATCCTTTCTCATTCTACAGGAACACAAAGAACAAATCACAAGTACAATAAACACGTAAAAAAAAAAAATGTAAGAAAAAGCTGACATAATCAGAAACATGTCTCCATAGACAGAATTAATATGCAAACGTTTGGCAATGTTTCTATACAACATCCCTGTTCAATTGAAAAAAAAAACAGCAAAAAAAGAGCATGCATTCAGGTGGTGACAGGATCTCCTCTTGGAATGCCTGGAAGCCGCTGCTTGCCCACCCTCTGAAAAGTGATCTCTTTTCAGGCGGCTGCAGGAACTGGCTTTATGAGATAAAAAATGCAGTGATATAAAGGTTGGATAGCAGGTTTAGTGCAGAATAACACTTTTGGCAGTAAAATAGTACATTGTGTATAGAGGTATATGCATCACCCCAAAAAGAGGGACAACTGAGGATGAACAAGGGACAGGGGGATTTGGTCTCAAACGAAGGACAGTCCTCCCAAATGAGGGACGGTTGAGAGCTACTGTATGCTTTAACGCAGACCTTTATGGAATTCCCAGTCTTCTTTTCTGTTAAAATTTGTTTAATCCTGTAAAAGAAACTTATATCTGGCTAGAAGCAAGAAAACTAACAGAGCGGATGTACTTCAGGAACCCTAGGGTACCTACCAATACCTGAGAATCATAGGGTACCTGCCCATACCTGGGAATCATAGAATACCTGTCCATACCTGGGAACCATAGGGTACCTGCCCATACCTGGGAACCATAGGGTACCTGCCCATACCTTGGAACCATAGGGTACCTGCCCATACCTGGGAACCATAGGGTACCTGCCCATGCCTGGGAACCATAGGGTACCTGCCCATGCCTGGGAAACATAGGGTACCTGTCCATACCTGGGAAACATAGGGTACCTGGCCATGCCTGGGAACCATAGGGTACCTGCTCATACCTGGCTACCTGCCCATACCTGGGAACCATAGGGTACCTGCTCATACCTTGGAACCCCAGGGTTCCAAGGTATGATGGTTCCATACCTTGGAACCATAGAGTACCTGCCCATACCTGGGAACCATAGGGTACCTTCTCATACCTGGGAATCACATGGTACCTGCCCATACCTGGGAATCATAGGGTACCTGCCCATACCTGGGAACCATAGAGTACCTGCCCATACCTGGGAACCACAGGGTACCTGTATGTACCTAGGAACCATATGGCACCTACCCATACCTGGGAACCATAGGGTAACTACCCATACCGGGGGGGGGAACCATAGAGTAGCTGCCCATACCTGGGAACCATAGAGTAACTGTCCATACCTGGGAACCATAGAGTACCTGTCCATACCTGGGAACCATAGGGTACCTTCTCATACCTGGGAACCACAGGGTACCTGCCCATACCTGGGAACCATAGAGTACCTGCCCATACCTGGGAACCATAGAGTACCTGCCCATACCTGGGAACCACAGGGTACCTGTATGTACCTAGGAACCATATGGCACCTACCAATACCTGGGAACCATAGGGTACCTACCTACTCATACCTGGGAACCATAGAGCACCTACCTACTCATACCTGGGATCCACAGGGTACCTGCCCATACCTGGGAACCATAGAGTACCTGCCCATACCCAGGAACCATAGAGTACTGGTCCATACCCTGGAACCATAGAGTACTGGTCCATACCTGGGAACCATATGGTACCTACCCATACCTAGGAACCATATGGTACCTACCCATACCTGGGAACCATAGGGCACCTGCCCATACCGGGGAACCATAGAGTACCTGCCCATACCTGGGAACCCCTGTATGCTTTTTTTATGGGGGGCATCAATAGGCTTTGCCGTAAGTGCTCACTAAATGCTTTTGAATGCCCAGATATTACATTGTAGAAGCAGCATTGATTTAACCACACAGCAGGTCCCCCTACTACAGGCTGCCGGCAGAAAACTGCAGGAGGGGGTGGAGACAAGACCAGGCACCCTGCACAAGGACAGAGAGCAGCAGTGAGCGGTCTTTATTACAGGAAGCTTCTGCACAGAGGAAGAAATACCCACAGGACAACACGATTCAAGTCAGACAGTACATGCTTCTTGTATTTGGAGAAAAAGGATATCCTTTAGTGTCACTTTAACCCAAAGTTCAGCTTTAAAAATCATAGTTTTTTTAATAAATACTAAAAACTGTTAAACATGGCTTTTTATATATGTTTGCTTTTAAACAGAAGTCACCAAACAACCCATTTGCTTGGCTGTGCCACTCAAAACAATTCTTGCATTTCTTCAGCCTTCTTGCATGGCTTGAGACAGATTAACTTTAAAAAGTCAATTAGGTGATTTTTGCAATCGGCTTGTCCACATCTAACATTTTCACCACAAATAACCTGGCAGGAGCTGAGAGGTGACAACAATGTATATTTATACCACAGCGTTTAATAGAGTTCCCTTCCATCAATGACTTTATAATAGTGCACGGTGATATTTTGTGTAAAAATGAAAAGCAATTTGCATAATAGTCTACTTTTCTATGTAAGATCAAAGGAATTAAGTATGTGGGGCCTGGAATGACAAAACTTGTGCTCTTCACATAATTGCTTTAAGTAGGAAAATTTCAAGCGTGGAATGAAAAATACATATCAAAGAAACAGTTTAAAGGGTTTCATGTATTTTATCTGACAGCTGAGCTTGTTATCCTTTACAGAGTTGGTAAAATAGAGTGAATCGTGAGGCTTTCTACTGACTAAAGGGCCTTCTACAAATCTTAAATTGCTCTTCTAGAAGCACCAGCTGTGATTCATTTTTCATGACCCTTCTACAGAATTACGCTTCTAGCGTGTTTATTTTTATGTGATTGCCCAAGGCTACGCCCCTTTAGTTTACACATTTCTATGTACATATATGGAATAATGTTCTCCCTACCGTACATTATGAAGATTTTTCACCAAGCAATACAGTTAGGATTCACCCATATGGCCAAAATCAGAGGACATCCTTTCAAAGTTTTCAGTGTTCCCATTAAAGGGTACAGTTAGTGCTCCAGCATACAAAGGCATTTTAGACAAATGTACACTTCAAACTTTGTGGTAAACAATTGGTGAAGGTAATTTCTGTTTTGTCGTGACTGTGTCCAAAACCACCAGCTCGATAAAGACATGGTTTGATGACAAAGAAGCAAGTAACAGAACCCTTACCTCAAATCTACTGAACTACTTTGGAATGAATTGGAACACCGATTATGAGCCATGTCAAATGCTCTTGTCAGGACCTGGATTTGAACCTGCAACCTCTGATGCGTCTTCCAGTATGTCTTCTTTCTGAGCCACCGGAGATGCTGGACAGGCTCCTCCCTGATTCCTTAGACAACCTTGCCTTGTGTCTTGTTTTGCTTGAACTTGGAACCCTTTGCTCCTCTCATGAACTTCCTGATTTTAGCCATGCATTTGCACTTCCTGTTTGCCAGAATATTGTGCTATCTCCATCTAATATCTTGCTCTTGTCAATCCTGCTGCCATCTATATCTTTGCTATCATTCATTATTGACCTTTGGCTTGTTCCTTAACTGTTACAGACCTTTGGCTTTTTGCTGATTACGCTTTTGCTTGATCCTTACCTGCTGTATCTGCTGCTGGACCCCGGATTACTTACTTACCTCCTGGTGGGGCGATCTTGAGGACCATGATGTGGTAACAAACAGCAAAACCCATCTCCACCATCAGGAGCTCTGATGAACACCGGTTAGTGCTTAGATTCCACACCTTGGGTGAGCTTGGTTCATCCGATAGGGTAACCTGCTTCTATACCTATCCTGCTAGTCAGTGGGAGCCACTTTACTGCTATAGCTACTGGTCTCTGAGCCTGGCCCCTGACTGTGACAGCTCTTTTGACCGAATTGGCAAAAATTCCCCCAGACACCCTCTGAAATATTGTGGGAAGCTTTCTCAGAAGAAAATAATTTGTTTTAGTTGCAAGGAAAATGGGGGGGGGGGGGGGGGGCAACTCCATAATAATGGGCATGATTTTTGAATTGGGTGCTCAACAAGCTGATATACTATATATAGCCATATAGTGTAGTGTATAACTGGTCACAGGCTGAATACATTTTTAAAGGTCTATATTCTCGCAAGAAAATTCTATAATATAAAATATAATATAATATAAAAAGTTATGTACAATACATTGGCTGGCCATACATACCAACAAATATGCAGGCCAGAATTTCTTAAACTTTTTAACTCAGAAGAACCCATAAAATAACTTTTCTATCTTATGGAACCCCTGACAATATTTACTATATTTGGTCTCACAGTACATGGTGTGATGGTCACTGGGAAGAACTCTCCTTACATCTGCGGACATTGAGAAGACTCCCCCTTCCTCCTTACACATAGCTAAAAAGATCATTGTTGTCAATAGTTACCGTATTGATCGGCATATAACATGCACTTTTTTCCCCCCTGAAAATAGGGGGAAAATCATGGGTGCGTGTTATACGTCGATCCCTAGCTGCCTTGGAGGGGAAGGAGGGGGCGAGTGCTGCCGGATTACACAGAGCCGGGATCTCCTGTGTTCTCGGCGCTCGCAGTCACACACAGTACCCCCCCCCCCCCCCCGGCCCACCTCCTAGCATAAACATCACATGTTTTGGCATTGGACCGGTGTTCTGTCTATCATAGGGGCCGAGCCAGGAGGCAGGACTGTGTGTGACTGTGAGCATGCAGTATACAAGAGATCCCAGCTCTGTGTAATCTGGCACTGGTGAGGCTGCATTGATAGGCAAAGGCGAGGCTGCAGATGGGCACTGATCAGACTGCAATGATGGGCAATGGTGAGGCTGCAGATGGGCACTGATCAGACTGCAATGATGGGCAATGATGAGGCTGCAGATGGGCACTGATCAGACTGCAATGATGGGCAATGGTGAGGCTGCAGATGGGTACTGATCAGGCTGCAATGGTGAGGCTGCAAATGGGCACTGATCAGGCTGCATTGATGGGCAATGGTGAGGCTGCAGATGGGCACTGATCAGACTGCAATGATGGGCAATGGTGAGGCTGCAGATGGGTACTGATCAGGCTGCAATTGTGAGGCTGCAAATGGGCACTGATCTGGCTGCATTGATGGGCAATGGTGAGGCTGCGTGTGGGCACTGATCAGACTGCAATGATGGGCAATGGTGAGGCTGCAGATGGGCACTGATCCAGCTGCAATGGTAAGGCTGCAGATGGGTACTGATCAGGGTGCAATGGTGAGGCTGCAGATGGGCACTGATCAGGCTGCATTGATGGGCAATGGCGAGGCTGCAGGTGGGCATTGATCAGGCTGCAATGGTGAGGCTGCAGACGGGCACTGATCAGGCTGCATTGATGGGCAATGGTGAGGCTGCAGATTGGCACTGATCAGGCTGCATTGATGGGCACTGATCAGGCTGCATTGATGGGCACTGATCAGGCTGCGTTGATGGGCAATGGTGAGGCTGCAGATTGGCACTGATCAGGCTGCATTGATGGGCACTGATCAGGCTGCATTGATGGGCACTGATCAGGCTGCGTTGATGGGCAATGGTGAGGCTGCAGATGGGCACTGATAAGGCTGCATTGATGGGCACTGACCCTTATTTTGCTTCAAAGTTCTTTATTTAAAATGTAAGTTTTTTTCCTGAAACTTCCCTCTTAAAATGAAGGTGCGTGTTATAAGTCAAAAAATACGGTACTTGTCTGAGAAGCAGAAATTGCTCATTGCCCAAGGAACCCCTAGCAACCTCTGGGAGGAACCCTAGTTATCCACAAAACCCTGGTCAAGAAAGGCAGATGCAGAGGGATGAGCTTAGCATCCTGCAACAATTGTTTTTAATTTGTCACAATGATTTATTAAAATGGCTGCAACCAGACTTAGTGGAGGGAGATTTCTGCAGCATATTTGGCAAGTACAGAATCACAGTATACAGTATATAAAATAATATGCAAAGTGGTCAGAGGGAAGCTTCGGAATGGCAAAGATGTTTTTATTACAAATTATGTGAGCAGACTGCAGCTCCTCTTTAAGGCTGCCATAAGCTTCAGCCAAAATAAGGTGCATTGGGCTTCTATTAACTTAGGTTTATGGCCAGTTTAACACACAGATTGGCAAACACTTGACAATACACTTTTGAAAAAAAATGAAGCAGGAGCAGGACAGTAAGTAAGCTTCCTAATCAGGTCAAAATGTGTAAAAAAGGCAGCTTTTTTGTGTCAATAATTGAATTTTTAAACCCCTTATTGCCTCCCTGGGGGGGAGGACAGACTTGCTGATCGCATGATCCAGTGGCGGCTGGTGGGTTCTTCTTTTGGGGGGGTCAGCAAACAAACACCCTGCCCCGGCAGCATGGCACAGCACTGAAACAGCAACCCCGCCGGCGGGCGGTCTGTCACTTACCCGCTCATGTGGCGGGGCTGTGGTGTCCTCTCCTGCTCTCCTGGAGTGCGGGCAGCGGCTGCCGCGGCTCCGGTGTCTGCTCCCCCAGCTTCCTCTGCCATGTCTCCTCCTCCGCCAAAGCGCTAGGCATCCATTAGGAACGCCTGACGCTTTGGCCAATCGGGAAAGGAGGTCTCACAGACCTGCCTCCTGATTGGCGGGGAGGAACTTCAGTGTGATAATAACGAAAATTTATTTGCTATGGTCACACAACCGGGTGGCTTCGGAGCGCAATGCCTCCGGCTCTATTCAGGTGCTTCAAACCCCCCCCCATTGGAATCCATGGCTCGGCACCACTGATATGTAGATCAGGGGGCCAGAGGCATGGATAGGGGAAGCGGCGCCCGTGCGCCCTCTTTGGACGGGCCACCACTGGCATGATCACAGTAATTGTCTGTCACAGTGATCATAGTGCTTGTCCCAACAGCTACTGATCATAGCAAGACACTGGGAGCTGTCCGTTACAGCTCAGTCACTATGCTGGGAGCATACGAGCCAACTGGTGTTAAAGGATAAATTCACCTTTGTTTAAAAAAGAATACTTGCACATAAAAAAATGTGCATTTATTATTTTATTTTACTAGGAGCCTGCAAAGGCATTGCTCCCACGATCAGCTGATTATGGGTGCAATGCAGGGCTCCTGCAGACTGTCAGTGTAAGCTGTCTGCTCATACTGTATACCGACAAGCAGTTACACACTGACAGGAAGCATCAATGAACTACCTACGATCATCGCTCAAATAGGTAGTTTTGAGGAAGAATGATCAAAAATAAAAAGTATAAAAAATATAATCTGCAAATTAGTTTTCAACAGGAAATCCATAAAAAATGAAGGTGGGTGGAGAAAACGGTAATGTGGTATTTCCTTTGCCATGAACTGAAAGAGTCGCTCTTGCCAGCTAATATGGAAGCCATTAAAATGCTCTACTGGCGTAAGGGCTGGTTCACACCATAAAAAACACACTCCAGATCCGTTCCCGAATGCGTTTCTGCATGCGTGTTTTTAACGTGTTTTTGATCCGTTCCAGTGCGTTTTTGGTGCGTTTTTCATGCGGTTCCAGATGTATTCCAGGTGCTTTTTTTCTTATTTTGTTCCTGTTTTTTTATCACCATACTAGTATCCATTGAGTTTTCGATATGTTTTTGATGCGTTCCAGTGCATTCCACTGTTTTTTGATGCATTTTACTGGGTTCCAGTACAGTCCAGTGCAGGAAAAATGCAGCATGTTCTACTTTTTTTTCTGGAACTGGAAAACCCTGGAACTGACTGCACTGACGTGAACTATGCCATTGGAAACCCTATAACCTACTTTCCAGGCGTTTTTGATGCAGAAAAAAGATGCACTGGACTGCATGTGGTGTGAACTGGCCCTTAAAAGCAATGGGATTGTGTCTGGGGGGGGGGCATATTTCTTTCATCTCTAGCAAAAACCTGATAGGCTGCTTTGAGTTTTAAGGCTTAAAGCTGAACTGTATTCACCTTCTATTCAGAGCTGAATATGGAAAAAACAAAGGCATAGCAAAGGATAAAAAGTCACATAAAATTCACTAAATGGACTTTCTATGTTTTGGGAGATGTAATATTTCCTGAATAGACTTAGGAATACTTTTACGTAGTGCCGGGGGTCACACATTGTCCTTAGTTCCCATTAGTTAGTACATTCCAGAAAGCATGTGGCAGCTGATCATACACCAGAAAAATACGTGACCGAAATACTTCGTAATACACAGAGGAAGAACAAAGAAGAACAAAGGCCACCATTCACGTACTATGGGAGGGGAATATTCACATTTTCCTTCAACCTTCTGTTTAATCCATTCAAACTATCAATAGTGTTAAAAATAAAAACAATTTTACTAATTTTAAGTGCCGGTTCACACGGGCGACCTGTCAGGTGACTTAGCCGCCTGACAACTCACGCTCCATGCATTGCAATGCAACTGTTCTAATAGGAGCGACTCAAGTCGCTCCGACTTAGAAAAAGGCTCCATTACTACTTTGGGGTGACTTCGGGGCGGCTTGCATTGACTGCTATACAGAAGCCATTTTGCAAGCCGCTCTGAAGTCGCGGTGTACGGAGCGTCCTAAGAGTCAGACGACTTTGAAGCCGCCCCTGTGTGAATCAGCACTTAAAATTTACTTTTGTATTATTTTCATATTCAAAGGTATGATGACAGCAACTTTTTTTGGATAGGCATTGACTAAAGGTCCACAAAGCAAAACTTCTTATGCCCAGTTTGGTAGCCATGATGGTGCCACATCCCGGGTTTCCCCGAAAATAAGACCGGGTTTTATATTAATTTTGGCTACAAAAAAGACCCTAGGGCTTATTTTCAGGGGATGTCTTATTAGTATCAGTATTTTGACATCATTTTAATCCCCCAAAAAACCATCTTGGTTAAAGTACGTTTAGGATTATGTAGTCCGTTTTGTGGGAGGATCGTGCTAGTGTAGGGTCCAGTGTGTCTCCCTTTGTAGCTGTTTTATGAGAAGTAGCTTTTTTACAGCACCCCTGGGTGCTCATGTGACCTGCCTGAGCTCTTCTTTGCTCCGAGATCCCCACTCATGGCAGCCCGCTCCGAGCACTGAAGAGGGAGGGGCCACAGACGTCAGCCGGGAGAATAGGAGAAGAGGGAAGAGCCGAGATCCCCGCTGACATCAGCCCGAAGAGGGAGGGGCCACAGACGTCAGCTGGGAAGGAGACGAGAAGACCTCCGGCGGGTTAGCGGTGCCTATGGTTGGGGTATTTTGCATGGTAGTTGCAGGGGGGGGGGGGGGGGGCACACAGCACCTTATGCCAGTGTGGATGTTTTACAAAGCAGTTTACTTTTTTTAAATGAACTTTACTAGGGCTTATTTTCAGGGTAGGGCTGCAATATAATATATATATATATATATATATATATATATATATATATATATATATATATATATATATATATATATATATATTATATTGCAGCCCTCCCTGATAATCACGCTAGGTCTTATTTTTGGGGTAGGGCTTCTTTTCGGGAAAAACGCTGTAGATAAAGGAGGTTTATGGAGGTTTATGGAAGGGAAATTTGGAAAGGCACCACTATGACAAATATATAAGAAAGTACAAATATAATTTTAATAAATACAATCTTAAGACTCTAATAAAATACATGCAACAGCGAATGCAAAATTTGCACAGGATGATGAGACCTTCTTCATACAAGGAAAAACTCTAGGGGTACCCACAATTTTTTTGGAATCCAGAGCTTTTCCTTGTATGAAGAAGGTCTCATCATCCTGTGCAAATTTTGCATTTACTGTTGCATGTATTTTTATCAGTGCCTTAAGATTATATTTAATAAAATTATATTTGTACTTTCATATATATATTTTGCCATAGTGATGCTTTTCCAAAATTCCCTTCCACAAACCTCCTTTCTGTAAAGGTCTACAAAGTTCAACGTGTCCTTAGTTTTGGACAGAGTGGATAAAAATCAAAGTTTGTTTTTTTTTTAATTAAAAAAATCTGATTTTTTAAAATTTTAATCAGATTTTTTTTTGTAAATCAGATTTTTATTTTTTATTTTTATCCAATTTATTTTAATAAAATGCTTTTGGAGTAAAAATCTATTTAAGATACATTAATAATTTTGTTTATTCAGCATGAAATGGAGCTTAGTTATGTAACATGAGGCTGTATATTCTGCAATATTTACATTTTTTTGGTAAAGTAATTCAATGAATTCAAACTCTGCAAGCTGAGATAACATGCACAGCATTGATGCATTCACACAATTTCACAGCAACCAGGAGATAAAACAAAGTTCAGGAATATTCCTTTATCCCATTGTTTTGCAAATCTATGTACACTACAAACTGTATGATTTAATCAGTTCTGATATCCCTGTTTTACTAACCTGACAGCTTATTATTCTAAATAGGAAACCTTCATTTTGTTTGCAAATATTAAAGATTCTAAATATTGGCAAGAAAAAGTCCTTACATTTAAAGAGAACCTGTCATTTCAGATCTATCATGGCAGTGCCTGTTAGTGGGCATCCACTCACCTGCTGCTGCCACGTCCCTCACCTTGTTGTGTCACTGCCGCATCACCAGCCGTCCCATTAAAGTGAATGGAACTGTCGGTGAGTCAACAGCGGGTCAGAGGAGGAGCATCCGCAGGACAGAGATGACAGTTGCTCTTTAAAAATTATGGTATAAATCAAGACTTTTTACTAGTGATATAAATCATGATTTAAATGCACTGTACTCACTTTTGTTGCCAGCGGTTTAGACATTAATGACTGTGTGTTGAGTTATTTTGAGGGGACAGCAAATTTACACTGTTATACAAGCTGTACACTCACTACTTTATATTGTAACAAAGTGTCATTTCTTCAGTGTTGTCACATGAAAAGATAGAATAAAATATTTACAAAAATGTGAGGGGTGTACTTACTTTTGTGAGATACTGTATGTGAACCGGGGCTGAAGCGTTCCATAGAATTTAATAATCAGATGTTTTTCTTTGGCTCGGTGTGTGCAGGCCTCGTTTGCTCGAGCAGAGCAGCCCAATCATTTGAATGCCTGCGTTTCCCACGGAAAAAGGCTGCATGCACCTATTTCAAAATGGCGCCTGCAGGGAAATCGCATGGTTATTTTGACCATGCGTTTTCCCTGTGATTCCTGCACTTGCATAGATGCCGCGTTTTTACATGTGTGTGGCTGCCGCTCAGCCCCGCACGTTTTCTCACAGCAAATGTGCTTTCACTGTGGGAGGTTGCGGGTGGGGGACTCGCTGTGAATCCTGCAGCCACCCCCAGGGATGTGAACCGAGCCGTATACAAAACAATTTTAACATTTATGCAAAAAGTGCTGCAAGAAAACTTCTTTCATTTTTGCCATTTTGGGTTTTGCTTTCTAAATTATTCCTTGAAGTGAACGGCGGTGCGATAAACTGCATATAAAAAAAAAAATATGATCCCAATAAAAACATCATCAAATTAAAAAGTGCTTTATCTGAAATGATAAAAATCAAAGCAAAGCTAGAAGGCTTTAACCAGCAGAGGTAGGGCGCGACATTTCCAGTGTTGAAATCTGCGATTCTCACATAATTAATCTCGTCTAGCTTTTAACACTCGCTCAATGTTTATCTCATTAGAAAAAGGTGCGCACATTAGAAAACATTACAAAGAAAGTGACAAAACTCCGGACTTCTAATGAGAAATAAAAACCGGCTAATAAACTGGGAAACAACAAACATTACTAATCTCCGAAACCTACAATAGTACTAAATGTATAACTAGACATGACGAAAAAAAATGTTTTAGTTTCATTTGGATTCTCTAGTTATTTTGTTTCATTAAATTCGGCTGATTCGTTCAATTCATATTCTGGATTCGTTTTATTCATATTCTGGATTCGTTTTATTCATATTCTGGATTCGTTTTATTCATATTCTGGATTCGTTTTATGTCTTCTTTAGGATTTTATTCAAATTTACGATTTTTTTTTTCCGATTAGAAACGTTTGAATCGATACATTTTGAATCGGTCGAATTGAAATGTTATATTTTTTTTTTTCAATTAGATTGCGGCAAAGTGAACAAATAAAAGAAAAATCTTCTTCAATTGATTACAACGACTCTTTAACCATCTCACTTTTGGACTTTATTTCACTTTATGAACTGTTTTCCACATTATTTTTTATTTATTTATGTTTTTGTGATATTTTTATCTGCACCACCAATTGATTATTTTTTATTAGATTTTATTATCTATGTTAATATTAATTATTTATTTGAATTTATTAGATATTTTTAGTTATTTCTGTACGTTATTGATTCGTTGCTCTATCACACACACTACTTGTGGTATTTGTCCAGTGCTGCACTCTTTCTCTCTATCCTTACTTCTTGTGCCCTTGTATCGATCGGGGTACAGTGTTCAGCTGCAGGACATCCTTCACGGTTCTTTCTAACATTTTTAATTTTTTTTACACTATTCACACACCTAGCGCAATTCTTTCTTTTATATTTTGATTACAATGACTCTCTTAACCATTTGCCTACTGAGCACTTTTACCCCCTTCCTGCCCAGGCCAACTTCCAGCTTTCAGCGCTGTCGCACTTTGAATGACAATAGCACGGTCATGTAACACTGTACCCGTGACATTTTTATCATTTTTTTCACACAAATAGAGCTTTCTTCTGGTGGTATTTATTCACTACTGGGGTTTTTTGTTTTTTGCTAAATAAACAAAAAAAGGCCAAAAATTTTGGAAAAACCCAAAAAGTTTTTCATACTTTGTTATAACATTTTGCAAACAGGCAATTTTTCTCCTTTACTGATGTGCGCTGATGAGGCTGCACTGATGGGCACTGATAGGCTGCATTGATGGGCACTGATGAGGCTGCACTGATGGGCATTGATGAGGATGCATTGATGGGCACTGATGAGGCTGCACTGATGGGCATTGATGAGGATGCACTGATGGGCACTGATGAGGCTGCACTGATGGGCATTAATAGGCTGCACTGATGGGCACTGATGAGGCTGCACTGATGAGGCTGCATTGATGGGCACTGATGAGGCTGCATTGATGGGCACTCATGAGGCTGCACTGATGGGCACTAATGAGGCTGCACTGATGGGCACTGGTGAGATGGCACTGGTGGGCACTGATCAGGAGGCACTGATGAGGCTGCACTGATGGGTGGCACTGACATTGGGCACGGAGAGGTGGCACCGATGGGCACTGATAGGCAGCACTGATGGGTACTTGGTAGGTGACACTGATTGGGCATTGGTAGGTGACACATATAGGCAGCACTGATGATGAGGCACTGATTGGCAGCACTAATAGGTGCCACTGATTAGCAGCACATGCATGCGCTAAGGGGTGGACATGTGCAATTTGTTTCGTTCCGAATTCGTTTTTTAACTCATTTCAACAAATTTGGTTATTTCGGAAATTCCAAATTAAAAAATATGAAAACCTAAAAATTTGAAAATCTGAAATAATAACTAACAATAACTTAACTATTAAATTATAGGTATTGGAATTGCCTTTCAAACTTGTCTGTTAGTGAACGTAACGGATACGAATTTATTCGAGGTTACGAATTATCCGAAATAACGAATGCCGTATCTAAACGAATAGAATGTAACAATAATAAATAACAAAAACTTTTTTATTATTATTATTTATTATTAATTTGTTCCATTCCATTTGTTTAGATGCGGCATTCGTTATTTCGGATAATTCGTAACTTCGGATAAATTTGTATTCATTAGGTTCAATAACAGCCAAATTTGAAAGGAAATTCCAATACCTATAATTTAATAGTTAGTAATAGTTATTATTATTATTATTAATTAGTTATTATACATTATTTTGAAATGGTACTCTAATAACACACACAGTCTTTGATTTCAGAAATATGTTTACAGTTTGAATTCGAATGGAATTCGATGTGAAATTCAATTAGAATTTAAATGTGAATTTCAGAAATTTGGACGAATTTTGTTATTTGGAGCATTCAGTAAACTTCATATATATCCCAATCTCCAAAACAAACCGCACATGTCTACGCATAAGCAAATATGTAATATATTGCAGCTTACCATTCATTGCATGTTAGATTAGGGTTATTTTTTCGGCTGTTTTCCCCTGTTTTCATCTGATGATCTGATGAGTAACAAACCTCCTGTATTAGAGTTTCCCCACTCTGGATGAAGGAGCACAGGGACAGTAGCATTGCCAGCCTGGGGAGAGGGGAGTGTTAGATGTACTAGTGGATTTAGATACACTAAGAAACTGACTAAGCCTCAGAGGGTGGGGTGAAACCAGAGGCGGACTGACAACTCATGGGGCCCCCGGACAATAGGGGATCATGGGGCCCCCTTTGTCCCCACCCACACACAAGCCACACCCTCACAAAGCCCCATGTATATATTGCACTGCTACATTACCTGCATTGGTTACAGAATTTCAATACTGTATGTTCAAAATAAATGTTTAAAGAGTTAAGAAAACAAAGAAAAATAAACTCACATTAACCACGTCCCTTTTACTGTGGGGCTGCGTATCCTGTGAGCAGAATCACATACAGGTACTTGATTCTGCACTTGCGGGTCTGCGTGCTGTTTGACCCGCTGCCGCTGTGATTGGACACACCGAGACCTAATCAGCGGGTCCAGAGGACCCGATGTCTGCCGGGCCCTGACGATTGTTTACAATAGAGGCAGAACGGTGGTCTGCCAATGTAAACAAGTCCCCAGAGAGCCTCCCCCACTTACATCAGGGTCCCCAGAAAGCCCCCTTCTTACATCAGGGTCCCCAGAGAGCCCCCGACCCCCCCTTACATCAGGGTCCCCAGAGAGCCTCCCCTTACATCAGGGTCCCCAGAGAGCCCCCCCTTACATCAGGGTCCCCAGAGAGCCCCCCTTACATCAAGGACTCCAGAGAGCCCCCCATACATCAGGGTCCCCAGAGAGCCCCGCCTTACATCAAGGTCTCCAGATAGCCCCCCCCACACATCAGGGTCCACTCCCCAGAGAGCCCCCCCCCTACATCAGGGTCCCCAGAGAGCCCCCCATACATCAGGGTCCCCAGAGAGCCCCCCATACAACAGGGTCCCCAGAGAGCCCCCCATACAACAGGGTCCCCAGAGAGCCCCCTTACATCAGGGTCCCCAGAGAGCCCCGCCTTACATCAAGGTCTCCAGAGAGCCCCCCCATACATCAGGGTCCACTCACCAGAGAGCCCCCCCTACATCAGGGTCCCCAGAGAGCCCCCCATACATCAGGGTCCCCAGAGAGCCCCCCATACAACAGGGTCCTCAGAGAGCCCCTCCCTACATCAGGGTCCCCAGAGAGCCCCCCATACATCAGGGTCCCCAGAGAGCCCCCCATACAACAGGGTCCTCAGAGAGCCCCCTATACATCAGGGTCCCCAGAGAGCACCCCATACATCAGGGTCCCCAGAGAGCCCCCCATACAACAGGGTCCTCAGAGAGCCCCCCATACATCAGGGTCCCCAGAGAGCCCCCCATACATCATGGTCCAAAGAGAGCCCCCCATACAACAGGGTCCTCAGAGAGCCCCTCCCTACATCAGGGTCCCCAGAGAGCCCCCCATACATCAGGGTCCCCAGAGAGCCCCCCATACAACAGGGTCCTCAGAGAGCCCCCTATACATCAGGGTCCCCAGAGAGCCCCCCATACATCAGGGTCCCCAGAGAGCCCCCCATACAACAGGGTCCTCAGAGAGCCCCCCATACATCAGGGTCCCCAGAGAGCCCCCCATACATCAGGGTCCCCAGAGAGCCCCCCATACTTCAGGGTCCCCAGAGAGCCCCCCCCGTACATCTGGGTCCCCAGAGCCCCCCCATATATCAGGGTCTCCAGAGAGCCCCCCATACATCTGGGTCCCCAGAGAGCCCCCCATACATCAGGGTCCCCAGAGGGCCCCCCCCATACATCAAGGTCTCCAGAGAGCCTCCCCCCATACATCAGGGTTCCCAGACTTAAACTCCCCAGAGGTTCCCCTGTACCTGGCTGTGCACCTCCAACCCCCAGCACAGGCAACTCTATGGCGCCTGTGGACCGCGGGATCTCACTGGGGCTTGTAGTTCTCTTCCTGATTCTGTACAGTGGAGAGGGGAGGGGCCTCTGACCCGGGCAGCAGTCGGCAACAGTGTACAAGCAGAGCAAGTCACTTGTACACTGAAGAGTGAAACTTGTAGCTGCCCGGGTCAGAGGCTCCTCCCCCTCCGCTGAATGAGAAATACAAGCCCCAGGGAGATGCAGCGAGCCCCATACAGCTGGCGATCGCCCACTCCCCCCCACTGCATCCCAAACTGAAAGCCAGAGGTGCAGGGGGGAGATGCTGTGTCTTGGCCCCCCCCACCCCACAGCAGCAGAACGGCTCCACCGCAGCACTGCCAGCAGCATACCCTCAGATCCGACGAGCATCACTTAGGAGCTTCTCACGGGCCCCCTACTGGCCGCGGGCCCTCGGTCGGCGTCCGAATGCCCGAATGGTCAGTCCGCCCCTGGGTGAAACACGTCAGTGGGGTGTGGTTGATGGAGCAATGCTGGCTGAGACCATCTTACACTTGCATTCACACTTCGGTCGGGTTGGGAGTGAGGCATACACTAACAAATTAAAACTGAACTCCAGCTAACACTTTATAAGCATTGTGGGATAAAGATTTTATGGTGCGGTTTTCCTCCAAGTGCTCCGGTTTTCCTCCCACAGTCCAAAGACATGCTGGTCAGTTAATTGGCTCATGTCTAAATTGGCCCCAGTAGGTTTATGTATGAATGTGAGCTAGGGACCTTAGATTGTAAGCTCCTTGAAGGAAGGGACTTATATGAGTGTGAAATATATATATATATATATATATATATATATATATATATATATATATGTATTTATTTATTTATAGCACTGTGTAAATTGCCAGCACTATACAAGTACCTGTAATAAATAAATAGAACGAGCCTATCATGTGTTTGCTGTTGGGTTTAATACCACATCCAGCGTGCTCTGTGACTGCTTTGCCCTTTGCAGCCTTTTACCATGGGATCAGCTGACCACATGTAAACAGACTTGCCGGTTATCTGCAGTCCTTTTCTCCCACGCTGTGTCTGTGTGAGGAAAGGAGAGCCGTTAACTGGCAAGACTGTCAGTATATTGTTTACACTGATAATCAGTGCCACCTATCAGTGCCCATCAGTGCTGCCTGTCAGCGCCCATTATTGCTCATCAATGCCGCCTATCAGTGCCCATCAAATTCAGCTGCTTAGTTTCACACTTCCCACAGTGCACACAGGAGGAGAGGGGCAGGAGGAGAAGGAGCAGATCGGCTCTCTCCTCTCCCATCTATGCGAGGGGGAAGGGAGGGGGAACTGTCAGTGCAGGTTCTGGGCTGTATGAGAGAGATGCTCTCAGTTCAGAGCCCTGCGGCCAGAAACACCACTGGGGCCCCCGACAGTGGCGGAACGCCAGGGCCGGTCACAAGTGCAGCCTTTGCGACCCTGGTAGTTCCAGCACTGGTGCCTGCTATTCGATGAAAGTCTCTCATTTACATTTACGTTGCTCTCTAAAGAGCATTCCATATTTATATCTCTTTTTAGAGAATATTTGACAGGTGGTAAGGAGGTGCTGTAACCCCCCCTCCAAATGGTTGACTACCACAACACAACCGCATGCATTGCACTCGCTTGCTTAGAGGTTGCATTGTAGCCTTAATGATGCAGGGGTATGATTCTTGCTGCAGCCATGAAGCAAATCATCACACCAGTGGCACAACTAAAGGGGCAGCGGATGAAGGGCGGAGAAAATGTGATTGCACAGTTGTACCGGCTCCTCTCCTTTACTGAAATTGCTTACTCTGATTTCACTGCACACTGTGAGCTTTTTGCAGTGTGTTTTAGAAGCTGCAGTAAGTCAGATAGATCCTGCCTCATGTCCTGGCTTTCTGTCCTTGGTCCGTTCCTTCAATGCATTGGAATTGACTTCAAGTGGTTGTCCCACGGTGATGCCTGCAGCTGCAGGCATCACCCCGGTACCGTTTTTTAGAACCAACAGTTGGCTCTCTTGTACTAAAAACCGACGCGGCTAAGCAGCCACTTGGCTGTTAGTACAAGCAGCAGGAGGGGATGTCCCGCTGCCTTCCGCCGCTTACCCGGGCTCTTCTTTTCCACCGGGAGAAGCGAGCGACCAACCGGCATGTCCGCGGGTTGGCCGGAGACCCGAACAAAGCCGAAATTGGCTTTGATCGGGTCTCTGATATGGTAACCCGAAAATGATGCCAAGACATCACTTCTGGATTACTGGAATTTTAAAGGCGCCAGTTTTAGATAATTGAAAGCATTAAAAAATGCCGATCTTGGCGTTTTGAATGCTTTCCAGTGTAGAGGAGGGATTTGGGGTCTTATAGACTCCAGATCTCTCCATTAGGAGTACCTGTCACCGCCTATTGCTGTCACAAGGAATGTTTATATTCTTTGTGACAGCAATAAAAGTGATAAAAAAATATATAATGATAATTAAAGCAACATTGTAAAAATAGAAAAAATAATATAAATTAATAATTAAAAAAAAAAAGTGCCTCCCGCCCCCCCATGCTAGCGCGCAAAGGCAAATGGTGCGTCGGTCCCGCACGCAAACCACAATCCTCCCACATATGAGAGGTATCACCGCAAATGTCAGATCAGTAATTCTGGCACTAGATCTCCTCTGTACATCTAAAGTGGTAACTTTCAAAGATTTTTAAAGCATCGCCTATGGATAGTAAAATTTACGTCGTTTGTTGCTGTTGTATGGGCGTGTGCAATTTTAAAGTGTGACATGTTTGGTATCTATTTACTCGGCGTGAAATCATTTATATTTTACAAAAAATGTGGGTTAAGTATCGTGTTTTTTTGCATTCATATTTTGAAAAAGTGTATTTTTTTCATCCCAAAAACTGAGTTTGAAAAACCTCTGCGCAAATACCGCGTTGCATAAACATTTGCAAAACCCACCAATGTATTCTCTAGGGCCTCTGCTTTTAAAAAAAAAAAAATATATATATATATATATATATATTTCTAGCAAAAGAAAAAAAAAGATTTTACATTCACCCCCCCCCCCCATTCCCGCCGCCTTCCGGTGCTTCTCCTGGCTCGCCCCTGCCATCGGTGAGCCGGAGAAGGAACCGACCAGCGCCGGATGATGACCATAGAGATTTCTGGCTGACCAGATGGTCCAGGGAGTCTCTATGATCGTTCGGAGGCCGCGCGCAATGTTATGACGTCACACCCGGCCTCTGCGTTTGAAGAAATGGCGCCGCCTCGGTTGGGAAGCCAGGATCGTTTTTTAATTTTTTTATTTCAGGCTTCCCAGCCTAGAGGTGAGATGTGGGGACTTATTGACCCCAAATCTCACTGTAAAGAGGACCTGCTGTCATGCTTATTCTTATTACAAGGGATGTTTACATTCCTTGTAATAGGAATAAAAGTGATACAAAAATAAATAAATAAAAAGAAAGAAAGCATCAAACTAAAAAAAATAAAAGTAAAATTAACAATAAAAAAAAAAAAAAATTACAGCGCCCCTGTCCCTGCATGCTCACTCGCAGAAGTGAACGCATACGTAAGTCACGCCCCCATATGTAAACGCCCTTCGAACCACACACGTTAGAGCGAGAGCAATAATTCTGACCTCCTCTGTAACTCAAAACATGTAACCTGTAAAAAAAATTAAATCGTCGCCTATGCGGATTTATAAGTACCGAAGTTTGGCGCCATTCCACGAGTGTGTGCAATTTTGAAGCGTGATATGTTATGTATCTGTTTACGTGGCGTAACATCTCCTTTCACAATATGCAAATGAATTGGGCTAACTTTACGTTTTTAGTTTTTTTAATGCATCCAAATAAAAACGCTTCCAAAGAATTGCTGCGCAAATACCATGCAAGATAAAAAAAATGCAATGACCACCATCTTATTCTCTAGGGTCTCTGCTAAAAAAAAAAACAAAAAAACAAAAAAAACAGATATAATGTTTGGGGGTTCTGTGTAATTTTCTAGCAAAAAAAATATGATTTTTACATGTAGGAGAGAAATATCAGAATTGAACCTGGTAGGCAAGTGGTTAAACAGGAGGAATCTGCACCACACACAATGATTAGGGTGTGCCCAGGCACACCTGGCACACCCTTTACACATGCCTATGATTGTGTCTAAAAAAAGGTAAAGTAAGGTTTTGGTTTAAAATTGTCATTAGCATGTTGGTGAAGGGGAAAATGAGGAACCCTATCGTCACCCTGCTTCAAGGGGCTCCTGACCTCAGCTAGCCATTACACACAATGCAGGTTGTAAGTGGTGCACATTATCAGAAACCAAGTTTTCCTTCTTTAGCCGTTTCCAGACCAAATCAGTCTTCTTTTTTCTACACCATACCCCCCCCCCCCCCCCCCGGCATTCTTTTTTGACACTTTGTCGGTTTCATTTTGTTCGCGGCGGAACGTTCTGTGCCGCCAATGGCTGAGCTTCCCTCATTAGGCTTTGAGAGTAAATAATTTATGGAGGTAATTTAGAAAGACGGAGCATTTTATTAACTTCCAGGACCACCCCCTCCGTTCTCGCTGTGCGTTGTCAGATTGCCGTGTGGCAAAAACGTATTTTTAATGGTTTCCATGGCAACACGGCGAAGGACCGCCGCACCAGACGGAGACTTCTTTACAGGAGAAATTACTATTTATACCGCTGATAATCAGGGACCCGATTATTTAATCTCCAGTGACCCACGGTCTGCGATAACACGATCAGTGTAACCAGAAATAACAACAATAATAATAAGATATCTAATAATATACCCACTAGGAATAACGACATGGGTTGTCAGGATTCACCAAGATCTTCCATACACACACAGTCATAGGCAGAGCGTGTTTAGGGATTCGGTAGGAAGTCATATATAGTATGCTATTGAAGCTCGCTTGCAGGCAGGAGAAAAAAAAAAGACCCCAGCGTTGTAAGGGTTAAAGTGATTGTAAAGGGTACATTTAAAAAAACAAAAACAAACATATACTTACTAGTAGACATGTGCTCTGCCGAAAAATGTGTTTGTTTTTGTTTTTATTTCATTCGTTTTTGTTTGTTTTGTTTTTGTTTGTCGTGTAAGTCGTTATGATCGCAATTTGAAAATTTGTGAGTTCGAAAATTCGTAAATTCGAAAATAAGAAAGAAAATACAAACATTTCTACATAATAACTAATTAATTAAATTATAGGTATTGGAATTTCCTTTCAAATTTGGCCGTTGGTGAACGTAACGAATAGGAATGTATCCAAAGTTACAAATGATCTGAAATAACGAATGCCGTATCTAAACAAATTAAACGGAACAAATTAATAATAAATAATAATAATAAAACGTTTTTATTATTATTATTATTGTTGTTTATTATTATTAATAATAAATAAATCCCAGTCTTATGCCCCGTACACACGATCGGACATTCCGACAACAAAATCCATGGATTTTTTCTGACGGATGTTGGCTCAAACTTGTCTTGCATACACACGGTCACACAAAGTTGTCGGAAAATCCGATCGTTCTGAACGCGGTGACGTAAAACATGTACGTTGGGACTATAAACGGGGCAGTAGCCAATAGTTTTCATCTCTTTATTTATTCTGAGCATGCGTGGCACTTTGTGCGTCGGATTTGTGTACACACGATCGGAATTTCCGACAAAGGATTTTGTTGTCGGAAAATTTTATAGCCTGCTCTCAAACTTTGTGTCGGAAAATCCAATGGAAAATGTGTGATGGAGCCCACACATGGTCGGAATTTCCGACAACAAGGTCCTATCACACATTTTCCATCGGAAAATCCGACCGTGTGTACGGGGCATTAGTCCGTAGGGTTCAAAATTGAGTTAGCCCACCCTTTGGAGCTATAACAGCTTCAACTCTTCTGGGAAGGCTGTCCACAATGGGAATGTTTGAGCATTCTTCCAGAAGCGAATTTGTGAGGTCAGGGGCTGATGTTGGATGAGAAGGCCTGGCTCGAAGTCTCTGCTCTAATTCATCCCAAAGGTGTTCTATGGGTTGAGGTCAGGAC
This sequence comes from Lithobates clamitans, assembly GCA_037952925.1. Classification (NCBI taxonomy): domain Eukaryota; kingdom Metazoa; phylum Chordata; class Amphibia; order Anura; family Ranidae; genus Lithobates; species Lithobates clamitans. The sequence goes on along the minus strand of JBBGZY010000680.1, from coordinate 3,233,367 downwards.
AGTCAAGTTCCTCAACCCCAAACACGCTCATCCAAGTCTTTATGAACCTTGCTTTGTGCACTGGTGCTCATTCATGTTGGAACAGGAGGTGGTCATCCCCAAACTGTTCCCACAAAGTTGGGAGCATGAAATTGTTCAAAAATATCTTGGTATGCTGATGACTTAAGAGTTCCCTTCACTGAAACTAAGGCCAAGCCCAACCCCTGAAAAACAACCCCACACCATAATCCCCCCTCCACCTAATGATTTAGACCAGTGCACAAAGCAAGGTCCACAAAGACATGGATGAGCGAGTTTGGGGTGGAGTAACTTGACTGGCGTGCACAGAGTCCTGACTTCAACCCGATAGAACACCTTTGGGATGAATTAGAGTATAGACTGTGAGCCAGGCCTTCTCTCCAACACCAGTGTCTGACCTCACAAATGCGCTTCTGGAAGAATGGTCAAACATTCCCATAGACACACTCCTAAACCTTGTAGACAGCCTTCCCAGAAGAGTTGAAGCTGTTATAGCTGCAAAGGGTGGGCCAACTCAATATTGAACCCTACGGACTAAGACTGGGATGCCATTAAAGTGCATGTGCGTGTAAAAGCAAGCGTCCCAATACTTTTGGTATATAAGAGTGTTCATACTCACAAAGTCACGGGGGGTCGGCAACCTGTCAATCGCGGTCCACCTGTCGGCTGCAGGCAGGTGACAGGTAGACAGCATACAGGTTCCTGTGCCGCCGACCCCTGCCTTCTATGTCCCGATCCTTGTCTCCCCTGGCATTGACTCTGCCAAGTTTTTTGTAGGTGTAGGATTGGTGGCGCTACCCGTCACCCGAAGAGTGATCCTCCACAATGAATCACTCTTTACGGGTGAGTGTGCAAGAAACGGAGGGGTAGTTCTCACTTCCCTCGCCTGGAAAGGGAACCACTATTTGGGTCACTTATGCCAGCTAGAGGGTGTAGGTAAAAAGTGATTTCCGTGTTTTCTTTACCAAAGAATTTTCATGTGTTTGGTTTGTGCTTCTTTGTGATATTATATCCTTGTAATTACTTTGTGCTCTGAAAATAGATGTGCAAGTACAAATGGCAAAATCATGATATTTTTCTTATCTGGTCAGCATATGATTAAATCAGAGATATCATACATGATGACCCTTAGCAAACATGAATAATAACTCCTTATATGTGAGAGAATATAAAAATAAACCAATCATAAAAAGTAATCAATGGTAGACATAGAGATAAATATGGATATAAAAGATGATGAGAGCCCAGTGAAGAAATTACTTAGAAAAGCAAATTCTAATACATTGTGAATTATATTTAAATCTTAAAGTCCAATCAAAGGTATCGCATGTAGTGTCAAAATTTCCAGTGACTTTTGTGCTTTAACCAGGATGATTGGTGCCCAGATTTGGCCAACGAGTGTACCATAGAACAAGTGACATCCGTGCTCCCCTTCAGTTCCCCACTCACCAGAACCCTGCACCCCTCCAGGGGTAGAAAGCGTGTAGTGCAGGGGTCTCAAACTGGTGGCCCTCCAGCCGTTGTGAAAACTACAAGTCCCATGAGGCATTGCAAGGCTAACAGTTACAAGCATGACTCCCACAGGCTGAGGCATGATGGGACTTCTAGTTTCGCAACAGCTGGAGGGCCGCCAGTTTTAGACCCCTGGTGTAGTGAATGTGTAGGCAGTTCCCGGGGTGGTCACCTCCTCCTTGACTCAATAGACGCTGGGGTATCTGGACACCTCAACCCCTCCAGGGGTTCTCCACCTCGAGTGAATGCATTGCAGTGAACACCTCTGCGGCTCCCTAAATGGTATCCTCATGGATGAAAGAGACGGGCACTCATAGTGTAAGTCTGAATGGTCCGTTTTATATTTAAAATGTTTTAAAAGGTTTATGAATAAAACTTGACACAGTCAAGTGTAGCAGCTGGCATATCCTGGTTGCAGACAGTGAGTTCCGGACCGGCGTGCGTTCCACGCACTGGAACTTCACAACCGGAAGCGTCGTGAGTGCGTGACAAGCTCCATCTTACGCGTTTCGTCATAGGACGTCGCCTGAGGCGGGGCCATCTTGGTGCACCTCACGTTTAGTGATAGCGAGCGGTCTGCAGGGTCCACCCTTACGGGGGGCGGGATTAGAATTGAGAACAGCTGATTCCCACAGGTTTGCTCTATACACCGCTAGTGTTAACTTCCTATTGTTGCTAGGTTACTCTCTTTGTATCACAAAGAGCCCTTTCACACTGAGCCGCCCCGGGCGTCGGCGGTAAAGCGGCGCTATTTTTAGCGCCGCTTTACAGGTGCTATTCGGCCACTAGCGGGGTGGTTTTACCCCTGCTAGTGGCCGAAAAAGGGTTAAATCCGCCCGCAAAACACCACTACAGCGGCACTTTGCCGGTAGTGTGGCGGCGCTGCCCCATTGTTTTTAATGGGCAGGAGCGGTGGAGGAGCGGCGTATTCACCGCTCCTACAGCGCTGCAAAGAAGCTGCTGGCAGGACTTTTTGTGACACCCTGCCAGCGCAGCGCCCCAGTGTGAAAGCACTCAGGCTTTCACACTGGGATTGCAGCTGAGGCTTTTTTTAGGCGCTTTACAGGTGCTATTTTTAGCGCTAAAGCGCCTGAAAAACAGCTCCAGTGTGAAAGGGGTCAAAGGGAAGTGTTGCTGCAACCCTCCTCTCTATCTACCTAGGCTGATCACTATACCTGGTTATTCCCACTTCAATACGCCCCCCGGTGGTCAAATTTAGAAGAACCCCCTGCAACCCCGCTCTTGCTTATAATTCAGTTATTATCCAGTAAACATACATAATATACATATGCAATTATAAAACAATATTAATAACTATGGAAAGAGTATTACAATGTTACTGGAATGGAGTAGTACATCCTCCATTACTCAGTACGTTTTAATATATTCTGAAGGAAGATTGTGTTAGTGGTTTTTAATTCATTATTTTAGTTTTAACCACTTAAGGACCTAGCCTCTTTCTGAGATTTGTTGTTTACAAGTTAAAAACTATTTTCTTTGCTAGAAAATTACTTAGAACCCCCAAACATTATATATACTTTTTTCTAACACCCTAGAGAATAAAATGGAGGTCGTTGAAAAACTTTCTGCCACACCGTATTTGCGCAGCGGTCTTACAAGCACACTTTTTTTTGGAAAAAATACACTTTTTTGAATTAAAAAATAAGACAGCAGTAAAGTTAGCCCAATTTGTTTTTATATTGTGAAAGATAATGTAACGCCGAGTAAATTGATACCCAACATGTCATGCTTCAAAATTGCGCCCGCTCGTGGAATGGCGACAAAACGTTTACCCTTAAAAATCTCCATAGGCAACGTTTAAAAAATTCTACAGGTTGCATGTTTTGAGTTACAGAGGAGGTCTAGGGCTCGCTCTACCGATTGCAGCAATACCTCACATGTGTGGTTTGAACACCGTTTTCATATGCGGGGGCTACTCATGTATGCGTTTGCTTCTGCACGTGAGCCCAGCGGGACGGGGTACGTTTAAAAAAAAATTTTTTTCCTATTTATTTTACCTTTTATTTTTTATTTTTATACTGTTCTTTAAAAAAAAAAATTGTGTCACTTTTATTCCTATTACAAGGGATATAAACATCCCTTGCAATAGAAAAAAAGCATGACAGGACCTCTTAAATATGAGATCTGGGGTCAAAAAGACCTCAGATTTCATATTTACACCAAGATGCAATAAAAAAATAAAAAATTGTCATTTGAAAAAATGAAAAAAAAAATGGCCCTTTAGGAGTTATGGGCGGAAGTGACGTTTTGACGTGGCTTCCACCTGGCAATGATATGGAGACAGGTGGGGGCCATCTTCCCCTCACTCAAGCCAGGAGAAGGATCCGATCGCCCTCTCCCGCCGCCGATAATAGTGATCTTGCGGCGAATCCGCCGCAGAGACCACTTTTATCTGAAAGCGGACCGCCCGCTGAAGAAGAGGATACCGGGGTTATGGCAGCTAGCTGCTGCCATAACAAAAATATTCCTCTTCAAAGTACCGACGTAAAACTGTGGCGGGCGGTCCGTAAGGGGTTAATTTTATATGTTATTGACTTAAACTTACTTTGCAACTAGGTGAAATCAGTATATTTCACATATGTGACATTAGATGACCATAATGGTCCCCACCCCTCTTGTGTGGTCATCATGTATTTTTAAACATTTACTCCTTTCTTATAAGAAGAATCATAAATAGAAACAAAAAGTTTCACTACCCTGTCTATCTTGTCTCGGGTATACTATGATAATGGGCACTGATGTTTTGGGGGGGGGGAACCCACCACCCTAGCACTAGTCCTCTCCTCCTTCCCCCATTGCAGCACATTCTCATCCCCAGCACAAATGTTTCTTATTCCGTCCCCCCATCCCCTGTGCAATTCCCCCCCTCCCTCACACACACACACACACAGACCTAAGATAAAACATGGCTGTGGGTTGCCCCTCCTCCCAGGCTCCTCGTCATCTTGACATGTCAAAGATGAGGAGGAACCCTGGGTAAGCTGACAGTTTTACAGGCAGCCGTCGTATTGTATAAGAGAAAGTTTTGGGACTTTAAATAAAGCATGATAGTATGCCTCCATTCCTGGTTCAGAAAATTGAGGGGAAGGTTGGGACAAATGAGGCAAATGACAGACAATAAATGGAAAAAATTCATATTTATTGACATAAAGTTGGACATTGAACATATAATAAATACAGTAAAAAAGCCATCTCATATATATACACATAACATGAGTATACTGCACATATGTACATACTGTCAGAAACCATGAATCAGACTGAGACAGAAGTACAGTTAAATCACACTTGTTTAATAATAATAAAAAAAAGGTAAACAGAGTAAACTTAGTCAAAACATAGAAAGAGTTCAGGAACTGGAATGGATAGTCAGACAAGCCAAAACGTCAGGGAGCCAGAGAGGAGCGTAGTAGAACAGCAAGCAGAATCTGGGGCCAGAAAAAATGTCAGCCAAGCAAGTCTTTAACAGGAACACAGGAGAGCGTCTCTAGAGATGTGACCAAGGCGAAGGCAGAGATCATCTGGGCTGGACAGCTAAAGTAGACAGGACTGATGAGCAGGATATCATCAACAGGTGAGTCACTGTGGAGAGATAGGAGCTGGCAATTAGCCGACAGCTGAGCGGCCAGCTTTGATAGAGAAGGGCTGAGCCCAGCCCTGACACATACACAGAATTTGAGGCAGCACATTCCAATTGCCAATCTAAATGAAGTAATAAATGCTCCATGAAGTATTAAATAACATCAAGAATGGTGTGACAGGATATAGATAAAAATATGACTACATCACATATTGCTCTACGCGTTTCTCGGTTACAACCACTTCTTCAGGAGCGGATGCCTCATAATGTCCGAAAAAAGACATAAATACCAGTAAAAGATGTCCAGGGCGAAGTAAACATGAAAAAGAAAAGGACCAATTGGTCCTACTTACTTACATTAGAATGTAAAAAAGTATCATGCGGTTCTAAGAAACAGGGGCTGCTGAGTATATCTGTCCCGGGAGCTGAGGTGGCTCGATCGGCATGCGAGGCGGACGCACACAGGGTGTCCCCAAAGAGAAAGTATTTCTCCATAGGTACTGAATAGTAGCATTTCTTCGGCATGCGAGGCGGACGCACACAGGGTGTCCCCAAAGAGAAAGTATTTCTCCATAGGTACTGAATAGTAGCATTTCTTCCAATGTATCTGTAAAATTAGTGAGTTATGAAAACTCTAGTATATAGACTAGTATAGGTAAATATAAATCGTTGTACCATGGACAATAGAAAGGATCAGAAGAAACGTGACCTGGAGTGGGAAGAAAAAGTTCTAGCAGTATGAACAGATTACTGTGAAAAGACAAAGAGCATACTAGTGTGTGGAAATGTTCCATGGAGACCTCATGCAGAGTCCCAAGAAGATACGACCCACCAGTGAGGAAGAGAAATAACGAACAATGAGCCAAGATGAATCCCAGGCAGCCGGCGGGGAGAGATGCAGCTGCTGCAGGGGTACAGGATCGCGGCTCGGGGACACCACTGACAGTCAGATCAGAACTTTACAGAGTTTTCTTACCCACCCCCTACCCGTGTTCTTTGCTGATAGGAGATGAAGGCGGATAAGCCAACCCTACATAGTACTCACAGTCCTAATCCAGCTCTCTTCTGCTCTCCAGATTCGGTTTGTCACTTTTCCCGCTAAACTGACAGGAGTAGCGATGCTGCTGCCACTACTCCTGTCAGCTTGTAGCAGCAGGAACTCTCCACGCGGCGCACCTCCCCCTACATGTGACTACCAGGCCTGGAGCAGCTGCCAACGCTGCCCCCCCCCCCAACATCCCAGCTATGACAGCCAATCACAGTGGTCACATGATCGACCAATCTTTCCTATGCCTGGCTTGCAGAACTTTTTAACGGGACATCAAGGCGGGTGATAAGGTGTTTGCTTTTTCCCCTGGTGTTAAGCAGTGCAACTTGGTCTTTTCCAGGCCTGAAGAAGCATCACCAAACTAATGAGATCATCACTCAGCCCTATCCTGTCTGAGTGATGATCTCATTAGTTTGGTGATGCTTCTTCAGGCCTGTCTTCAAGTTCTCTATGTTAGCAGATAGCACTAAACATCACTGCTTAACCTTATTTGCTCCCCGACCCTCCCTGTTCCTGTCTATGTTCTAATGTTAAGGGAATTGAAGAAAGATGATCTAAAGACAGATTGGGGAGCTTATACTAGTTTTAAAAAAAAAAAACTGAATTTTTTATTAAATTAATACTTTACTGGTATAAAGCGATCTTTTGAAGAAATACAACGCATTCTCCTTTAAGTGAAAAATTTTTCGCCGTTCAGTTCCTGCTCATCACCTGACAAGAGTGGAGGAGGATTGAGTGGGTGCAAAAGCTATTGTTCTGCTCAGGAGATACGAACAGCTCATCCATGAGCATTATAGAATAACAAACCAGTGACGCTAGTAATGGCAGCCACACTGATATGTCTTCTAAGCGTTATGAAAACCTCCATTCTTAAAGGAACCCTACTATTCAAAATAATAAAAAGATCAAAATTACAGTACATACTACCAAGTAGACATGAGCCGAACACCACCCCGTTCAGTTCGCAGCAGAACTCCTGAACAGGGTCAAATGTTCTAACCCGAACAGCGAACCCCATTGAAGTCTATGGGAGCCAAACAGGAAAATCAAAAGTCCCAATTTTGAAGGCTTATATGCAAGTAATTGGCCATAAAAGGGTTATGGGGGTCTGGGTACTGCCCTGGGGGACATGTATCAATAATTTTTTTTTTTTTAAACAAACGTTTTTTCAGGAGCAGTAATTTTAATTGATGCCCAAAGTGCAACAATAAAAAATATAGTGCCTGGGGGTCCCCTTAATGTGCCTATAAAGTGGCCCATCTGTAGCATGCATAAAACATGCTGCAGCAAAAATTACATTTGTAAAAATAAAACTAGTCAAATCCCTTTTATATTGACTCACGGTTACAATTGCTGGCACCCGGCTATTGAAAAAAATAGAGATATTGAAAAAAATGGCACGGGGTTTCCCCCCAGTCCATACCAGGCCCTTCAGGCCTGGTATGGATTTAGAGGGAAACCCCAAGCCAAAAAAAAAAGGCATGGGTCCCCCCCCAAAATCCATACCAGACCCTTATCTGGCATGGAGCCTGGCAGAGCGCTTGCTCACCCCCCCTCCTTAACCATACCAGGCCACATGACCACAACATGGGGGAGTGGGTGTTTTGGGCTGCCCCAAAGCACCTTGTCCCCATGTTGATAGGGACAAGAGCCTCATCCCCACAACCAACCTCCAACCGAATGTCTACTCTGCGCTTTGACATTTCTTATATAGGTAAGGGGCAGGGCCACCTGACCATTTTACCAGGTGGCACCGCCCCTTCTGACATCACAGACTGGTGCATGCTGGGCATGTGATGCCAGAAGGGGGCCTACCAGAACCTTATAAGGGTCTGGTACAGATTTTGGGGGGACCCCCACGCTGTTTTTTTTTTACATTTTGGCATGGGGTTCCCCTTCAAATCCATACCAGATCCGAAGGGCCTGATATGGACTGGGGGGAGGGACCCCACGCCGTTTTTTCTTACCGGCACTTTTTTTTTTATTATTGTTCAGCTGACTGCGGGGAAGCCCATTGAATGCACTGTGCAGCGCTCAGTGCATTGCAGGGTGTTCGACGGGGCGAACACCCAGCGAACACCCTGCAAATTTAGGTGTTTGGCAAATTGCCAAACAGGAAAATGTTCGGCCCGAGCATGAGTTCGCCCATCCCTACTACCAAGATCACACGGCCAAAGCTTAATGTTAAATCTATACCCTTTAAAAGCTAAAAAACAACAACAGCTTTTGTTTCAATACTATGCGGCAATACTAACCTCTTCGGCATTGCCCCCTGCAAAATCAGCCATGACCAAGTGGTATTAAACCCAAAACCAAAAATTTCATGTATTGCAACTTACCAATCGTTAGATGTGGTGGGTGCATTCGTTTTCTCTTTTTAGGTTTTTTCCCTCTGTTTTCAGGTGGTGATCTGGCCAGTTACATACCTTCTGTATTAGATTGCTCCCACTCTGGATGAAGGAGCACAGGGGGCACCTCTGGACAGCAGCATTGTCAGTCTGCGGGAAGGGGAGTGTTAAGCCTAGTACACATGGGCCAAATGTTGGGCGGCATTGGCTGGTTCAATAGAAACCGGCAGACATTCGGCCTGTGTGTACGGCAGCTGGTCGGATCAGAATTTTGCCCGGCTTCTGTCAATGGGGCATGACTGAAAAAGAACTGCTGATCATCTCCTGATCAATGCTCTCAGCCAATGGCTGACCGGAGTGTTCTGGAGGGGTCTGGGGCTCTACTAGGCTTCAAAAAAGGGTGGGCAGAGCACTGCACCCAAGCCCACCCAGTTGTGTGACAATAGCGAATGAATATTCGCTTTTGTCACACTGATTTTCCTCCCGGCCAATCATAAAGCAGGTCCTGATTGGTCGAAAGGAGAAGTGTTCCAATTGGCCTAGGAGCAGGAGGGAGGAGACGCCGTGATGCAGAGGAGGAAAAGCAAGGAGAAGCCGCCGTCTATTGCCCGTGCCATAAATAGGGTAAGTATCGGGCTGGGGCACTGCAGTGGGTTTGGATGACCCGACCGAACGGGGGGGGTTGTACTGTTTGCCGCCCCCCCCCCCCAGAAATATACCACCAGCCACCACTGATCTAAAAACATATGCAAGAGCCCTTAATACGTATGTTCTGAAGTGCTAAACCGCAAGTAGCCGTAGTGGCCAGAAAGCGCGAGACCTTAGTGCAGTAAACTGAATTCAAGTGCCACTTTATATTGTTTTCATAGAATTAAAAAAGCTGCCACCGTAATTATGTATCATCACAAACTCTGAAATTATGTTCATTTTTTAATATCAATTAGGAATAATAATGAAAACTTATGATGCTCATGCACGCTCGTTATCCCTTACAGGGCAGACAAATCAGTTGCAGCATCTGCAGAAATTAAGGCTCTCGTCTTTTAAAAACGTAAAAAAAAAAAAAGAAAAAAAAAGAAAAAAGATAAATGCTTCACAAACCATGTTGTAGTTATAAAAAAAACAAAAACAAAAAACTGATGGCTGATTTACCGCCACTCTGAAAAGTGATGCGCGTTGGATTGCTTCTCAGAGGTGGTTAGCAGGTTCAAGAGATGATTCTTAATGCTTGTTTCTTTTTTTTTTTCATCCCAAAGTGCGTTTTATATCGTAATACCATGCCGCAGCCACGTGCCAAATGTTGGCAGCAGACAGTAGCGGTGCAATTCCATCATTAAGGCATTTGGCAAGCAGCACCACCTGCCCAATACAACATGCTGTGTTATATTTGGCACACCCTAAAGGTTGCCATACATATGATCGATCTAGGTACAAGTGGTGGCAAACAAGCGATTCATCATAGATTAAAATATGGTATGTTATCTATTAAAAATACAATCAATCAGAAACAATCTATATGAAATAATCATTGAATCAATCTGTATTATGGTTGGTTGTCTGACACGCATGTAGATGTTTGTTCAATTTATCAGAAACATTCAATAAAATTCTGCCACAGCTTATTGACTTGCCGGTGTATAAATCGATTGAATGTTCACTAAACTGATTGAATAGAAGACTGTCTGTAACTCTTCTTCTTCAATTAGATCATTGTAGTGGCATCTAATCTGCTATTCCATATAAAGATGGCCATACATGGATCGTAATTCAGTAGAGACCGGACGAATTTTGATCCATGCCTGGCCACTGCGGTTGAAAAAAAGTTCATCTACCATTCAACTTTTGTTCAACCAACCTATCAGATAAAATCCGCTTAATCAGCACTGCAGGCAATGGCTGCAGTGCTGATCTGTGTATTATGACAGTGGAGGAGCCTCCCCACTGGTAAAGTGTAGTATATTACATTTTAGTTTTTGGTTTTAATACCGCTTACATTTTTTAACACTTTTGTGGACTGGGTGACACTTTTTTCAGCCCTGCCCATTGTCCTCTGGATATCCCAAGTGGATATCTCCTTCATAGCTAAGTAGTTGGATGACCGCAGGTGGAGAAGGGGGCTTCTAGGAAGGAGATGGCCATGTTTCAGCCTCCCATCCCTCTGCATTCCTCTTGCCACTTCTTGTCGTGGGAAGCACATGAAGCCAAGACAAGGCTGTTATGAAGTGGACATCACCTTCCTAGCTATGCTGTTGGACAGCTATGGGGAGCGAGGGGTCAATATTCCATCCTTCTAAATTCATCATGCCGCAGCTGGTCTCGGAAAATTGCTTGGTGCCTAGGCTGCAGCTAGACTTGTCCGGCTTGTTCTGAATTAATATCCGCATGAATTTTTCATTATTCAGAGATTCAGATATATCTGAATACACGAATTACAATATAAACAAATTTTACCGAATGCTCCGGATAACAAAACAAAATTTGTCCAAATTTTCAGAAATTCAGACTGAAATTTGAATCAAATTTTACATGGAACTCCAGTTGAATTCTAATACCGCGTACACACGAGCGGAATGTCCGACAGAAAAAGTCAGATGGAAGCTTTTCATCATATATTTCGATCGTGTGTATGCCTCATCTAACTTTTTTTTTTAGAAAATTCTGACGGACCTAGAAATGGAACATGTTCTGAATATTTCCGACGGAACCAATTCCTATCGGGAACACCACTCGTCTGTATGCTGTTCCGATGGACCAAAAACGACGCATGCTCTGAAGCAAGTACGAGACGGAAGCTATTGGCTACTGGCTATTGAACTTCCGTTTTCTAGGCCTGTCATACGTGTTGTACGTCACCGCGTTCTTGACGGTCGGACTTTGGTTTGACCGTTTGTAGGCAAGACCGCTTGAATGGAATTCCGTTGGAGAAACCTTCGGAGTTTATTCCAACGGCAAAACCGGTCATGTGTACAGGGCATAACTGACTGTGCACATATATTGGAATGGGTTATTCCCGCGCTATCAAATATGGAAGCGGCTGAGGGTGGAAAAGCTGCATGCGCCGATAAAGGTAAACACCTGACCTTTTGAATAGATATATAAATGAGTGGTGCTGCGCTAATCCTGAATGCAAGAACCAGTGTGGCTTAGGTGATAAACGTCACTTATGTCGTTAAGATAATAAATAGTGAAAATAAATTACAATAGTGGTATTCGTATTAAAACTAATATAGTAGCTAAAAAAGTAGTGCGTAAAGTATTCTGGATATAGATAGTATATAGATAGTATATAGATGCACACACTATCAGAGGCATACGAGCTCGCCGCTCGTCGGATCAAAACTGCTGTTTTTTAAACTTTAATGTGAGTACCTTTAATTTTGAATAAAGAGAGGTTTTATTTATCAAACGGGATTACACTATTGGCTTTCTTCCTGCCTATTATCTTTTACATCCCCCCCGCACTACATCTGAGGGAACCCCATCCTAGGATCTAGGCTGGTGAGGGACGCGCTGGAGCCCATAGGAGGATGCTACGAAAAGCTCTCCTGGTTACATGCCTTTGCCCTATTACCTTAAGGTAAGGGGCCATTACCCACCTGAGTGTCTGCACACGAAGAAGCACTTGATGTGATTCACCTTAGCACTCTAACTGCAACGTGTGCATGCTAGGACGTTGCTGTCACATATTTAAATTCAAAGGGCTTTTTTTCCTGTGAAAGTTTTTTTCATTTAATATTTTTTCTATTGGTTTTTCCTTTTTTCATTTTTCAAGATTTGGGACACTTACCTTATCATCTTTTGATGAAGTCTTGCACATTATGCACTTTATGCAAAAAGTAGCGAACCACTCCACCACTGTTTAAAAGGCTTTCACATAGCACTTTATGTTTGCACTATACACATTGTCATTTTTTGAGATGTGGATGCACACAGCCTCAACTGTACACATATTGCTGAAATCAAAGCCTGTGTTATTAGAGTACCATTTCAAAATAATGCTGTTTTTGTTAAGCCAAAGGTGATTTAAAGAGTCATTGTAATCATTTGATGAAGAATTTTCTTTTGTTTATTCGAATAGAAAAAAAAAAATGAAAAAAAAAAAAATAAAGTTTTTAGTTTGACTGATTTAAAATGTATTGATTTGAATGTTTCGAATCAAAAAATAAAAATAAATAGGTAAATTTAAAGAAAATTTGAAAAAGACATGAAACAAATTCTGAATAAGAATTCCAAATACGAATCCCGAATACGAATTGAAGGGAAGAAGACAACTTTGTGCTAGCTTCCTGTCCCTCTGCACTCTTCTTGCCACCGATTGCCTTGGGAAAGCGTTCAGAGCCGAGACAAGTGGTCATCTCCTTCCTAGTTATGCTGTTGGACGACCACGGGGGGGGAGAAGGAGGCCTCTAGGACCTGTCAGCCTCCCATCCCTTTGCATTCTTCTTGCCGCCTCTTGTCTCAGGAAGCGCATGAAGTCGAGACAAGGCCATTATGAAGTGGCCATCACCTTCCTAGCAATGTTGGACAGCTATGGGGGGCAAGGGGTAAGGGGGCAGCTTTTCATCCCTCTGAATTCATTATGCCTGTGCTTGTCTCTGGAAATTGCTTGAAGCCTAGGCTGCAGCCATTATTCAGTGGTTATTTCCTTCCTAGTTAGGTTGTCAGACGCGGGGACTGCATTCCTTTTGCTGGCGCTTGTCTTAGGAAACTGTTCGGAGATGGGGCAATTGGTAGTTTTCTTCCTAGTTATGCTGTTGGACAACCGCATGGAGAGAAGGGTTCTTCTAGAAAGGAGACAGTCACATGCCAGTCTCCCATCCCTCTGCATTCTTCTTGCTGCCTCTTGTCTTGGGAAGTGTTTGAAACTGGGAAAAGTGGCCGTTATGAAGTGGCTGTCATCTTCCTAGCTATGCTGTTGGACAGCTGTGGGGGGCGAGGGGTGTCCAGTTTATCCTCATAGCTAGGGTTAGGAAGCACCTAGCAACACGGGACAAGGTACAAAGTACATGCAAAGTACATGCACAGTGAACACAACATGAAAAATTTTTTTTTTTTTAAATCAGCACAACACATTATTGTGTGTGACATAATGCACATTAACGCACCAAAAATGAAATGGTCCCTGAAAGAACACACAAGTGAAATCAGACCCAACCTACATATATGTCAGTGACTCAGAAAGTAACAAAGCCACAGGATCAGCATAGCTCACAACTGTCCCTAATTTTGAGGGACTGTCCCTGATTTGGAACAAAGTCCCTCTGTCCCTCTTTCCTCCTCATTTGTCCCTCATTTTGGTCTGATCTATATAGTTGTAAATAAAATGCACTTTTTATCTTTCAAAAATTGTTTCCCAGTACTAAACCTTTGATCCAAATTCTAAATTGCTACATTTGTAAATGTTAAAAGCCAATATAAAGGAATAGTAGTGGTACAAAAAAGCACTTGTGGATTTAACCTTTTTTTTTGTTATTTCTCCTTTAAGGGGGTGTGACAGGGGGCGTGTCCTATGCCTACATACGTTTGCTAGTAGGTGTCCCCCATTCCCATCTCAAAATGTTGGGAGGTATGGATCAGTATGACAGTTGGTAAGCTGACAACTTTAGAAGGAGCTTGTTTATGTATCTATCTCTGTACTCGTTTCCTTTAGGTTACCTTGATGGTTAAATAAGGCTTTCTAGTCCAGTCGGCATTCCCAGATGGTATACTGAAATGCCCCTGATCATCTTTTTTAAACAGATCTTGTGTCAGATTATAGAGGAAGGATTCTTATGCATGAAATGATGCTGCTCGATGAAGCATTCAGCTTACACATCTACATAATATCATTCCATTGCATACGGTAACAGAGAGCTCGGCTCCGACAGCTGCAACAAGGTTTCCAGCCTCACTGCCCCAATCATGTCCATATTGTCCTCACATTGGGAGTTCACCCGTCAAATCTATAGCTTGGGGAAAAAAAATCACTGACACATCACATGTGCTTCTGCAGCTTGTATTTGTATAGGCATGACCCAAATTTAGCCCCCCATCTTTCGGTAAAGTTCTTGCAGCTGGCTGTAGGCAGGTGGAGCTAGGCAGTCTGCCACTAGGTGGCTCTGTTCCAGAATAGTGTCTGGTAACAGAAAACAGTGTCATCAGGTGCTCGGCCCCTTTTAGTTAGAGCCCTCCTGTAGTGATGTTATGGGTGAGTCAGGGCCCATTTATAAGCCAGGGTGGGAGAAGCCCTAGTGCAGTTGGGACATGGGAGCCAATTGCCCCCACATCAGTACAGATGTCGCCAGTATCTGGAGGCCCTGGCCAGGGCTGGAGGATGAGAAGAAGTAGACCTGCACTTAGGAGAGCCATCTGTAGACTTCCTAACTTTTTTGGAGGTGGGGGCTAGGATGGGTTGCAAAAGGCCATTTAGGCCAGGCCAAGAATTTTCTGCTGTGTGGGGGGCCATAGACCTCAAGATTGCACAGGCGTTGCTTCAAGTCAGGTCAAAGTTGCGGCAAAAATCGCAGCAAAATCGTGCGACTTTCAGGTCACACAAGTGTGAAGGGCCTTATTGATATAAAAGAATTGCAAACGTTTATTCATGAACATTTCCATAAAAGATATAAAAAACATCAATAGCATATTTGTCCTGTATTTCCCAATAGAACAAGTGACTCATTAACCTGTAAAAATCCAGCCCATGTACATCACCGTTATATCAGAATAAAGTGGTAGATAACATCAATATGCATAAATATGATCGGCTGGTGTACAAGAAAAATTATTCTAGTTTTCTGAACTCTATGCATTTTGACAAACATTGGCTTCCTCAGGAGATCCTACAAATATTGGGGAACAGGTTACAGTAAATACAACATATAAAATATACTGTATATATATATACATTTGCCAAAATATACCAGTCTAGCACTCACATACAAACAATCAAAGCAGCTTATTGATAATTGTAAAATCACTCCTATTCTCATCCACTGTGCACATGGACAGAGGCAAACAAACAGCAATTTATTCAGCATAACAAAAGGTAGTAATTGTCAGTAAAGTTTGGTAAAATTTCTACAGTTTATATAGATTACCCAGAGGGGGTCTATGTGTAAAAAAAATTGCAGAGTGAATGCTTAAAACCTTATAAATAATCACTATATTGTGTCTAATATGTATATATCCAATGATTGTCAGCTCTATCTAGTGGCCAAAAATGCAGTATTTCCCTGACTGAGGTGTGCAGCACCCTCTAGTGTGCAACTAGTGTAAGTAAATTTGGTATGACTCATGGTAGCTGTAGGAGTCTGTAATTAGATCGTGTTACTGCAGGTCAGGCTGAATGGCTCTACAGGGCAGGTCTCTGGTACCCCCCTGGATCTAGAACCTTGGAAAAGCTTCTGGAAGTTAGTGGGCAGAGGCCAGGAGGTCCCGATCTGCATACTTGAGGTCATTTGACCAATCCTCAGGCAGGAGGCACTGACAGGGTGGCTGGATCAGCCCTTAAAGTGATACTGAGGCCCCTTTCACACTGGGGCGGTGGGGGCGTCGGCGGTACAACAGCTGCTGTACCGTCGTTCTTGTAGCGGTATTCGGCCTCTAGCGGTTAACCCCCGCTGGCGGCCGAAAAAGGGTTAAAATCCCTCGTACAGCGCGGCTATAGCCGCGGTATTGCCGCGGTATAGCCGCGCTGTCCCATTGATTTCAATGGACAGGAGCGGTTTAGGAGCGGTGAATACACCGCTCCTTCACCGCTCCAAAGAAGCGGTTTGCAGGACTTTTTTCACCGTCCTGCCAGCGCACCGCTTCAGTGTGAAAGCCCTCGGGCTTTCACACTGAACAAACAGCGGAGGCTGTTTAGGGGCGGTTTGCAGGTGGTATTTTTAGCGCAATACCGCCTGCAAACCGCCTCAGTGTGAAAGGGGCCTAAAGGATCGTTTTTAATTTTTTTAAAAATAACAAACATGTCAAACTTAACTCTGCTGTGCAGCTCGTTTTGCACAGAGTGGCCCCGAAAATCCATTTCTGGGGTCCCTCGGCGGCTCTTGCGGCTCCTCCCCGCATTAGATAACCCCCTAGGAGAAGCACTCTCCCGAGGGGGTTACCTTGCGGGCGCGCTCCAAAGTCCAGCATTCGGCGTCCATAGAGGCCGAATGCAGGACTTGGCCCCACCCCCCGGCACGAGCGTCATTGGATTTGATTAACAGCAGCGGGAGGAAATGGCTGCGCTGCTATCAATCTATCCAATCAAGAGCCGGGAACCCACGGAGCGAGGGACAGTGGGGAGGCGCCGACGGAAATTAGGGGCTCAGGTAAGTAAAACGGGGGGGGGGGGGGCTGGGGGGCCGGTGACTGCAAGGTGTTTTTTCACCTTAATGCATAGGATGCATTAAGGTGAAAAAACACAAGCCTTTACAGCCCTTTTAAATATGGTGGAGCCATGCCAGCAGGGGAGTCATGTGGATATAGTGCTGAGGTTGCTGTCGTGGGGCCTGGGAGAGAACCCCAGGGCTGGGAGAGGGGGCTGCCTCCTGGCTGAAGCTGAGGAAAGGAAGGAGAGGAAGCCTAAAAGAGGGATCTTCATTACCTTTGGGTCTTGTGCAAAAGACATCTGGGCTGGCATCGGAAGATCTGGAGAGTGGGAGGCCTTAACAGGAAGGAGCCTTGCCCAGTGCAGTAGGGAGCAAAGGATAGTGTGAATACAGTACCTCAGCACACCCAGGAGCATACAAGGGGAGAGATTGCCAGACGTAGCCTACTTTCCTGAGACAGCATTGTGCTAAATCCCAATCCCTTGGGGGCTGGTGGTACCTACAAATATCAGGACTGTGTGAGGTTCTACTAAGAACACACTATACTCCTGCATACAGTTTGGAATTTTGTGCTATTTCACTAAAGGGGACTGAGAGCTCCTAGTTCGTATATAACTGATCCATAGAGGCTGCGTTTATCCTGGAGGAAGTACAGTCCAGGATATTCATCTCTTTTTGTACATAGAGAAGAAAGTTTGTGCTCATCTGTTGTTCTTCATGTCAAGTTAAGCATCCCATAATCCCTATACCCAATAAAACAACAAAAACAAGCAACATTCTGTACTTTTCCATTGTTTTTTGCTACAGAAAAAAGTTGAACTGGCCTTTTATATATTTATTTTCTGGATGTAGTGAAGCCGGTGTACTGATTCATTTCTGGCCAAGCAAAATGCCATAGAGAGAGGAGGCAACGGAAGCGTACAAAGAAAGAAAGGCGCAGCTTATATAAACTCAAAAATGGAAGACTGTGTGACTGGATCTTCCTGAGATCACTCCTGTATCCCTGACTCCCGGAATGACAGGGAAGGCTTTTCTTTGTAGGATACAAAGTTTCAGCTTGAGAATAAATTCAAAATTTTTTACTGTGAAACCCAAGGAGGAACACGAATCAAAAAAAATGGAGAAAAAAAGGCATAAGTGACTGCAACTTGTGGAATAGTTTCTTTAGCTTTGCAACCTATTTCGATTTTCTCCCCCTCCCCATACTGCAAGCTTCACAGTTACACCTTATGCCGCGTACACACGACCGGTTTTGCCGTCGGACTAAACTCCGAAGGTTTCTCCGACAGAACTCAGACGGAATTTTTATTCAAGCAGTCTTGCCTACACAGGGACAAACCAAAGTCTGATCAAAGTCCGGGCGTCCAGAACGCGGTGACGTACAACATGTACGGCAAGACTAGAAAAAGGGCGTTCAATAGCCAGTGGCCAATAGCTTACGTCTCGTACTTGCTTCAGAGCATGCGTCGTTTTTGGTCCGTCGGAACAGCATACAGACGAGCGGTTTTCCCGATAGGAATTGGTTCCTTCAGAAATATTTAGAACATGTTCTATTTCTAGGTCCGTCAGAATTTTCGAAAAAAGAGGTCCGATGAGGCCTACACACGATCGGAATAGACAATGAAAAGCTTCCGTCTGACTTTTTCTATCGGACATTCCGCTCGTGTGTACGCGGCATTAGACGCCAAATTCACAGAGTTATTAGTGCTGTGAAGCTGCATGTACATTTGTTCTGTGTGGTGGCAAAATTGATTATTAGGCTACTTTCTCTCCAGGTCAAATGTTATTCATTTATACACAATAGTATGAATCGGGAAAATGTCTCATTATGGCCACTAAGTAGAGCTGATGATCACAGGCAATAAGTAATTAGCAACTACATCCAATACCATGTGGTCTAGTTCTGATGCTCATTTGCCCATTGTACGTGCTTTTGTGCACCCTAACTGGTCTGTGGCTACACAACAAACTGCGATGCCCATTTTTTAAGCTTTTAACCACTTGCCGAATGCTGCATGCCGATATACGTTGGCAAAAAGCCAGCGGTGGGCAAATGGGCATACCTGTACGTCCCCTTTAATTGGCGGGGCTAGCGGGTGCGCGCCAGCCGCGTACAGCGTGACCGTGCCCGTGGGACCCGCGGACTCGATGTCCGCCAGTCTCCTGGTGATCGTGTCACGGAGCCACAGAACAGGGAAGTGCCTATGTAAACAAGGCATTTCCCCGTTCTGCTTTGTGACATGACAGATATCACTGCTCCCTGTCACCGGGAGCAGTGATCGCTGTCATATGAGTGTAAGCCCATCCCCCCCACAGTTAAAATCACTCCCTAGGACGCACTTAACCCCTTGATCGCCCCCTAGTGTTTAACCCCTTCCCTGCCAGTGTCATTTACACAGTAATCAGTGCATTTTTATAGCACCGATCGCTGTATAAATGGCAATGGTCTCAAAATAGTGTCAAAAGTGTCCGATGTGTCCGCCATAATGTCGCAGTCACGATAAAAATTGCAGATCGCCGCCATTACTAATAAAATTAATAATAAAAATGCCATAAAACTATTCCCTATTTTGTAGACGCTATAACTTTTGCGCAAACCAATCAATATACGCTTATTGCGATTTTTTTTTTACCAAAAATATGTAGAAGAATACATATCGGCCTAAACTGAGGAAAAAAATTGTTTTTTATATATTTTTGGGGGATATTTATTATAGCAAAAAGTAAAAAATATTGCTTTTTTTTTCAAAATTGTCGCTATTTTTTGGTTTATAGCGCAAAAAATAAAAACCGCACAGGTGATCAAATACCACCAAAAGAAAGCTCTATTTGTGGGAAAAAAAGGATGTCAATTTTGTTTGGGTGCAAAATTGCACGACCGCACAATTGTCAGTTAAAGTGACACAGTGCCGAATCGCAAAAAGTGCTCTGGTCAGGAAGGGGGTAAAATCTTTCGGGGCTGAAGCGATTAAAACATGAACTTTAGGGACAACATGTTCACTTGCTGCTCAATATATCCCACCTACACAGGAGAGAGGTAAATATAGTGTGCCAGGACTTTTACAGGGAAAGGGTAAGTATAGTGTGCTGGGACTTTTAGTTCTACAGAGACACAAGAAAGGTAATTATCATGTCCCGGGACTTGTAGTTCTACAGAGATAGGAGTAATGAGAGTTTAATGGTAGCTATGTATGAAAACAATTACTAGAAAATTAGACTACAGCAGCCCCTCTTTGATGTAAAAGTATTATCTCATACCTCCATATCTGTCTCATATCTCCATATCTGCCCCATCACATATCCATATCTGTCCTATTGTATCTCCATATCTGTCTCATCATATCTCCATATCTGTAATTTCATCTCTCCATCAGGGCCGTTTTTAAGGCAGGGCAAAAGGGGCAGCTGCCCTGGGCCCTGTCATTGTTGTGGGGCCCAAAGCAGCTGCCTCATAATTGACAACTATCCTGGTTTAAATTTCCTCATACGTTGAGGTTTTAGTCCTGTGCTGTGTTCCAATATCTCAGTGTGAAGTGCTGCTACTAATGCTGCCCAGCTCTGCCCTATTGTTGTGTACAGATGACTCACCTGCAGACCCTGTGTTTACATGTAAATTACTAGCATTCATATGTAAATAGCGGCAGCATTCATATGTAAATAGCAGCGGCCAGCGGCATTGATATGTATATCATGCCCCCCTGAGGTCATATTCACAGTAAGCTCTAGCAACCAATTAACAAGCAGAAATCATGTGCTGTAACCTCTAGCAACTAATCAGTAAGCCGTAATGTGTGCTGTAACCTCTAGCAACCAGTCAGTGAGCGGAAATGATACACTGTAACCTCTGGCAACCAATCGCAATAGCTGCCTGATCTGATCCAGTAAACTGATTTTCAGTCTAGCTGCCATTTATTGTATGTCTTAGAGGAGGTGGAGAGCAAAACTGCATGGGGGGGGGGGTCCCAAGAAAAGTTTTGCCCAGGGTCCAATCAATATTAAAGACGGCCCTGCTCTCCATATCTGTTTTATACCATCATATCTCTCTTATTTCTCCATATCTGTCTCATTATATCTCCATATCTGTACCGTCATCTCTCCATGTCTGTGCCTTCATATCTCCATATCTGTTTCATACCTTCATATCTCTCTTATCTCTCCATATCTGTCTCATCATATGTCTATATCTGTCTCATATCTCCATATCCGTCCCATCATACAGTATCTCCATATCCTTTTATCCTTCCATATCTGTCCTTTCATACAGTATTTCCATATTTTTCTCATCATATCTCCATACCTGTCTCATATCTCCATATCTGACCAATCATATCTCCATATCTTCTCATACCTTCATATCTGTGTCATCATCTCCCCATATCTGTTATCATACCTCCATAATAGTTCCTATTATACAGTATCTCCATACATGTCTCATCATATCTCCATATCTGCCCCATCATATCTCCATATCTAACCCATCATATGTCCATATCCGACCCATCATATCTCCATATCTTCTCATACCTTCATATCTGTGTCATCATCTCCCCATATCTGTTATCATACCTCCATAATAGTTCCTATTATACAGTATCTCCATACATGTCTCATCATATCTCCATATCTGCCCCATCATATCTCCATATCTGCCCCATCATATCTCCATATCTGCCCCATCATATATCCATATCGGTCCTATTGTATCTCCATTCCTGTCTCATCATACTCCATATCTGTCCCTTCATCTCTCCATATCTGTCTCATCAAATTTCCATATCTGCCTCATACCTCCATATCTGTCCCATCATGTAGTATCTCTATATCTGTCTCATCATATGTCTATATCTGTCTCATATCTCCATATCTGTGCCATCATACAGTATATCCATATCTTTCTCATCATATCTCCATATCTGTCTCATATCTCCATATCTGTCTCATATTTCCATATCTGACCAATCATATCTTCATATCTTCTCATACCTCCATATCTGTGTCATCATCTCCGCATATCTGTTATCATACCTCCATAATCGTTCCTATCATACAGTATCTCCATACATGTCTCATCATATCTCCATATCTGAACCATCATATCTCCATATCTAACCCATCATATGTGCATATCCGACCCATCATATCTCCATATCTTCTCATACCTCCATATCTGTTCTCATACCTCCATATCTTTCCTATCATACAGTATCTCCATATCTGTCTCGGCATATCTCCATGTCTGACCCATCATATCTCCATATCTGACCCATCGTATCTCAATTACTGTCTCATCATATTTCCATATCTAACCCATCATATGTCCATACCTGTCTCATTATATCTTCATATCTGTGTCATCATATCATCATATATGTCTTATATCTCCATATCTTTCTGATATCGAGTTAGTACCGGTTTATGTCTTTTTCTTGGCTAAATATTCCTGCTATATAAACTCTCTGCAATCTCTTGTAAATAAAAAGGCAATTTAAACGTCCAATCTAAGTTGGAAAAGGGACACTGAAAAATAAATTCTGATACATTTGGGAACGGCGTCTCCTCCTCACTTCTGAGATGGTTATTCTCCAGACGCTCGGTAGACGAGGCCTGAGCCATCTTCACTATCTCTGATCTGATTTGTTGGTCTATTAGAGGGCTCAACAGACTGTAAAGTACTAAGAGCTATCTGAGCCCACACCGGTCTAAATCCACATGTAATAAAGGTAACAGCTCAGAAATCCATTGTCACCACTCAAGCCTCCTCTATCAGCCCCCTTATTTAATGTCCTGACTCACAGGATTAAAGAAATACTCGGGCTGAAAAGGAAATCCTTCTATTGAACAGTTATAACGGCCACTGCCTACCTGTAAAATCGTTTTATCCTGCCAGTGCTACAATCATACATTACACAGAAGGAGGAGACTTCAGTTCTCTGAAGTTGCTTTTTTTTCTCCCTCTATTAACCAAAAATAAAAATGTACAAAATATAAGACTTGGCTCACACTTTTGCAGTAATGCGCATATGGGTGCTATGTTGCTAATCATTCTTAATGGCATCCCAACTCACCTTGCCAACAGAAGTGCATTGCAGCGCATCCCAATGTACTATGCGTTGTGGTGTGCTGCATTAAAAAAAAAAAAGTAAATACAGCCTTTGTGGCGCATTTGTTAGCCCATTTAAATGAACAGGTTGCCCTAACACAAAGCATGTTACTGTGCAAAGTCAATGCATGTATCTCAGTGTTCAGGAGACAGGAAAACACACAGTTCAACTGCTTGTTTTTACTGCCCACCCTCCTTCCATGTAAATGAGGTTAGGTGTTACTGTACCGCAGCAGAGGAGAACG
Organism: Lithobates clamitans; assembly: GCA_037952925.1. Lineage (NCBI taxonomy): Eukaryota > Metazoa > Chordata > Amphibia > Anura > Ranidae > Lithobates > Lithobates clamitans. Next base: position 3,210,201 of record JBBGZY010000680.1, on the reverse strand, counting down.
AGGCCTCCTGCCCTGCCAGACAGGGCTTTGCATTGGGCCAGGGTACTAGGTGTAATCCTAGACTCTGACTTGTCATTTCAGCCTCAAATCTAATCGCTGTCAAAAGTTTGTAGAATTCACCTCCGTAACATCTCTATTATTCGCCCTTTTTTAACAAATGAAACCACCAAACTCCTCATTCACTCCCTTGTTATCTCTCACCTTGACTATTGCAGCTCCCTTCTCATTGGCCTGCCTCTCCATAGGCTATCCCCTCTTCAGTCTATCATGAATGCTGCTGCCAGACTTATCCACCTTACCAACCGCTCAGTGTCTGCCAACCCTCTCCTCCAATCCCTACACTGGCTCCCAATCACCCAACGAATTAAATTCAAAATACTAACCACAGCATACAAAGCCATTCACAACTCTGCCCCAAGCTACATCACTAATCTTGTCTCCAAATATCACCCAAATTGACCTCTCCGCTCTTCTCAAGACCTCCTGCTTTCAAGCTCTCTCATCTCCTCCTCCCATGCTCATCTACAGGATTTCTCCAGAGCCTCCCCCATCCTCTGGAACTTGCTACCTCCATCTATCCGGCTATCCCCTACTCTTGCTACCTTCAGGCAATCCCTGAAAACTCATCTCTTCAGGAAAGCCTATCACGTCTACAACTAATCTCCTACCACTTCCACCAACTCATTCTCCACATTTACAACCTTTTGTACTACCTGCCCCACCCTATTAGATTGTAAGCTCTTCTGAGCAGGGCCCTCTTAATCCTATTGTATTATAACTGTATTGTCTCCCTTTTTATATTGTAAAGCGCTGCGTAAACTGTTGGCGCTATATAAATCCTGAATAATAATAATAATAATAATAATAATAATAATAATAATAATAATAATGTGATTCTCAGGACTGGATGGACAGAAATAATACAAATCCTTTGGCAGGCAAGGTAAAGCAGCTCCCTTATGCCCATTATGCTTTACCTTTGCAGGAAAATAAAGAGGAAGTAAAACCCATCAGGGTTTACTTTTTCTTTAAGCTAGCAGATCTTCTTTTCACATATAAGCAATGTCTCTTTCTAACCTTTACTAGTAACTTGTCTAACCTTTACACCGATAGTAGTATCAGTGCAACCCAAAAACAAAGGATGATCATTGTTGGGGGTTTACGCATAATTTAAATTTCCCTTTCCCATTGACTCCAGGTCATTTTTTCCGAAACTGAGAAATCATGCCAAATAAAATTTTGGAGAAATAATGCCTCTCACTTTCATTGATATCTAGTCGCAGTAGATCACGCGTCTCTATTGCTCTTTGCTCGTCTTACTGAATGATCCTATTAGTAGTCTATAGGATTTTCTTCCTTCCTGTTCCGATCTGGCTCTTGGTAAAAGAAAACCAGTTAAACAGAGACTGAAAGAACCGCCAAAACATTACTTTCCCTTTTCTGGCGTTCCCACGGCACACGGAATAAAATCTGTTGCTTGTGTTGGCAGATCCCAATGAAATACAGCAGCTCAGCATTATTCCTGAGCGACACAATGATGACATTGGATGTGTTTTTGTCTTTTCGTGGCCAATTACTAACACAGACGACATAGTCACTAGCTATGAGTAATAGGCAACCAGCAGAAACTATACATCCCAGCATGCTTTGTCAAATAACAAGTATATAGATGAATTGGGGAGAAGCTGGCAAGTGATACTTGGACTTGTAGTGCCACAACAGTTGGAAATCTACTGGCTGGCATCATAGGCGTGCGCACAGGGTGTGCCAGGTGTGCCCAGGCACACCCTAATCACACTGTGCAGCACAGATCCCCCCTACTGCCCTGGCTCCCCCCCCTCCTTCCCCTCGCAGTGCTGCCGGCTTCCCAACTCTCCTCCTCCTCCTCCGGCTGTTGCTGTGGGGATGTTTTAGGATGAGTAGGGGAAGGAGCCGGTAAATATGTAACTTATCGCCCCCTTCCCTTTCATCGTGAGTGATCCGTATTACGTGTTTGAGCTTTGGGGTGCACACCCTAATGCAATAGGCTGCGCACACCTATGGCTGGCATTCATTGCCCTGTAGAAAAGAGAATTCATATATTCACGGTAGACCAATGAGTCAATTCTTTTAATGCCACGAAGAAAACATTGTATATTCTGACTCTCCTCTGGAAAATACTATCTATATGGCTGTCATACTGATTTTCCTCTTTAAAGCTAAACAATCATAACTCTACAAACATTTTGTGGACTGAGAGGTGTCAGCCCTGCCTTTTGTCCTTTGGTAAACAGCCCAGTTTACTCTTTTCTACTGTCTTCATCTTCAAAGCATAGGCATTAAAGGGGTTGTAAAGGTATTTTTTTTTTTTTTTTTAAATATCAAACATGTTATACTTACCTTCACTGTGCAGCTCGTTCTGCACAGAGTGGCCCCGAACCTGGTCTTCTGGGGTCCCTCGGCGGCTGTTTTAGCTCCTCCCCGCAAGCATTTACCACCTTAATGCGAGCTCCCTGTGGTGAGTGCTTGCGGGCGCGCTCCCGTGATACAGCCGGCGGCTATAGCCGTTCGCTGTATCACTCGGCCCCGCCCCCCCGGCGCGCCGCGTCATCGGATGTGATTGACAGCAGCGCGAGCCAATGGCTGCGCTGCTTTAAATCCATCCACTGCAGCCAATCAGCGACCAGGCTGAGCTGCAATGAAGATGACGAGGACGAGCAGCGAAGATTCGAGGCGTCAGGTAAGTAAAACGGGGGGGCTGGGGGCGGCGGTACTGTCAAAAGTTTTTTCACCTTAATGCATAGAATGCATTAAGGTGAAAACATTTTTACCTTTACAACCCCTTTAACTGTCTTGTAGTTCAAGATAAAAACTAGGAGGAAACGTATGCAAGCAGTCGAATTACCTAAAGGTGACCTGGTCTCAGCCTCTGTACAGCAGTGCTGAAGTGTGAGAAGAAGAAGCAACCAATCAGTTCTGGTGCTTGCTGATAGGAGGAGAAAGCACTGCCGCCTCATCAGTGCCCATTAGTGCATCCTATTACTGACCATCAGTGAGGAAGGAAAATTACTTATTTGCTAAATTTTATAAAAGAAGCTAAGAAAAACCTTTTTTCCCCCAAATGTTCTGTCATTTTTTGTTTGTTTAGCAAAAAAAAAAACCCAGTGGTGGTTAAATACCACCAAAAAAAGCTCTAAAAACAAAATGATAAAAATTTCATATGGGTTCAGTGTTGCATGACAGCGCAATTGTCATTCAAAGTGTTACCGCGCTGAAAGCTGAAAATTAGCCGGGGCTGGATGGGGGGTAAAAGTACCCGGTATTGAAGTGGTTAATGTCAAGCTGTCACATATATTCATACAGCCAGCGCCCCTTGTTTGTGTTGGACACGTTTCCTTTGCCCAGAATTAGGCTTCAACATTTTGCAAATAGTTTGTGAGCAATATATATATATATATATATATATATATATATATATACAGTGGGGACGTAAAGTATTCAGACCCCCTTAAATTTTTCACTCTTTGTTATATTGCAGCCATTTGCTAAAATCATTTAAGTTCATTTTTTTTCCTCATTAATGTACACACAGCACCCCATATTGACAGAAAAACACAGAATTGTTGACATTTTTGCAGATTTATTAAAAAAGAAAAACTGAAATATCACATGGTCCTAAGTATTCAGACCCTTTGCTCAGTATTTAGTAGAAGCCCCTTTTGATCTAATACAGCCATGAGTCTTTTTGGGAAAGATACAAGTTTTTCACACCTGGATTTGGGGATCCTCTGCCATTCCTCCTTGCAGATCCTCTCCAGTTCTGTCGGGTTGGATGGTAAATGTTGGTGGACAGCCATTTTTAGGTCTCTCCAGAGATGCTCAATTGGGTTTAAGTCAGGGCTCTGGCTGGGCCATTGAAGAACAGTCACTGAGTTGTTGTGAAGCCACTCCTTCATTATTTTAGCTGTGTGCTTAGGGTCATTGTCTTGTTGGAAGGTAAACCTTCGGCCCAGTCTGAGGTGCTGAGCACTATGGAGAAGGTTTTCGTCCAGGATATCCCTGTACTTGGCCACATTCATCTTTCCCTCAATTGCAACCAGTCGTCCTGTCCCTGTAGCTGAAAAACATCCCCGCAGCATGATGCTGCCACCACCATGCTTCACTGTTGGGACTGTATTGGACAGGTGATGAGCAGTGCCTGGTTTTACCCACACATAGTGCTTAGAATTAAGGCCAAAAAGTTCTATCTTGGTCTCATCAGACCAGAGAATCTTATTTCTCACTATCTTGGAGTCCTTCAGGTGTTTTTTAGCAAACTCCATGTGGGCTTTCATGTGTCTTGCACTGAGGAGAGGCTTCCGTCGGGCCACTCTGCCATAAAGCTCCGACCGCACGTGCGCCATTTGGCGCCAATCTGCCTATTTAGGCTGGCTGCACTCTCTGCTCGGTGCTGCCTGATCAACAGCTCTTCCGTGCCCTTGTTCCTGTCTCCTGTCCCTGTACTTTGATCTCCTGACAAACCCGGCTTTCTTCTTGGACTCCTCTGAACTCTGCCCGCACCTGACCTTTGGGCTGTTTGACTACTCTTCTGTTTGCTCCTTTGTACCTCGTTGCCTGCCTGTTGCCGAACCCAGCCTGTATCCGGACTTCCCTGCTCTACTCCTGCTCAGCTCCTGTTTGCCTGTGTTTCAGCTTGCACCTTGCTGCTTAAGGACTGTCTATCTACCAGTATATGGACTCTATTACCAGGCTCCCATACCACTCCGCACTCCTGTGCTTCCTGTAAACTCTACCAGGGGCCGTGAGTCGGACGCATAAGGGAGTCTACCCTCTGCCCAAGTGGACTCGCCGGTCAGGTATGTAGAAATCTGATGCATCCCAAGCATCTTCCATTTAAGGATTATGGAGGCCACTGTGCTCTTAGAAACCTTAAGTGCAGCAGAAATGTTTTTGTAGCCTTGGCCAGATCTGTGCCTTGCCACAATTCTGTCTCTGAGCTCTTCAGGCAGTTCCTTTGACCTCATGATTCTCATTTGCTCTGACATGCACTGTGAGCTGTAAGGTCTTATATAGACAGGTGTGTGGCTTTCCTAATCAAGTCCAATCAGTATAATCAAACACAGCTGGACTCAAATGAAGGTGTAGAACCATCTCAAGGATGATCAGAAGAAATGGACAGCACCTGAGTTAAATATATGAGTGTCACAGCAAAGGGTCTGAATACTTAGGACTATGTGATATTTCAGTTTTTCTTTTTTAATAAATCTGCAAAAATGTCAACAATTCTGTGTTTTTCTGTCAATATGGGGTGCTGTGTGTACATTAATGAGGAAAAAAATGAACTTAAATGATTTTAGCAAATGGCTGCAATATAACAAAGAGTGAAAAATGTAAGGGGGTCTGAATACTTTCCGTCCCCACTGTATATATACACACACATAAATACATATACATACACTGACTACTAAGAGACCTGTCACTTAAGCTTGCAGTTTTAATCCAGTCAGCCAATAAAAATGTCACAATCATAACAACGACAGACTAAAATGGTCCAGTAATTATTTCATGCAGAAAAAAAAAATATTGCAGCATCTGAACCATCTGGAGAACAGAATGACACAAGGAACACATTTTACATTTTTCCAAGAAACAGTGGCAGAATATATATTTTGTCTTGAATTTTTTTTCTTTTTTATATTTGAAAATCCACAGAGTAAGCATAGCAACAGCCTTGGTTGCTATGCCCCAAAAAAAAAAAAAGTCCTGCATTATAATAATGAGAGATTACCCGTCTCCTCTGCGATCTATTATTTAGATTGATTTTTGCAGAATGTTATTTTGGTTTTAAAGAACTGAATAGTTTCTCAATCTATTTTTATATCTTGGTGACTATGTTTTTGCTCAATACAGTAAAGTAAATGAGACGGAGAACAAAGATGCCAGCTGCACAGCCTTAAAGTGGACTTATCATTAAAATGTACGCTTCCTATGAATCAGTAAGGCACATGTCAACGTTACCAAAAATTTTTATTCTAAGTTAAAAAAGGCATCCTTTTTTTTTTTAATTGTGTCATTAATAAAGTAACTACTGCCCCTTAGTAAGGGTAAGCTAACATTCTGATTGAATTTAGTTTGGCCTGAACCCACAAGAAACGGTCACATGATAGCATTTTGGGCTACCAAGACATTATGGGGATCATGAATGGGGAAGAGCTAAGGTTCTGTTCTAACTGCGTGCAACCTGAACCTGCAGGAATCTGTCAATTAATTGTACTACTTCTCCCTAATAAGACTTAGCTAAGGTTCTGGGTTAACTCAGTTTGGCCTAAACCCACGGGAAACACAAGATAGCAGGCCACTGAGGTATTGAGTTGCCAAGGCTTTATGTCACATTGTGGATCTCAAGAGTAGAGATGAGCTAAGGTTCTAGCCAAGCAGAGTTCAACCTGAACCCACAAGAAACTGTCAATTAACAGCAGGCCACTATTCCAAGGAATTCCCCTCTCCACAGCTGCCCATGGCAAAGGGGTGGGGATGCTGGTGACATCAATGACCTTGTATGGCCATATTTGGTTAATGTTTTTGACCAAATATGACCATGTGGCCATATTAGGTCAATGATGTCACCAACATCGTCGTACCTTTATTACATGCAGGTACAGAGCTAGGGCCGGTTCTAGCCTGTCTGATCTGGGGGTGCAGTAAAAAAAGTCAAGGGGCCTGCTTTCCAAACTAAAAAATTATACATAACGAACTGCTAATATCATTTAATAAAGTCAATGAACTAGGTAATGACAATGAACATGCACATACAGTATCTTACAAAAGTGAGTACACATTTTTGTAAATATTTTATTATATTTTTTCATGTGACAACACTGAAGAAATGACACTTTACTTCAATGTAAAGTAGTGAGTTTACAGTTTGTATAACAGTGTAAATTTGCTGTCACCTCAAAATAACGCAACACACAGCCATTAATGTCTAAACCGCTGGTAACAAAAGTGAGTACACCCTTAAGGGAAAATGTCAAAATTGGGCCCAAAGTGTCAATATTCTGTGTGGTCACCATTATTTTTTAGCACTACCTTAACCCTCTTGGGCATGGAGTTCACCAGAGCTTCACAGGTTGCCACTGGAGTCCTCTTCTACTCCTCTATGACGACATCACGGAGCTGGTGGATGTTAGAGACCTTGCGCTCCTCCACTTTCCGTTTCAGGATGCCCCACAGATGTTCAATAGGGTTTAGGTCTGGAGACATGCTTGGCCAGCCCATCACCTTTACCCTCAGCTTCTTTAGCAAGGCAGTGGTCATCTTCGAGGTGTGTTTGGTGTCGTTATCATGTTGGAATACTGCCCTGCAGCCCAGTCTCTTGAGAGAAGGGATCATGCTCTGCTTTAGTATGTCACAGTACACATTGGCATTCATGGTTCCCTCAATGAACTGTAGCTCCCCAGTGCCGGCAGCACTCATGCAGCCCCAGACCATGACACTTCCACCACCATGCTTGACTGTAGGCAAGACACACTTGTCTTTGTACTCCTCATCTGGTTGCCGCCACACACGCTTGACACCATCTGAACCAAATAAGTTTTTCTTGGTCTCCTCAGACCGCAGGACATGATTCCAGTAATTCATGTTCTTAGTCTGCTTGTCTTCAGCAAACTGTTTGCGGGCTTTCTTGTGCACCATCTTTAGAAGAGGCTTCCTTCTGGGATGACAGCCATGCAGACCAATTTGATGCAGTGTGCGGCGTATGGTCTGAGCACTGACAGAGTGACCCCTCACGCCATCAACCTCTGTAGCAATGCTGGCAGCACTGATATGCCTATTTCCCAAAGACAACCTCTGGATATGATGCTGAGCATGTGCACTCAACTTCTTTGGTCGACCATGGCGAGGCCTGTTCTGAGTGGAACCTGTTCTGTTAAACTGCTGTATGGTCTTGACCACCATGCTGCAGCTCAATTTCAGGGTCTTGGCAATCTTCATATAGCCTAGGTCAGTAGTATGTAATGCACTATGCAGAGGTCAGGAGTAAGTAACACAGAGGTCAGTAGTATGTAAGGCACTGTGCAGAGGTTAAGAATAAGTAATGCAGATCTCAGCAGTATGTAACGCACTGTGCATAGGCCTAGAGTAAGTAACGCAGACATCTCAATAGTATGTAACGCACTATGTAGAGGTCAGGAGTAAGTAATGCAGAGATCAGTAGTATGTAAGATCAGTAGTATGTAAAGCACTGTGTAGGGGTCAGAAGTAAGAATTTCAGAGGTAATTAGCATGCAACGCACTGTGCACGGGTCGGGGGGGTTAGATCTGGGTGTAATCTTTCTTCACCTGTATGTAAAGGGAGTTGATTGTTCTGTATAGATGACTGGGGCCCCTTTAAGCACAGTATCCTGCTTTGATTGGAGTACATGTCCCCCCAAGCTGTGGGTGCAGTGCGGGAATCCTGCAGCAGGATGGTCAGGAGGAGAATCGCTTAGCCCCACACAGAGTCCAGAGCAGCCGGGGGGGTGGGGGGGTGGAGAGTAAGCACCACCCCAGTGCCCCCCTAGATCCGGCCTTGTGCGGAGCAGGGAATTACACGGGGAAGCAATCTGCTAAAAAAATGACAGTTTCCTGCAGGTTCAGATTGAACTCAATTTGTCCCGAACCCTACTTCTGACCTCTATTATGTCACCTACATTTTTATTTTTTTAATTATCTTTTACAATATAATTTTTTTGTATTTTTTTACAATTTCTTTAGGGGCCCCAATGGGGGGGGCTTTGTCGAAATATAAAGAGTCTAAACAGAGAGAAAAGGGCTGAAAACTGCTTCCCTGGTCCCTTTCTCTGCAGCCTCAGCTGCACTGGACAGTGAACGAATGGGAAGTGCTCTTTGCTGAGTGGCTTCTTGTTCATTCACAAACTGAAGTATAGTAAACATAGTTTACTATGCTTCAGCTAAACAGGAACTGCAGTCTGCTCACAGAATTTGTAATAAAAACATCTTTGCCATTCTGAAGCTTCCCTCCAACCACTTTGCATATTATTTTATATACTAGTGTAGCGCTGGTAGATTTATGATCTACCCTCTGATAGGTAAATTTAGTGAATTGCTCGTTATAGGAAGTTAGATTTGCCTCTGTTCCAGCTTGGCTGACGTTTGCGTGTGGTTCCACATTGTGCCGGTGGGTGTCGTTGTCACCATCGACGAGTGTTGGAAAAGCAACGTGTAGAAGCGTATGAGTGCTCCTCTGTCCCGGAGACAACTCGGTGGAGGTGGTCCTCCGAGTTGCATTCTGGGAGAGGGTATTTATGGGACAGACGCCATGTTTAGGGGTTCGTTTTCAGCCACCTGCTGGCCCTCCTGGCCGACAGGTATGTGTTAGAATACCACCTCGTTCCGGAGGCTGGAGGCCCGCGTCGCTGCGGCACGTGGGTGGGCCCAGAAGCCTGTCTGGGGCCTACCACAACAGCCGAGGAATGGTCCTGAGCTGTCTATCCAGAGTGAAGAAGCTGGACAACCGAGGAGATCCCAGGGGAGGACCCGTCATGGAAGAATCATGCAGAGTGCTGGTCTGGAGAGGGGCCTGGTGACTCGGTTGGAGGACGTATCCTGAAGTAGTCTAACTGCATAGTACTGCCGGGTTGGCTTAAAGGTTCAAGTATAGGGTGACCAGACATCCCTGGTTTCTGGGGACAGTCCCCGGATTGAGGACACTGTCCCCGGACCAAGTCTGTCCCCAGTTTTGTCCCCGGATTGGATTTGAACATGGGCTGGGGCAATTTCATAGACAGCCCGTGCAGAATAATAAGATATAATCTGAATTGCACTCCCCCCCCCCGCCGCTCCTACTAGCTTATGGGGGTTAATTTTTTTCCATTATCTGTGCCCCTTTCTTATGATCATGTGCTGGTCAGAGCAGAGGGACTATTTCTTCAGTTTCGGGCGCATGCCCATTCAGCTCCACTCGCATGTTCTTCTGCCTTGACTCAAGTCCTGGCCAGCCGTCTGCCTGCTTAACTCCTTGCCTTCCCTGGTGGAGTGATCTTCCTCTGCTCCCCACCAAGTAGTAGCCGGGGCCCGAAGAGTAAAGCCCCATACACAGTATCAGATTTTCTGCTTATTTGTGTCTTCAGATTTACCAAAACCATGTAGTGCAACGGCCTGCCTGATTGCATTCAAATTGAAACTCCTAAGGTTTGACCTCGTATTATATGGTTTTGGTAAATCTAAGGGAAAAAATCAGCAGAAAATCTGATAGTGTGTATGGGGCTTTAGACTTGACAGGCTGTGAGGCGGGTGGCAGTGGCGGAGACGGGCAAAGAGTCGTCCATTGCTGCCATTACAAAAAAAAAAAAAAAAATATGTCCCCGGATTTCATTTTAAAAATCTGGTCACCTTATTCAAGTACTGTGTCTGATATTCATCACAAACCAATACATCCTGCGGCAGAGGATTGTACGGGTTTAATTCAAGCAAGTCTGTGGCAGAGACTTTTGTTCGTGCTACGTACTGGCTGCTAGGCAAGTGAGAGAGTCTGGCGTCATAAGGGGGCGTGACCCCAGAGTCCCTGCGCATGCTGGGATCGTGACGTCACAAGCCTATATAAATGGCTCCGCAGCTCGCACACAGCATTCCAGCCGGAGAGAGCGTCCTTTTCCTTTCCCGATCAGCGAGCCAGCGCGACATGCACAGTACCCTGTCGCCGAGAACCAGCGCAATGGTATCCCGCTGGAAACACAATCTCGCGGTCAGGTACTGTAAGAGCTCGCTTAAACCAGCAGCTCCACCGAGAGTTAGTGCTACACTAGGATTCTGTACTTACCAAATATGCTGCAGAAATCTCCCTCCACTGAGTCTGGCTGCAACCATTTTAACTGTGGGCAGCTGAAGCTGCTGCCTGGTCACTTCCTGGATTTACACAGAGGCACACCTCCAGCTCTGCAGCCCTGCAGCTCTCATTGGCCCTCTTATGACTCATTCCCCCTCCCTTCCTGGCAAACTCTCACAAGAGTGAAAGAGAGAGCTATACATGATGTCATAAGCCTAGGCTTTTTATCAGACAAGAAACAGGATGTGGGCTGTATAAGGTATTTACCGGCAGAAAAAAAATGTTTTACATCCAAAGTTAAGGGCAGAAGATTTAATAGATGCAAAGATGAAAAAATGACTAAATTTCCACTTTCAGTTAAGGTGTTATTAAACCCAGGACCCTGCATTCACTATATCTGGTCTCCCACAGTACACAGGACATGGAAATGCAATAGTTTTAGTAAACATAAACTGCTAAATATCTTCTCATCAGTGGTATATACTGTAGAAGTTTAGTGATTTCCATCAGTGTCTGGTTAAAGCTTGTAGGAGGAGTTTCCATATTCCCCTGACTGTCCTATGAGGCTGCAGGACCCCTAACCCTCTGTCTGGACAGTGCTGATTGGCCCTGTGCCAATCACATGCACCCCCCAAGAGAAAAAAAAAACTATCTAGCAATATACACCAAACTGAGCATGTGCAGCTTGCCCCAAGGCTCTGTTCTATCAGGAGATGGTTTGGGGACAGTGGAAGAAGGGGAGGATCAGAGAAGACAGGAGCAAACAGACGTTTTACACAATGCAGAGGATTAACCCCTTAGGTTCCACAGTGAGTATAACAAGTATGCTTTGCTGCATATACAGACAGATTATACTGTTGTGGGTTTAGTAACACTTTAAGAATGAGCACAGGGGCGATCGGTACAGATCACTCACTGTGTTCATTCATTTATCAATCCTGGGACATCCCCCACAGCAACCAATGCGGGAGGAGGGAAGCTGGCAGCACTGCAGGGAGGAGACGGGACGCCAGGAAGCAGGGGGAATTGGCACCGCACAGGGTGATTAGGGTGTGCTCAGACACACCCAACACACCCTGTGCACACGCCTATGCTAGTAACCGTGCAGTGAAGTATAATGATCATCAAGGCAAGGCCAGGAAGTATTGTACAAACTAAACGTAGTTCTTGGGAACAAAGTTGTTAAAACACATTGATAGGATTATTTACACCAAGCTGATCTCTTTTTCATGACTATTTAGTAAAACATTAAAACACGACATCCCTTAACCCTTTTGCTGCTATGTACTGCCTCCTATGGCTGAAGCAGATGGTGGAAGCAGTTTTTCTGTTTTCATACTCATAAAACACATACAACAGATTTTGTACCCACCCCCACCCTTTCCCCCCCAACCGTGCTTTTTAAGATAAAGATAAACAGCTACAGTAAATGCGCGCATGAAATACATGTTATTTCTACTACCAAAGGATTTGTTTTCCTGTCCGTGCAGTTCTGAGATTTACACATCTCTGCCCCACAGCACAGCCTTGTCTGCTAGAGTGGGTGACCTGAGATTTTTTTCTCTGTTCAGTAGAATTTTCCAGTCCCTCCCCCAGCCTGTGACTGGACAGTGAAAAGAGAAGCAGCAGACTGATTAGCTCACATGTGCACATGTTACCTCCTCCCATGCTCGCCTTCAGGACTTCTCCAGAGCCTCTCCCATCCTCTGGAATTCCCTACCCCAGTATATCCAATCAGCCCCATACCCTGTCCACCTTTAGGAGATCCCTGAAAACTCATTTATTCAGGAAAGCCTATCCCACACCCACATAACTGTCCCTGAGCCACCCCCATTAAATCATTCTTTGCAGCTATTACCATTTGTACCACCACCCCCTCCCTTTAGAATGTAAGCTCTACGAGCAGGGCCCTCCTGTACCTTTTGTATTGAACTGTACTGTAATTGTGTTGTCCCCCTTATACATTGTAAAGCGCTGCGTAAACTGTTGGCGCTATATAAATCTCGTATAATAATAATAATAATAATAATGTACTAACAGTTGGCCCGAATTTTGGTACGTGTGTACCCGGCTTAAAGGGGTTGGAAAGCTTTGTTTTTTGTTTTTTTTTTAAATAACAAACATGTCATACTTACCTCCTCTGTGCAAGGGTTTGCACAGAGGGGTCCTGATCCCCCTCTTCTGCAGTCCCCTCAGTGCAGTGGCCCTCCTGGCTCCTCCTCTTTTCGAGTGCCCCCACGGAAACCCGCATTCCCAGGGGTCACTTGTGCGGGCGCACTTCCGAGTCCTGCTGCTGTGTCCATTGAACAAACAGCAGGACTCAGGCCCCGCACCCTGGCTCCGTCACTGGCTTTGATTGACGGCGATCCAATGCTCGTGACTGAATGAACTGAATCTTTTAGATCTAATGTCACCAATCGCTCTTATCCAATTAAACAGTTTGACACCTGTGCCACTAGGAATGTGGTTTATTTGATAACTTGCCCCTGTGGTAAACATTATGGGGGAAGGACTATTTGTAATTTTTCCACCAGAGTTAACGAACATATCTCCAATATCAAAAAAGGCAACAAGAATCAAAGTGTCCACAAACACTATGCCTAATTCCATAATAAGGATCCAAGAGGCACTCAGTTTCTAGTGATAGATAAATATATTCCGCCTTGGCGATGGGGTTCAGCAAAAAGAGGGGTTTCACAAATAGAAACCTATTGGATATATGAACTCAAATCATATTTCCCATATGGTATAAACGTGGAGTGGGACATCAATGCATTTATTAACAAGGCTTGACGTGCTCACTCCACGCTTATTAAAGTGTATTATGGTTCTTTGGAGTTAGTGAGGAGCTTGTTGACATCTTTAGCCTCCATTTAACAATGTAGATGGTTGGCATCCTGGTTGGACTCTTTTAGTCCATTTATTATACTAGGTTATTGTTATAGGGGGACTATATGGGCTTATTGTGTGACTAATAATCACATGTGATTCCATAATTTATATAGGGATTCTTCATGTTTTTAGTTAAATGTACAGTTCTTTGTACACAATTATTTTATTAATAATTGTATTGGTTTTTTTGGACCATGTACAACAAATTAATCAAATATGTGGGATCCTATCATTTATATGGGGACTTTGTCAGTTTCCAGTCCAATTTATATACTTACCTCATACGTATCACTCTCCGGCCTGGTCTTCATTAATTTTAACAAATTTTAACGACTTTTCACTAGATATCCTATTACCATAGTATTTTTGGATATCTATATTCCAAATTTAGACTTTTTGAAAATTTTTCGTTATGGCCACTAGATGGCGTTTTAATTTCCTGACGCTATAGTAACTATCACTGTATATTGAGATTAGTGCCGATTTCATTACAGAGCGACCAGTATTTTTCCATGATGTATAAATGGCCCACTAAGATCACATTTATTTAAGTTCTTACAATTGTTTTATATTTGTTTTTATTTACTATTAAGCCGTCTGAGCCTGTAACAAGGCTTGGAGTATATATCCGGTTTTCTAGCATTTCTCGCTTTGACCAGAGGAGGCGCGTGAATATTTTGGTTCATCTGTGATCACATGCTTTCCCTGGTTCGGGTTGAGATTCAAAACGAGGCTTGATTCGTGGGGGTTTCATGTTATTTTTTCCTTCCTATTAAGATGTAATGGAAGGTGATAGTGAGGTGTGGAATGCATGCCGGTGTTCTGACATATACTGTCCTCCTATCATATAGTGTCCGCCCCGTACTGCGCAGGCGCAGCGCCTGCGCAGTACGGAGGAGAAGGAGATGCCGAAAATGTCCGAAGTTGATCAGCTGACTATCAGCTGTACACAGCGCTCGGCACTTGTTAGTGATGGCTTTGCAAGAGGGCCCCTCGCGGGCTCGCTTCGCTCGCCACGCTTCGGGCACAGTCTCGCTGCGCTCGGCAACTATTTATTCTAACTCTATGTCCACTTGGATAGTAGGGAATGATCCTGGACATAGGGTAAGAATAAATGCGCAGGCGCCGTGTACAGCTGACAATCAGCTTCGGAGTCTTTCGGCGTCTCGTTTGTCCTCCGTACTGCGCCTGCGCAGTACAGGGCGGACACTTTTGGATAGGGGACTGTATTCGACAAGACACCAGCGCCATATTGGAACACCTCAGACTTCTACACTCAGGTGTCCCCTCCTGCCAATTTGGATGCAATTTCCTATTGGAAGGTTAGTTTATATATCCCGCAAACACTGTACGCAATCCTCACACCTCAGATGATGTCCAATAGGACGAAACGCATTGGATAATGCTCGTGGAGTAATTGCGATCTTCTTGAATTGTTGATAGATTACACAGCATGATTTTAATTGGATTTTCGTAAATGTATATCCGTTTTTTACATTAAATGTTATGTGGCAGTTTTACACTATGTGTGGCTGTTTCTTATGCATATGACCGTGAATTGCCTTCCCGTTTGATGTGGTCTGCCGTGTATTGGGAGCCTGCTGTCTGAAGGTGGAAACTCTCCCTTCAGCTTTGGATGGGGCAATTTCCATAACATTGGTCTGTCTATGCTGAATTTGGTTGAGGTGTTTCCTCATGACTGCATGATTGACTCAATACTGATCAGTATATGAGTCCACACCTTCTGGTAAGCATGCCAAGTTTACTATATGGCGGTGGACCGCACAATGAGGATAACGTTTTAACCTACTGCGTCCTTTCACGGGTGATTTCTCTCCAACTCATGGGACTCATTTTCTATGGTGGACTACTATACGGTGATGTATTCATGGACTTTGAGTGACACCATTTTTTCAAATTTTTTTCATATTTCATTATTTTTTGCAGTGTTGATTGATTCAACATTTCTAATTTATTGTATGATCCTGCTGGATCCTCTACCATTTTGAGTGTTCACAAGCTTTGGAGGGCTTGGGTCCCATATTCATATATCACTTTGTTCACTTTTGGTTCACATTATTTGAGCACTGCCCTATTGTTTATATGATTATTTGCACTATATGTCTAGTGAAGTGTTAGCTGCTAAGTAGTCTTTAAGCGCAGTTTTTACATTTCTATTTTACCTCTGTGTTCGCCAACAATGGTTTTACCGCCAAGTACTAAGTCATGTTTTGATTGGGGATCAAATACTTATTTTACTCACTGAACTGCCACTCAATTTAGAACATTTGTATCATGTGCTTTTTCAGGATCTTTGGTTGATATTTTGTCTCTATCATTTAAAACAGGGGTCTGAAACTGGCGGCTCTCCAGCTGTTGCAAAACTACAAGTCCCATGAGGCTTTGCAAAGCTGACAGTTACAAGCATGACTCCCATAGGCAGAGTTGTGATGGGACCTGTAGTTTTGCAACAGCTGGAGGGCCGTCAGTTTGAGACCCCTGATTTAAAATATGTAGGAGGCAGGTGAATATTCCTAGATCATGGAGCAAGGAGCAAAGGGCACCAATTGGAAAGTATGAAGAGAGAATATTCTGATATAGGAATATTCAGCTGCCTCCTACTAAAAGGATATTACAGTATCATATACCAGGCTGCTCTCTGATGACATATATGGCACACTACTCTCTATTTTAATGATCCATGTTGGCTCATACTAGGGCACATGTAAGTGGGCCTTTATAAATATGAATAATATGTTTCTTCTTCTTTTTTATGGGAACCCCAAAAGAAAGTTGATATGTGCATTGTGCTGATGTTTGGATACAGTATGATTAACAGCTATGCCTTTCTCTTTGGATAGGCCATCTCTATCTGTGGTCAAGATATAAAGGTCCTGGGGAAGCTATAATTGTGAAATGCGTCGACCTCTCGACATAGCAGTAATAGAGTCCCATAAGTAATAATTGACATGTTTTATATGCATTAAGCTAATAGTTTTATTTTACAAAAAGTATGTTAAACAATTTTAACTTTTGTAATAAAGACAATATTTTATTTATTGGATTTTCATTGTCCTCTTCTAGTATCAGTGTGAACCCAGGCTCAAGCTGAAGCAATTTGCCGTAATTAAGTTCTTGAGGAAATATCGGTGTGTAGGCTGTCCGACATCCACAGAAGGATACAGAATGTTTACGGAGATTACACTATTGACAGAAGCAATGTCTTGTCATTGGTGACTCTTGTCAATGGTATCATCTCTGTAAACATTCTGTAGCCTTCTGTAGATGTCAAACAGCCTGCACCCCTCCTTCATCAAGAACTCAATGACAGCACGCTGATTCTGCTTGGAGTCTATTATTTACCTGCAAGGGTTCAGCAATTGTGTATATACATATCTATGGGAGCCTTGGTGACCATCCAAGCTGAAATTGAAATATGCCTTTTTTCATTTCCATTACACAGGAAGGAGGCGGGAGAGGATTAGTGAATTACATAAGAAAGCTAACATTGTTTTTACTTCCAATACATCCCACAGGAAGTGACAGGGACACTGCATTTCTGGCAATATTCAACAGGTATTTTTTGTTATCCTTCAGGCTCATTATGTCCCCCTAGTATACAGTTCTCCTTCCCTCTGTGAACATAAAGACCTCAAACATAGCACAGCTGGATGTCGGGGGATTTCCTTCCTCCCAGGCTTCCCTTTGTGTTGTGTAATGACACACATCAGAGCTGAGGAGGAGCTTAGGAGACGTTTCTCTCAGCGCTAAAGTCTATGGCTCTGACAGGCAGGTGGAGGGTAGAGATGCAGGTTACTGCAGTGGCAATCCCGGGGGTTAAGGACTCCAGGCACCTCACAGATGATGCAGGGCACATTCTGTGGGTTCCTGGTGTTAGTGACACTACTTCCGCTAAACATAAAGTAATCCACCCATCTCAAGGTTCAGAGCTAAAACACGCATTGTAGATGCCTTCTGAATGTTTATTTGATCAATAAATACCTACTTTTGGAAGAGTTAGCTCTACAACATCTCTTTTCCCAAATGGGCACCACTGCCAGCTTTGTTGCTTTTGGGATCTAAACTTCCTATCATAAATACAGAGCTGCACTAGTTTCTAACTTTTATATCTGTCTGTTGTCTGGTTAAAACACGGGATCTATAGATTGAAAGGTAGTATTGTTAATTTTGGATGCCTCCTGACAATTGTTTGAACAATTCACTTTTTTTTTTTAAATAAAAATACAATAAAAAGTTGATGCTCACAAATAGGGATGAGCCGAACACCTACCCTGTTCGGTTCGCACCAGAACATGCGAACAGGAAAAAAGTTTGTTTGAACACGCGAACACCGTTAAAGTCTATGGGACACGAACATGAATAATCAAAAGTGCTAATTTTAAAGGCTAATATGCAAGTTATTGTCATAAAAAGTGTTTGGGGACCTGGGTCCTGCCCCAGGGGACATGGATCAATGCAAAAAAATTTTTAAAAAACGGCCGTTTTTTCAGGAGCAGTGATTTTAATAATGCTTAAAGTCAAACAATAAAAGTGTAATATCCCTTTAAATTTCGTACCTGGGGGGTGTCTATAGTATGCCTGTAAAGGGGCGCATGTTTCCTGTGTTTAGAACAGTCTGACAGCACAATGACATTTGGAAGGAAAAAACACATTTAAAAATACCCGCGGCTATTGCATTGCCGACAATACACATAGAAGTTCATTAATAAAAACGGCATGGGAATTCCCCAAAGGGGAACCCCGAACCAAAATTTAAAAAAAAAATGACGTGGGAGTCCCCCTAAATTCCATACCAGGCCTTTCAGGTCTGGTATGGATATAAAGGGGAACCCCGGCCAAAATTTAAAAAAAAAAATGACGTGGGGTTCCCCCTAAATTCCATACCAGACCCTTCAGTATGCATGCCTCACTGTGCCCATTTGCAGCAATAGGTCCCCCGAACTTCAAACTTGGTAGTTAAGGGTTCCTAGATGCCCCCTAGCTGCAGCCAAAATTTGGAGTCTCTGAACCCAAAGGGTCCCAAAATGACATTGCTGCATATGGACACAGTTGACCGAATTTGGGGACCCGTATCTTGGGGCCACTTAGTGTTAAGAACCCCAAATTTGATGTGCAAACCCAGTGGAACTAGCACCATAAAATATCCAAAGCTGGGGTTTCTAGCACCAAGTGGCCCCGAGATACAGGGCCCCAAAAATCGGTTCAGAAAATGTCAAGCACTTTTCTGCAGCAGAGAATGACATTTTCCAAACCGATTTTGGGGCCCCGTATCTCGGGACCACTTAGTGCTAGGAACTCCATCTTTGGATATGTTGTGGTACCACTGGGTTTGCAAACCAAATGTGGGGTTCCTAGCACCAAGTAGCCCTGAGATACGGCGCCCAAAATTCGGTTCGGAAAATGACATTTTTTGCTGCAGTAAAGTGCTTGACTCGAGTATAAGTCGAGGGGGGCACTTTCAGCACAAAAAAATGTGCTGAAAAACTCAACTTATACTCGAGTATATACGGTAAGTTAAAAAAATGTCTACATTTAAAATGACAAAGATAAAACTATGTTGGGTTAATAAATAACAAATATGTTTGAATTTAATTTTTTCTTTTTTTCTTTTTGATGAAATTATGAAAAATCTGATATTCAGAAAACCACAGACGTGTAAGGAATATAAACTACAATGTTCAGTGTTAGTGAATGTTCTTGTGTTTGTGGTTTAGAAGTTCCATTCACCAATGACCACCAGTATAACTGTTCCACTGGAAGACACCATGGGGTTGATTTACTAAAACTGGGGGGTGGACAATCTGGTGCAGCTCTGCATAGAAACCAATCAGCTTCCAGGTTTTTTTTTGTCAAAGCTTCATTTAAAAAGTTGAAGTTAGAAGCTGATTGGCTACCATGCAGAGCTGCTTCAGATTTTGCACTCTCCACTTTTAGTAAATCAACCCCCTAGCGTCAGGCCATTTTGTCTCTGTACTAAATGGAGAAGAGGGGATCAAGTAGCTCCTTAGTTGTCACAGATTGCTCGTTAGTAAGGTCTCCAGTGAGTTTTTGTGTGTATGGTGAGTGGTCAAGGACACCCTTGTAGATACAGTAATACCTATAATACACCTATACTTCTTTTGGACTAAAATGATGTCTTTAAAGTATGGAGAAACCTCTAGTGGGTGCGGAGAGGGATACGTGTGTGTGTACTGTAATAACCGTAATCAGAATCTTGAAGCTTTTTTTTCAATGTGTTCTCATTTTGGTGTATTTCTTAGAATTATTCATTACATAACTATCATTTTTAGTTGAAACTGCTTTTATTACACGTTTTCACAAGTACAAAAAGAGAACATGTACAGTCAACAAAGGAGTAGAAAGCAGTTTAACAATAAGCCATCTCTTTGGAGACCCAAGGACACAGAATACAATGCTCAGGTAGAGAAAATATGAAGGTAAAACGGTAAGAAACAAAAGTGTTCCATCTTTCAGTGTCATATAAAAGATGTATTTACTGTATAACATGCACATATTCCAACAGTAACCATAAAACGTGGAACAAAGCTCACAAGAACATAACCTCTATTCTAAGAACTGTATGAACATATAGTGAAGGCTATGCATTGAGAGAGAATCAACTGCCAGACAAAGAGGGAAACAAAAAAGGAGGCATTAAGAGTAGAAGAAAGAAAAAAAAATAAGAGTGGGGATGGGAGGAGGGGGGTCAGCAAAGAAATAGGCCCAGATATCATCTGTACCCCTAATATATCCTACTACAAGCCTACAGGACATCTCAAACGAAGGATGTAATATTTGATGAATATCTAAAATGGTTCCACACTGTCAAAAGGAGTTTAAATGCCCTTTCAATGCCCTTTTCCCAAGAGACCATTTGTTCCATATAGCATATAGAATCCATTTCACATGCCCACTCCAACATAGGAGGAGTATGAAGTTTATACCAGTGTCTAGATTTAACAGTCCTCCCTGAGGTTAGGAAATGATGCAGTAATTTCTTTTTAAATTGCTTGAAGAATCCCGGTATCATAGAGAGCTCAGTGATGTGGGGGATATTGGGAATGTTATTCCCCAGAAGCTTATAATATAATTATAGTATTTTATCCCAGAACAAAACAATTAGCAGGCACATATCCCAAGTATGGACCATCATATCTGGAGTCCAACAATCTTTTGGAATAGAGGGATCTATATTATGGAGCACAATAGGGCATCAGTACCACCTGGAGAGTATTTTATAACTATGCTCCTACGTTACACATCAAGATTTTATTCCACTCCAAATTATCTGGTGCAGTGCCAAGTTCCTACTCCCTCTTGGAGAAGAAGTGTACAGCAGAAGGTAAGGATTCCCTCAAAAGAAGCTGATACAACAAAGATAAAGAATTCTCCAGATGACACTGCTTCATGAGCATAGTATCAAAGTCTGTGTATGGTCTGGAAAGAAAGTTTGACGTTGATACAGTCTGAAGCTAGTGTTGGAATAATCCAACCGGGTCAGTGATAGGGTATGGCACGATGGTAGGCGCACCGAGAAAGGGGGAACATAACTATCATTATTATTTTCCTTATTTTAAATGTATTACTGTCTAAAAAGGTGAGTTATGGTAAGTGCACTTTATGGAGAAGACATTGGCAGTTTAAGGCCCCTTTTATACAGGTATTCCATCAGACTGTTTTTGACTTGTGATTAGATGGATTAAAAATGGACTGCAATGTATCCCAATGGGTGGCTGGATGTAAGGGGATGTGCAACTGTTTACATCAACATACATCTGGATCCGTTCAGTTTCACTGGACCAAATGCAATACGCTATTGTGGATGTGTACAGAAGTGGGCAGGTATAGAGCAATGCATATGTGTTTACATCTGGCCACTCATAGTGATTACAAAGGTCCATTTCTCCTCCATCACAAGAATGGCCAAAGATGTCATGGAGGCGCCAATGTGAAAAGACCTAAATAGATCAATAAAATCTCTCCTGTGTGTGAGACTGGGAGAATCCCTGACCTCCTTCTCCCCCAACACCCTGTTGCCATGATCTTTCAACCTGAAGTGCTCTTGACCATAGGTGTGCACAGCCTATTGCATTAGGGTGTGCACCTCAAAGCTCAAATACATATAGGTGTGCATGTGTATACATAATGACGGTGTCAGTAGAGCAGTGGCGGGTGCCAGTAAGGCAGAGATTGGTGTCGGTAAGGCAGTGGATGGTGTCAGTAGATTTTATTAGTATTATTATTTTATTTTTATTCATATCAGGGGTTTAAACAGGGAGAATCTGCACCACACAGTGTGATTAGGGTGTGCCCAGGCACACCTGGCACACCCTGTGCGCACGCCTATGCTCTTGACAGAATGCTCTAAGTTCATTCATAGCCAAACGAACAAGAGTGAATGTGGAAACTGAAATGTTCTGCACTTAGAATAATAATTTTACCCAGGGTCCTTCCATTGAGATCTTAATACAAGGGCTTTACCGACAGTAATGCAAACAAGAAATAACTTTTATTGACTTACATAGGTCATTAAAATTTCACAAGTTGGGTGAGTAACTCTTCTTCTAAGGCTGGGTTCACATATGAGCACGCACCGGCTCATAGCAGGAGTCCGGTGTGTCCTCGTTCACCGTTTCAGGTCCAGTTTCAGACCAAATTTTTGACTGAATTCGGACCTGAAAGTGACCAAAAGATGCACAGGGCTCCGGAGATATGTAAACCGGCTCCATAGAGAGCCAGTCACCATCTTCTGCTATGCGAATTGGATGCGAAGAAACCTACATTCAATTTGCATTAGTGTGAATCCAGCCTTAAGTAACTCTTCTTCTTTTTCATTGTGGATAAAATATGGATTCCAAGCAGAAGCAACGTGAGCAGGCTGCTTACATCTACAAAATGTTTATGGAGATGACACAACTGAAAAAGGGCATTGTCTTGTCATTGGTAACCCTAGTTAATAGTTGAATCTCTGTAAACATTCTGTAGCTTACTGTGGATGTCGCTGCACTGTTCCTTCAGTCAAGAACTCAATGACAGCACATTGCTTTTGCTTGGAATTCATTATTTACCTGCAATGAAAAAGAAGTGAAACTCAAATGACCTTTTTAAGTTGATAAAAAAAGTTATGCTCACTTTCTCATTGATTTCAGTACAGCTTTCATATTTAAAGCTAAAACCCAATCAAGCAAAAAAAAATAAAAATAAAAAAATAGCTTTTTTTGTGTCCCCTGTCCTCCACATAGCAAGGCATTAATTGCTTGTTCAGGATCCTTGTAAACCAGGGGTCTCAAACTGGCGGCCCTCCAGCTGCTGTGGAACTATAAGTCCCATCATGCCTTAAGGAGTCATGCTTGTAATGCCGTGTACACACGGACTTTTCGACCGGACTGGTCCCACGGAACGAATCCATCGGACAATCCGACCGTGTGTGGGCTTCAACGAACCTTCAGCAGACCTTTTCTGTCGAAAATCAGACGGACTTTAGATTTGTAACATGTTTCAAATCTTTCCGACGGACTCGAGTCCGGTCGAAAAATCAGTTCGTCTGTATGCTAGTCCGATGGACAAAAAAGGACGCAAGGGCAGCTTTTGGCTACTGGCTATGAACTTCCTTGTTCTATTCCGGTCATATGTCATCACGTTCAACCAAACAGACTTTCCAACGGCTTTAGTTCGTTCGTGTGTGCGCAAGTCCGGTCGGCTGAAAGCCCATGGTAACTCCGTCGAAAGTCAGTCGAAAGTCCGTCGGAAAGACCATCGGACCTTTGATGCTGAAAAGTCCGCTCGTGTGTACACGGCATCACCGTCAGCCTTGCAAGGCCTCATGGGACTTGTAGTTTCGCAACAGCTGGAGGGCCACAAGTTTGAAACCCCTGTTGTACACTATTGTGTTGGTGACTTGCAGGGCCGTTCATTTTGAATTGCACCCCAACGTACCCACATTTCAGAACACTACCCCAACGGCAATGCACAATAGTGGGTTGCGGTGCATTGTGTTACACATTAAATTTTTGGGTTTTGGTGTGTTGGCAGCTCATTAATTTGAATGGATTGCTTTATTGCAATACATGTTATTGTAACAAAAGAGTAAGTGAGCCCTTGAGGGGAGGTTTGACGTAAAATAATATTTATCTTATTCCCTACTCCTCTAGCAACCTGTGCCCTTCTCTGCTCCATATATGTGGATGGGCCCAAATGTCCTTGCCTACAATACAGGACTGCTGTAGAGGAATTCAACTTTATTACATTTTATTTAATTGAGATACAGTTTCCTTTCCTTTTTTCAGTTTTATTAGCCAACCACCCCCGAATCCCACTGACCTCCCAGTCCAGGAACCATTGCCTCCCACAATTTTCCTATACACCATACGGTCCAGTTTCACTGCTTTCCTCTGCTAACATTCTAAATTAGTGTTTCAGGAATCCTTCACCGACACCTGTACTATGTAATACACGTCCAAACGTTTGCATGCTAAAGTCTAGTGCCCCGTACACATGGTCGGATTTTCCGATGGAAAATGTCTGATCGGAGCGTGTTGCCGGAAATTCCGACCATGTGTGGGCTCCATCGGACATTTTCCATCGGATTTTCCGACACACAAATTTGGAGAGCAGGAGATAAAACTTTCCGACAACAAAATCCGTTGTCGGAAATTCCGACCGTGTGTACACAAATCCGACGGACAAAGTGCCACGCATGCTCAGAATAAATAAAGAGATGAAAGCTATTGGCCACTGCCCCGTTTATAGTCCCGACGTACGTGTTTTACGTCACCGCGTTCAGAATGATCGGATTTTCCGACAACTTTGTGTGACCGTGTGTATGCAAGACAAGTTTGAGCCAACATCCGTTGGAAAAAATCCTAGGATTTTGTTGTCGGAATGTCCAAACAAAGTCCGACCGTGTGTACGCCCTATAAGAGTGCACAGCCAGAAACCATGTAGCGCTAAAGCTTCAGTGATCAGCCCCATTCTCACATTTGAGCACACTTTGCCGTATAGATAAGCCATAATCTGACTGTAACTGCCTGTCATCCATAGCACAGCTTATGAGGGCTTTAAGAAAACCAGTCACGACTTGTGCAAGGATTTGAATATTTAGTCTTAAAGTATTATAATTGTGCAGTCTAACTTATGGAAGATTTACATTTCCTCTATTATTCTGCTTTAATTTCTTTGTTTGAATCTGACAATTCGGTTTGAAAGTCAGGGGTCAGAGGTCATCAGCCGTCTGAAACTTGATGCTCAATCAACATCTTGACCTTACTGTATACACTGTCTTCAAACAGTGTGTGAGGGCTAGCACCCAAGGTGGAAAAAAATCTCGGATAAGATAAAGCTAATTAGGGGTTGCGTAAAAATCTTTTTATAAGTAATGCTGCTCACTTTTAACAATTTAAAACCGAATCGTTGCATATACCTGGTCAGGACTGGCTCTCTAAGAATATCTCTGCCATCGACCATTTGCACCTAAACTGAAAATAATGTACCACAAGAACAGACAGTAAAATAAATAAGCTTAAAAAAAAAAATTATATATTTTGTGTGGCCACCATTATTTTCCAGCACTGCCTTAACCCTCTTGGATATGGAGTTCACCAGAGCTTCACGGGTTGCCACTGGATTCCTCTTCTACTCCTCACGGAGCTGGTGGATGATAGAGACCTTGCGCTCCTCCACCTTCCATTTCAGGATGCCCCACAGATGCTCAATAGGGTTTAGGTCTGGAGACATGCTTGGCCAGTCCATCACCTTTACCCTCAGCTTCTTTAGCAAGTCAGTAGTCGTCTTGGAGGTGTGTTTGGGGTCGTTAACATGTTGGAATACTGCCCTGAGGCCCAGTCTCTGAAGGGAGGGGATCATGCTCTGCTTCAGTATGTCACAGTACATGTTGGCATTCATGGTTCCCTCAATGAACTGTAGCTCCCCAGTGCTGGCAGCATTCATGCAGCCCCAGACCATGACACTCCCACCACACCCAGGCAAGACACACTTGTCTTTGTACTCCTCACCTGGTTGCGGCCACACACGCTTGACACCATCTGAGCCAAATAAGTTTATCTTGCTCTGATCAGACCACAGGACATGGTTACAGTAATCCATGTCCTTAGTCTGCTTGTCTTCAGCAAACTGTTTGCGGGCTTTCTTGTGCATCATCTTTAAAAGAGGCTTCCTTCTGGGACAGCCATGCAGACCAATTTGATGCAGTGTGCGGCGTATGGTCTGAGCACTGACAGGTTGATCCCCCACCCCTTCAACCTCTGCAGCAATGCTGGCAGCACTCATATGTCTATTTCCCAAAGACAACCTCTGGATATGACGCTGAGCACATGCATTCAACTTCTTTAAATGACCATGGCGAGGCCTTTTCTGAGTGGAACCTGTCCTGTTAAACCGCTGTATGGTCTTGGCCACCGTGCTGCAACTCAGTTTCAGAGTCTTGGCAATCTTCTTATAGCCTAGGCCATCTTTATGTAGAGCAACAATTGTTTTTTCAGATCCTTAGAGAGTTCTTTGCCATGAGGTGCCATGTTGAACTTGCAGTAACCAGTATGAGAGAGTAAGAGAGATAACACCAAATTTACCACACCTGCTCCCTTTTAACACCTGAGACCTTGTAACACTAATGAGTGACATGACACCGGGGAGGAAAAATGGCTAATTGGGCCCAATTTGGACATTTTCATTTAGGGGTGTACTCACTTTTGTTGCCAGCGGTTTAGACATTAATGGCTGTGTGTTGAGTTATTTTGAGGGGACAGAAAATGTACCCTGTTATACAAGCTGTACACTCACTACTTTACATTGTACATACAAAGCATCCTCTGAATGGTGTCCATGCCGAGTGGCCGACCTCTTGTGTTCAGAATGCAGCAGGGCAGACACTTTGTAAGGAACCCAGAAGCAAGTGGAGATCACTAGAGGAGCGATGTCTGCTACAGTCGTTTCGGGCTTCCAGGGGCACCAATGTAACTATGTATAAAATATCTATGCCTGGAATTAAACTTTTAAGTATTGATGTTAATGTAAGTAATTTGGTCCCAGGCAGTTGACTTTTAAACCTCAGAGGATCGCCATGGTTTTCTTGCAAGTGGAGATCAAAAGTGGAGTGTAACATAAAAAAAAAAAAAAATGTACATTGAAAGGCCGCACGACTACTAAAAGGTCCAGGTACAGCTTTATTCCAATAAAAAAGTCAAAGGGACAATCCAAAGAGTATCCAACACATTTTGGAGGTCCAAAAATGCCACCAATATTAAGGATTTGAAATGTTATTAAACCCAGGGCCCTGCATTCACTATATCTGGTCTCCCACAGTACACTGAACATGGAAATGCAATTGTTTTAGTAGATATACAGTGAACTGTTAAATACCTTTTCTCATCAGCGGTATATAGTAGTCTTATGAATTCTATCAGTGTCTGGTTAAAGCTTGTAGGAGGAGTTTTCATTTTACACTGACTGTCCTGTGAGGCTGCATGACCCCTGACCCTCTGTCTGGACAATGCTGATTGGCCCTGTGCTGATTACATGCATGCTCCCAAGAAAAAAAACTCTCTTTCAATACACACCAAACTGAGCATGTGCAAAGTAACTCCAAAGGCTCTGTACTATTGGGAGATGGATTGGGGACAGTGGAAGAAAGGGAGGATCTGAGAAGACAGGCTCAAACAGTCTTTTTACACAGTGCAGAGGATTAACCCCTTATGTTCCACAGTGAGTGCAATTTCAAAGCCACATCAGTGTATATTTCTTCTACTGTGTATCTAGACCTTTTAGCAGTGGTGTGGCACTTCAGTTTACACTTTTGTTACATTACAAAAAATATTAAAGGCAGAGATCTCCTAGCAACTACAGTGCCTTGAAAAAGTATTCATACCCCTTGACATTTTCCACATTTTGTCATGTTACAGCCAAAAACGTAAATGTATTTTATTGGGATTTTATGTGATAGACCAACACAAAGTGGCACATAATTGTGAAGTGGAAGGAAAATGATAAATGGTTTTCCAATTTTTTTACAAATAAATATCTGAAAAGTGTTGCGTGTTTTTGTGTTTAGCCCCCCTTTACTCTGATACCCTTAACTAAAATCCAGTGGAACCAATTGCCTTCAGAAGCCACCTAATTAGTAAATAGAGTCCACCTGTGTGTAATTTAATTTAAGTATAAATACAGCTGTTCTGTGGAGGCCCCAGAGGTTTGTTAGAGAACCTTAGTGAACAAACAGCATCCTGAAGGCCAAGGAACACACCAGACAGGTCAGGGATAAAGTTGTGGAGAAATTTAAAGCAGGGTTAAGTTATAAAAAAATATCCCAAGCATTGAAGATCTCACGGAGCACTGTTCAATCCATTATCCGAAAATTGAGAGAGTATGTCGTCACTGCAAACCTACCAAGACATGGCTGTCCACCTAAACTGACAGGCCAGATAAGGCCATTAATCAGAGCAGCAGCCAAGAGGCCCATGGTAACTCTGGAGGAGCTGCAGAGATCCACAGCTCAGGTGGTAGAATCTGTCCACAGGAAAATTATTCGTGTACTCCACAAATATGGCTTTTATGGAAGAGTGGCAAGAAGAAATCTATTGTTGAAAGAAAGCCATAATTCTTGTTTGCGAGAAGCCATGTGGGGTACACAGCAAACATGTGGAAGAAGGTGCTCTGGTCAGATGAGACCAAAATGTTACTTTTTGGCCTAAAAGCAAAACGCTATGTGTGACGAAAAACTAACACTGCACATCACCCTGAACACACCATCCCCACTGTGAAACATGGTGGTGGCAGCATCATGTTGTGGGGATGCTTTTCTTTAGCAGGGACAGAGAAGCTGGTCAGAGTTGATGGTAAGATGGATGGAGCCAAATACAGGGCAATCTTAGAAGAAAACCTGTTAGAGTCTGCAAAAGACTTGAGACTGGGGCGGAGGTTCACCTTCCAGCAGGACAAGGACCCTAAACATACAGCCAGAGCTACAATGGAATGGTTTACATCAAAGCATATTCATGTGTTAGAATGACCCAGTCAAAGTCAGGACCTAAATCTAATTAAGAATCTGTGGCAAGACTTGAAAATTGCTGTTCACAGACGCTCTCCATCCAATCTGACAGAGCTTGAGCTATTTTGCAAAGAAGAATGGGCAAAAATGTCACTCTCTAGATGTGCAAAGCTGGTAGAGACATCCCCAAAAAGACTTGCAGCTGTAATTGCAGAGAAAGGTGGTTCTACAAAGTATTCACTTAATGGGGCTGAATACAAATGCACACCAGACTTTTCACATATTTATTTGTAAAAAAAAAATTGAAAACCATTTATCATTTTCCTTCCACTTCACAATTATGTGCCACTTTGTGTTGGTCTATCACATAAAATCCCAAGAAATTACATTTACATTTCTGGTTGTAACATGACAAAATGTGGAAAATTTCAAGGGGTATGAATACTTTTTCAAGTCACTGTATAATTTTCAGGGGTAAATTAGCAATAAGAGCCTTCATATCTCTCCCGGGACAGGTGTCATTTAAGGCCTACTCTGCCCCTGTGTGCCTCCATTTCACCTGCCAGCAGCTCTAGGAGTTTAAGTTATGAGAGAATTAGGTATAACTTTCAAGAAGCTGAAGAAAGAGAGCTTTAGGGAGATATAAGTGAGTCCTATCACCTACATTTAGCACTGGTCCCCCAAGGTTTTGTAATGCATTCTCGTTTCTTTTCAGCTCCTCAGAACATCATTGAAGATGGCACCTTATGCCCTGTACACACGACCAGTTTTGCCGTCGGAATAAACTCTGAAGGTTTTTCTGACTAAATTCCGCTCAAGCTGTCTTGCATACACACGGTCACACCAAATTCCGACCGTCCAGAACGCGGTGACGTAAAGCGCGTACGACAGGTCTAGAAAACGGGAGTTCAATAGCCAGTAGCCAATAGCTTCTGTCTCGTACTTGCTTCAGAGCATGCATCGTTTTTGGTGCGTCGGAACAGCATACAGACGAGCGGGTTTCCCGAACTTGTTCCGTCGGAAAAATAGAGAACATGTTCTCTATTTAAGTCCGTCTGAGTTTTCAACAAGTCTTTCTGTCGGAAATTCCGCTCGTGTGTACGCGGCATTACTCTCCCACAACCTAACCTTCCAGGAAACTCAACTAAAAGTATTGTCCTTGCAGCTAGGAAAAAAATAGCACATTTTTTCACTACTGTACACTACGGATGACAGGTGCACTTTAAAGCAGGAAATAGTCTCACTAATTGCTGCTAAACAGCAATCAATGAAGTCGTGCACCTCATGTATCAATACTGCTATCGCAATTATATCCATCAAAGCCTCATTCATTATGCTTATGTTAAAAGCCCCTGAGCTATACCATTAATTCCCAGATATAATTATTCAGATTCCTAAATGTTTACACAAATCAAGGCGACAACCATTTATATTTTACAAATAATTATTTGATGAAGCATGGTGGAGGGAAAAAATATTATTTGATGTGTTTATGTCATAAAATCGCTGGTAAATTACATTATTACTGTGTTTAATAATGCAGGTCATTATTGATGTACAAGCTTGAACCGGCTGACATTTGTCAAGTTTGTTAAGTCTTGGCTGGAAATCCTTTTCCCCACAGATTTGCAGAGTGACAATCACAGTACACTTGGCTGGTTATAAGCCCTTTCCAAGGCTGAATTTCACTGAAAGCTGTTCTTCAGCCAGGTTTCCAAAAATTGAAAGTCAGCAGCTACAAAAACTATAGCTGCTGACTTTTAATAAAGAGACACTTGCCAGTCCAAGGATTCAGCTCTGCCCTCATCCAGGCTGGTTCTTTGCTGGTCTTCGGGTCCCCAGCGCCAGCATGTTAACTGTGAGAAGCCAGCTGTGACTCCTTGTAGCTTCACAGCTGGCTTCCCACTGTGCTGTGCCCTGTGCATGGTCCCACAGCCTCCTGGACCTGTGACGTGTACCAGAAGGTGGTGGGAAGGGGAGGGGGCTATACAGAAGTGGGAGCGGATACCTGTCAAAATCAGGTACCCACCCCTTAAAAAAAAATAATGTGCCAAAAGTTGAAGGGGGGGTTAGGAGGAGGAAGAGTGGAACTTCCCCTAAACGAATACAGTAGGTGCCCAGATACAGATACTGTACAATATGTGAACCGGTCTACCCACCAAATCATTTGCACCGCGATTTAGCCATTTTATGAATACACACAATGTTACGGCACTGTATAGGGTGACAGCAGAGCTTGCAGTAACAATGGTCACCAGCAGCGTCAGCTAGATGTTTCCCACCCTCTTGTAAGCTAGAGTAAACCATTAGGGTTGAAACACACGTTTGCCATGTGGTGTGGTGCATTGTTGTAACATACATTTTAACATTTGTGTTGCTGTAACGCAAATTAAGTGCATTAACGTGTTGCAGTGCCTTTTATTTTTAATGGCACTCCAATGCTGTTGCAAGGCAATGTAGCCCCAGTGCATGTCCATCACTGACCACATGTCACTGATCACCAATGTTGGGTTGGGTGTCCTGTCACAGACTGGGGTCGATTTACTAAAACTGGAGAAGGCAAAATCTGGTGCACTTCTGCAGAGAAACCAATCAGCTTCCAGGTTTTGTCAAGACTTAATTGAACAAGTTGAAGTTAGAAGCCGATTGGCTACCATGCACAGCTGCGACAGATTCTGTGTGCACCAGTTTTAGTAAACCAACCCCACTGAGATTGTCACTGACCACCAATGCTGGGGAGTGTCCTATTAGAGCCTGAGCTATAGACTGTAAAGCAACACCCACTTCATTGGCCATGCCTCCAGGTGACCAGCTTTTTTTTATCCTTTCAAGGCATTCCTCACATGTTGGCATTTATGAAGGTGATACTGTCGCCTAGCTTGTCAGACGTCCCCGTATAATGTTGCAGCTGTACTTACAGCTGCTGCCTCCTGTCCTCCACCAGTCAATTCTTCTCCTGCCACCAGTATGCATGACTTGCTAACCATTTAGCATGGAGGCTAAGTGGCTAGCACTTCCACCTAGCAGCACTAGGGTCACTGGTTTGAATCCCAACCATGGCACTACGTGCCTGAAGTTTGCATGTTCTCCCTGTGCCTGAGTGGGTTTCCTCCCACACTCCAAAGACATGCTGGTAGGTTAATTGGATCCTTTCCAAATTGGCCCTAGTGTATGAATGGGAGTTAGGAACCTTAGACTGAAAGCTCCTTGAGGGCAGTGACTGATGTGAATGTCGTCACTGAAGACAAGCTGGACCTGAGGTATCGGAGAAGGAACCAGCCGCGGCCAACGTAGAGCAGGGTGTCTCTGTTGCCGTGACTACTGGTTTTGCACGCTTGCGTGCTTTGTCTCTACACATCAGACACTGCAGCTGGCTCCATGGTCCTTGTGGCTTTCCATGGTCAGTGTCCCTTGGTTGGTTGAACACGTGCTTCAGTGCAGTCATTACCCATCAATTCCAGCTCAGTTCCTGAGCGCTGTCAACCTTTTTATGTTTAAAATGCTGCGTATATTGACAGTGCTATATAAGTGCTTGTAATAAATAATAACACTAATCAATATGTATCAATATCCAAATACTGAAACCATCCTTGTTCCATTTTAAAATATTCAAAATAGCATAGGAGCCTATTTAACCCTACTGATGATTGCTTCTCTTGAGCTTCTTGACTAGAAAAGGGTAACTGGCACATTACTAGACCATTGGGGAAGCTCAGGGGATGGATGAAGTGGGACAAAGCTCAACTTTTACAGAAAAAGTTGAGATTTGTATATAATGTTCTGGATTTATCTCGATCTGCTGATTATTTTGAATAGGTTTTACTGAAGGTATACCTCTTCATTTTTTTATCATATGCTCAGTTTGAATTGCACCAGCTTGTGTGAGATTGACTTAATTTGCATTTATTATGATAATATACTAAAGAAGAAGAATTTTATCTACTGTGTATACAGCTGGTATGATTGTACATGGTTATTGAAGCTTCCTTCGATCATGGCTCTAAATTCCTTT
Organism: Lithobates clamitans; assembly: GCA_037952925.1. NCBI lineage: Eukaryota > Metazoa > Chordata > Amphibia > Anura > Ranidae > Lithobates > Lithobates clamitans. The sequence continues at coordinate 3,177,471 of JBBGZY010000680.1, read as the reverse complement.
TCTTGTATGGTATTTTTACTTTTGATGGACCCTATAAGGTGATGAAGATCATCAGATCTTTTAAATTAATCTCTAAATTAATCTTTTACATGCAGGGAAACTTACAATTCATGATTAACTGCATACCTGGAAAATAATGGTAATAATAAGCGCCTGAGGGTATATCAAAATTTCCCAGCAGATGGAACTAAACTGCCCCACTGGGCAGACCAAATTAACAGTATACAAGCACTTCTTATATTTTCTACAGTCTCTTTAAAAGTTCATATATTTAAAACAATCTTCCATATATGAGTTACAATATTCATCTTATGTTCTCACCAGAAAAGCGGAGAAATAAAGCCAATCCAATATGCTCCCACAGTGTTTCTCTCACATCATGTAAAAACCATAAATTACATATAGTGTAATATGTTAAAAAAAAATTGTAAACCAAAAGATACTCATAAATAATATTTCCACTGTCTTGGTTTTCAGTTCAAACCCCTAAACACAATGTACCTTTTTTATTACATGGTCGGTCAGGACTTCCAACTGAGTTTCATTTTTTTCTCTTCGTGCATGGGATTTCAATGACAACTTGTATTATTGTACCGTCATGAAACGTGGATTGTAATACTGATGCTGTATATGAGAATAAATGTCTATATTGGCAAAAAATAAATACATTTGTAAACCATAAAATAAATTAGAGCTCTCACATGAAAATATTAAAAGCGTGCCAAAGTGTGCCACCACCTGACAGACTTTTGCCATCCACCTCATTCAATATCTACCCTTACTCTCCATTCGATTTCTTACATCAATACAAATAATGATCCTCCAATATCCTTCATGAATTGACCTCCTTATTCGGTGAATTCCCCCAAAAAGAAAAACACTAACATAGTGTAGTATATCTTTAAATTGTGAACATCACTCCATAGAATAAAACTTACATTCAATAATTATCCAAATCACCAAGAGTGTATTCCATCTGTGGTGGGCACACTGAAAGACTTCTAGAAGAAGGGCTGTGGTGGGCATACCGAAAGCCTTATGGAAGATGGGATGTGGTGGGCATACTGAAAGTCTACTAGAAGAAGGACTTCTAGAAGGACTGTGGTGGGCATACTGAAAGACTTCTAGAAGAAGCGCTGTGGTGGGCATACTGAAAGTCTAATTTAAGAAGAACTGTGGTGGGCATACTGAAAGACTTCTAGAAGAAGGGCTGTGGTGGGCATACTCAAAAACTTCTAGAAGAAGGGCTGTGGTGGGCATACTCAAAAACTTCTAGAAGAACGGCTGTGGTGGGCATACTGAAAGACTTCTAGAAGAAGAGCTGTGCTGGGCATACTGAAAGACTTCTAGAAGAAGAGCTGTGCTAGGCACAATGAAAGATAACTAAAGGGTCCTAAAAGTTAACTCTACCTTGGATTTAAAACTTAAAGAATGCTCTTCCTGTGAGCCCAAGCCATAATGGACACTCCTCCTTATCATGTCAGCCTCAGTATACTGTTTCCAGGACAGCATGGCACTTATTACATAAACAATGTGCTGTCCAGGAGTGCTAAGCACCCTCCTTCACTGCTAGAGGAGAAGAAGTAGGACCAGTGATGTCAATGGACCAAACAGAAGACTGCAGCATTCAAAGTGTAAACCAAAAAATACATGTTTTTTTCCCCTTATTTTTACATGGTGATTCTGATAGCAACACACTTCTAGTCCTAGGACAGGACTACTGGGAACTTCCCTCATCCTCTTGCCCATAACATGGATGGATGGGGTCCTGAAGTTTTTAGAACAATAAGAGACCCCACAATAGGGATAAAACTTTTTCACGGAAGGGAGTTTAAAAAGACTCGTGGCCACTCATTAAAATGAGAAGAAAAGAGGTTTAACCTTAAACTATGTAGAGGGTTCTTTACTGTAAGAGCGGCAAGGATGTGGAATTCCCTTCCACAGGCGGTGGTCTCAGTGGGGGGCATCGTTAGTTTAAAAAAACTATTAGATAAGCACCTGAACGACCGTAACATACAGGGATATACAATGTAATACTGACATATAATCACACACGTAGGCCCCTTTCACACGGGCTGTCCGTATTTAGCATCGCTCTGTTGATCCCCACTGAGCTGGCGGATGACAAGTCCGACTCTGCACTCTGTGCAGGGGCGGACCTGTCAGAGTGTCCACTCTCCCCTATGGGGGGATCACATGATTACAAACCGCCTGTCCATTTTCATCCGATCTAATCCGCCAGACGGATGGAAAATAGGGTTTGCATCCATCTGGATTTTGCAGAGCAGATTGGATCAGGGCAGATCGGATGTCAGCGGACACGTCACCACCCCTCCATAGAGCTGTATGGAGCGACCGTTCAGATCCGCCTAAAAAACTGACAGGCAGATCTGAACGGTCCGCACATGTGAAAGGGGCCATAGGTTGGATTTGATGGATTGTGTCTTTTTTCAACCTCACCTACTATGTAACTATGTAATATACCTATAACAGTGCAGCACAAGCAGAGATCACAGGAAGTTAGAAGCCAACAAGATTTTTGGCAAGATCAAAAGGTGGTTTTTGCACTTATCAAATTGATATAACAAAACATTTTCAACGTTACATTTAACAAACCAAAAGGAAGCAAATAAGGTGATTGGTCATTGTTACATACAGCATGTATAATGGGTCAAAAAAAAATTGTGTGTGTGGTGGGGGTGGTGAAGGAGGGGGGCAGTTAGGCAGTTATAAAGGAGGTAGGGTAGAAAAACATGGAGTGGGACTTTAAGCCTGGCCTTTTTTTCCCTAGGAGGGGTTGTGGACTTCTAGAGAACAATTTATTCTTCAAGATCCTGGCTAAAATAGAGTTTATAGAAATCTATTTTTTCTTCTCTACATGGTATATGTCACTATATAGCTGAGAGTGGGCTGTCAAATTGCAATGCCTTCACCCCCTGTCTTTTTTTTTTTTTTACTTCCACAGTTATTAAAATATTGTACCATCTGGCGTTCAAACCCATGTATATATTTAAAGGTAGAGTATTTTCTAAGCCCACGCAGACCCTACAGAGGCAACCTGTTCTTATATTTTACCATTTTAACAGAAGTATTTAACCACTTCAATACTGGGCGCTTTCACCCCCTTCCTTCCCAGGCCAATTCTCAGCTTTCAGCGCTCTTGCACTTTCAATAAGAATTGCTCGGTCATGCAACACTGTACCCAAATGAAATTTTTATCATTTTGTTCACACAAATAGAGCTTTATTTTGGTGGCATTTATTCACAAATCATTTTTTTTATTTTTTGTGATATAAGCGAAAAAAGAGCAGAAATTTAAAAAAAATATTTTCTACTTTCTGTTTTAAAAGAAATCCAATAAAATCAAATTTTGTCACAAATATAAGTCAAAATGTATTCTGCTACATGTCTTTGGTAAAAAAAATCCCGTTAAGTGTATAATAATTGGTTTGTGTGATCACGGACAGATGTACGCAGATGATCATGTACAGATGTGCGCAGATGATTACGGACATATGTGTGCAGATGACCATTGGTACATATGATTTTACTGTTACATATGTGGGACAGGTGTTTTTACTGTGTGGGGACATGTGTGTGGGGACATGTGTGGGGACAGTGTTTTAGGGACACTATGTAGGGGACATTGTGTGTTTACACTGTGTGGGGACGCTGGGCCGGTGATCAGTGTGTAAAAAGTTGTAAAAAACAGCTCATACTCACTGATCACCGGCTGGCTGCAGCGATCCCCTCTCCTCTCCTCACTGACAACTTCCATGTGAGGAAAGGAGAGCTGATCGCCTAGCAACCAGCTCTCTGTTTACATCACATGATGGCTGTGATTGGACACAGTCGTCAGGTGATCAGGAAGGCCAATCACAGAGCCCTCCTGCCGCTCGGAGATGCGCTGTGTCCGGGCCATAGGGATGTCCCCGTGCGTCAGATGGGGGCGGGGTCACCCAGGAACGTCACGGTGTGGCCCCGCCCTCAGTTATAAATGAACTGTCGAAGCGAAGATCCGTCATACCGCGGGAGCCTCCCATGGAGGCGGGTCGGTGCGGCTTTTTTTTTTTTTTTCGGTCCATCGGCGGAGCAAGAGAAGAAGAAGACTTTGTGGGACCCTTGTTAAAGGAGGCTTCCAGATTCTGACAAGCTCTCTGCCCGCAGACCCACACTACCGCAGGCAAGGGTTGTGGGGATGAGGCTCTTGTCCCTATCAACATGGGGACAAGGTGCTTTGGGGGGCTACTCCAAAGCACCCTCCCCATGTTGAGGGCATGTGGCCTGGTACGGTCCAGGAGGGGGGGCGCTCTCTTGTCCCCCCTCTTTTCCTGCGGCCTGCCAGGTTGCGTGCTCGGATAAGGGTATGGTATGGATCTTTAGGGGGACCCCCACGCCATTTTTAAAAAAAAATTTGGCACGGGGTTCCCCTTAAAATCCATACCAGACATGAATGGTTTGGTATGGATTTTGAGGGGGACCCCCACGCCATTTTTTAAAAAATTTTGGTGCGGGGTTCCACTTAATATCCATACCAGACCTGAAGGGCCTGGTATGGAATTTGGGGGGACCCCCACGCAATTTTTTTTTTTAAATATTGGTTCGGGGTTCCCCTTAATATTCATATCAGACCCAAAGGGCCTGGTAATGGACTGGGGGGATCCCATGCTGTTTTTTTCAATGACTTCTTTTATCTGTATTGCCGGGACCGACAATTCATTATAGCCGCGAGTAGTTTTAAATTACTTTTTTTCCTTTAGAAATGTCATTTTGCTCTCGGACTGTTCTAAACACGGCAAACATGCGCCACTTTACAGGCATACTATAGACACCCCCAGGTACGAAATTAAAAGGAATATTTCACTTTTATTGTTTCACTTTAAGTATTATTAAAATCACTGCTTCCGAAAAAATGGCCGTTTTTAAAACTTTTTTTTGCATTGATCCATGTCCCCTGGGGCAGGACCCGGGTCCCCAAACACTTTTTATGACAACAGCTTGCATATAAGCATTTAAAATGAGCACTTTTCATTATTTATGTTCGTGTTTCATAGACGGTGTTCGCGTGTTCGAACAAATTTTTTGCCTGTTCACATGTTCCGCTGCGAACGGAACCGGGGGGGTGTTCGGCTCATCCCTATCTGGTATTGTAATTTGTGTAGTTGAAGGTTTATTTGTGTGGTAGTCCTCAGTTTGTGGCTTTCAATCATCATCCAGAAAGGCGCATGTTTGCGCTCACAAGGCATTTAATCGAAGATAAGTTTGTCTATTTCCTCTGCGTGTTTTACTTCTATACACCGAAAACGTAAGAAAGGAAAGGAGAACCCGAATGTTTACAGATACCATGAATCACTGAGCTTATTAAGTGCAAATTCATTTAGGTGTCGGTTATCGGTGAGTGCTACAACTATTTGTTTATTGGAGATGGAAACCAAATCATTCGAACAATTTCTCTTTGCTCAAACGTTTGTTACCATGGAAACTGCTTTGCACTTATATTACAGTCCTGCTCTCAGTCATAAAGTTTCCCTTGAAGCTCTCATGGCACCCCCACTGGCTGTCAAGCATGAAAGTGTTAGGTTTGGTGACCCTGGATGTTTATTACTCCAGGCACCTCGTACACTACAAATGTATTACTTCTATGACGTGGAGGGAAATAAAAAGAGGGGACAATGGAGTCTTTCAGGCCGACAATGCTAAGCCACTGCCTCGCAATTTGCAGCAACATTGTCAGCCTGGTGTTTGCATTTCTTCAGTTGACCATTGGGCTGTCTACCAGGTCTATCAGGAAGACATCGCAATGGCCATGTAAACAGAAAACCGCACACAGATTATTATTATTATTTCTCAGGATTTATATAGCGCCAACAGTTCAGCGCTTCACAACATAAAGGCAGACAGTACAGTTACAATACAATTCAATACAGGAGGAATCAGAGGGCCCTGCTCGTTGGAGCTTACAATCTAGTAGGGAGGGTCAAGTGATACAAAAGGTAAAAACTGTGGGGGATAAGCTGATGGAGAAAATAAAAGTACAGTTGTTAGGTGGAGGTAGAATAGGCGTTTCTGAAGAGAAGGGTTTTCAGGGATCGTCTAAAAGCAATCAGAGTAGGAGATAATCGGACAGATTGGAGTAAGGTGTTCCATAGGATTGGAGAGGCTCTGGAAAAGTCCTGGAGGCGAGCATGGGAGGTGGTGACGAGGGAAATAGAGAGCAGGTGGACTTGGGAGGAACGAAGAGAACGAGTAGGTTGGTATTTTGAGACTAGGCTAGTGATGTAGCTGGGGGCTGAGTTGTGGATGGCTTTGTAAGTTGTTGTTAGTATTCTGAATTTAATTTGTTGGGCGAGTGGAAGCCAGTGGAGGGATTGACAAAGAGGGGTGGCAGACACTGAGCGGTTGGTAAGGTGGATGAGCCTGGCAGCAGCATTCATGATGGGCTGAAGGGGGGATAACCTATGTAAAGGTAAGCCAATGAAAAGGGAGTTGGCGAGAGATGACAAGGGAGTGAACTAGGAACTTTGTGGTGTCATTGGTTAGAAAGGGGCGTATTTTGGAGATGTTGTGGAGGTTGAGGCGGTAAGATTTGGACAGTGATCGGACATAGGGCCTAAAGCAGGGATCTCAAACTGGCGGCCCTCCAGCTGTGCCGAAACTACAAGTCCCATCATGCCTCTGCCTGTGGCAGTCATGCTTGTAACTGTCAGCTTTGCAATGCCTTATGGGACTTGTAGTTTCACAACAGCTGAAGGGCGGCCTGTTGGAGACCCCTGGCCTAAAGGATAGATCAGAGTCCAGGATTACACCTAAAACCTTGGCATGCGGGGATGGGCTGCCATCAATCTTGACAGAGAGATCAGGGGAAGGGGCACGTGGGGGAGAAAAATTGATGAACTCGGTCTTGGATAGATTGAGTTTGAGGAAGTGGCGTGACATCCAGGCTGATATGTCTGTTAGTAAATTAGTGATACATGAGGAGACTGAAGGAGTGAGCTGAGGGTAGAGAGCTGACCCAGGGAGGAGGTGCAGATCAAGAATAGGAGAGGTCAAAGAACAGAACCTTCTGGGACCCCAACAGAGAAAAGGGAGAGGAGGAAGTAGAATCGTAAGTAACGCTAAAGGTGCAGTTGGATAATTAGGAACAGAACCAGTGAAGAGTACAGTCACTGAGACCAAAGACGTGGAGTTTTTGGAGGAGGAGGAGGAGGGGGTGGTCAACCATATCAAAGGCAGCAGAAAAGTCCAGGAGTAGGAGTTCAGAAATAGTGTCCATTGGTTTTGACTGTTAGTAGATTGTTTATTAGTTTTAGGAGGGCAGTTTCTGTGGAGAGCTGAGGGCGAAATTCAGACTCAAGGGGATCAAGAAGGTTATTATCAACGAGGTGGTCAGTCAGAGGACAAACTGGAAGAGCATGCATGACAGTCTGACCATGCTATAGCTAATTGTCGGGCAGTGACTTAGCATTGTTGGCCCAAAACAGAGAAGAGCTGTTACTAGCAGGATCACCAGGTAAAAAAAAAATATTTACTGCTGGATCCTGAACTACTTGACAGAGTATTTAATGTTTGTAAGCTTTTATCCCTCTTATGTCACCGTTATTCTAATTTGTTAAAATGCATACTGCTTTATATGTACACAATACCCTGTACTGAAAAGTTTGTAACAGATGCTTGTTATTTACCAATAAAAATTATTTGAACGGAAAAAAAATATTTACAAAGAAAATTTGAACACAGTAAAACATGATGTCAAACATACTGAAAAACTAATTAGTTTAATTCTCTTTAGGGGGATAAGGGCTTAGGTTATGAGTGGTGTAAAGTAAGGAATTAGGGGTTAAGGTTAAGGGTTGAGGTTAGATTGTAGGTGGTTAGGTGCAACATTTTATGGTTTAACGTTTAAAGTGGAACTTTACCCATAACAACTTAATAAAAAAAAGAGTGTCCTTTAGCAAGGAACATGCATTCCACAATAATAATTATGCTACCAAAATCATTGTGTGCTGTAAATTGCCTCCAGCATTGCTCCTGTTTTTTCTTACTGGGGGCTGCCATTTTGCTGAAGCCCAGAGCCCCTGAGAAGCAGTAAAATCTTAAAGCGGGGCGAAACACATTAATTTAATGGTTTCAAAAAACAGTTACATTTCTGAAATCCCGGGAGTGCTAACTGTCACATTTTCTTGTGTCCCCAACCAAAACTGTCAAACCATTGAATGACTGGTGTAATAACTGATCACATGTGCAGCACCATGGTAATTGCAGATCAAACAGAAGCAGCTTCCTTGGCTGCAAAGGGTAGGAGGGTTTAATTCCATTTTAAGGCTGTCAGCAGATTGACCTCTACAAACTCAGCAGTGCCTAAAAATGCACAGCAATTCAGCATGTGCAAAGTAGGGTGAAACAGTGTATTGCTGGATTTTTAACAGTATAAGCATTTATTTTTAAAGTTGTTCATAGATATACCTGCAAAAGGGCACAGCCTGAAGTGATCTAGCAGGGCTTAATTTTCTGACTAAAATCCCACTTTAAGCCCATTTGAAACTTGTACATGCAAAACTGCATGTACATTTGTTCTGCGTGTACATTGCAGAATATTAGGATATTCTCTCTCTAGGTCAAACATTATTCATACAGAATAGAGTGGCTTGGGAAAATACTGCATTATGATCACGAGATGGATCTGGCAATCACAGTAAATAAGTATTTATTTCCTATGATCGTCAGTTCCATCTAGTGGCCATAATGTGGTATTTACCTGTTTCGCTCTATTCTTATGAATGAATAACTTTAGAGAAAATAGCCTAATATCATTCCATTTTGCCCCATTTGCACAGAACAAATGTACAAGCAGTTTCACAGGATGAATAGCTTCTCAATTTGTTTTTTTTCTAAACTAAAACACACCCCTTAGTCTCTTCTGAAATAAAAAAACAAAAAAACAAAAAAAAAAGCTTCCTGCATGCAGTTCCTGCCTATTCTTTTTAAAGGTTTGCTTTATGGGATCATTTAGGAGTTCGTTCAAGTTTTAGGAATTGGGTGAGAGATGGATAAGTGTTAAGGTCCGACTAAGGTTTAAGGGGAGGGGGGTACTTTACATTGACACTTGTTTTTTTTGTTTTTTTTAATATAATAAAACAACTCAATGATACTAGGTTCTTGGATCAGAAAACCAAAGAACTATGATTTGTTTTCTATTAAAAATTTAAAAATTTGGTACTATGTCACCTTCTCATAAACACCAGGCTGGTAGATCAGATAGTCCCTTATCAAGAAGGCTGCGAGCATGCTTCAACATTTTTAAAGGCCATGCATCTCCCCTGTTATGAGTGGAGGGGATATACAGAGCCCAATGTAAGATAATCAAACATATCTATGTACTGAATGCTGAGAGCTCCTGGTCCATTCTTTCTCCAGACTGAATAAGCAGAATAAATAAATAAATCATTTTAAAAAAATGAGAAAATAAGAGAAGAAAAGGGTAAGGGAAATGAAATTGAATGAGATAGACAGCATGTGCTGAAGTGTTAGTAAAAACAAAGGAAGAAGAATCGTGAGTTAGGAAGCAAAAAAAAGATTAAAATAAAAATTCACATTGTCCAGGATAATGGGACAGAATTGCTCAAATCTGACCACCTTATGCCTCAGTGGAAATAACAGATCTAATGTCCGTATCATAATTGCACAGTAGGGCAAATACTAGCCTGTCACCCATCTTAAAATTAAAGTAAAGGTCCTGCCAACAGGCACCACAGGTTTCCAGCTATTACCTTCAGCTGGAAAACTCTTGTCAGTGGTTCTCTCTGAAAACAGTTTCACTTTCACACCAAAAGAATTACCTGATTTGAAAATGAAGCTCCCCACCTCCCCCTTTTTGGCATCTAAGACTTTCTCATAGGCTAGAGTAGCCTTTCGTAACCCTTTCAACAAAGAGGGACCCTTAAAATAAAGTTTGAGTCTTAGGGAACCCCTGCTGAACATTACTACATCTACAACTCATCATACATTAGTGCTCCTTATGCCGTGTACACACGGGCGGACTTTTTGACCGGACTGGTCCGACGGAACAAATCCGTCGGACAATCCGACCATGTGTGGACTTCATCGGACCGTCAGTGGACTTTTTCTGTCAAAAATCAGACGGACTTTAGATTTGGAACATGTTTCAAATCTTTCCGACGGACTCGAGTCCGGTCGAAAAATCTGTTCGTCTGTATGCTAGTCCGACGGACAAAAAAAGGACGCAAGGGCAGCTATTGGCTACTGGCTATGAACTTCCTTATTCTAGTCCCTTCGTACGTCATCACGTTCAAACCAACGGACTTTCGAACGGACCTTAGTCCGTTCGTGTGTGGGCAAGTCCGGTCGTTCGAAAGTCCATCGTAACTCCGTCGAAAGTCCGTCGGAAAGACCGTCGGACGTTTGATGCTGAATAGTCCGCCTGTGTGTACAAGGCATTACACTTGTGGTCATTGGGATTGCCCCAATTATTACCCCAATTACCCCTTTACAGATAGCCAAAAAGATCAATGGTGTCAGTGGGAACGTATCTGGGAGGCAGAAATTACTCATTGCTGAAGGAAATTCTAGAAACCTCTGGAGGAACGTAAGGTTTCCATGGAGCCCTGGTTGAGAAACTCAGGGATAGGGGATGATAGTTGGTAAGGGAATCAGGCCTCTAATAAAACTAGCTTCACAGAGGCACACAGTACAGCCTTTTCTGCCTAACAAAAGCTATTGCAGGAATCGTAGGCAGAATTTTTTACTTTTAAAAGTTTTACATAGCTGAATAATGTTATAAAATTGTGGTAAAAAAAATTGAGTATCTGGAAGAAATTCACACAAATTCCTGTAGAACATACAAAGTTCCTATGGTGTCTGGACGCTGTACAATAATGATTTTTATAATGCTATGCACACAGGTAAGAACTTATCAAAAACTGACTACGAATCCCCATCTAAACCAACATGGTTATTTAAAAAACATGCAAACCAAAAATCACTTTGCCATATTTTTACATTGACTTATCTCAATTTCAGATATCTGTTAGGGCCTTCCACATGTCTTTCAGTACATCAGAGAGATAACAAAGGAAAATAATACGAGTATACTTTATAGGATTTCAATTCATTATCAATATCTTTTTCAAGTAAGGAATTTCTTACCTTCAGTGTGTACAGCAGAAACATATGTCCAGTTGTACCTTTTGACAATATCCACCATGGCTCTTGCTTGTTGAGCGTCAGAAGGAACCACTCTCATGAAATACTTATACAAGGTCTTGTCGCTCAGGTCCATGCTTGTTGCAGAATAAGCAATCTGAGGTATATTGAAAAGTTGTAACAAATTCTGGACTTGAATGGCCACTGAGCTGGATCCAGGCCCTATAACTCCAACGATGGGCTTCTTTGTGTGGAATGCCGTAGAAGATCCATCAACACAGCGGACCAGCCCTTCCTCTTCCTCAGTAGAGATCAACGAGTCTCTAATAAATTCGATACTCTGTTCCAAAGCTACAGCAGAATGCCAGCAGGAATCGCGTATTTCACATCCGAGGGTTATGTTTGGCAAAAGGTTAGGATCCGCATTGATTCTATCAAGAGTGTGCAACATGGCTTCCACTCGTTGAATACCATACTGCTCTCTTACCTCTCCACATTTCCTTTCATGAACCTTTTCAACTGATGGCTGGTGATGAACTGAAAAGAGCGCCCCGATAATGATGTCCCCTGGCATATGGGCCACCACACGTCTTTCACTTGTCTGTGCCGATGCTGTAATCCCCACGCCATTACCAGATTTATCCTCCCTTAAGAACAGCAGCACCGTCAAAATCGAAATGTAAGGGAGCATTTTAGAATATAATTTATGCTGGAGAGGAGAGCATGGTGAAGGAAAATATTTTCAACGCGATCAACCTTCTATTCCTTGTTTGATGACTCTCCATGCACTACTTCCCACCATTTAACAAGCGTCCTTCCGGGGCAAAAGACCATCTAAGATGATATTCACAATCAGTCCAAACTGTCATTCCCTGAAAAACAGAAGATCATATTATACTTAATACCTGTACATGGTGGCCATTAAAACTGTTTAGAACAGCCTTTATCAACCTTTTCAACATTTCAACTCTTGAAATAACTTTCCGGTCTCAGGGAACATCTGCTAAAAATGACTATATCTACAACTCATGATACATTATTTTGATGGTAAAGGGGAAGAATGCTCCTTACACTTAGGGTCACTGGGAAGAAATAACCCCTTACAGATAGCTAAAAAGATCAATGGTGTCAGTGGGAACGTATCTGAGAACCAGAAAGGAACCCCTAACAACCTCTTGAGCAGTGGTTCTCAACCCCTCTAGTGCCATGACCCCTCGATAAAATTACCCAAGTTGTGGGGGCCCCTAACAGTAAAATTATTTTCATAGCGTGGGTTGCCAGCACTCAAGGCAAGACAAGTAATTTGCGCCCCTAACCCACAGACATTTTGCGCTCCCTGAATCCCTTCCACTCGTACAGTATTATAACCCCTTATGGTATACTTTAGGATGTACCACTCTTTCTCTTTGTTTTTCTTTCTTTCCCTTTTATCTCTCTCTATCCTAATTTCATTTTTTTCCCCCATCCCTCTCTCTAGTCATCTTTCTTGTTCTTTCTCTTATTCTTTCTCTCCCTTTTTGTTTCGTTCCTCCCCCTCTTTTTCTCTCCCTTCCATGTATTCTCTATTTTGATTCCTTCTCTTACTCTTTGGTGGGGGGGGTGGGGGGTAATAGGATGGGTGACAGTGCTGGTGGGGGGGGGGGTGGGATTAGTGGCAGTGCTGGGGGGGAGTTCTGATTAGCCAACTTAGGTCTTGATCAAGGTCATCTGCTGATCTGAGAGCTGTAGTGGGGACTTTTGATGGCAACTATAATCACAGGTAGTTCTACTCACTGTGTCTCCGGCTTCACTGTGTCTCTGACTTTGTGGTGTCTCGTAGCAGTGACACCTATGCGGAAATCAGGAGATAGGGTCTCCTCCAGCCCCTCCCACTTCACATTCCTCACCAGTCAGCTGACCTCTAATCTCTTCCCCCCAGCCAGGGACAGCCCTGCTGGGCGGCCGTGAAAAGGCTGGGACAGCAGTGCAGGCTTTGGGAACAGCCCAGGATCCGGTGACCCCTGGCAAATCGTCATTCAACCCCCAGGTTGAGAACCACTGCTCTTGAGGAACCCTACGGTTCCACGGAACCATGGTTTAGAGTTTATCTAAACCCATTGGATAGAATGGTGAGGGGTTAGAACTATCATGTTTTTAACTTCTGTTCTTGTCTCTTTTAGGGAGAGTCAGCCTCTCTTTTTGTCCTAATAACAACTGTCACTGGGACTGAAAGTAAGTGAAATTCAAAAGTTTGAGTTGTCACTTAAACAGAAGTAGTGGGCATATCTAATATTGGAGACACTTGATCTGGTGACAACTGTCTAAGAGGGGATTTCCCTCAATTTAGAGAGACATCCTCTCATGTCCTGTTGTGTCCACAGGACAAGAAGAGAGGGCAAATCTCCCCGAGAGAACAAAGATAACAAAGTAAAAAGAAAAAAAAACATGGGTTCTAAATCTTCCATACGGCAGATTAACCACTTGACCCCCAGAAGATTTACCCCCTTCATGACTAGGCCATTTTTTGCCATACGGCACTGCAATACTTTAACTGACAATTGTGCGGTCATGCAAAGCTGTACAAAATAAAATCTATTTCCCACAAATAAAGCTTTCTTTTTGAGGTAATTGATCATCACTACATTTTTTTTTTTAAACAACAATATTTTTTTACTTTCTGCTATAAAACACATGTGATAAAAAAATGTAAAAAATCAAATTTCTTCATAAATTTAGGTCAATATCTATTCTGCTACATATTTTTGGTAAACAAAAGCCGACAAGTCTGCAGCAACTGTGTGATGCTAGCATTTCATTATGGACCAAAATCTCTGAGGAATGTTTCCAACACCTTGTTGAATCTATGCCATGAAGAATGAAGGCAGTTCTGAAGGCCAAAGGGGGTCCAACCCGGTACTAGCAAAGTGTACCTAATAAAGTGAGTGTACTCTATATTCATGTATATGATGTATCTCAGGTAGCGCTGCACTATTTTATGCATTCACCTGAAAATGTTCAGAATTAAAACATACGAAAAACATATCTGCAGTACATGAACACGTCTCCGTGTTATTTCTCTTTAACAACTTCAGCCCTGGAAGGTTTTACCCGATTCATGACCAGGCCATTTTTTGCGATACAACACAGAGTTACTTTAACTGACAATTCTGTGGCCGTGCGATGCTGTACCTCAATAAAATATCCTTTTTTTCCCCCACAAATAGAGCTTTCTTTTGGTGGTATTTGATCACCTCTGCGTTTTTATTTTGTTTTTCGCTATAAACAAAAGAGCGACAATTTTGAAAAAAAAAAAAAACAATATTTTTTACTTTCCACTATAATACATATCCCCCCAAAAATTGAAAAAATCTAATTTCTTCATCAATTTAGGCCAATATGTATTCTGCTACATATTTTTGGTAAAAAAAAAAATCACAATAAGAGTATATAGATTGGTTTGCACAACAGTTATAGAGTTTACAAACAATTGTATATTGTATATACTGAAATTTTGATTTGATTTTTTTTTTATGTACTAGTAATGGCAGCAATCAGCAACTTATAGCAGGACTGCGATATTGTGGCTGACATTCTGACACTTTGTGGGAACCAGTGACACTAATACTGTGATCAGTGCTAAAAATATGTGCTGTCACTGTACTAATGACACTGGCTGGGAAGGGGGTTAACATCTAGGGTGATCAAAGGGTTAAATGTGTGCCTAACGAGTGTTTTTGTGTGCTGCTTTCACTAAGGGATGTGATGGATTTTCTTTCCCTGCTTTGCAGGGACACAAAATCCATTACTTCCCTCTGTCAGAATGGAGCTCTGCTTTGTTTACATAGGCAGAGCTCAGTTCTGTGTCTCTGTCCGACGATCGGTAGGTGCCGGCGGACATCCAGTACCCGTCACCCACAGATCAGCTTCTGCTGTGAGCATTCACAGCAGAACCGGCCTGCCGGCAGTGCACGCAAGCCCCCTAGGCCGAAGTGCAGAATCACCTATATATACGTGATTCTCCACAGGAGGGCCACTCTGTAGCAGTATATCTGCTATGTGGTGGTATAGAAGTGGTTAAGGCTTCAATATGTGATCGGAGCTATGTGTTTTTCTCTGCTGTATCTCTAAAGAATAATTCCAGATATGGATATTTATACATTTTTATATTGGTCTAGCTTGGACCAATGTAACTATGTTTATACCATGCCTGTGGGATCCCTCTAAAGGTTAGTAGCCTCCACTAGCTTCTGAGTCCTGTGCCGAGTGGCTACCCTGCTGCATTGTGAACACAAGAGGTCACCCGCTCAGCACGGGTGCCATTCAGAGAATGTTTTCTCAATTATTACAAAGCCTTTTCTGATTAAATGAGATGGAGTGGCGGAGTAGTGACTTCATGCTGTACACCTCGTCCAGTCAGAGAAAATCTAAAACATTCTCTGAATGGTGCCCATGCTGAACTTATATACACAGTGGGGAAAATAATTATTTAATCCCCTGCAGATTTTGTAAGTTTGCCCACCTACAAAGAAATAAAGGGTGTATCATTTTTATCATAGGTGTATTTTAAATGATAGAGACAGAATATCAACCAAAAATCCAGAAAAAACACATAAAACAAATGTTATAAATTGAGTTGCAGATCAGTGAGTAAAATAAGTATTTGGTCACCTACCAACCAACAGTAATTCTGTCTCCCACAGACTGGCTACAGTATGTGCTCATGTGGTACACAGATTAGTCCTGTCAATTCAAGAAGGTGCTCCCAACGACAACTCGTTATGTGTATTGAAGACTCCTGTCCACAGAATCTTTTCCTTCCATCCAAACCTCACCATCATGGGCAAGACCAAAGAGCTGTCAAAGGACATCAGGGACAAGACTGTAGACCTGCACAAGGCTGGAATGGGCTACAAGACCATCAGTAAGAAGCTTGGTGAGAAGGAGACAACTATTGGAGTGATTATCCGCAAATGGAAGAAATACAACTATAACCATAACCATCAATCTGCCTTGGTCTGGAGCTACATGCAAGATTTCACCTCTTGGGGTAAGGATGATCATGAGAAAAGTAAGGGATCAGCCCAGAAGCACACGGAAGGAGCTTGTGAATGATCTCAAGGAAGTTGGGAACCGCAGTCCCCAAAGAAACCATATAAGCCGCCATGGATTGAAATTCTGCAGCGCCCGCAATTTCCCCCTCCTCAAGAAGATACATGTACAGGCCCAACTGAAGTTTACCAATGAACATCTAAATGATTCAGAGAAGGATTTGGAGAAAGTACTGTGGTCAGACGAAACCAAAATTGAGCTCTTTGATATTAACTCGACCCGCCATGTTTGGAGAAAGAAAAATGCTGACTAGGACCTTAGAACACCATCCCTACAGTCAAGTACTGAGGTGGAAACATTATGCTTTGGGGCTGTTTCTCTGTTAAAGGTACAGGTCAACTTTGCCACATTGTGGGGCCAATAGATAGGGTCATGTATTGTAAAATCTTGGATGAGAACCTTCTTCCCTCCCCAGAACACTGAAGATGGGTCGTGGATGGGTCGTCCAGCATGACAATGACCCAAAACATACCGCCAAGGCAACAAAGGGGTGGCTCAAGAAGAAGCACATTACCTTTATGGACTGAGCCAATATTTTTATGCAATTAAAAAAATCATTTTCAATGTTTCGGATTCTGCGTTAAAGTAATACCTGGTAATCCTGCCATTGAGGCACTTCCTGTTACAGGATGACAAGTTCTCCTGCACTGTCACCTTGTCACATGTTTTCTAAATGGAGACTACAAAAGGGATGTGATGCAACACATGCACAGGCATAGTCCACCGTTGTCACCATCATTAAACCTGCCCTGAACATTATTGTACAGTCATCACTGGAGTGCATGTAGACTGGAAGTGGCTGCAAAGAATGGCAGTGCTGAGATGCATCAATTTATTTTAAAAATTGAGAAATTGTCCAACTAAACGTTAAACAACATTTCTTCCACATAGTTGTTAAAGAGTTGTGGAAGTTGTTGTGGAAGAAACGTCTATCTATATTTATTCTTAAAAAATGTTCCCTCTCCCCTTTTCCTACCTATCCTGCCTTTTAGATGGAATGCGGGGAGAAGGGAAATGGACCCAGACAGGTTGGAGGCATACACCAAAATTTTAGGTTGGAAATTTGCCGTTAATCTCACAAAAATGGAATATAAAAGGTCAAGTTGTGGCAAAAAAAAAAAAACCCTTCAGTGAAACACAGCTATGGACTTTGTAAAGGAGAACGTATGAGAAGGTCACTTCTAATAAAATATGTAAAAATTACATTTAAAATACTGTATACATTCTGTAGCCATGCGAAAAACGTAAAGGTCATCATCCATTTTCCAGATTAGATTATATGAAAAGAAAGATGAATCTCTAGAGGTGCCATTTCAGGGAGCAAAGAGGCAATTACAAATAACAGAATTTCTTTTATATACTATCATAAAAAATTAAAGAGACTATAGCATAGAATCTATAGTAGTTTTTATTTTATTTTTTTATGTTTAGTTAGGTTTGTGAAGGTGATCAACTGTCCACAAATTGACTTGTAATTGAAAATATTCGTCGCAAAAAACGTATTCCTTTGTGCAGTGTATGTGGACATATTATATATATATACAGTATCTCACAAAAGTGAGTACACCCCTCACATTTTTGTAAATATTTTATTATATCTTTTCAGGTGACAACACTGAAGAAATGACACTTTGCTACAATGTAAAGTAGTGAGTGTACAGCTTGTATAACAGTGTAAATGTGCTGTCCCCTCAAAATAACTCAACACACAGCCATTAATGTCTAAACCACTGGCAACAAAAGTGAGTACACCCCTAAGTAAAAATGTCCAAATTGGGCCCCACCATTATTTTCCAGCACTGCCTTAAAGTGGTTGTAAACCCTTACAATCCACTTATTACTACAGATAAGGCTTACCTGTAGCTACCCCGGATATCTCCTAAACCTGCACGGTTTTGGAGATATCTCCTTTATCAGCATGTGCCAACTTCATCGGCACATGCGCACTGAAGCAATGGCATGTTCGTGTCATTGCTTCAGCTAGTGTCCCGTTACCGACATCATCGCGGCTCCGGCCAATCACAGCGCCAGAGCCCGCGATATCCGGAAGTAACTCCAGGAGCCATGTCACCGGCCAGAGCTGTGTACTGGGACCCTTGCCGGGGCTTCGATCTAAGGTGAGTATTTCATAATGAGCTAGTATGCTATGCCTAGCTCATTATGCCTTCATCTTGCAGGGTTTTTTTTTTTTTTTTTGTGGGTTTACAACCACTTTAACCCTCTTGGGCATGGACTTTACCAGAGCTTCACAGGTTGCCACTGGAGTCCTTTTCTACTCCTCCATGACAATATCTCGGAGCTGGTGGATGTTAGAGACCTTGCGCTCCTCCACCTTCTGTTTGAGGATGCCCCACAGATGCTCAATAGGGTTTAGGTCTAGAGACATGCTTGGCCAGCCCATCACCTTTACCCTCAGCTTCTTTAGCAAGGCAGTGGTCGTCTTGGAGGTGTGTTTGGGGTCGTTATCACGTTGGAATATTGCCCTGCGGCCCAGTCCCCGAGGGGAGGAGATTATGCTCTGCTTTAGTATGTCACAGTACATGTTGGCATTCATGGTTCCCTCAATGAACTGTAGCTCCCCAGTGTTGGCAGCACTCATGCAGCCCCAGACCATGACACTCCCACCACCATGCTTGACTGTAGGCAAGACACACTTGTCTTTGTACTCCTCACCTGGTTGCCACCACATATGCTTGGCACCATCTGAACCAAATAAGTTTATCTTGGTTTCATCAGACCACAGGACATGGTTCCCCTTCAACCTCTGCAGCAATGCTGGCAGCACTCATACATCGATTTCCCAAAGACAGCCTCTGGATATGATGCCGACCATGTGCACTCAACCTCTTTGGTTGACTATGGAGAGGTCTGTTCTGAGTGGAACCTGTCCCGTTAAACCGCTGTATGGTCTTAAACCATGCTGCAGCTTAGTTTCAGGGTCTTGGCAATCTTTTTATAGCTCAGGCCATCTTTATGTAGAGCAACAATTTTTTTTTTTTCAGATCCTCAGAGCGTTCTTTGCCATGAGGTGCCATGTTGAACTTCCAGTGACCAGTATGAGAGAGTGAGAGCGATAACACCAAATTTAACACACCTGTTACCCATTTACACCTGAGACCTTGTAACACTAATGAGTGACACGACACCGTAGAGGGAAAATGGCTAATTGGGTCCAATTTGGACATTTTCACTTAGGGGTGTACTCACTTTTGTTGCCATTAATGGCTGTGTATTGAGTTATTTTGAGGGGACCGCAAATTTACACTGTTATACAAGCTGTACACTCACTACTTTACATTGTAGCAAAGTGTCATTTCTTCAGTGTTGTCACATGAAAAGATATAATAAAATATTTACAAAAATGTGAGGGGTACTTATGTGTATATATATATATATATATATATATATATATATATATATATGTAAACTTATACACACCAATTAGCGATAACATTAAGAATTACTGACAGGTAAAGTGAATAACAATGGTAAACTCATTACAATGGAATCTGAAAGTTGTTGGGATATATTAAGCAGCAAGTGAACATGAACATGTTGTCCCTGAACTTGATGTGTTAAAAGCAAACAAAAAATGGGCTAGCGTAAGGACTTGAGTGACTTTGACAAGGACCAAATGGTAATGGCTAGTAAACTAGGACAGATCATCTCCAAAACTGCAGCGCTTGTGGGATGTTCCTGGTCAGGACCTACCAAAAGTGGTGCAAAGAAGTAAGAAACTGTATGTTGCATACCATAGATTATATATATGCCCATGTTGTGCACAGGGAGAAAGCACATGCTGGAAGATTTGACGTTTTATCAGTTTATTCTATGATCCTCAAAGGCTATTTTACAGCTAAGAGATAAGAGTTAGATCAAATGTCAGTTGCCTGGAACAATACAATTCTATGTCTAACTAGCAAAGCTTCCAAGGTCATTGTTGGCTATATTCTTAGAAGTACATCTTATCTTACAACTCAGCTGAAGCAAAGGATATTTTTAAAAATGGGGCTCCAAGTTTATCATTTTTACAAGTTGTATAACTCTGAGCGAGGCCTGCTTAAAACGGAGTTCCGCCTAAAAAAATAAATAAATAAAAGTCAGCAGCTACAAATACTGCAGCTGCTGACTTTTATAAGGACACTTACCTGCCCAGGGCACCCGCGATGTCCTCACCCGAAGCCGATCTGTCCCTCAGCTCCGGGAGGAGGCGCCAGCATTTCTAGTAAGTTCAAAGCCTTGCGGCTTCACAGCCTGGTTCCCTACTGCGCATGCGCGAGTCACAGTGCGGGTTCTGAGTGGTCCCTGCTGTCTTCTGGGACCTGTGTCTCCCAGAAGACAGCGGGGGGGGGGGGGGACAAAGGAGGGGCCGGACATGGTGTATATTGCCCAGGATACTGCTGCGATCTTTTGTCGGAAGTGGGAGCGAATACCTGTATCAGACAGGTATCTGCTCTCCCCGGAAAGGTGCCAAATGTGACAAGGGGGGAGGAGGGGCAGGAATCCGAACAGTGGAATTTCCATTTTTGGGTGGAACTTTAGTCTTTACCCATAACTGGGATCCCTATTCCATTAACTAGCTTTGTTGCCCTTTGTACGCGCTCCAGTTCCAGCACTTCTTTCCTGAGGACTGGTGCCCAGAACTGGACAGCATACTCCAGGTGTGGCCTTGTAGAGCGGGAGAAATATCATTTTATTTCTGGAGTGAATCCCATTTTTGACAATATTCGGTTTGCTTTGCTTGCAACAGCTTGGCATTACAATTCATTGCTGAGCCTATCATCTACTAGGACCCCAAGGTCCTTTTTTATACTAGATTCCCCCAGAGGTTCTCCCCCTAGCGAGCAAATTGCATTCACATTTTTGGCACCCAAATGCATAACTTTACATTTTTCTACATTAAACCTCATTTGCCATGTAGTTGCCCACCCCATTAATTTGTTCAGGTTTTCTTGTAGGCTATCCACATCCTGCGTAGATGTTATTGCCCAGCTTAACTTTGTATCGTACGCAAATACTGAGATTGAGCTGTTTATCCCATCCTCTAGATCAGTGGTTCTCAACCTCTCTAGTGCCATGACCCCTTGATAAAATTTCCCAAGTTGTGGGGACCCCTAACAGCAAAATTATTTTCGTAGCGTGGGTTGTCAGCACCCAAGGCAAGACAAGTAATTTGCGCCCCTAACACATGTACATTTAGCGCTCCCTGACAGGCTTCCACTCCTTCCAGTATTAAAACCCCTTATGGTACATTTTAGGATGTACAACTATTTCTGTTCTCCATCCTTTCCCTTTTATCTCTCTATACTAGTTTATTGTTTTTTTTTTCCCCACCCCTCTCTCTAGCCGTCTTTCTTGTTCTTTCTCTCCCTTTTTCTTTGTTCCTCCCCCTCTCTTTCTCTCCCTTCCATGTATTCTCTATTTTTATTCCTTCTCTTACTCCTTGGGGGGGGGGAAATGGGATGAGTGGCAGTGCTGGTGGGGAGTTGGGATGAGTGCCAATGCTCAGGGGGTTCTGATGAGCCAACTTAGGTGCTCTTGATCAAGGTCATCTGATCTGAGAACTATAGTGAGGACTTTTAATGGCAACTATAATCACAGGTAGTGTTACTCACTGTGTCTCTAGCTTCACTGTGCACTTTGGGGCGTCTCGTAGCAGTGACACCTATGCCAAAATCAGGAGATAGGGTCTCCTCCAGCCCCTCCCACGTCACATTCCTCACCAGTCAGCTGACCTCCAGTCTCTGCCCCCCAGCCATGCCGTGAACTGAATGGGCGGCTGTGAAGAGGCTGAGTGGGCGGCCACGGGCTTCAGGAACAGCCCTGCTGGGTGGCCACAAAAAGGCTGGGAGAGCGGTGCGGGCTTCAGGAACAGCTCAGGATTCGGTGACCCCTGGCAAATCATCATTTGACCCCCGAGGGGGTCCCGACCCCTAGGTTGAGAACCACTGCTCTAGATCGTTTATGAATAAATTAAAAAGGATTGGTCCCAGCACAGAACCCTAGGGGGACCCCACTTTCCACACTGGACCATTCCGAGTACTCCCCATTTTTTACCACCCTCTGAACTCGCCCCTGTAGCCAGTTTCCAATCCATGTACTCACCCTATGGTCCGTGCCGACAGACCTCAGTTTGTACAGTAAACGTTCATGGGGAACTGTGTCTAATGCCTTTGCAAAATCCAGTTACACTACGTCTACAGGCCTTCTTTTCTCTAGATGTCAGCTCACTTCCTCCTAGAAGGTTAATAGATTGGTCTGGCAAGAATGATTCTTCATGAATCCATGCTGATTACTGCTAATGATAACTGATTACTATAATCTTGTATATAGTTCCTTATCATCCCCTCCAAGAGCTTGCATACTATTGATGTTAGGCTAACTGGTCTGTAATTCTCAGGGATACAGTATATCTTGACCCTTTTTTATTGGTGCCACGTTGGCTTTTCTCCAATCAGCTGGTACCATTCCAGCCAGTAAACTGTCCATAAAATTTAGGAACAATGGTCTGCTTATCACCTGACTGAATTTGTTAAAGTGGTTGTAAACCCTAATGCCGCATACACACGATCGGACATTCCGACAACAAAATCCATGTTTTTTTTCTGACGGATGTTGGCTCAAACTTGTCTTGCATACACATGGTCACACAAATCTTCTCGGAAATTCCGAACGTCTAGAACGCGGTGACGTACAACACGTACAACGAGCCAAGAAAAATGAAGTTCAATAGCCAGTGCGGCTCTTCTGCTTGATTTCGAACATGCGTGGAACTTTGTGCGCTGGAATTGTGTACACACAATTGAAATTTACGACAATGGATTTTATTGTCGGAAAATTTGAGAACCAGCGCTCAAATTTTGTGTGACGGAAATTCCGATGGAAAATGTCCGATGAAGCCTACACACGGTTGAAATTTCCGGTAACAAGCTCCTATATATGTTTTCCGTCTGAAAAAATCCTATCGTGTGTACAGGGCAATAGAATCCACTTTTTACTACAGATAAGGCTTACCTGTAGCTACCCCGGACATGCGTACTGAAGCAATGGCTCATTCATGTTGTTTCTTCAGCACGACGTTCCGTTACCTGCGGCTCCTGTGCGCAGCGCTGGAGCCTGTGATACCCGAAAATAACTCCGGGAGCTATGTCGCCGGCCAGAGCAGTGTCAGGGGACCGCTGCGGGGGCTTCGATCTAAGGTGAATATTATGCATACTAGCTCATTATGTCTTTGTCTTGCAGGTATTTTTTTTTGTGTGCGTTTACAACCACTTTAAAGGACCTTAGGGTGCAAGCCATCTCTCGATAACTTATTTATCTATTTATATGTTAAGTTTTTCAAGTCTATTGCTAATTTTGTCCTCTGTTGGGGGTGCTTCCTGTGACATGCTATGACATCCTTGTTGATGCACATAGGGAGCGACGGTTGGTCCATGTATGCTGAATCAATAAATGAGCTACTGTAGCTCAAATTACTGAAAAAGTTAATGCTAGCTTCGACAGAAAGCTATAAGAACAAACAGTGCATCACAGTTTGTTGCACATAGGGCTGCATAGTTGTACACTGGTGAGGGTGCCCATGCTGACCCGTGTCCACAGCCAGAAACATGTACAATGGGCAATTGAGCATCAGAACTGGACCAAACAGAGCAAGGTGGCCTGGTGAATGGAAGAAGGTGGCCTGGTAAATTCAAAAACAGTTTGAGGAACCCAGCAACAAGTTTGAGGTGTTGACATGGCCTCCAATCTCCCAGATCTCAATTCAACCGACCATCTGTGAGATGTGTTGGAAAAACAAGTCCGAATCCACATTACAGAACTTAAAGGATCTGCTACTGAGTCCATGCCTTGATGGGTTATGGTGGGTGGTTATAATGTTTTTAGCCCAGTTGGCAGCCATATTAGCCCATCACATACTATATGCTGAATGCTGATTAAGGGGTATACCTAGCCAGAACATAGACTAACCGGTCACTTTATTAGGTATACCTGTGTAATTACTTGGTAACACGAATTGCTAATCAGCCAATCACATGGCAGCAACTTAATGCATTTAGGCATCTAGACGTGGTCAAGACAACTTGCTGAAGTTCAAACTGAGCATCAGAATGGGGAAGAAAGGGGATTTAAGTGACTTTGAACGTGGCATGGTTGTTGGTGCCAGGCGGGCTGATCTGAGTATTTCAAAAACTGCCATCTCTAGGGTTTACAGAGAATGGTCCAACAAAGAGAAAACATCCAGTGAGCGGCAGTTGTGTGGAGGAAAATGCCTTGCTAATGTCAGAGGTCAGAGGAGAATGGGCAGACTGGTCCGAGATGATAGAATGGCAACAGTAACTCAAACCACTCGTCACAACCAAGTTATGCAGAACACCATCTCTGAATGCACAACACATCGAACCTTGAAGCAGATAGGCTACAGCAGCAGAAGACCACACCGGATGCCGCTGCTGTCAGCTAAGAACAGGAAACTGAGGCTACAATTCGTACAGGCTCACCAAAATTGGACAACAGAGGATTGGAAAAATGTTGCCTGGTGTGATGAGTTTCAAATACAGCTGCGACTAGACGTGTGCACTACCGGAAAATTTGTTTACCGTATATACTTGTGTATAAGTCAAATTTTTCAGCCCCTTTTTTGGGGCTGAAAGTGCCCCCCTCGACTTATACATGAGTGACCACCGTCTGCCTACATGATCAGCGTGTCATGCAGGCAGACGGCGGCCAGCATGTGCTACATACCACTCGGCAGCGGCTCTCGGCTCTCACAGTTCAAAAGCCGCGCCCCCTCGTCTATGATAGGCAGTCAGTGTACAGCCTATCACGGACATTCTCTCATCCTCGTCCGTGGTATGAGGATGAGAGAATGTCCGTGATAGGCTGACCACTGACTGCTGGGAAATGGAGTTTTCTGCCTATCATGGACGAGGAGGAGGCACGGCATTTGAACAGTGAATGGCCGCCGAATAGGAATACCACACGCTGATCGGTGCAGAGCGGCACACGGAGGCATGAACAGGACACAGGTAGGATGCACACAGACACATGCACACAGACACATACACAGGACCATATACACATGACACATGCACACATACACAGGACACAGGTACATATACACATGACACATGCACATATACACATGACACAGGTACAGGACACATGACACATGCACATATACACAGGACACAGGTACATGACACATGCACATATACACAGGACACATGACACATGCACATATACACAGGACAAAGGTACATGACACATGCACATATACACAGGACACATGCACAATACACAGGACACATGACACATATGCACAGGACACATGACACATGCACAGGACACAGGGAGGTATACAGCTGCAGATGGGCATTGTTGACCCTCTTTTTCCACTTACAGTAGCTGCTGCATTTCTCACCCTCGTCTTATACTCCAGTCAATAAGTTTTTCCCATTTTTTTGGTGGTAAATTAGGGCCTCGACTTATACTCGGATCGACTTATACTCGAGTATATACGGTAGTTTCGTTTTCGTTTATCGGACCGTTTGTTATGATCGGCATTCGTTACCTCGGATCATTCAGAACTTTGGATGCATTCGTATTCGTTCCATTCGTTTTAGATGTGCCATTGGTTACTTCGGATAACAACTTCGGGTGTTTTGTATTCGTTACGTTCACTAACAGTTACTTTAGCCAAATTTAAAAGGAAATTCCAATAAAAATGTAAATCTAATCTATCCCAACTTAGCTGCTATGGCGCAGAGACCTGCATAGAAGAATTTCTGACTTCAAGTGATTGTAAAGACTCGTTTTTTTTTGTTTTTTTTTTAATAACAAACATGTTATACTTACCTCTTTTGTGCAGTTGGTTTTGCTCCTGGCTCCTCCCTCCTTTGGGTGTCCCTTAGCCAACAACTTGCTACAGGGGTCACCCAAACTGAGTCAGAGCTCCATGTACCCATTCAGACACGGAGCCCAAACCTGGCCCCCGCCCCTCTCTCCCCTGATTGGCTGACTGACTTTGATTGACAGCCGCGGGAGCCAATGCTCTGTCTCAGGAGTAGGTGTCCTGGATGGCTGAGGGGATCGTGGACATCGCTGGAGAGAGAAGGGGCTCAGGTAGGTAATTAGGGGGGTGCTGGGATGGCTGCTACACACAGAAGTTTTTTTTTTATCTTAATGTATAGAAAGCATTAAGATAAAAAACCTTCTGCCTTTACAACTCCTTTCAGCTATTTTACCTACAATTTAATAGTTTATAATATAAAATAATAAATAATAATAAAAAGTATACTAAAAGGTAATAATTTAATTACAATAGAAAATACGAAAAACAAAATGATCTGAATGTAATTGATTCGTTAACCGATTGCCGCCCGCCATATAGCAATATGACATCGGCAAAGTGGTTGCGATATCCTGACCGGACGTCATATGACGTCGCCAGGATATCAAGCTGCTGCCTGCGCGCCCAGGGGTGCGCATCGCGGCGATTGTTGATGCGGTGTGTCAGTCTGACACACCGCAACTCCGATCTAGGTAAAGAGTCTCTGACAGAGACTCTTTACCACGTGATCAGCCATGTCCAATAAGGGCTGATCACGATGTAAACAGGAAGAGCTGTTGATTGGCTTTTCTTCACTCGCTTCAGACAGACGCGAGTAGAGGAGAGCCGATTGGCTGCTCTCCTGACAGGGGGGGTCTGTGCTGCGCCTCGAATGCCCGCCCAGGACCACCAGGATATCGCCAGGACCACCAGGGATGGCCACCACACTGGACCACCAGGTATGCCACCCTAGACCACCAGGGGAATGCCAATCAGAGCACAGGCAGCTGCCAATCAGTGCCATTGAAAAATGCCTGCCAGTGCCAGCGATGCCTATCAGTGAAATCCAGTGCCAATGCCAGCCTTCAGTGCCCATGAATGACCATCAGTGCCGCCTTTCAGTGCCCATCAGTGCCGCCTATCAGTGCCATTTATCAGTGCCACCCATAAGTACCCATCAGTGCAGCCTTTTAGTGCCCATCAGTGACGCCTATCAGTGCCCATCAGTGCCGCCTATCAATGCCCATCAGTGCCGCATATTAGTGCCACCTATCAGTGTCCATCAGTGCCGCCTATCAGTGCCCATCATCAATGCCCATCAGTGCCACCTCATCGGTGCCATCTCTTTGGTGCCACCTTATCGGTGCCGCTTTATCAGTGCCCATCAGTGAAGGAGAAAACGTACTTATTTTAAAAAGTTTATAACAAAAACAAAGAAAAACTCTTTTTTTCAAAAATTTCGGTCTTTTTTTATTAGTTTAGCAAAAAATAAAAACCGCATGACCGCGTGATCAAATACCACCAATAAAAATCTCTATTTGTGGGAACAAAATGAACAAAACTTAGTTTGGGTACAGTGTTGTATGACCGCGCAATTGTCATTTAAAAAGTGACAGCGCTGAAAGCTGAAAATTGTCCTGGGTAGGAAGGGGCGAACGTGCCCGTTATTGAAGTGGTTAAACATGTAGGTTGAATCGTTTCTCGTTCTTTCGTATTTTTGTATTTTCGTATTTGCGTTCTTTCGGATTTTTGTTCTGACAATTCGTTTTCGTATGCATTCATCAAAAGAGTCTTTCATTCATTTGGATACTTCCGAATGAAAGAAAATGCTGAATTTCATCTGCAAACTAATTTGTAACGAAACAAATTGTCTAGCTCCCACTATCAGATGGTAGGGTCAGAATTTGGTGTAAACAACATGAAAGCATGGATCCATCCTGCCTTGTATCAATCGTTCAGGCTGGTGGTGGTGTAATGGGGTGGGGGGGATATTTTCTTGGCACACTTTGGGCCCTTTAGTTACAATTGAACATCATTTAAACACCACGGCCTACCTGAGTATTGTTGCTGACCATGTCCATCCCTTTATGGCTACAATGTACACATCTTCTGATGGATCCTTCCAGCAGGATAATACACCATGTCACAAAGATCAAATCCTCTCTCCACTGGTTTCTTGAACATGAAAATGAGGTCACTGGACTCCAATGGCCTCCACAGTCACCAGATCTCAATACAATAGAGCACCTTTGGTGGAACAGGAGATTCGCATCATGGATGTGCAGCCGACAAATCTGCAGCAACTATGTGATGCTATCATGTCACTATGGACCAAAATCTCTGAGGAATGTTTTCAACACCTTGTTGAAGAATTAAGAAAGTTCTGAAGGCAAAAGGGGGTCCAACCCGGTACTAGCAAAGGGTACCTAATAAAGTGGCCGGTGAGTGTATTTTTTGGTAATAGAACCTTAGAAAATAATAATAATGCTGTGCTGATTAAAAGTTCATGAAGAAAGAGTCCATAAAGGAAGACACACAGAGGTTCCCAATAAAGTGACGGTGTGCCTTGCAAACAATGAACTTGTGTCAAAACGTGCAAAACCTCCACCTTGGACACTCTAAGCCGCTCACCTCAACGCCAGGACCCCCGAGTCAACAAAGGGTCAAATAGGCTTCCCGTAAAAGGTAAATATCCAGGAGCATGGCCAGAATGTTCTTCCCAGTGCAGACCTTGTAAGAACGCCGGATGGATTCATGCACGGACATCCCATCAGGGTCATGGATAGTTAGAAAATCACCAATTTCCCGACATAAAGAGAAATAAAAAACATCTAGTGCTCTCTGCTATCAAATTTTAATAAAGCAATGAAAGAATAGCACTTACAAAAGAGGCACTTCAATAAGTGCCAGCATAAAAGCGCTTATAGACAAAAGCTAATGCGGAGACGGCCGCGGGTGATGTCAGATGTAGCTCCTCTCCGTACGCGTTACGTCCCAGGGGGCGGGACTTCATCAGAATCTTGTCCGGTTTTACTACTGTCTGGAGCATTATAGGGATGTCTTGTTTCCGGTCCTGATGATAATGATTTGAGCAGAGAGGAAGTGAGGGAGGGAAAATATTCAACATGAACACTGGGATGTAGCTTTCCCCCACTATAGAAAACAAAAAAAAGTTTTTATTTGTCTTGCTGTTTGATTTGCTCTTAAATCCTTTCTAGTAAAACAATTGTCACCAAAGTATCGGCAATCTCTCTGGAACCCCAAATAGCAGTTTAACCCTCAAAGAAGTTCTACTCCTTCTCTGCTCTATCCGAAAAAAAGTCTATCCGTGAATAGTGTTCTCATCTCAAAGTTACTGGTACAACTTGGATGTTCAGTCTCTGAATACAGCATATTAAAAAATAAAAAAAATTAACCACTTCCGGACCACCCATCGTCGTTATACGTCGGTACTTCGAAGAGGAATATCGTTGTTATGGTATCCTCTTCTTCAGCAGGCGATCCGCTTCAAGATAAGAGTGGTCTCTGTGGCGGATTCGCCGCAAGATCACTTTTATCGGCGGCAGGAGGGGGCCCCCCCCCTCTCACCATGCTCCAGTGCCCTCCGCCGCTGCCGACGGCTCCGGTGCTGATCGGATGCTTTTCCTAGCCTGACATGGAGACGAGTGAGGGGAAGATGGCCCCCACCTGTCTCCATATCATTGCAAAATGTCACTTCCGCCCATAGCTCTTAAAGGACCATTTTTTTTTAAATGGCAAATTTTTTTATTCATTTATTTATTTATTTATTTTTTATTGCATTTTAGTGTAAATATGAGATCTGAGGTCTTTTTGACCCCAGATCTCATATTTAAGAGGTCCTGTCATGCTTTTTTTCTATTACAAGGGATGTTTACATTCCTTGTAATAGGAATAAAAGTGACACAATTTAAAAAAAAAAAAAAGAACAGTGTAAAAATAAAAAATAAAAGGTAAAATAAATAAACGCGCCCTGTCCCGACGAGCTTGCGTGCAGAAGCGAACGAATACGTGAGTAGCGTCTGCATATGAAAACGGTGTTCAAACCACACATGTGAGGTATCGCCGCGATCAGTAGAGCGAGAGCAATAATTCCAGTCCTAGACCTTCTCTGTAACTCAAAACATGCAACCTGTAGAATTTTTTAAACGTCGCCTATGGAGATTTTTAAGGGTAAAAGTTTGTCACCATTCCACGAGCGGGCGCAATTTTTAAGCGTGATATGTTGGGTATCAATTTACTCAGCGTAACATTTTCTTTCACAATATTAAATAAAAATTGGGCTAACTTTACTCTTGTCTTATTTTTTTAATTCAAAAAAGTTTATTTTTTCCCCAAAAAAAGTACGCTTGTAAGACCGCTGCGCAAATACGGTGTGACAGAAAGTATTGCAATGACCGCCATTTTATTCTCTAGGGTGTTAGAAAAAATTTATAATGTTTGGGGGTTCTAAGTAAATTTCCAGCAAAAAAAAAAACAACTGTTTTTAACTTGTAAAGAACAAATCTCAGAAAGAGGCTCGGGACTTAAGTGGTTAAAGTAACATTCTCATTTATACCGAATTTAGAATAAGAGTTGAAAAGGTTTAGTGATGAATAATAATTTTAATGGCAGACAGCCACAGCGGCCACCTGCATTGAATCTTCCAATTGAACTAATGTCCCCTGGCTGCAGAACACGGAGTTCTATAGATCTTGTAGAAGGAGAGCACATTAACCCAAAGCCATCAGCTTTGCCTACTGAAACGGCTGGGCATTATCAAAGCCAAGGTCCTATATTCCGGGATGGAGAGAGACACTTAGAAAGGGTGATTTATAAAGTCTCCAGCAGGTAACATTGAGAACAGTCTGGACTTGTCACGGGAAAATTAAAAAGAGGCTTTTGATTGATAAGGGACATACTGCGAATAAAGGTGCGCTCACCCAAACTGACCCACCGGTGTTCAGAACAGCAAATGCTTTTAGCTTGAATATCGGCAAAGGATAATTGGGGGTTTTGTATCCAAAACATCATAAATATCCCAGAATATGTAGAACTAGGAACCAGACACACGTTTTACATCTAACACCCAGAGATAGTATGAAGAAAGGAGGAAATTCACCATGTAGGCTCTCAGAATTTCATATTCTTTGACATCACAGAGAGGGAGATGAGGAGGTAGAAAATGGGGGTGGGGGGGGAGGAGGGAAAGAATGAGGAGGGAAAGAATGATGAGAGGAAAGAGAGAATGATGGGAGATGAGGAGGAGAATTAGGAAAGACGAGGATGAGAATGAAGAGGAAAAAATGAGGAGGGAAAGAATGATGAGTGAAAGAATGAGGAGGGAGAAAATGATGAGAGATAAGTGAGAGAATGAGGAGGGAAAGAATGATGAAAGATGGGGGAAGAGTATGAGGAGGATGAGATTAAGGAAAGATGACAGAGAGAATGAGTAGAGATGAGGGTGAGAATAAATAGGAAAGCATGAGGAGGGAGAGAATGAGGAGACATGAGGGGGAGAATGGGAAGAGATAAGGGAGAAAATGAGGAGAAATGGAGGATGGAAATGAGGAAAGGAAAAAAAATGAGGAAAGAGAGAATGATGGGAGATGAGGAGGAGAATTAGGAGAGACAAGGATGAGAATGAAGAGGAGAAAATGAGGAGGGAAAGAATGATGAGAGATGGGGGAGAGTATGAGGAGGGTGAGATTGAGGAGAGATGACAGAGAGAATGAGTAGCGATGAGGGTGAGAATGAATAGGAAAGCATGAGGAGGGAGAGAATGATGGGAGATGAGGAGGAGAATGGGAAGAGAAGAGGGAGAAAATGAGTGGAAATGGACGATGAAAATGAGGGGAAAAAATGAGGAAAGAGAGAATGATGGGAGATGAGGAGGAGAATTAGGAGAGACGAGGATGAGAATGAAGAGGAAAAAAAATGAGGAGGGAGAAAAGAGAGATGAGAGAGAGAATGAGGAGGGAGAAAATGATGAGAGATAAGGGAGAGAATGAGGACGGCAAGGATGAGGAGAGATGAGGGAGAGAATGAGAAGGGTGAGAATGAGTAGAAATGAGGGTGAGAACGAAGAGGGAAACATGAGAAGGGAGAGAATGATGAGAGATGAGGAGAATGGGGAGTGACGAGGGAGAAAATGTGGAGGAAAAAATGATGAAGGAGAGAATGATGGGAAATTAGGGAAAGAATGAGGAAGGAGAAATTAAGGAGGGAGAGAATGATGAAAGATGAGGAGGAGAATTAGGAGAGATGAGGATGAGAATAAAGAGGAGAAAAAGGGGAGGGAGAGAATGATGAGAGATGCGAGAAAGATGAGGAGGGAGAAATGAAGAGAGAGTAGGATGAGAATGAGAAGGGAGATAATGATGAAAGATGAAGAGGAATTCTCCACTCACCTGGAGGGACTTTATAGTTTAAGTTGAATTCAGGGTATAAAACTGACTGGATATTTTTGTTGGGGTTTCCGGTCAGTAGGGGGTTCTGAATATGTTTAAGGGTAAAACTGACCTAGTTTTTTTAGTTGGGGTACTCCATGTTCAGTGGAGAGTTTAGTCTTTTTTGTTTTTTTGTTTTGTATGCTCTGCATCCACTACACGATTGGTTCTTTACCTATGCTAGAATGGTATTCATTTGCTTCAGATCTGCCCTGCTTTGCTTTCTCTCTCAGACCTCAAAGGGGATGAAGCCCCTCATATGCATGTCATCTGGCAATTTTGAAATATGTCCAAGATGGCTACGGAACTAAAACTGATATCTTGGAATGTCCAGGGTTTAAATGATAAAATTTAAAGAGCTTTGATGTTCAAATACCTAAATCATCACAAACCACATGTTTTGTTTCTACAGGAGACGCATCTCCTGGGCAACAAAATTCTTGCCCTTCGTAGGCACTGGGTGCAGTCATTTCATGCAACGTACTCTAGCTAGGCGAGGGGTGTGGCTCTATTACTGGCCAAGTCCCTTGCATATAAGGCCATTCAGTTGATCACTGACCAGGAGGGTAGGTATATTATTCTCCTACTGGAAGTTAAGGAGATGGTATATGCTCTGGTCAATGTATATGTTCCTCCTCCTTTCAACCAGAGGGTCTTGTACAAAGTATACGAAAAATTGTCCACACTGCAATTCTCCAGGCTCTATATAGCAGGAGACTTTAATTCCACTTTAGACCCATTTTTAGACTCGTCTAATCCTATTAGAGTTTATACACCTGATTTACTCCACTGGGCATAGGCCTTTAACTACACTGAAATTTGGAGATGGAAACACCAAAATGACAGGGCCTACTCCTTTCACTCCACTTCTCACAAATCGGGTTCCAGGATCGACCTAGCCTCTGGTACCATCTATGCTTTGGCAGCGGTGGGGGAGGTCTCGTACCTACCCGCGGGTCTCTCTGACCGTGCACCTCTGAAAATTAAGCTAGTGTTATTGGAGATTAGGAGAGAAAGATGCTGACATCGGGCTGCTAAGTGGTTGCAGGACCCTAAGGTTGAGGAGATGGTATCCCCTAAACTACAACAATACTGAGACCCTAATGAGGGCTCCGCCTCAACTCATGTGGTCTGGGAGGCTTTTAAGGCCAACACTAGGGGAGAGTACATCTCAGCTATCAAGTCAGTTAGATCTGAAATGTCCTCTCTATTGCAACAGCTTGAGTCCAGAGAAACTGAGGCTGTCGGGGCTTTTTCGGACTCCCCGACTCCGGATCACTTCAGCCAATTGGCCGAGACAAGAAGAGCCTTGTCTCTTCACCTTACTTGGGCCACACACCTAGATCTAGGTTCTTTGGCTGGAATTATCTTTGAGTCCGGAGACAAGAATAGCAAGCTTCTGGCAAATCTGGTTGCGGAATCAAAAATGCAAATAGTGGTGTCTGAGATTTGTTGTCCAGATGGCAGAGTCGTCTCTGATTCCGATCAAATCCTGAATGAATTTAAAGATTTTTATGAAAATCTATATAGAGCACCCCCTAATTGGCCTCCTGAGCAGTTTACGGACTATATAAAGTCCTTACATTTACCCACTCTGTCGCAGGATGACTGTGCATCTCTGGATAGGGAGTTCACTGCTGAGGAAGTAGAAGCAGCGATTCGCTCATTCCCAGGCAACAGAACTCCGGGCCCAGACGGTCTTCCTGGCGATTGGTACAAAACATATGCAGCATTAATTTCACCTAAACTGTTACAGGTATTCACTGAGTGTAAAAAGCAGATGTCCCTGCCTCTTCTGTGTACCAAGCTAATATTGTTTTAATTCCTAAACCGGGTAAGGTCAAGTCCCAGTGTGCCCCATACAGGCCGATCTCTTTACTGAATTATGATTTAAAGATATTAACCAAAATGTTGGCAACTCGATTACAGATGATTCTCCCATCTCTGGTCAACATAGATCAAACTGGGCTTATACCAGGAAAATCGACAGACATCAACTTGTGCAGAGTCTTCACCCACTTGCAATTAACACCGTCTGAGAATTCCACTAGGGTACTAGTAACATTGGATATAGAGAAGGCATTTGACTCGGTGGCTTGGTCATATATGTCCTCAGTTCTGGAGGTCATGAGATTTGGGGTAGAATTCTGCAGGTGGATTGAAATTCTATATAGGTGCCCTACAGCACGGGTTAAGCTAGGTGGTGCATTCTCGCCCCCCCCTTCAAAATAGGCAGAGGTACGAGGCAGGGTTGCCCCTTATCACCGGCACTCTTTGCCCTGGTGATGGAGCCACTCGCCTCGGCCCTTAGACTAGCAAACATGGTCAATAGCATACAGGTCGGCTCCATACATGAAAAATTAGCCATGTATGCGGACGATCTCATTTTATTTCTAAATGACCCGGGTCCTTCTCTTCAAGCGGCTCTAAGCATCCTCTCCGGCTTCACTGACTGCTTAGGACTCAAAGTTAACTTGGACGAATCTCATATATTGAAATAATACAAACTAATACTTGCGCCAATGGAACAATAGTGCAAAAGGAAAGACCACAGCAGCTTATACAAGGCGCCAGGACCTTAGAAAATGGATATACAGTTTAACAGCGCTAGTGGAATGTTAAATATAAACACAATTATGTGCAAAGTGTAAAAAAATACAACCAATAGATGATAAATAAAATAAATAACAAATGTAAAGTGCCAAAGTGTCCAACACCAATTGAAATATCGGGATTAGAAAAGTAATTCCAGAGAACACAATCAAAATCAAAGTCAATCGGAGAATACACTCCCCTCTTGCGACCCCACTCACCAGAGCCCTTAGACCCTCGGCTATGCATAAGGACCACAGAGGGCAATATATATTATAAAAGCAGAGAAAAGAGCATATAGTGAAGTACTGCCGGCACTAGATAACTGCACATTAACAACATGAGTGGCGTTTTGTTAATGCGCAGTAATCTAGTCCCGGCAGTACTTCACTATATGCTCTTTTCTCTCCTTTTCTAATATATATTGCCCTCTGTGGTCCTTATGCAAATCGGAAGTGCCTCTACCCTTAGATATATCAGGACCCCATTAAGCGTTTTTGACCCTGGATTGCAAAGCAGAGGGTCTATGGGCTCTGGTGAGTGGGGTTGCAAGAGGGGAGTGTATTCTCCGATTTACTTTGATTTTGATTGTACTCTCTGGAATTACTTTTCTAATCCCTTTTTTAACTTCTGTTGGACACTTCGGCACTTTACATTTGTTAATTATTTTATTTATCATCTATTGGTTGTATTTTTTGCACTTTGCACATAATTGTGTTTATATTTAACATTCCACTAGCGCTGTTAAACTGTATATCCAAATCCCAAATATTGCCGATTGACACTGTGGCACAATCTTTACAAGACCCTAATCTCCCCTTAATATGGACCAACAAAATTAAGTATCTAGGTATAAACATTTCCTCATCTACTGCTGACTGTTACACATTAAACGTAGCTCCATTGATACAAAATATGAAGGCTAAACTGAAAGCATGGGCTCAGCTCCCCCTCTCCCTAAATGGGCGAATTAATGTTTTCAAGATGAAGCTCTTACCTGCTTTTCTCTATGTTCTTAGACATTCCCAAGTGTGGATACCCAAGAAGGTGTTCCGTCTAATGAATACTACCCTGCTTGCTTTTCTCTGGGGCACAGGCCAGCCGAGATTTAAGTTGGCGGTGTTGCAGAGACCTTGGAAGGAGGGGGGTTTGGCTTGTCCTGACCTACATAAATACTTCTTGGTGGCTCAGTTGTCGCATGCACGCAATTGGTTAGTCTCTGATGAGTCCAACGCAGCAGTGGTTCTGGAGGCAGCATGTCTGGGCTCTTACGAGGCATTGCAGAACTTAATCTACTGTGGACCCTCTGCACATTTTCACCTGACATTGACCATGCAAACTGTCCTGAGGGCGTGGGTGGCGGATCTTTCTTTGCTTCCCATGCCTTCTGGACATATCTCCCCACATACTCCCCTTTGGTTTAATCCATCACTGTCGGAGTTTATGTCAATTCCGGATCTCAATATCTGGGCAAGTAAGGGCATTAAATATGTGGATCAGATTTGTACCGGGGGTCGACTACTGACCTTTGATGGATTGAAACAAAAATAGGAACTGTCTAACTCATACTTGTTTAGGTTCTTTCAGCTTAGGCATGCTTTTAGTACTCAATTCAAGAATTCTCAAGTGGCTTTCTATACTTCATCTCTAGAAGACCTACTCAGAGACAGATTTATAACCAAGCCTCTGTCCAACATATACAAAACATTGTCACCTAATATAAACACAGGACTTGAAACTCTTATGCCGCGTACACACGGTCAGACTTTTTGGCTACAAAAGTCCGACAGCCTGTCCGACAGACTTTCGACGGACTTTTGGCGGACTTTTAGCGGACTTTTGACGGACTTGCGGCAGACTTTCTAACGAACGGACTTGCCTACATACGATCACACAAAAGTCCGACGGATTCGTACGTGATGACGTACACCGGACTAAAATAAGGAAGTTGATAGCCAGTAGCCAATAGCTGCCCTAGCGTGGGTTTTTGGCCGTCGGACTAGCATACAGACGAGCGAATTTCTGGGTCCGGCGTAGTTACGACGTAAAGATTTGAAGCATGTTTCAAATCTAAAGTCCGTCAGATTTGCGGCTGGAAAAGTCCGCTGAAAGTCCGCTGAAAGTCCGGGGAAGCCCACACAGGATCGAATTGTCAGCCGTATTTTGTCCGTCGGCGTCCGTCGGACTTTTGTAGACGAAAAGTCCGACCGTGTGTAAGCGGCATTAGGGCCAAGTGGGTGGAGAACTTCACTGATATGGACACGGAGGACTGGGTAGAGGCATGGGAATGTTCCTTCACGCAGCTGGTCTCGGCAAGAGACAGACTAATACAGTTTAAGATCATGCATAGTGTGTATTACACACCCTCAGGTCTACATAAAATATACCCATCTGTTCCAGCTTCGTGCTGGCGATGTGTTGCTCCGAGAGCGGATTTTATTCATGTATTTTGGACCTGTCCACAAATTAAAAATTTTTGGAGGGAGGAAGCTACAGTTATCTCCACTGTCACAACCATCCAAATCCCACTAACAGTGGAGGTGTGCCTGATGGGTCTTGTCGATCCTCTGGCTTATAGTCAAACAGTCAGAACCCTCCTGGGATGATTAGTTTATTATGCACGCCATTGTACTCCGGTGGAAATCTTCTACTGCACCATCCGTCAATCTCTGGAAACAGCTGATTAACTCTGCCCTTCCGTTGTATAAGGCAACTTACTTATCCAGAGGATGTGTTAAGAAATTTCACAAAATGTGGGACATATGGGTGGAAGCACCATCTACAAATGTAGACTCTGTGGATGATGACTAGAAAATATCCATACAATAATTCAACCATTCCTAGTTAACGGAACTTTGAATTCTTGTTGCACTAGCCAGAAATCTTACGGGTAACTAAGGTCTGAGAGAGAATCTATCCTCATAGTAAGCTAGGTTCTGAAGTTTAACTGGTGAAGCAGATATGATTCAAACTGCATAGGTGGTCCGAGCGTACCAAGTTTTTAGTGGTTGTGTTCCAGTTCTATAGGTTCTATAGGTGTTGTTTTCGTTATTTTCGGTATGGCCAATAGGCTCTATTTTGTAACTGAAATGGAATACTTCAATAAAAAGAATTAAAAAAAAGAAGAGGAGAAAAGGGAGAGATGGAGAAAATGAGGAGAAATGGAGGATGAAAAAGAGGAGGAAAAAATGAGGAAGGAGAGAATGATGGAAGATAAGGGGGAGAATTAGGAGAGATGAGGGTGAGAATGAATAGGAAAGCACGAGGAGGGAGAGAATGATGAGAGATGAGGAGGAGAATGGGAAGAGATGAGGGAGAAAATGAGGAGAAATGAAGGATGAAAATGAGGAAAAAAATGAGAAAAGAGAGAATGATGGGAGATGAGGAGGAGAATTAAGAGAGACGAGGATGAGAATGAAGGGGAAAAAATGGGGAGGGAAAGAATGAGAGATGAGAAAGAGAGAATGAGGAGGGAGAAATGAAGAAAGAGTAGGATGAGAATGAGAAGGGAGAGAATGATGAAAGATGAAGAGGAATTCTCCACTCATCTGGAGGGACTTTATATTAGCCATAGTTTAAGTTGAATTCAGGGTATAAAACTGACTGGATATGAATGAGAAGGGAGAGAATGATGAAAGATGAGGAGGAGAATAGGGAGAGATGGAGAAAATAAGGAGGGAGAAAATGAGGAGAAATTGAGGATGAAAGAGAGGAGGAAAAAATGAGGAAGGAGAGAATGATGGGAGATTAGAGAGAAAATGTGGAGGGAGAAAATAAGGAGGAAGAGAATGATGAAAGATAAGGAGGAGAATTAGGAGAGATGAGGATGAGAATGAAGAGGAAACACTGAGGAGGGAAAGAATGATGAGAAATGTGAGAGAGAATGGGGAGGGAGGGAATGATGAGAGATAAGGGAGATAATGAAGAGAGGCGAGGGAGAGAATGAGGATGGTGAGATTGAGGAGAGATGACAGAGAGAACGAGGAGGGTGAGGATGAGTAGAAATGAGGATGAGAATGAAGAGGAAAACATGAGGAGGGATAGAATGATGAGAGATGAGGAGGAGAATGGGGAGAGATGAGGAGGGAGAGAATGATGGGAGATTAGGGAGAGAATGCGGAAGGAGAAAATAAGGAGGGAGAGAATGATGAAAGATAAGGCGGAGAATTAGGAGAGATGATGATGAGAATGAAGAGGAAAAAATGAGGAGAGAGAGAGAATGATGAGAGATAAGAGGGAGAATAAAGAGAGTGTAGGGAGAGAGGTAGGAGGGAGACAATAAGGAAGGAGAGAATAATGAGAGCTGAGGGAGAGAATGAGGAGAAATAATAGAAAGAATGAGGATCGATGAGGGTGAGAAAGAGATGAGGAAAATGATGAAGAGGGAGAAGAACAAGAATAAGGAGGACGGAGAGAGAAAATGTGGAGGCTGCAGGATGGGACAGGGGGATCAGGAGGGGTGAGGAGGGAGAAGGATAAGAATAAGGAGGAAGGAGAGACAGAATGAGGAGGAGGGTGAAAGCAGAGGTAAGGAGTTAAAAGAAGGTGAAAGAGATGAGGAAAATGATGTGGAGAAGGAAGAGAATAATGAGGAAGGTCAGAGAGAAAGAGGAGGATGTAAGGTGAGACAGGGTGATGAAAGAAGGGGAAAAAAAGAGACAAGGAAAATAATGAGGAGGAAGGAGAGAGAATGAGGAGGGTGTAAGATGAGATAGGGGGATAAAAGAGGGGGGGGGGGAAGAGAGAGAGACCAGGAGGAAAAGTTTAAGGAGGGAGAAGGAAGGCAATAAGGAGGAAGGGGAGAGAGAATGAGGAGGGTGCAAGATGAGGGAGAGAGAGAGAAAATAAACAAGTAAAAGATGTGATGGAGAGGGGGAAATGATATTGAAAAGCAACACAAATAGGTAGGTCAAATAATAGCTAGATACTAGATTATATGGATACTGCATATAGAAAGATAGTTTGATTGAATGATGAATGATTTTCGGAGAGAAGAGAGAGTTAGCAAAGTGCAAAATGTGAGCGTGAGATGATAGAAATTGACGGGGGAAAGGAAATGAATGGTTTTTTTTTCGTTTTTTTTTTTTTTTTTAAATTGGGCTTTAATTGGCTTAACGAAGTTAATGGCTTCACAAGATTTTTAAACCTTTATTTTTTTATAGCACATTTTAAGAAAGTAAAAAATTGCAGTGGCAGCATGGTTTTCTTTTCATAAGAGGGAACTTGCCGTCATTTTCCTACCAATGCTGGAATGTGGAACCGGCTGCTGGATCATTACCGGAGTCACTGAAACTCTGGATCAGCCTCTGTTGCATGCGCGACAGATAATTAATAATAAATACAAAAGGTTGCCTCCTCCTGACTTTGTGGCCTGGAAGTGTCTGGTGCCTGCAATCTGGAACCATTGATTTAGGTGAAGGTCAGGGGCAGTGCTAGAATGCATTCTCCAGGGTAGGATCCTAGGAGGCAGAAAAAATACCTGTGTAATGTAGTTTTATTTTTATTTTTTTAAGTTTTTTAAATTTTTTTATTTCTTTATTATTGTTATTTTTTTTTAATTCATATAGTATATGGTCCAGTGATGGCAAACCTTGGCACCCCAGATGTTTTGGAACTACATTTCCCATGATGCTCTGGCACTCTGCAGTGTAGTTGAGCATCATGGGAAATGTAGTTCCAACACATCTGGGGTGCCAAGGTTTGCCATCACTGGACTATATACTGTATGAATTTAAAAAAAAAATAATAATAAATAAATAAATAAAAAAAAAAAACTTAAAAAATAAAAATATATACATTTGATATTCTCCTTAGTTCCTTAGTAGGGTGTGTAGCTTATAAAACAGTAATTCTTTGTATCGATTTTTTTCACTGTAGAGCTCTTGCCACTTTAAACCCAATTTATCCACACCTTTAAAAACCACGAGGTTGAGCTGTGTTTTTACCACCCTCAACAGCTCCCCTTTAGCTGTAGGGGTGCAACGGATCGGCATCGATTCCTGATCCGATCCGCGGAGGTTGATCCGTACGGGACACCCGCGATCTGCGGAGCGCTCTGTGGCCTCGGCCATAGGAAAGCCAATAGTCTGCCATACCCTGCCAATAGTCTGCCATACCCTGCCAATAGTCTGCCAATACTCTGCCAATTTACCCGCCAATACCCTGCCAATATACCCGCCAATACCCTGCCAATATACCCGCCAATACCCTGCCAATATACCCGCCAATACCCTGCCAATATACCCACCAATACCCTGCCAATACCCTGCCAATACCCTGCCAATACTCTGCCAATACTCTGCCACACCCTGCCAATAGCGAGATTGTGGATATTACAGTGGGGGGAGATTTTTTTTTTGTTGATCCGAAAATGATCCGAGCCGTGACTCCTGATCCGAGGAACGATCCGAACCGTGAGTTTTTTTGATCCGTTGCACCCCTATTTAGCTGTAACGGCAGCGGCTTAGGGTAGTACACATGACATAATCGCAATACGTTGCTTCACGGCCGTGGCAGTAATTACACCTCCTGCTGCATTTAATGGGCACTACCACCCCATCGTACATGACATATCGCCTCCTCACTGCCTGCCGAATGTGTCTGAAAAGCAATCAGAGCGTGGCTCACTTGTCAGAGGAGCGGCAGTCCTTGTCACTTGTGTAAACAAGCCCTAAAATAGACCAATTATGACTAATCAGCAGGAAAGGAAAAGGAAGATAAAAAAAAAATATATATATATACAACATCTGATATTTTTTCACTATTCTAAAGAAAGCAATTGGAACTCAGGTCTGAAGAAACTAGATAAAGAAGTGTGATAATAAAATAATAAAAATATATAAAATAATATTTTATACACACACACTACAGTGCTTTATGAGAAATAAAATAATGAAATGCCCAAAAATCAGTTACCCACAGCAACTGTTACTCTTCCATCCGCCCTAAACTGATGAAAGGTGAAATGTAATTAGGTGGTATGCACACTTTGCAATCATCGCCGTTGCTTTTTGCACCCTTTTTATTAAAAAAAAAAATCCAAAAGTCTATAAATATTAAAGTAACAGGGAAATAGAAAACCGATCCATGAATATGATATAGTAGCGCAGTGTACAACGGCTCTCACAGACCAAGCAAGACTATAACGTTTTAATATACAGTATATACCCAGAGGTTACTATGCCTCTTCTAGTATAATATACTTATAATGTACGCTAGGGCAACAGCCATATCTTATAAAGTGTAACATTATTTTTATTTTTATTGATAAATAACCATCAAACTAATAGTCTCCGTGCAGAGATTTGGTTCTCTTAGGTCTCATTGTGAGGTTGTTAGAACTCAGTACTGAAACTGATTCTTTCCATTAAGGTACAGTAGGTATGCTTTTTTAGGACTTAAAGTGGTTGTAAACCCTCCATTATACCCAGTGAAGTGATGAAACACAGAGATGGAACAAACCTCCTTACATAAGTTTTACTTGTTTATCTGCCGTCTCCTCTACCCTATACCCCTACAAAAGGGCAGAAAAGCGTTATAATCCTTCTGCATCTGTCTGTATCACAGAGGAGGGGTGGAGAGGCTGCAGTAATGCCGCGTACACACGAGCGGCATGTCCGACAGAAAAAGTGCTACGGGAGCTTTTCATCATATACTCCGATCATGTGTATGCCCCATCTGACTTTTTTTTTTCGTAAATTCTGATGGACCTAGAAAGAGAAAATGTTCTAAATTTTTCGGTCAGAACCAATTGCTATCGGGAAAACCGCTCGGCTGTATGCTGTTCCGACGCACCAAAAACGACGCATGCTCTGAAGCAAGTACGAGACGGAAGCTATTGGCTACCGGCCATTTAACTTCCGTTTTCTAGTCCCGTCGTACGTGCTGTACGTCACCGCGTTCTGGACGGTTGGAATTTGGTGTGATCGTGTGTATGCAAGACCGCTTGAGCGGAAATTCCGTCGGAACTTTCAGAGCTTATTCCGGCGGGAAAAGCGGTCGTGTGTACAGGGTATTACACTGTGTGAGAATTGATTGGAGGAAAGGGACACTCCCCTCTACATAGGCAGAGGAACGAAGGAACATGCGAAGTAGACATGTGCAATTTGTTTCGTTCCAAATTATTATTTTTTTAACAAATTTCGACAAATTCGTTAATTCGGAAACATCCGAATTAATGAAAACTCGTTTAACGAATTTTGAAAATTCGAAAATTCGGAAGTTCGAAAATACGAAAACCCGAA
This sequence comes from Lithobates clamitans, assembly GCA_037952925.1. NCBI lineage: Eukaryota > Metazoa > Chordata > Amphibia > Anura > Ranidae > Lithobates > Lithobates clamitans. The sequence continues at coordinate 3,134,113 of JBBGZY010000680.1, read as the reverse complement.
TATTTGAAAATCTGAAATACTAACAAACTATTAAATGAAATTGGAATTCCCTTTCAAATTTGGCTGTTAGTGAACGTAACGAATATGAATTTATCCAAAGTGACAAATTATCAAAAAAATAACGAATGCCGTATTTAAACGAATGGAACGTAACAAAATATTAATAATAAAGAACAATAATAATAACTTTTTATTTTTATTATTATTTATTATAATATTAACTTGTTCCGTTCCATTTGTTTAGATGAGGCATTCGTTATTTCGGATAATTCGTAGCTTCGGATAAATTCGTATTCATTACGTTCACTAACAGCCAAATTTGAATGGAAATTCCAATACCTATAATTTAATAGTTAATTATTATTAGTTAGTTAATTATTTCAAGTTTTCGGATTTTTGTTCTTTCGAATTTTCATATTTCTTTCTTATTTTCAGATTTTTGAATTTACAAATTTACGATTTTTCAAATTTACGAATTTACGAATTTATGAATCTACAAGTATAAAAAAAATTCAGAATTTATGAATCTTCAAATTTACGAATTGTGATCATAACGAATGACACGAAAAACGGAAAAAAACAAAACAAAAACGGATGAAACCAAAAGGAACACATTTTCCGGCAGTGCACGTGTCTAATGCTGAGCTGTATTCTGAATAGCCAAGCAGTGTGCTTATCTCCCTCCCTGGCACAAATTTATCTCATGTGTCGGGAAAAGGTTGTGTTGATAACAGAGGAAAGAAGCACCAGAGAGAAATGACACTTAGAGCTTTGGAGAGAGATAAGTAAACACTACCGATATATGTGCTTTGCTCAGATTCCACAGCCGAGGTTTGCAACCACTTTAAAAAGGAACTAAACTGTATCTGAACACCGCACACTGAAAATGCTGCTTGATTCATTTTTGGTATTCAAAGCAAACTCCCCCATCCGTCCATGTCTCCATGCTTTATTTTGTTGAGAAACCACTTTGAAAAACACCCCCCTAGCATTTCTGTCTGTGGCCATCATATGACTCATATAGCATTTACTTCTTGCAATCCATCTGCCCTTAGCTCAAACATGCATGTATGTAGGAGAGTGTGCTTAGCTGAGAAAGCCCCCTCCTCCTGAAGACTCCTGGGATGTATGACATCATTTTGGCCTAGGCCTAGAAACCAGGAAACAACTGAAGAAATGTTAAAAAAAAGATGTGTAAAACAAATAAATATAACATTCCTTCCTATCTATTTACTAAGGCTAGCAGCATAATGATCAAAAATAGTTCATATTGATGGAGGGAGTTTAGTTCCACTTTTAACATCAACCGAACTCTAAGGCCGGGTTCACAGATGTCCGGCCGTGGGGTCCGGTGCGTCTCTGTTCACTGGCCAGGCCTAAATTTGCATCTGAACCGGAACCAAACACGCACAGGACCCTTTTGGAATGCGGACCGCGGCTGCCCTAGACATGTGTGAATTGGCTCCATTGAGAGCCGGGCACACTCGCGTCTCATGCGAATTGGAATGCCAGTAGACCCGGCCTGAAGGTTGTGCTAAAAATCTAAGGCAGAAAGTCTGCAAAAGACTATCAATATTGTCTATGGTCTCCCTGCAGCTGATGTTTCTCTATTACTGAATTAGCATGCCTTGTTCTGCACCATGTCTCTGCGTGGAGCCGGCCATCTTGGTAGAGGCAGGGCTTTGCTTTTCTATGTCAGAGCCTCCAGCAAGGAGAACAATGAGCAGCCCAGGAGTAATATCACAAAATCTCACTTCAAATGTGGTGAGACTATCAGCCAGAATGTGCAGAGCCTTGGTTTTACATTGCAGGAATACAGATACAAAGCTACAGGGACAAGAGTGCCTAGGCACTCACATAACAGGAAGTACAGTGGAACCTTGGTTTACGAGTAACGCGGTTAACAAGCATTTTGAAAGACGAGCAACTTTTTTTTTTAAATCCTGACTCGGTTTGCAAGTGTTGTGTCGCAAAACGAGCAGGATTCAAGCCAATGGGGTGTGCAGTACCGCATTTGGCCAGAGGTGCAGGGGCGCCGGTGACACTCAGAACGGTTTGGAGCCGTTCGGAGCCATTCGGAAATACTCTGAACCACTCGGAAATACTCAGAAAGACTGGGAAATACTCCTTTTCCGAGTGTTTCTGAGCCTTTCCGAGGGTTTCCGAGTTCAGCTGAGTATTTCTGAGGCTCTCCGGCACCCCCCCCCACCTCTGGCCACATGCGATATTGCATGCAATAGAAGTCAATGTTGAACAAATGATCTTCGTTTCCATTGACTTCTATGGGGAAACTCTCTTTGATATGCTAGAGCTTTGGATTACAAGCATTCTCCTGGAACGGATTATGCTCATAATCCAAGGTTCCACTGTACATTTTTCAAAAGGATTTCTGGACAAAAGGTACATTTTCCAAGGCACTGCTTAGGCTCCATTAACATTTCTAGATGTTTCCTATAACATAAAAAAAAAAAAAGAAAATCACTATTTGATTTCAGTTTAAAGCTAAATTCCAAGTAAACAGCTAAATACTTTAGAGGAAATACCCAAGGGAAATGTTTTATCTGCCACAGGTATGGTATTTCTGTCCATCCAGTCCTAGGATTTGCACAGCCTTTCAGAACAGCCAAGGAGATGATATCACATTCTATGTTACAGTTTTAGATTGCTTGTTCAAACGCTCTCCATTGAGCTGTTTCGACACAGGCTCAACACAAAGGCAACGAATAAGCACATGATACTGTGTGAAACATGTCTGCCTTTGATGCCTTGAATGTCGTTTTTCCTTGTGGTGTGTCACTTGGATGGATCAATAAAGGACTCGTATTCATCATCTTGGAGGGCAGCCGTTTCTTCCTTTTTAACGCAAGGGCATACAGAAATGATTTTTTCTATGTGCCCTGTTTACACCACACTGTTGTGTTGAGGTGGACTGCGGTTTGTTTCGCACAACTCATTGCACAGCATTTCACCGCACCACAGTGTGTACAAACATGCTACGGTGCACAAGCAAGGGACCTGGATTGAACAAGAGTTCCTGCTAAGCTGGCCCAGGTCCTGCCCAACTTCTTCTTTGGATAGAATACTCACATACCTGTCTTTGGAGAGACTCTTTTCGATGCCTTACTTTGGAATGTTCCTGGCACAACAGCTGACCTATACACTGACTTAGTGCCATAAACACAGAACAATGGAGTCCAGCCATCTTCCCTGATAAACCCCAGAAGGTGTCTCTCCAGACTAGGCCCAAATGGCCTTTCAACTCTGAGCTACGGACCTGCAGGATGAAGGACAGATGTTTCTGCTCCTTCTCCCTTGTGAGTCCCTCGTTATCTCACTCTTTCCCTTAGGAAAGTCCATTAGGACAGAGGTTCTCAACCTTGTCCTCAAGTACCCCTACAGTCCATGTTTTGGGAATTTCTCTCAGATAAAATAGCTGTCCAAAATAGCAAGCCATCGACTGGCAGGAGTAAACCCATCCATCTACCAGTTTCAAAAAAAGTTACATTTCTGGCACGTGCCAGAAATATAACATTCCCATTGGTTGTGCTCTCAACCAAACTGTCAAACCATTGAATGGCTGGTGTCAACACTAGGGTTGCTGCTTTTTCTTCAAGCCAAACCCGGACACTTTAGCGGTGCACCGCAAAAACATTTTTTTTTAATATATACTAAAGGATTGTAAAAGACATGGGACACCTTTGGGCGCTCCAAAGAGAATTGTAATGCTGTGCACATGTTGCCCTCTCACTCTCCTGTCAGGCCCTGTTCTGAGACACATTCCTGTCTGAATATTGTGTCCAGGTTTCAGACGGACTGAAACCCGGATACATGATTCAAAACTTGAACTGTCCGGGTGAATCCTGGACAGGTGGCAACCCTAGTCATAACTGTTTACATGTGCAGCATCATGGCAGTTGTAGATTAAACAGAGGCAAAAATGGCAGCTTCCTTGGCTGAAAACAATAGGGTGGTTTACTTACATTTTAACCTTCCCGAGTGTGGCACAGGGTTAAATTTCAGTACTATTAGTGGTAACCCCTAGCCACACTCGGGAATGCATCTCAGGATCCTGGTGCGGTATACTTAACTTGTCCCCAGGATCCTGCAATGTCCCCCCTGCTGTGTCTGCGGCTGTGTTCTCCGCCCGATGCCTCTGTGTGCCAGGCTCCGTTCCCTGCGAGCGTCGCAACGCATGGGGGCGGAGCCTGTCAGCAAATTCAAGAAGTTCAAAATTCATAATAACACGTACAGTACACTGTAATCTTACAGATTACATTACTGTATGAAATCATTTCACATCCCTTTTGTCCCCAGTGCTTTGTCCAGTGCCCTGCATGCTGTTTTATATTATATATACTGTTCTTTCTGCCTGGAAACTTGAGATTGTCCATGGCAACCAAAAAGTGTCCCTTTACATAGTTTCACAAATAGTTTTGTGACCAGCTAGAAAACAGCGATAGTAAATTAGAACACTTGCAGAACTGAGCGATAGTGAATCGTGAGGAAATTAATTTTATTTTTAATATATTAATATTTTTTATAATTATTTATAGTTATTTATTATATTATAATTTACAATTTAGTGTTTCAAACTTTATCATACCCGGGATGCCTACTAGACTCTTGTTTGAACAGATTTAAGTGTGCTATTACTCAGAATTACAGGCCTACAATATAAAACGCCAAATTTCTATGCAAAACAATGTACCGCTTTGAGACGCAAAAAATCTGACATAATCATACCGCCGGGGTGGCTACAACAAGTGCAAGATAAAGGAAAACCTGCAAACATGGCCTGTTGGGGGTTCTTGAGGACTGAGGTTGAAAACCACTGCCTTAGGACTCTCTCGCTCTCTCTCTTGTATGGATCAGAGATCTACAATGTGTTGGTCAGGAGTAACCTATTCCCATTCTATTAAATTCAGTGTAGCACAACACCTAAATCAATAACCTACAAATAGTTCAAAGTCCCACAAAATTGAGTATTAAACTAATATACAGCAACTTCCAGGTAATATAAAAAATTGTGAAGAAAATTATTTAACAAAACACCAAGTGTCTTCACTCTTCATGCATAGTGCACATCCATCACCAGGTGAAGGGCCTGCTCACCTCAATTAAATTACCAACACGCTCATCAATCTTTAACCCAAACACATCTCTCGTATCCTCCTTGGTTAACACAAGGCATCCATCCCATCCAGTTGCCGAAGCTCTCCACGGATTCAGCTCATATATCATACAAGGCAGAAAGGCACAAACATATTGTACTCCATATCTTTCTTTACTTAAAATACACTTACAAAATGACAGAATCGAAAGAGCAATATCTCTAGCTGGTTCACCACCACATACGGCGCATCCGGCACATCCGGCATGATGTCACAGGCTTGGCTCCTCCCTCCTAGATCTTTACAGTAGTCACAGTGCAGAGCACTTCATTGCCATAAACACAGAACAATGGAGTCCGAGTCCAACCATCATCCCCAGTAAACTCCTGTGAATCCCCCAGATGGTGTCTCTCTAGGCCAGGCCCAAATGGCCTTTCAACTTTGAGCTACAGACCTGCAGGATGAAGGTCAGGGGTAGCTCATTTCTGCTCCTTCTCCCTCCTGCACTCCTTTGTGAGTCCCTCAACATGGAACATAGGGATGGGCGAATGGTTAGACCCAAGTATCAGTTTGGGGCGAACATTTTTCCGTTCGGACGTTCGCCAAACACCCAAATTTGCAGGGTGTTCGCCTCGACGGACACCCTGCAATGTGCTGCACAGTGCATTCTGCGCCCCGATTGGGCAAAGCTTTGTCCAATCAGGGCGCAATGTATGCTGGTTTTTAAGGAGTGGGGCCGGGAAGCTGGCCGCAACGTCCTTAACAACCGATGAGCCATCAGATGTCAATGGATTTCCCCACTAACAGCTGAGCAATGAAAAAAAAAAAGTGCTGGTTAAAAAAGAAAAAAACAGCGTGGGGTCCCCCCAATATCCGTACCAGACCCTTATCCGGGCATGCAGCCTGGCAGGTCAGGAAAGGAGGGGGGGGCGAGCGCCCTGCCTCCTCCTAAACCATACCAGGCCACATGCCCTCAACATGGGGGGGGGGGGTGCTTTGGGGCACAAGAGACAGTTTTTGACAAATCCTTTATTAAAAAAAAAAAATGTCCTTCAATGTAATCCGCCGTCAATCACGTCGCCCCCCCAACCCGAAAAATAAAAAATGCTGCGGCCTCCTTGGAAGCCTCCTGTCAAATGACTCCTCTCCACAATGACATTTCTTATATAGGTATTTCTCATTTGTCACATAGGTAATGTGATCAGCACAGGGTCAATCAGCACTGTTTATGCAGAGGGTCAGGGGTCCTGCAGCCTCATAAGACAGTCCGAGTAGAATGAAAACTCCTCCTACAAGTTTACCCAGACACTGACAGAAGTCACAAGACTGCTATATACTGCTGATGAGAAAAGGTTTATATTTACTAAAATAATTGCATTTCTATGTTCTGTGTACTGTGGGAGACCAGACATAGTGAATGCAGAGTCCTGGGTTTAGTAACACTTTAAAGCGGAACTCCAGATATAAAATAAATAATATAACGCAGCTACGTATCAATTAATACACCAAAGAAATGTTGTTATCTGAATCTGACATGGTACCAACCTCTTGCAATCCCATACACAGCAGAGCTCAGACAGGAGAGGAATCAGCCAGCCAGTTGTGTTGCCATGTTTATATGCATGTGTGATACCAGGAGTGACAAAGAGATGTGCTCATCAGTCTTCCGATTCTCCTTTCTCTGTCTGGTCACAAGCTGGGGGAGGGATAAGACCTGTAAAGCCCGGTTCACACATGGGCGGCACGACTTGCAGGTCGCCTCAGCGAGGCGACCTGCAAACGACTGCCAGGGCGACTTGTGAGACGACTTCTGCATAGAAGTCTATGCAAGTCGCCCCAAGTCGCCCCCAAAGTAATACAGGAACCTTTTTCTAAGTCGGAGCGACTTGCGTCGCTCCGATTAGAACGGTTCCATAGCACAGAACGGGAGGCGACTTGTCAGGCGACTAGGTCACCTGACAAGTCGCCCCAGTGTGAACCGAGCCTAAATGTTTCTTTTTTTGCAGCAAAAAAACAGGTGCCCTCCCTTTGCCAGACAGGGCTTCTTTTGGTGGTATTTGATCACCACTATGTATTTTATTTTTTATTATATAAAGGAAAAAAGATTGAAATTTATATAATTTGATTTAATTTTTTTTAAATTTTCTGATATAAAACATATCCATTAAAAAAAATGTAAAAAAAAAAATCAAATTTCTTCATAAATTCTGGCCAAAATGTATTCTGCTACATGTCTTTGGTAAAAAAAATTGCCAATAAGTGTATATCTACAAACTATAGTAATATATATATATATATATATATATATATATATATATATATATATATATATATATATATATACACACACACACTATATTTTATATATATATATATATACACACACACAATATTTTATATATATATAACACATACATACAAACATACATACAGTATTGGTATTTTTATTTATTTATTTATTTAATACTACTATTGGTGGTGATCAGCGACTTATAATGAGACTGCGACAGTGCAGCAGGCGGGGGGGGGGGGGACTGACATCACCAGTGGCACTAATACAGTGATCAGTGCTAATAATATACACTGTCACTGTACTAATGACACTGGCTGGGAAGGGGTTGACATCTAGGGTAATCAAGGTGTCAAATGTGTGCCTAACTATGTTTATCGTGTGTTATTTCCCTAAGCGATGAGCCGGTTTATCGTTGCTGTAAGTAGAAAGCCCTGTGTTGTTTACCTACACAGGGCTCTCTTCTCTCATGCGCTCAGCTGACCGACGGGTTCTGCCCATAAATCATTGGCTGGGACCTGCTGACCGTCTTGTGCTGTAGCGAATGAAATGCAAATCATGTATACATACATGATCCTGCGCAGTCGAGTTGCACTGTAGCGGTATAGCTACAGGAGTAGCTTGGAGTTCGGCTTGTTAGTGTATCTAAATCTGCTACATTTAAAGTGGTAGTAAACTTAGCTTTGCCACTTATACCTACAGGTTAGTCTTTAATAAGGCTTACTCGTAGGTACTGTGAATATCTCCTAAACATGCACTGTTTAGGAGATATATGAAGAGTGCATGCAGCCGGTGTCGTCACTGGCGCATGCGCTCTGAAGGTCCAGCATACCGTACTGGACATTCAGAGTTTGTGCCATAAATGGCGGCTCCTGGGCTCATGAGCGGGAGTGAGGTCATTGCGCCCCCCACCATTGATGTAGACAGGGGAAACAAACCCGGAAGGTAGACCGGATGAAGATGAAAGCTCTCTCAGTGGGGACGGGGCTTCGTTTTAAGGCAAGTCTCTCATAATTATGCTAGCATGTAATGCATACTAGCACATTATGACATTGCTTGCAGGGGATTTTTTTTTTAAAACTATTGTTTACTACCACTTTAACACATCCACCCCCCTTCCCCCGCAGACTGACAATGCTGCTGTCTGCTGTGCCCCCTGTGCTCCTCCATCCTGAGTGGGGGCACTCTAATAGGAGGCGTGCTGCTGGCCAGACCACCAGGTGAAAACAGAAGGAAACAAGCAGTGGTAGCTGGTGCTCCATTTTTTGGGGTGGAGGGGGCAAAAAAAAAAAAAAACCCTGCCCATTTCCACACTTAACCCATCCAGGTCCCAGATACCCCGGCTTCTCCTCCCGGCTAATTGGGTCTTAAGATCTGCCTCCTGTCCTGATATGCCAGGAGGAGAAGCCGGAAGACAATAGTGAATTTTGATTTGCTAATGTCACAAGTGGGCACTGCGCCCCGAGTCCAACCTTTTTGAAGCCAATTAGAGCCTTGGGCTCTAATCATAGTTACATAGTAGGTGAGGTTGAAAAAAGACACAAGTCCATCAAGTCCAACCTATGTGTGTGATTATATGTCAGTATTACATTGTCAATCCCTGTATGTTGCGGTCGTTCAGGTGCTTATCTAATAGTTTTTTAAAACTATCGATGCCCCCCGCTGAGACCACCGCCTGTGGAAGGGAATTCCACATCCTTACCGCTCTCATAGGGCGTACACACGGTCGGACTTTGTTCGGACATTCCGACAACAAAATCCTAGGATTTTTTCCGACGGATGTTGGCTCAAACTTGTCTTGCATACACACGGTCACACAAAGTTGTCGGAAAATCCGATCGTTCTGAACGCGGTGGCGTAAAACACGTATGTCGGGACTATAAACGGGGCAGTAGCCAATAGCTTTCATCTCTTTATTTATTCTGAGCATGCGTGGCACTTTGTGCGTCGGATTTGTGTACACACGATCGGAATTTCCGACAGCGGATTTTGTTGTCGGAAAATTTTATCTCCTGCTCTCCAACTTTGTGTGTCGGAAAATCCGATGGAAAATGTCCGATGGAGCCCACACACGGTCAGAATTTCCGACAACACGCTCCGATCGGACATTTTCCATCGGAAAATCCGACCGTGTGTACGGGGCATTACAGTAGTATCGCACTTTTTTGCGATTCGGCACTGCGTCCCTTTAACTGGCAATTGCGCAAAAGTTATAGGCGGCAATCTGCGATTTTTATCGTAACTGCGACATTATGGCGGACACGTCGGAAACACTTTTGACACTATTTTGGGACCATTGGCATTTATACAGCGATCAGTGCTATAAAAATGCACTGATTACTGTGATGTGATGATAAATGTTCGCTTTTTGAGTTCAATACTGCTTTAACCACTTGCCGACCGCCTCCTGTAGCTATACCGCTACAGTGCAACTCGGCTGTGCAGGATCATGTATGTATACTGTACGTGATTGGCATTTCATTCGCTACAGCACAAGACGGTCAGCAGGTCCCGGCCAATGATTTATGGCCGAAACCTGTCAATCTGCTGTGATGACACTGGCAGGGAAGGGGTTAAACACTAGGGTGGTGATCAAGGGGTTAAGTGTGTCCTAGGGAGTTTCTAAGTGTGGGGGGGGGCTACCACACACATGACAGCGATCACTGCTCCCGATGACAGGTAGCAGTGATCTCTGTCATTACACAAGGCAGAATGGGGAAATTCCTTGTTTACATAGACATCTCCTTGTTCTGCCAATCTGTGACACGAGGCACGGTCACGGAGCACACGGTGGGCGGACACTTTTGACACTATTTTGGGACCATTGTCATTTATGCAGCGATCAGTGCTATAAAAATGCCCTGATTACTATGTAAATGACACTGGCAGGGAAGGGGTTAAACACTAGGGGGCGACGAAGGGGTTAAGTGTGTCCTAAGGAGTGATTCTAACTGCAGGGGGGGGGGGTGGGCTTCAACTCAAATGACAGCGATCACTGCTCCCGATGACAGAGACCAGTGATCTCCGTCATAACGCTAGGCAGAACGGGGAAATTCCTTGTTTACATAGGCACTTCCCCGTTCTGCGGCTCCGTGACACGATCGCCGGGGGACCGGCGGACTCGATGTCCTGCGGGCACAGTCTCGCTGTACGCGGTGGGCGCCCGCTAGCCCCACCAATTAAAGGAGACCTACAGGTATGCCCTACCGGTATGCCCTACAGGTATGCCCTACAGGTATGCCCATTTGCCCACCGCTGCCCTTGAGCCGATGTATATCGGCGTACAGCGGTCGGCAAGAGGTTTAAAGAAATAAATAAAATCATAGAAACCTATGAGTCCGGCGCCCCTGCATGGAGATTAGAGGGCTGTGTATGGAGATTAGGAGTAGGGGAGGGGGGGGGGGTGGCGCCGCTGCGCCACCTATTGGACTGGCCGCTGCTGGAAATAAGCCTAAAAAAGAAAACGAATGCAGCCAGCACATCTAATGATTCAAGGAAGAAATGTTTGCAACTAGGTGCATAGAGGGGACGCCCCTTTGGACTTTTTAGGGCAGGAAAAGAGTATAAAGTGTTATATATATATATATATATATATATATATATATATATATATATATATATATATATACATATATATATACATATATATATATATATATATATATATACATATACATATATATATATATATATATATATATATATATACATATATCTATCTATCTATCTATCTATCTATCTATCTATCTATCTATCTATCTATCTATCTATCTATCTATCTATCTATCTATCTATCTATATATAAGGCATAGAAATGCCAACTTTATTGGTATACAAAAAATAAATAAAAATATTAAAAGGCAAAATACAGTTCACTGTTGAAGACAATAATCAAATGAGTAGATGTAAAATATTTCGAACATACAATTGATAACGATCTGATCATCTAATGATTGGTAAGCTGCAACAAATAACATTTCTGGTTTTGGGTTTAACGCTGCTTTAAGTCACTTGCCTGGAGTTGAATTTTTAAGCACGAGTATGGCATTTATAATATGACATAATATCACGTATACTTTTTTTTTTTTTTTTCACAGATCTTGCTTTAACTATTTCAGATCTGCAAGCTTTTTCTTCAAGTAGGGCAATCTTTTAAGCAAGGTTGAAAACGACTCCTTCACCGAAATCACCTCCATTGTCTTAATGCATTTAAGCGTTCCGCTCATTCCAAACACAAGTGCACATTCCCAGCGTATCATAATACCCCTGATCCCGCACATCATCTGCTACAAATATCCCTGTCTATTGGGGCTTTCGAAAACCAATAAGAAGATATTAACCCACATTTTCCTAGCTTGGGCTGCTTACTTTGAAATGTTTTTTCAAGATCACACGCTCAAACAGCAGCCCCATCCAACGCTGATGTGTGTTGGAACCAAGTGCCTCCGCTCATCCTGCCTGCCTTTAATAGCACTGCAATGTTATTATGAGTTTTTTTTTTTTTTTTTTTTTTTTTTCCCCGTCGCACATTCGTCTTGCTGCTTTAGCTTCCAAGAAAACTCAATAAAATTTCGACATTTTATTCTTCATGTTTACATTGAATGTCAGCAATAATAAAAAAAAAAAAAAATATCACAACTTTTCAATTTCCTTACAATAAACCAACAGCCCCTTTTTTGAACGAATCCTCGATAACCATTTCAGAAATATAATTTAAAAAGCATATGGAGCAATTAGTATAGAATGTTGCTACAAGCCCTGTGGAAATAGACTGCAATAATTAAAGATATAAAAAAAAAAAAAAATCAGATAAATAGCTTTTGGGAATTTGACCTTGTTTATTTATTTATTTATTTATTTATTTATTTATTTATTTATTTATTTCCTCTGCTGCATGCCCATGAATGACAAGTTGTTTATAGGCATTGTAAAGGGCCTGATGGATTGGTTACACTTTCACATTTTTTTGGAGATAAATGACATTTTTTGCATAAGTAGGCAGACTGTTGTTAAAATTTGTATGCAGTGCGTGGCATGCAGCGAAGACTTGTATTAGAGACAACCCATGACAGATTATATTCTAAGCTAAATGGTGATGATGAATTAAATATGAGTTGCCACTCATTTACCCATCGTGTGAATAATTTGTTCCCTGTAACAAGGCCAGCTCTGCATGCCCCAATACTCTCCAGCGACATGAATGATTGAAGCATCACTTGCAACCACTAGGTAGTGGAAGGGTTAACTCCCAAGCAACAACAAGCACTCCCAAGATGTGGAGGTCCTCATTATCACCTGGAGAATTTCCCATCGGGAAAAAAAGCTCTATAACCCACCAACAGCCATTGTTTTTTTTTTTCCCAATGGACGATGGGAATGACCTCTATTCCCCTTTTTTCGTGCATACGCTGCTTCTAGGTATCTAAGAAGAGAGGACTCATAGTCAGTCTTTGTGGTGTGCAATTATTAGGAGGATAGACAGATCACCATACACCTGAGGAGAGATCTAAGTCTCCAAACCTTCAAAACAAAAAGGGACAGTTTACTGTCCTTCAGACTTTAGGGGGGCTAGACTGTGGCCATCAGGAGTAGAAAATGCCCCAGCATTAGTTGGAGTAAACAATGTCCCATCATTGGTGTCAGTAAGAGGAATTGTGCCCCATGGTTTGTGTCATTGGGAGGAATTATACCCCATCATTGGTGTCATTAGTAGGAACTGTGCCCCATCGTTGGTGTCATTGGACCCCATTGTTGGTGTCAGTGGGAGGAACTGTGCCCCATCGTTGGTGTCATTGGTAGGAATTGTGCCCCATCATTGATATCATTGGGAGGAATTGTACCCCATCATTGGTGTCATTTAGCCCCATTGTTGGTTTCATTGGGAGGAACTGTGCCCCATCATTGGTTTCATTGTTAGAAATTGTGCCTTTTTGTTGGTGCCAGTAAATGAAATAGTGGATAAAAGCAAGCAAAGGGTCACCATCCAGCCCCAGGCCGCAGTTTGGAGACCACTGATCTAAGACTATGTATTATACTTTAGGTAATGTTTTACATATCCCATTTCGGATATGAAGTCAACACTCAGAGGTTGTAGGCACCAGTTCTCCCGGTGCTCAGTACCATTTGTTTCATCTCTTTTTTTTTTTTTACATAACAAACATGTTATATTTACCTCCTCTGTGCAGTTGGTTTTGCACAGAGCAGCCTGGATCCACCTCTTTTAGGGTCCCTCTTTGCTGCTACTAGTCCCTCCCTCCTTTGAGTGCCCCTCAGCCAGCAGCTTGCTACAGGGGGCACCCAAGGCGAGTCAGAGCTCCGTGTATCCATTCAGACATGGAGCCCTGACCTGGCCCCGCCCTCTCTCACCCCTGATTGGCTGACTGACTTGAGTGACAGCCGCGGGAGCCAATAGCGCCACTGCTCTGTCTCAGCCAATCAAGAGGAGTGTACTGGATGGCTGAGGGGATCGTGGACATCGCTGGAGAGAGAAGGAGCTCAGGTAGGTAATAAGGGGGGTGCTGGGGGGGGCTGCTACACACAGAAGGTTTTTTATCTTAATGCATAGAACGCATGAGGATAAGAAACCTTCTGCCTTTACAACTACTTTAAGTCATCTGAGGAGCACTTAGTAGGCATTCATCTTTGTAGGTTCACTCATCTGGGGGAGCAACTGGCAGCCATTTATCTCTGTAAGTTCACTCATCTGGGGGAGCATTTGGTAGGCATTCATCTCTGTAGGTTCAGTCGTCTAGGGAGCACTTGATAGACATTCGTCTATGTAGGTTCAGTCATCTGGGGAGCACTTGGTAGGCATTCATTTCTGTAGGTTCAGTCATCTGGGGAGCACTTGGTAGGCATTCATTTCTGTAGGTTCAGTCATTTGGGGAGCACTTGGTAGACATTCATCTCTGTAGGTTCAGTCATCTAAGGGAGCACTTGGTAGACATTCATCTCTGTAGGATCAGTCATCTAAGGGAGCACTTGGTAGGCATTCATTTCTGTAGGTTCAGTCATCTAGGGAGCACTTGGTAGGCATTCATTTCTGTAGGTTCAGTCATTTGAGGAGCACTTGGTAGACATTCATCTCTGTAGGCTCAGTCATCTGGGGAGCACTTGGTAGGCATTAGAAATGTATTGAGTTCCCTCTTCTGATGCTTGTCCCCTAAGGATGGCCAGATGCAGCCCATCAAAAAGGAGTCAATGCTACAGACTCAAGCATTGCTTGCAACAATCAAGCCAAGTTCTAGCTAACTTAACCAAAAAAGACTTCTTCTCGCCAACGAAAGAGCTCAGTGTAAAACAAAGTAATTTTCTGACATGGTGGAAAAATCAATTCACATGCAATCTTCACATGTTTCCACTTTTTTAGAAGAGGGAGAACAGGCTTTTAACATGTGTGGGCAGCGTATGTGTACTAACTTAGCCAAGAAGAGCATAAGAATCCCCCATCACGGGGTTGAGAATATGACTCTCGCCTGCTATCATTGCTTGTTCGAGAGCTGTCCATCCAAGGATACTCTACAGCTGTTCACAGACTGGCAGATCTCATGGCTGACTTCAAGGTATGTCAGTTGTAATCGCATCATCATGACCACCATTCCCTTGAAAGACTGCTGACAACAACATTTCCTAGTCATTACTTAATTCCCAATGTCATGTACCCTTTTTTTCTTGCTATGTGCCAAATGTTGCCAATTTCTATAATGATTCATCAAATCAGTGGTTCCCAACCTCAGTCCTCAAGTACCCCCATGGTTTAAGGATTTCCTTCATCTTGCACAGGTGCTTTAAATTAATGTCAATGCCTTGGAATTTATGGAAGCTATTTTATCTAAGGGAAATTCCCAAAACATGGCCTGTTGCGGGGGTACCAAAGGGAATGAGGTTGGAAAACGCTGCATTAAATGAATGATGCAAAAGGCAGCCAAAAACCTCATTTGAACTGCTATTCACAAAATGTTTGCTGCTTAACGATGGCCATACACACTTTGATGTTATTATCCAATGGATATGTGATTTGTTAAAAATGATCGAATTGGCAAAAAAAATTGCTTAGCCATAACTTCCCTTCAGAGTCGATCAAACTGAATCCATTGATCATTTTGCATCAATCAGCTGCACTCAAATGCTTTGGTCATGAATTTGATTATATTTTGATCACTCAGGACATGAGTTTGCATGGCGGAAGCAGAAGAACGATCAACTACTTATAGTCGTATTTTCTAACCATCGATCGAAATCCGTTTCCCCATGTGTAGCATGTCAATCAATTGCATTGTTGAAAATAGATTGATTATTTCTATTGATCGGAAAGGAAAATCGATCATGTAGGGAAGCGTGCCATGAGCAGGCAATAAGGGCTTGCAAAAATGTATCATGTATGTCTTATGCAATTCTCAAAGCTTGCTTTCATCTCCCAATGTATGACCAGGCACATCGAATGCTAGCAAGTGAGGATTCCAATGTTGTAAGAGGAAAAAAGCACTGGCACTGCTCTGGCTGTAGAGACTGATAAAGACCCATAAACTTCTATGGGGATGCTGTCCGAGGTGCTGAAATCCCGCTAATAGAGTTGCATTCATTTACAGACACCTGCTGCATATCAATGCTGGTATATAGCCCAAGAATGGCACAGCCACCCTCAATGGGCTCTATTTATTGGATGCACATGGATTAGAATGCCTGCAAATAATTCCTTTTGCAACACAATGCAATGCTCAGCCAAGCCGCAATTAAGTGCATGCACAGCTATCACAATGGCACACATTCTTAAAAAAAAAAAAAAAAAGGGTTGCAATTAATTTAATCCTAAATCTTTGATTTTCAAGACACTAAATAGACTTCAGATGCTTGTTACATGTCCAGCTTCACGAAATACAGAGTCTGCATCCAACTAGGACCACAATGATGTGCCAAGTGCAATATCCATCAGCAACATGATCTTATAAAATAAATATATAAATAAAATATATCTAATAAAAAAAAAAAATCAATACAGTGATCCCCGATTAGCTGCTGTGGTCATTACTTTGTCTGTAGACATTACACATTAAAAATAAAGACTAATATTCAGTACCTGTCAGCTGGAGCTGGGAGATGGAGCCGCAGATTCCGATAGGTGTAGGATCCAGTCTTCCAGCCTCCTGAGATGGGCATCCAAGGTTACCCCTCTACCCTCCCTGGTCAATGCCCTGTGGCACGATTGTAGATCCAGGACCCAGATGGACAGAGCCTTGTAGGGGGGTGGTGGGGGGAGGATGAGAAGGGACCCAGCGATCCACACTACACACTGATCTCCAGCAAGTCAGACGATGCCACCTGCTTCCCTCCTCTCTGTGCTGCATCCAATACACTAAACTAAGGTACAAGATAGGGGGGATCCTGGATTTGGTGGAGGTGCTGGGAATTCGAGGTCCCAGGTGAAAGCTCAGATCATGCTTGCTGACAAGTGTTCCAGATCCTCATGCCTGAGCTAGTGTGAATAACACACTCCTACACCTCTGCACAGCCCCTACATCCTAACTCCTTCCCTGCCACACTCATCACTGGCAAGGAGAATGTGTCTGCTAGGGGGGGTCCCCCCTCTACATAATAATAATAATAATAACAATAAGAGTAACCAATCTATAATCCTCAATGCTGGTTATTAAAGCTTGTCTCCAGGGAGATAAGACACAAAATAATGCTACATCAATTAAAGATCTACATCTATTAAAGGGAAATTCCACCTTTTGCAAAAAAAAAAAAAAAAAAGTGTACAACATTGCAAAAAGCAAACGTGTGCATTTATTATTATTATTAATAATAATAATAATAATTTTTATTATTATTGTATTTATTGTTTTGCATTACAGCCTGCAAAGCATTGCAACTGCAATCTAAAGAGGAAGGAAGAGTCTGCAGCTCCACCTCTTGCAAAAAAAAAAAAAAATATAAAGTGATTGTAAATGATCCCCTTGTAAAACAACCCATTCAGTTTAAAATACAAATGAAAGGCAAAACATTTGTGTATAGTTATAAAAAAAAAAATATATATAAATACCTTTGCCTTTCCCTTTTTTAATCACATTCCCTCTGCCCTCAGCTGCATAACAGCTTGGGGGGAGGAGGAGAAGCAGCAGCACACTGAGCTTCCTAGTAGTTGACTGTGCAGGGGGGGAAGGGAGGGTAGGGGAATGGGTGTTAGGACAAGTCTGATCATTGGAGGTTATTACACTGGAGTTCCCAGCACAGCTAGAGAACTAACCATGGCGTGCTCCCCTGATTAGTGTGGTGGGTTTTTAATAGGAACGCAGAGGAACTGGCAGGATCACCAGGGATTTCACACAAAGGAAGCAATACAAAGAGAACAAGATACTTTTTTTTTTATACAAGTACATGGTACAGCAGGCGCATATCACGAATATGAAGTGTTGGAGTAACAAATGCTTTAAGGGCCAGTTCACACGTACACCTCTGCACAGCCTCTACACCCTGACTCCTTCCCTGCCACACTCATCACTGGCAAGAAGAATGTGTCTGCTAGGGGGTCACCCCTCTACATAATAATAATAACAATAATAGTAACCAATCTATAATCCTCAATGCTTATTATTAAAGCTTGTCTCTAGGGAGATTTCTAAGACACAAAAAAATGCTACATCTATTAAAAGGAAAATTCAACTTTTTGCAAAAAAAATAATAAAGTGCACCCAATTGCAAAAAAAACAAAAGTGTGCATTTATTTTTATTATTTTTTTTTTTGCATTGCAGCCATGATCAAAGAAACAAGAAAGAGTCTGTAGCTCTGTATCCATTAAAGGAAAGCTACAACTTTTGCAAAAAAGTGGACCTTAAGTAATTTTTTTCAACTTTCCATTTATTAAATCTTCTGCCCCCTTGTCGTTTTAACTTTGGATAGTAAAACATTTTTTTTTCTGTCAGTAAATATCTTTTACAGCCCACTTCTTGTTTCTTGTCTGGTCATTAGCATAGGCTTATGACATCAAGCACAGCTCTCTCTATCACTCTCCTGAGAGTTTGCCGGGAACAGAGGGGGGGATGAGTCATAAGAGGGCCAATGAGAGCTGCAGAGCTGGAGATGTGCCTGTGTAAATCCAGGAAGTGATCAGGCAGCAGCTTTAGCTGCCCACATTTAAAATGGATTCAGCCAGACTCGGTGGAGGGAGATTTCTGCAGCATATTTGGCAAGTACAGAATCACAGTATATATAAAATCATATGCAAAGTGGTTGGAGGGAAGCTTCAGAATGGCAAAGATGTTTTTATTACAAATTATGTGAGCAGACTGCAGTTCCTCTTTAAATACACATATTTGCAAAAAAGCAAAAGTGTGTATTTATTCTTTTTTTTTTTTGCATTACAGCCATGATCAAATGAGGAAGGAAGAGTCTGTAACTCTATATTCATTAAAGAGGAAGTAAACTTCCATCTTTAAATTTTACCTCTAGGTAAGCCTATAATAAGGCTTAACTATAGGTAGTGTAAATATATCCTAAATGCGCGCCATTTAGGAAATACCGTACATGCAGCCAGTGACATCACTGGCGCATGCGCTCTGAAGGAACGGGCACCTGTGCCATTTCTTCAGAGCCCTGTGCCGTGCCTGGCGGCTCCCGCGCGCATGCTAGTCATCGAGCCGGAATCAGCGAACTCAGAAGAGTGTTGTCCAGTGATGACATCACATCGCTGGAAGGCTTCATTTTCAGGTAAGTTTCACATAATGTGCTTGTGCTAATATGTGATGCATACTAGCACATTATGCCTTTACCTTGCAGGTAAGAAAATTTTTTTTAAAAAACGTCCAGCGGTTTAGAACTACTTTAAATATTCCCATTTGCAAAAAAGCAAAAGTGTGAACTATGCCACTGGAACCCGTATAACCTACTTTCCATGGTTGTTTGATGCAGGAAAGAAGCACTGCAATGCACGTGGTGTGAAAGGGCCCTAAATGCACCCATTTGCGAAAAGCAAAAATGTGCATTTATTACTTTTTTTACATGAAAGCCTGAAAGCATTATAACCGCGATTAAGGCTCAGTTCACATATGAGCCGCATGGGTCCGGTGCGTGCTGGTTCACCATTTCAGGTCCGATTTCAGCCCAAATTTTGGGCTGAATTCAGACCTGAAACGGACCAAAAGACGCATAACGTTTTTCTGCAAAACCTGCAGCGGAGATATGTGAACTGGCTCCATAGAGACCTGCTGCGGAGATATGTGAACTGGCTCCATAGAGACCCGCTGCGGAGATATGTGAACCGGCTCCATAGAGACCCGCTATGGAGATTTGTGAACCTGCTCCATAGAGATCTGCTGCAGAGATATGTGAACCTGCTCCATAGAGACCTGCTGCGGAGATATGTGAACCTGCTCCATAGAGACCTGCTGCGGAGATATGTGAACCTGCTCCATAGAGACCCGCTGCGGAGATATGTGAACCTGCTCCATAGAGACCCGCTGCGGAGATATGTGAACTGGCTCCATAGAGACCTGCTGCGGAGATATGTGAACCTGCTCCATAGAGACCCGCTGCAGAGATATGTGAACCGGCTCCATAGAGACCCGCTGCAGAGATATGTGAACCGGCTCCATAGAGACCCGCTGCGGAGATATGTGAACCGGCTCCATAGAGACCCGCTGCGGAGATATGTGAACCTGCTCCATAGAGACCCACTGTGTAGATATGTGAACCGGCTCCATAGAGACCCGCTGCGGAGATATGTGAACCGGCTCCATAGAGACCCGCTGCGGAGATATGTGAACCGGCTCCATAGAGACCCGCTGCGGAGATATGTGAACCGGCTCCATAGAGACCCGCTGCAGAGATATGTGAACCGGCTCCATAGAGACCCGCTGCGGAGATATGTGAACCGGCTCCATAGAGACCCGCTGCGGAGATATGTGAACCGGATCCATAGAGACCCGCTGCGGAGATATGTGAACCTGCTCCATAGAGACCCGCTGCAGAGATATGTGAACCGGCTCCATAGAGACCCGCTGCGGAGATATGTGAACTGGATCCATAGAGACCCGCTGCGGAGATATGTGAACTGGATCCATAGAGGCCCACTGTGTAGATATGTGAACCGGCTCCATAGAGACCCGCTGCGGAGATATGTGAACTGACTCCATGGAGACCCGCTGCGGAGATATGTGAACCGGCTCCATAGAGACCCGCTGCAGAGATATGTGAACCGGCTCCATAGAGACCCGCTGCGGAGATATGTGAACCGGCTCCATAGAGACCCGCTGCGGAGATATGTGAACCGGCTCCATAGAGACCTGCTGCGGAGATATGTGAACCGGCTCCATAGAGACCCGCTGTGGAGATATGTGAACCGGCTCCATAGAGACCCGCTGTGGAGATATGTGAACCGGATCCATAGAGATCTGCTGCAGAGATATGTGAACCGGATCCATAGAGATCTGCTGTGGAGATATGTGAACCGGATCCATAGAGATCTGCTGCGGAGATATGTGAACCGGATCCATAGAGATCTGCTGTGGAGATATGTGAACCGGATCCATAGAGATCTGCTGTGGAGATATGTGAACCGGATCCATAGAGACCCGACATGGAGATATGTGAACCGGCTCCATAGAGACCCGCTGCAGAGATATGTGAACCGGCTCCATAGAGGCCCGCTGCGGAGATATGTGAACCGGCTCCATAGAGACCCGCTGCGGAGATATGTGAACCGGCTCCATAGAGACCCGCTGCGGAGATATGTGAACCGGCTCCATAGAGACCCGCTGCGGAGATATGTGAACCGGATCCATAGAGACCCGCTGCGGAGATTTGTGAACCTGCTCCATAGAGACCCGCTGCAGAGATATGTGAACCGGCTCCATAGAGACCCACTGCGGAGATATGTGAACCGGCTCCATAGAGACCCGCTGCGGAGATATGTGAACCGGATCCATAGAGACCCGCTGCGGAGATATGTGAACCGGATCCATAGAGATCTGCTGCGGAGATATGTGAACCAGATCCATAGAGATCTGCTGCAGAGATATGTGAACCGGCTCCATAGAGACCCGCTGTGGAGATATGTGAAGCGGATCCATAGAGATCTGCTGCAGAGATATGTGAACCGGATCCATAGAGATCTGCTGTGGAGATATGTGAACCGGATCCATAGAGACCCGCTGCGGAGATATGTGAACCGGTTCCATAGAGACCCGACGTGGAGATATGTGAACCGGCTCCATAGAGACCCGCTGTGAAGATATGTGAACCGGCTCCATAGAGACCCGCTGCGGAGATATGTGAACCAGCTCCATAGAGACCCGCTGTGAAGATATGTAAACCAGCTCCATAGAGACCCGCTGCAGAGATATGTGAACCAGCTCCATAGAGACCCGCTGTGAAGATATGTAAACCAGCTCCATAGAGACCCGCTGCAGAGATATGTGAACCGGCTCCATAGAGACCCGCTGCGGAGATATGTGAACTGGCTCCATAGAGACCCGCTGCGGAGATATGTGAACCGGATCCATAGAGATCTGCTGCAGAGATATGTGAACCGGCTCCATAGAGACCCGCTGCGGAGATATGTGAACCTGATCTATAGAGACCCGCTGCGGAGATATGTGAACCGGATCCATAGAGACCCGACGTGGAGATATGTGAACCGGCTCCATAGAGACCCGCTGTGAAGATATGTGAACCGGCTCCATAGAGGCCCACTGTGTAGATATGTAAACCGGCTCCATAGAGACCCGCTGCAGAGATATGTGAACCGGCTCCATAGAGACCCGCTGCGGAGATATGTGAACCGGTTCCATAGAGACCCGACGTGGAGATATGTGAACCGGCTCCATAGAGACCCGCTGTGAAGATATGTGAACCGGCTCCATAGAGGCCCACTGTGTAGATATGTAAACCGGCTCCATAGAGACCCGCTGCAGAGATATGTGAACCGGCTCCATAGAGACCCGCTGCGGAGATATGTGAACCGGCTCCATAGAGACCCGCTGTGGAGATATGTGAACCGGCTCCATAGAGACCCGCTGCGGAGATATGTGAACCGGCTCCATAGAGACCCGCTGCGGAGATATGTGAACCGGATCCATAGAGACCCGCTGCGGAGATATGTGAACCGGATCCATAGAGATCTGCTGCGGAGATATGTGAACCAGATCCATAGAGATCTGCTGCAGAGATATGTGAACCGGCTCCATAGAGACCCGCTGTGGAGATATGTGAAGCGGATCCATAGAGATCTGCTGCAGAGATATGTGAACCGGATCCATAGAGATCTGCTGTGGAGATATGTGAACCGGATCCATAGAGACCCGCTGCGGAGATATGTGAACCGGATCCATAGAGACCCGACGTGGAGATATGTGAACCGGCTCCATAGAGACCCGCTGTGAAGATATGTGAACCGGCTCCATAGAGACCCGCTGCGGAGATATGTGAACCAGCTCCATAGAGACCCGCTGTGAAGATATGTAAACCAGCTCCATAGAGACCCGCTGCAGAGATATGTGAACCAGCTCCATAGAGACCCGCTGTGAAGATATGTAAACCAGCTCCATAGAGACCCGCTGCAGAGATATGTGAACCGGCTCCATAGAGACCCGCTGCGGAGATATGTGAACTGGCTCCATAGAGACCCGCTGCGGAGATATGTGAACCGGATCCATAGAGATCTGCTGCAGAGATATGTGAACCGGCTCCATAGAGACCCGCTGCGGAGATATGTGAACCGGATCTATAGAGACCCGCTGCGGAGATATGTGAACCGGATCCATAGAGACCCGACGTGGAGATATGTGAACCGGCTCCAAAGAGGCCCACTGTGTAGATATGTAAACCGGCTCCATAGAGACCCGCTGCAGAGATATGTGAACCGGCTCCATAGAGACCCGCTGCGGAGATATGTGAACCGGATCCATAGAGATCTGCTGCAGAGATATGTGAACCGGCTCCATAGAGACCCGCTGCTGAGATATGTGAACCGGATCTATAGAGACCCGCTGCGGAGATATGTGAACCGGATTCATAGAGACCCGACGTGGAGATATGTGAACCGGCTCCATAGAGGCCCACTGTGTAGATATGTAAACCGGCTCCATAGAGACCCGCTGCAGAGATATGTGAACCGGCTCCATAGAGACCCGCTGCGGAGATATGTGAACCGGCTCCATAGAGACCCCCTGCGGAAATATGTGAACCGGCTCCATAGAGATCCGCTGTGGATCCATAGAGACCCGACGTGGAGATATGTGAACCGGCTCCATAGAGACCCGCTGTGAAGATATGTAAACCGGCTCCATAGAGACCCGCTGCGGAGATATGTGAACCGGCTCCATAGAGACCCCCTGCGGAAATATGTGAACCGGCTCCATAGAGATCCGCTGCGGAGATATGTGAACCGGATCCATAGGGACCCGCTGCAGAGATATGTGAACCGGCTCCATTGAGACCCGCTGCGGAGATATTTGAACCGGCTCCATAGAGACCCGCTGCGGAGATATGTGAACCGGCTCCATAGAGACCCGCTGTGGAGATATGTGAACCGGCTCCATAGAGACCCGCTGCGGAGATATGTGAACCGGCTCCATAGAGACCCGCTGCGGAGATATGTGAACCAGATCCATAGAGATCTGCTGCAGAGCCTTCCCAGAAGAGTTGAAGCTGTTATAGCTGCAAAGGGTGAGCAAACTCAATATTAAACCCTACGGAATAAGACTGGGATGCCATTAAAAGTTTATGTTTAAAGGCAAATACTTTTGACAATATAATGTATAACAAGGCACTGTAGGAGTCCATTTGGTCAGAAAAAATGTCAAACAGTAGGTGCCAAGACCAAACACAGAAGCCCAAAAGGCAAATGCTGAAAGTAGATCTAGACTTAGACTAAAAATGTAAAGGGCCACAATACAAGCTCACAGATCCAATCTGGCCCTACACATTGTCAATGCCACAAAAGTGCCAATCATAAATTAACCAACATATATAAAGAAATTCTCAAAATAGTGGACAAGCAGGCGGAGTCGTTTTTAATGATATTCGTTCATCATTGGTTGTGACGCAAAGCAAACGTAAATCATTTCAGCTACTCTTCATAATTACACCTCCTGTGGTTGCTAAGTATTACCTGAAGAAGACCCCCATGGATTAGAGGTCATCGCTATGGTATAGGGAGGCTTGCTTGTTGTAACAGACAGGCAAAGCAGGAAAATCTACCTTGCTGCTGTATATAGGCAGTTCACAGTACACCGCTTTAAACAGTTTACTCACTAAAATACTTTATTTAAATTAGCTCAAAAACGGCCTACATGTTCCATTTGGAAATACCAAGTGCAAACATGCTGCAAATGTTACCAATGTAACCAAAACTGCTAATAGTAATAGTTGCCAATGAAGGGAAACCCCATGTAACTGGTAATAACTAAATAACATTAGAGTGTATCTAAACCAAAACACTCAAGCCAAATATGTTGCTGCACCTAATCAAGGGGTCTCCAATACCCGGTGCCCTTTTAATTATATACTAATACCAGCATTATCATTATTTCCTATCTTAGTTATTATTATACATTTTGTTTGCAATTTAAAGTATAACTAAAGACAAAACTTTTTTTTTTAGTTTTGGAAATTGGAGATGAATTTGAACACCTGTCATGCTTCTTATTACTGTCTGTGTCCCCGTTAGAGAGATTCACTCTATTTGTCCTCTTTAATTATTGTATTGTTAATTAATATTAATTAATTATTAATGATTAATTAATATTCATTATTAATTATTATTAACTCATTATTATTATTACCTTTTTACCACCACCCCCTCCCTTTAGAATGTAAGCTCTTTGAGTGGGGCCCTCCTGTCCCTTCTGTGTTGAACTGTACTATAACTGTGCTGTCCCCCCTCTACATTGTAAAGTGTTACGTAAATTTGGGCGCTATATAAATCGTGTATAATAATAATTATTATTATTATTATACCTTTTAACAGCAAATTCAGGTAAGGCAAACCATTTTTGTTAGTTTTGGATACAGTGGAGAGGGATTACAACAGCTACCAAGTTTTTAATACTGTCTGTGCCCTGGTTAGAGAGCTCTGGTGACACCCCAGGATTCCCTTACTTTGGAGGGATTTCCTCTCACTTCCTGTTTTGGGAAATCTTTGCAATAGGACACAGGTGGCAAAAAAACCCCAAAGCTTAAAGGGGTTATAACCCTTCCTTACTATCCTAAATGAACAAAGTTTTGCCCTTTTTTTTTGGAAAATTATTTTTATTATTTTCAATAGACAAATACAATACGCAAATAAAACATTTAGTACCGCCAACCATAATACGGTAAGCTGTTCCAAAAAATTCAAACAAAAATAAGAATTACACAAAAAGAAAGCAATGCATTACATTGAAACATGAACAATGCGTACAAAATTTGCCACCTTGACCCGTACAGCCAAGGCCGGGACAAGGGGTGGGCGAGAGGGCGGGTTGCCCTGGGCACAATGGTTTACTGGGAGAAGGACCCTCTAAGCTTGCGCATCATACGCTGCTGCTAACAAAACATACAGAATATTGGCATGCATTAAAAAGGGGATCAGCTCCAGAGATAAAACGATAATTCTCCCGCTCTACAAGACTCTGGTCCGGCCGCACCTGGAGTATGCTGTCCAGTTCTGGGCACCAGTCCTCAGGAAGGATGTACTGGAAAAGGAGCGAGTACAAAGAAGGGCAACAAAGCTAATAAAGGATCTGGAGGATATTAGTTATGAGTAGGGATGAGCCGAACACCCCCCTGTTCGGTTTGCACCAGAACATGTGAACAGGAAAAAAGTTCGCGCGAACACCGTTAAAGTCTATGGGACACGAACATGAATAATCAAAAGTGCTAATTTTAAAGGCTTATTTGCAAGTTATTGTCATAAAAAGTGTTTGGGGACCCGGGTCCTGCCCCAGGGGACATGAATCAATGCAAAAAAAAGTTTTAAAAACGGCCGTCTGGGGGTCCCCTTGTTAAAGGGGGCTTCCGGATTCCGATAAGCCCCCCGCCCGCAGACCCCCACAACCACCGGCCAGGGTTGTGGGGCTGAGGCCCTTGTCCTCATCAACATGGGGACAAGGTGTTTTGGGGGGCTACCCCAAAGCACCCTCCCAATGTTGAGGGCATGTGGCCTGGTACGGTTCAGGAGGGGGGGCGCACTCTCGTCCCCCCCTCTTTTCCTGCGGCCTGCTAGGTTGCGTGCTCGGATAAGGGTCTGGTATGGATTTTTGGGGGGACCCCAGGCCATTTTTTTTTTTTGGCGCGGGGTTCCCCTTAAAATCCATACCAGACCTGAAGGGTCTGGTATGGAATTTAGGGGGAACCCCATGTCATTTTTTTTTTTTACATTTTGGCCAGGGTTCCCCTTAATATCCATACCAGACCTGAAGGGCCTGGTATGGAATTTAGGGGGACTCCCACGTCATTTTTTTTTTGGTTCGGGGTCTCCCTGTGGGGAATTCCCATGCCATTTTTATCAATGAACTTCTATGTGTATTGTCGGCAATGCAATAGCCGCGGGTAGTTTTAAATGGGTTTTTTCCTTCGAAATGTCATTTTGCTGTCAGACTGTTCTAAACACGGGAAACATGCGCCCCTTTACAGGCATACTGTAGACACCCCCCAGGTACGAAATTTAAAGGGATATTACACTTTTATTGTTTGACTTTAAGCATTATTAAAATCACTGCTCCTGAAAAAACGGCCGTTTTTAAAACTTTTTTTTGCATTGATCCATGTCCCCTGGGGCAGGTCCCCAAAACACATTTTATGACAATAACTTGCATATAAGCCTTTAAAATTAGCACTTTTGATTTCTCCCATAGACTTTTAAACGGTGTTCTGCGGCATTCTAATTTGCCGCGAACACCCCAAATTGTTCGCTGTTCGGCGAACTTGCGAACAGCCAATGTTCGAGTCGAACATGAGTTCGACTCGAACTCGAAGCTCATCCCTAGTTATGAGGAAAGGTTGCGAGCACTGAACTTATTCTCCCTGGAGAAGAGACACTTGAGAGGGGATATGATTTCAATATACACATACCATACTGGTGACCCCACAATAGGGAGAAAACTTTTTTGCGGGAAGGAGTTTAATAAGACACATGGCCAATTACTAAAATTTGAAGAAAAGAGGTTTAACGTTAAACTATGTAGAGGGTTCTTTACTGTAAAAGCGGCAAGGATGTGGAATTCCCTTCCACAGGCGGTGGTTTCAGTGGGGGGGCATCGATAGTTTAAAAAAACTAATAGATAAGCACCTGAACGACCACAACATACAGGGATATATAATGTAATGACATGTAAGCACACATACTTTGAACTTGATGGACATGTGCCTTTTTTCAACCTCACCTACTCTGTAACTATGTAACATCATTAATGGGGGAGTGGGGGCACCATTTGGCATCTTTGCGCTGGGCGCTGGACGACCTTGTCCCAGCACTGCTTACAGCTTTCTCAGTAAGGACACAAACCTCCTCATACACAACCAGCCAAAATATAATGATCCATTAGAAGAACAACCCACACCCTTCAAAGGATGTAAGGGGTGAGGTTCTACCATTTTTATTGCAGGAAGACTGTTGACTTGCCCCATCAGAGTCAATGGGGGTACATATCAAAAACGATAGCACTAAATAAAGCTAAAACTAGCCTGTAATAGTGGGAGGAGAATCCACCCATCACCCCCCCCCCCCAAACCTTATCAAACTATAGTAGTGCCCCCCTATTCATATATGTGGCTTTATAAAAAGGGTAAGGCTTTGTTCACAAAACCTTCCAGGACTCTACAGATGGAGGATTGGAACTCTTCCAAGACAGAACTATGCTCTTCCTAGCATGAAAAAATAATAAGGCAAGTAGGGTCCATATAGCTGTGGAGGGGGCCAAATCATTCACCAAACCAAGCAGACAATATCTTATAGAAGGGCTTAAAGGGTTAGTAGTCACCTCCTGTAAACACATCAAAATATCCTTCAAATACCCCTGTATACCAGGACATTCCCAGAAGATATGCAAAAAGTCAGCTCCCCCTTTAAGACAACGGCAGCAAGAAGAGGTGACTGAACTAAAAATCTTAGCTATCTTCGCTGGGGTCATGTATATACGGTGCAGAACTTTGTAATGAAGTTGGTCACGGGCTGAAATTAGTCTGGTAAAGGGTGCATCCCGCAGACATCCTCCCAATCTTCCGTGTCCAAATCAAGGACCACTGACACCCACTTAGACCTACACACACTCATGAGCCAATCAGTCTCAGAGAAGAGGAACTTATAAATGGTAGATAGAGGCTTATAAAGATCATCCTCCCTTAACATGGATTCAAGGGCAGACACTGAGAATGGAGCTCTAGCATGTCCAAATTGCAACTTACATGCGTGTCTTAACTGTATATAATGAAAAAATGCTTATTTGGTAGCTGGTATAGAGATTTAAGTTCGTCAAAAGATTTCAACTGCCCATTTGTGGTGATATCACAAATCTTTTTAATCCCAAATTTTGTCCAGACAACTGGAACTTCAAAAGCGAAAAAGTGGGGCAGATTAGGATTTCTCCACAGAGGAGCATTGAGCGAGAGTGGGAAGGGACCCAAAAATTCCTCTCCATGAGCAATTACCCAAGCACGTAGAACTGACCTCATAGATAGTAGTTAAGACATAGGGTGACTTGGACCCTCTATATACCAAATGGGCCAATGCTTCAAATGAACCCACTACCGCCACCTCAAGGGCAACCGCAGCGTCATCATATGGACTAGTGAGCCACCTATTGACCATCTTATTTCTACTTAAACTTTTTCAGATCCGCGCTATAGCTGAATGACAGCGACAGCGCGGACCTACTTTGCGGCCAATAGACGTCCTCCCATGTCCAACCAGCCTGCGCCCCCCCTGCAGGGCGCGCACGGTGCGCTTTATGATCAGCTAGTCTATGAGACTCGGCTTATCACAGATCGGAGTAAGGGGTCGATCCCCACCCCTTACCACATGATCAGCTGTCAGCCAATTACAGCTGATAATGTGATGTAAACAGCACCGGTATCCGGCTATTTTTTCTCCTTGCGCTGATAGCGTGAAGAGAGAAAAAAAAGCCGATTACCAGCGGCTCTCAGAGAGACATCAGTCCCGATCAAGGAGAGCTCTGGCCAGCTCATCTGTGCCCACCTGTGCCACCTGCCAGTGCCACCTACCAGTGCACAACAGTGCCGCCTACCGGTGCCCACAGTGCCACCTATCAGTGCCCACAGTGCCACCTTTTAGTGTCACCAATCAGTGCCTCATCAACAGTGCTGCCCATCAGTGTCACCTACCAGTGCCCTTTAGTGTCACCTACCAGTGCCCATCAGTGCCACCTTATCTGTCCCCATCAGTGCTGCCTTTCCCGGGCCCTTTCAGTGCCTATCAGTGCAGCCTATCAGTGCCCACCAGTGTAGCCTATCAGTGCCCACCAGTGCTGCCTCATCAGCGAATATCAATGAAGGAGAAAAATTACCTGTTTGCAAAATTTTATAACAAACTTTGAAACATGATTTTTTTTTTCAAAATTTTCCATCTTTTTTTTTGTTTGTTTAGCAAAAAATAAAACCCCCAGCTGTGATTAAATACCACCAAAAGAAAGCTCTATTTGTGTGAAAAAAATGTAAAAATGTAATTTGGGTACAGTGTTGTACGACCGCGCAATTGTCATTCAAAGTGCGTCAGCGCTGAAAATTGGTCTGTACAGGAGGGGGGTTTAGGTGCCCAGTAAGCAAGTGGTTAACTGTAGTTTTATGGGGGAAAAAATGTTTGCTTACACAGGCATTTGTATAGTCGCAAAAAAAAATGTATGACTCCAAGACAATGGTGTGATAACCTGGCAATGCACAGAGGAAGAATGGTTGATGCAACACATCATTGGGGTCTGTTCATAAAAAAAGAGGTGCATACATTCATTCAGCAAATCTACATGTACGTTTGTGAGATTTGGGGAAAAAAACTAATGTTCTTTAGGCTATTTTATTTTTGTGAGCATATTTAATTTATTATGGGCAGTAGTAAAATACCA
The DNA here is from genome assembly GCA_037952925.1 of Lithobates clamitans. Classification (NCBI taxonomy): domain Eukaryota; kingdom Metazoa; phylum Chordata; class Amphibia; order Anura; family Ranidae; genus Lithobates; species Lithobates clamitans. The sequence goes on along the minus strand of JBBGZY010000680.1, from coordinate 3,103,660 downwards.
CATTATGCTCACTGGATGGAGCTGAGGAACACAAGAAATCCATGTTTGTAACAAGAGAAACAATGTAACAGTTCTAGAGAACACAAGAGAATTAGCAAATAAATGTAACCAACCAATGAGCAAATAAATGTTTCCAACTGTTACCTTTATCTGCTAATTCCCTCAGTATCTAGAATTATTACATTGCAGATTGTATCTCTTGCTACAAAGATGTATGCATTCCCTATGCGCCTTAGCTCAGACATCTAGACATCTAGTGGCCATAATGTGTTATTTTACTACTCCCCAGAACAAAACAGAACGCTCATTCAGAATACAAAATGACCTAAAGAACATTTGTTTTTCTCAATTCACACAAAACGAATGTACGGCAATTTGTTAGACTAATGGTTATTAGGGATGAGCTCAGTGTTCGTTAAGAACGCGAGTTCAGACCAAATCCTGACCGTTCAGAAGTACGTTCCTCAATGTTTGGCATGGACAAACATGGCAGCTCACAGCTGTCAATGGTTGCTTGCACCCACCGTATCGTTACCTACCACTGACCACATGGCCCATTTACTCACATGCTCGGGAATCCCCGGCCACAAAAGCAAATGGATAGGGAAGGGAGACGTTACCTCATTGCCTAAATATGGCCACATGATTATGATGTCTCCACCATCACCTTCTCATCCCTTATATAGCTGATGTCAGCTCGGTTGTGTGTTTAATGCCGTGTACACACGACCGGACTTTTGGACAGACTGATCTCCGAAGGACTTTTCGACGGAGTTCCGACGGAGTTCCAACGAAACGGTCTTGCCTACACACGATCACACCAAAGTCCAACTAATTCGAACGTGATGACGTACGACCGGACTAGAATAAGGAAGTTCATAGCCAGTCGCCAATAGCTGCCCTTGCATTGTTTTCAGTCCGTCGGACTAGCATACAGACGCACGGATTTTTCGATAGGCATCGAGTCCGTCGAAAAGATTTGAAACATGTTCTATTTCTAAAGTCCGTCAGATTTTTAGACAGAAAAGGTCCGATGAAGCCCACACACGATCGAATTGTCCAACGGATTAGTTCCGTCGGACCTTTGATGCAGAAAAGTCCGTTCGTGTGTACACGACATTAGTCGGCGGGCAACAGGCAGTAGACATTATGACGGACCGTAGATTTGCAATCACTAATGGACATTTTTGGGGATTTTTTTATAACCACTTCAATACAGGGCACTTTCACCCCCTTCCTGCCCAGGCCAATTTTCAGCTTTCAGCGCTGTTGCACTTTGAATGACAACTGCATGGTCATGCAACACTGTACCCATATGACTTTTTTTTTTTGAGACAGATAGAGCTTTCTTTTGGCGGCATTTAATCACAACAGTTTTTTTGTTTTTTTTGCTAAAAAAATAAAAAACACCAAAAATTTCGAAAAAAAATGTTACTTAGTTTAATTTTAATTTAATTAATTTTTCTTCTTCACGGCAGCAGCACTGATGGACACTGATGAGGAAGCATTGATAGGCACTAATAAGCTGCACTGATGGGCACAGATAAGCTGCACTGATTGACACAAATGTTTGCACACACCTGATCACATGGTAAAGGGCCACTGTGATTGGCCCTTTACCCTGAACTGTGATCAGCTGTGTCCAAAGGACATAGTGGTCACAGAGCGTGGCCGATGTGCGCTGCAGAGGGCACACAGGGGGTGGGGTGCTGGGAGGACGTCTTTAGACCCTCCCAGAATTAGCCAACCACACTGTAGCCATCTTTTGGCTATAGCATGGTTGGTAAGTAGTTAATAATAAAATACTTCTAAAAAAAAAACTATTTGGGTGTATTTATTTCCGTGTTAATTTTTGTTGTTGTGAATGAGTAGGGGGTACTGTGTACTCCTTACTCATTTACACGGAGGGGGTGGTATCTGGGAGGCCCATTAATTATTTAAGGGGGTTTTCAGATTCCAAAAAGCCCCCCCCTTACCACAGACCCCCACAAACACTGGCCATAGTTATGAGTAGGAGGCCCTTATCCTCATCAACATGGGGGAAAGGTGCTTTGCCAGGCTGTATTCTTGGATTAGGGCTCTGGTATGGATTTTTAGGGGGACCTCACCCATTTTTTTATTTTTGCATGGAGAACCCGCTTAAAATCCATGTCAGACACTAAGGGTCTTGTAAGTATTTTGGGGGGCACTCTACACATTTTTTTTTTAAAGATGTGAGACGTAAGCTGTGCTACAGCAAAAGTGGCATTTACAACTTTAAAGAAACAGGACAAGGATTCTCCAAAGACCCCCCAAAAATACATAGCAGACACTTGAAGGGGTCTTTGTGCTTTTTTTATTTTTATTGAAAGGAGCTGGGAGTGTAATGTCATTTGCTGGCAAGTTTAAACACCTAGCTAAATGTCTGTGTTGCTACAGCACTTTTTATACGCAGAGATGTGGCCCTTCACAGGCAGGATTAGGGCACCACTAGGTATGTTTTTTCAAGGAATTGGGCTTTTTTAATGTTTCAATTCAAGCATTTAAAATGATTAGTGCTTCTGACCGAATTGAATTTTTACTTTTTTGTTTGTATTGATACTGTACATGTTCAACAGGGCAGTGACCCCCCCCCCCCCCCTTCCAGATCCGGGACAAGGGATGGGCAGGAGGGATGGCTGCCCTGGGCACTGTGGTATCATGTGAGGTGGAGGGGAGGCACCACAAGGAGATTGGGGAGAGGGGATTTGTGTTGGAAGGGGGAATTTGGGGGGGCAGCAGGGGATAAGAGTTGTTCTATGAAGGGAAATTTGGGAAAGATTTTTGCTAGGAGGGGGAATTTTGGTGGGTTTGTGCTAGAAGCTAATATGGGTGTGTGGGGGGGGGGAGATTTGTGAAAGCAGGGGGGATTGGGGATATTTGTGCTTTGAGGGGAAATGTGGGGGGATATGTACTAGGAGGGGGAATTTGTTTTTTTTGGGGGGTGCATTTGTGCTAGGGGGAATGAGACGAGGGGGTTGGAGGGCAATGTTTCTTGCTAGGAAGGGGATTTCAGCAGGGGTGGATTTGTACTGGGGGAATTTATGTTCGGGGGGTATGCATGCAGATTAGTACTCAATTTTTTTGGGGGGGGGTTACTGATACATAACGTTTATGCTCGCCCTGCCTTTAGTCTGTAAACTCCACGAGCAGAATCCTCCTGTCCCTTCTGTATTGAACTGTATTGTAATTGTACTGTTCCCCCTTCTACATTGTAAAGCAATGCGCAAAATTTTTGGCGCTATATAAATCCTGTACGATAATACATCTTAGGGGCGGGGGGCGCGATTTGGCATGTTCACCCTGGGCTCTAGATGACCTTGTCTCGGCTCAGCCCCCTTCCTTATCCATGCTATTTTTGACACCCCTTTGGCTATTTTTAACTTAACAGTTTTGGCTCCCATTGATTTCAGTGGGGTGGGAGGCAAAACAATTGTTCCTGCACAGGGTCCTTTTGGTGACTGCCTATGAAGAAATTGCAACTTGGTAAGTTCCCAAAAAGCTATGCTAAAGCAATGGTTGGTTTAGCACACAATAACTGAAATATCAGTGTTGGGAGAACCGTCCCTTTAAAATAGTTTCGCACTAAATCAAAATAATCCAAAGTAGTTCAGCATTGCATAGAAAATCCAATTTCTATACCAAATATTCCACTTTTTAATTTTCACTTTCCTAGAGATGAATGTTATAAGATACCGGTAACTTTTTAGTGCCATTAAGTGGCATATGTCCTTGTCTAAGTAAAGCACTTGGCAGAGGAAGGTGATATATGACACAGTTGGAAGTAACACTGTCTTCCAATTAAAGTACAGGGGCTGTAATTAATGAGAACTGCCTTCAAAGGTTTCCACTGTACAGGTGTCGTGTTACTACATACAGCCATGTCGATTTTAACTACACATGCATATAGTATAGGATACAACATTTAAAGCGTATCAAAAACCCAAAAACAAGAAGAAAATATTATATTGTACCCTACCTGATGTATTAACTTCATTTGTTTTCTTGTTTTAATTTTTTTCCCTTTATTTTCTCCAGGTAATCTTGTCAATTACACACTTCCTAGAGACGAGCTCGATGTTCGAACAGAGAATATTATGGGGCGTTTGCGGGAAATTCGAATGCCCCATAATGCATTGCGAGATCGCAGTGCATTGCTGTATGATGATTGGCCAGAGCATCATGTGACGTCAGAGGGGGCGGGATCAGCCGTTTACGTCACCAGTGGCCCAGCTCTTTGCTATATAACAGCTGTCACCACGAAAAGACAGCAGTCGGCGGGGTTTTTTTTCCTCGGAACCAAAGGCACCATGATTGACGATGAATTTACATCACGGGGCACTTTTTTTTTTAAAATAAAGGAATTGTCAAAAACTGTCTGCTGTCGTTTTTACTTTTTTGGTGACTGGGTGGGGGTACAATGTATCCCATACCCATTCACATAGGGGGGTGAGATCTGGGGGGGCCCCCTTGTTATAGGGGGCTTCCAGATTCCGATAAGCCCCCTGCCCGCAGATCCCCACAACCACCGGGCCAGGGTTGTGGGGATGAGGCTCTTGTCCCCATCACATGGGGATAAGGTGCTCTGGGGAGATGCCAAAGCACCCTCCCCATGTTGAGGGCATGTGGCCTGGTACGGTATGGTGCGCTCCCTCATTCCCCCCCCCTTTCCTGCGGCCTGCCAGGTTGCATGCTTGGATAAGGGTCTGATATGGATTTCTTCTTTTTAAATTGTGTGCGGGGTTCCCTTTAAAATCCATACCAGACATAAAGGGCCTGGTATGGATTTTGGGGGGGGGACCCCCATGCCATTTTTTTTACATTTTGGCCTGGAGTTCCCCTTAACATCCATACCAGACCCGAAGGGCTCTTGGGGTGCCCATGCCGTATTTTTCAATGATTGTTTTTCTACATTGCCGAGACCCGACAATTCATTACAGCTGCGAGCAATTTTAAATGACATTTTTTCCTTTACAAATGTCATTTTGCTGTGGTAGTGTTCTAAACATGGGGGAAATGTGCTACTTTACAGGCATACTAAGGGGACCCCCAGACACGCTATTTAAAGAAATATTTCATTTTTGTTTTTTTTACTTTAAGCATTCTTAAAATCACTGCTCCTGAAAAAAAGGTCATTTTAAAAACTTTTTTTTGCATTGATACATGTCCCCTGGGGCAGGACCCGGGTCCCCAAACACTTTTTATGGCAATAACTTGCATATAAGAATTTAAAAGGAACACGTTTGATTTTTCACGTTCATGTCCCTAAGACTTTAACGGTGTTCGCACAAATTTTTTGTCTGTTTGCATGTTCTGGTGCGAACCTGAACTGGGGGCTGTTCGGCTCATCCCTATTCCAAGGGTAATAATGCTCACTCCTCTACTGTATCTATGGAGGGAGCCATGGTTGTCACCCAGAATGGTCCACAAACATGTCTGCATTTGTTCATCTCCATTACACAAGCGAGGATGGGAGTAGTAGTTTGTACAAATAAAATAACATTGTTTAAATCATTAAAGGCAGCTTGCATATAGTGGCAGGCAGTTGCATTTGTTTCAGGGTCAATGGGTATTTGCTGTACTAGCTGAAAATATTCTTAGCTTGAAAGAGAAAACAAATGGAGTCACCAAGTCTAAAGGTAGCTAAGTTGCAATATATTACAGTTGTATTTTGGGCTTTAGATACCATTTAGCCCGGGTTCACACTGGTGTGATGCCAGACATCTCATGTGATTTGTGGCCACCGCATTGTTGTACAGATCACATGCGATGTCTGTGCGATGCGAAGTCAGCCATACAATTTGTATGGCTGAAATCTCACCGCATTCGCATCAAAATGGTGCAGGACCGTTTTTTTTTGGTTCGCACTGGAATCTAGACATGTGCGCACTGAACTATTTTGTTTCGGAATTTCGGTTTCGTCCGAAAAATAAATTTAGTTACTCCTGAAATAGTTTTTTATTTATTTTGTTTTGTTAAAAAATGCATTCCTACGAAAATCCGAATTAATTAAGGTCGAACCTGTCAATTGAAGGCTTATGGTGTCTGTCGGGTGTTCTAAGAAGATTCGACGAAGCAGCTAAACTGTACGACGCCGCGATTGTACATTTCCGATCGAATGCTCCGCCCGCTAGCTATAGTAGAATTCTAATGTTGTTTGACAAGTAATAATTATAATTATTAATTATTATTACTAGTCAAACAACATTAGAATTCTTCTATAGCCTATGGGCGGAGCATTTGATCGGAAATGTCCGCTCGCGACGATCGTATGTTTTTAGCTGCTTCGTCGAATCTTCATGTCTCTATAATGTCGAATCTTTGCTCTCTACATCGAATGATCTTGGACTAATAGAGTTAAGGTTAGGCACATTCAACCGCAGGTTCGATAGACACAGATCACTATTGTCACCGTCATGTCAAATCTTCTATCTATCTATATCATACTGTTGTCGCAGCGATACGAAAATATAATGGATACGAAAATAAAGCATTTTTTTATTTCGGATCTTTCGGATTTTGAATTCTGCGCGTTCGTTATCGTTTGTTAAAACGAACACAAAAATCCAAGAAATTCGGTCGAAAATGCATTCGGACGAAAAACGGATGCACGTGTCTACTGGAATCAGATTGCATGGGTGTTCAGACCCATGCGATCCGATTCCACAGTTCGAATTGCATTCTGCAAACTGATTTGGGGGTGTCATTAACTTTGTATTGACATCCGCAGCAGTTTTCAGAGTGCGGTGTGAACTGCCTGTGAGTGAGATGTGATGCAGGAACCCGCACTGGAATCGCTGTGGTTCCCGCATCACACCAGTGTGAACCTAGACTCAAAGCAAAACTAAACTCTCGTAATCCTCATTAACCGCTTGCCGACCAGCCGCCGCAGTTACACTGCGGCAACATGGCTCGGCTGTGCGAATCGCTGCCATGTTACGTCAGCTCCTATTTTGTCCACTAGGGGCATGCGTGCCCCCTGCTTGCCCACAGAGCCGATGTGAGTGCCTGGCGGTCGCGATTACTGCCGGGCTCCCGCGATCGCTCGGGGCACACGGAGAACCGGGATCTGTGTGTGTAAACAAACCATTCCTGGTTCTCTGAGGGGAGAAGTGACAGATCGTCTGTTCATACAGAGTATACACAGTGATTTATCTCTTCCCCTACACAGTCCCCTCCCCCCTTCAGTAAAAACACACACTAGGGAACACATTAACCCCTTCACCGCCCCCTAGTGGTTAACCCCTTCACTGCCAGTGACATTTTACAGTAATCAATGCATTTTTATCACACTGATCGCTGTATTAATGCCAATGGTCCCAAAAATGTGTCAAAATTGTCAGACGTGTCCACCATAATGTCGCAGTCCAGATAAAAATCGCAGATCGCCGCCATTACTAATAAAAAAAAAAATAATAATAAAAATGTCATAAAACTATGCCCTATTTTGTAGACACTTTTGCGCAAGCCAATCATTATACGCTTATTGCGATTTTTTTTTACCAAAAATATGTAGAAGAATACATATCGGCCTAAGCTGAGAATTAATTGTTTTTTTATATATTCTTGGGGGATATTTATTATAGCAAAATGAAAAAAAATATTGCGTTTTTTTCAAAATTGTTGCTATTTTTTTGTTTCTAGCGCAAAAAATAAAAAACGCAGAGGTGATCAAATACCACTAAAAGAAAGCTCTATTTGTGGGAAAAAAAAGGACGTCAATTTTGTTTGGGTACAATGTCACATGACCACGCAATTGTCAGTTAAAGCGACGCAGTGCCGAATTCCTGGTCAGGAAGGGGGTAGAATCTTCCGGGGCTGAAGTGGATAACTAATTTTAATCTTTATGCTACTAGTAATAGTAAATAAATAGGATTGTATGTTATATTTACTTCGATTTTACTTGTTGAAATCGAATTGCTTGTTGTGATCAACACAGACATTCCTCTGTTCAACAATACTCCTGTAATGTACATGTATTGGTCTCCAGTGTCTTATTCTTATGATATTCACCTTTGCACTTTATTCAGTAAAGTGATCATACGCAAGGTGCAAGGTTCCTCAGTGACCAATCAGTAATCTCACCTCTGTGAACCATTACCGGATTGGTTCCAGTTGAATACTGTACATAGCATATCATCAATGTCTTGTGCACTTTACTAAATAACCATGTTTGCATAGGGTTCCATAAAACTAGAGGTCTACTAGGATCACTCATTGCTTCAATAGTCATGTCAAGCATATGACAACCCAAGCCATAAAACTAGAAGAGCCATTGTAAGGAAAAATTTATGGACCTACAGGCTCAATCCTTGAAGCCCAGGTCAACCAGGGACTGGTAAAACCTGTAGTCCCCCAGCTATATGAAGAGTGACTTTATCTGTATGACAATTAATCATCCATAGATAATGTAAGTCTTTGTCACTGTAGCAGATAATATTCTATTCAGTAACTGAAGTATACATATAATCCAATTTATGAAGGCAATCTGCAAAGTGCAGCAACCCATCAAAATTAATCTTCCGTTCATATGACTGACGTAAAATCTGATTTGTTACTCTACTTTGCATGTCATCATTGCACTTTATACACAATCCTGCCTTTGCTATAAGTCTATTGCTACATCAGTTACTTTGAATTTTTTTTAATGAGAATATGAGAATAAAATGTTTTTATAATATTTGTTATATATATATATATATATATATATATATATATATATATATATATATATATATAAAATGTGAGACATCACGTGTAGGAAGTTCAGCTTGATGCATTTCGTCATCCAAGTGCATCGCACTTGGATGACGAAACGCGCCAAGATAAACTTCCTACACATCACCACCGGCTGAGTTAGTGGAACACACGCCATGTTCTAGGCAGCGACCACTATCTATATATGCACAGAGTCAGTTTTTATGCCTTCGGGTGACGTTCAGTCTGTTTATAACAGCAGTTTTATGGTTTCTTACCATGTATGATGCCGATTTTTAATAAAATGTTTGAGGATGTTATACGATGAGAAACTTCTCTCTCTCCATATATTGCACACCTGCACCTTCTGGTCCTGGAGATTCTGAGTCACCATTGGAGGTAATCCACACTAGCGGGAGTAACCAGAGGACAATGCAGTGGGATAGGTCCCCCTAGAGACCTGCAAGCACAGCTCCTTTTGCTATAAGGTAAAGGAGTCCAAGATATCTGGTGAGTGCGGAGTATTCACAGTTCCCCACGAGGTGGATGCACAGATATTAAAAGGATATGGAGCACTTTTTAAAGAAAGGAATTTGGTTTGCACAGCCATCACTTTATGCACTACTAGTGTCATTATAAAGTTTGCACAATATGTTATTGAACATCGGAAGAATTCACCGCAAAGATTGGACCTTAGTTGATTATGTATGTGATTTGTATGCCACCTTCCACCATCTTTTGATTCAACTTACTGATAGAGTTATAAGCACCAGTTGATTTATGTTTTTTATATGGTTTGGTTATAAACATGGAGGAATATAGCACAGAGCAACTTATTCACTCCTTGATTATTTCCCGCCTCGACTACTGCAACTCTCTCCTTAATGGCCTACCCATAAGCAGGCTATCCCCCTTCAGTCTATTATGAATGCTGCTGCTAGACTAATACACCTCACTAATCGATCCGTGACTGCTGCTCCTCTCTGCCAATCCCTTCACTGGCTTCCCTTATCCCCACCGTGTAAAATTCAAAATGCTAACCACAACATACAAGGCCATTCACAACATCGCCCCCATCTACATCACCAACCTCATCTGCAGATATCGCCCAAATCGCCCCCTCTCTGCTCCTCCCAGGACCTCCTGCTCTCTAGCTCCCTTGTTACCTCCTCCCATGCTCGCCTTCAGGATTTCTCCAGAGCCTCTCCCATCCTCTGGAATTCCCTGCCCCAGTATGTCCAATCAGCCCCTACCCTGTCCACCTTTAGGAGATCCCTGAAAACTAATTTATTCAGGGAAGCCTATCCCACACCCACATAACTGTCCCTGAGCCACCCCCATCAATTCATTCTTTGCAGCTATTATCTTTTGTACCACCACCCCCTCCCTTTAGAATGTAAGCTCTACAAGCAGGGCCCTCCTGTACCTTTTGTATTGAACTGTACTGTAGTTGTGTTGTCCCCCTTATACATTGTAAAGCGCTGCGTAAACTGTTGGCGCTATATAAATCTCGTATAATAATATAATAATAATTATATATATATATATATATATATATATATATATATATATATATATCAAGTATGATATATTATTTATAAACAATTTATATACGTATATATGCATGTGTTTTTATACAATTATGATTAATAATTGTTTATATATATATATATATATATATTTATTGTTCATATATTCAATTTTGTTATAAACTGCACTTAAATATTTTGTACCTACATTCACTTTCAATTCACTATGGTCTCTTTTTGTAATATTTCATTTCCTTTAAGACAGGGGCTGCATGATGCCAATAACAACAACCCATAACGACCAACCCACAGTCATGCTTCACTAACTTGCCTGACCTAAACTTGTAACTATGTGGTTGATTTACTAAAACTGGAGCGTGCAGTATCTGGTGCAGCTGTGCATGGTAGCCAATCAGCTTCTAACTTCAGCTTGTTCAATTAAGCTTTGTCAAAAAAAAACCTGGAAGCTGATTGGTTTCCGTGCAGAGCTGCACCAGATTTTGTACTCTCCAGTTTTAGTAAATCAACCGCTGTGAGCTCATTGTTTGCCTTGGGCTACTGCACTTTGTTCCCCATCATTGCTCTTCAACCAAATTTATGTTAGGATGTGCAAAGTGCAACTATAGCAACCAATCCGATAACTTCTCTTTATCTGACATGACTACAGTAAAATAAAATCTATTTGCCATGAGTTATACTGTATTGTTTTTTGCACTGTGGCACAGTGGTTAGCACTTCTGCCTTGCAGCACTGGGGTCCTTGGTTTGAATCCAAACCAGGACTCTGGTGTGTTCTCCCTATGCTTGCCTGGGTTCGCTCTGGGTACTCCATGTTCCTCCCACACTGGTAGGTGTATGACCCTAGTATGTATGTTTGTGAGTTAGGGACCTTAGATTGTAAGCTCCTTGGGGACAGGGACTAATGTGAATGTACAATATATAAATTGTTGGTGCTTTAGAAATGCCTGTACAAAAATAAGATATTACAAATTTTATAAAAAGATAGAAACTTTTCATTTTACTTTGCCCTGGGATCCAATACAATAAATGACCATCTATATTCGTTATACAGGTAGTGACTGGGCTCCTTAACCACTTGCTGACCGCTGCACACAGATGTACGTTGGCAGAATGGCACAGGCAGGCAAATGGGCGTATGTCCCTTTAAATTTGCCGTGGGTCCCGGGAACTCAACGTTCTTCAGTGGCCCGCGGTTGCGGTGTAGAGAGGCAGAATGGGGAGATTTTAAGCAAGGCATTTCCCTGTTCTGCCTATGGACATGACAGAGATCCCTGTCATCGGGAGCAGTGATCTCTGTCATGTTGTAGTGAGCCCATCCCCCCTACAGTTAGAATCACTCCCTAGGACACAGTTAACCCCTTCATCGCCCCCTAGTGTTTAACCACTTCCCTGCCAATGTAGTTTATACAGTAATCAGTGCATTTTTATAGCACTGATCGCTGTATAAATGACAATGGTCCCAAAATAGTGTCAAAAGTGTCTGATGTGTCCGCCACAATGTCGCAGTCATGATAAAAATCGCACATCACCGCCATTACTAATAAAAAAAAATTATACTAAAAATTCCATAAAACTATTCCCTATTTTGTAGACGCTGTAACTTTTGCGCAAACCAATCAATATACGCATTTTGCAAATTTTTTTACCAAAAATATGTAGAAGAATACGTATCGGCCTAAACTGAGGAAAAAAATAGTTTTTCTATATATTTTTGGGGGATATTTATTGCAGCAAAAAGTAAAAAATATTGCGTTTTTTCCAAAATTGTCGCTCTTTTTTTGTTTATAGCGCAAAAAATAAAAACCGCAGAGGTGATCAAATACCACCAAAAGAAAGTTCTATTTGTGGGGAAAAGAGAACGTCAATTTTGTTTGGGTGCAACGTCGCACGACCGCGCAATTGTCAGTTGAAACGACGCAGCGCTGAATTGCAAAAAGTGCTCTGGTCAGGAAGGGGGTAAAATCTTCCGGGGCTGAAGCGGTTAAAGAAAACAGTCCAGAGAAAATACATTGCCATTACTGAGCTCTCCTTGATAAAATGCTAGTTGCCTGGCTGTTATACTGCTCAAAGGCTTCAAAACCTTCCTGGAAACATACAGTCCAAGAGTTGTGACTTTTACAGTTCACGAACTGCTTTCTTATATCAGGGCAGTAACTTATGCAGCGTACACACGACCGGACTTTAAAGCAGACTTTGTCCGGCGGACTTTTCGATGGACTTTACGACGGACTTTCCGAATGAACGGACTTGCCTACACACAATCAACCAAAGTCCGACGGATTCGTACGTGATGACGTACGACGGGACTAAAACAAGGAAGTTCATAGCCAGTAGCCAATAACTGCCCTAGCGTCGGTTTTTGTCCGTCGGACTAGCATACAGACGAGCGGACTATTCGACCGGACTCGAGTCCATCGAAAAGATTTGAAACATGTTTCATTTCTAGGTCCGTCGAATTTTGGGGGAAAAAAGTCTGCTGGAGCCCACACACGATCGAATTGTCCGACGGACTCCGGTCCGCAGGGCCAAGTATGCCGTAAAGTCCGCCCGTGTGTACGCGGCATTAGAAACATTTTATCTCCTGTTAAATGTTTGCATTTTGGGTATCTGCAATACCCATTATACTTTGTATTCAATTAGCTTTTTTTCTTTATATATACAATAAACTTTATTGTGAAAAAAAAAAAAAAGAAACAGCCAGGCAATTAGCATTTTTAAAAGAATGTCAGCAGTGCCAAGCTATTTTTGGTCAGCACAGGTTTCCTGTAAAGATTGATTGGGGAGTCCTTTATATTAGGAATCATATTTATATATTAGGAATCATATTAATGTATTTGCTTGGCACATAAGACTTCTTAGGGAAAAAAAAAGGTTTCTGTAAAAGAGCTTAAAATATTGAATTGTGGGACTGTTGTGTGATCAGAACATTTAACATGCCACCATTATACATATAGCTATAACACATGGTGTAGATGTAGAATGTATTACAAAGTGCTGACCCTGAGATGTGCTGCACCCCACAATACTGATCTTCATGGTCAATCACTGAGAACCCCCCAGCCATCCATACTAATAACAGAAGGTTGGCATTTTATTGGCTGCACACATCGATGGGCTGGAGAGGGCGCTATCCAAGTTTCCTGAATCCATCAATATCTGCAAGGTCATAAGGAGGTGAGAGTGCAAATTAGATCACTGACCTGCATTGGCTGGACTGGGTAAAAGATTCATCTACAAGCAAGGCTGACATTGGGGTGAAGAGTAGAAGGAAGGGTACAATACCTTTGCAGGTCAGCTCAGACACAGGATAGCTCCATCCTATGGAATCAGCAGCATCCAAGGCTTGGGTACCAGCGCAGCCCAGCTAGTGCCAGGTGGGCATTCACACAGCATTGCAGATCAGCACACAGAGCAGAGCTGGCAGGGTGATGGAGGGGGGCAGCACACTGGGCATCCACTTAGCCCAGTCTATCCCTAACCATGCCTGTCTAATAGCAGCGCTCTATCTGCAGTCTCCTCCAATCTAATTGTCGGTTATGCATTATAAGAAGTGCGATAATACAAGGCTCTCCGGCTGCATGAGGTTCATTGAAAGTAGAAAGGAGAATGGATTTTCTAGACTGTGCATAGAGAGCTTGTGATTTTGCTGTGAGATAAAGCAGGGATTTGTTATCAGCAGCCCTTTAATCCTGTTGCAGATTTGCAGACATTGCTGTGTGCCTTGTAGAGGGAAAAGGTATCCAATTTTATTCCATGCAGCTGATAGTGCCTGCAGCATCACAGGAGAGAGCATAGAGAACAGGGGGGGGGGGGGGGAGAAGGAGAGGGCAACCTGCATTGATTGATCCCAGCCTGGACCACAGAGCATCCTCATGAAGAGGCATTGATTTGTATGTCCCCCCTCACATCTCTCTCCTCTGTGTGTGCCAGCTGCCTGTGCCAGCTGGAAGTCTCGGATTAAAGACTAGAACAATAAAGCAGAGGATGGCCATGGCACTCGCAGGAATAAGTCCTGCTATTAACCTCCCTATTCAGGCTTCCCAAACTAATGGGCTCTGTTTAACTATGTGCAGCCTGACTGGTACTGCATGGGTGCACATAATCCTATAGCATTTATTATTATTCTTCAGATTTGTATTATTATTGATATTATTAACATTTTTTTAATTATTATTGATATTATTACAGTTTAAGAAATATATAAATACCAAGAACAAAATGAACATGTTCAAAATGCTTACAGCAAGGAGAGACTTGTTAGCAGTAAAATAAAATGATATACAGTAAAGCCTTGGTTTGAGAGTAACTTAATTTGAGAGCGTTTTGCATGACAAGTAAAATTTTTAATACATTTTGACTTGATATAAAAGCGATGTCTTGATATACAAGTAGCGTCATGTAACAACATAAAAGAGAAGAGAGGAGTCTCTAAGTGTAGCAATATGGTTACATTTAATGAAGGTACAACATTTAGCAACATATGCTACACTTAGGGCTCTTTCACACGGGGCGGATCAGTGATGATCTGCCCCGTGAACATCCGCTTGCTCAGCGGGGATCGCTCCGCCGATCCCCGCTGAGCAGGAAGATGACAGCAGCGACGGACCTGTCAGAGCGCCGCTCTCCTCTATGGGGGATCGGATGATGACGGTCCGTAGTGACCATCGTCACCCGATCCGATCCGAAAACGGATGGAAAAGTAGGGTTTTCTTCCGTTACACTTTTTCGGATCGGAGCGGGTCAGATGTTAGCGGACGTTCATCCGCTGACATCGGCTATTCCATAGGGATACATGTATGTCCGTTTTTCATCCGAAAATGGAAGGATGAAAAACGGACATACGGATCGTCCGTGTGAAAGAGCCCTTAGAGGCACCTCTCTTCTCTTTTATACTCTGTAGCTCCTGCTGTATTTTACTTCTAATCCCCTTGTGGAGGCTTCCATTTGTGGATGGACATCTTTTATGCCCCGTACACACGGTCGGACATTGATCGGACATTCCGACAACAAAATCCATGGATTTTTTCCGACGGATGTTGGCGCGAACTTGCCTTGCATACACACGGTCACACAAAGTTGTCGGAAAATCCGATCGTTCTGAACGCGGTGACGTGAAAACACGTACGTCGGGACTATAAACGGGGCAGTAGCCAATAGCTTTTGTTTATTAATTTATTCTGAGCATGCGTGGAACTTTGTGCGTCGGATTTGTGTACACACGATCGGAATTTCTGACAACGGATTTTGTTGTTGGAAAATTTTATAGCCTGCTCTCAAACTTTGTGTGTCGGAAAATCCTATGGAAAATGTGTGATGGAGCCCACACACGGTCGGAATTTCCGACAACAAGGTCCTATCACACATTTTCCATCGGAAAATCCTATCATGTGTACGGGGCATTATGGTTACACAAACTGGTCACATTGCTATAAACGGAACCTTCAGGATTTGAAGATTATTTGTGTGGAAGAATGGGTTAAAATCACACCTGAGCAATGCATGCGACTAGTTTCCCCAAACAGGAGGCGTCTTGAAGCTGTTATTACCAACAAAGAATTTTGTACAAAGTAGTAAAGTGGTTGTAAACCATGTTACACCACTTTTACTTACAGCTAAGCCTATAACACGGCTTACCTGTAGGTACCTTGAATATCTCCTAAACTTGTACAGTTTAGGGGATATTCAGCATATGCGCTGCTGTCGACGTCATCGGAGCATGCTCACTGAAGAAACGGGCCGCTGTGAAATTTCTTCATTAGTCATGCCATGACCAGCGGCTCCCACGCAGTGATGCCATCGTGGCTCCGGCCAATGACAGCGCCGGAGCCACGAACCTGGATGTAACTCCGGGGCAAGATGTCCTCGCTGTACTCGGAGGGCCGACGCCAATCCAGGGCATCGTTCTAAGGTAAGTATGTCCTGCGATGCATAGCTCATTATGCCTTTGTCTTACAGGGTTTGTTTTTTTGTTTTTTGTTTTGTTTTTTCTAAAGTTTACAACCTCTTTAAATAGATTTCAGTTACCATGTTTAATACTTTTTCCATGTGTAATTCCATTTTATTAGACATAACTTCATTTCTGAACATATTTGTTTTGGTTTCTTTGTATGTATGGATTGCATGGGCTGTTACATAGTTACATATTAAGTCAGGTTGAAAAAAGACACAAGTCCATCTAGTTCAACCATAAAATAAAATAATATCATACAATCCCATATATACAATCCTTCATCCACAGTTGATCCAGAGGAAGCTGAAAAACCCCAGCAAAGCATGATCTAATTTGCTACAGCAGGGGAAAAAAAATTCCTTCCTGATCCCTGAGAGACAATCAGATTTTCCCTGGATCAACTTAACCTATAAATGTTAGTTGCCAGTTATATTATGTACAATTAAGAAAGAATTCAGGCCTTTCTTAAAGCAATGAACTGAGCTGGCCAGAATCCTCTCTGGAGGGAGTCTGTTCCACATTTTTCACAGCTCTTACTGTGAAGAAACCTTTCCGTATATGGAGATGAAATCTCTTTTCCTTCAGATGTAAAGCGTGCCCCCTTGTCCTCTGTGATGACCTTAAAGTGAATAACTCAACACCAAGTTCACTATATGAACCTCTTATGTATTTGTACATGTTGATAAAAGCTCCCCTTAATCTCCTCTTCAAAAGAGAATAAATTCAATTCCTCTAATCTTTCCTCATAGCTGAGCTCCTCCATTCCTCTTATCAGTTTGGTTGCCCTTCTCTGCGCTTTCTCCAGTTCCCCGATTTCGTTACCGATATGGGGTGCAAATTTCATGTCAATAGCAGAAATACATTTACCTAGAAAAATGGTGACGTGTTCAATACTTATTTTACCCACTGTATATAATTATTCCCAAGTAGTGAACAAACAGCACCCATAGCCATGGGTAATGTAACAGGATTGACCCAAATCATTGAGGAGATCTAGAAACAAAGTCCAAGTTTGCAGCACTAATTTAATTTATTGTAGCCAATGTCAAATGCAGTGTGCTTGGAAACATTGTTCATTTGAAATTTGCTACATAAATTCAATAAATTACATTTGCGACATGCAACCTTGGACTTTGTTTATATACAGTATGTGCTTTTTTTAAATTATATTTTTTAATGTATTTATTTTAAACCTTGTTAAATACTGAATTGTCATCTGATGGCATCCTAACATCAAATACTATACTATATATATATACTATATATAAGTATAGGTAAACAAATGTAACAATGCACTTCTCTTATTTGCCTAACAAGTGTTTGTGTGTGTACTGTGTGCTGCTTTTACTGGAGATCTAGTTGTTTATATTCCCTTCTTAGCAACTAGATCCCCTATCACTGAACACGGCTCTGTGCTGTTTACACTCACAGAGCTGTGTTCGGGAAGGATTGGAGCCGATCACTAGGTACCGATGACCAATCATTAGCCGGCACCTGGTGATCAGCAGCAGTGGCCGGTCTTTATTACAGGGAGATCCTGCACAGAAGCAACAGGGTTGATTTAGTGCGATTGCTCCAGAGTTTAGTAAATAAGGTGATATTTCACTGTAACCACTTCCTACCCAGGCCAATTCTGACACTTTGCTCCTACATGTAATAATCATCATTTTTTTTTTGGTAGAAAATGACTCAGAACCCCCAAACATTAAATATGTTTTTTTTTTTTTTGCAGAGACCCTAGGGAATAAAATGGTGGTTGTTGCAACGTTTTATCTCACACGGTATTTGCGCAGTAATTTTTCAAACATGTTTTTTCTTGGGGAAAAAAAAAACTGTTTCATGCATTAAAAAAAAAAACAGTAAAGTTAACCCAATTTTTTTGCATAATGTGAAAGATGATGTTACTCCGAGTAAATTAATACCTAACATGTCACGCTTTGAAATTGTGCACACTCATGGAATTGCGCAAAACTTTGGTACTTAAAAATCCCCATAGACGACGCTTTATAAATGTTTACAGGTCACATGTTTAGAGTTACAGAGGAGGTCTGGCATTAGAATTATTGCTCTCACTCTAAGGCCTCATTCACACGAGGCGGACTCCATTTCCACGGAGCCCGCCTCGGTCCGCCGGCTCAGTGGGAGATCTCTTCGTTCATCTCCGCTGAGCCGACGGATGACAGGTCCCTCTCTGCTCACTGAGCTGGGAGGGGCTTGTCAGGCGCCGCTGCCGCCTATGGAGGGATCGGATGAAAACGGACAGCCTGTCCCTTTTAATCAGATCTCACCCGATCCGCCAGCGATGGATCTGGACGTTGGGCCATCCATCTGCTTTCAGCAGATCGGACCGGGTCGGATGTCAGCGGACATGTCTCCGCTGACATCCGTCGCTCCATAGGCTAACATAGAGCGTCCGATCGTGTGAAAGCGATAGCTCATTTGTGTGTTTTGAACATCGTTTACACATGTGGGCGCAACCTATATATAAGTTCACTTCTGCACGCGAGTACGCTGGGACGGGGGCACTTTACTTTACTTTTTTTTTTTTTTAATTGTCTATTTTACTTTTATTTTTCTATTTTGACACTTTCTTTTTACTTTTTTTTTTTTTTGCAAACATCCCTTGTAATAGGAATAGTGCATGACAGGTCCTCTTTGCAGTGAGATATGGGGTCAATAAGTCCCCACATCTCACCTCTAGGCTGGGAAGCCTGAGAAAAAAAAAATTATCCTGGCTTCCTAGTCGAGGCGGCTGCATTTTTTCAAATGCAGAGGCCTGGTGTGACATTATAACATTGCACCCAGCCTCCGAAAGGCCATAGAGATGTCCGGGGGCCATCTAGCCCACCGGATTCTCTATGGCAAGCTTCCGGCATGGACTGATTCCTTCTCCCTCTCGCCGATGGCAGGGGCGAGCCGGAAGAAGCACCGGAGGGTGACGGGAAGGGGGTGCGTCCCCTCCCACTACCTGTAAGAACAATCAAGCCACTAAACAGCCACTATGATTGTTCTTACGGTGTAGGGAATCGCCGGCTCTAAAAGACGATATCTGAATGATGCCTGCAGCTACACCCATGATTTAGATATCTCCGCTCAAAGTGGACATCATATGACATAGTTGGGTGGGAAGTGGTTAAAAAAGAATACCCAATCCCATGTGAGGAAACTATAAAAAAACAACAACGTTTTACACATGATTGGATGATGGAAGTCGGCAGAGCTTCTTCTTATTTACTAGGCTCTGGAGCAATTTCCCTTTCAAAGTGCTCAGTCTATTTGCCTTTAGTAAAGCAACCCCAACATTTCACAATGGATTACTACACAGATCTGGAAGAAATACACAAAGCACGCCAAGGTTCAAATACGTTGTAAGTATACACATGACTCTTGTATTTGGACACTATTTGCTCATCCTGGAATTCCTTTAACTGTACTTAGCAATGCCCCTAGTTGCCAAGTACAGTTATCAGTGCAGCCTATCAGTGCCCATCAGTGCAGCCTCATCAGTTCCCATCAGTACCCATCAGTGCCTCCTCTTCAGTGTCCATCAATGCAGCCTCGTCAGTGCCCATCAGTGCAGCCTCATCAGTTCCCATCAGTACCCATCAGTGCCTCCTCTTCAGTGTCCATCAATGCAGCCTCATCAGTGCCCATCAATGCAGCCTCATCAGTGCCCATCAATGCAGCCTCATCAGTGCCCATCAGTTCAGCCTCATCAGTGCCCATCAGTGCAGCCTCATCAGTGCCCATCAGTTCAGCCTCATCAGTGCCCATCAGTGCAGCCTCATCAGTGCCCATCAATGCAGCCTCATCAGTGCCCATCAGTGCAGCCTCATCAGTGCCCATCAGTGCAGCCTCATCAGTGCCCATCAGTGCAGCCTTATCAGCGCACATCAATGAAGGAGAAAAATGACTTATTTACAAAATGTTATAACAGAAACTAAGAAAAATGTTTTTTTCTTTTTCAAAATTTTCAGTATTTTTTCGTTTGTTAACAAAAAATGAAAAACCCAGTGGTGATTAAATACCACCAGAAGAAAGCTCTATCTGTCTACAAAAAAATGATAAAAATCTGGTTTGGGTTCAGTGTAGCACGACCGCACAATTGTCATTCAAAATGTCACAGTGCTAAAAGCTGAAAATTGGCCTGGGCAGGGGGGGGGGGGGTGAAAGTGCTCAGTAGGCAAGTGGTTAAAGACAAATTCCAGGTATGGAATTTATTCTTCCATAGTTACATTGCTCCAGCTTTACCAATGTAAATATGTATATTCCGTACCTGGGGGGGGGGATCATCAGCTCCATCTAGTGGGCCATAATGTGATATTTTGCTAATTTAGTCTATGCTATATGAATGAAGAACATTCGACCGGGAGAGAAACGCACATGCAGTTTTCCAGGATAAATAGGTATACAACTTTTTTTTATTTTTTATTTTTGTATAAATACACTCCTAAGTGTTTGGAAGACTCTCCAATGAAACGAGTAGAAACATGTGGGGTCACTGACAATTGAGAAATACCAGTAATTGGGCATATACAGACCTTCTAATTATTTAGTGGTGTCCCAGGTTCCAGTGAATGCAGTATTTTATTGCACAACAGTGGAGGAATAAACACAAGATAATATTTTATTCACAATTTTCTATGAATCATGTAAATATGCATACTCCATTCCTGTGGGGTCCCTGTGTAAGTTTAGAATATCTGTAGTAGTTGCTGCTACTACCGTGATTACCACAGTTTTTTGTGCCTGATGCCAAGCAGCTGACCCTGCTGTATAGTAACCACAGAGGATTGGGGTACCATTTACTGATCACCTTGTATTTTTTTCAGTTAATGCAAGGCATTCTCTGATTGGAGCAGGTGGAGAGGTGGGGTGGTGATTTCACAATCTCCACCTCGTCCAATCAGAGAATGCCTTGCACTCCAGGATACACAGGCACCTGACACCCCCGGAAGTGTCAGATGCATACATTCTGACAGTGGTTGTAGAAAGTGGGGATGCCATTCACCAGCAGCAGCAAGATCACGAAGAGGTGTATTTATAAAAAAAAATTGCAATGCTACTTGTCTGGTGAAACTGCTTATACAGTGGGGACAGAAAGTATTCAGACCCCCTTAAATTGTTCACTCTTTGTTAAATTGCAGCCATTTGCTAAAATCATTTAAGGTCATTTTTTTCCTCATTAATGTACACACAGCACCCCATATTGACAGAAAAACACAGAATTGTTGACATTTTTGCAGATTTATTAAAAAAGAAAAACTGAAATATCACATGGTCCTAAGTATTCAGACCCTTTGCTGTGACCCTCATATATTTAACTCAGGTGCTGTCCATTTCTTCTGATCATCCTTGAGATGGTTCTACACCTTCATTTGAGTCCAGCTGTGTTTGATTATACTGATTGGACTTGATAAGGAAAGCCACACACCTGTCTATATAAGACCTTACAGCTCACAGTGCATGTCAGAGCAAATGAGAATCACGAGGTCAAAGGAACTGCCTGAAGAGCTCAGAGACAGAATTGTGGCAAGGCACAGATCTGGCCAAGGTTACAAAAAAATTTCTGCTGCGCTTAAGAGCACAGTGGCCTCCATAATCCTTAAATGGAAGACATTTGGGATGACCAGAACCCTTCCTAGAGCTGGGCGTCCGGCCAAACTGACATATCGGGGGTGAAGAGCCTTGATGAGAGAGGTAAAGAAGAACCCAAAGATCACTGTGGCTGAGCTCCAGAGATGCAGTCGGGAGATCGGAGAAAGTTGTAGAAAGTCAACCGTCACTGCAGCTCTCCACCAGTCGGGGCTTTATTGCAGAGTGGCCCGACGGAAACTTCTCCTCAGTGCAAGACACACGAAAGCCCACATGGAGTTTGCTAAAAAAAACACCTGAAGGACTCCAAGATGGTGAGAAAAAAGAGTCTCTGGTCTGATGAGACCAAGATAGAACTTTTTGGCCTTAATTCTAAGCGGTGTATGTGGAGAAAACCAGGCACTGCTCATCACCTGTCCAATACAGTCCCAACAGTGAAGCATGGTGGTGGCAGCATCACACTGTGGGGGTGTTTTTCAGCTGCAGGGACAGGACGACTGGTTGCAATCGAGGGAAAGATGAATGTGGCCAAGTACATGGATATCCTGGACGAAAACCTTCTCCAGAGTGCTCAGGACTTCAGACTGGGCCGAAGGTTTACCTTCCAACAAGACAATGGCAATAAGCACACAGCTAAAATAACGAAGGAGTGGTTTCACAACAACTCCGTGACTGTTCTTGAATGGCCCAGCCAGAGCCCTGACTTAAACCAAATTGAGCATCTCTGGAGAGACCTAAAAATGGCTGTCCACCAACGTTTACCATCCAACCTGACAGAACTGGAGAGGATCTGCAAGGAGGAATAGCAGAGGATCCCCAAATCCAGGTGTGAAAAACTTGTTGCATCTTTTCCAAAAAGACTCGGCTGTATTAGATCAAAAGGGGCTTCTACTAAATACTGAGCAAAGGGTCTGAGTACTTAGGACCATGTGATATTTCAGTTTTTCTTTTTTAATAAATCAGCAAAAATGTCAACAATTCTGTGTTTTTCTGTCAATATGGGGTGCTGTGTGTACATTAATGAGGAAAAAAAATGAACTTAAATGATTTTAGCAAATGTTATATTGCAACATATAACAAAGAGTGAAAAATTTAAGGGGGGTCTGAATACTTTCCGTCCCCACTGTACATTCACTGCAAATAAGAGCAACATTTTCTCTCCAGGTCGAGCGTCCTTCATTCATGCAGCATAGAGTGGATCATGAAAATAGCGCATTATGGCCATTAGAGGGAGCTGATAATCATAAGAAAGAAATAATTATTATGATCATCAGCTCCATCTAGCCATGATGCAAAATGTTCCTGATTCAATGAAAAACATTCGACCATAAGGGAAAATACCTTAATAACATTCAGTTTTTCTCCTATTCACACAGATCGAAGGTGCATGCGGCTTCACAGGACAAATAGCTCTGCAAAGTTTTTATGAATTCACCCCTTGGTAACCAGGCCGTTGCTTGGGAATGGAGTCTACAACCTCTCTTTAGCATCCAGCATATTATGGCTACATGTGGTGGTTTCACCAGCTGGCCATCACTAGTGTGTCCCTACAGAACCTAGCACTGGTTATAACTTAAATAGGAACAGTCACTTTACATTTTTTCTTTAACGTTTTGTCTTCCTTCCAGGGCACATGTTGCATGTAGTTCTTTGCCCCATGATCCTATGTGCTTTGTAAGCTTAGCGAGATCGGATTGGGCTACCCCCCCAGTCCAACAACTTGTCTAGCAAGGAGGCAGCTGCTTGCCTCAGACTATAGGAAATTGGCAAAGATAAGAACTGGCAAGGGGAATGCAGAGGGCTGTGGGTGTTGGCCAACCCTCTCCCTCTGCATTACTCTTGCTGCTTCTTGCACTCTGGCAAGTGCTTGTAGCTTGGAGGCAGCAGTGGTTATAAAGCAGCCATGATCTCCTTGCTAGCTATGTTGTTGGATGGCTATGGGGGGGGGGGGGGGAGCTTTATGACCTCTTAGCTAGTCTTACAAAGCATGTAGCAACATGGGGAAAAGTACTACATGTAATGTGTTCTCTGGGGATTAGAACACTGAAAACATTGTAGTGTTATTCTTTGAAGTAAGTCTACTTTTATTTTTATTATTTGAAATATATGTATGTATATATATATATATATATATATATATATATATATATATATATATATATATATATATATAGCGAGAGAGAGAGAGATAGATATAGATAGATAGATAGATAGATAGATAGATAGATAGATAGATAGATAGATAGATAGATAGATAGATAGATAGATAGATAGATAGATAGATAGAGTTATCTATCTATCTATCTATCTATCTATCTATCTATCTATCTATCTATCTATCTATCTATCTATCTATCTATCTATCTATCTATCTATCTATCTATCTATCTATCTATCTATCTATCTATCTATCTATCTATCTATCTATATACAGTATCTCACAAAAGTGAGTAAACCCCTCACATTTTTGTAAATATTTTATTCTATCTTTTCATGTCCTCTCAAAATAACTCAACACACAGCCATTAATGTCTGAACGACTGGCAACAAAAGTGAGTACACCCCTAATGAAAATGTCCAAATTGGGCCCAAAGTTTTAATAGTTTGTGTGGCCACCATTATTTTATAGCACTGCCTTAACCCTCTTGGGCATGGAGTTCCCCAGAGCTTCACAGGTTGCCACTGGAGTCCTCTTCCACTCCTCCATGACGACATCACGGAGCTGGTGGATGTTAGAGACCTTGCGCTCCTCCACCTTCCGTTTGAGGATGCCCCACAGATGCTCAATATGGTTTAGGTCTGGAGACATGCTTGGCCAGTCCATCACCTTTACCCTCAGCTTCTTTAGCAAGGCAGTGGTGGCCTTGGAGGTGTTTGGGGTCATTATGTTGGAATACTGCCATACTGTGCAGGCAAGCCAAGTTCCTCCACCCCAAACTTACTCACCCACATCTTTATGGACCTTGCTTTGTGTACTGGTGCGCAGTCTTGGTGGAACAGGAAGGGGCCATCCCCAAACTGTTCCCACAAAGTTGGGAGCATAAAATTGTCTAAAATGCCTTGGTATATTGATGTCTTAAGAGTTCCCTTCACTGGAACTAAGGGGCCAAACCCAACCCCTGAAAAACAACCCCACACCATAATCCCCCCTCCAACAAATGATTTGGATCAGTGCACAAAGCAAGGTCCATAAAGACATGGATGAACGCGTTTGGGATGGAGGAACTTGACTTGCCTGCATAGAGTCCTGACCTCAACCCGACAGAGCACCTTTGGGATGAATTAGAGCAGAGACTGCGAGCCAGGCCTTCTCATCCAACATCAGTGCCTGACATAACAAATGCGCTTCTGGAAGAATGGTCAAACATTCCCATAGACACACTCCTAAACCTTGTGGACGGCCTTCCCAGAAGAGTTGAAGCTGTCATAGCTGTAAAGGGAGGGCCAACTCAATATTGAATCCTACGGACTAAGACTGGGAGGCCATTAAAGTTCATGTGTGTAAAGACAGGTGTCCCAATACTTTTGGTAATGTGGTGTATATATACACACCTTAAATACAGTAAATCGTAATGCTGGTTCTCTCCCATTAGAATATGATCATACTTTACATAAACATGGTGGTGTGATATGTGAACTATTTGTGAACATCTGCAGCTGAGACCTTCGCTTTTAAAAAAATGCTAAAAATAGGTTTTAAATTAGAGCCACTTTCCTAGCCGGGCTAAGTGCTGGGGAATGTTGTATGGTGGCCTGGCTATAAATTGCCATTCCCAGTGTGCTCCCCCTTTATTATAAACTGATTATGTGCCATTTCCTCTTTAATGCCGTTTTAAGCTCCACTCTACAGACTGGAGCTTCCAAGGCCTCCCCCAATCAATGAAAGACAACAAAGTATTTCAACTATATTTTAGGTCAAATCTAGGTCACCTGTGCCTTTAAATAAATATATTTTTTTTCAATAATGTTGTGTTTCCATAGTAACCAATGTTACGAAAGAATTGTGAAATGTTTTCTATGATACATTTGCTGAATACTTTGAAATGATAACATTTAGATCATTCTTTTTACAGGCAGACTGGATGGTGGCGAAACGCGGCTGCATTTTATTGAGGTCCATGGGTTCCATATTTGTCTCCCAGTTGAACTGACTTTGCAATGCTACAATTTTTTGGTACATGGCTGCACATTCAGCGGGCGGTACGGCCATTGAATGCACCCCATCAAGAGAATAGGGCTGTGCCACAAGTGCCCTGCAATGCATGCAGTTGAGGTGCAGTGGGTGGGCATTTTCAGGCTTAAAACTGGCAAACGCTTTTCAAAGGGGCAGCAATGTTGTTGCATACTTGTTTTAGCTCTGATAAAAAAAGATATTGATAGAATAGAATAAGTCCAAAAAAGGACAACAAAAATGATGAAAGGTCTGGGACAGGGGTCTCCAAACTTTCGAAACAAAGGGCCAGTTTACTGCCCCTCAAACTTTAGGGGGGCCGGCCTGTGGCCAGTGGGAGTAGAAAATGCCATAGGCTTGGTGGCCAGTGTAAGAAATAAGTGGCCCATCATTGGTGTCAGTGGAAAGAATAGCGCCCCATCGTCGGTGTCAATAGCAGGAATAGTGCTCCATCATTGGTGTAAGTGGGAGGAATAATGTCCCGTCATTGGTGTCAGTAGAAGGAATAGTACCCCATCATTGGTGTCAGTGGGAGAAATAGTGCTCCATAATTGGTGTCAGTGGGCGAAATAGTTCCCCATCATTGGTGTTCAGTGGGAGGAATAGTGCCCCATCATTGGTGTCAGTAGGTAGAATAGTGTCCCGTCATTGGTGTCAGTAGTGACCCATCATTGGTGTCAGTGGGAGGAATAGTTCCCCATCATTGGTGTTCAATGGAAGGAATAGTGCCCCATCGTTGGTGTTCAGTGGGAGGAATAGTGCCCCATCATCTGTGTCAGTAGGCGGAATAGTGCCCCATCTTTGGTGTCAGTGGGAAGAATAGTGTCCCGTCATTGGTGTCAGTAGGGGGAATAGTGCTCCATCATTGGTGTCAGTGGGAGGAATAGTGTCCCGTCATTGGTGTCAGTAGGGGGAATAGTGCCCCATCTTTGGTGTCAGTGGGAAGAATAGTGTCCCGTCATTGGTGTCAGTAGGCGGAATAGTGCCCCATCTTTGGTGTCAGTGGGAAGAATAGTGTCCCGTCATTGGTGTCAGTAGGCGGAATAGTGCCCCATCTTTGGTGTCAGTGGGAGGAATAGTGTCCCGTCATTGGTGTCAGTAGGGGGAATAGTGCTCCATCATTGGTGTCAGTGGGAAGAATAGTGTCCCGTCATTGGTGTCAGTAGGGGGAATAGTGCTCCATCATTGGTGTCAGTGGGAGGAATAGTGCTCCATCATCTGTGTCAGTAGGAGGTATAGTTGCCCAAGGGCCAGATAAAGGCAAGCAAAGGGCCACATCCAGCCCACAGGCTGCAGTTTGGAGGCCCCTGGTCTGGGGGATAAAACATATCAGGAGAGACTTCAGGAATCAATATTAGAAGGGAAATAGAAGAAATGGATGAAACCTTTATATACTGTACATCAAGGGGGTGAAAAGGGTTGAAGAGGGCAGGATTTTATTATGAAACTAAGATCAAGAACACAGGGACATGGCCTCAAACTAGCCAGAGGAACATACAGAAATAATCTAAACCTGCAGTTCAAAACTAAGAAAGCGGTATTTTACTGAAAGAGTAGGAACAGGCACCCAGCAGAGGTAGTGGGTTAGTCAACACTTTTGCCCCATACACACGGTCGGAATTTCCGACAACAAATGTTCGATGTGAGCTTGTTGTCTGAAATTCCGACCGTGTGTAGGCTCCATCGGACATTTTTTTGTCAAATTTCCGACAACAAAAATTTGGGAGCTGGTTCTCAAATTTTCCGACAACAAAATCCGTTGTCGGAAATTCCGAGCGTGTGTACACAATTCCAACGCACAGAATTCCACGCATGCTCGGAATCAAGCAGAAGAGCCACACTGGCTATTGAACTTCATTTTTCTCAGCTCGTTGTACGTGTTGTACGTCACCGCGTTCTTGGCGTTGGGAATTTCCGACAACATTTGTGTGACCGTGTGTATGCAAGACAAGTTTGAGCCAACATCCGTCCGAAATAAATCCGGGATTTTGTTGTTGGAATGTCCGATCGTGTGTACGCGGCATAAGGGGTGTGTTTATAAAAGGATTTGCATAGAATGTTGCCCAGTGAAAGTGCACAAATAAATTTCCAGTCTCCATTCCTTGCCTAAACGTGGTACCCTAATGTACAGTGGTTATATGGGATTTGTGATATGGGGGTTGTAAGCTCAGTGGTAGATGTGTTTTTTTTTTTAGTGAAGTCCATGTCAGTCAGAACTTAAGGGCCTTGTAGCCCACTTTTATTAAAAAGGAAATTGAATGCCTTTACAAGGTTTCCCATGCAGTGGGTTTCAGCTTCACACAAAACAGTGTTAAACAAAAATACAGAGCCACCTGGCTCTCCTGTCAGCAGCCCCACTGCTTGGTCCAATCCTCCAGACCATGAGCTATTCCACGTCACTCAGCCTTGGTTGTAGCACACTGCTGTATAGGCCCACTCCTGACCCCCTGATAGCGTTTGCTTAGCACCCCAGATTCTCACACAAACTCAAACTTCCTCCAGCCCCCTGAGCTCGCTAGTCACTTTAGCATATGGGGAGTAGGGATGAGCCGAACACCCCCCGGTTCGGTTCGCACCAGAACCCGCGAACGGACCGCAAGTTCGCACGAACGTTAGAACCCCATTGACGTCTATGGGACTCGAACGTTCGAAATCAAAAGTGCTCATTTTAAAGGCTAATTTGCATGGTATTGTCCTAAAAAGGGTTTGGGGACCCGGGTCCTACCCCAGGGGACATGTATCAATGCAAAAAAAACTTTTAAAAACGGCCGTTTTTTCGGGAGCAGTGATTTTAATGATGCTTAAAGTAAAAAAAAAAAAGTGAAATATTCCTTTAAATATCGTACCTGGGGGGTGTCTATAGTATGCCTGTAAAGTGACGCGTGTTTCCCATGTTTAGAACAGTCCCTGCACCAAATGTCATTTTTAAAGGAAAAAATCTCATTTAAAACTGCTTGCGGGTTTAATGTCATGTCGGGTCATGGCAATATGGATGAAAATCAGTGAGACAAACGGCATGGGTACCCCCCAGTCCATTACCAGGCCCTTTGGGTCTTGTATGGATATTAAGGGGAACCCCGCACCCAAATTAAAATAAGGAAAGGTCCCTATATACTCTGAACAGCAGTATACAGGCGGTGCAAACAAGACAGGGACTGTAGGTTTGTTGTTAAGTAGAATCTGTTTGTAATTTTGAACATTTTTAATGTGTTTAGCTCCAGCCAAAAAATCTTTTCTAAGCTTTTTGGAAAACATAGGGAAGGGTTATCACCCCTGTGACATTTGTTTTGCGTCTTTCCTCCTCTTCAGAAGATTTCACCTCACTTTTTTGTCCCAACGAAAAATGTTTTTTGAAAATTTGTGTTTTTTTGTGGAACAAGGATTGGAAAGCATCAGTGGAAAGGAAAAATTGTTTTCCCATATTAACTCTTACAGGAGAGAATTTCCCTTCCTTAGGGGTAGATTTCATCTCACTTCCTGTTGTCTCCTTCCGTTTGCAAGTAGGAGTCGTTTGTAAGTTAGATGTTTGAAAGTAGGGTCCTGCCCTATATACTCAGCAGAAATTTGGGCCTTAGGTGTTGCTGTGGCCAAAACACTGTAAGCCCTCACAGGGCCCTGCTGTGAAATATTAGATCAAGAATTGTAATTACATGCCCCTGTTGAACAGGAGCTGAAAAATTAGGCCTTAGGCACTGGTGCTGGTGCCACAACACTGCAACCCCTCACAGACACTCTAGTTGGAACGCAGGAACGAGCCCTGCTGCAAAGTATTGCATCAAAAATTGTAATTACACGCCCCTGTTAGACAGGGGCAGAAAAATTGGGTCTTAGGCACTGGTGCTGGTGCCACAACACTGCAACCCCTCACAGACACTCTAGTTGAAACGCAGGAACGAGCCCTGCTGCAAAGTATTGCATCAAAAATTGTAATTACACGCCCCTGTTAGACAGGGGCAGAAAAATTGGGTCTTAGGCACTGGTGCTGGTGCCACAACACTGCAACCCCTCACAGACACTCTAGTTGAAACGCAGGAACAAGCCCTGCTGCAAAGTATTGCATCAAAAATTGTAATTACACGCCCCTGTTAGACAGGGGCTGAAAAATTGGGTCTTAGGCACTGGTGCTGGTGCCACAACACTGCAACCCCTCACAGACACTCTAGTTGAAACGCAGGAACAAGCCCTGCTGCAAAGTATTGCATCAAAAATTGTAATTACACGCCCCTGTTAGACAGGGGCTGAAAAATTGGGTCTTAGGCACTGGTGCTGGTGCCACAACACTGCAACCCCTCACAGACACTCTAGTTGGAATGCAGGAACAAGCCCTGCTGCAAAGTATTGCATCAAAAATTGTAATTACACGCCCCTGTTAAACAGGGGCTGAAAAATTGTGCCTTAGGCACTGGTGGTGGCGCCCAGAACCAAAAATGTTCTTACAAGCTATCAGCGTGATGATTGAGGAGGAAGAGGATAATTACTCAGGGATAGTCACTCAGCATCAGCATAGGCAGTCTTTGAAGGGATCTGAGATTTCAAAAAAAATTATTCGGTTACATCTGCATCAGGTGCTTGGTAGCTGGTGGTGATCCAAGACTGATTCATTTTTATGAAGGTCAGCCGATCGACCGAGTCGGTGGACAGACGCACCCTGTGATCGGTTACCACGCCTCCAGCAGCACTGAATGTGCGTTCCGAAAGAACGCTGGATGCAGGACAGGCCAGTAGCTCAATTGCATACTGTGCAAGCTCTGGCCAGTGATCCATCCTCAAGACCCAGTAACCCAGAGGATTTTCGGTGGGAAAGGTGTCCAAGTCTGATCTTGCCCCTAGGTATTCCTGCACCATGTAAAACAGACGCTGGCGATGGTTGCTGGAACCGATCATACCTTGGGGCTGCGGACCAAAAAATTGTCTGAACGCATCGGTCAGACGGCCACCTTCTCCACCGCTCCTTCTTTGACTGACCGAAGCCTCAGCAACACGTTGTCCAGAAACAGGAGTTTGTAACCTCCCAGTCTCTGGGAACGCGTTGCACAGACCTTTCTGCAAGGCCTCCCGAAGATGTTTCATCCTCTGCTCCCTCTGCGATGGCAAGATAAGGTCCGCAACCTTACCCTTGTAACGTGGATCAAGGAGGGTTGCCAGCCAGTATTGGTCCTTCTCCTTGATACCACGAATACGAGGATCCTTACGCAGGCTTTGCAGGATCAGGGAGGCCATGCAGCGTAGGTTTGCTGAGGCATTCGGTCCGGAGTCCTCTGGGTCACTAAGGACAACAACGTCCGCAGCCACCTCCTCCCAGCCACGTACAAGTCCATGTGTTCCTTGGGACTGATCCCTTAAAGACTGCTGATGCTGAGTGCCAGGCTCCACCTCCATACTGACACAATCTTCCTCCTCCTCCTCCTCCTCCTCCTCGTCCTCTTCCTGTGTGATCGGCGGGCACGCAGGAACACTGTCTGGATAAAGGGGGCCTTGAGAGCTAAGGAAGTCCTCCTCTTCCTGCCTCTGTTCTGCCTCAAGTGCCCTGTCCATTATTCCACGCAGCGTGTGCTCCAACAGGTGGACAAGGGGGACAGTGTCACTGATGCATGCACTGTCAGTGCTCACCATCCTCGTGGCCTCCTCGAATGGTGACAGGACAGTGCATGCATCCCTGATCATGGCCCACTGGCGTGGGGAAAAAAAACCAAGGTCCCCTGACCCTGTCCTGGTGCCATAGTCGCACAGGTACTCATTGATGGCCCTCTGCTGCGTGTGCAGCCGCTGCAGCATGGCCAACGTCGAGTTCCACCTGGTGGGCATGTCACAGATTAGGCGGTTCTTGGGCAGGTTAAACTCCTTT
The DNA here is from genome assembly GCA_037952925.1 of Lithobates clamitans. Lineage (NCBI taxonomy): Eukaryota > Metazoa > Chordata > Amphibia > Anura > Ranidae > Lithobates > Lithobates clamitans. Next base: position 3,071,835 of record JBBGZY010000680.1, on the reverse strand, counting down.
TGGAGGTCCGTCAGCCGAGCACTGGCATTATATGACCGGCGGAAATGCACACAGACTTTCCTGGCCTGCCTCAGGACATCCTGTAAGCCCGGGTACCTGCCCAAGAACCGCTGCACCACCAAGTTAAGGACGTGAGCCAAACAGGGCACATGGGTCAGTTGTCCCTGTCGGAGGGCAGAGAGGAGGTTGGTGCCATTGTCGCAAACCACCATTCCTGCCTTAAGTTGGCGTGGCGTCAACCACCTCTGAACCTGCCCCTGCAGAGCTGACAGAACCTCTGCCCCAGTGTGGCTCCTGTCCCCCAAGCACACCAGCTCAAGCACCGCATGGCATCTTTTGGCCTGCGTACTTGCGTAGCCCCTTGAACGCCTACGGAGCACCGCTGGTTCCGAGGAAGAGGCCATGGAGGAAGAAGAAGAGGAGGGGGTGAGGAGAGAGGTGTGTCACAATCAGCATTTTGGAGGCGTGGTGGCGGAACAACCTCCAACACTACTGCACCTTGTCCTGCATCCTTCCCAGCTGCCAGCAGAGTCACCCAATGCGCCGTGAAACTTAAGTAACGTCCCTGTCCATGCCTGCTGGACCATGAGTCAGCGGTAATATGCACCTTACCGCTGACCGCCCTGTCCAGCGAGGCATGGACATTGCCTTCCACATGCCGGTAGAGAGCCGGAATCGCCTTCCGTGAGAAAAAGTGGCGTTTGGGTACCTGCCACTGAGGAACCGCACATTCCACAAACTCACGGAAGGGGGCAGAGTCTACCAACTGAAAAGGCAGCAGTTGAAGTGCTAGCAATTTTGCCAAGCTAGCATTCAACCGCTGGGCATGTGGATGGCTGGGAGCAAACTTCTTTCGGCGGTGCAGCAGCTGGGGCAGGGAAATTTGCCTGGTACAATCTGACGTCGGTGTACCAAAAGCAGATTGCCCATAAGTACTTGGCTGTGACACACCTAATTCTACACCTTCATTCCTCTCACTGCAGGTCGCAGAGAGGACTGAAGGTCTAGTGGGGTTGGAAATCTCAGCTGATGAGGAGCAAGGAGAGATCGTCTTTGTTCTTTGGTGTGGGTCTTTTAGATACGCTTGCCAACGAACTGCATGGCAGGTCAACATATGTCTGGTCAAGCATGTGGTACCCAAGCGGGAGATGTTTTGGCCACGCGAGATACGCTTGAGACATATATTGCAAATAGCAGCGGTGCGATCTGATGCACTCGTCTCAAAAAAGGCCCACACCAAAGAACTTTTTGAATAACGCGCAGAGACTGCAGCGCCCTGCACATGTGGAGCTTTGGGGTGTGATGCAGTCAATGTGCTGCCCTTAGGCTGGCCCCTGGAGGGCATCCTGCCTAGTTGGTGATGTGCCACCTCCTCCTCCTCCTCCTCCTCCTCCTCCTCCTCTCTCCTATCAGGCACCCACGTTGAGTCAGTGACCTCATCATCCCCTCCCTCCTCATCACTGGAGCAAACCTGGCAGTATGCTGCAGCAGGGGGAGCATGACTGCCAGATTGCTGTCCTTCTTGGGCACCCCCTCTGTCCGTGCTCATGTTACTGCCTTCATTGAGCTCAGTATCATCATCAGAGCCTTCCAAACGCTGGGCATCCTCCTGGAGCATGTACCCAACACTGTGGTCAAACAGTTCGAGGGAATCCTCAGGAGGACATGGTGGGGCTAGGGAAGGAGTCACTGATGACATTGAGCTGAGGGAAGAGGCCGCTGCTTTGCCAGACAAAGCACCCTGGGCATGGGTGAGAGAGGATGAGGAGGATGAGGACGGCTTGGTCATCCACTCGACCAAGTCTTCCGCATGTTGCGGCTCAACACGGCCAGCTGCCGAAAAAAAGGCCAAGCGTGTCCCATGGCCACGTGCTGATGAGGATGCACCGTCTCCACGACCAGCACTAGACACAGAGCCTGCTTGCCCTCTCTTATTGGCTTGTGACTGTCTGCCTCTCCTTCTTGGCCTTCCAGACATACTAATGGCCTGTAGCTGCACTAAGCTGGGATAGAACACCTGTAATTTTCTTCAGGTAGCTTTATATACTGTAACCAGACAAGCCTGCCTGTCAGTAGGAAGATAACAGGAACGGATCTAGCTGAACACTGTGAGCAGGACGTACTGCACTAAATGTATATAGCAGGAACGGATCTAGCTGAACACTGTGAGCAGGACGCACTGCACTGAATGTAAATAGCAGGAACGGATCTAGCTGAACACTGTGAGCAGGACGCACTGCACTGAATGTAAACAGCAGGAACGGATGTAGCTAAACACTGTGAGCAGGACGCACTGCACTGAATGTAAATAGCAGGAACGGATCTAGCTGAACACTGTGAGCAGGACGCACTGCACTGAATGTAAATAACAGGAACGGATCTAGCTGAACACTGTGAGCAGGACGCACTGCACTGAATGTAAATAGCAGGAACGGATCTAGCTGAACACTGTGAGCAGGACGCACTGCACTGAATGTAAATAACAGGAACGGATCTAGCTGAACACTGTGAGCAGGACACACTGTACTAAATGTAAATAGTCTAGCTGCCTGACCGTGGTACTAATAGGATCAAAAAGAACACCTGTAATTTTCTTCAGGTAGCTTTATATACTGTAACCAGACAAGCCTGCCTGTCAGTAGGAAGATAACAGGAACGGATCTAGCTGAACACTGTGAGCAGGACGTACTGCACTAAATGTAAATAGCAGGAACGGATCTAGCTGAACACTGTGAGCAGGACGCACTGCACTGAATGTAAACAGCAGGAACGGATGTAGCTAAACACTGTGAGCAGCACGCACTGCACTGAATGTAAATAGCAGGAACGGATCTAGCTGAACACTGTGAGCAGGACGCACTGCACTGAATGTAAATAGCAGGAACGGATCTAGCTGAACACTGTGAGCAGGACGCACTGCACTGAATGTAAACAGCAGGAACGGATCTAGCTGAACACTGTGAGCAGGACGTACTGCACTAAATGTATATAGCAGGAACGGATCTAGCTGAACACTGTGAGCAGGACGCACTGCACTGAATGTAAATAGCAGGAACGGATCTAGCTGAACACTGTGAGCAGGACGCACTGCACTGAATGTAAACAGCAGGAACGGATGTAGCTAAACACTGTGAGCAGGACGCACTGCACTGAATGTAAATAGCAGGAACGGATCTAGCTGAACACTGTGAGCAGGACGCACTGCACTGAATGTAAATAACAGGAACGGATCTAGCTGAACACTGTGAGCAGGACACACTGTACTAAATGTAAATAGTCTAGCTGCCTGACCGTGGTACTAATAGGATCAAAAAGAACACCTGTAATTTTCTTCAGGTAGCTTTATATACTGTAACCAGACAAGCCTGCCTGTCAGTAGGAAGATAACAGGAACGGATCTAGCTGAACACTGTGAGCAGGACGTACTGCACTAAATGTATATAGCAGGAACGGATCTAGCTGAACACTGTGAGCAGGACGCACTGCACTGAATGTAAATAGCAGGAACGGATCTAGCTGAACACTGTGAGCAGGACGCACTGCACTGAATGTAAATAGCAGGAACGGATCTAGCTGAACACTGTGAGCAGGACGCACTGCACTGAATGTAAATAACAGGAACGGATCTAGCTGAACACTGTGAGCAGGACACACTGTACTAAATGTAAATAGTCTAGCTGCCTGACCGTGGTACTAATAGGATCAAAAAGAACACCTGTAATTTTCTTCAGGTAGCTTTATATACTGTAACCAGACAAGCCTGCCTGTCAGTAGGAAGATAACAGGAACGGATCTAGCTGAACACTGTGAGCAGGACGTACTGCACTAAATGTATATAGCAGGAACGGATCTAGCTGAACACTGTGAGCAGGACGCACTGCACTGAATGTAAATAGCAGGAACGGATCTAGCTGAACACTGTGAGCAGGACGCACTGCACTGAATGTAAATAGCAGGAACGGATCTAGCTGAACACTGTGAGCAGGACGCACTGCACTGAATGTAAACAGCAGGAACGGATGTAGCTAAACACTGTGAGCAGCACGCACTGCACTGAATGTAAATAGCAGGAACGGATCTAGCTGAACACTGTGAGCAGGACGCACTGCACTGAATGTAAATAGCAGGAACGGATCTAGCTGAACACTGTGAGCAGGACGCACTGCACTGAATGTAAACAGCAGGAACGGATGTAGCTAAACACTGTGAGCAGGACGCACTGCACTGAATGTAAATAGCAGGAACGGATCTAGCTGAACACTGTGAGCAGCACGCACTGCACTGAATGTAAATAGCAGGAACGGATCTAGCTGAACACTGTGAGCAGGACGCACTGCACTGAATGTAAATAGCAGGAACGGATCTAGCTGAACACTGTGAGCAGGACGCACTGCACTGAATGTAAATAGCAGGAACGGATCTAGCTGAACACTGTGAGCAGGACGCACTGCACTGAATGTAAACAGCAGGAACGGATGTAGCTAAACACTGTGAGCAGGACGCACTGCACTGAATGTAAATAGCAGGAACGGATCTAGCTGAACACTGTGAGCAGCACGCACTGCACTGAATGTAAATAGCAGGAACGGATCTAGCTGAACACTGTGAGCAGGACGCACTGCACTGAATGTAAATAGCAGGAACGGATCTAGCTGAACACTGTGAGCAGGACGCACTGCGCTAAATGTAAATACCAGGAACGGATCTAGCTGAACACTGTGAGCAGGACGCACTGCACTGAATGTAAATAGCAGGAACGGATCTAGCTGAACACTGTGAGCAGGACGCACTGCACTGAATGTAAATAGCAGGAACGGATCTAGCTGAACACTGTGAGCAGCACGCACTGCACTGAATGTAAATAGCAGGAACGGATCTAGCTGAACACTGTGAGCAGGAAGCACTGTACTGAATGTAAATAGCAGGAACGGATCTAGCTGAACACTGTGAGCAGGACACACTGCACTGAATGTAAATAGTCTAGATAGAAGATAACAGGAACGGATCTAGCTAAACTGAATACAGTGTATATATATATATGCAACACCTGGGATGCATATATATACACAATACACTGTAAGTGCAGCTAACTGACTGACTGTTCTGCCTAATCTATCTAACTCAAATCAAATGACACTGTCTCTCTCTCTCTCTATCGCTCAGCACACCGGAACACACACTACACAGGGCCGCCGTGCAGGCGGCCTTATATAGTGTGGGGTGTGTACTAAATCCCTGAGCCATAATTGGCCAAAGCCACCCTGGCTTTGGCCAATTACAGCTCTCTCTACTGACGGCGCTGTGATTGGCCAAGCATGCGGGTCATAGTGCATGCTTGGCCAATCATCAGCCAGCAATGCACTGCGATGCCGCAGTGAATTATGGGCCGTGACGCGCCACACGAATTTGGCGCGAACGGCCCATATCGTTCGCAATTCGACGGACGGTCGAACAGCCGATGTTCGAGTCGAACATGGGTTCGACTCGAACACGAAGCTCATCCCTAATGGGGAGGTCCAACGCAGTGCTGCAACAGTAACCACTCAGGAACAGAACTGTATTGAAGTTAAAGTTCAGCAGAGTACAACTAACCCGGCAGGGAGACCACCCGATTGGGTACACTTACAGAATATAATAGCATTTGTCTACTAGCAGGTGTGCTGTTAGCATTCGTCTTGAGGGGTGGAATGCGGCCTGGCTGGTCCTTACCCAGATGGGGAGGCTTCCAGGAAGGGTGGCATGTCCCTGCACTTTTTCTACTCATCTGGAACCTCTCCCTGCCACTAATCTGTTCCTGACAGATGGGTGACCTGTCCATACACTAACCACACGCAAAATGCGAACCAAGCCTGGGAGCCAGGGTCTTAAATAGACTCTGCCTCATCCAAGATGGCTGACAAATTCACGTGCGGCACCAGGAAACAATAAAGGAATCATGCAATGGGTTGAGAGCCACCTGCATTGGAAAAAGCAGACTGCACCTGCCTACAAGCTTTCTCAAACCCTCTGGACCCATGTAACGTTCTTGAGTTTTCCAGTCCTTTGGGCAAGAATTCCCCCCCAACATGCGATCTTGTCTCTTGTGCAAGTCACCCCCCTGACGGAGCACACAGCTATTTTCACACACAGTCTGTCCGAATGGCAGCAACTGCCCTGAGTTCTCGGCAGACCTGGTTTGTATTGAATATGTGCACCTGGACACAACCTGTAGAACTCCAGGAAACCCTGGACACAGGATTGAAGGTTCCATCCCACCCAAAGCTCTTCAAACTCTAGGCCCCATTCCAGAACTACCAAATCCAGAGAAAACTTAAAGCAGGATTTCAGCCTTAAAGGGAAGTTCCGCTTGTTTGCATTACACTGTCAGATGTGCCACTTTTTGGAGGGGAGGGGGCTATGACAGGTATCTGCTCCCACTTCCGGCTGAGATCTCCATGGCGTTTTGAGCCAAAAATGTCACCCCCCTTTCCCTTGAAGTCTTCTGGGACACACTACAGGTCACAAGGAGCAGCGTGGCTCACACATGCGCAGTGGGAATCCGGATGTGAAGATTTCACTTCCTGTTTCCCTTACTTGAGATGCCGGCACCTGCATCCCGAAGTTTGGGAGACATAGCTCCCCATCATTGGTGTTCAGTGGGAGGAATAGTCCCTATCATTGGTGTTCAGTGGGAGGAATAGTCCCCATCATTGGTGTTCAGTGGGAGGAATAGTCCCCATCATTGGTGTTCAGTGGGAGGAATAGTCCCCATCATTGGTGTTCAGTGGGAGGAATAGTCCCCATCATTGGTGTTCAGTGGGAGGAATAGTCCCCATCATTGGTGTTCAGTGGGAGGAATAGTCCCCATCATTGGTGTTCAGTGGGAGGAATAGTCCCCATCATTGGTGGTCAGTGGGAGGAATAGTCCCCATCATTGGTGTTCAGTGGGAGGAATATTCCCCATCATTGGTGTTCAGTGGGAGGAATAGTCCCCATCATTGGTGTTCAGTGGGAGGAATAGTCTACATCATTGGTGTTCAGTGGGAGGAATAGTCCCCATCATTGGTGTTCAGTGGGAGGAATAGTGCCTCATCATCTGTGTCAGTAGGAGGTATAGGAGGTATAGTTGCTCAAGGGCCGGATAAAGGCAAGCAAAGGGTCTTGGGTGATGGCTTGGGCGATGACAGCGCTGGATCCCTGGACAGGTAAGTGTCTTTCCTTATATTAAAAGTCAGCAGCTACAGTCATTTTTTTGAAGGGGGGGGGGGGGGGTTGGAGCTTCTCTTTAAAACACAGTTTGTTTGCTCACAAAACACGTGTTGGATCTTCTCAGACTGCAAATCTGAGAAACAAGTGTATTTTTTTAACCATTACCTAGTTCAAATAGTGGCAGGCAGTGGCGTACCAACAGAGGGGGGGGGGGGGTTGCGTTCCACCCCGGGTGCTGCACATTAGGGTACGGGGGTATGAGGCCGGCGCTGCTTAGGGGTGTGGGCTGGCACCTGGCAGTAGCACAAGTAAGTGTGCCACTGCCAGTTATAGGCATATCTGTCTCTGGCGCCTGCCGCCCAATGAAAATCTGCACCATTTTTGCAGAGGAGGAGGAGGGGCCTGGCTGCCCGGGAGAGTGGAGGGAGGTGGAACATTTGCCACCACCACTGACCCCACACTGCCACTGTCCCTGCCACGGCCGCGTCCTCCAGGTATTGTGTCTTTGTCTGATCACAGGGCTGAGCATACACACCACCAGCCTCCAGCATCCGTCCTTTGTAGTGTTGCACGTGGGTTGTGTCAGTGGGCTCTGGGTGTGGGTATGTGTGTGTGCGGGTCCTGGGCATACATAGCTGGTATAAAGTGAGGGCAGGTAACAGCAGACACAGCCTGAAGATCCATTGCATATTAGAAGGCATAGAAGATTTATTCATGATGATGGGTGTATATTATAACTAGATCCCCATGGGGGAAACATAGGTCAGTCTGGGGGTGGGGGGGATGCCAGCTATAAAATCCGCCCTGGGTGCCAAATGCGTGTTATTATTTCCACACTGAGGCTGGTGTTGGAACTCTCCAATCATATCTTAGCCACAGAAAATACAGCTTATATATATGTGTTACTGCGTCAATATACATTTAGAGGCTATAGAAATAAATTAAATGATAGTGTGCTGAAACACATGTGTAATGTATTGCACAGCGTTTTAATGCCGTATACAGGTGCATCTCATAAAATTAGAATATCATCAAAAAGTTAATTTATTTCAGTAATTCAATTAAAAAAAAGTGAAACTCCTATATATTATATAGATGTGTTACACACAGAGTGATTATATTTCAAGCATTTCTTTCTTTTAATTTTGATGATTATGGCTTACAGCTAGTGAAAACCCAAAATTCAGTATCTCAGAAAATTAGAATATTACATAAGACCAATAGAAAAAAAAAAAAAGATTTTTAATACAGAATTGTTGGCTTACGGAAAAGTATGTCCATGTACAGTATAGTATGCACTCAATAATTGGTTGGGGCTCCTTTTGCATAAGTTACTGCATCTATGCAGCGTGGCATGGAGGTGATCAGCCTGTGGCACTGCTGAGGTGTTATGGAAGTCCAGGTTGCTTTGATAGCGGCCTTCAGCTCATCTGCATTGTTGAGTCTGGTGTTTCTCATCTTCCACTTGACAATACCCCACAGATTCTCAATGGGATTTAGGTCAGGTGAGTTTACTGGCTAATAAAGCACAGTGATACCATGGTCATTAAACCAGGTATTGGTACTTTTGGCAGTGTGGGCAGGTGCCAAGTCCTGCTGGAAAATGAAATCAGCATCTCCATGAAGCTGGTCAGCAGAGAGAAGCATGAAGTGCTCTAGAATTTCCTGGTAGAGGGCTGCACTGACTTTGGACTTTATAAAACACAGTGGACCAACACCAGCAGATGACATGGCTCCCCAAATCATCACTGACTGTGGAAAATTTTGCATTTCATTTGGAAATCAAGGTCCCAGAGTCTGGAGGAAGAGTGGAGAGGCACAGAATCCAAGTTGCATGAGGTCCAGTGTGAAGTTTCCACAATCAGTGATGATTTGGGGAGTCATGTCATCTGCTGGTGTTGGTCCACTGTGTTTTATCAAGTCCAAAGTCAGCCCAGCCCTCTACCAGGAAATTCTAGAGAACTTCACGTTTCCCTCTGCTGACCAGCTTCATGGAGATGCCGATTTCATTTTCCAGCAGGACTTGGCACCTGCCCACACTGCCAAAAGTACCAATACCTGGTTTAATGATCATGGTATCACTTTGCTTGATTGGCCAGCAAACTCGTTGGACCTAAACCCCATAGAGCAGTGATGGCGGATCTTGGCACCCCAGATGTTTTGGAACTACATTTCCCATGATGCTCAACTACACTGCAGAGTGCATGAGCATCATGGGAAATGCAGTTCCAAAACATCTGGGATGCCAAGGTTCGCCATCACTGCCATAGAGAATCTGTGGGGTATTGTCAAGAGGAAGATGAGAGACACAAGACCCAACAATGCAGACGAGCTGAAGGCCGCTATCAAAGCAACCTTAACAGTGCCACAGGCTGATCACCTCCATGCCACGCTGCATTGATGCAGTAATTCATGCAAAAGGAGCCCCAACCAAGTATTGAGTGCATACTATACTGTACATGGACATACTTTTCAGTAAGCCAACAGTTCTGTATTAAAAATCCCTTTTTTTCTTTTTGGTCTTATGTAATATTCTAATTTTCTGAGATACTGAACTTTGGGTTTTCACTAGCTTAAAGAGTGCTTTCACAGTGAAAGCGCCGGCCGTTAGCGCCAAATCACCGCTAGTTTTAGAGGCACTTTAGAGCTGTTTAAGCAGCACTTTTCGGCCACTAGTGGGGCGCTTTGAAAACCCCCAAAAAAGGCTTAAAAACTCCCATTTTGCAGCTCTTTGAAAGCGCTGCTCATTCATTCCAATGGGCAGGGCGTTTTGGGAGCGCTAAATACAGCGCTCCCAACCTGCCCCAAAGATGCCGCTTGCAGGACTTTTCGGAAACATCCCGCAAGCGCACCGCCCCTGTGTGAAAAGTCACACCTGGAATGAATGGGAGGCGGTTTTCAGGTGCTTAGCAGAAGCTATTTCCAGCGCTAAAGTGCCTGAAAACCGCCCCAGTGTGAAAGAGGTCTAAACCATAATCATCAAAATTAAAAGAAAGAAATGCTTGAAATATATCACCGTGTGTAACGCATCTATATAAAATATAGGAATTTCACTTTTTGAATTGAATTACTAAAATAAATGAACTTTTTGATCATATTCTAATTTTATGAGATGCACCTGTACTAAATGATTAGCAGGCAATTTTTTTTTCCAGACATAAGCAAAACTCAACATTTTTGCATGTTAACCGCTTCCCGACCGCCTCAAGCAGATATACTGCGGCAGAAGGGCACGTACATGCAGATTAATGTACCAGTACGTTGCCCTTTAAGAGGCGGCTCGCGCATGCAAGCCCGCCGGAAGCTCCGTGGCCGCGATCGCGGGTCCCGTGGACCCGATGTCCGCGGGACTACCTGCGATCGGCTCACGGTGAGGAAGAACGGGTGGATGCTAATGTAAACAAGCCTCTCCTTGTTTTGCCTAATGATCACTGATTTCTGCTCCCTGTGATCGGGAGTGGTGATCAGTGACGTGTCACACACAGCCCCTCCCCCCACAGTTAGAAACACTCCCTAGGACACACTTAACCCCTACAGCACCACCTAGTGGCTAACCCCTTCACTGCCAGTGACATTTTTACAATAATCAATGCAATTTTTTTTAGCATTGATCGCTGTATTAATGCCAATGGTCCCAAAAATGTGTCAAAATTGTCCGATGTGTCCGCCATAATATCGCAGTCATGATAAAAATTGCTGATCGCCGCCATTACTAGTAAAAAAAAATTATCAATAAAAGTGCCATAAAACTATCCCCTATTTTGTAGACGCTATAACTTTTGCGCAAACCAATCAATATAGGCTTATTGCGATTTCTTTTACCAAAAATATGTAGAAGAATACGTATCGGCCTAAACTGAGGGAAAAAAATGTTTTTTTAAATATTTTTTGGCAAAAAGTAAAAAAATAATGCGTTTTTTTTTTCAAAATTGTCGCTATTTTTTTGTTTATAGCGCAAAAAATAAAAACTGCAGAGGTGATCAAATACCACCAAAAGAAAGCTCTATTTGTGGGAAAAAAAGGACGTCAATTTTGTTTGGTAGCCACGTCGCACGGCCGCGCAATTGTCAGTTAAAGCGACGCAGTGCCGAATCGCAACAAGTCCTCTGGTCAGGAAGGGGGTAAATTCTTCCGGGGCTGAAGTGGTTACAAACGTACATGAGCACACACAAACTCACACCATACGGTGCTTTAAAAGCACACATACATTTTCACAACGCAAAGAAGAGTGAATCCCATCTACATTCTATCTTTTTTTTAGCCAACGTTATCCGGAACGGTGATTGCGGAGACATATTTTTCCTCCTCGGGAAGCATATGTAACCGCGGCCTGCATGAGACATCCTAAGTGGTGTAATGGGCATTTTATTTGTTTTGCTTTGGCAGAGCTGGTTAGGTATAATGCAGCTATTACTGTTGTCAGCACCAGCTGTAGCTAAGGTAGAAATCAGCCTGACGTCTGTCATTGCTGAACTGCCCCGAGCTCCAACATCTGATGCTCTGTTGAATACAAACCACACGGTGCATTACACCTAACCGTACACTGTGCAAGCCAGGAGCCGGCCCTGATTCATTTTCATCTCGCAGCTTTTATTTCTTTTCCAGAGAACAAAAGGAAAATTTAGTGTGCGTGTATAAAACAAAAGGTGGGTGGTAATTGGAGTAAAGAACATTTCTAGGCTGCAGCCTGGACCGGACATCTCTCAGCTCAGGCCTCTGCCAGAAGGGTCGGCTGTGTCTCAGTTTAACCTCATCAGTACCAGCACCGTTCACCCCCTTCGCTACCAAGCCCTATTTTTCAGTTTTCAGCGACGTGATACTTTGACTGACAATTACTCAGTCATGCAAAATACATTTCTTATTTTTTTTAAGACAGGTAGAGCTTGATTTTTTTTTTGTGCCATTTAAGCCCCGGAAGGATTTGCTCCCTTAATGACCAAGCCATTATTTTGCGACGTTTGACAATTGCGCGGTTGTGCGACGTTGTACCCAAACAAAATTGACGTCCTTTTCTTCCCCTAACTAGAGCTTTCTTATGGTGGTATTCGATCACCTCTGCAGTTTATATTTTTTGTGCTATAAACAAAAAAAGCGCGACAATTTTGAAAAATAAGCAAAATTTTTGCTATAATAAATATCATGTAGAATAAATGTGTAGCGCTAAAAGTATTGGATGATATGTGCAGCGCTTATGTGATCATATAAACCATAACAAGTAATATGAGTACAAAAAACGTGAATAACAAATGAAGTGCTCAAAAATACTCCAAGAAGTCCTCTATTATGACATGTAATGTCTATAAATAGAGGAACCTGGACATGCGATGTCTATAAATAGAGGAACCTGGACATGTGATGTCCAAAAAAAGTCAGTGACAAGCTTCAATCGTGTGTGATGATAATCCTCAACCACATGTGGATATAATATAGTGACAGTCTTTAACTTCAAATATGTATGATGTAATAACAGTTGATAGTAGATCCACCACCAAAGACTCCAGAAGCTGCTTACCAGAGGGATTAAACTCAAATAGGTGTACACCTAGTGAGTCAATCAAGCTTTGTGGTATAATATACCAAGGGGATCAGATGCTCTATCCAGATATGACCTCCAGATGGACCTCCGAACAGGTGTAAGGTATGGATGGACTCAGTAGATATAGGCAGTCAGCCCCACCATTAAAAGAAAGAGGAAGGCATATAACGTAACTCCGTATGGAAATTTTAATACATGAAAAGCAAAGGAAATACACTCACGTGTTTAGCAGTAAAATCAAGCGCTTGTATAAAAGAAGACAGTGGTCTCAGCATATCCTCCCGACGCGTTTCGACTTAGAAGTCATCATCTGGGGTCATACGCTAAAAGTATGTCTTGGTCGCCTGATGCTAGTAATAATCAGGAGACAACGCGATCTGTGAATTCAGTGATGTATCACTGGTGTGCAATAATAAAATTATGTGTAGCTAAAAATAGTCTACATATAGATAAAGGTGATGGCACTGTATACAATACAAATATCGCAAGTTGTCGTATCAAAAAGTACACACTAAAAAGTGCAAAGGAAAAAAAAATATAGATGAATAAATTATCATATACTGACATATAATAGGTGGCCACACTGTATACAAAAATGTGATACGGTGTACTGACGTGAACAAGTGATTTACAAATGAGGGTATCCTAAATATAAACCATACAGGCGTACATTTAAAATATGGTGTTCATAATACAAGCACAATGATGCGTACAAAAGAAAAACAATAAAAAGGTAAAAATCAACAGTGCCAATACACCAAAATCAAATGAAACTACGTAAGTCCATGTGATTATGACGCCACAACAGACATTCAAAGAAGTCTTAGGGGTGATCACACACAACAGCCATTGTGACAACACCTCAACCTTCTGAGAATAGGGGGATTCGGTACTCTTACCCTGGGTAGTGGATCCACACACCCGATACTCTTACCCTGGGTAGTGTATCCACACACCCGATACTCTTACCCTGGGTAGTGGATCCACACGCCTGGTACTCTTACCCTGGGTAGTGGATCCACACGCCTGGTACTCTTACCCTGGGTAGTGGATCCACACGCCTGGTACTCTTACCCTGGGCAGTGGATCCACACGCCCTGTACTCTTACCCTGGGTAGTGGATCCACACGCCCGGTACTCTCACCCTGGGTAGTGGATCCACACGCCTGGTACTCTTACCCTGTGTAGTGGATCCACACGCCCGGTACTCTTACCCTGGGTAGTGGATCCACACGCCTGGTACTCTTACCCTGGGTAGTGGATCCACACACCTGGTACTCTAACCTTGGTAGTGGATCCACACGCCAGCGGCGGGGAATCAAACAAACATAGACGTGGATTCAGTAGGCATGGATCAAACTCCAAAGACGAGGTACTCCAACTCCTTCTTTGGTGACCAATAGGAATCCAGGATACGACTCACTAGCCACGATCAATAACAGCAGTACTCTGTTCATATAACTACTCCAGCAGCAGAACAGTATTCCCCAGGATGGGAACTGACCGATCACCTCCCGTCCATTATAAGAAATATCCCCCCAATAAATATAAAAAAAAAAATTTCTTCCTCAGTTTAGGCCAATATGTATTCGTCTACATATTTTTGGTAAAAAAAAAAAAAAACAAACCTCGCAATAAGTGTATATTGATTGGGTTGCGCAAAAGTTAAAGTGTCTACAAAATAGGGGATATATTTATGGCATTTTTAATATTCTTTTTTTTTAATTTTTTTTTTTACTGATAATGGTGGCGATCTGCGATTTTTAGTGGGACTGGGACATTGCAGCAGACAGATCGGACACTTTTGACACTATTTTGGAACCATTGACATTTATACAGCGATCAGAGCTAAAAATAGCCACTGGTTACTGTATTAATGTCCCTGGCAGGGAAGGGGTTAACACTAGGGGGCGATCAAGGGGTTAAATTTGTGTCCCAGGGAGTGTTTCTAACTGTGGGGGGAGGGGACTTCCTGGAGGAGGAGACCGATCACTGTTCATACTTATGAACAACAGATCTGTCTCCTCTCCCTGACAGAATGGAGATCTGTCTGTTTACATTGACAGATCTCCGTTCTGTCTCTCTCAGGAGCGATCACAGGTGCCCGGCGGACATCGTGGCCGCTGGGCACGCGCATCTGCTCGGTTGTCGCGTGTCCCCTCGTGGTCTTAAGGGGAATCAAACTGCCACAGTATAACTACAGTGGTTGGTCCTCTAGTGGTTAAAGTGTTACTAAACCCAGGACCCTGCATTCACTATATCTGGTCTCCCACAGTACACAGAACATGGAAATGCAATTATTTTAGCAAATATAAACTGCTAAACACCTTTTCTCATCAGCAGTATATAGCAGTCTTGTGACTTCTATCGGTGTCTGGTAAAGTTTGTAGGAGTTTTCATTCTCCCATGAGGGGGCTGAACCAAACAATATCTCATAGGGTGACAGACCATGGTATTGGTAAGCCAATCACACAAGCAGGAAATGACGTTTCTGGGGAAGTTCTGGGGAAGTTCTGTACAGCAACTGTGTACAGAACACTTCCAGGTTGCCATATTGCAGATTGAAAAGAAAAAAAGGGCATTTTAACCACCTCCAGACCACCCACCCGCAATGTACTGCAAACGGGAGGCCCATACAGGCACAGCAATGTACTGGTACTTCGTTGCCTGTATTCTAGTATAGGGCCCCCCCCGCCCCGCGCCGACAATAGCTGTGATTGTACACAGCGTGAATTTGTCAGCAGGTCCCAGCCAATAATTCATTGCTGGGACCTGCTGATCGGATGTGTCCAGTCACAACCAAGAGCCCTGTGTTGACAATCAACACAGAGCTCTGTACAGAGGGGAAGATCTCTCTGCTTCTTCTCCCTGCAAAGCAGATATAAGAAACAAAGAGATCTTTAGTAAAAAAGCAGCTCACATTACACAAATTAACAATTGTTAAGCACACATTTAACCCCTTGATTACCGGGGATGTAACCCCTTCCCAGTGTCATTAGTACAGTAAGGGCTCATTTACACTTGCTTCCAAACAGGACTTCGAACACGCTTTGTTAAAGCTCTCTGAACGTCAAAGCTCCTGTCACTAAATAAAATAGTTAGCTTACAGTCCTGTTTACACCTTGCTTTTGCTTTGCTTCAAAAATTATTCCCCATGTTGCTTTAGTGGTGCTTCAAAATGTCTTCAAAGCCTCCATAGAAGTCTATGGCAAAGATCGCTTGAAGCCCCACTGAAGCCCCACTGAAGCCCCACTGAAGCCCCATTGAAGCACCAAGCAAAAGCAAGGTGTAAACCAGACTGTAAGCTAACCATTTTACATAGTGACAGGAGCTTGGACTGGCGTTCAGAGAGCTTTAACAAAGCGTGTCCGACGCCTTGTTTTGAAGCAAGTGTAAACTAGCCCTAGTGTTCCCACCCAGCGTCAGTTAGTGACAGATTGCCCATTATAAGTCGCTAATCACCGCCATTAGTAGTATAAAAAAAACATTCCAGTACATATCCCATAGTTTGTAGATGCTATAACTTTTATGCAAACCAATCCATTTTTTTTTAATTAAACGACATGTAGCAGATTACATTTTTGGCCAAAATGTATTAAGAAATTAGATTTTTACAATTTTTTTCATTGGATATAAAAGCAGTAAGCAAAACATATTGTTTTTTTTTGTTTTTGTTTTTAATTTTCGTTGTTTTTTTGTTGTTTATATAATAAGAATTAAAAACCTAGTGGTGATCAAATACCACCAAAATAAAGCTCTATTTGTGTGAAAACATATCAGCCGAAAATGGTGTTTTCCGAATTTTGTAATTTTCTCACGATTTGGATGCGATTTTGCTGCATTTTTACTCTACTTATGATGCATTTTTCATAGGTCATGTGACTCAAAAACCGCATCACAAATGTAACAGAGGTGCGTTATTGATGCGTTCTTGCTGCGTTTTCAATGCATTTCAATGTGGGGGGGGGGGGGGTTTTGGTGCAGTTTTTTTAACTGACCAAAAATGTAGCAAGCAAGCAAGCGCAATGTAGCAGAATAAATTTTGGCCAAAATTTATGAAGAAATTAGATTTATTTTTTCATTGGATATGTTTTATAGCAGTAAGCAAAACATATTGTTTTCTTTTCTTTTTTTTTTCAAAATTTTTGTTGTTTGTTTTGTTTAAATACCACCAAAAGAAAGCTCTATTTGTATGAAAACATATCAGTTGAAATGGTGTTTTCGGAATATTGTGATTTTCTCACGATTTGGATGTGATTTTGCCGCAATTTTACTGTACTTATGGTGCATTTTTCATAGGTCATGTGACTCAAATACCGCATCACAAATGTAACACAGGTGCGTTATTGATGCGTTCTTGCTGCGTTTTCAATGCATTTCAATGGGGGAGGTGCGTTTTTGGTGCCGTTTTTTTAACTGACCAAAAATGCAGCAAGCAAGCGCACATGGACCAGTGTGAGCACATACTTTTCTTGCGCTAAAAGTGCCGATAATGGCCGACAATAAATTCAAAATTCGTTTAAATTCATGATATTAATTAAAAAGTCAAATATAATACAAGTATATACAAAAAAAAATATATATATATTATTAAAAACTGTCATTTTCAGTGTTGGTTTTTAGTTTTCGGCCAAGGGCATCCTGCATTTTCGGTTTCGGCACCAAAATTTCTAGGGTTGCACTGATACTAGTATCGGCACCAATATTGGTGCCGATACCGAGTATTTGCACAAGTATCAGTACTCATGCAAATGCACCGATACCAGAAACCGATACTTTCAGACTCGGTTCTTTCAGCTGTCAGCGGGTCTCCCCTGTTGACAGCTGAAGTGTTAAAGAAGTCCGGTAATTGGAGCTGTGAAAAAAAAAAAAGCAGCAGGCAATGTTTATTAACAACATTGCTCAGCCGCTGAAACACTAAAATAAAAAGAAATATTGTTTCTTTTTGTATCTTTCTGTTTCTTCATCTGCAGATCTAAGCCCCCTTTCACACGAGGCGGACTCCGTTTCTACGGAGCCTGCCTCAGTCCGCCGGCTCAGCGGGAGATCAGTCCGTTGATCTCCGCTGAGCCGGCGGATGACAGGTCCCTCTCTGCTCACTGAGCGGGGAGGGGCTTGTCAGGCGCCGCTGCCGCCTATGGAGGGATCGGACGAAAACGGACAGCGTGTCCGTTTTCATCAGATCTCACCCGATCCGCCAGCGACGGACTTGGACGTAGGGCCATCCGTCTGCTTTTAGCGGATCGGACGGGGTCGGATGTCAGCGGACATGTCTCCGCTGACATCCGACTCTCCATAGGCTTACATGGATCGCCCGTTCAGGTCCGCCGTCAAAACTGACAGGCGGACCTGAACGGAACAAATGTTCCTCTGTTGAACCCCTTATTAACCCTTAATTTACTCTAATCAGCCTTAATTAACTCCCTATTCTCCTCTATTTAATTATTATTTTCCTGCTTTTTTTTTTTTTTTTGTTCATGTCTAAACAATTAAAACGTTTTAACGTTTTTTTTTTTTTGTTGCTTTGTTAGTGAATATTTTTGCACATATATATTAACATATATTTACACATTTCACATTGAAAAAGAGCAAAAATAAAAGCAAAAATCTATTTATTTCATTTGTAAATACATTTTCAATGCTTTGTATCATTGCTGACAGCTGATGTGAAAACAAAACAGTTGTGGTAGGTATCCGTAATTGTTATCGGCGAGTGCTAAAAAAAAAAAAGTATTGGTACTCGTACTCATACAAAAAAAATGGTATCGGTGCATCCCTAAACATTTCCATTCGGTACACCTCTAAAAAAAAAATGATATCAATTTTGTTTGACTACAGTGTTGCATGAAAGCGCAATTACGAGTTAAAGTAGCGCAGTGCTGGGGCGTGGCCGGCATGGCGGACTGAGTGGACGTGTTCCCTTAGAGCTCCTGGAGTATAGCTCTAACATCATCCGTAAACTGCAACAACCAACCTGAACTGTGACTCCCTTGGTAGCTGGATGCCTTCCAGAACTCCTGGCATACAAAAGCGGGGTAAGAAACTTAAATTCCCCCCGAATACTCCAAAAGAAAGCAGCCCGGTCTCCTGCTCTCCCGGCCCTCCTGCGCGCCATTCTAATATGGCGTCGCAGACAGACCATGAGGAGGATCTCCCTGCTACTAACCCGGACATATCTGACATCATGGCGGCTATAACCTCATGCCAGGCGGCCGTTACCACCTGCCAATCGGCCCTGGCTTCCAAAATTGATGAGGTCCAGATGGATGTGGGCCTACTACGGCAAGATTTCGATAAAATTAGATCCAGAGTGTCGGAGGCTGAGAGACGAGTGGGGGCGGTGGAAGATACGGTCACAGAACATGCAGCCTCCATCCGCACCCTCCAGACGAAGGTTAAGGCACTTGAGTATAGAGCGGAGGACGCCGAGAACCGCAGTCGGCGGAACAACCTGCGCATAGTGGGTCTACCAGAGGGAGTGGAGGGGAGATCACCGGCCCTATTTGTGGAGGATTTGCTGCGCACTCTGCTTCCAGCTGCACAGCTCTCCCCTTACTTCGCGGTTGAGAGGGCGCACCGCGTTCCGCCTAGACCCGGTCCTGAAGGATCCCCCCCCCGCACTCTAATATTGAGGCTCTTAAACTTCCGCGACAGAGATGAGCTGCTGAGGGCCTCGCGGGCTGCGGGTGAGTTGCCGTACCGCAATGTTAAACTCCTTCTCTTCCCGGACTATACTATGGAAACCCAGCGGCAGCGACGGTCATTTGATGCAGTTAAGGCTGCCCTGAGAAGACGGGGAGTGAAGTACAGCATCCTGTTTCCTGCAAAACTTCGGGTGGTGGATGGTGAGTCGATTCGTTTCTTCACTAATCCCAAAGATGCGGCTGCCTGGCTGGAAACCCTACCGCCGTAGGGCGCGCAGAGACCTTTCTGTCACCCTGTGGATATGTGGCTCAGGCTGAATCGGCCGATATTCTTTCCCCCCGTATTGGATAAGTATTCAATTTTTTTTTTTATTTCTGGATTTTATTTTTTATTATTTTTCTTATCTGCTAACTGTTGCCACATAGATGGTCCGAACACATTCGTTCTGCACCCTTGACTTTCATTTTGTCTAACACAGTAACTGAGGGAGACAGAGGAGAACTAGCTGTCTAAATCTCACCCACTCTGTCTGGAGACTGCCTCCCTCAAATATCTGCTGTAGGGTGCTGGAGACTTGCATTTGTCGGCACAGACCAGTTTTTTGCCTCTGTCTGGAGGCTCCTGTTTTCCTCTAATGGAAGGTTACACTCCTACAAGTATAGGGAGGAACTGACTACTACAGCTACCTAAGTATGTGCCCCTGCTTCGGCAGGCGATTTTATGGTTTTTCTTTTCTTTGGTTTTTGCTTAAAGGATTTTCATAAATACTACTCCATGGCTCGGGGACGAGTCTCCTGGTGGAACTTCACGTCCAGATTCCCCTACTGGTGGGAATGGAATAGTGACTGCTTCGGTAGCACGACCCCCCCTTTTAGTTGTCCATAGTTCCCTGGACTATGGGTGTTTTGGGATATAGGTGCGTCTCGCTGTTTCGAGGCGCACGGGGTGGGGGGTGGGGGAGGTTGGCATCTGTTTGCCCTTGGGGGATGTTATGGTTTTACTTTATGTTTTTACTTTTTGTTGGTCTTTTGCTGCTAAAGAAGATGGTATGTGCAATGAGATGTTATGACTGTGCTGATCTGGAGGCCCTGTTGTGGGCCTGCGGGGGGGGCGCGGGCCGGGGTGCCATTTTTTGGGTGCCCCGGCTGGTGCCTACTCTGATTGCGGACACGATGCGGACAATTATGTCCTTGTACATATGGATAAGTGTCTAGTGGTGGCATGGAACGTGAGGGGGCTTAATTCAGCTATAAAGCGCTCGCTGGTACTGAATTATTTAAAGAAGCTCCGCCCACAGGTGTGTGTTCTTTTGGAGACACATCTGTTGGGCTCCCGTATCCTGAGCCTTAAGCGTGCTTGGGTGGGTGCTCACTACCACGCGCCCTACTCTAACTACGCTAGAGGGGTTACAGTGCTAGTAAATAGATCCCTGCCTTTTCAGCTCATAGATGTCAAAATTGATCCCGGGGGAAGGTACGTGCTTCTACATGCCCTGCTTTCGGAGGTTCCGGTTGTGATTGTGGGTTTGTACCTACCTCCCCCCGCTGATATAGATGTGCTTCACATGCTGATGCAGCAGGTCACACTTTATAATGTTGAAAATGTACTTTTTCTTGGGGACTTTAATATGGCTCCCTCTCCAACTATGGACAGACTGCATGCTTCTGGCCCTCCGCAGCTGGGGCTCTCCTGTTGGGCTTCCACATTTCACTTGACAGACGTATGGCGTCATTTCCATCCTTCTGACAGGGAATATACATACCTGTCTACCACATACCGGTCATTGTCTCGTATAGACCTGATTTTTGCCTCGGGGGCTTTGCTGCGGAGAGTGACCTCTGCGGAGATCCTCTCACGTGGTATTTCGGACCATGCTCCGGTATCTGTTACATTTAGGCTCTCTGAGGAGATAGGTGTCAGGGCTTGGAGGCTGTCCAAATTTTGGATTATGGACCCTGATATACAGGAGGAGATGCCGGAGGAACTTTGTAATTTTTGGACTGGGAATATAGGATCGGCTGGACCTTTAGTGGTCTGGGACACCCTTAAGTCTTGGCTTAGGGGATCATATATGGCGCGTATTGCTGCCAAGAGGCGGCGTTCTGAGCAGTCTCTGAGGCACCTGGAGGAGCAGGCACGTTTGAGGGAGGCTGAGTATGTGCGGGCTCCCACTCAGGGAACCTATGTCCCCTGGCAGGATACCCTGAGGGACCTGTCCTTGCTCAGGGTTGACCTTACAAAGAAGGCTATGCTTGATAGTGCCCAGAGGGTGTTCGAGTTTGGAGATAAAAATGGGCGGCTATTGGCATGGCTAGCTAAGGGGCAGCATCCTGTGACCCACATTGGCAGAGTGAGAGATATAGATGGTCGCATTTTGACCGACTCAGCGGATATAAGGGCGAGATTTCTGACATTCTACCAAACGCTATACTCTTCTGGGGCAACTTTCCTCACCACCGAACTTGTGGAATATCTTGACATGATCCCACTCCCCTCTCTAGAAACAGCTAAAAGCGAGGACCTGGATAGGGACATTTCTCTTGAAGAAGTGCAGGAGGCATTAGGGTGTATGCAGGCAGGCAAATCACCAGGACCAGATGGCATCCCTATCGAATTTTATTCTACATACCAAGAATTTTTGGCCCCTAAGTTCACCTCATTGTTACAACAGTCCCTTGACCTGGACTCTCTTCCGGAGTCGTGGTCTGAGGCGATAGTGGTGTTGGTGCCCAAACCTGGTAAAGACCCGGAGGAATGCGGCTCTTACAGGCCTATTTCCCTGATAAACGCTGATGCCAAGTTATTGGCGAAAATTCTAGCACGCAGGCTCAGTGGGGTCATAGAAGATCTGGTCCATGTAGACCAAACCGGGTTCATGCCGGGCAAGGGCACGGATATCAATATCCGTCGGTTATTTCTCAATCTGGCCACTCATCATCAAAACACAGGTTCAAGAGTCATAGCCTCTCTGGATGCGGAGAAGGCTTTTGACTCCATAGAATGGGAGTATCTGTGGGAGGTGCTGAGGAGATATGGGATTGGACCTAAGTTTTTACATTGGCTTGAACTATTATACAGGGCCCCTAGGGCTAGGATTAGGGTCAACAATACCCTCTCAGATTTTTTTCTCCTCCAGAGGGGAACCCGACAGGGCTGTCCTCTGTCTCCAAGTCTTTTTGCTCTGGCCCTAGAACCCCTGGCGGTCTTGGTCAGGGAGGCTGATAACATTAAAGGATTCAGGGTGGGCCCTCTGGAGGAGAAAATATCGCTATATGCGGACGATACTTTGTTATACCTGCAAGATGCTGGCCCCTCCCTGCAGGCTGCGTTAGCGGCCTTTGACAAATTTGGGAGATTCTCTGGAGTCCGGATCAACTGGAGTAAATCAGTTTTGTTCCCGGTTGATGCGCAAGCCAGACAATCCGCGGTGCAATCGTCGCTGAGATGGGTGGAGGAATTTATGTATTTGGGAATCAAGGTAGCGAGAGATCCCCAGTCCTTCCAGCGCCTTAATATTCAACCAGTGGTGTCGCGCCTTAGGGAGCATTGCTCCAGGTGGGCCAACCTACCCCTTAATCTGCTGGGGCGTATCAATGTTCTCAAGATGATCTATCTCCCTAAGTTTATCTATTTATTTAGGAACTGCCCGGTCCTGCTGCCTCGTTCCCTCTTCCGGGAGCTGGACAGTTGTATCGGTTCCTTTTTGTGGAGGGGCTCCTCCCCTAGATTGGCTAGGTCGACTCTTCAGCTCCCAGTGGACTTTGGAGGATTGGCACTGCCCAGCCTACTGATCTACTACTGGGCGGCCATTTTGGTCACGGTCAGATGGTGGTTAGAACAGTCTAAAACCAATGCTGCGGTCTGCCTAGAGGCGACTGTAGTAGGGTCTCTCAAGGAATTAGGAAATTTGATATATCGGGGAGTCTCAGCTTACCCCTCCTTACCGATACCTACCAAAACTACGTTAGCAGTATGGAGCCTGGCTAGAAAGAGATTTATCTCCCCAGGTAGATGGTCGCCATTCTGCCCCTTGTGGGGGAACCCCTCCCTTCCACATTTCCGGACAATCCCGGACCCACAGGTCTGGGCCAGGTATAATGTCAAACTGCTAAAAGATATTGTGGTAGCCGGCTCTATCCGCCCCTTCTCAGAATTGAGTAGGACGTTTGGCCTTCCTGGGTGGATGATGTTCCGATACCATCAGTTGAGGCACGCCTTCCGTGCGCAGTTCCCGACCCCGCCAGATCTCACATCTGATGCGGTTGAGGACTTGTTGGCCCAGGAGGATCTGTCCAAACCCTTGTCGGCCCTATATTTTACTCTTATTAAGAAAGACTCTCCCAAGATGGAGAAGCTTTGGGCTAGGTGGAGTGCGGATATCCCTACCTTGGATAGGGAATCCTACGAAGAAAGTTTCGAGGAAAGCTTTAAGCTTGTGATATCCTCTAGGGACAAATTGGTACAGGCCAAATTTTTTCATAGGACATATCTTACGCCTCGGAGACTGCACAGAATATACCCCGATAGATCCCCGGAGTGTCCCAGATGCCGATCACCGGATGGTTCATATATGCATATGTTTTGGTCCTGTCCTAGGCTGCTGATCTACTGGTCCACAATAATGGAAAGTATTAATGCACGTCTTCAACTAGAACTCCCATTAACCCCCGAATTAGCGTTGTTAGGTATTCACGATGATGACCAGCGACCTAGATATACCAAGCTGTTGATATCCTTGCTGTTATTTTATGCCAAGAAAGGGATTGTATTGAAATGGAATTCTCGCAACGCTCCCACGGTAAAGGCGTGGGAAAACTCAGTCAATGCCGTCCTACCTTTGTACAAACTGACCTATATAAGTAGAGGGTGCCCTAAGAAGTATATGAGAGTGTGGCGTCCCTGGACAGACCCCGGATGTTGAGTATATAAATACTATGGTTCCAATGCTACATGGGGTGTTTTGGTATTGCTGGTCTTCCTCCCCCCCCCCTCCCCCCCCCTCCCTTCTCCCCTTCCCCCCTCCCCCCCCCCCCTCCTTCCCCCCCTTCCCCTTTTCCCCTTCCTCCAGTTTCCCCCCCTTCCATCCCCCCCCTATTCCATCGACAAGATCAAGTCAATTGCTTATGTTATACTCTATGTAATTGCTTCTTCCTGTAAACCATGTCTGCATTATCTTGTGGCCACTTACTATTCTGTTTGATTCTACTGTATATGCCATTCTTCTTCAATAAAGACCAACCTTGTTGTTAAAAAAAAAAAAAAAGTAGCGCAGTGCTAAATAGCAAAAAAAAAAACTTCCAGGGCTAAAATTAAATTACAATGTGGCTTGTGTAGCAATAGAATATTCTATATTCCTTTTTTATTTGCTATATTTTTTTCCTCACTACCCTTTAAGGAATGTGGAGAGTAGGGTGAACCAGGGTGTTTGCCGAAAGTGCCCTTCCCCCTTTGATTTTCAAACACACATTGAATAAATGATGGGAGCCGTCTAGTTACTATCGGCAGTCAAAACAGCGTTTTTCTCCCGCCTGAGGCTAATTGTCTCCAGTAGATTAATACGCAGCCTAAATAAACCCATGATATGATACACTCAGCAATGTTGGCACAGAACAGAAGACAATAGATTGTGCTTTTGTAATGGAACTCGGCAACAGCACAATACAAATGCATGAGAGATAGAAGGCATTTAGCAGGGGAAGATGAATGATAACCTTTTACATTGGAGACAGAATAGGACTGAGATTCTTTTACTGAGAACCCACCTGTTGGTTGATTTATGGCGATTGCTGGGCGCCTTTTTATTTTATTAGGATTCCATCTGGCCAAGATTGTGCAGCAAAGAAACACCAATTCACACATGACTGAGCATTTTGCAGTGGGCTATCAATCAGGGGATCAGGCCATCGCCTGGAATTAGAACCGCCAGGCCCCTGTGCACTAACCTGATTCAATTTAATGCTAAGTGTATTCTTCTGAACTCAGGAAGATGGTTTTAGAGACTATTGGCCTCTTGTACAGCTTGGGAGCTAAGGAAAAGGAATATGCATGTAGCGCAATATTACTTGTCGCATAAATATACTATAATATACTATATATATATATATATATGTGTGTAAAGAAAATGCTAAAGTTTGGCACTCCTGGCATATTGCTGACCGCAATACCTACAGTAGGGACGGAAAGTATTCAGACCCCTTAAATTTTTCACTCTTTGTTATATTGCAGCCATTTGCTAAAATCATTTAAGTTCATTTTATTTTCCTCATTAATGTACACACAGCACCCCATATTGACAGAAAAACACAGAATTGTTGACATTTTTGCAGATTTATTAAAAAAGAAAAACTGAAATATCACATGGTCCTAAGTATTCAGACCCTTTGCTGTGACACTCATATATTTAACTCAGGTGCTGTCCATTTCTTCTGATCATCCTTGAGATGGTTCTACACCTTCATTTGAGTCCAGCTGTGTTCGATTATACCGATTGGACTTGATTAGGAAAGCCACACACCTGTCTATATAAGACCTTACAGCTCACAGTGCATGTCAGAGCAAATGAGAATCATGAGGTCAAAGGAACTGCCTGAAGAGCTCAGAGACAGAATTGTGGCAAGGTACAGATCTGGCCAAGGTTACAAAAAAATTCTGCTGCACTTAAGGTTCCTAAGAGCACAGTGGCCTCCATAATCCTTAAATGGAAGATGTTTGGGATGACCAGAACCCTTCCTAGAGCTGACCGTCCGGCCAAACTGGGCTATCGGGGGAGAAGAGCCTTGGTGAGAGAGGTAAAGAAGAACCCAAAGATCATTGTGGCTGAGCTCCAGAGATGCAGTCAGGAGATGGGAGAAAGTTGTAGAAAGTCAACCATCACTGCAGCCCTCCACCAGTCGGGGCTTTATGGCAGATTGGCCCGACGGAAGTCTCTCCTCAGTGCAAGACACATGAAAGCCCGCATGGAGTTTGCTAAAAAACACCTGAAGGACTCCAAGATGGTGAGAAATAAGATTCTCTGGTCTGATGAGACCAAGATAGAACTTTTTGGCCTTAATTCTAAGCGGTATGTGTGGAGAAAACCAGGCACTGCTCATCAACTGTCCAATACAGTCCCAATAGTGAAGCATGGTGGTGGCAGCATCATGCTGTGGGGTGTTTTTTAGCTGCAGGGACAGGACGACTGGTTGCAATCGAGGGAAAGATTAATGCCAAGTATAGGGATATCCTGGACGAAAACCTCCTCCAGAGTGCTCAGGACCTCAGACTGGGCCAAAGGTTTACCTTCCAACAAGACAATGACCCTAAGCACACAGCTAAAATAACGAAGGAGTGGCTTCACAACAACTCTGTGACTGTTCTTGAATGGCCCAGACAAAGTCCTGACTTAAAACCAATTGAGCATCTCTGGAAAGACGTAAAAATGGCTGTCCACCAACGTTTACCATCCAACCTGACAGAACTGGAGAAGATCTGCAAGGAGGAATGGCAGAGGATCCCCAAATCCAGGTGTGAAAAACTTGTTGCATCTTTCCCAAAAAGACTCATGGCTGTATACTAAATACTGAGCAAAGGGTCTGAATACTTAGGACCATGTGATATTTCAGTTTTTCTTTTTTAATAAATCTGCAAAAATGTCAACAATTCTGTGTTTTTCTGTCAATATGGGGTGCTGTGTGTACATTAATGAGGAAAAAAATGAACTTAAATGATTTTAGCAAATGGCTGCAATATAACAAAGAGTGAAAAAAATTAAGGGGGTCTGAATACCTTCCGTCCCCACTGTATATACAGGTGCGATTAATAAGAAAGAAATTTGAGAGAAAATAGATCAGAATCTGTCCCTCAAGGGTGATTGGGATTTTTAAGGATGCATAGGCAAGCACAACCACAAAGGATAATTCAAAAAACATATCATTTATTAAAAAATAAACAGTTTAAAACAATATTAGTCATAAAACCAATGACCAAGATTAATACTCATTTTCAAAAAGCTTGAACAGATGCTTGTGTGTATTGGGTAACCGACGTGTTTCGCAGTCTAGATTACTGCTTCTTCAGGGCTGTTCCCCATGCATCTACATAGTCCAAGTTACAGAGAAATGTGACATTATTATCAAAACTAAATAAACAATGATTTTACAAAAAAGGTACAACAATATTTTCATTACAGTGCTCATCCAAATATCCTGACATTGATCAAAGTTGTATCGCAACATCGGAGAGAAAGGACAGACACCATTCCGTGACAAACAGGTGATGTCAGAATCACCTATATGGGCTTGTGGATGTCGAACCATATGTGTAGGTTGAAGGATTGTATCACTGGTCATCTAAAAATTCAAAATGCATATATGTCAAGATGCAGCAGCATCATAAATTAACATTTATATATAGGTTCCACGAGTGGAGGATTGGCTCAGTTAAATACCCTCAATAGCCTATGGTAATAGGACTTGAGATGAGAAGAAATACCTCATCGCTTTAATAAACCATATGCACTATATACAGGTGCATCTCAAAGAATTTGAATATCATCAAAAAGTTAATTTTTTTTAGTAATTCAATTCAAAAATTGAAACTCATATTTTATATATATATTTGTTACACACAGAGTGATATATTTTCAGCATTTCTTTCTTTTCATTTTGATGATTATGGCTTATAGCTAGTGAAGAAGACCCAAAATTCAGTATCTCAGAAAATTAGAATATTACATAAGACCAATAAAAAAGGGAATTTTCATACAGTAATGTTGGCTTTCAGAAAAGTATGTCTATGTACAGTACAGTATGCACTCAATACTTGGACGGGGCTAAAGTTGCCACCTCATCCCTTTAGACCAGAACACATATTAATTACACAGGTTCTAGGGGCTAATTTAATGCAGATAAGGCACCAGGTGAGTTTAATTACCACCTTAATCAGCCACAGAACCTGTGTAATTAATACGTGTTTGGCTTTAAAGGGATTAGGTGGCAACTCTAGTTGGGGCTCCTTTTGCATTAATTACTGCATCAATGCGGCGTGCCATGGAGGCGATCAGCCTGTGGCACTGCTGAGGTGTTATGGAAGCCCAGGTTGCTTCGATAGCGGCCTTCAGCTCATCTGCATTGTTGGGTCTGGTGTCTCTCATCTTCTTCTTGACAATACCCCACAGATTCTCTATGGGGTTTAGGTCAGACGAGTTTGCTGGCCAATCAAGCAATCAAGTGATACCATTTTGGCAGTGTGGGCAGGTGCCAAGTAGGGTTGCCACCTTATCCCTTAAAACACAAACAGATATGAATTACACAGGTTCTGAGGCCAATTTAATGCAGAGAAGGCACCAAATGAGTTAAAAATTACATCCTTAATCAGCCACAGAGCATGTGTAATTAATATGTGTTCCGTTTTAAAGGGATGAGGTGGCAACCCTAGGGCCAAGTCCTGCTGGAAAATGAAATCGGTATCTCCACAAAGCTGGTCAGCAGAGGGAAGCATGAAGCAAACAACAAACATGAAGCAAACAACAAATAGGACAAAATAACAGAAAAAGTCAATGTGCATAACTATTCACCCCCTAAAGTCAATACTTTGTAGAGCCACCTTTTGCGGCTGTCACAGCTCTAAGTCACTTTGGATAAGTCTCTATGGGCTTGCTATGTCTTACCAATGGGATTTTGGCCCATTCCTACTTGCAAAACTGCTCCAGCTCCTTCAAGTTGGATGGTTTACACTTGTGAACAGCAATCTTTAAGTCTGACCACAGATTTTCTATTGGATTAAAGTCTGGGCTTTGACTAGGCCATTCCAACACATTTACATGTTTTCCACTAAACCACTCAAGTGTTGCTTTAGCAGTGTGTTTGGGGTCATTGTCCTGCTGGATGGTGAACCTCCTTCCTAGCCTCAAATCACACACAGAGTGGTACAGGTTTTGCTAAAGAATATCCCTGTATTTAGCACCATCCATCTTTCCCTCAACTGTGACCAGTTTCCCAGTCCTGACTGCTGAAAAACATCCCTGCAGCATGATGCTGTGACCACCATGTTTCACAGTGGGGATGGTATTCTTTGGGTGATGTGTTGAATTTGCGCCAGACATAGCGTTTTCTTTGATGGCCAAAAAGCTCAATTTTAATCTCATCAGACCAGAGCACCTTCCTCCATACATTTTGGGAGTCTCCCACATGCCTTTTCTCAAACTCAAAACGTGCCATTTTGTTTTTTGCTGAAAGTAATGGTTTTCTTCTGGCCACTCTGCCATAAAGCCCAACTCTATGGAGCGTACGGCTTATTGTCATCCTATGTACAGATACTCCAGTCTCTGCTGTGGAACTCTGCAGCTCCTCCAGGGTTACCTTAGGTCTCTGTGCTGCCTCTCTGATTAATGCCCCCCTTGCCCGGTCCGTGAGTTTTGGTGTGCGGCCGTCTCTTGGCAGGTTTGCTGTTGTGCCATGTTCTTTCCATTTGGTTATGATAGATTTGATGGTGCTCCTAGGGATCCTCAAAGATTTGTATATTTTTTATAACCTAACCCTGACTTGTACTTCTCAACAACTTTGTCCCTTACTTGTTTGGAGAGTTCCTTGGTCTTCATGGAAAGTCAAGAAAAGACACACTTCTAAGCTAACTTCGGGTACAAAAACAGGTACCAGGTGCAGACCTCTTCTGAACACCGTCCACAATGAATGACAATCGAAAAATAGTCGCACACTGGAAGTCCAAAATCTATTGATCTATTGATATTCTTGATTTTATTTTTGTCAGTCTTTTTTGTGTTTGTGTGTGTATATATATATATATATATATATATATATATATATATACACACACACACACACATATATATTTTTAAATCCATATAATATCTTTATACATATCAGTTGAAATGTTCCCTTTTTTTGCACATGGTGCTTCCGGAAACAGGTGTTTTTTGGGTGTAGCCCAAATCAGGTGATCACCTTAAATGCCTGTTTTTGTGAGCACTATCGATGTTGTGAACAAGCAAGCAACACACTTGTGAAATGCGTCAACTGCAATCCCTGTATTTGTCTGGCAAACCTTTGACAATAAAGAATATATTCAAGCAAGATTTTGGACTTCCAGTGTGTGACTATTTTTCGTTTGTTATCTTTGGCATTCATGGTAGTGTTTGGTTAGTGGTGCCTCTTGCTTAGGTGTTGCAGCCTCTGGGGCCTTTCAAAAAGGTGTGTATATGTAATGACAGATCATGTGACACTTAAGCCTCATACACGTGATCGGACTTCCATCTGAATTTTCTGTGGATTTTTGTCCGAATGGGCGTTGGCCGTGAATTTGTACTGCATAAACACGGCAGGACATTTTCAGCCAACTTTCACCAAATCACGTGGTTTTTCAGCTCTTTACCGCCACCCTTTGGGCAACTTCTTCTATTGTTGGCTGATGTTTAGCATTGGTTCTGACTATGCGTGTTTGTACTTTGAACTTTAGTGTGATGGACTTGTGTACACATGATTGGATTATCCTCCATCGGACATTTGTTGTTGAAAAGTTTGAGAGCATGAACAGCGAACATTTGTCTGTTGAAAAAGCAACAGCAACTGTCCGATGGAGCATACAGAGGGTCGGATTGTCCGATTGTGTGTGTGGGCCTTTAGGTTGCACAGAGGTGGACATCATTTCACAAATTATGTGACTTCTGAAAGTAATTGGTTGCACCAGAGCTTTTTATGTGATTCATAACAAAGGGGGTAAATACATATTCACCTGCCAGTTATCAGTTTTTTATTTCTGAAAAATAGTTTTATGTATATATTTTTCAAATTTTACTTCACCAGCTTAGACTATTGTGTTCTGATCCATCACATATATTTCAGATTAAAAAAAAATGAACTAAAGGCTGTAATGTAACAAAACATGAAAAATGCCAAAGGGGGGGGGGGGGGGGGGGGACTTTTGCAAGGCACTGTAAGTGTATGCAGTAACCATAGATTTCCTTTAAAGCTACTCTTGGGGCTCTCACCCCACCCCACAACTCCTCCAACCAATCACTACTTTTTTAAAAAAAAACCTTAACTATTTTTCCCTACTTAAAGTGGAGTTCCACCCACTTTTACAACTCTTCAGCATCCCTCACTAAACTGTGCACTGTAAACGAATTGGATATTTTAAAATTTTTTTCTCAGCACCTACTGTATATCTACTGTATTCATTTTTCACTTCCTTCTCCCTGGCCGTGGCCCATCGCAACATTTCCTGTTTACAATGCCTTCTGGGAAGGGGCGGCAACTTCCTCTGACACTGCCGTTGCTATGGAAACCTGACCTGAAACCTATTACACTGCTTGTGCTGCACTGAGCATGTGCGAGATCTGCAAGGATGAGATCCAGGAAGAAATACAGTCTGGCTTCAGATGCCCACACATAAGATGGCCACGGCCTGCTGTAAGTTCATAAAATAACAAACTACTGCTATAAACTAACATAACAGACCTTAGTTTACAGACTAACTTTACTAGAATACATTAAGCTTGTGTATTATAGGGGTATTTTTATTTAAAAAGTATCATTTCGGTCGGAACACCACTTTAACTTAAGGTCACATGACATACTGGTCCTGAGTCTTCTCTTTCCTTCAGTGCACAGGAGGCAGGTTCCTTCCCTTGTTTGGGTGTCAATATCACTGCTTATGTGACATGAACACTTCCTATTGGCTGTCCAGTGGCAGGGGACTCTCGATGCAGAAGAGTAGTCTCAGCATTGAAATCAGCAAAATGGGACCAATCACATTTGCAGAGTTATGCCCCGTACACATGGTCGGATTTTCCGATGGAAAATGTCCGATCGGAGCGTGTTGTCGGAAATTCCGACTGTGTGTGGGCTCCATCGGACATTTTCCATCGGATTTTCCAACACACAAAGTTGGAGAGCAGGAGATAAAATTTTCCGGCAACAAAATCCGTTGTCGCAAATTCCGATCGTGTGTACACAAATCCGACGCACAAAGTGCCACGCATGCTCAGAATAAATAAAGAGATGAAAGCTATTGGCCACTGCCCCGTTTATAGTCCCGACGTACGTGTTTTACGTCACCGCGTTCAGAACGATCGGATTTTCCGACAACTTTGTGTGACCGTGTGTATGCAAGACAAGTTTGAGCCAACATCCGTCGGAAAAAATCCTAGGATTTTGTTGTCGGAATGTCCGAACAAAGTCCGACCGTGTGTACGGGGCATAAGATTAACAGAGCCCTGTAACTGGATATCAACACTTATTGTGGTGACGACTGCCCTTATGGACTTCTCCTCCTTATTCGCGGTGTGACTCCAGAACAAGAAGTAACGGAAAATATCTCCCCAATGGGACAGAGACTTATAAGGGTTTTCAGTCCCCCTTATGCCCTGTACACGCGATAGGATTTTCCGACAACAAAATCCATGGATTTTTTCCGACGGATGTTGGCTCAAACTTGTCTTGCATACACACGGTCACACAAATCTTGTCGGAAATTCCGATCGCCAAGAACGCGGTGACGTACAACACGTACGACGAGCCGAGAAAAGTGAAGTTCAATAGCTAGTGCGGCTCTTCTGCTTGATTCCGAGCATGCGTGGAACTTTGTGCTTCGGGATTGTGTACACACGATCGCAATTTCCGACAACGGATTTTGCTGTCGGAAAATTTGAGATCCGATGGAAAATGTCTGATGGAGCCTACACACGGTCAGAATTTCCGACAATGAGCTACCATCGAACATTTTCCGTTGGAAAATCTGACCGTGTGTACGGGGTATAAAAGTGGAACTTTAGTCAGAAAATGAAAAATGAAATCCTGCTAGATCAGGTATAGCTATGTGGAACATTAAAAATAACTGCCTATATGTGCATTGTCTAAAATCCAGTAATACACAGTCTCACCCTGCTCTGCACATGCTCAAATGCTTTGCATTTTTAGTCACTGCTGAATCTGTAGAGGCCAATCTGTTGACAGCCTTTAAGTGGAATTAAGCCCTCCTATCCATTACAGCCAAGGAAGCTGCTTCTGTTTGATCTGCAACTGCCATGGTGCTGCACATGTGATCAGTTATGACTGACAGCCATTTGATGGTTCGACAGTTTGGTTGAGGACACAGGAAAATGTGACAGTTAGCATTCCAGGAATGTAATTTTTTTTGAAACCGTTAAATTGATGGGTTTAGTTCCACTTTATGATTTACTGCTGCTCAGGGGCTCTGGGCTTCAGCAAAATGGCAGCCTCCAGCAAGAAGGAACAGGAGCAATGCTGGAGGCAATTTACGGCACACACTTATTTATTTCAGGTACTTATAAAGCGCCCCCTACCCTCAAGGAGCTTACAATCTAAGGTCCCTAACTCACATTCATACATACTAGGGACAATTTAGACAGGATCCAATTAACCTACCAGCATGTCTTTGGAGTGTGGGAGGAAACCTGAGTACCCGGAGGAAACCCACGCAGGCACAGGGAGAACATGCAAACTCCAGGCAGGTAGTGTCGTGGTTGGGATTCGAACCAGCAACCCTTCTTACTGCTAGGTGAAAGTGCTATCCACTACACCACTGTGCCGCCACTTATTTTTGTGGGATAATTATTAATGTGGAATGTATGTTCCTTGCTAAATTACATTCTTTTTTATCAAGTTGTTATGAGTAAAATTCCGCTTTAAGCGATCCAAAATACACTTTAATAAAATCTCTGACAAACAATACTTTGAGCTGTTAATCAATATCTAAGGGCTCCTCTAAGCAACTGAGTGAGGATCTGACGATGAAGCTTATTGATGCCGTACAAAGTAGGATAGCTCTAAAAAGAATGCAAAAGCTACCAGCTTGCAGATTTCATGGCCCATAATGTCATCAAGAAGTGCCAATTAAAAGGAACTGTGAAAGTCAAGGCAAGTTCTGTAAGACCAAGACAACTTTAAAAGAACTGATTGTATGTTGGTTAGAACGGTGAACCCTCATATGACATATTAAGTGCAGCATTGCTTGGACAAACATGATCTGCATGGAAAAGTCACCAGAAGAATGGTGACATTCACAACAGAGTCCTCAGCCCTGCCACTTTTCACATCAGAGTGCTTACTGCTCCCCCTCCTCCTTTTTAAATCAGAGCCCTCAGTCTCCCCTTCCCTTTCACATTGGGGTCCTCAGTTCCCCCTCCCCTTCCTTTCAAATTAGAGACTCAGTCCCCCCACCATTTAACATCAGAGTCCTAAGTCCATCCAACCCCTCACATCAGAAGCCTCAGACCACACCCCTTTCACATCAAAATCCTCAGTCCACTCCACCCCCCTTTTCACAGGAGACTCCTCTGTCCCCCCCTTTTCAAATTAAAGTCCTAAGACTTCACCCCCTTCTTTTTCAGAAGTGAGTCCTACCTCCCAATCTTCACTAAAGCACATCTGTGGCAGCATGGCAGTGTGCAGGAGGCAGAACAGGATAAACCAAGGATATACTTCCATCAACTCCTGAATGCTGGGGCTGCCCCAAACACATTTTTACCCATGTATGGGTACTGACTGAGGTTGTACAGAAGTCAGTCTGTCAAGTGGCTTCTGTACAACCACCCTGGTGGATTTTCCCTACTCGATCAGTTCTGAAGGTTATGGCCTGCAACACTGATCAGTGTATTCTGACCACAGTGAAGTCCCCCCGCTGAGCAATAGTATATTGACAGCGTGGAGGATTTCCCCATCCACCTTGAATGTGTGGATGGGGGAATCTGTCAAGTGGCTTCTGTACAACCACCCTGGTGGATTTTCCCTACTTGATCAGTTCTGAAGGTTATGGCCTGCAACACTGATCAGTGTATTCTGACCACAGTGAAGTCCCCCCGCTGTCAATATACTATTGCTCAGCGGGGAGGATTCCCCCATCCACCTTGAATGTGTGGATGGGGGAATTGAGTCAGTACATGGACGTAGCATAAGGGGTTGCAGGGGTCACAATCGCAACCCTGCCCCTAGTTCCAGGGGGCCCCTGCAGCCTCCCTATCATATTATCATATCCTCCACAAAGTCCAGCTCCGATCTGCCCTAGGGCCCCACAGCCACGCTCCAGTACTGGGCTTCTACTTTACCTTCCACAGTCTACACCCCTCTGTTCTCATTGGCTGGGGAGAAGCTGTGAGCCATTTCCTGAATGGAGAGGAGCACGGGTGAGAAAAGCCTAGGATGGGGAAGTGTCTGTACTGTGTGCTGGCAACATGGAATGGTAACCAAGCTCAGTGAGTTAAGAGGAGGAGAGTGCTGTCCCGTAGCCACAATGGGATCGTTGTCACTGGTGAGGTATGACAATGCTCAGTGTCTCCTAGTCACTAGCTGGCATTCTCTGTACCCCCCCCCCCCCACCCAGGGATGTCTACTTACCCCACTTTCCTGACAACTGGAGAAAAGACACACACCTCTGGGAGGTGACCTTCCCCCAACACTGACAGAGAAACCTTTAGAAATTGCCAAAACAAATCCCTTAACACCTCCTGAGGGGCCCCTGAAGGGCTACAGGCTCCAGATTTCATGTCACATGGCTCTTCCCCCCCAGATCTAAATTTCACACCCCCCCAAAGCCCCCTGACCACCCCTGCAGCCCTGGATGCTATGCATGGCTGCTGAGCTCCTTTCCCATTACAGCACTCTATACTGCTCCTCCTCCGCAGGGCTGAAATCACATTCCTTTACAACACAGCCAGTCAACCATGATCTGCATAGGATATATTTGTCTACTGCAACTACACTGCCGTTCCAACCAGGGGATTTCACAGGTCAGAACGGCAACATAAAAGTCACAGGCCTGTGAAGGCTGATAGACTGTGTGTAAAGGAATGTGATTTCAGCCCTGTGTATTGTTGGGGGCTGTTTACACTGCTGGGGTGGGAAAGGAGCTCTGCCAAGTGACCTCCTAGGGGTCCCTGTCCTCTGATTCTCCAGGGGTGATCCTTGTCCTCTGATTCTCCAGGGGTGATCCCTGTCCTCTAATGTAATGAGGAACTCTGGGAACTCTAAACTCTTAAGCCACTTTGAGTATCTTAGCGTGCAGTGGGTGTATCTGCACACACGGTGGAAGTGGTGGGTGGTACTGGAAGGGACCCAGGTCAACTTTTGCATCGGGGCCCACAAGCTTCAAGCTATGCCTCTGAGTCAGTATTTTTTTTGTTCAACCCGCTGGTTGAACGAATAAAACTGACTCATCTGTGTGCTGCTTTAGTAGGATACTTTTCCATTGTCCTGACAGCCAGCCAACCAGCAGCATGGAAATGCCTGATGTTGTGCCAAAATACCAGATGCAGCGTGGCACCTCTGACGAGCTGAGACAACACACATGAGTGTCCCGGCACCCTGACTGAGAAAAGATTATCTAGATAAGCTAAAGACTTTGAAAGCAAATGGAAAAAGCCAACTAGGGAGCTTCAGTTGAAAAGGGGAAGGCTCCTATGACAAGACGATACTTAAAGGGGTTGTAAAGCTAAAAAAATTTTTGGCAATATATGATCGATACACTATATAGATCATGAATTTAGCGGTTATGTCTGCCGAAATTTTTTATTTACCTGTTAGATAAATAAGCTTTATCAGCACTTCCTCCTTTCCTCTCTGTATGTTCTCCTCAACTTTGAGCGTGCTCCCTGTAGCAAAGGAACTACAATTCCCTTGATGCTTAGCGGCATCGCTTATGCGCAGTGCCGCTTTTTCCCTGTGTGACGACGAACCTGAGCCACACTTCCACTTCAGAAAGAAAGGGGGTGGAGTAGGGCAGGCTAAAGGCGGGGCTGTGCTGAGATGGTCATTCAGATTACAATAGCAAGCCACGGAGGAGGCGGAGCTACAGCGTCTTAGACAGGCCCGCGGCTCCCCTGCCTCCCGTGCCTCCCGTGCCTGTGAATGCACACAGCGAGGGAGGGGGCGAGCACGCTGACTAACCCCCAGCCAGAACAGCTTGGATGATGGGGGCAAGCTTCTAGAGGAGGAAACAGGAAGTTGAAAATTCACAAACAGAAAAAAAAGCATTTACAAAGGAAAACGAAGGAAAAGGTAAGTAAACCAACAGTACACTACCCTAAAGGAACATATTTAGAAAATAAAAAACAAACCTTTAGTATCACTTTAAATTGCCCCTAAAACCATGAGGTACTTAAAGAGGAGTTCCACCCGCCCCTTTAAAAATTAAAAGTCAGCAACTACACATACTGCAGCTGCTGACTTTTAACATTAGGACACTTACCTGTTCTAGAGTCCAGGGATGTCGGCAAAGCAGCTGATGATTCCACTGGCTGGTCGGGTGTTGCGGCCGCCATTGCGGGTAAAAGGACTCGGCAGTGTAGCCTTTTGGCTTCACGACCGGGTCCCTACTGCGCTCTGTCTACCTGGCCCGGCTGAAGGGGAAAGAGGAGGGAGGGGGAGGGGGACCGAGCTGCTGACGTAATTCACTGCAGCCCAGTCTCCCAGAAGTGGGGACAGGATACCTGTAAAAAACAGGTACCTGCCCCCCCCCCCCCCCGAAAGGTGCCAAATGTGGCACTGGGGGGGGGGGGATTAAATAAGCGGAATTTCCACTTTTGGGTGGAACTCCACTTTAAAGTAAAGCAAGTTGAAGGTTTTGGAAAGGCCATCAAAGTCTCCTGACTTAAAGTGATACTAAAGGATCGTTTTTAATTTTTTTTAAATAACAAACATGTCAAACTTACCTCCACTGTGTAGCTCGTTTTGCACAGAGTGGCCCCGCACATTCATTTCTGGGGTCCCTCGGGGGCTCCTCCCTGCATTAGATAACCCCCTTGGAGAAGCGCTCTCCCGAGGAAGTTACCTTGTGGGCGTGCTCCCGAGTCCAGCATTCGGCGCCCATAGAGGCTGAATGTAGGACTCGTCCCTGACCCCCTGACGCCCGCGTCATTGCGTTTCATTGACAGCAACGGGAGCCATTGGCTGCACTGCTATCAATCTATCCAATCAAGAGCTGGGAACCCGTGGAGAGAGGGAATGCGGGGATGCGCCAATGGAAATTCAGGGCTCAGGTAAGTAAAACAGGGGGGCTGGGGGACCGGTGACTGCAAGGTGCTTTTTCACCTTAATGCATAGGATGCATTAAGGTGAAAAAACACGAGTCTTCTCACTTTTTCCGTACGTAGATCTTAAATATACTGTGCATACAATAATGCTCAAAAATATCCCAGAATGAAAAGTGATAACTATAGATCTGGCCCCGGAGAGAGCATTATATATCCAGTGGGACAACATAAAGCACTTGTCTGCTGGATGTTGGGACGTGCGGCTGGCTTTTTCATCCTCCCTATAATCAAGTTGCTGATGTTGTCTCTCCACTTTGCCTGGCTGCTAGCCTTACCAGCAAATTTCCAACACTAGGATTTCCACATATGGCCTCAGTATATTCTTTTGGCCATCCGTTGCCTGGGAATGTAGGGAGATTCTCACCCCCTGGAAGATAACAACATCAAGTCTGTTTTCCAGACCCCTCTGATGCCCTTTTGCCTTGAGAGAGCACTCCCCACCGGCAAAATTATCTCGTGCTGTTTTGTCTGCACTTTTTAATGCTGCTATAATGAAACATTGTTAACTATCTCCCTATTCAACTTTATATGAATTCCTCCTTCCTCTGCACCCCTGAAGAAGGACTATATTGTACCCCGAAACGCGTTGGGTGTAAGGAGGTCTCTTCATAAAAAATTCCTTGTTCATGGTGATAGTGATGAATTGTATTGTGACAAATCAATGTTTCATCTCATTTTTATCATGTTCAATTATTAATAAAAATTGTTGTTATTATATTACTTTTGTATATGTTTATTAGAATACTACTAGTTGCCTAAAAAGTCTATTTAGGGAAACCCTCCTGTTTTATTATTAATCCAGTGGGACAACATAAAGTTTAAAAAGAAAAATTTTCAAAAGCAAGCTAGCAACGGCTGTTTCTTTAATATTCTCATGACAGCAGTGGCGTTCCTAGGGGGAGGGACAGTCCACACCTGCTAAAGCCATTTGGGGAGTGCCCTGGTGAGGTTGGTAGTGGCAGAGGTGTTCTGGGTGCTGGAATGCTCTTTGCATTTCAGCACTCGGCACTGGAAGAAGCAAGAACTATCAAGGAGAATGATCTCCACTTGACAGTAGAAGTATATTTTTGGCCCATACAGAGAGAGGAAGCAGCGTTGGAGCATGTGATCAGGTAAGTAAATACCAGTGTTGGGGGTGGTAGGGGCTATTGTATTGTTACAACCTGCCACTGACCACTAATGCAGGGGGGAGGGGTTACTGTAATATTATAGCCATTTACAACCAATGAAGGGAGTTTTGGAAATACTAGGTTTAACATTTCTACCACTGACCAACCATGGAGGGGGCCATGCTGGGGTGCTATCATCACTGCCAATTGCACCATTGATGGGGCTTATTTTTCTCCTACTCTGCAAACAATTTACACATACAGTATGAAGCAATGCACACTTTATTGGCCATGTCAATAAAGAAGTCCTTCCCAGCAATTTTTAAAATGCTTTGCAACTATGCAGGAGATTTTGTCTTTGAACTCCTGCACATCAGGTAGCAATTCGCCTGATATGTGAAGTTCAGTCTCTCTGCATAAAGCCGTACTTACAGCCAAAGCTGTCTGCTCTTCATACCAGATATGTTAGGTATGCCACTGTCCATGACAGGTTTACTTCAAGATAACGATAACGCCTGGGCAAGGTGACATTAGTGGATATGAGGCCGGGAACGGAAAGAAAAGAAGAAAGTATTGCAGGGCTGGGCATGACAGTGTGCAACGGGAGACAACAAAGGGTTAATAAATGTGAAACTAGAAAGTGTAACAGGAAGGGGTTAGAACAGATTGAGAAAGACTGAAGGGGTGGAGCATTATTGAAGGAAGAGGCGGGGACTTCTGGGCAGCAGAGGAAAGGGATAGAGAGGAGGAAGCAGTTTCCCACCCTCCCTCCCTGTGTTGTCTTGTTCGTTTTGTTTGTCTGTTTTTATTTCATTTCAGGTTCAGCGGAAATCGGTTCGACATAGCAGTGGCATAACGGCGGTGTTTTTGGTCATTGATGGTGTCAGAAAACAATACGAGTGGAATTGTTGGGGGGGCTCATCGGTAGTATGTGCCCCTCTGGTGTATTCCAGTAGAATGGTTAGCTGGAATACGGTAATGGTTGCAATGTGGGAAGGAGGTTGTCTCCGAGCTGGTGGTACAGCTGGAGGCCTATCATGGAAAAAGGTCCTGCAGTGTAGTAGTGGAAGAAGTGTGAAGTTCGGGGTGCCGTCAAAGACCAACAGACTAAGGGTGAAAAGTTGTCGTACAGATGTTATGTTTCAAAGTTTTGAGTGATTGATATTTTGTTAATAAAAGGCTGCTATGGCCAGTTACACTCCAAATTTAGGTGTGGTCTCGTTAATTTAGAATGATAAGTGGGGGTTGGTGGAGTATGAGTGAATGGGCAGTCTAAGAAGGTTGGGGACATAGGGACTACACTGGTCATGCAGTTCTGTACTCCTACCTCCATCTCTTTCTCTCCTTCTTCTGTTTCCTCCCTTCTCTTTTTCGCTCTCACCTTTTTCCTCTCTCTTTCCCTCTTCTCGCTTCTTTTTTCTTTTTCTCCTCCCTCCTCTATCTCTCCCTTCTCTCTCTCTCTTTGTCTCTCTTTCTCTCCTGTTTCTCCTACCTCCTCTTTTTTCTCTCTCTCGTTTAACTCTCTTTGTCCACGGCCATCTTTCTTTCGCTCTCTCTTCTCCCCCTCTCTTTCCTCCCCCTCTCTCTCCTCCTTCATTCTCTCCTCTTGTCTCTCTCTCCTTTAATCTTTCTCTCTCCCCCATCTCTTTTTTTTCTCCACCCCCCTTCTCTTCCCTTTTATCTCTCTCCCCTTCTCTCTCTCTCTATATTGCCCTCTCATTTTTCGCTCTCTCCTCCCTTCTTCCCTTTTTCTGTGGTCCCTACTCTCTTTCCTCCCTCTTTCTTTCTCACTTCTCTCTTTCCTCTTTCTCTCTCTCTGTTTCTGTCCCTTACTCTCTCCCCTTCTCACTCTCCTTTTTATTATTTTTTTTAATATCTCTCTTTTATTTTAATAATTTTGAAAAAAAAAATAAAAACACAAATGCACAGTGAATAATACATTGCTACGTTTCAGTTACATTCTTGCATCGTTTCATTTTATTTGATTTGTGTTCCCCGTATCCCCTATCCCCTCCCCCTAAAGAAGGAAAAAAAAAAATAAGTAAAATGTAAGTCACCCCAATCAATCACCCCTTACTCTCCTTCTTTATCTTTCTCTCTCTCTCTCCTTTCTCTATGTCTCACTCTTCCCCCCTCTCTTTCTTTTGCTCTCGCTCTCCCTTCTTCTCCATCTCTTCTCTCCCCACTGTGTCTCTCTTAATCTCTCTCTCTTTCTCTCCCCTCCCCTCTTTTCCTCTCTCTCTCTCTCTCTCTCTCTCTTTCTCTTTTTCTCCCTCTCTCTCTCTCTCTCTCTCTCTCTCTCTCTCTCTCTCTCTCTCTCTCTCTCTCTCTCTCTCTCTCTCTCTCTCCCACTTTTCTTATTTTGTTAGTGAAATATATAAGGAACTTTCCAGACCTTAGCTCCAATTCTGAATTTGCTAGTCGATCCTGAGGGCAGTTGTACATGAAATTGCATATCATTTACCTCATTACCTCCTTGCTATAAATATAATTGAAAAAGAAACAGAAATAGAACTATTGATGAGAATAAAATGGAAACGCAGGTCATGTACAATACATCGAAATGGTCCAAACACAGACTTTGAGACTTCTCCACCCAAAACCGTTCACACTGCTCTGCCCATTGCTTGCAGTTACTGTATAAAATCCTTTTGTAACAGCAAAATGACATTTAGAAGTAGAATTTAAACTGCTCCCTGCCATGAGGATGTAGGCGGGTGCAGTTTAACCTGCCCTCTGCTGTAGTTGGTGGTGTTCCAGCAGGCGCTGTACAGAGGGAATAGAGTTTGAAAGGAGCTTTTGTTCCCCTGAGGCCTCCGTAGGTATCATCAGGGGAGCGGCCATCCGATTGAACTGCACTACTGCACTGATTGACATCCACGGCCATCTTTACAGAGGACAGTGTTATTAAGTAAAAGAAAGCCGGCAGCTCGATCTTCCACAATGAATACATTTATTAATCCAGATCACTGCTGTCTAGGGACAGTGCACTAAGAGCAGGGCTGTCTTTAATATGGACTGGACCCTGGGCAAAACTTTTCTTGCCCCCCCCCCCATGCAGTTTTGCTCTCCACCTGCTCTGAGACATACAATAAATAGCAGCTGGACTCAAAATCAGTTTACTGAATCAGATCAGGCAGCTATTGCGATTGGTTGCCAGAGGTTACAGTGTATCATTACTGCTCACTGACTGGTTGCTAGAGGTTACAGTACACATTACGGCTCACTGATTAGTTGCTAGAGGTTATAGCATATGATTTCTGCTTGTTGATTGGCTGCTAGAGATTACTGTGGATATGATCTCAGGGGGACATGATATACATATTAATGCCGCTGGCCGCTGCTATTTACATG
The DNA here is from genome assembly GCA_037952925.1 of Lithobates clamitans. Classification (NCBI taxonomy): domain Eukaryota; kingdom Metazoa; phylum Chordata; class Amphibia; order Anura; family Ranidae; genus Lithobates; species Lithobates clamitans. The sequence goes on along the minus strand of JBBGZY010000680.1, from coordinate 3,028,961 downwards.
TGAATGCTGCCGCTATTTACATATGAATGCCGGTAATTTACATGTAAACACAGGGTCTGCAGGTGAGTCATCTGTACACAACAAAAGGGCAGAGCTGGGCAGCATTAGTAGCAGCACTTCATACTGAGATATTGGGACGCAGCACAGGACTAAAACCTCAAGGGACGAGGGAATTAAAACCAGGATAGTTGGCAAGTATGAAGCAGCTGATTTGTGCCCCACAACAATGACAGGGCCCAGGGCAGCTTTTTGCCCTGCCTTAAAAACGGCCCTGACTGAGCGTTAGGGAGAGGTTCTGGTTGAGGAGGGATAGTGCAGGGCCATCTGGGAACCCTATAGAGTTGGGATGAGGACCTTTCTGCCTGGTTCCTAGAAGTACCTGCAACGTTGTTCTGCATATCAGCCACCCCCTTCATCAGATGCTGTGTTGTAATTTAGCTTATCAAAGTGTCCTCTCAAATACAAAAACTGTGTTAAACTGTGTTAAAGTACTGCCACCGTTGTTAAGAGCTATTATACCTGGGTTGCCTGTAACATTGAGGCTCCATTGCCATAGTGTTTGGAACTGTAAATTAGTTCCTTGCCACTGCCTTCTGCTTATTAATGGTTACTTTTGCTTTGCCAAATTTTGCATCACCTTCCTTTGTCTCTGTGTACCTTTACTCCATCTTGGGTACCAATCAAGTGGCCCCGCCTACAACTTGGCGTCATTTGTAGGATGTGCCTCACACATGAACTGGCACGGATGGGGGTGTAGGAACCACTATGGCACCCTTAGGAGCAGCGCAAATCCCAAAGTTGAATGGGGCCCAATGTCCCGCTAACGTAGTGGGAAGGGGGACTGGCAAGTGAAGTATGCTTCTACCTCGTGCCCACCAAGCTGATTGCAGAATTAACTATTAACTCCCTGGAGGATGATGCCAATTGAGCTATTATGGTGCTGCTGAAGGAGGAGCGTGCTAGCTTGAAATAAATAGTTGTGCAGCTAGAAGGCCTATTCGGGGAGAATGTTATCCTGACTGAGCTGGAATGCATGTTCTTTATTCACAGACAGCCATAGGGTGAGAGCCTTACTCACTTTGCAGTAGCCCTAAAAATATTATGGAAGTGGCTAGAAAAAAATATCTACAGTGGTGTACTGATATAGGACACTTCGGCCAAGCTATTACGTGACCAATTAATTGAAGGAGTGAGTGTTGGTCCCATCCAGCGGGCCCTGCAAAAACAGGTGAGGTCCCAACCTTTCCTCACCTTCAATGACGTCTTGGTGGGAGTGGTAGCACAGGAACAGGAGGACGTGGAAGCCACTATTGCAATGACAAAGAGAAGTAGGCCAACATACTTTAGAGAGGAGGCTCTTTCCTCCTTGTCAGCTCTGCAAAACACCCATACGGGAGCTAACACAGAATATAACCTCCATGCAGCAAGAGATGACTGCAGTCAAGCAAGAGTTGGCCCTGTTTAAGGAAGCTTCTGGTGCCCCCACCCAACACATCCACCAGTGACATCACCTGATCATTTACTGGCCAGAAATACCTAACAATGTAAACAAAGTGGCTGTGGATAGTTAAAAAAAAACAGTGCAGGGTTCCTCCCATAACTGTTACCAGGTTCTTCAGGTCCGGTATGGATTTTAAAGGAGCACTCCCTGCAAAAAAACAGCCCACCCACCTAAATTCTATGCTAGACCTCTAGGGTTTGATATGGATCTTAAAGTGATTCTATTTTTTTTTATAGCAAACATGTCATACTTACCTGCTCTGTGCAATTGTTTTGCACAGAGCGGCCCCGATCCTTCTCTTTGTGGATCACCCACTAGCAATTTTGGCTGCTCCTCTTCTGCGTGTACCACCATAGGTGGCACACAAATGGGCTTGTTCCTGGGCCAGGCTCTGTGCATCTATTGACAGACACATTGTGGTTCGGCCTCGCCCCCTCTTCACTGGATTTGATTGACAGCAGCAGAAACCAATGGCTCCAGCATGCTGACTTCACGTCCATTGAGAAGAGAAAGAGAGAGTAGCACCGCTGCTCTTGGGCACAGTGCTGGATCGTGGTCAGGCTCAGAACATAGAATATTTTTTTTACCTTAATGCAGAGAATGCAATAAGTTAAAAAAACCTTAAGCCTTCACAACCACTTTAAAGGGGAACCCCATGCAAAAATCAAGAAAAAAAATGTGTGGTGCTGCGCAGGTGCATTGCATACTAATGCAGTTGTGTATTGCAGTGCCATTCTAATGCACCCAATGCACACGTCTCAAGGGGCCCTAAAACAGCATTTTTATATCATTGTAATGTTATTCCTGCCTGAGTGACTGGTACTTTTTGGTGTGACAAATTAATTTTTCAGATGTGAGAGGTGTATAACCCATGTATCAAAAATCATCCATGCCAAAATGTGCTGCAGTTTCTAACCCAGAAATTTTCACTCAAGAACAAAATATGCCAAAAGATAATGTACCGTGTCCTGCCTACTTGGTGCCTCTTTCTCACTCCAAATCAGCATTTGTATGCCAGTGAACACAGTAGTAACCTCTTCAGCCCCACAAGATTTGGCTGTTGAATGACCAGGCCATTTTTTGCGATTCGGCACTGCGTTGCTCTAACTGACAATTGCGCGGTCGTGCGATGCTGTACCCAGACAAAATTGACATCCTTTTTTTTCCCCCACAAATAGAGCTTTCTTTTGGTGGTATTTGATCATTTCTGCATTTTTTTTTTTGCGTTATAAACAAAAAAATAGCAACAATTTTGAAAAAAATATATCCCCATTTTTTTTTTAAAAAAGCAAATTTTTTCTCAGTTTAAGCCGATATGTTTTCCACTATATATTTTTGGTAATAAAAATCGCAATAAGTGTATATTGATTGGTTTGCGCAAAAGTTATAGCATCTACAAAATAGGGGATAGATTTATTTTTATTTTTTATTTTTTTATTTTTATTTTTTTTTACTAGTAATGGCGGCAATCTGCGATTTTTATCGGGACTGCGACATTATGGCGGACACATCGGACACTTTTGACACATTTTCAGGACCATTGGCATTTATACAGCGATCAGTGCTATAAAAATGCACTGATTACTGTAGAAATGTCACTGGCAGGGAAGGGGTTAACACTAGGGGGCAAGCAAGGGCTTAACTGTGTTCCCTGTGTGTGTTTCTAACTGTAGGGGGAGGGGACTGACCTAGAGGAAATGACAGATCGTGATTCCTAGCTATTAGGAACTCACGTTCTGTCTCTCCTCACAGAACAGAACAGGGATTTGTGTGTTTACACACACACACACACGTCCCTGTTCTGCCTCTCGTGCCCGCGATCCCTCGTGGCCGGCGGTCATCACGACCGTCGGCCGCGAGCATCAGCACCCCCGCAGTGCAGCGGGCACGTGCGCGCACCTGCTATCCCGCTTAAAGGAGCCGACATATAGCTACGACGGCTCGCGGGATCGTGCACACCTGCTGCAGTATAATGACGGCGGCTGGTCAGCAAACGGGTAAAGATAGTAAGCTCAGAGACTCTTCCCATTCATGCTATGCATGTGATCACTTTGTACTGTATGTGTATTTCCTCTGTGCCTTGTCTATGAGTAGCTTAGCCAAACCTCACAGCTTTCTGAGATGGAAAAATGATTTTTAGCACACAATAATTGGGCAAAGGACACACTGTTGCCACACCCTCTGAGCACGTGGAGCATGAAAAATTAAAGTAGACTTAGCGAACTACAAAAAGCACAAGTATTACATTTAGCATTAATAAATGCTTGGTCCCCCCCAAAATCCATACCAGACCCTTATCCAAGCACGCAACCTGGCAGGTCGAAGGAAAAGAGGGGGGACAGGAGAGCGCCCCCCCTCCTGATCTGTATCAGGCCACATGCCCTCAACATGAGGAGGATGCTTTGGGGTCCCCGGTGATTGAGGGGGTCTGGGGGTGGGGGGCTTATCGAAATCTGGAAGCCCCCTTTAACAAGGGGACCCCCAGATCCCAACCCCCCCCATGTAAATGGGTATCGGGTACATTGTACCCCTACACATTCACCAAAAAAAGTGTCAAAATGTTAAAAATGACAGTAGACAATTTGGAACAAGTTCTTATTAAAAAAAAAAAACTGTCCTGCGATGTCCATTCATCTTCATTCACAACGTTCGGCAACCCGATAACAAAAAACGTAAAAAACTCCACCTCCATGTGAAGCTCCCGCTGACTGAAGCCTCTTCGCTATGACAGCTGTTATATAGCTGAGGGCGGGTCACCCGGTGACGTAAACAAGTGACCCAGACCCCTCTCATGTTATGTGACGTCACATAATGTCAGAAGGGACGGGGTCACCAGTTTACGTCACCGGGTCGTCCTGTCCTCTGCTATATTACTGCTGTCATAGTGAAGAGGCTCTCCATCGCGAAGAGGCTTCAGTCAGCGGGAGCCTCCCATGGAGGCAGAGTTTTTTTCATTTTTTTTTTTATGCTGTGATTGAAGATGAATGGACATTGTGGAGCAGTTTTTTTAATAAAGGACTCGTCCCAAATTGTCTCTTGTCATTTTTAAGATTCTGACACTTTTTTCGGTGAATGTTTAGGGGTACAATGTACCCGATACCCATTCACATGAGGGGACGAGATCTGGGGGTCCCCTTGTTAAAGGGGGCTTCCAGATTCCGATAAGCCCCTGTCGCAGACTCCCACAACCACCGGGCAAGGGTTGTGGGGATGAGGTCCTTGTCCCCATCAACATGGGGACAAGATGCTTTGGGGATGGATTTTGGGAGGGACCCCTATGCCATTTTTTTTTAAATTTTGGTGAAGGGTTCCCCTTAATATCCATACCAGAGCTGAAGGGCCTGGTATGTATTTTGGGGGTACCACCGTGCAATTTTTTTTAAAAGTTGGGTGCGGGGTTCCCTCAAAAATTCATACCAGACCTAAAGGGCCTTGTAATGGACTGGGGGGGGGGGGACCCTTGCCGTTTTTCGTCAATGATTTTTATCTATATTGCCAGGACCCGACAATACATTACAGCCGCGAGCAGTATTTATATTTTTCTTTCCTTTAGAAATGTCATTTTGCTGTGGTACTGTTATAAACACAGGAAAAATACGCTACTTTACAGGCATACTATAGACACCCACCAGGCATGATATTTAAAGGAATATTTAATTTTCATTTTTCACTTTAAGCATTATTAAGATCACTGCTCCCGAAAAAACAGCCGTTTTTACTTACAAACGACTCCTACTTACAAATGAAGGGAGGCAACAGGAAGTGAGATGAAATCTACCCCTAGGAAGGGAAATTCACTCCTGTAAGAGTTATTATGGGAAAAAGGTGTCTCCACTGAAGCTTCATCACCTGTCCATGTTTCCACAACAACCCAAAATTTTCAAAATCCATTTGTCATAGGGACAGGGCCGGGGACCGCCTGTACATTAAAAGGTGTGATTTTTACTGCATTTTATGTCTCAGTCTGATTCATGGTTCCTGACAATTCTCCACTCTCCACCACTACACCAACCCGCATTCTTCACTCTACACCACTACACTAACCCACACTTATTCAGTCTTCACCACTACACCAACCTTTATTCTTCACTCTCCACCACTACACCACCCACATTCTGTACTCTCCACCACTACACCAACGCACATTCTTTACTTTTTACCAGTACACCAACCTGCATTCTTCACACTCCACCACCGCACCAATCCCTATTGTTCACTTTTCACCACTACACCAGCCGACATTCTTCACTCTCCACTCTACACCAGCCTGTACTTCTTTACTCTCCAACACTACATCAACCCACATTCTTCACTCTTCAACACTACACCAACCCACATTCTTCACTCTTTACCACTACGTCAACTCACATTCTTCACTCTTCACCACCACACCAAGGCACATTCTTTACTTTTCACCACTACACCAGCTTATATTCTTCACACTCCACCTCTACACCAATCCCTATTGTTCACTCTTCACCACTACACCAGTCGAAATTCTTCACTCTACACCAACACTGCACTTCTTCAGTCTCCACCACTACACCAACCCACAATCTGCACTCTCCACCAATACACCAAGGCACATTCTTCACTTTTCACCACTACACCAGCCTGCATTCTTCACACTCCACCTCTACACCAATCCCTACTTTTACTCTACACCAGCACTGTACTTCTTTACTCTTCAACTCTACACCAACCCACATTATCCACCCTCCACCCCTACATCAACCCTCATTCTTCACTCTCCACCACTACACCAACCTGCACTTTTTTACTCTCCACCAGTACACCAATCTGCACTTTTTTACTCTTCACCACTACGCCAACCTGCACTTCTTCACTCTCCACCACTTCATCAACCCACATTCTTCACTCGTCACCACTATATCAACCCACATTCTTAATTCTTCAACACTACATCAACCCACATTCTTCACTATTCACCACTACACCAACCAGCACTTCTTCACTCTCCACTACTATACCAATCCACATTATGCACTCTCCACCACTACTGTACACCAACCCGCATTCTGCACTCTCCATCACTTCAGCAACCCACATTCTGCACTCTCCACCACTACACCAACCCACAATCTTCACTTTTTACCATTACACCAACCTGCATTTTTCACACTCCACCTCTACACCAATTCCTATTGTTCACTCTTCACCACTACACCAACCTGTACTTCTTTACTCTCCAACACTACATCAACCAGCATTCTTCACTCTCCACCACTACACCATGACCAACCTGCACTTTGTTATTCCCCACGACATGGACTTGCACTTCTTCACTCTTCCCTACTATACCAATGCCTACTTCACTCTCCGATACTATGCTGATGTGCACTTCTTCACTCCCCACCTTTACACTGACATGTACTTTTTAAATCTTTGTGACTACACTAAGGCCTGGTTCACACTTATGCATTTTATAGCGTGTTTCCAGTTTTGCAGAAACACACCACAGTCCATATAACGTGGTTTCCTATGGATGTAGTTCACATCTGTGCATTTTATGGAAAGGGCCAGGGACGTTTTTCTGGTTTTTGGTTCCATAGGCTTCAATGGATGAAAAGCATGTATTGAAAAACGCAAAATGCACCTGCAATATACAAACTGCAACCTGCAAAAGTGTGAATTAGGCCTAACACACACTTCTTCACTCTCCATCTTTGCATGACACGCACTTTTTTTACTCTTAGCATTTTAAATTTAATGAGATTTTAGTGGCAGGGTTTAGATCTGCTTTAATGCACAATCATGTATACTTGAACACTAATGAACACAATATCCACTGAGGCTTTTTTTTTTCCATTGTTACTTTTCCTATTTTCTTTATATTGGCTTTTTAACCAATGACTGCAGTAATCAGAAAAATGGATGAAAATTTTAATGCAACATAAAAATCTCTGGCAATTAAAGAGTACATTAATTGATTACAGATCCCCACACCGGAACTAAAAGAGGGACATTTGAGGAAGAATAAGGTACACAGGGATTTAGTGCCTATGTACAGCGGAGATGGGAAGAATATATTAGCTCAGTGAGTGTGACGCTCCAGCCGTGATTCCCAGGCCTTGCAGCACACAGGATTATAGACCTCGTGTCTGTCAGCCAGTCATGTGCTCAGCTGCTGATCCGGGCCAGGCTGCAGGCTTAGAGCACGGGTCCTCCCATGACCAGGCACTGCAGGCCTAAACAGGGGTTTGTTTCATGAGCCTCCCATTCCTGAACACCTTACTCCAGGGTATGTCCATTCTGCTGACATGATATTCCCAGTCATGTCCTAGAATTCCATTACTTTTAATGGTCACTTCAAAGAACTGGCTCTCTGGCAAGCGTGCAGTTAATGCGACTGTTAGCGAGCTCTGAATTCCAATTAGTAAATGTAACAGGGACATGAAAGAACCTTGTGATGGGCAATTCAGCACTTTTACGTAGATATTTCTGGAAGTGGAATGCTCAAGACAATCCCCCAATTATATCTATGCTCGGTTGCTAAAGCACAGAAAGTGGGGAGATGAGCAGCAACCTTCTAGCAAAGGCTCAGTCTGTCCGAAATTGATATTTCAAAGCTTGGTGGATGCTATTTTTTTTTTCTTCCTCTCAGAGACCTATCAATGAGATTCAGTTCCCAGGTCTGCACACCTACTATGGCAATTATGAGGGTCTCTCACCATTCCTTACCATTTATTTTACATTATGTAAATTAAAGCAGATGGAGGTGGAACAACCAAAACTTCTGGGTGGAACAGAATCTGTAATTTTGGAAGGGGGATCTTACTATTAGGCCCCTTTCACACGAGGGCGGATCCGCTCAGGGGACTCTGCCATCTCAGCGGGGGATCTCCTTGATCCTTGCTGAACCGGCAGATGACAGTTCTGTCTCTGCTCACTGTGCAGGGATGGACCTGTCAGAGGTCCGTTGTCCTCTATGGGAGATCAGACGAAAACAGATCCGCCTGTCCTTTTTCTTCTGACCCCATCTGATCCGGTCCGCTGGTCGGATGGCAAACATATCGCCATCTATCTTTTTTGAGCGGATCTTATTGGATCGGATGGCAGGCGGGTGTCAGCGGACACATCTCCGCTGATATCCACCTGCCCATGGAAGTCAATGGGTGGCCAGTTCAGATCCGCCTGAAAAACAGACAGGCGGATCTGAGCAGGCCTATCGTGTGAAAGGGGCCTTAGGCTTAGGGGGAGATTTAAGAAACAGGTTCACACAGAATCTGGTGCAGCTGTGCATAGTAACCAATCAGCTTCTAACTTCGGCTTGTTCAGGTAAACTTTGACAATAAAACCTGGAAGCTGATTGGTTACTAGGTATAGGGGGGGGCATAAAAATAGGTTGAGGCAGGGCTGTCTGAATATATGGGCACCCCTGGGAAGTGCCCAGGGGCCATAAGTGCATGGGGACCCCATAATAATCTTGCATTACATCCAGGGCCGTCTTTATTATTGACTGGACCCTGGGCAAACATTTTCTTGGGCCCCCTCTTCTATGCAATTTCGCTCTCCACATGCTCTGAGACATACAATAAATAGCAGCTAGACTCAAAATCAGTTTACTGAATAAGATCAGGCTAGCGATTGCGATTGGTTGTCAGAGGTTACAGTGTATCATTAACGCTCACTGACTGGCTGCTAGAGGTTACAGCACACATTATGGCTCACTGTCTATTTTCTAGAGGTATACAGCACATGACTTCCGCTTGTTGATTGGTTGCTAGAGATTACTGTACATCAATACTGCTCACTTATTGATTGGTAGAGGTTACTGGACATCTATACCACTCACTAATTGGTTGCTAGAGGTTACTGCACATTATTACTGCTCAATGATTGGTTCCTAGAGGTTACTGCATATCCTTACCGCACAATCACTTCATTACTGTTATAAAGGGAACATGCATCAAATGTATTGGAAGATGCACCCTTGGACTTTGATGGCAGAAGTAAGGTATAAGAAATCAAAATAAATAAAAGAAAGGCACAAAAGTGCCAACTTTATTGAATACAAAAACGGTTATAAAATGTATAAATATTATATCACATATAGACATGGTGATTTAAAATGTATTGCAATAATGCATCAATGAATAAACATAAACAAGAATTAATTAGTACATATTGACCCAAACTAATAGTCAGAAGATCACTGGCCAGACTGAAAGGAGGTTGGCCAGCTGAATTCTCTAGACATATAAACCCGCCATGTTTCGGAAATTATTTGTTCAGTGGTATGCATATTCCTTCTCGGGGGTAGTTATAGAGTGGGTAATTATGTTCTTGTATATCACAGATTCACTGCAAGTATAGCAAGAGATGCTGGACAATACAAAAGAGTATACATGCTGGCTGTAACATCCACCCACTGGCACGATAGGATTAATAAAGACATGCATCCACAGCCCATTAGTCAAGACGTGTTCACAAAAGACGCCTGACAATCGCCAAGGCAACTGGTTGTGCACTTCAAAGAGTAGGAGCATGGGAGATGTGGACACCAAGTGAGCAGCCGGCACACATTATGGCTCACTGTATATTTTCTAGAGGTTACAGCACATGACTTCTGCTTGTTGATTGGTTGCTAGAGATTACTGTACATCAATACTGCTCACTTATTGATTGTTAGAGGTTACTGGACATCTATACCACTCACTAATTGGTTGCTAGAGGTTACTGCACATTATTACTGCTCAATGATTGGTTCCTAGAGGTTACTGCATATCCTTACCGCACAATGACTGTTCATTACTGTTCACATGCACCAAAATTCAGGGTGCTGTGGCACCATGTTATTTTGAAGAAGGGTTCCACCTCCAATTTGCTTACCTTTGCAGAACAGGCTGATGTTTGGCTTAATGACTATAGTTGTGGGCAGGACTTTCAAGCATGCTTCTTTACCTCCTCAGTGGGCAGCATTCAGCAGAAGTGATGGTAGATATGACCTCAGGGGGACATGATATACATATGAAGGGCGCCTCTATTTACATATCAATGCTGTGGTCCACGACTATTTACATATCAATGTAGGTTATTTACATGTAAACACAAGGTCTGCAGGTGAGACATCTGTACATGGCAAAAGGGCAGAGCTGTGCAGCAGCAACAGAACTTTACACTGAGATATTGGGACACAGCACGGGACTAAAACTTCAAGGGATAAGGGAATTTAAACGGGGATAGTTGGCAAGTATGAGGAAGCTGCTTTGGGCCCCACAACAATGATGGGGCCCGGGGCAGCTGCCCCTTTTGCCCTGTCTTAATTACATCATAGTTGCCAACTGTCCTAGATTTGACAGGACAGTCTCACTTTTTACTAAGCTGTCCCGGGATGGCCACAGCATCCTGGAACCTGTACTATGCTCTCCTGATCCCGGGATTGTGCCTTCCTGACTCCTGCATTTTGCCCTTCTGCACCCTGCCCCTTCCGTACTGTGCTCTTTGTGTTGATTGGTCCTTGATTCATGGCATGTTTTCTTATTGTTTAAAATCAATTTTATTGAAAGTACTAATAAATATATATTTAATTCTATGAAATATTTAAACTTTAATTCTTCAGAGTAGGTGTGGGGCAGGCTGGTAGAGGGCCCCCATGCATTACTTTACCCAGAGGCCCATGATGCTAATAAGATGGCCCTGGGTTGAGGCGCGTTTTCATTGCCCCAACCCCTTAACTACTTAACAACCGCCCGCCATCATTGTACGTCGGCTGTTTGAAGAGGAATACCATTGTTATGGCAGCAGCTAGCTGCCATAACCCTGGTATCCTCTTCAAGAGCGGATGGTCCTCTTTCAGATAAAAGTGGTCTCAGCGGCAGATTCACTGCGAGATCACTTTTATTGGGCCCTCCTCCTCCAGCCATGCTCCGGTCGTCTCCGCCGCTTACTGGAGCCGTCGGTAGCGGCGGAGACGATTGAGTCCTCTCCCCTCACAGACTGGATGCCAAGTGAGGTAAAGATGGCCCCCGCTCGGCTCCATAACATTGGAGGGCGGAAGCGACGTCAAACGTAACTTCCGCCCTCCAGTCTTAAAGGGGAATTTTTTTTTTTTGCAAATAAAAAATGTCTTTTTTTTTTTTTTATTATTGCAATTTAGTGTAAATATGAGATCTGAGGTCTTTTTGACCCCAGATCTCACATTTAAGAGGTCCTGTCATGCTTTTTTTTCTATTAAAAGGGATGTTTACATTCCTTATAATAGGAATAAAAGTGGCCCATTTTTTTTTTTTAAAGGACAGTGTAAAAATAAAAAATGAAAAGTAAAATAAATAAGAAAAAAAAAAATATTAAAGCACCCTGTCCCGCCGAGCTCACGCGCAGAAGCGAACTCATACGTAGGTTGAGCCCGCATATGAAAACAATGTTCAAACCACACATGTGAGGTATCACCGCGATTGTTATCTAGCACTAGACCTCCTCTGCAACTCAAAACTGGTAACCTGTAGAAATTTGTAAACGTTGCCTATGGGGATTTTTAAGGGTAAAAGTTTTGTCGCCATTCCACGAGCGGGCGCAATTTTGAAGTGTGACATGTTGGGTATCAATTTACTTAGTGTAACATTATCTTTCAAAGTATAAAAAAAAAATTGGGCAAAGTTTACTGTTGTCTTATTTTTAAGTCAAAAAAGTGTGTTTAAAAAAAAAAAAATTGCACATGTAAGACCGCTGTGCAAATATGGTGTGACATAAAGTATTGCAACGACCACCATTGTATTAAAAAAATATATAATGTTTGGGGGTTATAAGTAATTTTCTAGCAAAAAAAAAAAATATTTTAACTTGTAAACACTAAGTCTGAAAAATAGGCCCAGTCCTTAAGTGGTTAAGTTGCAAAGGCAGTCAGATGAGGGTGTACACATGCAAAAACAATCCCCCTGTCATGTTCAGCAGGCATTACCGCCCACCAAACCTGACCCATTCAAGTGAATAGGGCCACGCCGCCACCTGTCTGCAATGCGCCCGATTGAACTGAAGTGGTGCAGACTTTTAGGAGTTAAAACAGGGGGTGAGGAGGCAACATAATGCCTTCTCACCACCTGTCAAATGCCTCTGAAAAGCAATCAGCTACAGATCACTCTTCAGAGGGCAAAGCATGTGTAAACAAGCCCTTAAAGTAGTGTTAAACCCAAAAACAAACATTTATTACATTGCAGCTTACCAATTCTTAGATGTGATGGCTGCATTAGTATTTTTTTTTTAGGCTTTCTTTCTTCTATTTTCAACTTGTGATCTAGCCAGTAAGTCTGTTTTTTTAAAAGCACCAGTTCTCCAGGAGAATGTATCAGATTAGATGCATGGGACTGACAGGGTGTTCACAATGATCAGCTTTTATTTATTTATGTAAAACCTTTATGTAACACCCTGGGGTTTGTCAGGGAGCTCCTCGCCAAATTCATTGTCAGAAGTAGCTACTGTAGTTAATTATTAGGGATCCATTGACTTCTCCCTAAGTTTGCCTGGTTGTACTTTCCTCTTCTACCACCAGGTGGCCGGGCATTTGGAGGTATTAGATTGAGAAGGACAACTCAAGGTCAGGTTATGGGTATATGGAGTATCTCAGCCAATGGGCAGGGATTTAGTTGAATCCCTTGGCCTGCTGGGAGAGCCTATATATTCGGGTGAGGTCAGGTGATCCAGGTTCTTGTGTGCCACCCAGACTTCCATCTGGGTGGACAGGTGTCGTCTGCCCCTGGCTGCTAGGCCAGAGATTGGGCCTATCCCAGGGGCATCAGGCTGCCAGGCTGTTTGAGGGCCTATCCAGAGTAAGAGGGCAGGGCAGGGTTGAGACTGTGGCTTGCAGTCCAACCAGAAGTGACGGTTCTGCCGGACGGAAAACCTGTCGTGGTCAGAGGTAGAAGGGAAGCTATCGCCACTGAGGGACCATCCACCTTTACCAGGGACCACAGTGAGTAACTGAAGCAAGTACGGGAACCATATTCTCACCGAATGGGCACGGTGAAGAATCAGGAAACTTCAGGCTGTGATCAAGTCAGGGACCCAACCAGCGGAGGTGACGCTGGCAGAGCAGCCTTATGTGCCAAGCTAGGGACCGAGGCGGTCAGCAGGGTCGAAGCTTGAAGGTATCCGAAGTGCCAAGCTAGGGACCCAGCAGGGAAGTGTGGGTGACGCTTGAGGGAGAAACCACTGCAAAGGCCTTGAGGAGCTCACAGGGTTCAAAGTCAGTGAATCAGTGGATCTAGTGAGAGACCGAGAGCTCAAGGGGCTGAAGAACTACACGGAGAATTAGTAGTACAACTGAGAGAACTGTTACTTTGATATATGAACTGTTTAAGTACTGTTACCGTAGGAGACAGCAATCCTGCACGTGCAGACGTGGCACCTTGCTGGGGCCTTTCCTTGTACGGCTGTCCTCCTGTTGAAGTCTAAGACCCCATTCACACAGGGGCAACACGACTTGCAGGTCGCCTCAGCGAGGCGACCGCAAACGACTGCCCGGGCGACTTGCAAAACGACTTCTGTATAGAAGTCTATGCAAGTCGCCCCAAGTCGCCCCCGAAGTCGTACAGGAACATTTTTTCTAAGTCGGAGCGACTTGCGTCGCTCCCCTTAGAACAGTTCCATAGCTCAGAACGGGAGGCGACTTGTCAGGCGACTAGGTCGCCTGACAAGTCGTCCCTGTGTGAACGGGGTCTTAGAGTCCACCAATGAAATTGCAACATACTAAGGGTTTCCTGGCCCTAACCCTCTTTCCCTTTCAAAATATAAAAAGGACTGTCAAAGAAATAAAACCTCTTTACATCCAAGAAGTGTCTGGCGCCCAATGACTTTTACCACCTTTGCACCCACTATGCCTTACAACCCACCACATATTGAAGGTTCTCATTAGACTGGAAGAGGTCAGAGATTCTGCTACATTTATCCCAAAAGAAAAAAAAAAACAGTTTGCTGTAACTGCTTATAAAGTGTTAGCTGGAGTTTGACAAATTTAAATCTGCTAGTGCTAGTGCCACTCCACTGGTGGCCCGGGGGGTTGTTTGCCGCCCCTCCCCCCAAAAAAACCACCAGCCGCCACTGGTGTACACCCCTACCCACTGCCTCTGTTGCTAAAGAGGGTAGCAGTTAGTGGGTGGTAAAAACAGCTGAACCATGGATTTTACCACCCCCAAACTCACTTGTGAATGAGCGATAAGGACTCGTTCACACAGGAAATTTATCATAGGCAGCGAGTGTATGTGCAGCTGCCGGGCAGGAAATTGCCTCACTGCCTATGAATGGCGGTGAGCAGTGCCGGCTTCCTGGCGGGTTCCATCTGGACACAACCGAGCCCATCACTTCCTAGAGGGCAGGGATTGATTTTAATGTAAAGTTCTGCATAAATTGTCGTTGCTTTTATAAATATCCGTAGTAAATTATGAATTGCTTCCTCTACCCCACCGTGTAAAAATCAAAATGCTAACCACAACATACAAGGCCATTCACAACATCGCCCTCATCTACATCACCAATCTCATCTGCAGATATCGCCTAAATCGTCCTCTCCGCTCCTCCCAGGACCTTCTGCTCTCTAGCTCCCTTGTTACCTCCTCCCATGCTGGCCTTCAGGACTTCTCCAGAGCCTCTCCCATCCTCTGGAACTCCCTGCCCCAGTATGTCAGATCAGCCCCTAACCTGTCCACCTTTAGGAGATCCCTGAAAACTCATTTATTCAGGGAAGCCTATCCCACACCCACATAACTGTGCCTGAGCCACCCTCATCAAATCATTTTCTGCAGCGATTACCTTTTGTACCACCACTCCCTCCCTTTAGAATGTAAGCTCTACGAGCAGGGCCCTCCTGTGTCTTTTGTATTGAACTGTACTGTAATTGTATTGTTCCCCCTATACATTGTAAAGCGCTGCGTAAACTGTTGGCGCTATATAAATTGCATATAATAATAAAAATAAGAATGGCTTTGAGGGCCTATTAGCATCTATGCATTGCCATGGACTTTGAATTGCACCCTATGTATTAAAGTAGAACTTTAGCCAAAACTTTCTTTCAATTTGGATAGAGCAAGGGAGGGTTATAACCCTTCGTCAGATTTTTTTTTCGTCATCTGTGTTCCATTATGAGATTTCCCTTCACTTCCTGTCCCATAGCCGAAACAGGAAGTGAGAGGAAATCTCTGCAAATTAAGGGAGCTCCTTGGGGAGCCCCAAGTCACCAGAACTAGTGTCCCCATTGCATACCTCCCAACTTTTTGAGATGAGAACGAGGGACACCTATCAGCAAAAGTATGTAAGCATAGGACACACCCCTTGCCATGCCCCCTTATAGGAGAATTATACAAAAAAATTGTTAATTAAACCCACAAGTGCTTTTTTTTTTTTTACCACTACTCTTCCTTTATATTGGCTTTTGAAATGTACAAATGCAGCAATTTAGAATTTGGATGAAATGTTTAGCACTGGGAAACACTTTTTGAAGATAAAAACTGCATTTTATATACAACTATATAGATCAGACCAAAATGAGGAAACAAATGAGGAGGAAAGAGGGACAGAGGGACATTGCTCCACATCAGGGACAGTCCCTCCAAATCAGGGACAGTTGGAAGCTATGTTCATTGGAAGATTTTCCCTGTATTACTTTTCTGGGGACAACCCAAAATTTGTAATTTTCTTTTAGGCTACTTTCACACTGAGCGCCTGTGCCGTTAGTGCTTTTTAATGGTGCTTTTACGACGCTTTTCAGCCGCTAGCGAGGCGGTTTTTACCCCCCCAAAAAAATGGTAAAAAGTCCAGTTTTGTTCAAATTGCTTTTAAGGGGCTTTGGAAGCGCTGCCCATTCATTGCAATGGGCAGGGCGTTTTGAGAGCGCTATTTACAGGGCTCCCAAACTGCCCCAAAGAAGCTGCTTACAGGACTTTTCGTAACGTCCCGCAAGCGCACCGCTCCAGTGTGAAAAGTCACACTGCAATGAATGGGAGGCGATTTTCAGGTGCTTTCCAGAGGCGATTTTCTAGCGCTAGAGCGCCTTAGTGTGAAAGTAGCCAAATGCCGCGTACACACGATCGGACTTTACAGCATACTTGGTCCGGCGTACCGGATTTCATCGGACAATTTGATCATGTGTGGGCTCCAGCGGACTTTGTTTTCTCAAAAGTTTGACGGACTTAGAATTGAAACATGGACTCGAGTCCGGTCGAAAAGTCTGCTCGTCTGTATGCTAGTCCGACGGAAAAAAAAAACGACGCTAGGGCAGCTATTGGCTACTGGCTATGAACTTCCTTGTTTTAATCCGGTGTACGTCATCATGTACGAATCCGCCGGACTTTGGTTGATCGTGTGTAGGCAAGTCCGTTCATTCGGAAAGTCCATCGTAAAGTCCGTTGAAAAGTCCGCCGGGCAAAGTATGCCGTAAAGTCCGCTCGTGTGTACGCGGCATAACTTTCACTTTCAATGATAACGGTAAACAGGACAAATAGAGAGGGTTGATCTCCCTAACAGGGACACAGACAGCAGTAGAAACTGACAGGGGTTCTAATCCATCTCCGCTCTATCCAAAACGTAAAAAAAAAAAGTTGCAGATTTTTGGGATGTTTGGGGCATTGGCGGCCAATAATTTTCAATTGGCTGCCTTACTGCAATGTATACTAATTGCTTTCCATTAACACACGGCGGATGTGTAATAAAGGCCTGTACTGTTTATTGACTCACCACCCCTACCGGCGTCTGTTCCACACATCAACTACTCTTTCAAAAAAATAATACTTTCTAGCTTTTCTTTTGAACTTTTTTCCCCCTTGCTTTATTTAGGTCAAGCCACTTTATTCCTGATCCCAGCTGCCTCATTTGCAACACAATAAAATTAAACAGCTTCAATTGAGGAAGCAGTCAACAAGAAGTTACTAATTGTGTAAGAATTTTACATGTAGCCGAACGTTCAAATCTCAGGGTACGTTTTACAATTTACCTATGGACCTTTGTTATTTGGACTTTTTTTTCACATTTTTTTATATTTAGTATTTGCACTCTCACATTTGATGCACAATTTAGATACGAGCTGATAGATGCACCCTAGTTCAATTTTTGGTCATTTATTTCTGTTATCGATTTGTGTTATGGGTTGTTTTTGTCACTCAATATCTTAGCTTATGCCCATCAATTTATATTACTCACCGATTAGTGCGAATTCTTGTTTTTTATTTATCTGTTTGGTGTAGTATAACACTTTTTAGTCGCAGCTCCTTTTTGTTTTTCTATTTTATAGCGCAGTATTCATATATTTATTTACGTTCACAGCCTGAACGCAGGTTTGAAATTGTGCGAGTTCGGCTCTCAGTGCGAGTTTGGGGGGGGGCGATTTGAAAGACATCGATCTGTGTGGGTTCCTGCACAGATGTCCACTGAAATTGCACCTCGAAGTCACCAAAAGTAGTACAGGAATTACTGTTAGAAATCAGTCCACAAAGTCGGTGTCGCACCGATTGGGACAGTGCCGTCGTCAGCAATAGGCTGCGCCGATGTGAACGGGGGCTCATGCAAAATTACAAATTACAATTGATGACTACAGCGAGCAAAAAAAAAAGTCGCTTTCCGTTTTTGCATGTTTTTTTGTAAAATAAATACTTAGTTGACGCGTGGAACAGACTGGCAGCAAAGGTAGTAAATCAGTCAACAGTAAGCGAATTTAAACATAGATCTACACTCAAAAACGATAAAAAGAAAAAAAAAAGGGGGGGGGGGAGGACAACTCAAAAAACCATTTTGTCTTTTTCTACTATAACTCTTCTATGTGTTGACTTTTGTGCCTACACTAAAAAATAATAGCAGAATGTCAAAACAAGATTTCAAGTACACCTTCATTTTTATTTTATAATTCAAAATAAAGAAATATAGTAAAAAAAAAAAAAACGTCAAATTCACTAAGTTCTAAATCATAGTTTTATCAGTACAACTTTCAATGAATAAGGACTGGGAGAGCCTTGTCACATGGCAACCTAATAAATTAATTAGTTCCACTTTTCCTACTGTGCTGATGTAATTTGTCTTTTATTATAATAGTTTGCACTATTTTAATTAGAAAAACAAACAGTCATTCAAGTATAATTTATTTATTTTTGGACTACTAAATTCCTATTGCAAAAGTTGACATTAAAACGTTTTTCTTAAATGTATGAATGCATCTCTGAATACTTTTTTTTTTTAAGTCACTCCTTTCATTCATGTGATCATCACTTGTGCTAATGAGGGGTGGGATTGTAAATGTTCTTCAGTGGAGTGAGGAGGGGGAAAAGTGATATAAGCCTGAGCATGTGATTAGCTCAATTAATAAGTGAGAAGAGGAATTTTTTTTCCCCTTGGTTTGTTTGAGAGGTCTCAGGAGGATCACCAGGATGGAAAGTACTACAGTGCTTTTAGCAGCTAGCACCCTGCTCCTGGTACTCCATGCCTCCTACGGACAGTTTCCCAGGGCTTGCAGCACAGCACAGGTCCTCTTAAGCAAGGAATGTTGCCCAGTCTGGTCAGTAGATAATTCTTCATGTGGAGAAGTCTCAGGCAGGGGAGTGTGCCAAGATGTAGTCCCCTCCAACTCCACTGTGGGTGCCCAGTTCCCTTTCTCGGGCATCGATGACCGAGAAAACTGGCCCATTGTCTTCTACAACAGGACATGCCAATGCCAGGGTAATTTCATGGGCTACAACTGCGGTGAGTGCAGGTTTGGCTACACAGGACCAAACTGCACCGTTAGACGCAACATGATCAGAAAGGAGATCTTCAGGATGACCACGGCTGAGAAGGACAAGCTCATCGCCTACCTCAACTTGGCCAAGCGTACCATCAGCCCAGACTACGTTATTTCCACCGGCACTTACGAGCAGATGAACAATGGCTCCAATCCGATGTTCGCAGATATCAATGTCTACGATCTGTTTGTGTGGCTGCATTACTACGCCTCCAGAGATGCTTTCTTGGAAGATGGTAGTGTGTGGGCCAACATAGACTTTGCCCATGAGGCCCCAGGCTTTCTGCCTTGGCACAGGTTCTTTTTGCTGCTTTGGGAACGGGAAATCCAGAAGGTGACAGGGGATGATAATTTTACTATTCCCTTTTGGGACTGGAGAGATGCCCAACAATGTGACCTCTGCACCGATGAGTTTTTTGGGGGTACGCACCCTACCAGCAACGTCCTCCTCAGCCCAGCTTCCTTCTTCTCCTCCTGGCAGGTAAGTTCCACCCTTGTCCTGGAGATGGGCCATGTCTCTTCTCCTTTACCTTGCATGCATAGTTGTCAAGTGTAAATCCACCCAAAACCTTTTTTTTATTTTTTTGGGGGGGCGGTTTGGATAGAGTGGTGCAGGATCAAAGAGATTTTCCTTCCCTTACTGTTCCTTAGAAATTCTGTAACAAGGGCACAGGCAATGATGAAAATCTAATAGGGTTTCCTGGTGTCCCTGTTGCAGATTTTTTTTTCCTCACTTCAAGTCTGATAAAACTATTGTCACTGGATTAGTAAGGGCCCATTATTAACTCTCTATTGGTACAACATGGGGTAACACGACTTTTATTGCAATGCAGGGGCACATTGCAGTGCCTATCATTCTGAATGGTCCTTAATGTAATACACCTCAATGCACCCGCACGTTCCGTTGGTTGAGATGAGCTATGTTGAAAAAAAAAATAGCATGAGTCTGTTTTTTGCTTGCCTTGTGGTTTATTATGAATGGGCTGCCTTAAGGCAATGCACACTTGTGAGCTACACAATGCATGTTAATGCATTGCAATGCAGAGAAAAGACAGATTGTCCCTAAAGCCGCCCATAGATGGTTCGAATCGTGGCTGGTTCAACAGGGACTGGCTGAGATTCGAACCAAGTATGGGCAGGCTGAATGTAGACAAGTTGATAAGACGTTACATGTGATTATTGTCCCGTGACAATTGCCCCCAGGAAAACACAATGGCTCCGCGGGAGGGATTCCCCCATCAACACTGACTTTGATAAGGGGAATAGAGCGATTTTTTTTTTTTTTTTTTTTTTTTTTTTTTTCTCCTCCCCCCTGTGGTTGCAGGAAAGAAAGTTGCTCCATCTATGGCCGGCCGTAGTGAAAAGATATCCAATGGGGCTCCGGATATTAAACCCTAACAGGGGTTCCAACTCTTTCCCACCCAAGAAAACTTGTGGCTGGACAGATACTTTAAGAGCAGTTCACCCAAAATCATTTTTAGTAAATGTTAAAGTGTAACTAAAGACAAAACTTGTTTTTTCAATTTTTGGATAGAGCGCAGAAGGATTAGAACACCTGTCAGTTTTAATTGCTGTCTGTGCCCCCGTTAAGGAGATTCACACTCTGTCCTATTTACCATTATCATCGAAAGTAAAATAAAAAAAAATTCCAAATTTTTGGTTGTCCCCAGAAAGGTAATAGAGGGGAAATCTTCCAATCAGGACACTAGTTCTGGTGACCTGGGGGTCCCCAAAGAATTCCCTTAATTTGCAGGCTTTTCCTCTCACTTCCTGTTTGGCTATGGGACAGGAAGTGAGGGGAAATATCTGCAATGGGACACAGATGGTGGGGAAAAAAAAGTCTGACAGGGGTTAGAACCCTTCCTTGCTCAATCTGAAATGGGGGGGGTTCCCATAGTTCCCATAGTTCCCATAGTTCTTATAGTTCTCATAGTTCCCATAGTTCCCATAGTTCCCATAGTTCCCATAGTTCCCATAGTTCCCATAGTTCTCATGGTTCTCATGGTTCTCCTTTAAGAATTAAGCCACCCAACTGTTAACTGGGTTGGGTCACCTGCTGTGTAACCTCCCTGCAAGGAATTCTTATTTTAAATTTTGGAGAATGTAACAGAAGGAGCTGTACCTCACACATGTGTTGGAGACCTTCCAAAACTTTAAGGTGGATGGGAACCAAGTCAGGGTTTATGACAAGATGCATAAAAGACGGGTTGACTCAACCCAATCGCTCCACCTGGAACTAAATATTACTTTTGGGTGGATTGGCCCTTTAAATTGTTTCTAAACTCTTTGCAGTTTAATACCTTAGTAGGGCTCCTTTACATTTGCAGTAGCCTCATGAAGATTGATCCGTGTTGGATTGCTTTTCAGAGGACATTTGATAGGGGGTAGGAATGTGTTTATATCCCGGTTTTAAGCATTAAAAGCTTGCACCATTGCAACCATGTGCATTTCATGAGGTTGTAGCATGGTGCAGTTCGCTTCACTTGAATGGTTTGCATTTGGCAGGTTGTATGCGATGGGGATAATTTTTGATGTATTGAAAATCATTGCGGCCATGGCATGTGTGTGTGCCTCTGTTGCAGCTTTAGGGGGTAGTTTAACCACTTCCGGACCAGCCGCCGCAGTTTTATGTTGCTACTTTGAAGAGGAAGACCGTTGTTATGGCAGCAGCTAGCTACCATAACCCCGGTATCCTCTTCAGTGAGCAGTCCGCTTCAAGATAAAGGTGGTCTCTGCGGCGGATTCGCCGCAAGATCACTTTTATCGGCGGTGGGAGAGACCCCCTGCCACTTACCGGAGCCGTCAGTAGCGGCAGAGGCGATCGGACCCTCTCCCTAGCCTGACATGGAGATGAGGTAGAGTTACCACCTCATCCCTTTAAACCCGAACACATATTAATTACACAGGTTCTGAGGCCAATTTAATGCGGATAAGTGAGTTTAACTACCACCTGCCTCAGAACCTGTGTAATTAATATGTGTTCGGTTTTAAAGGGACGAGGTGGCAACTCTAAGATGAGGGGAAGATGGCCCCCACCCCACCGTCTCCATATCATTGTAGGGCGGAAGCAACGTCAAAACGTCACTTCTGCCCAATGCTCTTAAAGGGATTTTTTTTTTTTTAAATGACATAAAAAAAAAAAAAAATTGCATTTTAGTGTAAGTATGAGATCTGAAGTCTTTTTGACCCCAGATCTCATATTTAGGAGGTCCTGTCATGCTTGTTTACATGTTTACATTCTTTGTATTAGGAATAAGTGACCCAATTTTTTTTTTAAAGACCAGTGTCAAATTTTTAAAGGTAAAATAAATAAGAAAATATATATATATATTTTTTTTTAAACGTGCTCCGTCCCACCGAGCTCGCGTGCAGAAGGGAACACATACGTGAGTAGCGCCCACATATGAAAATGGTGTTCAAACCACACATATGAGATATTGCCGCGATCGGTAGAGCGAGAGCAATGATTCTAGCCCTAGACCTTCTCTGTATCTCAAAACATGCAACCTGTAGAATTTTTTTTAAGCGTCGCCTATGGAGATTTTTAAGGGTAAAAGTTTGTCGCCATTCCACGAGCAGGCGCAACTTTTGAAGCGTGACATGTTTGGTATCCGTTTACTCGGCGTAACATTATCTTTCACGATATAAAAAAAAACTGGGCTAACTTTACTGTTGTCTTATTTTTATTTTTTTTTTCTTAATTTCAAAAAAGTGAATTTTTTTCCCAAAAAAAAGTGCTCTTGTAAGACCGCTGCGCAAATACGGTGTGACAAAAAGCATTGCAACGACCACCATTTTATTCTCTAGGCTGTTAGAAGAAAATATATATAATGTTTGGGGGTTCTAAGTAATTTTCTAGCAAAAAAAAAACGTTTTTAACATGTAAACACCAAACCTCAGAAAGAGGCTCAGTCCTTAAGTGTCATGGCTTAACCACTTTTGTGGTTTGGTGGGATAGTTTGTTTTTTTTAAATAGAGGAAGAGACTTGATATAATAAGAATGGATACTGGTTGGCTTGAAAAAGGTCAGGTGTGAAGTCCTAATTTTAGACCTTATTCCCAAGGTACAGGAATCACTTTTTTTTTTTCTTTTTTTGTAGTGCTCATTCATGTAAAATGCAGCACAGCTCTGCAGTGGACAAACATCACCAGACAATAGTATATTCATTGTGGTTTTTATTTTATTTTTTTTATTTTTTTTACAAGGGGGACAACGGTTACAGAGCTGAATGGCGGTTACTGTAAAATAAAAAAACCCAGCCTTTATAAAAATGTAGGTTGCCTCTTCGTATAATGCTATTTGCCTGGCTGTTATGCTGATGATTGGGCTTCAATACTTTGAATTCAGCCTGAGTTTGGCAACCGCCATTTTATTTTTTACAAAAAAAACAAAAAAACACTATTCCACCTGTATTGTGAAAAGGTAGAAGGGCCACTTCAGTTTATTCCCACTCTCCTGGGGGCTCCCCAGTTATCCTTTGGGGATTCCCTTGGTCATTGGCGGACAATGAAATTATGATACAAAGCTGTTTTTGAAAGTGGAACTGTGCTTCACCCATACTCATAGGCGTGCACACAGGGTGTGCCAGCTGTGTCTGGGCACACCCTAATCACCCCATGTGGTGCAGATTCCCCCCTGTTTAGACCCATATGATTAGCAATACAGAAAAAATTATCCCCGTAGCATACAGCCTGCCAAACGCAAACCATTCAAGCGAATTGCACCATGCTACAACCTCATGAAATGCACATGGTTGCAATGGTGCAAGCTTTTAATGCTTTAAAACCAGGATATACTGTAAACACATTCTTACCCCCTATCAAAAGTCCTCTGAAAAGCAATCCACCACGGATCACTCTTCACGAGGCTACTGCAAGTGTAAATGAGCCCTGATAAGGTATTGAATTGCAAAGAGTTTAGAAACAATTTAAATTTTGTCTTTCTCTCTCAATGAGCCCTGGTTGATTGCGGTACGGGAAAGGCACAAGATTTTCGGTTTTTCATATCGCACTGCGTAGCATTTGCACGGCGTCAATGCGATCTGCTGCCGCTGCTGGGGGGGCAATGTCAGGTTAACGACGCCTTGTCACAGACTGAAAAATGCAGTGCGATTTGCCAGAATTGCATTGCATGGGTGTTTACAGCCATGTGATGCAATTTCAGGTGCGAGGAAAAACAAGGGTCCTGCCCCATTTTGGTTCGATTTGGGCCATACAAGAAATCACATGCAGTGTTCCGCACGCACTAGTGTGAACTCAGGCTGAAAATGCTGCTTCCTATTCTCACACTAGTGTTCTGTGCTGACAGAGCCAAGTATGTAACCGCATAGCTGTGCGCAGACTATTGCATTAGGGTGTGCACCCCGAAGCTCAAACATGCGTGTCTTTCTCTGCAGCCTCAGCTGCACTGGACATTCAAAGAATGGGAAGTGCTCTGTGCTGGGTGGCTTCCTGTTCAGTCACAAACGGAAGCATAGTAAACAGTTTTACTATGCTTCGGTCATGATTAAACACAGTGAGTGTGTTCATTTAGAAAAGGGGCCGGTAAATGACATATTGATTCGCCCCTTCCCCCGCTCTCCATCCTGAAACATCCCCAAGAGCAGCCGGGGGAGAGGAGAGTAAAGGATGGGGCTCAACAAGGGGGGGGAAGCCTGGGCAGTAGGGGAAGTCTGCACCACACAGTGATTAAGGTGTGCCCAGGCACAACAGGCACAACCCCTGCCCACACCTATGTGTAACAGCCACAACTCTTATTAGAAGAGGCTTCACATAGATTTGTTCTGCAAAAGAGGGGGAGGAGGGGATGGTTATGTCTTTCTAGTTGTGTTGCTGAGTGCTGACTACTGACTGCACTAGGTTAAACACTACAGTAATATTTATACACCCTGTGCGATTGCTGGCTTTGACCATAAAATTGAAGGTTGTTTGTAAAATTTCCAACTGCATATCCTTTTTCTGACTTCAGTTGTGCTCCATGGTTACACCCTTGTGACTCCTCTATAAAAAAAAAAAAAAAAAATGTTTTTTTATCATTGTTTTTTATTAAGATTTTCATATTAACAGTAAAACAGTACAATACAATACGTATATAGATACAGGTAACATTTCTTGGTTCCTTCTATAAATGCTTCCAGTATGTAAATCTATATATCTCGGTGTACACTTTATATTAACTTTTAACTGCATTAAATTGAGTATTTCGAGCTATTTTCATTAACAAGAACAGGATGGGCACTAGGAGTCACCCCCCCCCCCCAGACACCCCACCTGGGAGCAAACTGCGTCTGGGGAGTAGCGCAGTCAAGCTTAGAGTAGTTGTTTCATGGAATTCTCAATTTTACTTCATATTTTTGTATTGCAAAAAGAAAAAAAAAAAAAGGTTTTATTGCTTAGATCTCCTCCTCTAATCATCTGTTGAGTGTTCTCATTCGATGTGCTTAATAGCAGAATAACCTCTGGCCATAGAACTCACTTAACATTTCAGCTACGTCAATGTGTTTTTTCATTCGGATTTCCAAGCTTTGGCAAGGCTATCTATCCCGATTAAATATTTTGGGATGCTGCATGAATATGTAGTTCCTCTATTCCAGTCTGATCACTCTTATATTCCACATATCTTGGTAGGACTTTGAGTATGGCCTTCTCCTTTTCCCTGAAGCCTACTGAAAACTGAACTCATGTCATATACACTCACCAGCCACTTTATTAGGTATGCCTTGCTAGTATTGGATTGAACCTCCTATTGCCTTCAGAACTGCCTTCAGTCTTCATGGCATAGATCCAACAAGGTGTTGGGAACATTCCTCAGATTTTGGTCCATACTGGCATGATAGCATCACGGTACTCTATTGGATTGATGACTGTGGAGGCCATTGGAGTCCAGTGACCTCATTGTCACGTTCAAGAAACCAGTAGTGAGATGATTGGAACTTTGTGATATGGTACATTATCCTGCTGGAAGGAGCCATCAGAAGATGGGTACACTGTAGTCATAAAGGGATGGACATGGTCAGCAACAATACTCAGGTAGGATGTGGTATTTAAATGATGCTCAATTGGTACTAAGGGGCCCAAAGTGTCCTAAGAAAATATCCTCCCCACACCATTACACCACCACCAGCCTGAACCGTTGATACAAGGCAGGATGGATCCATGCTTTTAGGTTTATGCCAAATTCTTACCCTACCATCTGAATGTCACAGCTAAAATTAGGTCATCAGACAAGGCAACGTTTTTCCAATCTTCTATTGTCCAATAGAAGATTGGACCATATTGTCAGTTTCCTATATTTACCTGAAAGGAGTGGCACCCGGTGTGTTCTGCTGCTGCTGTATTCCATCTGCTTCAAGGTTCATTGTGTGTTCAGAGATGGTAATCAGATAAAATTTATTGTCATTGTAAAACAAATCACAATGAAATTACATTTCTACTCCACACATTATTCATACATCACAATTTCGGCATACCTTGGTTGTAATGTGGTTATTTGAGTTACTGTTGCCTTTCTATCATCTTGAACCAATCTGCCCATTCTCCTCTCACATCAACAGGGCATTTTCGTCCACACAACCGCCGATGTGTTCTCTTTTTCGGACCATTCTCTGTAAATTCTAGAGCTGGTTATATGTGAAAATCCCAGTAGATCAGCAGTTTTTGAAATACTCAGACCAGCCCGTCTGGCACCAACAACCATGCCACGTTAAAAGTCAAAGCAGAGTTCCGCCGAAAAAAAAAAATTAAGTCAGCAGCTACAAAAAGTGTAGCTGCTGACTTTTAATAATCGGATACTCACCTGTCCCATGGTTCAGTGATGTGGGCAGACAAAGCCCCGCTCCTCTCCCCCCTCCTTTCCTGGGCGCCAGCACTCTTACTATGGGCTCATGGCTAT
This sequence comes from Lithobates clamitans, assembly GCA_037952925.1. Lineage (NCBI taxonomy): Eukaryota > Metazoa > Chordata > Amphibia > Anura > Ranidae > Lithobates > Lithobates clamitans. Next base: position 3,001,856 of record JBBGZY010000680.1, on the reverse strand, counting down.
GGATTCACAGCAGGGCACGCACTGCGCATGCGCGAGCCGTGCTGCATGCTGTGAATGGCCGGGCAATCTCCTGGCACCTGTGACGTGTCCCAGAAGATTGCAGGGAGGGGAGAGGTGACGTTCCTTCCGGTGCCGCGGAGCCCTGGGAGGAAGTGGGAGCTGGATGCCTCTAAAAAGAGGGTAAAACAGTACACAGGTGACACAGTCCTTTATTAAAGTAGCTTCAGCGTGTCTTCTGCCTTGGGTTCTTCTCACTGCGCTGATGTCTTCTTCCTCTGCCAGTTCTTCTGGTTCTTTTCCCGATGCTAGCTCCCACTCTCTTGTGTTAGCTCTAGCGTGTGCCATTAAGTATAAAGTCATGGGACGTTGGCCATCTGGTGACTTCATCTGAGATCCCCGCCTCTTGTGATGTCACCGCCCCATCATTCCCGGGCTGTGACGTCACAAAGGTCTCCAGAAAAAGCACATGATACAAATGTTATAAATTGAGTTGCAGTTCAGTGAGTAAAATAAGTATTTGGTCCCCTACCAACCAACAATTCTGGCTCCCACAGACTGGCTACAGTAGGTGCTCATGTGGTACACAGATTAGTCCTTTCAATTTAAAAAGGTGCTCCAATGACAACTCGTTATGTGTAAAGACCCCTGTCCACAGAATTTTTCTTCCATTCAAACCTCACCATCATGGGCAAGACCAAAGGATGTCGGGGACAAGATTGTAGACCTGCACAAGGCTGGAATGGGCTACAAGACCATCAGCAAGAAGCTTCGTGAGGAGACAACTGTTGGAGCATCTATTCACAAATGAAAGAAATACAAAATAACCATCAATCGCCTCCGGTCTGGAGCGCCATGCAAGATTTCTCCTCAATTTCGAGATCAGTCCAGAAGTACATGGGGGGAGCTTGTGAATGTTTTCAAGGCAGTTGGGACCACAGTCACCAAACAAACCATTGGTAACACAATACACGACCATGAATTGAAATCCTGCAGCGCCCGCAAGGTCCCCCTTTAAGAAGGCACATGTACAGGCCCATCTGAAGTTTGTCAAGGAACATCTAAATGATTCAGAGAAGGCGTGGGAGAAGGTGTTGTGGTCGGATGAGACCAAAATAAAGTTCTTTGGCATTACCTCGACTCGCTGTGTTTGGAGAAAGAAAAATGTTGACTGACCCTAAGAACACTATCCCTACATTCAAGCACGGAGGTGGAAACCTTATGCTTTGGGGCTGTTTCTCTGCTAAAGATGGCCGACTTTTCCGCATTGAGGGGCCAATGGACAGGACCATGTAATATAAAATCTTGGATAAGAACCTCCCTCAGCCAGAACACTGAAGATGGGTCGTGGATGGGTTTTCCAGCATGGTGGCAGTGACCCAAAACCTATCACCAAGGCTCCAAAGGAGCGGCTCAAGTAGTACATTAACCTCCACGCTATAGCGAAAAGAGGCTAAGGCTACAGCGCGGGCCTAAATTGCCCAATGAGAGTCGGCTGAGCACAGATCGGAGTAAGGGGCTGATCCCGACCCCTTACCATGTGATCAGCTGTCAGCCAATGACAGCTGATCACATGAAGTAAACAGAAGATCGTAATTTGCTTTTTTTTTTCAGCGTGAGGAGAAAAAAAAAAGCAGATTACAGGCTTCTGTCAGGGACATTGGTCCTGCACACGGACACCCACAGTGCCTATCAGTGTCGCCCATCAGCGCACATCAATGAAGGAGAATAATTACCTGTTTGGTACATTTTCTAACAATCTATGAAACTGTTTTTAATTTTTTTTCAGAATTTATGGCTTTTTTTTTTAAGCAAAAAATAAAGAACCCAGCAGTGATTAAAAACTAACAAAAGAAAGCTTTGTGTGAAAAAATGATAAAAATGTTTGGGTACAGAGTTGCATGACCGCGCAATTATCTTTCAAAGAGTGACAGCGCTGAAAGCTGAAAATTGGCCTGGGCAGGAAGGGGGTTTTAAGTGCCCAGTAAGCAAGTGGTTAGGGTCATGGAGTGGCGTGGCCAGTCCCCAGACCCGAATTCTATAGAAACTTTATGGAGGGAGCTGAAACTTTAAGTTGCCTAGCAACAGCCAAGAAATCTTAAGGATTTAGAGAAGATCTGTAAAGAGTGGACCAAAATCCCTCCTGAGATGTGTGCAAACCTGGTCACCAACTACAGAAAACGTCTTACCTCTGTGATTGCCAGCAAGGGTTTCTCCACCAAGTACTAAGTCATGTTTTGCTTGGGGATCAAATACTTATTTTACTCACTGAACTGCAACTCAATTTTATAACATTTTGTATCGTGTGTTTTTTCTAGATATTTGGTTGACATTCTGTCGCTATCATTTAAAATACACCCATTATAAAAATTATAGAACCTTAATTTCCCTTATCGTCTTTCAGGACAGCACTTGAGAGAGTGACTCCTCCCCTTGCCAACAGGAAACACCTCTTCCACCAAACTTTAAAAGGAGGCTCCTTTCCACATATTGTCAGTTTTTGTGTTTCCTCCGGAGGGAACACTTCGTGGGGAAGTCAGGGCTCTCAGGTGCTGTCCTGGGAGCTCAGGTTTCCTGGTTTTTTCATCAAACACTTTTTTTTACCTCATGAGAGCTGTTCCTCCCATTCCACAGCTGAGGTGAAGTGCTGCTGGCTGGGCTCCCTCTCCCTCTTCATATGGGCTCAGGGTGAGTCCGACTGTCGTGGGCATCGTTCCTAGGCGGCGGCAAGACAGGCGGTGGCCGTTTGCTGTGTTTTTTTCTCAGGTCCACCGCCTGTTGCTTATTGCACCGCCGCCATCTTGGGGATGGCAGCGGGGCTCCATCCGCCGGAAGTGAGGCATCCGGAGGGGGCGGAGCCCACGGAACAGGCGTGCGGCGTCATTTCCGCCGGAAATCGCAGAGGGAAAGGGGAAGAACGGGGCTGGTGCTTATTTGGCGGTTCCGGTCCGGCGCACAGGCGCTATTGGAGTCCGGAACCGGCGTTAGCCACACAAACACAGCAAGCGCTCCTCGATGGAATCGATGGCGGCAGCAAGTGGGACAGGCACAGGCACCAGCTAGGCCCAGGTAAGGGGCAGTTGTATACTGTCCTCCTTGTACTGTGGGGTCTCTCTCTCCATCTCTCTTTCTATCTCTCCCCCCAGGTGGCAGGGGCCTGTCTGGGCACATAAGGCAGTTTAGTTCTTACTGTGCACCTGTGGTGAGCATCCTTGGGTATAGGACAGGTTGTCTCATTAGGATGGTTTCTTCTTTTGTCTCATGGCAGGCCAAGAGCTCTGATCCAGTGGCAAAAAGAAAATGTCCTTCATGTAAATCCAAGCTACCTGAAGGATGGAAGAAGACGTTATGTCAAGCTTGTATTGATTTGCTAGTTAAAGAAGAAGCTTCTTCCGCTTGCAGCGACTTGATTGCATCTGTTAAAAAAGAACTTGATGCGACTATTCAATCATTTCGCTCTTCCCTAGCAAACCCATCCCTGAGTCAGCCTACTACCTCACAGTCCTACCAAGGCTCACTTATAGTCCCGGCGGTGGAGACTGAGGCATCTCCTACCCCAGACGGACATTTCCCCTCTCAATCTGAGGATTCTGATGAGGGTGAGGAAGGAGAAAATTTACCTTCAAGATTTAAATTGTCTTTAGAACAGGTAGATGGCCTGTTAAAAGCAATCTATACCACACTGGGTCTGGAGGAGGAAAGAAAGGAGTTATCTCTGCATGATAAAATGTATGCAGGGCTTAGCGAGCACAAAAATCGCAATTTCCCAGTGCACTCTGTTATTTCTGAAGCTATTAAAGAGTGGGCAGAGCCAGAGAGAAAGCCTTTCTTTCCCAAAGCCTTAAAAAGGCGTTTTCCTTTTGACGAAGATCCAGCGGCAGTTTGGAACAAAAACCCCAAACTAGATGCCGCGTTTTCCCAGGTCTCGAGGTCTACAGATTTGGCATTCGAGGACATGGGGGTGCTGAGAGATCCCATGGATAAAAGGATGGACCAGGTTCTAAAAAGGGCTTGGCAATCTATCATGGGAAATCTTAAACCTGCTATGGCAACTACAGTGGTATCCAGAAATATGGAGTTCTGGTTAGAGCAACTTAAGGCCCATATCTCAGCAGACTCACCAAAACAAGAGATTTTGGATTCATTCTCAACTCTGTCGGCCGCTGTCGCATTTATATCTGATGCATCAGCGGAATCAATTAAAATGACAGCTAGATCTGCTGCCCTGGCCAACTCAGCCAGAAGGGCTTTGTGGTTGAAAACTTGGCCGGGGGACGCGGCATCCAAAAACAAGCTGTGTGGGATACCGTTCCTGGGTGACTTGCTTTTTGGGCCTGACTTAGATGCGGTTCTAGATAGAACAGCGGATAAAAAAGTCTTTTCCAATCAAAAAGAAAAAACAGCCAGTTAAGCGTTTTTTTCGTTCCCAAAGGGCTCAAGAACAAAACAAACCCCAGGAGAAAAGAAAAAATTGGGCATCGCAGAAGGGAAAGGGAAAAGGAAATGTCCTTTTCCATCCTCCTGCAGCCTCCGGTAAAACGCAATGACTTGTGCGTACCGGTGGGGGGAAGGCTTCAAAGTTTCCTTCCCCTTTGGGCCAGCATGACAGAAAGTCTATATATTTTGGACATGCTGTCCCAAGGTTACAGGATAGAGTTTTCGGATCGCCCGCCAGAAAGATTCTTTGTAACAAACCTACCAAGGGACCAAACAAAGGCTCTGGCCATGAAGAACCTTTTAAGGGATCTGAGGCACCAGAGGGTAGTGATACCAGTATCCCCAGAAGAACAGGGTCAGGGTTTCTATTCACATATCTTTCTGATAAAAAAACCATCCGGAAACTTCCGTCTTATCCTCAACCTAAAACCCCTGAACATGTCAGTCCTATACAAAAAGTTTTGTATGGACTCAATTTTCACGGTCAGAAACATTCTGACAAAAGATTGTTTTATGGCATCAATCGATCTGAGGGATGCTTATCTTCATATTCCTGTAGCACCTCAGTCCCAGAAGTTCCTGAGGTTTGCGGTGAATATGGGCAAGGAGATTATACATCTTCAGTTCAGGGCCCTTCCCTTCGGCCTGTCGTCAGCTCCTCGTATTTTTACGAAGATAATGGCGGAAGCTCTCGCCCCTCTTCGACTCCAGGGGATTGCGATAATTCCATATCTGGACGACCTCCTCTTTTTTGCCCCATCCAGGGAGAAGTTGCAGGAGGATTTGAGCAAATCCCGCAGTCATTTGGAGTCAATAGGGTGGATAGTGAATGTTCAAAAATCAAATTTCATCCCAGCTCAGCAAGTACTGTTTCTGGGTTATTTGATAGATTCAGTGGAGCAAAAGATTTTTCTCCCAGAAGAGAAAAAGATCAAGGTCCAAAGGGTAATAACGGCACTACAAACAAATCAACTGATTTCAGTCCGAAAGGTTATGTCGGCTCTGGGGACATTAACCTCTTCAATGCCAGCCATCCAATGGGCAAGGCTGCATTTCAGGACTCTCCAGAGGTTCCTTCTAAGTACATGGAACCACAGGACGGAGAGTTTAGATACAAAAATAAAGATTCCCACCAGAGTCAAACGTTCACTTTGGTGGTGGAAAAGTCAGGTGGTACTGCAAAGAGGTCTTCTGTGGTCTTTTCCGACCGGGAAAGTGGTCACAACAGACGCCAGTTTGCAGGGATGGGGGGCCCACATGGGTCAGGCCTTAGCGCAGGGAACATGGTCCCAGTTCGAGGCCCAAAAATCCTCAAATTGGAGAGAGCTGAAGGCAGTTGCCCTAGCATTAGTTTTCTTCTCTCAAAACCTTATAGGTTGCCATGTCCAGATTTTGTCAGACAATGCCACGGCCATAGCCTACCTGAACAAACAGGGAGGCACAAGAAGCAAGGCTCTTCACTTACTGTCAGTAGAGATTCTGGAGTGGGCGGAAAACCACTTACTATCTCTATCCGCAGTCCATCTAAAAGGCACATTGAACGAAGTAGCGGATTATCTGAGCCGACAGAAAGTTCAGGAATCAGAGTGGAGTCTGAACAGGAAGGTGTTTGCATTAATCACCAGTGTTTGGGGCCTTCCGCAGGTAGATCTGTTTGCTTCAAAACAAAACACGCAGCTCCCGAATTTTTTCTCCCTTCAGAGAGACATTTGCTCTCAGGGGATAGATGCTCTGGCACTTCCGTGGGATTTTCACCTGGGGTATGCTTTTCCTCCATTCAGGTTAATCCCTCTAGTGTTGAGGAAAATACTGGAAGAGAGAGTATCAATAATTTTGATTACTCCATATTGGCCAAAGAGGGCTTGGTTTTCCACGATTCTTCAGTTGGCAATCAAACCATGTTGGCATCTTCCGCTCAGTCAGGATCTGTTGACTCAGGGGCCAGTGCATCATCCAGATGTAGGCAGGTTAAAACTCACTGCCTGGTATCTGAGGAGCAGTTAATGAGAAGCAAAGGCTTTTCTGAACGTTTAACTACGATGTTGCTTTCCAGTAGGAAAAAGGTAACCAGGGATATTTACGCCAAAGTATGGAAAGTCTATGTTTCTTTCTGTCATTCTGAACGTAGAGAGGTTAAAGATCTAGTTTCAGTGCTGGAGTTCTTGCAAAACGGTGCAGACAAGAATTTAGCGGTCAGCACCCTTAAGGTGCAGGTGACCGCCTTGGGAGTTTATCTGGAGAGATCCTTATCTTCAGAAACTCTGATCATGAGATTTTTCAAAGCACTTTCCAGGTCTAGACCGGTCCCGGTGAAGCATTTCCCAAATTGGGATCTCTCGGTGGTTCTGCAGGCTCTGGCAAAAGAACCATTTGAGCCTTTACAGGCCATATCCCTAAAGAATTTAACTTTGAAGACTATTTTTCTGGTCGCAATTACTTCAGCAAGAAGGATTAGTGAACTGCACGCTCTATCAGTAAAAGAGCCTTTTTTGTCAGTTTTTCCTGATAGAGTTGTCCTTAAAGTAGATCCGGGGTTTTTGCCAAAAGTGGCAAGCTTTAGTAACAGGTCTCAGGAGATTACTCTACCAACCTTTTCTGCTAACCCTTCGGGTGCAAAGGAAGAGCAGTTTCACAATTTAGACGTAAGACGTATCCTATTACAGTATTTGGAAGTAACAGGAGGGTTTAGAGTTTCAGATTCATTATTTGTTCTTTTTTCTGGAAACAAGAAAGGCCAACAAGCATCAAAAGCATCATTGGCTAGATGGCTTAAGACAGCTATTTCTGTAGCCTATTCTCAAATGGGTTTATCTTCCCCGCTGGGAATTAGGGCTCATTCAACAAGAGCCCAGGCCACTACATGGGCAGAAAGAGCTGGTGCCACCCCAGATCAGATTTGTAAGGCGGCTACGTGGTCAAGCTACTTAACGTTTGTCCGTCATTACAGACTGGATCTCCTATCAGCAGGTGATCAGGCTTTTGGCAGAAAGGTTCTGCAGGCTGTGGTCCCTCCCTAGGGGGGTAAGTCTCTCTTATCCTCTCAAGTGCTGTCCTGAAAGACGATAAGGGAAAATTCAAGTTAGACTTACCGGTAACTTGTTTTCCTTGAGTCTTTCAGGACAGCAGCATCCCGCCCTATTGTTTTTACATATATATACTGTGACTAATCATATCTCGATTATGTGTTCCAGTTTGGGGCCGGAGGTTCTCTACTACTACTGACAAGATGTGGAAAGGAGCCTCCTTTTAAAGTTTGGTGGAAGAGGTGTTTCCTGTTGGCAAGGGGAGGAGTCACTCTCTCAAGTGCTGTCCTGAAAGACTCAAGGAAAACAAGTTACCGGTAAGTCTAACTTGAATTTTCTTTGCAAGTGGGCAAACCTACAAAATCTGTAGGGGATCAAATACTACCCCACCCCCCCCCCAATTATTGTATATACTGCTGATGAGAGAAAGTATTTATTTAGCAGTTTATATTTACTAAAACTATTGTATTTCCATATACTGCAGGAGAGCAGATATAGTGAATGTAGGGTCCTAGGTTTAGTAACACTTTACTTACATGATCCGGTGTTAGATATTTGTAATTAATCCTGTATTCTATAATTTTTTCTAAAATGAAGATGGTCTACAAGTAATGAAACAAGTGAAATACAAAATCGTCTTACCCACTTGTAAAACATTCAGAAATGTTTAAATAACTTGACCAATAACCATAACCTTTCAATTTACATAGCAAGTGTTGGACTGGAAGGGGAGTGATCCATTGTGTATGGGTCACTGGCAATGAAGGCTTGCCATGGGAGAAGTAATGGAACATGCTGCAAAGTCTTTTTACTATTTTTGTTGTAAATTGCCAACATTTTTCAATAAAAACTAAAACGGACAAAACATTCCCACTAGACATCTGGAAATACAAGAGACATTTTAAGAAAACACCTTATCAGATTCTGATTTCCCTGTCAAGCCACTGCTGAAGGTGTCTGTGGTCTGCATCTTCATAGGCTGAACATAAATGGAGGGCATTACGATTCTGACAGCCTTCCCCCGTCTATATTGGCCTTTGTGTTTTGGGAGTTTGGTTTACATTTACAGAGAATGACAATCCTGATCATCTCCTATATACCTTAACACGTTCAAAAGTTTTTTTGGGTTTTTTTTTTGTTTTTTTTTCTGCAGCATTCATGGTTTAATATCTGGTGATCCTGCCTTTAAAGGTCCATTGCCAGGCACTGTGTGCTACTGTCATCACCCTGTCACATGCCCATTTGTTGAGACTACAGGTGGCGTGTCGGCACATTATGCAAAGGCAAGGTCCAGTAATGTCACTATCTATCAGATACGTGATCATAGGCGTGTGCACAGGGTGTCTGGGCACACCCTAATCATCCCATGCACATTAGCATGATCGCTCTGTGTGCCACCAAGAAGATGGGCACCTCCCTCTTACCCTCTCTGCCATAAGTGCTTACTTCTCTTTCACTGTGTTGGCAGGGAGATCAATGTGCCAGGGCCACATATATGTAGACACACACACACACACACGTGTTTCTGATCTTTAGGGTGCACACCTATGTACATGATGTAGAGTATAGCTGTACAGCCAGTGTAGAAGCCATAGGTGTGTGAACCCCAAAGCTCAAACACACATGCATCTGCCTGTGTGTATCTATATGTATAAGAACTTCTTCTCTTATGGCAGAGCAGGTAAGAGGGAGATCTTTCCCATATCCCTGTTGACACACAGAGCAATAATGCTAATGTGCACTTGGTGATTAGGGTGTGCTCGGGCACACCCTGCACACCGTGTGTGCACGCCTATGGTTGGAGCAAATACAAGTGGACAAGAAGTAGCTGAAAGAAGTTGTAGCATATGATGACAGTCCCATTTTGTACTCTATTTTGCTACTTTAGGTTTTATGGCTCAAACGGCCACTGCCTCAACCTATAACTGGCCTTTGCAGCAAGGAGCACAAGGAAGAGTGACACATGTAAAAAAAAAAACAAAGAAAATTCCCAGCTCAACTTACCGACCAGTCTGCAACCAACCGAACTATCCTGTCTAATAGTATGCATTAAAAACAGGGATTTAGTTGGCACACGTTTGCATACGCTGCAGAGCCACTTCTGGGGTGCTGGGAATGTATTTGCAAATGTGTGCATACTAAACCCCTGTTTTTAATGCATACAGTTAGGATTATTTGGTTGGTTGCAGACTGGTCGGTAAGTTGAGCTGGGAATTTTCTTTGGGTTTTGTTTGACATGTTTTTATTGTTACCTGAAATCTTAATGTAAAGATCAATAAAGAAAAGTTGTAGCAGCACTGAGATGTAACCACGTTTTAAAAAGTGATTGTTTTGATATAGTGCTCCAGCAAACTAAAGTGGTTTCTGTGTCTTTTGTAGGTTATTTGCAGTCAGCCTGAAGAGTATAACCGCCTGGGAGTTATATGTAATGGTACAAATGAAGGTCCCCTACTGCGAAGCCCCGGGCGTCACGACAGAAACCGGACACCTCGGTTGCCCACTTCCGCCGATGTGGAGGCCTGTTTATCCTTAACAGATTATGAGACTGGAGACATGGATCGATCTGCCAACTTCAGCTTCAGAAACACTTTAGAAGGTAGGGATGTATCTCTGCTTGTTCATGGGGACACACAAGATTGAATCCAGACCTTTCCATGGCTGGATGTGAACACAGTTGGCAGCATTTGCACCCCAGTTTCTGGGTTTTCTGAAAAGAATGTTACTGTGCACAGGGCAAATCTCAACCTAAACAAGAGCATATTAAAGTGGTTGTAAACCCTCACATATACCCACAGAAGTGACTGGCCTCGGGTGATTGAGATGAAACCAATTCTCCTACTTTAGCTGTACTTGTTTATCTGCTGCTCTCTCTCCTCTGCAGTCTCCTAAAGCACACAATTTACACAGCATTACTGAGCTCCAGGGGGCAGGGATTCGACATCACACACTGCACAGCATAGAGTAGGTGTAATCTGACTCCTGAGTGGAGGGAAAGGATACTATTCCAGAGAGAAAGAATAAGAGAAAGAACAAGAAACATGGCTAGAGAGAGGGATGGGGGAAAAAAAAGAAATTAGGATAGAGAGAGAGAGATAAAAGGGAAAGAAAGGAGAACAAAGAGAGTGCTACATCCTAAAATGTACCATGAGGGGTTTTAATACTGTACAAGTGGAAGGGACTCGGGGGGCGGTAAATGTCCATGGGTTAGGGGCCCTAATTACTTGTCTTGCCTTGGGTGCTGACAACCCACGCTACGAAAATAATTTTACTGTTAGGGGTCCCCACAACTTGGGAAATGTTATCGAAGGGTCACGGCACTAGAGGGGTTGAGAACCACTGATCTACAGCCTCATAGGGAAATGTTCACAGCTGAGGTTGTCAATCACTTTCTGTGTGCTGGAGGGGGGGGGGGGGGAAGGACTCCTTGTCCATGTTTAACTGGTGTTGGCATAAACAAGGGGTAGGCAACCTCAGCACTCCAGTTGTGGTGAAACTACAAATCCCATCATGCCTCTGGGAGTGATGCCCGTGGCTGTTAGTCTTGAAATGTCTGGTGGGGTTGTAGTTTCACCACAGCTGGAGCATCAGGGTTGCCTACCCCTGGCAGAGATGGTTAGAAATGATTCATGCAGATAGCAGAAGAATGAGAGAGCAGACAGGAATCACACTGGGTGCTTTGGATTGAGGCTAGTATAGAGAAATATGCTTTCATTTTTCATTTCAACCACTTTAACCAGTTCCAGTTTAACCAGTAGTTTGGTTATCCTGACTGGATATCATATGACAGCTTGTCAGGATGTGCCAATTGCGGGGTCATTCAGCGCAATCTGTCACCGGCCGTGTCCATGGGACACGACCGAAGACCAATCAGAGTACGGCTCATCGCCAGTACCATGTGACTGGCATGACCAATCATAGTAGGTCACATGACAGCTGTATACAATGGATGGCTTCCTTTCATGCCATTCATTGGATTAAAACGGTCGCTAGCTGTCATTGGTCAGTGTGATCATACAGTACGGACAGGGCCAATCGCAGCCCATCTGTACCATGTAATTAGCTCTGGCCAATCACAGCTAATCAAAACAAAATAGACTGACTCATTGTCATTGAGTAAAATGCTTGCTCATAGCAATCTAATGAACTGCTATAAACAAAATATGTTAAAAAAAAAACTAGTAGGACCTTGTTACCATGGTAACATTATATTGCTCTGGTTAGTGTGTGTTAAAAAAAAAGAAATTTAATAAAAATAAATTGAAAAAAGATTTTTTTTTTTTAAATTTGTACTGTCACCAGTCAGTGTCCCTGATTCCGGCCACATCTATTATATAACGCTGTACTCCACTAGTGACACTATGTAAAAAAGTATGTGTGTGTATATATTTATGTATATATTATTTTTTTTTTTTTTTTCATTCAATTTCCAAATAAAATCTTTTTCCAAATAAATCTGACAAATTACAACTTCAAAAAACTTGCCATTCCTCTTACGAAATACCTTGGATTGTCTACTTTCCAAAAAGGGGTCATTTGGGGGTTATTTGTACTGTCCTGGTGTTTTCGGGCCTCGAGAAATAGGCTGTCAGTACATCAGGATTTTTTATAACTGAAATGAAGAAACCTTTTTTTTTTCAGTCTTTTTGTTTAGCAAAAAAAACACCAGAGGTGATTAAATACCACCACAATAAAGCTCTATTTGTGTGAACAAAATGAAAAAAACTGTAGTTTGGGTACAGTGTTGCATGACAGCGCAATTGTCATTCAAAGTACGACAGCAATGAAAGCTGAAAATTGGCCCTGGGCAGGAAAGGGTTAAAAGTGCCAACTATTGAAGTGGTTAAAGTAAAATCCTCATTTGCAGAGTGACGGGCATCAATGCTAAAAGGGGAATCAAGGGTAGTCAGTGTTCTATAGGGAGCATTGGTGAACCAGTCATTTACCATTCAAAAAGGCAGATCTTTAAAGTGGGATTCTGGGCAAAATGCAAAAATCAGACACATGGTGCAGCCTGTAACTAGCAGGTTTTGGTTTTCCCACCTTAATTACCGCCTGATCAGCCATAGCGGTGCGCGCACATGGTATGCCAGGTGTGCCTGGGCACACCCTAATCACCTTGTGCTGCACAGATCCCCCCCCACCCCCCACACTGCTGCTTGGCTGCAGAGAAATGGGCTAGGGAATCTGTCTTGGACATGTGCATGATGGGGGGAAAAAAGTCATTAATCTAGTTAGTTTTGTTAAATTTGTATTCAAAATGCGAATTCACTGATCTATAGTTTGAATTTTTTTTAATTCAAAATATTCAATTTGATAAATTTTGAATCTTCTTAATCAAATGATTAAAATGACTCTTTAAATCACCTTTTGGCTTCACTAAAACCACTTTATTTCGAAATGGTACTCTAAACACACAGTCTGTGACTTCAGCAATCTGTGTACAGTTAGAATTCGACTGGAGTTCGATGTAAAATTTGTTTCGAATTTCCGAAACTTGGATGAATTTCCTTTTGTTGTTCAAAGTATTTGGTAAAAATTGTTTATATTGTAATTTGGGTATTCAGATATAAATCTCAGAATAAGGAAAAATTTGTCCGAATATGAATTGGAAACAAAACCACACATGTCTACTGTCTCCAGTCCTTTTCTGTCTCAAAAGTGAGACATCGGGTGTGTTTAGACCCCTGATATTTCACCAAAGCCCCCCCAATAGGGCTCGTAAAAAATATAGTATTGTAAAATATATAAACTGTAAGAATAAATATATTGTAAAAAAAGAAAAAAATATAGTATTGTAAAATATATAAACTGTAAGAAATAATAAATATATTGTAAAAAAAGTAGTAATAAAAATCTGCCCTACTGACACCGACCACTCCTCTACTGTCACTGTCCACTGAGCTTTGGGGTGCATACCCTAATGCAATAGAATCCGCAGACCCATGGGGTCAACTGATTATCTATTTCCATTAACAGGGTGACGTTGTATAGTTACATATGGTTACATAGTAGGGGAGGTTGAAAAAAAGACACAGGTCCAAGTCCAACCTATGTGTGTGATTATATGTCAGTATTACATTGTATATCCCTGTATGTTGTGGTCGTTCAGGTGCTTATCTAATAGTTTCTTGAAACTATCAATACCCCCCGCTGAGACCACCGCCTGTGGAAGGGGATTCCACATCATTGCCGCTCGTTGTTCTTTCTGCAGTGAAATCGCTATAATGGTGTCACCCATAGGACAGAGGAGGTTAGAGACACGTGCTATCAGAGAGAAGTTGGATTAGAAGAAATAAGTTAGTAAAGAAATAGGAGGTTGGGTGGTGGGACCTAGTCCTGGAGGGGAAATTGTAGGTGAACTTGCCACTAATGTATGAGTATGAACTGATATCAATGAACTATTTACCTGGAGTATGGAATTCTTGCAGGTTTGAACCCTCCCCTGCTGTTTTGGATGGAATCTGGTGATTAGCTCCTATTATGGAATGTTGTATGTTAAAGCGGGGGTCCACCTATCTATGGTTTTTTTTTTTTTTTTTTTTTTTTTTTTTTTTTTTTTGAGTTCATTCACAAACTTTTCTTCTCAGCATTACATACTCACATATTGTGTGTAATATGTCCGCCTGTGTCAGATTTCGTTGGAAAGAATAACTTATATTATTCACTGCAGGCGGTTTCCATCTTCATTGTGGGCATTTGAAGCCCATAAGCATTTATTTCCTGATGTGGTGAATGCTGTGCTCCCAGCATTCACCGCTTGTTCCCGCACATGCTCAGTGGCATCCTGGGAAGCCTGAGACTAGCTCCCAGGAGACTGGGAGAGGCTAGAGACACGCCTACTCCCACGGGAGGAGAACCAGGAAGTGCAAAGAAGAATAGAAAAATAAAAGGTAATTACGGCGATTTAAATTTTTTTTAAACAGCATGTCAGCATCTAGGCAAGGAAGAGAATACATACAGATATTGTTCAAAATTTGGGTGGAACCCCGCTTTAACAACATGATTTTTATTTATTTTTTTCTCTTTTGACCAGGGTATGCTGTTCCAACCTCAGGAATCGCTAACAGATCACAGAGCAGTATGCACAATTCACTTCACGTCTTCTTAAATGGCTCCATGTCCAATGTTCAGGGATCTGCAAATGACCCCATTTTTGTTCTTCATCATGCATTCGTTGATAGGTAAGTCTTGAGCATTCTGCACAGCAATGTAAATCACAACTCCTTTCATGTAATGGTGCACAAGGTGACGTGAGCCTGTAAACGCCTCGGTTACATTGCCTCATAGCTACTATTGGTTATTTATTTCATTACAATGTTGCTTACGTTGGTGTACGTTGGGGAAAATAATTATTTGACCCCCTCTGCATATCTTGTAAGTTTGTCCACTCATAAAGAAATGAAGGGTCTATAATTGTTCTAGGTGTATTTTAAATGAGACAGAATATCAACTAAAAATCCAGAAGAAACACATGATGCAAATGTTATAAATTGAGTTGCAGTTCAGTGAGTAAAATAAGTATTTGATCCCCCAAGCAAAACATGACTTGGTGGAGAAACCCTTGTCGGCAAGCACAGAGGTAGGATGTTTCTTGGAGTTGGTGGCCAGGTTTGCACACATCTCAGGAGGGATCTTCTCTAAAGTCTTGTCGTGTGTTTTTTTTTTTTTTGTTCAAAATAACAAACCTGTTATACTTACCTGCTCTGTGCAGTGGATTTGCAAAGAGCAGCCTGGATCCGCCTTCTTGGGTCCCTCTTCAGTGCTCCTCCCTCCTGTTGAATGCCCCCACAGCAAGCAGTTTGGGAACAGGCTGTGAAGGCTTCACTTCCTTGGTTCCCTTACCAGGAATGGCGGCGGCTGCACTCGACAGCTAATCTGAAGATCAGCTGGGGTGCTGACATTGCGGGTTCTTTGGACGGGTAAGTGTCCACATATTAAAAGTCAGCAGCTGCAGTATTTTATATATATTTTATATATTTAAATTTTTCGTGAAGGGGCTGGAGCTCCTCTTTAAAATGACAGGACTCATCTGTGTACCATTTGAGCACATACTGTAGCCAGTCTGTGGGTACCAGAGTTATTGTTGGTTGGTAGGGATCAAAAACTTATGTTACTCACTGAACTCAATTTATAACATTTGTATTGTGTTTTTTTTTTTTTTCTGGATTTTTGGTTGATATTCTGTCTCTATCATTTAAAATACACCTATGATAAAAGTTTGAGCCTTCATTTCTTTGTAAGTGGACAAACTTACAAAATCTGCAGGAGATCAAATAATTTTCCCCACTGTAGCATATAGACAGGATGGGTTCCCATTCAGTGTGTAGCAAAGTCCCTGAGGCCTAATGGTGACCTCCAGAGTTAAGGAGAGCTGACATCCTTCTGTGTAGAGTGGGTTACGAGGAATGGTGGGTGTAATGCAAGATGAAATGGTGGGCACCAGATGCTTTATGAATGCAAAGAGGTTTATTGTCTCTTAAACAGAACTATGGGAGAGAGGGTTAGGGTCAGGACACCCTTGGTTAGATGCAATGACAATTAGCAAACACAGACTTTTATAGGTAGACAGCTATACAGGTGAAGGCCTCCAGCCGGACACCACTTCTGTATAGGTAGGACCGCTGTCTCCTATGGCAACAATCTTGTAGTTACTAACGGCAATTGTATTCAACTATTTGAAACACGAACAGTTCTCAGCTTACCCCACAATCACTCACTGTGGGTCTTTGCTTAACGAGCTCCCAGTCTTTCACTAGACTTCGGATCCAATAGCCACTGCATCCTCTGAGCTCTTCCACTTCTAGCACTCAGTATCTTCCTCAAGCGTCACCCCTGCTTCCCTACTGGGCAGTGGCGTTGCTAGGGGGTGGCTTTTGGGGCTATAGCCCCGAATCTGGAGCCCATAGCCCCGAGTCTCTGCAGGGGTCCCCAAGGGGAGGCTCTCTGGGGACCCTGATGTAAGTGGGGAGGCTCTCTGGGGACCCTAATTTAAGGGGGAGGCTCTCTGGGGACCCTGATTTAAGGGGGAGGCTCTCTGGGGACCCTGATTTAAGGGGGAGGCTCTCTGGGGACCCTGATTTAAGGGGGAGGCTCTCTGGGGACCCTGATTTAAGGGGGAGGCTCTCTGGGGACCCTGATTTAAGGGGGAGGCTCTCTGGGGACCCTGATTTAAGGGGGAGGCTCTCTGGGGACCCTGATTTAAGGGGGAGGCTCTCTGGGGACCCTGATTTAAGGGGGAGGCTCTCTGGGGACCCTGATTTAAGGGGGAGGCTCTCTGGGGACCCTGATTTAAGGGGGAGGCTCTCTGGGGACCCTGATTTAAGGGGGAGGCTCTCTGGGGACCCTGATTTAAGGGGGAGGCTCTCTGGGGACCCTGATTTAAGGGGGAGGCTCTCTGGGGACCCTGATTTAAGGGGGAGGCTCTCTGGGGACCCTGATTTAAGGGGGAGGCTCTCTGGGGACCCTGATTTAAGGGGGAGGCTCTCTGGGGACCCTGATTTAAGGGGGAGGCTCTCTGGGGACCCTGATTTAAGGGGGAGGCTCTCTGGGGACCCTGATTTAAGGGGGAGGCTCTCTGGGGACCCTGATTTAAGGGGGAGGCTCTCTGGGGACCCTGATTTAAGGGGGAGGCTCTCTGGGGACCCTGATTTAAGGGGGAGGCTCTCTGGGGACCCTGATTTAAGGGGGAGGCTCTCTGGGGACCCTGATTTAAGGGGGAGGCTCTCTGGGGACCCTGATTTAAGGGGGAGGCTCTCTGGGGACCCTGATTTAAGGGGGAGGCTCTCTGGGGACCCTGATGCAAGGGGGAGGCTCTGTAGGGATCCTAATGTAAGGGGGGGCCCTCTGGAGATGTACACACACGTATATTAGATACATATGTATGCCCATCCAAGTGTATGACTTTCTTTACTACGTTGCTATGGGCTCTAGCCCCAGATCTTTTGTAGACCTAGCAACGCCCCTGCTACTGGGTCCCTGGCTTGGCACTCAGATACACTTCAAGCGTCACCCCTACTGACACATTACAGTAGGTCCCTGGCTTGGCACTCACTGATGCTCCACAAGCATCACCTCTGCTGTCCCACTGGGTCCCTGACTTGGCACTTGCTGAGGTTTTCCCACTTCTTCACCGTCCGGCTGGTGAGAAGTCTGCTCTGGTACTGTCCTCGGCTTACTCACAGTGGTCTCCAGTAATAAGGTGGATGGTCCCTTAGTGGCAACAGCTTCCCCTTTCTACCTCCGACCACAGTTGGCTCCTCGTCCGGCGAAACCGCTACTTCTGGTTGGACTACAAGCCTGCAGTCTCACCCCGGCGCTGCTCTCCTGCTTCTGGATAGGCCCTCAGACAGCCTAGCAGCCAGATGTCCCCAGGATAGGCTTCAGGCTTATGGCCTAGCAGCCCAGGGCAGCATAACACACAGCCACACAGACAGCTATCCAGGTGGCACAGAACCCTGATCACCTGACTCCACATATATTCCTTCATAGATTGGGGGAGGCTCTGGAGAAGTCCTGGAGGCAACCAAGGGAGGAGGTGATAGAGCTGAAGAGCAGGAGGCCTTGGGAGTAGTGACCCTCTGCCTCAATGGTCCTTTTCCGTGATGGAGTGACCTCATTGAGCAATAGAGGGCTTCAAGAAGTGTCTGGAAACCTTATATAATATATACAGTATCTCACAAAAGTACACCCCTCACATTTTTGTAAATATTTTATTGTATCTTTTCATGTGACAACACTGAAGAAATGACACTGTGCTACAAAGTAGTGAGTGTACAGCTTGTTTAACAGTGTAAATTTGCTGTCCCCTCAAAATAACTCAACACACAGCCATTAATGTCTATACAGCTTGCAACAAAAGTGAGTACACCCCTAAGTGAAAATGTCCAAATTGGGCTCAATTGGCCATTTTCCCTCCCCGATGTCATGTGACTCAATAGTGTTACAAGTTCTCGGGTGTGAATGGGGAGCAGGTGTGTTAAATTTAGTGTTATCACTCTCACACTCTCATACTGGTCACTGGAAGTTCAACATGGCACCTCATGGCAAAGAACTCTGAGGATCTGAAAATTTTTTTTTTTGCTCTACGTAAACATGGCCTAGGCTATAAGAAGATTCCCAAGACCCTGAAACTGAGCTGCAGCACGGTGGCCAAGACCATACAGTGGTTTAACAGGACAGGTTCCACTCAGAACAGGCCTCGCCATGGTCAGCCAAAACAGTTGAGTGCACATGCTCAGCATCCTATCCAGAGGTTGTCTTTGGGAAATAGACGTATGAGTGCTGCCAGCATTGTTGAAGAGGTGGGGGGACAGCCTGTCAGTGCTCAGACCATACGCCGCACGCTGCATCAAATTGGTCTGCATGGCTGTCGTCCCAGAAGGAAGCCTCTTCTAAAGATGATGCACAAAAAAGCCCACAAACCGTTTGCTGAAGACAAGCAGACTAAGGACATGAATTACTGGAACCATATCCTGTAGTCTGATGAGACCAAGATAAATGTATTTGGTTCAGATGGTGTCAAGCGTGTGTGACGACAACCAGGTGAGGAGTACAAAGACAAGTGTGTTCTACCTACAGTCAAGCATGGTGGTGGGAGTGTCATGGTCTGGGGCTGCATGAGTGCTGCCGGTACTGGAGAGCTACAGTTCATTGAGGGAACCATGAAGCAGAGCATGATCACCTCCCTTCGGAGACTGGACCACAGGGCAGTATTCCAACATAATGACCCCAAACACACCTCCAAGACGACCACTACCTTGCTAAAGAAGCTGAGGGTAAAGGTGATGGACTGATCAAGTATGTCTCCAGACCTAAACCATATTGAGCATCCTCAAATGGAAGGTGGAGGAGCGCAAGGTCCCTAACATCCACCAGCTTAGTGATGTCTTCATGGAGGAGTGGAAGAGGACTCCAGTGGCAACCTTTGAAACTCTGGTGAACTCCATGCCCAAGAGGGTTAAGACGGTGCTGGAAAATAATGGTGGCCACACAAAATATTGACACTTTGGGCCCAATTTGGACATTTTATATATTTTTATATATATTATATTTTATTTTTTTTATATATAATATACACACACTCTTCTGCAGAAGTAATGACACTTGCCACCTGTGGAGATTTCTCCAGCAGGGTCACAGATATTATTCAAAATTGGGGAAAGGTACTTGACGTTCCTGGTTTCACTGAACAAAATAGATGGGTGCATAGGAAGTGAGGGACTACCTTCCACAAGTGCCATAGCAAACATGGCACTTAGTACTAGCCTCTTGCAGGCCTCAGACTGGGAGGTGGAAGCACCAATCTGGTGTGCTGCAGTTCAAGGAGCCATGCTTATAGGAGGAGAGCAGAGTGACAATTGAGCTCACCAGGTGACCCCTGTTTGCGCACATCTGAAAGATCCTAGGGAGGTGAGTGATGTAGCAACCTCAGCCTGGACTCCGACCAGGCCACGCCCCCCAACGACGTGTGGTGTTGACAGATGTTGGAGTACGTATGGTAAAATTCAAATAGATATTGGACCGCCATGAACTCCTCCATATACTCACATTTTAATAAAATGAATTATACAGACCTTAATTATTACAGGTATTTACACTTATTGGCCACTTTATTAGGTACACCTGTTCAATTGCTTGGTAACACAAATTGCTAATCAGCCAATCGCATGGCGGCAACTCAATGCATTTAAGCATCTAGACGTGGTGAAGATGACTTGCTGAAGTTCAAATCATGCATCAGAATGGGGAAGAAAGGGGATTTATGAGACTTTGAACGTGGCATGGTTGTTGGTTCCAGACGGGCTGGTCTGAGTATTTTTAAAAACTGCTGATCTACTGGGATTTCCACGCACAACCATCTCTCGGATTTACAGAGAATGGCCTGAAAAAGAGAAACTATCCAGTGAGCGGCAGTTGTGTTGAGAAAAATGTCTTGAGGTCAGAGGAAAATTGGCAGACTGGTTTTGAGATGATAGAAATAGAAAGGCAACAGTAACTCAAATAACCACTTGTTACAACCAAGGTATGCAGAATACCATCTCTGAACCCACAACACATCGACCCCTGATGCAGATGGGCTACAGCAGCAGAAGACCACACCGGGTGCCACTCCTGTCAGCTAAGAACAGGAAACTGTGAGGCTACAGTTTGCATAGGATCACCAAAATTGGACAATAGAAGATTGATCTGAGTCTCGATTTCAGCTGTGACATTCAGATGGTCGGGTCAGAATTTGTACACATGAAAGCATGAATCCATTCTGCCTTGGATTAACGGTTCAGGCTGGTGGTGGTGTAATGGTGTGGGGGGATTTTTTTTTTTGGCACACTTTGGGCCCCTTAGTACTAATTGAGCATTGTTCAAACACCACGGCCTACCTGAGTATTGTTGCTGACCATGTCCATCCCTTTATGACTACAGTGTACCCATCTTCTGAAGGCTCCTTCCAGCAGGATAATGCACCATGTCACAAACCTCCAATCATCTCACCACTGGACAAAGAGGTCACTGGACTCCAATGGTCTCCACACTCACCAGATCTCAATCCAATAGAGCACCTTTGGGATGCAGTCGAACGGGAGATTCGCATCATGGATGTGCAGCCGAAAAATCTGCAGCAACTGTGTGATGCTATCATGTCACTATGGACCAAAATCTCTGAGGAATGTTTCCAACACCTTGCAAAAAGGTTCCAACCCAGGATTACAAGGTGTACCTAATAAAGTGGGCGGTGAGTGTATTTCATTGTTGTGTTCTTTACCTGTTGTTTTTGCTTAAAAAAAAAAAATAAAAAAAAAAATAGAAAAAAATTCCCATGCATGTGTTTGTTTTTTTTTTTTTTTTTTTTCCTTGGATTTAGTCTTTTGGACTACAATTCTGCTTTATGGTTTTGCAGTAATGGTGGTTTAATGAGGGCCGTGATTCTCTGTCTGCCAGCTTTTGGCAGGAGCGTCATTTTGTGAAATTGAACCTGACAGTGAGATCTGAGAACTGCCATGAAGTTTACAATTTGATGCTGTTCAGAAGTGTCTCCGCTGTGTTTACAATATGCATGTCCTCCCCGCTGCCTCTTGCATGATCGCATTCCTACTACGCGGCTCCCTCCAGACCTGCGAGGAGACGGTTGTCAAAATTCCACATGAGATGGATTTGAGTCGCAATGGGAATGAATTAGGTCCCTGCGACGTTTCGTATTACACACAATGATTTGTTGGTGAAGTTGGATTTACCGGCAGCAAGTCTGCAAAGAGGTTCTGCTGGGAGCAGTTCTTGCAGTACAAATTAAGACCAAAACAATTTAGGAAAAAAAATGGATCTTTTTCTTCGGAGATTGGATTTATATAGATGTAAAAGTGTGATTTTTCTAAAAAATCCAGCTCTACACCTTTTATTCATTGGTGATATTTTATCCAGGAGCCTGGCCAGCTGCTGTATGGAACAGGGTAGCTTTGGACATTGGTCACTTGACTTGGCCAGGAACATTTTGTTTTAAAACTAATTTTTAGGAAGAAAGGCTCTTGATAACTTAAATGAACAATAAAAAATGAACAGTGGTGGGGGGCGGCCACCTAACACCCCCCCCCCCCCCTGTCGCTCAATCGTCAGCCCACCAGCTCCTCACTTACCCCATCTAGGTCGCGGGCAGCACTTCATCATCGTTGGCTTCACCTACTCGGCTTCCCCTGTGTCTTCTCCTCGGCGGCCAATACGATCACTTCTCGTCTCAGCCAATCAGGTCTCAGGACCCGCTTCCTGATTGGCCGGGATGAGAATCAGGAAGACAATAGAGAATAATCGATATTGTCACACAACTGGGTGGGCTCAGGGTGCAGTGATCTGCGCTCCGAGCCCACCCTTTTTTTAATATGTGAAAAATGTGTAGCGCTCAAATAAATGACCATTAAAATGGAAATAACCTGAAAAGGTAATCAATGCGTAAACGAGTAATGTAAATACTCTGTACATACGATAAATGTGAAACAATCAATCCGTGAAGTATTATAACATCAAAAAAAAATGGTTGTGCTAGTGAAACACAATGGAATGTAGAACATAGTCCATATAGTCACCGCATATAAAATGGAAAGAATTCTTCTAGCCACGTATCAAGATAGGTAGGCTGGAATATGGTCCCGGTAAACCAGTGGGCATGCCTGTAGACCCTTCCAAGGAATAAGGCAAGTAAAGATGAGGTACTCTTAACCAGCTGTGATGGACACATATACCGTATGGCAATGAGTCAAAAGGGCTTGTAGTCCTCCTAGGACTATCGCACTAGATACGCTGGTCAGTGGGCGACTCAAACCGCAGGTCACGAGCGCTACATGTTATTTTTCACACGTCACTTTGAACTTTGAGTGTTAGCTGCATTCTAATTTTACAATTGCACATTGTTTGTTTTTTTGGTTTGGCGCAGTGTTTTCCCCCTTTTTTCTTCCCACTTCTTTTTTTTTTAAGCCAATTAGAGCCTCAGATTCTAATCACGTGCTTCTAAACAAAAAAAAAAACACCCATTGGAATCCATGCGTCCATGTAGATTAGGGGGGGCAGCACCCCTTATGGATGGGCCGCCACTGAAAATGAATAAAAAGTGAAAAGGTTTGTAATGTTTTGGGGGGGATTGGCAGTTGCTGCTACACCACTAGAGGGGAAGTGAGGAATTGATCCACAGATCATAGTCCCCTCTCCCGCATTAGCTGCCAGAACAAAATATAGCAATGACCTCTGGTGGCCATCTTGGGTGAGCCTGTGTCTGACTGGACATGGGGGTTTCCTGAGATTTGGGGCAGCAACTTTGGCAAAGTAGATGTGTATTTGTGACTACTTGTGTAAGGCTCCCAACTCCCCTTCCATTGCAATAGATGAAAGATCTCCCCGAGCCAATGTGTTCCCACCTCCCTGCCCAGAGCCGGAAGTGCCCCTCCTCACCACTTCCGCTTTCCCGGGGATGTGGAATCCAGTCGGTGTCCTCAGAGGACAGGGGTCCTCCCTGCTGCCCGTATACTGACTTTTGGACGGAGCTGCCCTGATCTGCCTGGTTTGCCTGGTCATCCTCTCCCTATATCGCTGATCTTATTAGGACGCCATTACGATTGTGTGCCTGGTCTATTTTACAAGCTGTTTCAAGCTTGCCATTGGTAAGCATTCAATTAACCTGGTGGTGGATTTATTCATGTGGTGTCACTGGAAGGATCTATTAGCTTCATTGTACTTTTTTGGACATTTTTTGAATTTTTCATTTGGACTTTATTTCACTGATGTGATATCCCATACTGTTTTATTTTCACATGTGTTGTGTTTAATATTTTTTCTTTTAATATTTATGTAGATCCCTCAGAGATCTATTTACATTTTACCTGTTTACAGCGCGGTTCCTATTCCCCTACTATCTTATTTGATTGTGTATATCCCACAATTTTAGAACTGCTGCTATTTAATAATTTTACTTTTTTTTTGTGTTAGCGCATTAATTTTTCTTTTCAATAGATGGAAATGTGTGGCCTCAGTCAGTGCTGCCCTGGCCAAACCCTTTGACGCATTTCACCCCACCCACTGGGGCTTTGTCACTGACCTCTGTGATTATTAGTCAGTGGGCTTGGCCAGAGCGGCACTGGCTGAGGCTACACACTTACATCTATTGTATTAGCACCGGGTTCAGAGTGGTGTCCTGCACCATACATGCTAGCACTCTTGAAATGGTGAATCTGATGCCTGTTTCAATTTCCTGCACACCGGTAGGGAAATATTTCAGCCTCGACTTGGAGTGGCAATTCAAGCCCTTCCCGTTCATACTGACTGTTCGTTACACAAACAAGAAAATCAAGACTGTCTCGCCCGTCCCTTTAAGCCATAGCACACACACCCCTATCCTGACTGCAATCCTTAAGTAGAATTGCAACCTAATCCTAACTTTTCTAAAAAAAAAAAAAAATAAAAAAAAATGCCTCCTCTTGCTACCTACAGTATGCTGACTAAACTCTAGAGCAGTGGTTCTCAACCTTTCTAGTGCCGTGACCCCCTGATATAATTTCCCAAGTTGCGGGGACCCCTTACAGTAAAATTATTTTCGTAGCGTGGATTGTCAGCACCCCACCCAAGACAAGTAATTTGCACCCCTAACCCATGGACATTTAGCGCTCCGAGTCCCTTCCACTCGTACAGTATTAAAATCCCTTATGGTACATTTTAGGATGTATCACTCTTTATCTTCTCCTTTCTTTCCCTTTTATCTCTCTATCTTAATTTCTTGATTTTTTTTTTTTTTTTTTTCTTTCCCCCATCCCTCCTATCTAGCCTTCTTTCTTGTTCTTTCTCTTATTCTTTTCCCCCCTTTTTCTTTGCCAACCCCCCTTTTCCTCTCCCTTCCATTTATTCTCTATTTTTCCTTCTCTTACTCCTTGGGGGGAATGGGATGAGTGACAGGGCTGGTGGGGGTTGGGATCAGTGGCAGTGCTGGGGGGAGTTCTGATCAGCCATCTTAGGTGCTTCTGATCAAGGTCATCTGCTGATCTGAGAACTGTAGTGGGGACTTTTAATGGCAACTATAATCACAGGTAGTGCTACTCACTGTGTCTCCAACGTTGTGTCTCGTAGCAGTGACACCTATGCCGAAATCCACTTCACCTTCCTCACCAGTCAGCTGACTTCTAGTCTCTGCCCCCCCCCCCCCAGGCTCCAGGGGCAGCTCTGCTGGGCGGCCGCAAAAAGGCTGGGAGATCGACGCGGGCTTCAGAGCAGCCCAGGATTCGTGACCCCTGGCAAATCATCATTTGACCCCCGGGGGGGTTCCGACCCCCAGGTTGAGAACCACTGCTCTATAAGAAAGATGTATATACTTATTTTCAGCCCACTCTGGTCCAGTCACGTGTTCCCCTGTGTCAGTTAGTGGCTGCAGGGAAGAGGTGATGGCACTTGGCAACAGCTGGGAAATCTGGACATGCTGACCTCATCCATAAGCTATGCTCCGGCAATTTTCGCCACACCCTCCTCTCCACTGCAGCCGCCATTGGCTGACACAGGGGAGAGCACCTGACCAAACCGGAGTAAGCCAATAGGTAAGTGTACAGTACATCTTTCACAAGTTAGCCAGCATACTGTAGGTGTTAGAAGGGGGGAGCGAATATATTTTTAAAACCAGTTATGTTTTTAGGCTGGAATTCTACTTTAACCTAACCCTTAAGGTAGGTATTAACGCTACAGGATAACATTTTGTTTGCTAAATCATTGTGTATCCCAAACAATTGCCATGCCTTTGTTTAGCTTCCCAACACGGATGTAAACTTTTTCCTATCTTTTGTTGCACCTTGGCACTGCTGATCTCCTGCACTTTGTGGCAACTTCCTGTCCACATGTACCTCAATGTAAGACTGTATATGAATTTTCTGAGGGGTTTCCAGATGATGGCCACAATGGACCGTGTCTGTGTAATATGTATTGAAAGGTTGGTCTTCATCGGAAACAGGACCCCAATCAAGCCAGAAGAAATAACTTATTATTTTTTCTTCATTTTCTGGAGATTATCCCATCCTGTCTCACAACAGTTATATAGATGCTGCTAATTCATACCTTCCTGGAACAGTGTCCTGTAGGCACACTTGTACCTAGCAAGGTCACTCCAGGGTTGAAGGCAGGGTAGCCTCCAGGCCAGGGTTTATATGACCTGTTTCAGGCTGCCCTTATGATACTTTAGGTGAGCCTTTTTCAACCAGGGTGCCTTGAGGCTTCTTTAGGGGTGGCTTGGCAAAATGCCTACAAATTGCCCCAAAATTGTATAAAAGCCAGCAGCTGACTCAAGCCTGCCTTTTAATTGCACAAAACCACTGTTTTTATTATGCACCATTTCAACCTTCCATCCACCGACATCCTAACATCCAGTGATGTCAGTGGTTGATAAGGGTGTTGATCACCTGCATAGCACCCTCATTTGACCCTCCCCGCCCCTTGCCGTCAGCACTGGGGTCACATTAGCTGAGTGATGGGGAGAAACTGAGGGAGAGAGAAACAATGGAATACTAGTCCAAGTGTGCAAAAGGTGTATTTGCTTTAAAAGAATAAATCACCTCTGTTTAGTGTCCTATGTGTCGATGCTGCTGCATTATGTAAAACAATTAGAATGTTTTTTTACATTTCAGAATGGTTCGCCTTGAGACTGCCCGTAATTTTAAAGGGTGCCTTGACTGAAAAAAGGTTGAGAAACGCTGCTCTTTATTTTTTTTATTTAGAAGGTGTTTTTATTTAAGCTTTTTCTTTAGCATACAAAACCGTTGCCATCTAAACCAGGATGATGGCATTAAAGTCTACTATACAGAGCCCACCAATGATAAGTAGTAAGATGATACAAAGTAAACCACCCATAAAGTAACATAGCCTTTAGCAGGAATAACCGGAATCGGCATTACCGTAGACATGGACATTGTAATTAAGTCAAGAACAAAAGAAAAGCAAAAACAATCGCATGCACAACCACATACACAACGCTCTCTCCAGACCCAGACAGAAGAATCCTATCTGACCAATTTAAAGGGAGAATTGTGAAGAAGCCAAATCTGCCATTTGAGAGGCCAAAATATCCAGCCAAGGTTAACCTACTTTAGTAAATTTTTTAAAACGGGCACGGTTACAGTTGGTTGGTAAGACCTAGCAGGAACTTGTGTTCTCTTATCCTGGTTAGTTTGTATTACCTTGTGTTGCCTGACCAATTTGTAACTAACACAGACAGTGTTAATCTAACCCGGTGTTATTCAGTCGATTTAAGCGGGGTGTGTCAGCAGTAAAGCCAGTGGCCTAGCTACCTAGAGAAGGAAACAAGTTTTAAAGGGCCTGATATACCAACAGCTCCTAATGGGGTGTGCTACGTTAACAAAAAAATGGAGGAATTGTATTTTACGAATAAAAAATAGACCTGGCAATTTCTTGGGATACACAATGCTTTAGTGAACTTAACAGTATCAAGTAGAGGAATACTTACCAGTGCAAAGTGTCCCCCACCAAATCTTCGTCATTCAGCTTGGTCGCTATTGGTTTCTTTCGCACAACTGATGGACTCCTGGGAAAAGGTAAGGGCCTTTGTTCCAATAGTCCTTGGCTAATTAAATCCTGAATGTGTAATGGGCCATTGATCCAAATACTGATATTGCTTTTGTAATGGTTACATCTGTATTTTTTTTGTATTTTTCTTAGCCTCTTTGAACAATGGCTTAGAAGACATCAGCCCTCACTAGATGTTTACCCGGAAGCCAATGCACCAGTTGGACATAATCGGGATTACAACATGGTTCCATTTATTCCATTGTTTACTAATGGAGAGTTCTTTGTCCAGTCAAGAGACCTGGGGTACGAATATGATTACCTGGCTGAATCAGGTACTACTTTTTATTTTTTAACCTTTTATAACAATGAGCGAATCTGTCCAAATTGGATTTACTGAGGGTTCAGCGAATCTGACTGAAGTCTGTAGCAGGTGAATCTTGTTAGTAAAGTCTGGACATTTTAGGGTAAATAGGCAAACTACAGTAAAAAAAAGGTGTTATGCGACTTTGAGGGCCATTAAAAATATATAAACCCTTTCAATAACATGTTTGGGGGTGCCTTAAAGTGGTTGCAAAGGCTGAAGGTTGTTTTTTTTTTTTTTACCTTAGCACCTTCTTAAATTGACAGGACTAATCTGTGTACCACATGAGCACATACTGTAGCCAGTCTGTGGGAGCCAGAATGTAATGTTGGTAGGGGATCAAATACTTATTTTAATCTCTAAACTGAATCTCAATTTATAACATTTTGTATCGTGTTTTTTTTCTTGATTTTTTTTGGTTGATATTCTGTCTCTATCATTTAAAATACACCTGTGATAAAAATTTATAGACCCTAAGTGGGCAAACTTACAAAAACCTACAGGGGATCAAATAAGTTCGCCTTTCAGTCATAAGAAAGTTGCATGAAACTAGTATAGGAACCTTTTTTTTTTTTTTTGCTTAAAAAAACTTTAATAGTGCTAGTTTTAGAATCAAATTAGAAATGTATGGGCAACTTGTTTGAGGATACGGTAGGGAAAGGTTAGACACTCTGCAAAGCCTTTTATTACTGCCTGTGCCCCCACTTGGGAAGATGCAGCCTCGCAATTTTTGACCTTTGTCAGTGTTTGGAAATCCAGAATATTGTCAGCAACAAGGAGCGATGGCACATCTTTCAATGCAGACACATGCTTGGTGACCACTAGAGGGGGAATGCCTCTCACTTCCAGTTGGGTCTCTAGGACAGGAAGGGAATGGAGATCTCTTTAACAGGGCAACAAAAAAAAAAATCAATGATGGGTTTTTAACTCTTCCAAAAAAAAAAATCATATATACTTATAAATTTTCTCACAGCTAACCTGCAGTTTTTTGCCAGTCAATCTGTGTCGGCAATCTCCTCTCCAGAGAGCTCTCTGCTTGTAATGATTCTTGGAGACGGCGGTGGGATTAGAACACGGCTATGAATAATTCTCCAGAATGATCAGAGACTTGTGATTACTTGGCCTGCGGAATGGCACTCATAACGGCACCAGATTGCCGACAATCAGGGAAATGTACACAGTGAAGTGGCCTGCTGTGCTCAGGCATTGCCAACGTTAAAAGCAAATGCCATGAACAGGTGAAGTGTGCCCTGTGTATGTACATATGGACATGCTAAATATTCATGAATTAAAGTATATCCAATGCAAAAAAAAAAAACTTCTGTTGATGCAGAAACGTCCTCGTCGTCTTCTATTCCTGTTCTGGTGGAAACTCTGGAATTTTGGATTTCCCCTCACTTTCCTTAAAGTAATTGTAAAGGTTGAATATTTTTACCATCATGCATTCTATGAATGAAGGGAAAAAAAACCTTCAGTATGCAGCTCCCCCCACAGCCCAGCTTAATAGTTAACCGAGCCCGTGCAACAGAGTTGTTGCTCTCCTGGGTCTCTGCCTCCTTATTGGCTGAGACAGCAGCAGGTGCCATTGGCTCCCACTGCTGTTAATCACCAGTGAGGAAGGAGCAGGGGGTGGGGCCAAGCAGGGCTTGGGAACGAGTATGCACGAGTGCCCCCATAGCAAGCAGCTTGCTATGGGCTAACTCAGAGAAGAGGAGCCAGAGAGGGACCCTAGAAGAGGAGAATCGGAGCTGCTCTGTGCAAAACCATTGCACAGAACAGGCAAGTATAACCTGTTTAACCAATTCATACCTGTGCTATAGCCGAAAGATGGCTACAGCATGGCTCTCTCCTGCTGGGAAGGCCTCCATGGACGTCCTCCCAGAACTACACCCCCTGGGGCATGCATCCTGTGTGCTCTGTGATTGTTGTGTCCTTCGGACACAGCTGATCACAGATCAGGGTACAGGGTCAAAGACGGCAGCCCTTTACCATGTCCATTCACAGCTGATCACATGTAAACAAACTTGCCGGATATCGCCATTCCTTTCCTTAAGCGTTGTCAGAGTGAGGAGAGCTGGTAACCAGCAAGTGTGACGGGGACATTTACACAGATAGTCGGGGCACTGATCATAAGAGCCTGTGTCTTATTAGACATTGAGCTCTCCCAAGATTTGGGTAGCCACCTTGGACCCAAAAAGGCTATACATCTATACATACCCTTTCTGAGTAGATTTGGTACACCTGCAGTGTGCAGAAAGAGATGGGTTTTAAGCAGGAAAATCAAAAATGGTGGTCCAGATTACCCCAGAATTTGGACAGTAAAGCAACAAGGTAGTGAAATTATGCTGAACCTACAGGCAGTAGTATGCTTGAGGAAAGCTCCTTTGACCAGGTACCCTTAAGGGGAAGAACTTTGTTGGATAGCCTCCCGAAAGTATTGATGCATCCTTAATTGCTAGCAGAGTACCTCCTCTGGAAGGCCACTGCATAAGCCTTAAAGGAGTAATCCTTGAGCACACTGCTGCCTGTAAGTTCTTGTTGCCATACTGCCCAAAGTCCTATTTTGGCAAGCCAACTGCATTGTTGTATGGTTTACCATTCGTTCATAAACCAGAAAGTACCTAAAAGACGTCTTGCCTGGTCCCTTTTAAATTACCACCACGTGTTTTCCCCAAGCACATGTTGCTGCTCCTTTAGTCTTGGGGACAAAGAGGTGACCAAGCTTTGTTGCTTAATTTTAGTAGAGAAAAGTGAGGTCACCAGCCTGTCACCTTGTGAAAGGGGTCCACCATGGCCCGAAACATCAGTCTGTTATGATTTACTACTTGAAATACAACCACATTTAAAATCTCTAGATGTTCATTGGATGAGTGCTGGCTTTCTCTTCCAATGGTCATTGATGGAGTCACCATTACCCGTGCACTCCCAACTAAGGAAACCGTGTCTGGTGCTGGATGGGTTTGTGGTAAGGTCAACAAACTGTATGAGCTTCGGTAGCAGAGCTGTGTACATCTCAGGGCTGTATGGACAGATGTACAAATCTTTTGACAGGTAAAACATCTGCTACGTATGCATTTCAACTGTGTATTTAGCTGTTTAAAATTCAGTGTTTAAAAATAAAATCGACCCGAAGCCATTTTCATTTTCCATTCAGGAAGCCCTATGTGGCCTCCATTTGAAGGTTGTAGAGTTTCGGTTAAAAACACCTGCGAGTACTGAGCAAAGTTTATGAAGCCAGGTAGTGAGATTGGAGCGTTGCCTGAATTGAATTAAAACATTTAGTCTTGTGTACCGGTAAATGGCACTTCCAACTTTTTAATGAAACTGCCATTGATGAAAGCACTCCAATGCACTTCCCTGTGGCTCACACCAGCTTTCTAGCTGCCGGGAAGCAATCGCTTGGCATGCTTAGCGTCACAGGGTCCTCAGATGAAGGCTGGCTGCTCTTCAGTATGCATTTTGCATTTTTTGTTCGACATGTACAGCTCAAGCAAAGAAACCGAAAAAAATGAACAGACGTGTATACCCAAGACAATGGTAATTACAGCCATTTTATTCATGGCTAGTTTTATTAGGACCATTAATTCTACAATGTTATGGGCTTCATAGCATATTCTCTTTTTACGTGTCCCTCATCTAAATTAGGGCCTTGCTGCTGAATATCATTGAAGAGGCTCATTGAGTATGCGAGGGATAGAAAGAGGTGCATTCTGTATGGCAAAAGGCGGAGGATGGGGAATGCCAGCTGATTTGATTGCTTATAGAGGAAAGCAAGGTCCACTGGACTTTGGCAGAGACATCCACGTTAATGTGGAACATCCACCCATGCCTGTCCTTATCCTATCAATGAATGTCGAATACAACAAAATAATTTTTCATCCAGCTTGGGAGATTTAACCCTTTTGCTTTTTTGTACATGTTAGAATGCACATTTTAGGCCTGAATATTAGTTAACCCCCCCAAAAAAACATTTATACATTTTCTGACAGTGGCAGCCGTGGAGAATAAAATGTCAGTTCCTATTTCACACATTATTGGTGCACCTGTGTATCAAATCCATATTTTTCACAAAAAAAATGCACGAATGTTAATTTTACTGTACATATTATTCAATTTTTTTTTTTTGCATTGAGTAAATGGATACCAAACATGTTAAGTCTTAAAGTCACTCTGAAGTCTACATTTTTTTTTTTACTTAATCTTCTGCATTAAAGGGGTTGTAAAGTCTCAAGGTTTTTCACCTTAATGCATTCTATGCATTAGGATGAAAAACCTTCAGTGCTGCAGCTGCCCCCAGAGCCCCCTTTTTTTCTTACCTGAGCCGATCCGTTCCAGCGCCATGTACGAGCCCAGCGACTCCAGCCCCTATCTCCGTCCTCATTGGATAGATTGATACCATGCGAAGGGCCTGGTATGGACCTATGCCGTTTTTCCTTGATTTTTAATTTTTTTTTTTTTTTTTCATCTATATTGCTGGGAGCCGGCAATACATTACAGCTGCGAGCAAGTTTAAATTACATTTTTTCCTTTTAGAAATGTCATTAATGCTGCGGCACTGTTCTACACATCGCACAGATGCGCCACTTTACAGGCAGACTGTGTCCCCCCCCCAGGTATGATATTTAAGGGAATATTTCCTTTTTATTTCACTTTAAGCATTATTAAAATCACTGCTCCTGAAAGTGTGATTGTTTTAAAAACTTTTTTTGCATCTAGGGCATATACTTTTTATGGCAATAACTTGCATATATGTCTTTAAAATTAGCACTTTTCATTTTTCATGTTCGTGTCCCATGTGAACTGAACCGGGGGGTGTTTAGCCCATCCCTACTAATCACTTACTGTTTTCATTCAGAAAAGGGGGCGGTAAATTACATGTTTACCCGCCCCTTTCCCAGCTCTCAATCCTGAATAACCCCCTACATCAGCAGGAGAGGGAAGCTGGCAGTGTTGGGGCACACAGCAGGGGGCATCAGATGTGGGCAGGATAGAGGATGATTTTTGCAGAGGGGGTGCAGTTACAGGAAGTATGCCCTGTGTGTGTGTCCCTGCAGCAGCTGAAAGGCTGGAAGGAGAGGGGGAGAAACTGGCTTTCTGCTGCTGCAGGGAGAGACGCATAGGAGCTGCGCCAATCATTCTCTGTCCTGCCCACATCTGATTTCCCTTGGTGCCTGGGCCCTGTACAGGAGGACTGGTGGTATCCCCTTCTCAGCGGCGCTGCGTGGCTGTGTCAGGTCTCCTCTGCCAGACGAGCCTGTGCTGTGTAGCAGAGCTGTGCAAATCTCAGGAATGAATGGGCAGAAATACAAATCTATTGTCGGGTCAAGCAGTACTCCTATATAGTTTGATCTAGCCACGTGCCTAGAGAGCAGATTTAAAGAGTACGTCACTGGAAAGGGTGGGGGTCAAACTGCTTCAGGGTTAGTGTAGTTTTCTGTCCTGATCCATTGTCTTCACTCTTTCTAAATAGCTGACCCCGAACATGTATGCAGATCAGGAGCTATGGCCAGGATGCCCACTAACTCCCTCTGGGTCAAGTATTGGAGCCAGGGGACCAGTATGACGGTCAGCAACAACTGTAGCATTTTAAAGGTGGGATTGGAAATGGCTGCCTACATATATCCTCCCATAAAAGTTTCCCATGGAGAGCCATCATTGCTTTTGCCTTTTTCATTATTTCCTATGATCCTTTCTTATAAAAAATGTAATGTTTCTGAGACTGGCCCCAGTACTCTTAAATTATTTACAAGTAGACACTTTCCGGCTTGATTCAGTATCTTCAGTCTTGTGTTTGAGTACTTGCAAAAGCCGTATTTGTTGATGGTGTCATTACACCTTCACACATTTTCTTGCTAGAATTTAATCAATAGTGTTTGTGCTGATACAAATCTCACAATACATCATGTGTTATTGATACAGTAACTAGATAAATGATGTATGTAGTACATGGTGAGGATTGCCTGGATCTACAATTCCTGGGGGGACCATGTAACAACTGTCTGTTGGGCCACCGATTTCTTGAAAACAAGATTGTCAATGGAGATACTTGTATATGTGCATACAGTATGTTGTATATTGACGTATGAATACGTGAGTAGGGTTCTCTGAACAGACTAGATTTCGATCTTATTCCAGTCTGTGCATGCATCCATTATATGGTTTATCCAACTTTCTCCTTAAACCTTAAAGCCCAAACCCCCCCCTTTTTTTTTTCCACAGAGGGCATCTCTGTATGTATGAAATCCTGACAGGTCTCCCTAATCCCCATCATTCTTTCCTTTTGTCTTTCTATCCCTCTCCCCATCGCTTTTCTTCTGTCTACCTTACTACTCTAACTAAACTCCCATAGCCCACTGAGCCCTGGATCTGGCACAACGGAAATGGGTTGACATATAACAATGGTATTCCAAATTCCTATTTCTCTGATAGCAAAGACATGTTTGTGCAGCATATACTTGATATTGTAACATTGTAATATTTCTTTGTACTTTCTTGTAATGAAAGAGCCAGTTGTCGAGCCCTCACTCCCCCCCCCCCCCCCTTTTTTTTTGATCAAGAAAACCTGACACATTGTATCCCTTCCCCACTTCAATTCAAACCCAAACAAATTGCAATACATACAGTATATGAGCTACTTAAAAAGGAGGGTTGGGACTTTAGATGAGGTGTATGAGGAGGCTCAACAATGTAATATCGATGTGTTTATTATCTAAAATACACAGCAGTAGCATGCAGCATTGAGTACGTAAAAATGTGGTAAACACGTAAAAAGCATGTTGCAAACCATAAACTTGTAAATATCGATTTATAATGGCATTGTTAAAAAGGTGGTCCTCCAAAAGATGGAATCTTTAAAACCCAAGGTTTGGTCCTGAAAGTAAAGAACAATTATACTAGCCCACGTGCTCCAGCTTGCATACCCTCACATGCTGTCAATAAGTCATCTAGGAGATGAATATCTTCATCTCCACGTCACTGATAACCATTTTTGGGTTTCATTTTCAAACTTTATGTGATATGCCCATGTCTTTTTGCAGATCTAATTAATCACGCATCCGTCTCTGAAGAGTGGCATTGTGCCATGAAACGCGTGGGGCTTATACAGATGCATCATGTTTTACTTTCAGGACCAAACCTTGGCTTTTAAAGATTCCATCTCTTGGAGGATCACCTTTTTTTAACCATGCCATTATAAGTCGATATTTACATGTTTATGGTTTGCAGCATTAAACGTACGGTTGCAGTAAATGTACGTGGGGGGGGGGGGTGTCCGGAAGCGGTTAAACGGAGAGCACTAGATGTTGCCTTTTTATGCATATTACAACATAATTGGCAAGATGATCGGGGTTCCATAGAACCCAAAGAAGAGCTTTGGCCAAAAGGAGGTTTTTGGGTCTATTCCATGCCAGCTGTCTTCATTTATCCCCAGTGCTGATTTTACTCATATATGGAGGTGAGCAGCCTCTGAGATTGGCGGCGGAGAGCACATACCCTGTTTCCCCAAAAATAAGACCTAGCGTGATTGTCGGTGATGGCTGCAATATAATCCCTACCCTGTTTCCCTGAAAATAAGCCCTACCATGAAAAGAAGACCTACAAGGACTTTAACTAGGGCTTATTTGGGGGGTAGGGCTTATATTGCAGCCATCACCGACAATCACGCTAGGTCTTATTTTCGGGGAAACCGGGTATATATTTTATCTGTACTTTGGGTGAATTGATTTACATTTGGATCCTCTTCAAATCATTCTCCATTTATTTGCATGAACTTTGATTCATCACATTCAGTTTATACACTTTTTTTATTTTAATCATATTGATTCACTTTAGTAGCGCAACACTGTTTTTGGTATACATACGTTACATGGCAGTGTTTACAAATCAGCTTGCGGTTTTTAAAAAGGTTCCTATGTAAAAGATTTTCATCTTTTGCTCAATAAATCTTTTTACACAAATGTTGTACATCATTTAAAGTCCCCTGGAAAATGTTTTTAGTTTATCAGGTCTTTAGAGAGAAAAAACAAAACAAAAAAACACAGTAGGTCATATGGTGAAAAAAAGTTTTGGTTTTTTTTTTTGGGGGGGGGGACTTTAAATGAGACATATGTGACCATACATCTCCATCCCTGAATCTAGTACCTAAAAAGGAGGGTTGGGACTTTAGATGAGGTGTCTGAAAAGGCGCAACAATGGAACAATGTAATATGGATGTGTTTATTGTATAAAACACACAGCAGTAGCATTTTTTTTTTTTTTTTTTTTGTCTTTTTTTTAAATTGCATTTTAGTGAAAATATGAGATCTGAGGTCTTTTTGACCCCAGATCTCATATTTAAGAGGTCCTGTCATCCTTTTTTTCTATTACAAGGGATGTTTACATTCCTTGTAATAGGAATAAAAGTGACACAATTTTTTTTTTTTTTAAACAGTGTAAAAATAAAATGTAAATATAAATAAAAAAAAATGTTTTTTTAAAACCCCCCTCCCCCGTCCTGACGAGCTTGCTCGCAGAAGCGAACGCATACACGAGTAGCGCCCGCATATGAAAACGGTGGTCAAACCCACACATGTGAGGTATCGCCGCGACCTGTTGAGTGAGAGCAATAATTCTAGCCTTAGACCTCCTCTGTACCGCAAAACGTGCAACCTGTAGAATTTTTTTAAACGTCGCCTATGGAGATTTTTGAGGGTAAAAGTTTGACGCCATTCCACGAGCGGGCGCAATTTTGAAGCGTGACATGTTGGGTATCAATTTACTTGGCGTAACATTCTATTTCACAATATTAAAAAAAAATGGGCTAACTTTACTGTTTTTTTTTTTTTTTTTTTTATTCAAAAAAGTGAATTTTTTCCAGAAAAAGTGCGCTTATAAGACCGCTGCGCAAATTACGGCGCAAAAAAAGTAGCAGCCACCGCCATTTTATTCTCTCGGTGTTAGGAAAAAAAAAACATATATAATGTTTGGGGGTTCTAAGTAATTTTCTAGCAAAAAAACCTGTTTTAAACATGTAAACGCCTAAAATCCAAAACGAGGCTGGTCCTTAAGTGGTTAGGAATGTAAAGGGCATTTCCATTTGTCTGCGTCCAGGGACAGTAATCCCAAGGTAATCTCTGCTTAACAGATTACATACAGAGGTCCATGAATAGCTGCAGGTGCTGTCAACCTTCCATTGTTTTGAATGTTGCTTCCTGCCTGTGGTCAATCACGACCTGCCCCATTTCAAAATCTGAATGGGGCCTACAAGGGGCTTTTTTTTTTTTTTCTAAATTTGCATGACTCCATCCCATCCACCTATCCATAAGCAAAGACCAAGCTGCTTATTTTTGGGTTTGTGGTGGAAGTGAGATTGGGTTAAATACCTGAAAGTCTGCTATGACAGTGCTGCATTTTACAGTACTTTAAAAGATGGGCTTTTCAGTTGGTTTTCAACAAAACGTTATTGGTTATACTGTTCCATTAATCTGAAATGCTAGGGTTAATCCAGCAAAAGTAAAGGATCACAATAAGTTTACAAACACGTGTATTAGAAGAAGATGAAGAATTGGACAGTATGGCTTGTGTGGAGCAGAATGTTGCATAGCACTTCAGAGTACCTCAGCAAGGTTAATAAAACTTCCTACACTAATCCTAATAAGACCACAGTTCCAAGATTTACAAGCCAATAACTTGGTGGTGATGATTTTATACAAGTGAGGCAACCAAATAACGTTTTATGAGAGTAGTACCAAAAGTAATGCAAACCTGTGCATAACTTTGTCAACATAGGCAGGGCCGGACTTACGGTACTATAGGGCTCGAGTTGCCTCAAGCCCATGGGCCCCGCCCAGTAGGGGGCCCCGCGGCGCTCGCGATATAGCGCGGACGCCAATTGCCGGGAGGGCATCCCTGGACAACCTGTATACTTCCCCTCTGCGCGCCGCCGCGCATCGGGGAAGTTCTGTGTTGTCCGTGTTCCTTGGACACAGCCAATCACAGATCGTGCTAAATGGCCAATCACAGCGGCGATTTAGCACTCGTCCAATGAGAGGTGATCTCATATGAGATCATCTCTCATCGCCGGCTCTCCCTCCTCACACAGAGACAGCGTGTGAGGAGGGAGAGCTTCCATGCTGCAGCAGTGAGTGAACACTCAGTTACAGTTGCACAACACTACACAACATAGTGCCATCTGTCCCGACTCCCCAGTGCCACCTATCAGTGACAAGTGCCACCTGTCAGTGTCACGTGTCGTCAGTGCCACGTGCCATCTGTCATTAGTGCCATCTGTCATTAGTGCCATCTGTCATTAGTGCCATCTGTCATTAGTGCCATCTGTCATTAGTGCCATCTGTCATTAGTGCCATCTGTCATTAGTGCCATCTGTCATTAGTGCCATCTGTCATTAGTGCCATCTGTCATTAGTGCCATCTGTCATTAGTGCCATCTGTCATTAGTGCCATCTGTCATTAGTGCCATGTATTAGTGCCATCTGTCATCAGTGCCATGTATTAGTGCCACCTGTCATCAGTGCCACCTGTCATCAGTGCCACGTATCCGTGCCATCTGTCATCAGTGCCAGATAGATATAGAAGGTAGGGCCCGATAGTGACTCAAGCCCAGGGGCACCCACCACCCTAAGTCCTGCCCTGAACATAGGCCATTTAGAGTTCAAATGTTGGTAGAGTAACTTATTATTTTTCATTGCAGGTTAATATTGGATTACAAGCAGAAGCAGCGTGCAGTTATTGAGTCCTTGACAAAGAATGGGTGAAGGCTACAGATTGTTTACGGGGATGACACATTGACGAGAGTCACCAATGACAAGACCATACTTTTGTCAATAGTGTCGTCCATAAACAATCTGTAGCCTTCTGTGGATGTCACAGCCTGCACCCCTTCATCAAGAACTCAATGATGGCACATTGCTTCTGCCTGGAATCCATTATTTACCTGCAATGGGGAAGAAGAGGAGTTACTATAGAGGAAGATTAACTCTACCACCATGTGAAATTTAAATGACCTGTGTAGGTTAAACGTTATGCCCACTTTTGCATTAATTACATTACATCTGTATGGAATAGACGGGTCGGTTGGTTGCATTCAGTAGTTTTTCCAATCAAAAGTTGGCTAAAATGGTTTAAAAATGGCATTGTTTTGCCAATATAGGAAACTCCTTTTCATTGAAGACTCTGTGTATAAGGAAATGGTTACCCTGCTATAGGTTATTGCTGCAACAGCTCACTGTTGCCATAATTATGTACCTGCCCCTCCAAAACTACATCACTGAAGCTGCTGCTTGTCTGGGGTAACTTATCTTCCTTTGAAAATGATTAAAAATGTTTTATGTAAAAATATTGTATGCCAGCAGTTCATGTTTTTTGGGCCAAGGTACCCATTTAGTCAAATACTGGAGTCATAGCTTGGTAAATCTACCTCCTAGATGGTCTATAATGGAGGCAGACATGGCAGGGTTTTTTTTCCTAACTGGTAAACCTGTCCAAATGATTGTTTTTACTATTTCTATAATGGAAAAGGAGATCAGTAATTGGCCATATTAGGTGCAGCCCTTGAGGGTACCCACTTGTACAATGTCTAGGAATCCCTTTAGGTGCACAAACTCCCAGTTGATCATAATTACTATTTTTTTACAGAACCATTTGCATATAGAACTATTTTACTATAAGAATAATCATGAAGCTTTTACTCAAGTACCAAGTTCAATTTCTTCTTTCAATCAGGTTCTATTGAAGACTTTCTGTTGCCCTATTTGGAGCAAGCAAGACAAATCTGGCAGTGGCTCGTTGGAGCGGCAGTGGTCGGAGGGTTGGTCACCGCTGTGTTTGCAGCCATCATCAGCTTAACATGCCGAAGGAAACGGAAAACGAAAATCTCAGAGGAGACCCGGCCGCTTCTCATGGAGGCTGAAGATTACCATGCCACTTACCAATCCAATCTATGATAATGCATGCCAGCTAAGCAGAAGTTTTAACGTGTACCAGGGTTTTTGCTTATCCATGTGTTGGCTAATTTGAGGGCTATGAACAAACCTCTGGGAAATCACTCTACTCACGCACTGAAAGGGACATCCATGTTTGGGTTACTTAATGGCTGCCCTCAGGGTTCAAGAGTAACTAAAAAGGCTTTAATACCTTTTTTTTTAATGGGTTTTCATTTATCTCCATGATAATGTGTATAATGTTACACATCCACAGATAACTATGGTTGTGTAATGCTCAACAGGCAAGAAGGGCAGGGGCCATCAGCCTGTAAGATTTTATTATTGCCTGAAAAAACCTTATTGTGTTGCCTTTACTAACCACTGTCCCTTTTAACAGCGCTATCTAAAAAAATTATATTGTATAAAACAAAACCTTGTCCTAATGGACAGCTATAATGTCCATAGTGTCCTCATGGATCATCTGTGTTGCCTCTAGCTTCCTAGGAATCTCTTTGGAAGCTTGGATGTTGTGCATTCAGATGCTTTGATACGTTCAGTCAAACATTTTTACCGGATTTTAGGCCCCAGTATTTGTCCCACTGCTAACCCTTTCTGGTGCAGTTTCTACTTTCCCAATGAATAGATGATCTGACTAGGATTTTTGTAAGAATAAGTTTAAAGTAAATCTTCCAAGAAATAAATTCAGGGGCTTCTAGTTACTTACCTACTATGCTGCTCCATTGGCTTCAATCCCCAATCATTCACTGCAGGTCATTCTGCAGTCCTTATCTGCATACTTGCTTCTGAAAATACCAAAGCCAGGGGGTTTATTGTAATGGCTTAAGGCTAGGTTCAGACCTTTGCGTGTACAGAACGGTGCCTTCCCAACTCAGAGAAACAAGCTGCCATTTAGCGGACAGTGGTGCCATTCATTCCTAATCGTACCTCCCATGTACCTGCAACTGGCATGGCACATTTTTCGAAAAGAATCTGGGAATTCACTTCTGTGTTGCTTCTGCATAGGGCAGCCCATTGAATGAAGGAAATGCATGTAAGCTCGGTCACACCTGTGGGTGTGAACCAAGCCATTGGAGGAAAGAACTGTAATGGCAGCTTCTACGTTTCCGAAGTAACAGTATTGGCTTGATTTGCAATGTTGTGCTGCATTAGTGCATGCACCTTTTATGGCATGCATTAACATGCAATACGTTAGGCAGCCCATTCAAATTAATTTACTGCCTTAACGCACCAAAAGCACAAAGATGCATGCACTATTTTTTTGTAATGCAGTGCACCTCAATGCACAGTGATCTGTTGGTGTATCAATGGGCATATCTAATTTTCTTTTGAAGCAAGTGTGTGAACACAGCGTTGGGCTCCATGCACACTGGCCGTTTAAAATAAAATTATAAAAACGCCAGTAGCTTTGCAGTGAGTCTTTCAACGCTTTTGCATTAGCATTCATGTTTTTAGCGTTTTTCCGCGTTTTTTTTTCAATGGTTTAAAAAAACGCTGGTGAGCCACTTTTTTAAGCATTTATAGACGTTTATCAGCGTTTATCAGCGTTTATGAGCGTTTGGCGTTTCTTAGCATTTTTTTTTTGCGGTAAGAAAAACGACTCCTGAACGTGATTTTATGGCGTTCAGAAAACAGCCCATAAACTCCACTACTGATAAATGTTCAAAAACTTCCATGTGTGCATGGACACCATAGAGGGGAGTTTATGGGTTTAAAAAAAAAAAAAGTTTTATGAGCTTCAGTGTGCATGGAGCCTAAGTGTTCACCTGAAAATGCAGTGCGCTACATTAGGCAGCCTATTTAAAATGAATAGGCTGTCAATGCCCGAGAAAACGGGTCCTGCACATTTTTCAGTACAGGTCCACGCTTTGGATAGAGCATATATATTTGTGTATAATGCACTATAATACAGGTGTGTTGTAGCACTCAGCTGTAATGACCACAACTAACATTGCACTGCAACTTGCTACAATGCACATCTACATTAGCTGAGGTGCCACATGTTATATAGTGAAGGACCCTTTGGAGAAAACCAAGTAATTTTTGTCCTGAAGCCAAAAGTTATCTAGCTAGTACTATCAGTGGATCTGACCAGTTGCTATAGGCAACACCACTCTTCCTGTGCTCCAGTATATGAAGTAGAATCCATAATATGCAACAGTATGTCCCTAAAACATATTGTGCCATAGAATGTGTACATGTCCAGTAGCTAGTACTTTTTGAAAGATATAGGTTTCATACATATAGCCGGTTATGATGAATTGTCTGAAATGGGACCAAAAATAAAATAATTTTTAAAAACTTGGGTAGAATGGAATCTATTTTTTGTTTTTTTTCGTGTATGGATGTATTGGTCACTTTTCATGTGTAATACAATTTGTGGATCATGAATTTTCATATATAGTAAATTTTTGTGAGCTAGAATCTATCTGTGGTCTACCACGGATCAAACTGTGAACCCTATGCCAAAAAAAGTGTGCCCCTAAAATCCAAACCCTAATCCAAGCATGCAGCCTGGCAGGGCAGGAAATGGGAAGGCCAGCACAGCTGTACCATAGCAGGTCATGTGCCATTAACATTGTGGGGTGACCATATTGATGAGGACAAAAGCTTCTTTTCCACAACCCTGGCCTGGTGGTGGTTTGAAGTGTGAAAGGAGAATTGTTTATCTTGAAACCCCTTTCAAGATAAGGGCACCCAGATATCCTCTTCCCACCACCAGAATGTGAATGAGAACCCCTACTCATTCACAAAAAAAAAGATGCTCTCCCATGTCCTTTTTAATATCCACTTGTCTACTGGCCACTTTCACCCCCTTCCTGCCCAGGCCAATTTTCACACTTTGACAATTGCGCGGTCATGCAACGCTGTACCCAAACAAAATTGTTGGCTTTTTATTTGGTGGCATTTAATTACCACTGTTTTTGTTTAGCAAAAAAAAAAAAGAAATACGTTTTTTCTTTCTTTTTCTGTTATAAAATTTTGTAAAGTACATTTTCGCCTTCACTGATGTGTGCTGTTGAATCTGCACTGGTAGGCATTGACAGGTGGCACTGATGGCGCAGTGTCAGTGCCCTGATTGTCAGTGCAGATATCCCCACTAAGGAATGCCACTTACCGACTCAACTGTCCTCACGTGCTGTCAGCATGAGGAGAGGAATGCCGATAGCCTTCATCAAAAGCTCTTTACCATGATTAGTAATGCGCCGTGTCTGAGGGACATGGTGCACCACCAATGGCCGAGAATGATGTCCTCCCAGAACACGAGTGCACCCGGCCATTTCGCTATCCGCCGGGGGGCTAGGGCGGCATAGAGAAGGGAGCTGCAGCTGGTACCTATCCTTCTGCGTCTGCCTTCTCCACTTCTACCACCTCCTGGTGAACTGCAGCCCCCCCCCCCCTACTTCATGATCCTCAGCATGGAAAA
Source organism: Lithobates clamitans (assembly GCA_037952925.1). Taxonomy (NCBI): domain Eukaryota; kingdom Metazoa; phylum Chordata; class Amphibia; order Anura; family Ranidae; genus Lithobates; species Lithobates clamitans. The sequence continues at coordinate 2,958,648 of JBBGZY010000680.1, read as the reverse complement.
GCACATCATATGATATGGAAGACAGGCAGCCACACACAGGTGTAACATAACCTTCCCTGACGCTCATTCTGGTCTTTCCTTCCCCCGTTCTCCATCTAGATTCCCACAGCAGCAGAGAGGATGGAGAGCGGGGGAAGGAAAGACCAGGAGAACGAGTGTCAGGGAAGGTTATGTTACACCTGTGTGTGGCTGCCTGTCTTCTGGATCGTATGATGAGCTTCTCCATGCAGAGAATTAGGTCTTTATTCAGCCCATCCACATACTGCACAGCTATTTAGGGAGAGGAGGTCAGTGCTGGGGGGGGGGGGGTTCCAGAAGAGCACGGGGAAGATCCAGAAGAGCACGGGGGAAGGGGCAGACATCTGACTCAACAGCTATGGCCTGGGAGTTTCTCACTTTCCTGACTAATTGTGTACCGTTACGGGGGGGGAACTGATTCTTTGCCCCGGGTGAAAGAATGTCTAGCTTCACCACTGGATGTGTCTGTCCAAATTTGTTAAATTATCAAGTTCACTGGCAAGCTGGGTCCAACTGTGGCACCTAATGGACTGTGCAGCCATGTTTATTCATACTATGAGGGAAGACCATGTAAATGGTGATGCCTATTGCAATGTCTGGCTCTTTTTTTCTGGGGTCTCAAAAGTGCTTTAAAGAACATTTGTCACAGGGAGGGGGTAAACTGCTGCCTGTATGCGATGTAGGCAACTAGAGGTCCCAAACCTTCCCAACATGGTCGAATGCCTCCTGTTCTAACAGCCAAAGCTCTGAAATTTCAAGATTCGTGTTCTAGCTTGACACCTCCCCAACATTTTCCTTTTGGCTAACCCCTAATAGGTAGAGTTATTGGCTAATGGGAATGCACAGGAGCCAGAAAGGGATAAACATGTTTTGGCAATATCTGGACATGCCAAAGCTTTGACTGCCAAAATGGCCCAGGATTCAGCCATGACAGGTTCTGACAAAAATGTAACCTTGATGTAATATATGGCCAAAAAAATTAAGTGGGCTTCTTAGACCCCTTACCTCAACCCTATATGAACACTTTCAAGATGAATTGAGATACCCATTGACAGCTAGGTCTTTTCCAACATCAATATCTGACCTCAAAAATGCTCTGTTTGGCTTAATTGACTTACTGTAAGTTCCACAGCCATACTTGAAAATCTGCCATTGTTCTTCCCAGAACAATGAAGAGTATTGTAACCACAAAAGGGGCTACTCCGTTTCCCGTAGTTTTGGAATAGAATGTCCAACAAGCTCATGTGGGTGTGATGGTCACTAACCTTTGGCCATATAGTGTCCTTGCACCAGTTCCCCTCACCTCCCCCCTCCAAGAACAGTAAAGCGTATTCCCAGTTTGCTTAAGGTGCCCAATATACATGTGTAGAATCTCTAATGAAACCTGGATCATTAAAAAAAGACTGAAAATTGATTATTGGAGACATTTATATGAAAGCACATTGCTTTGGGACTGGGCTGCTTCCAGATGCTTCCTATCTGTACTAATTTGCTGTGTTTTGCTGTCACAATTAATACACACGTTTTCATGGCAAACATAAAACCCTCAGTTTGTATTTCTCTACACAATTTATGTGCTTAGTTATACTTTAAATGCATGCTAAATTCAAATCTGTGCGCAGTCAAGCCGCAAAGCACTGTACATCCGCAGCGAGTATTATTCGTAGAGTCTCTTTTCTCCATCGTTTTGGTGAGTAATGGGATATGATCCACGCACGCTGGAGTTTAAAGCCATATTGAGAGCTCAGCGCTCTTCTGTCTTAATCCTGGCACTGCGGAGAAATCCATTAGAGACAGAAAATGTCCCCACTGAAGGGAAATTGTTCTAGAGCTCGGCTTACATTAAAGAGGCGCTAAAAAAAAATAACGTTTTTATATATAAGCTTCATGACAAAGATGCTGCCATATTTTCATGGTATTTATCTAGTTAGTTTTGCTGCCTTTTTAAATAGTTGATCAAGTTGAGACTGCACTTTAAGGGCTGGCAATAAACTTTGCTAGTTAACAAGGAAGCTCCAGATGTTCTTGTGATTCTATTGCACATTGCAGCTCACAGAAGCTTCAGGAGAAAAAAGCATCTGCACGCAGAGAACCTAATAATTCTATATATGTTTTTATTTTTATTAAATGGATTACCGAATATACAAACATGACTTCAGTCTATACATGCAAACCATTATCCATATTGGTCTAACTGTGTATCCCAAGTTGGGACAATCCATCCAAGACATTAGAACGTGGTTGACTTGCCTATCCTTTGGTGTTGATATACAGTTGTGTGAAAAAGTATTTGTCCCTTTTCTGATTATTTGCATATTTGTCACACTTAAGTGACTCGGATCATCAAGCAAATTGTATTACACAAAGCTAACCTGAGTAAATACAAAATGCAGTTTTTAAATTTATGGTTTTATTTTATTTGTTTCTAATCTGTTCCTGAATTTTTTTTAGATCATGGCATGATGTATGGCTTTTTGTGATCTGTTTAGCATGCTTTACTTTTTCAGACCGCTTCTATTTATGTCATTTCTTGATTCAACAGGTCTGGCAGTAATCAGGCCTGGGGTGTGGCAAGTGAAATTTAAATCTGCTTACCAAAAAATGGTGGTTAATCACGGTTCATTTATGATTCAGCATGGGAGGGGGCAATTACTTTTTCTCATAGGGCCAGGCAGGTTTGAACAGCTTTTTTTCCCATAATAAATGAAATAATTAAACTGCATCTTGGACTTACTCTGGTTAGCTTTGTGTATTATTACTATTTGTTTAATCTTATATATTTAAGTGTGAGAAATATGTAAAAAAATAAAAATCAGGAAGGGGCAAATACTTTTTCACACAACCAGTGTTAATTTTGTCAACTAAAACATTTTAGTCGACTAAATGAATACTATTTTAGTCGACTAAAATACGACTAAAACAATTGAGATGACTTAAATGGGACTAAAACTAAATCGAAATTTGACTTCAAAATTGACACTGGTCTGTAGTGTATGTTCGTACCTCAATACCTTAAATAATATGAGAGTTTTCACTCCAGCAGTATATGAGTTCGGAAATTGTAGCAAAATGTTAACTAATGCATTACAATTTAATTACACCCATTAGATTTTAGATGACTAAAATGAGTTTTAGTCGACTAAAATGTACTGGAGATTTAGTAGACTAAAACAATTGCAGAACACTAAAATGGGACTAAAACGAAAATGCCATTATAGTCCTAAGACTAAAACTGAATCGAAATTCGCTGCCAAAATTAACACTGCACACAACTGTACACTATATTACCAAATGTATTGGGACGCCTGCCTTTACATGCATATGAACTTTAATGGCATCCTAGTCTTAGTCCGTAGGGGTCAATATTGAGTTGTCCCACCCTTTGCAGCTATAACAGCTTCAACTCTTCTGGGAAGGCTGTCCACAAGGTTTAGGAGTGTCTATAGGAATGTTTGACCATTCTTCCAGAAGTAAATTTGTGAGGTCAGGCATGACGTGGATGAGAAAGCCTGGCTTGCAGTTTCTGCTCTAATTCATCCCAAAGGTGTTTATCAGGTTTAGGTCAGGCCTCTGCAGGCCAGTCAGGTTCCACCACCCAAACTCCCTCATCCATGTCTTTATGGACCTTGTTTGTGCACTGGTGTGCAGTCATGTTGGAACAGGAAAGGGCTATCCCCAAACTGTTCCCACAAATTTGGGAGCATGAAATTGTCCAAAATGTCTTGGCATTCTGACACCTTAAGAGTTCCCTTCACTGAAACTAAGGGGTCAAGCCCAACCCATGAAAAAAAAACAACCCCACACCATAATCCCCCCCCCTCCACCAAATGATTTGGACCAGTGCACAAAGCAAGGTCCATAAAGACCTGGATGAGTGAGTTTGGGGTGGAGGAACTTGACTGCTCTGCAGAGAGTCCTTACTTCAACCCAACATTACACCTTTTGGGATGAATTGGAGCAGAGACAGCGAGCCAGGCTTTCTTGTCCACATCAGTGCCTGACTTCACAAATGTGCTTTTGGAAGAATGGTCAAACATTCCCATAGACACACTCCTAAACCTTATGGACAGCCTTCCCAGAAGAGTTGAAGCTGTGATAGCTGCAAAGGGTGGGCCAACTCAATATTGAACCCTACGGACTAAGACTAGGATGCCATTAAAGTTCGTGTGCGTGTAAAGGCAGGTGTCCTAATACTTTTGGTATTAGTCTATGTAACATTGATATGCTAAGCAAAAGTACAATTTTTTTTTTTTTTACCTGCCTTGTCTGACAAAAATTAGGGTCAAAGAAACTTCCCCTAAATGTAAGGGGTTATCATTCCTGACTCCTGCCAAGTAGAAAATGTCCTAATCCAGAAAGTTGGGAAGGGGATAGGGAAAAGAGGTAAAAGTAAGCAAGGGGGCATGAACAAGAAGAAAACAAGTACAAAGTCGAGAAATAGGAAAGGGCATATAGGTCATAAATGTTTAGCTCCATCTTTGTTGTAGAGAAGGGTTAAAAACCTATGGAACTAATCTGCTGTTGCTGGGAATTGGGTTGCTACTTGTCTGCTAAAAATGGTACTTCTTGCCAAAGTAATAAATGGAAAAGAGTTCTGGTATCTTGATTACTTTATCAAACCCATCATCTTGCATTCTGTTAATTCACTTCTAATGGAGAAGAGAATGTGGAAGCTAGAGGTGTGGTGGGGGAGTTAGGAAGTTTGGGGGCTATAGGTAGAGCAGATCATGGAATATTCATGGTAAAACCCACATAGAGATTGGACCTCAGTTTCCTCCATGAACTCCTACCCACACATAAGTTTTAATAGAATGAATTATACCTACCTTCATTATTACAGTTTTAATAGAATGAATTATACCTACCTTTTTATTATTACAGGTATTTATATAACCTACTATATCCGTGCCCTTAAGGAGTCTACAAACAAGGTCATTATCTCACATGCATACTGTACATACACATACAAGGTAGGAAGGAAAAGAGAGTGAACCCACACAATTGTAGCGCTGGTAGATTTGCAATCTACCGCATGTTAGATGAATTTAGTAACTTGTTCGTTAGGAAGGTTAAGTTTGCCTCTGTTCCAGCTTGGCTGACGTTGTGTGTTTCCATACTGACTGGTGGGTGTCGCTGTTATCACTGGTTAGTGTTGGAAAGGCAATGTGTTGAAGCGTATGGATGCTCTTCTGTCCCGGAGACAACTCGGTGGAGGTGGTCCTCCGAGTTGCATTCTGGGCGAGGGTATTTATGGGACAGACGCCATATTTTGGGGTTCGTTTTACAGCCACCTGCTGGCCCTCCTGGCCGACAGGTCTGCTTTAAGGAGCTACCTCGTGGTCCTCTATTGGATCATGGAGGCCCATGATACTGCGGCGCAGGGGTGGGTCGAGAGGCTTGTCTGGGGCCTACCACCGTGGCTGAGGAATGGTCCTGAGCTGTCTATCCAGAGTGAAGAAGCTGGACAACCGAGGAGATCCCAGGGGAGGACCCGTCTTGGAGGGATCACGCAGCGCGCTGGTCTATAGAGGGGCCTGGTGACTCGGTTGGAGGACGTATCCGAAAGTAACTATACAGCATAGGGTTGCCTTAAAGCAGGGGTCTCAAACTGGCGGCCCTCCAGCTGTTGTGAAACTGCAAGTTCCATCATCCCTCTGTCTGTGAGAGTCTTGCTTGTAACTGTCAGCCTTGCAATGCCTCATGGGACTTGTAGTTTTGCAACAGCTGAAGGGCTGCCAGTTTGAGACACCTGGCTTAAAGGTTCAGGCACTGTTGCTGACATTCATTACAGAAAATCTGATACATCCTGTGGCAGAGGATCGTACGGATTTTGTTCCCAAGCAAGTCTGTGGCAGAGACTTTGATTCGTGCTGTGTACTGGCTGCTAGGCTAGTGAGAGAGGCCTATCCAGACGAGCAAGGAGTGTGTCCCACGAGGGGAGCGCATTCCATACAATATCTGAATTCTGCCCGAACATTTCTTAAAAGAACCCTACAAGAAGATGTTTGAGTTTGAAAACGTACTTCAGTGTTGTGCGTGTGTCGTCCAGAGGTAAACTCAACGGAACCCTAGACCTGGTGCCGGTGAAACAGAGGGATGCAGAGTGAAGGTAACAGACCCGCTTTAAACCAGCAGCTCCACCGAGAGTTATTGCTACACAAGCAAAGGGGAACATGCAAATGTCATGCCTATTTCTCCAAGGCAGGGGTGCTAACCACTAAGTTCTAATTCCAGGTGTATTCTGGATAGTCACATAACACGGGTGGTGAGGAGGATAGCTGGGCACAGGAGCTCCCTCATTTCTTCACGTGTTTTTGCATTTTTAATTTAAGACTAAAGTTATTATTATACAGGATATATATAGTGCCAACAGTTTACGCAACACTTTGCAACATAAGGGCAGACCGTACAAGTACAATACAGGGAGGGTCAAGAAATACAAATGGCAAAAAACTGTGGGGGATGGGCTGCTGGAGGAAATAAATTTAGTTTTTGGATGGGGGCAGGATAGGTTTCTCTGAAGAGATGAGTTTTCAAGGATTGTCTAAAAGTGGACAGAGTAGGAGATAGTTGGACAGATTGAGGTAGGGAGTTCCAGAGGATGGGAGGGGCTCTGGAGAATCACTGGAGGTGAGCATGGGAGGAGGTGACAAGGGAGCTAGAGAGCAGGAGGTCTTGAAAGGAACATAGAAATTAACCACTTCCCGCCCGCCCTATGGCGGATTGACGTCCGGGAAGTGGTTCTGTTATCCTGACTGGACGTCATATGACGTCCAGCAGGATAACATGCCGCAGCGCGCCCCCGGGGGCGTGCATCGCGGCGATCGGTGGATCGGTGTGTCAGTCTGACACACCGCTATACTGTTTTAGGTAAAGAGCCTCCGGCGGAGGCTCTTTACCACGTGATCAGCCGTGTTCAATCACGGCTGATCACGCTGTCAATAGGAAGAGCCGTTGATCGGCTCTTCCTCACTCGCGTCTGACAGACGCGAGTAGAGGAGAGCCGATCGGCGGCTCTCCTGGCAGGGGGGGGTCTGCGCTGATTGTTTATCAGCGCAGCCCCCCCCGTAGATCACCACACTGGACCACCAGGGAAGGGGCAACATGTGGATGGCCAGGTATGTACCCCATGGCCATCCACATGTGCCCAGTGTGCCAAATCTGTGCCAACCAGTGCCCACAAATGGGCACTGATTGGCACCATTATGTTGCAGTGATGCCCAGCAATGCCACCCTTAGGGGCATCACTGCAAACAAGCAGTATCATCAGAGCCACCCATCAGTGTCCATTCGTGCCACCTGTCAGTGCCCATCTATCAGTGCCCATCTGTACCAACTATCAGTGCCACCCATAAGTAACCATCAATGCCACCTATGAGTGCCCATCAGTGCTGCCTCTAAGTGCCCATCGGTGCCACCTATGAGTACCCATCAGTGCTGCATACCAGTGCCACCTATCAGTGCCCATCATCAGTGCCCGTCAGTGCCACCTCATCAGTGCCCATCAGTGCCCGTCAATGAAGAAGAAAACGTACTTATTTACAAAAAGTTTTAACAGAAACAAAGAAAAACTTGTTTTTTTTCAAAATTTTCGGTCTTTTTTTATTTGTTGCGCAAAAAATAAAAACCGCAGAGGTGATCAAATACCACCAAAAGAAAGCTCTATTTGTGGGAACAAAATGATAAAAAATTTGTTTGGGTACAGTGTAGCATGACCGCGCAATTGTCATTCAAATTGCGACAGCGCTGAAAGCTGAAAATTGGCCTGGGTGGGAAGGTGTCTAAGTGCCTGGTATTGAAGTGGTTAAATTGTGACATAAAAAAGTGAACTGAAATGAATGCTAAATCTCATTTGTTAAAAAAAAAATATATATGTTAGGTTTCCGAAGAAGACTTGTCTTTTTCCTCCTCAATTTTATTGACAGCAAGAATACACATTACGCTTTGGAACTGGCAAGTAATACATCACAGTTATGCATCACACTCAGGGCTGGCCCTACCATGGGACCCAGTGGGACCATGTTTCCAGGCGGCATTTTAAGAGGGGTGGCAGCCGGCAACACGAGCGCCGCAAAGTTGTCAGGAGTAGTACCGAGTACCCATACGTTAGTAGCTGCCCGGCTGCACTCTACCTGTCAGGAGGAAGTTGGATCAGTCAGCAGGAGCAGGGCTGATCCTGGTCGGCTGTGCGCTGCACTGGTTGCTAGAATCGCCTGCTGCCCGGCGTCTAGCAACCAGTGACGTCAGAGGCCGCAGCCGCCCCAGCATTCAGAAAGCTCAGCCTCCGCGCCTAGTCAATTAGCTCCACCCACCCACCTCTTCCATCTTCAGCGTGGCTCAAAGCCTGAGGGAAGGGAGCACGTCTGAAGAGAGCTGCCTGTACCTGTGACTGAGTGTGAGTTGAGCAGCTGTCCACAGTCCACCTGCACAGCACCTGCCGCTGCCTAAGGTGTTGCAGCCTGTCGCTGTGTCCATGTTCTGGTGGCTCGGCATTGACCCTCACCCTGTCCATTCTGCCACCAGTGAGTTCCCCATAGCAGCATTGTCTGCAGGAGTCTGAACCTGGGTACTGAAAGTAGACTGTGGCACATCACAAGTTGTATGAGACACGAGAGGCTGAGAGGGACTTGCCTTGCCCAGCCCTGATTAACCACGTCAGCCCCGGAAGATTTGCCCCCTTAATGACCAGGCCATTTTTTGCGATACAGCACTGTGTCGTTTTAACTGACAATTTTTTGCGCTATAAACAAAAAAAAGAGCGACAATTTTGAAAAAATTGGATAAATAATGAAGTAACTCCTGCGCTGTCAGAAATACCTATGCTAAGGGGCACTGCTGCAACACCTAAATGGCTGATCCAAACAGACAAAAGTGGTGTGAATAAAGTAAGTGGTGATTGCGCTGTGATAAGAGGGGAAGGAAGGAGGAGGGAGGGGAAGGGGCGAGCTCAAATGTATAGAGAGGTGAATGAAAAATGAAAAAATTATACAAAATATAAAGGTATAATGAGCATGAGGGCTAGTATCATACTAGCACATAAAAAATATCATGTAAATACTGAAACAGAAGAAAAGAAAAATCTCAGTGCAAAAGGGCTAGTACCATACTAGCACATATGTGGTAACTCAGCAAATACTTATCAAATGAAAAATCTCAGTGCAAAAGGGCTAGTACCATACTAGCACATATGTGGTAACTCAGCAAATACTTATCAAAAGAAAAATCTCAGTGCAAAAGGGCTAGTACCATACTAGCACATATGTGGTAACTCAGCAAATACTTATCAAAAGATAAAACTCAGTGCAAAAGGGCTAGTATCATACTAGCATATATGTAGTAACTCAGCAAATACTTAATGGTGACTCAAAGTAAATAACTAAATGGTGAACAGTCCCACCACTTTGTAGTACAGAGTGCTCAAACAATGAGTCATCAGTTCCAAAAGGCAAAAATGGAAAAATGATACAAAATATAAATGTGTGATGAAATGTAATAAAGTGCAGTCTAATGAGCACTAAATCCCAATAAACTGAAGAAACAAAATGGTCTAAAGCGTATAAAAAGCTATGAAATGAGTGACAAATACAGTGTGGGTACAAAAAATTTGAAAAAATAAAATATATAAATCAAACAAAGTCCATGTGCATGAGGGCTAGTATCATACTAGCACATAAAAATATTGTAAATACTGACACAAAAGAAAAGAAAAAATCTCAGTGCATAAGGGCTAGTATTATACTAGCACATATGTGGTAACTCAGCAAATACTTATTGGTGACTCCAAGAAAAATAAATAAATGGTGAACAGTCCCACCACCTTGTAGTACAAAGTGCTCAAACAATAAATCATCAGTTCCAAAAAGGCAAGTCCACAAGCCACAGGAAAGGGAAACAAAGTCTTCAGTGGGGACACCTCTGTGCTCGCAAGCAGCTCACCTTACTGCTGCAAGACAACAGCTTGTAATCCAGTAACAAGTCACCAGCAGGCAAGGGTCCCATCCAGTAGTTCAGGCGATTCGGGTGGTGGGTGTGCAAGATGGTATATAAAAAACATAAGCAGACAGTATATAGTATAACTCCGTGGCGGCCAAAGTGAAAAAAAGGGACAGGACACAGAAGGGGGATGCACTCACTTTTGTAAAATGAATGTGGGCGTCAATCCAACGAACGCCGAGTTCGTATACCTCAAAAAGGGTGTCTTCAAACCTGTCTAAGGTGTTGCAGCCTGTCGCTGTGTCCATGTTCTGGAGGCTTGGTATTGACCCTCACCCTGTCCATTCTGCCACCAGTGAGTTCCCCATAGCAGCATTGTCTGCAGGAGTCTGAACCTGGGTACTGTAAGTACACTGTGGCACATTACAAGTTGTATGAGACACGAGAGGCTGAGAGGGACTTGCCTTGCCCAGCCCTGGTTAACCACGTCAGCCCCGGAAGATTTGCCCCCTTAATGACCAGGCCATTTTTTGCGATACAGCACTGTGTCGTTTTAATCGACAATTTTTTGCGCTATAAACAAAAAAAAGAGCGACAATTTTGAAAAAAAACACAATATTTTGTACTTTTTGCTATAATAAATATCTCCAAAAGCAAATTTTTTCTAAGTTTAGGCCGATATGTATTCTTCTACATATTTTTGGTAACAAATCGCAATAAGCGTATATTGATTGGTTTGCGCAAAAGTTATAGCGTCTTCATATTAGGGGATAGATTTATAGCATTTTTATTATTATTATTATTTATTTATTTTTTACTAGTAATGGTGGCGATCTGCAATTTTTATTGGGACTGCGACATTATGGCGGACACATCGGACACTTTTGACACATTTTTGGGACCATTGGCACCATACAGCAATCAGTGCTATAAAAATGTCACTGGCAGGGAAGGAGTTAACACTGGGAGGCGATCAAGGGGTTAACTATGTTCCCTGTGTGTGTTTCTAACTGTTGGGGGAGGGGACTAACCTAGAGGAAATAACAGATTGTGCTTCCTTGCTAATAGGAACTCACGATCTGTCATGCCTCACAGAACGGGGATTTGTGTGTTTATACACACACAGGTCCCTGTTCTGCCTCTCGTGCCCGTGATCCCTCGTGGCCAGCAGTCATCGAGACCGTCGGCCACGAGCATCGGCACCCCCGCTGTACAGCGGGCACGTGCGCACACCTGCGATCCTGCGAGCCGACGTATAGCTACAACGGCTCCCGGGATCGTGCCGATCTGCCGCAGTAAAATGACAGCAGCTGGTCGGCAAGCGGTTAAGCTATTTATATAATTAAAGCTATATAAAATAAAATAGTACTGGAGTTTGTGGTTTGGATTTGAACGTAATGGTAATAAATAATAATAATACATTTTATTTATAGTGCCCTTTTCATCAAAAGATCTCAAAGTGCTACAAGTTAAAAACAAAAAAGAAAATTGAGCAGTTTATACAATGAAACAAACATCTACAAGGGACAAAAAGCTTTGCTAAAACGAAATGTCTTAAGACCTTTTTTAAAACAGTCAGTAGATTGAGGAGCCCTCAAAGTGTCAGGTAGGGCATTCCACAGACGCGGGGCAGCTGCACAAAAGGCCCTGTCTGCCATTGTCCTGAGTCTAGTTCTGGGTATATGAAGAAGGTTTGAGTGAATGGAACGGGGGGGGGGGGACGTGTTGTGTTTAATGGTTTGAGAAGTTCTTTGAGGTAGAAGGGGGCATGCCAATGGATACATTGGTGTGTGAGGAGAGAAACCTTGTACTCAATCCTGGTGGAGACAGGAAGACAGTGGAGTGAGTGAAGAATGGGAGTAATGTGCTCATGTTTCCGCACTCTCATCAGGATCCTTACTGCAGAGTTTTGGATGTACTGAAGCCTCTGCAGACTCTTTCTAGGGATCCCAATGAGAAGTGCGTTACAGTAGTCCAGTCTGGAGGAGACAAAAGCATGAACCAGCTTTTCGGCATCTGAGAGGGAGAGAATGGGACGGAGTTTAGAGATATTACGGAGGTGGTAGAAAGAGGTCTTGCATAGGTAATTTATATGGGCTCCAAAAGTGAGTTGGGAGTCCATTTTTACACCAAGATTTGTGACTATTGATGAGAAAGGAATGTTAAAACAAGAAAAGGTGATGATGATTTGGTCTGGTGAGGAGTGCCAATCAGGATGACTTCAGTTTTGGAACTGTTTAGTTGAAGAAAATTTTGCTCCATCCATACCATTATCTCCTCCAGACAGGTGGTGGCGAGTACCGATAAAGGTGACTCTGACGGTGGAGTTTCAGCTGTTGCATTTAAATATAGCTGTGTGTCGTCGGCATAGCAGTGGAATGAATTTTTATGGTGGCTGATAATTTGGCCAAGGGGTGTAAGGTAGAGGATGAAAAGGATGGGGCCAAGAACTGACCCCTGGGGGACACCACAAGTAACTGTATGTGGATTTGATTTGAAGTGGCCAAGGGAGATGTATTCTGTCCGGTTTGTGAGATATGATTTGAACCAACTGAGAGCTGTGTCATTTAATCCAGTGGTGAGGTGGAGCCGGTTTAAAAGAATGCCATGGTCAACAGTATCAAATGCAGCAGAAAGGTCCAGGGGAATAAGGAGGGAGGGAGAGCCAGCATCAGATGATATGAGGAGGTCGTTTGTAACTCTGACGAGGGCAGTCTTTGTACTGTGAGCAAAGCGAAAACCTGACTGGAATTTTTCAAAAAGGTTATTATGTTTGAGGTGGACCTGAAGGTAAGTGACAACTGCTTTCTCAAGTTCATATGAAAGGGAGATTAGAGATGGGCCTATACGTGGATAGGACTTCCGGATCAAGAGTGGGTTTTTTGAGCAATGGTCTGATAATGGCATTTTTTTTTAGAACAGGGGGAACGTGACCAGTTTGAAGAGAATGATTTAAAGCAGCGGTGATCAGGAGACTTAGGACAGTGATATGAGTTTTTACCAGGGAAGTTGGGAAAGGGTCCAGGGGACAGGTGGAGGGTTTCATCTTCCTGAGGATGTTCTGCGCCTCTTCTGATGACACCTCAGGAAAGCAGTTTAAGGGTTGGGTGACTATATATGTCAGAGGAACAATTTGGGTGGGAGGACCAGAAAGAGCAGAGTGAATATGTGCAATTTTTGATGTAAAAAAATCCATGAATTTATTGCACTGCTCTTCTGTAATAACTCCATCTAATGTCATATCATTTTGCATATGGACAAGGTGCTGTTGCATGTAAATCTGATTTTCTGATCAATTAAATTTTAGTTATGATATAAAATAATGATTGTAGGAGCCTTTTGGTGGGCGTGATTTTTTTTTGGGGGGGGGAGGGGTGCGGGGCAGCTTTTCATTCTTGGTCCCAGGCAGCACAATGTCTTGGGCCGGACCTGATCACACTACCATATTTACAAAATTACTTTCATCTGCAACATCTTTAACGCCCCCCTGCTGGCAGAACACATTAGCACTGTAGGAGGCATTCCCCCGTCAACACTGCCTGTGCTGATGGGGGAATCAAGTCATTTTCTTTCCTGCAACCTGTTATGGAAGAAAGGAAAATCGCATAATCTATGGGCTGCCTAACTCATCAAACCATATCCTCATGAGGACACTGCTCTCGACAGCTGGCACAGAGCACTTAGTCTTTCATAGGTCATCAAGGTTCTCAGATAATTCTTTATCGGTGCCAACTTGCTTAATGACCTTTCTCCTGAACAACTAATGACCATTGTGCTCAAATATAGATAGACAGTGGTCTCCAAATTGTGGCCTGGGGGGTGGATGTGGCTCTTTGCTTGCCTTTTTTGGGCCCTTTGGACACTGTTTCTCCCACTGACACCGACAATAAGGCACAATCAACATTGGTGTACTAGTTACATTGTTACATAGTTGGTAAGTTTGAATAAAGGCAATAGTCCATCCAGTTCAACCTGTGTTGGTGTGTGTTTGTGTAGATAATCATTTCCCATATCCCTGTATATTGTGTGCACTAAGATGCACGTCCAAGAGTCTTTTGAAATTATCAATACTTCCAATTGACACCACTGATCGTGGAAGAGAGTTCCACATCCTTATCGAACTGACAGTGAAAAACCCCCTAAGGTTAAACCACTTCTCCTCTAATCTCATTGTGTGGCCACACTCCCTGAGACTGAATAGTTTTCCACCTACACTGGGATCACCATTGAGATATTTTTATATTGCTATCATATCTCCTCTCAAGCATCTCTTCTCATTTAGCGCTTGTAGTCATTTCTCGTGTTTAAGGTCCTCCAGCTCCCTTATTAATTGTGTTGCCCTTCTCTGAATTCTCTCCAGTTCCAGCACATCCTTTCTGAGAATTGGTGACCAGAACTGGACAGAAAACTCCAAATGTGACCGAACCAGAGTTTTTATAAATTGGCAGGATTTATGTTTTATCTCTGGAGTAAATCCCTTTTTTAATGCATGCTAATATTCTGCTGGCCTTGCTTGCTGCAGCTTGACAATGCATGGTATTGCTCAGTCTGTCATCTACTAGGAGGCCCAGATCCTTCTCCATCCTGGAATCCCCCAGAGCTTCTCCCCCTAGTAAGTGAGCTGCATTTATATTTTTAACCACCAGGTGCATTACTTTACATTTTTCAATGTTAAACCCCATTTGCCATCTAGTTGCCCACTTCATTCATTTATTGAGGTCCTCTTATAAGGTTTCTATATCCTGCTGTGATGTTATTGCACTACATATTTTTTGTGTCGTCAGCAAACACTGAGATTGAGCTATTTATCCTATCCCAGTTCTCTCATTGATGCCACTAATGGGGCACTATTCCTCTCACTGACATCAACAACGGGCACTATTCCTCCCACTGACACCAACAAAAGGGCACTATTCCTCCCACTGACACCAACAAAAGGGCACTATTCCTCCCACTGACACCAACAAAAGGGCACTATTCCTCCCCCTGGTAACAAAAATGCATTGTTTACTCCCACTGACGCCAGGACAACTTCTACTCCCAATGGCCACAGTTCACCCACCTAAAGTCTGAAGGACAAGAAGCTGACCCTTTGTTTAGAAAGTTTGAAGACCCCTGTTCTAGGAGCTATATGAACACATAAAAGGTATTGGCAAGCCCTTCATCATGTAATAGAACTGCCTGTTGGGATAGAGTGAGACATAGCCAGAGCTTGGCAAAGGCTGAAAACTGGGCAATTTCCCTCAACAAATACAGGACTGTTTTTGAGGCAGGGCAAAAGGGGCAGCTGCCCTGGACCCCATCATTATTGTGGGGCACAAAGCAGTTGCCTCATACTTGCCAACTATCCTGGTTTAAATTCCCTTTTCCCTTGAAGTTTTAGTCCCATGCTGTGTCCCGATATCTCAGTGTGAAGTTCTGTTACTAATGCCTCCCAGCTTTCCTCTACATGATTCAGAATTTGCCACAGTGTACTGCCTCCTAGCTAATCCCATCCCCCTCCCACTGCCACTGATCCAAACCCCCCTCCCCAAGCACTAGATGTCCAGTAACCTCTAGCAACCAATTAGTGAGCAGTATTGATGTACAGTAATCTCTATCAACCAAACAAGCAGAAGTCATGTGCTGTAACCTCTAGAAAATAAACAGTGACCCATAATGTGTGCTGTAACCTCCAGCAACCAGTCAGTGTGCGGTAATGATACACTGTAACCTCTGGCAACCATCGCAATCATTGCCTGATCTCATTCAGTAAACTGATTTTGAGTCTAGCTGCTATTTATTGTATGTCTCAAAGCATGTGGAGAGCGAAATTGCATGTAGGGGGGCCCAAGAAAATGTTTGCCCAGGTCCAATAAATATTAAAGATGGCTCTGAACAAATACACTACTAAAGTCTTCATTTTTAGAAAAGGAAGTCTGGGGCCCCCCCTCTGACAGGGAAGCCCGGGGCAATTTCCCCTTTTGCCCCCTTATAAATCCAGCACTGCCGCCGTGAATGTACAGCGGTTTGGTGGCAAGTGGTTAACATAATAGAAATAACCCCTGAAATGGTATTACCATGTTAAAGATTATATGAGATTTAAGTGACTGAGTTTAGTTCTTCTTTAGCATAATGAAAGTGAAGCATCAAACTTTGTCATAGAGCTTTTCAGGTAAAATGCAGTCAATGTTAAACTACTTAAGGATGCTGTTATTTACAGAGTGTTCTAAAACAACACCAGGATACTTAATGTGAAAACATAATAATTTAGTTGTTGATAAAAGAAGTTATATAAGGGTAATGAAAATAGAAAATATTTGTGGTAATACTTTTTACAAAGTACAGAAAAAAAAGCTTGTCTTCACGTAGATGGTGGGTTTATTGGACGGGTGGGTAATAGGTTTGTGTCCCTCACTGAGAGACATATCCACTTAATAGGGCAATGAAGCTGGTGTAATTACCAAGAAGCTTTTCTTCATGTAGAAGGTGGGTTTATTGGACGGGTGGGTGATAAGTGGATGTGTCCCTCAGTGAGGGTCAAAAACCTAACAGGGCAACAAGGCTGGTGTAATTACCAAGAAGCAAAAGAAGAATATTAACAAAGAGCAAGCAGATCACTTGTGGGATGGGATCTCATAGAAAAATCTATCTTTATATATGAAAAGGTACTAAGAGCACCATAGGAGCTTTGTTAAACTGATAGGTTCCTAATTGGTTTAGTCTTGGTAGTAGCAATGAGTGGTTTTGACAAAATTGATTTCACAGCACAATTACCGATTTCACAGAAGAAGTTCTCAATTGGAACTAATGGAAATTAGGTGAAATTTCATGGATAAAAAACATTTTTTTTTTAATTTAAAGGGTGTGAGTTAGTTAAATGTATTTAGTTTGTTGTTCTTTGTATGTAGCACCCCTTACCCCCTAGAGCAGGGATATGCAATTAGCGGACCTTCAGCTGTTGCAGAACTACAAGTCCCATGAGGCATAGCAAGACTTGTGAAAGCCAAAAGCATGACACCCAGAGGCAGAGGCATGATGGGACTTTTTGTCTGATTTGACTTTTTTTCTGTTTTGCAACAGCTGGAGGTCCACTAATTGCATATCCCTGCCCTAGAGGAAGTTAAGGGGCTCGTAAGTGGCTTGGTGGGCTGACATTTCACCTCTGGGTTGGATTCTTAACTTTTTGTTAGGTATGAAGAATTGGGTGCCAGTCACTTTTGAAAGGGTTAACAGGTTTTATTAGCTCTAAAATACTCTTGAGAGAAAGGTAATAGACACAGCGTACCCAGAAAAGAACAGACTCCAAACCTACTTACAGCCACGCAGAAAAATGACCTCTAAGCCAGACTGGCACTTTGTGTCCTTCCAACTGTAAGAAGTTGGGGGACACACCCTCTGCATGAGCCACCAGAATTCCTGTAGTGTTCAAGCATTGGCCTTCTGAATACTTTCCAGCAAACACCCAGGCTACAGCTTCACTTCTCTAAGTAAATCCTCTGGCCAAGCAGGCTAGGCTTTCAGTCCACAAGCTAAGGTCTTCCTTCTTCCAGCACATGTGTCCACCCCAGACAGCAGACCTGGGAAGTCAGAGAACCTCACTTCCTCCCCAGGTAAATGAACGAATGGACAGGAGACAGTGGCTCCTCTAAATTCATAAACTGAGCAGAGTAACACACAGGTTACTCAGCTCAGTTTTCACAGGACACAGGAGCGATCTCACTCAGTGTGTCCAATTCAGAAAAGGCAGGGGCCGGTAAATGACCGGTCCCTTCTTCAGCTCACCATCCTGACAGATCCCCACAGCTGGCGGGAGAGAAGAGAAGGGAAGCCGTATGTGGGGGACGAGGGGGAGCGGAGGAGGAGGACAGGGAGCCGGAGAAGAACGGAGGGCAGGGGCGTTTGCTAGGGGGTGGGGCCCATAGCCCTGAGTCTCTCTGAGACAGCTGTGGTCGTGGCCTCTCTGCAGCTGGGCTGCAAGTGTGGCGGGCAGCACCAAAGCACGGGAGAGCCGGGCGGGAGAGAGAGCAGAGAGATGACATCATCTCTCACCACCCACCCTGCATCACCGCTGTTCTGCTCTCACTGTGCAGCCACGGGCAGCAGAGAGAAGACATCATCTCACTGCCTGCCCTCTCTCTGGTGAGCCTGATGTAAGGAGTGGCTCTTTGGGGACTCTGTGGTAAAGAGGGGCTCTCTGGGAACCCTGAAAGGGGCTCTCTAGGGACCCTGATGTAAAAGGGAGGCTCTCTGGGGACCCTGATGTAAGGGGGAGGCTCTGTGGGGACCCTGATGTAATGGAGGCTCTCTGGGGACTCTGATGTAAGGGGGAGGCTCTCTGGGAAAACTGATGTAAAGATAATATATGTAATATACAATGTATATATATATATATATATATATATATATATATATATATATATATATATATATATATATATATATATATATATACACACACACATACATACACACACACGTATATTATATACATGTGCATGCCCGCCCAAGCGTATGACTTTCTTTACTTCGCTGCTGTGTGCTCTCTAGCCCCAGAACTTTTGTAGACCTAGCAATGCCCCTGACGGAGGGGGAGGTGAAGGACACGGAGGGGAGCTGAAGAACGAGGGAGAAGAAGAGGAGGGTAGAAGAACATGGAGGGGGGCTGGAGGAGGAGGATACAGGGAACAGTCGGGGATAATCGGTGCAGCAGGAGGGACAGCTGTGATCACCGATCTCCCTGTATAGCTTTTTAGCCGACTGCCGCGGGAGGGAGAGAAGGAGAAGCGGATGTCGGCTATACAGGGAGATCGGTGTTCACAGCTGTCCCTCCTGCTGCACCGATCATCCCTGACTGTGATCCAGGGGACCATCCAGGGTCGGGCAGCACTTGCAGGTGTCTGGGAGCCGCCCCTGAAATGCGGGAGGCTCCCACACCTCGCGGGAGACTTGGGATGTCTGGACTGGGTGTAAGAGGCTCCCAATTATGCGCAATGATAGCCAATGACAGTGGTCATATGATCAGCAGCTCCGTGCCCTGACATTCAGAATCCACTAAGGGGCCATCAGGAGGCAGCAAAGGTTTAAAAACAGAGGTAAGCAGCTACCATATAAATATTTAGTATGAAGACTGGATATAAATATTTAGTATGAAGACTGGAATTCAACTTTAAAGCTGGGGGTGAAATATAACAAAAAGGAGGGATGATCAAAGACCAAGCCTTGTTAGCTACAGGTGCATATGAGTTTAAGCACGGGCTTTTCCACTGCCCACTCAGATTAAAGCACCTGTGTATGTTATCAACCCCGGTAATGAGCGGAGAAGTTGACTCCGAACATGGGGGGATTGTCCTCTGAACTCAGTCAAACATCACAAAAAAGAAAACCAGAAAAATAATCTGTAAAGCAGTTCATCAACGAGGACCTATAAACATATTAATTATATTCTTTATTAGTTATCAAAAAGAGTCAAACACATATAAAGGGACAAACTGTGTTCCAGATAACTCCTCCACATCAAAAACCAACTACCATCAACATATCATTTAAAATAAGACTGACGTCTTAAGGGACTTGGGTGGCCACCATACCTGTTATACACCTCTCACATTCACACCAGCCATACACATGCAGACAAAGATTTCCCGGGACCCGTGTGCGATCTGATTTTTAGATAGTCCAGAAAGACTCCAGTTTAAACATGATTACAGCAGCAGTTGGGTATACCTAGTGGAATCGTCTGCCTGCATGGAGTAATTTGATGGAGAAGAATTAATAAACAATAGCAAGTAAAAAGTTCCCGGCTGGGTTTAAATGCAGTGCAATGCCAAACTTTGTAGCCAAACAGCAAATAGTCCTCTGAACTTCTGTGTGTTCCCGGTGTAAATTAGACAGCACTGGTTACAATGTATTCATTCCCCAAAGAAGGATAAGAGATGTTTGAAGCTCACCCATAGAGGATCACCGGATAGTGGATTTTCTCTCCCGTTGCGGACTTCAGTCCATTTCGCAATCTCCTCGCTCACTGAAAAACACTGCACTCGCGTCTGAGTTGTTTGGTTCAGCCTCACAGCCTACGGTGAGCAGCAGGGATCACTTCCATCAACCAGGCAGTGTTCAGGAGCTGATACGTAGCAAATTGTGGAGAGCAATATCCAGATTCAAGGGTGGTTAGTAAGTGGGGAAGGTCCTTACAAACGATGCTTCATGCTGTGCGGTTGCCGGCAGTTAAGCAGTGCATAATTTGGTGGAGAGGTTTCTAGGTGTATGTGTACAGCCAGAGGTCCCTATCACCACAAGTGTGGTGATACGATGCTTACGCGTTTCGCCTGGTCACAGGCTTCCTCAGAGCATGCGCAGTAGGTCAGGGTCAGTGCTTTAAATAGCTGAGCTAGTAAAGACAATCTTCAATTAAAAACCAACACACCTGATCACCAATCATGACGTCATTCACCCTAAGTGCAACTCCTAATTAAAAAACATATGCGTTCCACAGGGGGAGGGAAGAAGGCTGCCTTCAGCCGTGAATAAAGGGCAACTCCAGATTATAAGTTGTTGGGATGCCCATATTCACTGAGATGAAGAATTATATTGATACCTAACTGGTATTTTGTTAGAAAAACAGGGAGCTGGAAAAAGATAGCATTTGGCAGAATTAACCTATAGGTGAATTGTTAACTGAACATACAGTGTATTATGGATCGTCCTGTAGTTATCCATGATCACCACTCATTCTCTTATTTATTTATTTATACATTCAGTTAACGTTCCAAAAATACCGAAAAGTTACATTCATTATTTAATCCGGAGGGCTGCATGCTGTTCAAATAGAAAATCCACATTTTTTCCTTTTGATATAGGACCCTATCAAAGTCGCCCCTCCTGGATGGTAAATTCAGTCTGTATATACCTTTGCACTTCATGCCCCTGGGGTCTCCCCCATGTTCCTGCAGGAAGTGCAGAGCTAAAGGGCTATCATCATCTTTGTTGAGGATGCCCTGGACATGTTCACCAACTCTGACCTTCAACTGTCTTTTGGTCTTGCCAACATAAATTAGTCCACAAGGACAAGTCAGCATGTATATTACACGTGTGGTTGTACAGTTAATGAAACTATTGATTTTGAATTGTTTGTTGCCATCAGAGTTGGTGAACATGTCAGTCTTATCAACATATTTACAGACATGACATCTCCCGCATGGGTGCATGCCCCTGAGGGGGGGAAGACTGGTAAGCCAATTCCGTGTTTTGGGTCTATTATACTCAGAGTGTACTAGATGATCTTTGAGGTTCCTTGCTCTTCTAGCTGTGAGAAGTGGCCTATCCCCAACAATCTTTCCCAAAATAGGGGCTTCAGACAGGATGTGCCAGTGGCGACCCAGGACCCTCCTTATTTCCTCCCACTGTGCTCCATACCTGGTAATAATCCTGATAGGGGCCTGGCTCACATTTCCTGATCTATTCTCTGTTTGGTTTCTGATGAGAGACTGTCTATCAGTGAGGAGGGCTCTCTTCTTGGCTTTCCTAATAGTTTTGTGGGAGTATCCTCTGTCCCTAAACCTCCCATAGAGGTCCTGTAGCTCAGTGTGGAAATCATCTTCCCGTGAGCAGTTCCTCCTAGCTCTGAGGAACTGACCCACTGGGATGCCTCGTATAAGAGGCTTTGGGTGGTGGCTAGAGGCCAATAGTAGTGTGTTAGCCGCTGTTTCTTTCCTGAATGTTTTAGTCTGGAGCTCACCTTCATCAGCCTTGATAGTGAGGTCCAGGAAGGGCAGAACCTTTGGGTCCCATGTGTATGTAAGTCTGATATTTCTATCATTACTGTTTAGTTCATCCATAAAGGTAATAAGTTCCTCAGATGTACCTCTCCAAAGCATAATCACATCGTCGATGTACCTTAGCCACAGTAAACAGTGGCCAAGGTACATCGACGAGGGATATACACATTCCTGTTCCCACATGCCCAAATGCAGGCATGCATAGGAGGGCGCCCAAGGCGCTCCCATCGAAGTGCCTCTGATTTGTCTGTAGTAGGCTCCTAAGAATTGAAAACAGTTGTTCTCTAACATGAAGTGTAACAAATCAGTGATAAATTCATTTTGGGTGGCCTGCAGTGGAAATTTATTATCCAGGAAGTAGTGTGTTGCTTTGAGACCCCATACGTGTGGGACCGACGTATAGAGTGACTCTACGTCAATCCCAACAAGTAAAGCATTCTGCGGTACCTCCTTCCCATCCAATTTTTGAAGGACATCTCTTGTGTCTTGGACATATGAGGGGAGTTCCCAAACTAGCTCCTTAATTAATGCATCCACATATTTACCAACCCTTTCCAGTGGGCCCTGTATAGCAGATACTATGGGTCTCCCTGGGGGGTTTGTCATAGATTTATGGAGTTTAGGGATAGTGTAGAACGTTGGAATATTAAATTCATGGACACTCAGATATTGATATTCTTTACGTGAAATCAGGGATTCTTCATGGGCCATATAGAGTTTAAAGTTGAGATCACATACTATTTGCGCAAAGGGATTTGTAGAAAGCCTCTGATAGGTGGTTACATCACGTAAAAGGCGCATGGTCTGTTCCTCATACATTGCATAGGGCATTAATACAGTATTACCGCCTTTATCACTCCCCTTTATTACAACATCAGTGGCTTTTTTCCAGCTCCCTTAGGGCCTTTCTTTCTTTCTTGGTAAGGTTATCCTGTCCCTTATATTCCCAGTTAATCCTGGACATATCCCTCTTGACCTGTTCCAGAAAAAGCTGGATATGTTTGTGTTTGGACAAGGATGGCATTTTCAAAGATCTAATCTGTAGTTTAGCTGGACGTGGGCCTACTTGTAGATTATCTTGTCTCTCTATTTCAGAATCAGAATCCTGATTTTCTTCAAGTAGAGCGACTAAGGCCTCCAAGGCGTCAAGTTCTTCCTTATTTTGTTCATTTGCCTTTATAGACTGATTACCTCTATCTGAATGCCAGTATCTAAAGATTACCCTCCGCAGAAACAGATTTAGATCTTTAAAGACCTCAAACTCACTCATTGCAGCAGTGGGTGAGAATGATAATCCCTTCTGCAGCAGGGAGACATGATGTTGATTTAGTGGGAAGTCAGATAGATTTACCACTTTAAGATCTGATGATGGATCAGCCATCGTGTGTGTGGCCTGATCATCAGATACATGTCTTAGTGTTTCTGTGACCCTGACCTGAGTTCCCGTGGATTTGTCTTTATTTCCTTTTCTATTTCCTGACTGCTCCTGTTGCTTTTTGTGTATTTCCTGGTTATTGCAGTGTCTTTTATTCTGTCTTTCCTGGGGACTTGTGTATCTGTATCGTCCCCTTCCTGATCTAAAAAACTCACTGATTTTTCCTGTCTTTCTAAGTCACTATCAGTGGAAGAATGCCTCCCCTGTTTGATATTAGACCTACCTCTCCTCCCTCTTCGTGATCTACTCCTCCCTCTAGGAATGGTGGGATCAAACATCTCCCCATTCTCCCAGTCTAGAAGGTTCTGCTTAAACTTTTCCTGCTTAGTTGATTTTAGCATTTTTTGCGTTCTTTCAACTTCTCTTTTAAGTAGATCATTACTCTTAATGAATTCAGGATCAGTTTTATAAGGTTCAAGAAGCTGCACGCTCATATCTATTTCTTGTTTAATTTCATCTAGTTGTGTTTGCTCCTCATCCACAATCATTTGTAAAATTGCGAGACCGCGATCCAGACAGCTCTTTTTCCACACTTCAAGGAATCGAGGTGTATGGAGGTGGCCTGCTGGGATAACTTTTTCACGAAGTCCCCTGGGTATAATTTTATGCTCGATATGAGATTTAAGCGAAGAGATGTCCCATTTTCTATTTAAAAATTTAATAGTAAGTTTCTTATGATTTTTCAGTAGTTTTTTCAAATTGTCATCACTGCTCTGTGGTGAAGGGGTATCACGAGAAAAGGCCGATTGAATTTCTAAATCGATATCCTCTGCTATAAGGTAGGCCATCTTTGCAACCCAAAAATACCACTGGCCAGTGAGGCAATACAGACAGATATCTTATAGAAGATGGAAATAGATTAAATTACCATAGAGACGTCTTTAGTCATGCATTATACTACTAATTATACCTCACAGATTGGGGATATGGAACGCACATGTTCAAACCTTTCAAAAAACCAAAGGTGATAATAAAGGGTGATAATAAAATATATGTAGAAAGTAGAGATCTGATGTGGGTTAAGGCGGTCAGTGATCCAGAAGGGAAGTATAATCCCAATTGTAAGGCATAACAAAAAGGAGGGATGATCAAAGACCAAGCCTTGTTAGCTACAGGTGCATATGAGTTTAAGCACGGGCTTTTCCACTGCCCACTCAGATTAAAGCACCTGTGTATGTTATCAACCCCGGTAATGAGCGGAGAAGTTGACTCCGAACATGGGGGGATTGTCCTCTGAACTCAGTCAAACATCACAAAAAAGAAAACCAGAAAAATAATCTGTAAAGCAGTTCATCAACGAGGACCTATAAACATATTAATTATATTCTTTATTAGTTATCAAAAAGAGTCAAACACATATAAAGGGACAAACTGTGTTCCAGATAACTCCTCCACATCAAAAACCAACTACCATCAACATATCATTTAAAATAAGACTGACGTCTTAAGGGACTTGGGTGGCCACCATACCTGTTATACACCTCTCACATTCACACCAGCCATACACATGCAGACAAAGATTTCCCGGGACCCGTGTGCGATCTGATTTTTAGATAGTCCAGAAAGACTCCAGTTTAAACATGATTACAGCAGCAGTTGGGTATACCTAGTGGAATCGTCTGCCTGCATGGAGTAATTTGATGGAGAAGAATTAATAAACAATAGCAAGTAAAAAGTTCCCGGCTGGGTTTAAATGCAGTGCAATGCCAAACTTTGTAGCCAAACAGCAAATAGTCCTCTGAACTTCTGTGTGTTCCCGGTGTAAATTAGACAGCACTGGTTACAATGTATTCATTCCCCAAAGAAGGATAAGAGATGTTTGAAGCTCACCCATAGAGGATCACCGGATAGTGGATTTTCTCTCCCGTTGCGGACTTCAGTCCATTTCGCAATCTCCTCGCTCACTGAAAAACACTGCACTCGCGTCTGAGTTGTTTGGTTCAGCCTCACAGCCTACGGTGAGCAGCAGGGATCACTTCCATCAACCAGGCAGTGTTCAGGAGCTGATACGTAGCAAATTGTGGAGAGCAATATCCAGATTCAAGGGTGGTTAGTAAGTGGGGAAGGTCCTTACAAACGATGCTTCATGCTGTGCGGTTGCCGGCAGTTAAGGAGTGCATAATTTGGTGGAGAGGTTTCTAGGTGTATGTGTACAGCCAGAGGTCCCTATCACCACAAGTGTGGTGATACGATGCTTACGCGTTTCGCCTGGTCACAGGCTTCCTCAGAGCATGCGCAGTAGGTCAGGGTCAGTGCTTTAAATAGCTGAGCTAGTAAAGACAATCTTCAATTAAAAACCAACACACCTGATCACCAATCATGACGTCATTCACCCTAAGTGCAACTCCTAATTAAAAAACATATGCGTTCCACAGGGGGAGGGAAGAAGGCTGCCTTCAGCCGTGAATAAAGGGCAACTCCAGATTATAAGTTGTTGGGATGCCCATATTCACTGAGATGAAGAATTATATTGATACCTAACTGGTATTTTGTTAGAAAAACAGGGAGCTGGAAAAAGATAGCATTTGGCAGAATTAACCTATAGGTGAATTGTTAACTGAACATACAGTGTATTATGGATCGTCCTGTAGTTATCCATGATCACCACTCATTCTCTTATTTATTTATTTATACATTCAGTTAACGTTCCAAAAATACCGAAAAGTTACATTCATTATTTAATCCGGAGGGCTGCATGCTGTTCAAATAGAAAAAAATCATAAGAAACTTACTATTAAATTTTTAAATAGAAAATGGGACATCTCTTCGCTTAAATCTCATATCGAGCATAAAATTATACCCAGGGGACTTCGTGAAAAAGTTATCCCAGCAGGCCACCTCCATACACCTCGATTCCTTGAAGTGTGGAAAAAGAGCTGTCTGGATCGCGGTCTCGCAATTTTACAAATGATTGTGGATGAGGAGCAAACACAACTAGATGAAATTAAACAAGAAATAGATATGAGCGTGCAGCTTCTTGAACCTTATAAAACTGATCCTGAATTCATTAAGAGTAATGATCTACTTAACCACTTGAGCCCCGGACCATTATGCTGCCTAAGGACCAGAGGTCTTTTTCCAATTTGGCACTGCGTCGCTTTAACTGCTAATTGCGCGGTCATGCAATGCTGTACCCAAACGAAATTTGCGTCCTTTTCTTCCCACAAATAGAGCTTTCTTTTGATGGTATTTGATCACCTCTGCGGTTTTTATTTTTTGCGCTATAAACGGAAAAAGACCGAAAATTTTGAAAAAAAATGATATTTTCTACTTTTTATTATAAAAAAAATCCAATAAACTCAATTTTAGTCATACATTTAGGCCAAAATGTATTCGGCCACATGTCTTTGGTAAAAAAAATGTCAATAAGCGTATATTTATTGGTTTGCGCAAAAGTTATAGCGTCTACAAACTAGGGTACATTTTCTGGAATTTACACAGCTTTTAGTTTATGACTGCCTATGTCATTTCTTGAGGTGCTAAAATGGCAGGGCAGTACAAAACCCCCCCAAATTACCCCATTTTGGAAAGTAGACACCCCAAGGAAATTGCTGGGAGGCATGTTGAACCCATTGAATATTTATTTTTTTTGTCCCAAGTGATTGAAAAATGACAAAAAAAAAAAAAAAAAAAAATATTTACAAAAAGTCGTCACTAAATGATATATTGCTCACACAGGCCATGGGCCTATGTGGAATTGCACCCCAAAATACATTTAGCTGCTTCTCCTGAGTATGGGGATACCACATGTGTGGGACTTTTTGGGAGCCTAGCCGCGTACGGGGCCCCGAAAACCAATCACCGCCTTCAGGATTTCTAAGGGTGTAAATTTTTGCTTTCACTCTTCACTGCCTATCACAGTTTCGGAGGCCATGGAATGCCCAGGTGGCACAAAACCCCCCAAAATGACCCCATTTTGGAAAGTAGACACCCCAAGCTATTTGCTGAGAGGCATATTGAGTCCATGGAATATTTTATATTTTGACACAAGTTGCGGGAAAGTGACACTTTTTTTTTTTTTTTTTTTTTTTTTTCATAAAGTTGTCACTAAATGATATATTGCTCACACAGGCCATGGGCATATGTGGAATTGCACCCCAAAATACATTTAGCTGCTTCTCCTGAGTATGGGGATACCACATGTGTGGGACTTTTTGGGAGCCTAGCCGCGTACTGGACCCCAAAAACCAATCACTGCCTTCAGGATTTCTAAGGGTGAAAATTTTTGATTTCACTCTTTACTGCCTATCACAGTTTCGGAGGCCATGGAATGCCCAGGTGGCACAAAACCCCCCCAAATGACCCCATTTTGGAAAGTAGACACCCCAAGCTATTTGCTGAGAGGCATGGTGAGTATTTTGCAGCTCTCATTTGTTTTTGAAAATGAAGAAAGACAAGAAAAAACATTTTTTTTTTTCTTTTTTCAATTTTCAAAACTTTGTGACAAAAAGTGAGGTCTGCAAAATACTCACTATACCTCTCAGCAAATAGCTTGGGGTGTCTACTTTCCAAAATGGGGTCATTTGGGGGGGTTTTGTGCCACCTGGGCATTCCATGGCCTCCGAAACTGTGATAGGCAGTGAAGAGTGAAATCAAAAATTCACGCCCTTAGAAAGCCTGAAGGCGGTGCTTGGTTTTCGGGGTCCCGTACGCGGCTAGGCTCCCAAAAAGTCTCACACATGTGGTATCCCCGTACTCAGGAGAAGCAGCAGAATGTATTTTGGGGTGTAATTTCATATATTTCCATGGCATGTTTGAGCAATATATCATTTAGTGACAACTTTGTGCAAAAAAAAAAAAAAAAAAAAAAAATTTGTCTATTTCCCGCAACTTGTGTCGCAATATAAAATATTCCATGGACTCGACATGCCTCTCAGCAAATAGCTTGGGGTGTCTACTTTCCAAAATGGGGTCATTTGGGGGGGTTTTGAACTGTCCTGGCATTTTATGCACAACATCTAGAGGCTTATGTCACACATCAACCACTCTTCTAACCACTTGAAGACAAAGCCCTTTCTGACACTTATTGTTTACATGAAAAAGTTTTTTTTTTTTGCAAAAAAATTACTTTGAACCCCCAAACATTATATATTTTTTTAAAGCAAATGCCCTACAGATTAAAATGGTGGGTGTTTCATTTTTTTTTTTCACACAGTAATTGCGCAGCGATTTTTCAAACGCATTTTTTGGGGAAAAAACACACTTTTTTTAATTTTAATGCACTAAAACACGCTATATTGCCCAAATGTTTGATGAAATAAAAAAGATGATCTCAGGCCGAGTACATGGATACCAAACATGACATGCTTTAAAATTGCGCACAAACGTGCAGTGGCAACAAAATAAATACATGTTTAAAAGCCTTCAAAAGCCTTTACAGGTTACCACTTTAGATTTACAGAGGAGGTCTACTGGAAAAATTACTGCACTCGATCTGGCCTTCGCGGTGATACCTCACATGCATGGTGCAATTGCTGTTTACGTTTGACGACAGACCGCCGCTTGCGTTCGCCTTAGCGCGAGAGCAGGGGGCGACAGGGGTGTTTTTTTTTTTTTTTTTTTTTTTTCTTTATTATTTTTTTGCTTTTTTAATCTTACTTTTAAACTGTTCCTTTCATATTTTTTTTTTAATCATTTTTATTGTTATCTCGGGGAATGTAAATATCCCCTATGATAGCAATAGGTAGTGACAGGTACTCTTTTTTGAAAAAATTGTGGTCTATTAGACCCTAGATCTCTCCTCTGCCCTCAAAGCAAATGACCACACCAAGATCGGTGTGATAAAATGCTTCCCCAATTTCCCAATGGCGCTATTTACATCCGGCGAAATCTAAGTCATGAAATACTCGTAGCTTCCGGTTTCTTAGGCCATAGAGATGTTTGGAGCCACTCTGGTCTCTGATCAGCTCTATGGTCAGCTGGCTGAATCACCGGCTGCATTCTCAGGTTCCCTGTTGAGACAGGAGAGCCAGAGAAAAACACGGAAGACGGTGGGGGGGGGGGGCATTCCCTCCCACGGCTTGTAAAAGCAGTCTAGAGGCTAATTAGCCGCTAGGATTGCTTTTACATGAAAGCCGACCGCTGGCTGAAAAGAATGATACCAAGATGATACCTAAACCTGCAGGCATCATTCTGGTATAACCACTCAAAGTCGTGAATGGCGTACCTGAAGACAAAAAAATGGTTAACAATGGTTAACAATAAAGCACAGTAAAGTGTAAATAATTACACACCTGAAAAACAAACATGATAAAACATAATAACAATAACAATAACAATCAATAACAATAACAATCAATAACAATAACAATAACAATAACAATAAAACATTGCAGAATAGAATACAGTAAAAAAGAGCAGAACAATAGAGAGAGAGAATAGAGAGAGAGAGAACAATAAAACAACAACTATTTTTTTTTATTTCATATTTTTTTTTACACTTTTTTTACACTTTTTTTGTAACTAACTTTTATAACGGTAACCGGTTCCAGGTTCGGGTCTCTCAAAATGCGATGGCATCTTGGGAGACCCTGTGAAAGTGTGCCTAGTCTGTGCAATGCTGTACCCTACGCTAATACTCAACTAGTGAATGGTAGCGTTCAAAACATTCACCAATGCAAAGACCAGGATTGTCAGGACAGGAGGGACAATAATAGCGGGTGTCACGCCTAAATCCGCGCTTGCTGCAGACACGACATCTTTTTTGGGGGGTTCGCTGGGTAGGGGTACTCGGGAGGACATAAAAATGCCTCTCATGCAGCCGACTGCATTTGGTTGGGGATGTGAATGGGGGAAGTACGGGCGCTGCAGAAGCGGTGGGTTCCCAATTAGGATTGGCGAATGCAGCAGGAAGGGCACTATGGGCACGACGGGCCTGTGTTTGTCTTTTTGGTGGCAGCGGGACACTACTTGTGCTTGCCACCTCACCAGCTTGAACTGCACTTATGGGACTCGCCACGTCACCACGTGTTACTGTAGTGCTGGTTTGACTACGACCGGGGTGTACTAGGCCGCTGGCGCTTGCCAGTTCACCAAAACACTACCAAAAAACTGTTAGCGATCGCAGGGATCAGGCCTGACTCTGCGAACGCTGCAGTTATGCGTTTAGTGTTTTGTAAGTGACAGTGATCGATCGATACCGCACTTGGGTGGGCTGGGCTGGGCCGGGCGGAGGGGCAAAACGCAGGTGCTAGCAGGTATCTGGGCTGATCCCGCTAACACTGCGTTTTTGGGAACCCTAAACTGCTGGTGACGCTAGTATAGATCTAATCGGATCAGATATTGATCCGATCAGATACTATACCACTAAGGGAGGTGTACAGTGCGTGCGTGGGTGTTAGCGGTACTGGCGCTAATCTGACGCTGCCTGGGGCTGGTGCTTGCCAGTTCACCAAAACGCTACAAAAAAAACTGTTAGCGATCGCAGGGATCAGGCCTGACTCTGCGAACGCTGCAGTTATGCGTTTAGTGTTTTGTAAGTGTCAGTGATCGATCGATACTGCACTTGGGTGGGCTGGGCTGGGCCGGGCGGAGGGGCAAAACGCAGGTGCTAGCAGGTATCTGGGCTGATTCCGCTAACACTGCGTGTTTGGGAACCCTAAACTGCTGGGGACGCTAGTATAGATCTGATCGGATCAGATATTGATGCGATCAGATACTATACCACTAAGGGAGGTGTACGGTGCGTGCGTGGGTGTTAGCGGTACTGGCGCTAATCTGACGCTGCCTGGGGCTGGTGCTTGCCAGTTCACCAAAATGCTACCAAAAAAACTGTTAGCGATCGCAGGGATCAGGCCTGACTCTGCGAACGCTGCAGTTATGCGTTTAGTGCCTTGTAAGTGACAGTGATCGATCGATACTGCACTTGGGTGGGCCGGGCGGAGGGACAAAACGCAGGTGCTAGCAGGTATCTGGGCTGATCCCGCTAACACTGCGTTTTTGGGAACCCTAAACTGCTGGGGACGCTAGTATAGATCTGATCGGATCAGATATTGATCCGTTCAGATACTATACCACTAAGGGAGGCGCATGCTGCGTGCGTGGGTGTTAGCGGTACTGGCGCTAATTTGACGCTGCCTGGGGCGACGCATATCGCCGCCGGGCGATCGGGGGGCTAAACCTTTATTCGGTAATAAACGGCGGGTGCCCTGACACTATAAAAAATAAACAAACTAACCAGCGTCACCCGTATCGGTTATACGGTGATCAGTGGTGAAAGGGTTAACTAGGGGGCAATCAAGGGGTTAAAACATTTATTAGGTAGTATATGGGGGTCCCTGACGCTATAAAACGCTGACGGCGAACCTAAATATTTACCTCACTAACTAGCGTCACCAGCGACACTAATACAGCGATCAGAAAAATGATCGCTTAGCGACACTGGTGAGGGGGGGTGATCAAGGGGTTAAAACTTTATTAGGGGGGGTTAGGGGGGTACCCTAGACCTAAAGGGGGGTAATATACACTGTCCCAACACTGTCACTGTCACAAACTGACACTATGCAGTAATCAGAAAAAAAAAAAAAAAAAAAAAAAAAAAACTGCTGGTGTCAGTTTGTGACAGGGGGGGGGGGGGGGTGATTGGGGGGGGATCGGGGGGCGATCGGGGGGGGGATCGGGGTGATTTGTGTGCCTGGCATGTTCTACTGTGTGTGTAGTGTTTGTGCACTCACATACTTGTCGTCTCTCCTCGGGCCGGAACGGAAAATACCGACCCGAGGGGAGATGACATCACTTCCTTTGCTGCTGTTTAGCATACAGCAGCAAAGGAGTGTTTTCATTGGCCGGCGGCGATCGCGAGGGGGGGGCCACGAACGGATGGTCTCCCCCTCATCACCGATCGCCGCTGGACAAACGACGACCGCCTCGGGCACCGGGGGGGGGTCCGATCGGACCCCCCACCCGCGGAAGGCAAATCACGTACCCTGTACGTGATTTTGCCTGTCCGTGCCACTTTGCCGACGTACATCGGCGTGAGGCGGTCGTCAAGTGGTTAAAAGAGAAGTTGAAAGAACGCAAAAAATGCTAAAATCAACTAAGCAGGAAAAGTTTAAGCAGAACCTTCTAGACTGGGAGAATGGGGAGATGTTTGATCCCACCATTCCTAGAGGGAGGAGTAGATCACGAAGAGGGAGGAGAGGTAGGTCTAATATCAAACAGGGGAGGCATTCTTCCACTGATAGTGACTTAGAAAGACAGGAAAAATCAGTGAGTTTTTTAGATCAGGAAGGGGACGATACAGATACACAAGTCCCCAGGAAAGACAGAATAAAAGACACTGCAATAACCAGGAAATACACAAAAAGCAACAGGAGCAGTCAGGAAATAGAAAAGGAAATAAAGACAAATCCACGGGAACTCAGGTCAGGGTCACGGAAACACTAAGACATGTATCTGATGATCAGGCCACACACACGATGGCTGATCCATCATCAGATCTTAAAGTGGTAAATCTATCTGACTTCCCACTAAATCAACATCATGTCTCCCTGCTGCAGAAGGGATTATCATTCTCACCCACTGCTGCAATGAGTGAGTTTGAGGTCTTTAAAGATCTAAATCTGTTTCTGCGGAGGGTAATCTTTAGATACTGGCATTCAGATAGAGGTAATCAGTCTATAAAGGCAAATGAACAAAATAAGGAAGAACTTGACGCCTTGGAGGCCTTAGTCGCTCTACTTGAAGAAAATCAGGATTCTGATTCTGAAATAGAGAGACAAGATAATCTACAAGTAGGCCCACGTCCAGCTAAACTACAGATTAGATCTTTGAAAATGCCATCCTTGTCCAAACACAAACATATCCAGCTTTTTCTGGAACAGGTCAAGAGGGATATGTCCAGGATTAACTGGGAATATAAGGGACAGGATAACCTTACCAAGAAAGAAAGAAAGGCCCTAAGGGAGCTGGAGAAAGCCACTGATGTTGTAATAAAGGGGAGTGATAAAGGCGGTAATACTGTATTAATGCCCTATGCAATGTATGAGGAACAGACCATGCGCCTTTTACGTGATGTAACCACCTATCAGAGGCTTTCTACAAATCCCTTTGCGCAAATAGTATGTGATCTCAACTTTAAACTCTATATGGCCCATGAAGAATCCCTGATTTCACGTAAAGAATATCAATATCTGAGTGTCCATGAATTTAATATTCCAACGTTCTACACTATCCCTAAACTCCATAAATCTATGACAAACCCCCCAGGGAGACCCATAGTATCTGCTATACAGGGCCCACTGGAAAGGGTTGGTAAATATGTGGATGCATTAATTAAGGAGCTAGTTTGGGAACTCCCCTCATATGTCCAAGACACAAGAGATGTCCTTCAAAAATTGGATGGGAAGGAGGTACCGCAGAATGCTTTACTTGTTGGGATTGACGTAGAGTCACTCTATACGTCGGTCCCACACGTATGGGGTCTCAAAGCAACACACTACTTCCTGGATAATAAATTTCCACTGCAGGCCACCCAAAATGAATTTATCACTGATTTGTTACACTTCATGTTAGAGAACAACTGTTTTCAATTCTTAGGAGCCTACTACAGACAAATCAGAGGCACTTCGATGGGAGCGCCTTGGGCGCCCTCCTATGCATGCCTGCATTTGGGCATGTGGGAACAGGAATGTGTATATCCCTCGTCGATGTACCTTGGCCACTGTTTACTGTGGCTAAGGTACATCGACGATGTGATTATGCTTTGGAGAGGTACATCTGAGGAACTTATTACCTTTATGGATGAACTAAACAGTAATGATAGAAATATCAGACTTACATACACATGGGACCCAAAGGTTCTGCCCTTCCTGGACCTCACTATCAAGGCTGATGAAGGTGAGCTCCAGACTAAAACATTCAGGAAAGAAACAGCGGCTAACACACTACTATTGGCCTCTAGCCACCACCCAAAGCCTCTTATACGAGGCATCCCAGTGGGTCAGTTCCTCAGAGCTAGGAGGAACTGCTCACGGGAAGATGATTTCCACACTGAGCTACAGGACCTCTATGGGAGGTTTAGGGACAGAGGATACTCCCACAAAACTATTAGGAAAGCCAAGAAGAGAGCCCTCCTCACTGATAGACAGTCTCTCATCAGAAACCAAACAGAGAATAGATCAGGAAATGTGAGCCAGGCCCCTATCAGGATTATTACCAGGTATGGAGCACAGTGGGAGGAAATAAGGAGGGTCCTGGGTCGCCACTGGCACATCCCGTCTGAAGCCCCTATTTTGGGAAAGATTGTTGGGGATAGGCCACTTCTCACAGCTAGAAGAGCAAGGAACCTCAAAGATCATCTAGTACACTCTGAGTATAATAGACCCAAAACACGGAATTGGCTTACCAGTCTTCCCCCCCTCAGGGGCATGCACCCATGCGGGAGATGTCATGTCTGTAAATATGTTGATAAGACTGACATGTTCACCAACTCTGATGGCAACAAACAATTCAAAATCAATAGTTTCATTAACTGTACAACCACACGTGTAATATACATGCTGACTTGTCCTTGTGGACTAATTTATGTTGGCAAGACCAAGAGACAGTTGAAGGTCAGAGTTGGTGAACATGTCCAGGGCATCCTCAACAAAGATGATGATAGCCCTTTAGCTCTGCACTTCCTGCAGGAACATGGGGGAGACCCCAGGGGCATGAAGTGCAAAGGTATATACAGACTGAATTTACCATCCAGGAGGGGCGACTTTGATAGGGTCCTATATCAAAAGGAAAAAATGTGGATTTTCTATTTGAACAGCATGCAGCCCTCCGGATTAAATAATGAATGTAACTTTTCGGTATTTTTGGAACGTTAACTGAATGTATAAATAAATAAATAAGAGAATGAGTGGTGATCATGGATAACTACAGGACGATCCATAATACACTGTATGTTCAGTTAACAATTCACCTATAGGTTAATTCTGCCAAATGCTATCTTTTTCCAGCTCCCTGTTTTTCTAACAAAATACCAGTTAGGTATCAATATAATTCTTCATCTCAGTGAATATGGGCATCCCAACAACTTATAATCTGGAGTTGCCCTTTATTCACGGCTGAAGGCAGCCTTCTTCCCTCCCCCTGTGGAACGCATATGTTTTTTAATTAGGAGTTGCACTTAGGGTGAATGACGTCATGATTGGTGATCAGGTGTGTTGGTTTTTAATTGAAGATTGTCTTTACTAGCTCAGCTATTTAAAGCACTGACCCTGACCTACTGCGCATGCTCTGAGGAAGCCTGTGACCAGGCGAAACGCGTAAGCATCGTATCACCACACTTGTGGTGATAGGGACCTCTGGCTGTACACATACACCTAGAAACCTCTCCACCAAATTATGCACTGCTTAACTGCCGGCAACCGCACAGCATGAAGCATCGTTTGTAAGGACCTTCCCCACTTACTAACCACCCTTGAATCTGGATATTGCTCTCCACAATTTGCTACGTATCAGCTCCTGAACACTGCCTGGTTGATGGAAGTGATCCCTGCTGCTCACCGTAGGCTGTGAGGCTGAACCAAACAACTCAGACGCGAGTGCAGTGTTTTTCAGTGAGCGAGGAGATTGCGAAATGGACTGAAGTCCGCAACGGGAGAGAAAATCCACTATCCGGTGATCCTCTATGGGTGAGCTTCAAACATCTCTTATCCTTCTTTGGGGAATGAATACATTGTAACCAGTGCTGTCTAATTTACACCGGGAACACACAGAAGTTCAGAGGACTATTTGCTGTTTGGCTACAAAGTTTGGCATTGCACTGCATTTAAACCCAGCCGGGAACTTTTTACTTGCTATTGTTTATTAATTCTTCTCCATCAAATTACTCCATGCAGGCAGACGATTCCACTAGGTATACCCAACTGCTGCTGTAATCATGTTTAAACTGGAGTCTTTCTGGACTATCTAAAAATCAGATCGCACACGGGTCCCGGGAAATCTTTGTCTGCATGTGTATGGCTGGTGTGAATGTGAGAGGTGTATAACAGGTATGGTGGCCACCCAAGTCCCTTAAGACGTCAGTCTTATTTTAAATGATATGTTGATGGTAGTTGGTTTTTGATGTGGAGGAGTTATCTGGAACACAGTTTGTCCCTTTATATGTGTTTGACTCTTTTTGATAACTAATAAAGAATATAATTAATATGTTTATAGGTCCTCGTTGATGAACTGCTTTACAGATTATTTTTCTGGTTTTCTTTTTTGTGGGGGTGAAATATACCCTTTTCCGGGCTCCCCCTCCCCACTGCTAAGGGTTCATTTCTCCTTTTGCCTAGGCCTAGGGGATGATGAATAAAGTGATATATTTACCTTTTTCCTCTGTTGATCCCACGTCTTTGCAGTCGTTATAAATGGACACAATTGCAAATTGCTATTAGATTGGACGCAGATTAAAATAGAAAGCTATATGTAACGTAGAAATGGGACTTTAAACTGTCATGGAAATGTGGGTCAGAAAGCAGAGAAGCCGTGCAATAATGAAGTGTAGGTCATCAGCCTGGTACAACTCAACATGTATTAAAACTGAAAAGACTGGTGACATCCCACGCCGGCTCACAGCTGAAAGAATCTGACATGGCTGTTCAATATGATATGGGCAGCCATGGAAGTAAAGATGACAGCCAAAGCTGTGTTAGAAAGACACGCAATCCATGCAGTTGACTTTGCCATAAGATCACCAGTCAGAGATCTTTATATTAAGCGTAAAGCAGAACTACAGTCTAAAATGTAATAAAAAATTGCCCATTTACCACTTCTTGAGCGCCCCATGTACATATACTGCAGCAGGGCGGCCCAGCTGTGCAAAATCACGTACCTGTATGTGATTTTGTGTACGGGGCCTGGGGCGCGTGCAGCCAGTGACCCGCTCTTGCTGTGATTGGACACAGCGGGAGCTAATCAGTGGGTCAGGCAGACCCAATATCCGCCGGCCACCCACGATCATTAACAGGAGAGGCAAAAGGGCGGTCGGCCTATGTAAACAAGGCAGACTGCCGTTCTGTCAGAGGGGAAGATGGAGATCTTGTTTTTCTGCTAATCCGGAACACGGATCTCTGTCTTCCCCCAGTCAAAGCACCTCCCCACAGTTGGAAAGCAATCCCTAGGATCACATTTAACCCTTTGATCGCCCCTGATGTTCCCTGCAAGTGTCATTAGTACAGTGACAGTGCAATTGTTTTTAGCGCCGATCACTGTATTAATGTCACTGGTCCCCAAAAAGTGTCACTTAGGGGGTGATTTACTAAAGGCAAATCCACGGACAAATCTGACACTAAGGGGGTTATTTACTAAAGGCAAATCCACTTTGCACTACAAGTGCAAACTGCAAGTGCAAAGTGCACTTAAAATTGCACTGAAAGTGCACTTGGAAGTGCAGTCGCTGTAAATTTGAGGGGTAGATCTGAAATGAGGGGAAGCTCTGCTGATTTTATTATCCAATCATGTGCAAGCTAAAATGCTGTTATTTATTTTCCTTGCATGTCCCCCTCGGATCTACAGTGACTGCACTTCCAAGTGCACTCTCTGTGCAATTTCAAGTGCACTTTACACTTGTAGTTTGCACTTGTAGTGCACATAAATATGTGAAAAGTGTGGGGTACATTTGTATTCAGCCCCCTCTGAGTCAATACTTTGTAGAACAACCTTTCACTGCAATTATAGCTACAAGTCTTTTTGGGGATGTCTCTACTGCTGCGTACACACAAGCGGACTTTCCGGCAGACTTGGTCCGGCGGACTGGACTCCGTCGGACAATTCAATCGTGTGTGGGCTCCAGCTGGACATTTTTTCCCAAAAGTCCAACGGACCTAGAAATAAAACATGTTTCAAATCTTTCCGATGGACTCGAGTCCGGTTGAAAAATCCGCTCGTCTGTATGCTAGTCCAACGGACTAAAACCGACGCTAGGGCAGCTGTTGACTACTGGCTATCAACTTCCTTATTTTAGTCCAGTCGTACGTCATCACGTACGAATCTGTCGGACTTTGGTGTAATCGTGTGTAGGCAAGTCCGATCGTTAGGAAAGTCCATCGGATGTCTGCCGAAAGTCTGTCGGATAGACGTTGGACCAGTCCGGTCGAACAGCCCGCTCATGTGTACGCACCATACCAGCTTTGCACATCTTGAGAGTGACATTTTTGCCCATTCTTCTTTGCAAAATAGCTCAAGCTCTGTCCGGTTGGATAGAGAGTGTCTGTGAACAGCAATTTTTGAATATTGCCACAGATTGTCAATTGGATTTAGGTCTTGACTTTGACTGGGCCATTCTAACACATGAATATGCTTTGATCTAAACCATTCCATTGTCGCTCTGGCTGTATGTTTAGGGTCATTGTCCTGCTGGAAGGTGAACCTCCACCCCAGTCTCAAGTATTTTGCAGACTCTAATAGGTTTTCTTCTAAGATTGCCCTGTATTGGGCTCTATTCATCGTCCCATCAACTCTGACAAGCTTCCCTACTGAAGAAAAGCATCCCCACAACATGATGCTGCCACCACCATGTTTCACGGTGGGGATGGTGTGTTCAGGGTGATGTGCAGTGTTAGTTTTCCGCCACACATAGTATTTTGCTTTCAGGCTAAAAAGTTCAATGTTGGTCTCATCTGACCAGAGCACCTTCTTCCACATGTTTGCTGTGTCCCCCTCATGAATTCTCCCAAACGGGACTTCTTATGTCTTTCTTTCAACAATGGCTTTCTTCTTGCCACTCTTGTATAAAGTCTAGATTTGTGGAGTGATTTGTGGACAGATTCTCCCACCTGAGCTGTTGATCTCTGCAGCTTCTCCAGAGTTACCATGGGCCTCTTGGCTGCTTCTCTGATTAATGTTCTCCTTGCCTGGCCTGTCAGTTTAGGTGGACGGCCATGTCTTGGTAGGTTTGCAGTTGTGCCATACTCTTTCCATTTTCGTATGATGGATTGAACAGTGCTCCGTGAGATGTTCAAAGCTTGGAATATTTTTTTATAACCTAACCCTGCTTTATACTTCTTAACGTCTTTATCCCTGACCTGTCTGGTGTGTTCCTTGGCCTTTATGATCCTGTTTGTTGACTAAGGTTCTCTAATAAACCTCTGAGGCTTCACAGAACAGCTGTATTAATACTGAGATTAAATTACACACAGGTAGATTCTATTTACTAACTAGGTGACTTCTGAAGGCAATTGGTTCCACTAGATTTTAGTTAGGGGTATCAGAGTAAAGGGGGCTGAATACAAATACACGCCACACTTTTCAGATATTTATTTGTAAAATATTTTGAAAATCATTTAGCATTTTTTTCCCACTTCACAATTATGTACCACTTAGTGTTGGTCTATCACATAAAATCCCAATAAATTGCATTTACGTTTTTGGTTGTAACATGACAAAATGTGGAAAATTTCAAGGGATATGAATACTTTTTCAAGGCACTGTAGTTCAGCAACAGCCCTTTACAGGCTAGGAACTCTCAGTCCCTTGGGAAGTAGCACAATACGATCTCTGTTAGATCAGCAACAGCCCATTACAAGCTAGGAACTATCAGTCACTTAGGAATTAGCACAATGGGGTGTGAACTGTGTCCTGGAGTAGCCCCAACACTTATGTAGACACCGGTCCCAGCTCTACCACTGCAGGAAATGCTAGCCCACCTGGCTGCTCTTCCACCAGCCCACCTGGCAGCTTCTCTTCACCAGTCTACCCAACTTACCCTCTTCACCAGTCTACCTGACTGACTCTCTGAAGATCTCCCAGGGCAAGATAGGGAAGATTTAAGTACAAGCGCTATGTTCCAGCGCTGTCGTCCTGACGAAGTGCACGGTCACGTGTGTGAAACGTGTTGACGTAGGCAGTGCCATCTCCACCTTGCGCTCCACTATGCGTTTCAGCAGGCGCACGCAACTTTGAGCCGCTTCTACTGTTTGGACGGACTGGATGAATTGATGGCACGTTCACTTATGGGTCTCCCTATCTGACGTATCCACGTCTGACCGGATGTCTAGCGTTAAGCTGCCACTCAAACAACTGAGCCGACGAAGCAACATGAGTATACACAGAGGAACCACCAAACAAGCTGATTACAGCATCCATGAAAGGAAGACGGTCTATTTGCCATCCTTAACCCAGTTAAATCCATGGAGTGGTGAGAGGCCTCCGGGCAACATCCTTTTATCCTGCCCTTATTATACTCTCTTGTCAGGCTCTCAGCATGTCATACCATTATCATGCTGATCTGTGAAGTATATCAAGGCACTCTGAGTATATCAAAACTGATAGCCATTTTTTCATAGGATTGGACTGAGTTACCTACAGTATGTGTACTGAGAGAGATATAGTCTGCCAATTTCACTCCAGCATGAACATTGGCTAATCTATTCCTCAGATTATATGCTATACGCTGACATATGAAATTCGCTCAACCGGTCTAAGAATACCTATAGAAGTGCTTTTTCCATCACAAGTGACTTATATCTGTTCACCTGCACATGTCCTGTATAGCAGTGGTCATCAACCCTGTTCTCAGGGCCCACTAACAGGTCAGGTTTTAAGTATTACCTTGGGGAGATGCAGACTAGAATACTGTAATCACTAAGCAGAAAATGATATCACATGTGATGTATTTCAGTTATCTTGCAAACCTGGCCTGAGTGTGTGCGTAGGGGGTGTTGAGTCTGGCGCCATATTGTGGCAACGTCGTAAATTTTTTGTTGTAATTTTAACTGGCTGCACTGGGGGGGGGGGGGGTTTGGTTGGTTTCACTAGTATGGTGACATTATACCCCTAGTGGAATAATCGTATGGCTGAATTTTTTCAATAAAGTTTTTTCTCATTTTTGATACACTGTGGTTGATTCCATTAAGGCTATTCTTTTGGCGACATCTCTTTGTCATATCCTTATTGTTCATATAATGAATCTGTATAGTCTTTAAGGTATCTCATCCATTGGACGAATCAGTGATAATTAAATATTACAATTCTATGATGTTTAAAGTGGGTCCTAGGTTTGATTTTATTTATTTTTCTTTATTTTGTAACTATCTTCCAGGGAGACCTGCTACATGTGGCAGTCTCCCACCTTGTAAGTCCCTTCACCGTGCTGTAGTACTCACACTGTCCTCTCCTTGCTCCTGCTGCCTCTCAGGAAAGCCTCCTTCCAACTTCTCCTGTGGTAGGATCTTTCCAGGCCAGCCACCTGAGCCCCCGCCCGAGGTAGAGCCCCTCCCCATCAGGGGTCCCTCGAGGGCCACCGAGAGCCTTCTCAGCACTGCATCTCCATCTTCCACATGACTTCCCTGCTGGCCTGGCTCATTCATATATAAGGGTTGGCTTAGCCCCCTGCCAGGCCCACCACCTGAGGATTGGCCAAGCTCCCTTAAACATGCAAGACAGCCCTCCTAGCCTCTGCCCTCCAGCTTCCAAAATGTTCTCTAACTTTCTAGAATCGGGGGGAGGCACCAGAGAGCTGCCTATACGGGTCACCCACTCCTGAAACCTAGTAACCCTGACCCAAATTAAGACTCACAGGGTTTAAACATGAGTCAGAATGTTTTACCTACTCTGACACTAGTAGTACACTAGAGGGTGCTACATGTGGATTAAAAAAAGGAAAACTTACTTACAAATTATTTTTGAATTATTATTAAAATGTTAACATTTACAGTGCCTTGAAAAAGTATTCATACCCCTTGAAGTTTTCCAAAATGTATCATGTTACAACCAACAACGTAAATGTATTTTATTGGAATTTTATGTGATAGACCAACACAAAGTGGCACATAATTGTCAAGTGGAAGGAAAATGAAAAATGGTTTACAATATTTTTTACAAATAAATATGTTAAAAGTGTGGCGTGTATTTGTATTCAGTCCCCTTTACTCTGATACCCCTAACTAAAATCTAGTGGAACCAATTGCCTTCAGAAGTCACCTAATTATAAATAGAATCCACCTGTGTGTAATTTAATCTCAGTATAAATATAGCTGTTCTGTGAAGCCCTCAGATATTTGTTAAAGTATCTTAGTGAACAAACAGCTTCATGAAGGCCAAAAAACACACCAGACAGGTCAGGGATTAAGTTGCGGAGAAGTTTAAAGCACGGTTAGGTTATAAAAAAATGATCCCAAGCTTTAAACATCTCATGGAGCACTGTTCAATCCATTATCCGAAAATTGAGATTGCAAACCTATCAAGACATGGCCGTCCACCTAAACTGACAGGCCGGGCAAGGAGAGCATTAATCAGAGAAGCAGCCAAGAGGACCATGATAATTCTGGAGGAGCTGTAAAGATCCACAGCCCAGGTGGGAGAATCTGTCCACAGGACCACTATTAGTCGAGCACTCGACAAAACTGGACTTTATGGAACAGTGGCAAAAAGAAACAGAGGCGGCTCTCTAATTAGGCAAACAAGGCGACCGCCTAAGGCCCCCCACTTACAGGGGCCTCGCGGCCGCCTAATTCGCCTGTGCTCGATCACTAATGCGTAAAAGGCGTGTGGGCAGCCATAGGGCACACCGGAAGTCCATGCAGGGCCCTAAGGCAGCTGAGCTGATCCTTCAGCCCGCGCCACTCACCTGGCCTCTCTGCGTCTGCCTGGCTGCCTATTCGGGTCAGGAGTCGGGCCAGGCTGCGGAAACTATCCAGCTGAGCTGCTCTATGACTGTCTCTGCCTGTGAAGGGGAAGAAGGAGCTCCGGTGGATGGATCGCCACCCCGCGCTTGCTGCAGCCTGGCTGACCGCCCAGAGAGAAAGTGAGTGCCCACTTGTTGTGCCGAGGCTGGCCGTGCAGCCCTCCTGTGTGCCTGGATAGGAGGAGCGGCAGGGACAGCTGCATATGGAGGAATTGATCTTCCATATTCCTTCTGCAGCCGCTGAATGCCCGCTTCTTCTGCGGGCATTCATTGGCTGCAGAAGGAATATGGAAGATCAATTCTTCCATATGCAGCTGTCCCTGCCACTCCTCCTATCCAACTTCTTTTACTGCCCCCGTGCTCCCTGGTTCCTCCCAGTTCTCCCTGCCCACCCTAACCCCCAATTCTCCCTGGCTCCCCCATGCTCCCCCCACTGTGCTGTCCAGTCCCCCCCCCCACTGCTCCCCAGCTCCCCCCAGTTCTCTGTGCTTCCTGGCTCCCCCACAGTGCTCCCCCCACAGTGATCTCTGATTCCCTCTGTGCTCCCTGGCTCCCCCCATACTCCCCCCACTGTGCTGTCCAGTTCCCCCCCACTGCTCTCCAGCTCCCCCCAGTGTTCTGTGCTCTCTGGCTCCCCCACAGTGCTCTCCCCTTACAGTGCTCTCTGGTCCTCCCTGGCTCCTCCATACTCTCCCCCCCAGTGCTCTCCGACCCCCGTGCTCCCTGGCTTTCCCCCAACAGTGCTCTCCAGCCCCCCAGAGCTCTCTGCTACCCCTGTACTCCTTAGCCCCTCCCAGTTCTACCTGCCCCCCAGTGCTCTCTGCCCCCTGTGCTGTCCAGTTCCCCCCCCAGTGCTCTCCACCCCCGTGCTCCCTGGCTTCCCCTGTGCTTTCTACTCCACCCTGTGCTCTCCAGCTCCCCCCACAGTGCTCTTCAGCTCCCCCGTGCTCTCCCTGTGCTTTCCAGA
Organism: Lithobates clamitans; assembly: GCA_037952925.1. NCBI lineage: Eukaryota > Metazoa > Chordata > Amphibia > Anura > Ranidae > Lithobates > Lithobates clamitans. Next base: position 2,914,939 of record JBBGZY010000680.1, on the reverse strand, counting down.
CCCCACTTTTCTCCCTGGCTCCCCCCATACAGTGCTTTCCAACTCCCCCCCACCCCCCTGTGCTCCTTGGCTCCCCCCATGCTCTCCACCACACTGTGCTATCCAGCTCCCCCGGTGCTCTCCACCCCCCACCCTCCCTGTGCTCTTCTGCCCCTTCCCCAGTACTCTCTGGCCCCCGTGCTCTCCACCACCCCCGTGTTCTCTGCCCCCGCCAGGCTCTCCGCTCCCACCAGTGCACCCCCCTAGTGCTCTCCAGCTCCCCCAGGGCTCTCCACTCCCCCAGTGCTCTTGCCCCCCCTCTGCTGCTCTCAACCTCACTGCCGTGTTCTCTGCCACCCCTGTTCTCTTTTCTGGCCCCCTCACCCCCCGGCAGCTCTGCTAGGTTCCCCCCTTCTTTCCCTCCGGCTGCTGCAGGGGGTCTCTCAGGCTGGAGAGCAGGGAAGGGACCGCTCAGTCTATTTTTTTGTCCCAGTCCAGGCCTGGCGGGCAAGGTGAGCAGCGAGGCTGGCAAGGATCAATAGTTCTGGAGGGAGAAGAGCTCTAAAGACCTGCCAGGACTGGTAAATAGGCTGACTGGGGCCGGAAAATGAGGACGGGTGGAAGGTACAGGTGACCAGGGACCACTCCATTTCACAGCAAACAGATCCTCTGGAAGGAGCAGGACACTGTCCCCACCCAGAATGAGAACGGACTCTGCCTGCTGCTGGCCGTCATGAACATCCTGCTGGCATGGAAGGTACCGTACCAAGCATCACACACAGCTTCCCACAGACAGGCACTGCAGACTGGGACATACAGTAGGGCACAGGAGGGGCTGACAGGGACAGGGCTATGGATCTCTCTCTCACCCCCTCTCTTTCTCACCTCCACCTCCCTTTCTCCCCCCCTCCCTCTCTCCCCTCCCTCTCTCTCCCTCTCCCCCCTCTCTATCCCCCCTCCCTCACTCTCACCCCCCTCCTTCCCCCCCCTCTCCCCCCTCCCTCTCTCTCTCTCTCTCTCTCTCTCTCCCCTCTCTCTCTCTCTCCCCCTCCCTCTCTCTCTCTCCCCCTTCCTCTCTCCCTCTCCCTCCCTCGCTCTTCCCCTCCCTTCCCTCTTCTCTCCCTCTCCACTGGTATTCCCCCACTCTCCTTCCTCTAGGGATGTGGAATGATTCAGTGACGCCCCCTTCCTATTCTCCCAAGGCACAGAGGAAAATCCTAGAGGGCTTGTCACCTTGCTGGGTCCCAGATGTTATATTGGCTGCATATGTCTGATGGGTGAGGAGGGTGCCCTGGAAGTGGTTCTGATCGCCTGTGTGCTAGATCCATGCATCTTTCTGCAGCCATTTTTACTTGCTTGAATTTTTGTATCCATTATGGACGTGAGTGGGGCCTCATGTCTAAATTTTGCCTAAGGCCTCACAAAGCCTAGAGCCGCCTCTGAAAAGAAAGCCATAGGAAGTCCTGTTTGCAGTTTGCGAGAAGCCATGTGGGGGAAACAGCAAACATGTGGAAGAAAGTGCTCTGGTCAAATGAGACCAAAATTGAACTTTTTGGTATAAAAGCGAAACGCTATGTGTGGTGGAAAACGAACACTGCACATCACCCTGAACACACCATCCCCACACCATCCCCATGTTGTGGGGATGCTTTTCTTCAGCAGGGACAGGGAAGCTGCTCAGAGTTGATGGGAAGATGGATGGAGCCAAATGCAGGGCAATCCTAGACCGTGGATTTTTGTTCGAAGGTTGTTGGCTCCAACTTGTCTTGCATACACACGGTCACACAAATGTTGGCCAACAATTACGAACGTAGTGACGTACAAGACGTACGACGAGCCGATAAACAGGAAGTTCAATAGTCAGTGCGGCTCCTTCTGCTTGATTCCGAGCATGCGTAATCTTTTGTGCATCAGACTTGTGTACAAACGATCAGAAATTCTGTTGGCGGAAAATTTGAGAACCTGCTAGTCAACATTTGTTGGCGGAAAGTCCGCCAACAAATGTTCGATGGAGCGTACACACGGTCGGACTTTCCGCCAACAAGCTCACATCCAACATTTTTTGTCGGACAATCTGATCATGTGTACTGGCCATTAGAGTCTGCAAAAGACTTGAGAATGGGGTGGAGGTTCACCTTTCAGCAGGACAACGACCCTAAACATACAGCCAGAACTACAATAGAATGGCTTAGTTCAAAGCATATTCATGTGTTAGAATGGCCCAGTCAAAGTCCAGACCTAAATCCAATTGAGAATCTGTGGCAAGACTTGAAAATTGCTGTTCACAGATGCTCTTTATCCAATCTGACAGAGATTGAGATACTTTGCAAAGAAGAATGGACAAAAATGTCACTCTCTAGATGTGCAAAGCTGGTAGAGACATCCCCAAAAAGACTTGCAGCTGTAATTGCAGCGAAAGGTGGTTCTACAAAGTATTGACTCAGGGGGGCTGAATACAAATACACACCACACTTTTCACATATTTATTTGTAAAAAAATTTGAAAACCATTTATCATTTTCCTTCCACTTCATAATTATGTGCAGCTTTGTGTTGGTCTATCACATAAAATCCCAATAAAATACATTTACAGAAGTGGTTCACTCTTGGGGGGGGGGGGTTAGGGGAGGTTAATTAATTAGCTAAGCTATTTGTAATATGCAGCATGAAGGGGTTAATGTACTGCCACTGGTCACTTATCCATTAGTATCCAGTGTCAGTTAAATAACCCCTTTAACCAGGTGACACCCCTCTGGAGCGTGTCACCCGGTGCGGGCTGCACCCCCCGCACCCCCATAGCGACGCCACTGCTGCATATTACAAATAGCTTAGTTAATTAATTAACCTCCCCTAACCTGCAGCACGCCACCCATGTCAGTTTACATGTGGGGATTAATACAGAAACTACCATCAGTGCTGGGGGTTATTATTATTCTTAAACTGGCACCACTGCTGGGATTTTTTTTGCAGAAACTGGCACTATTGCTGAGGGCTTATTATTCTAGCTACTAAAACCAATGCTGTAGGTTGTTATTGTGTAAACTGGCACTGATGTTGGTGGCTATTATTACCCAGCTCACAACTACCCCCGCACAGTCACCAGATACCCAGCACAGCCTCCAAAGACCCCGTACAGCCACCAGAGATCCTGCACGGCCACCAGAGACCCTGCACAGCCTCCAGAGACCCCGTATGGCCACCAGAGACCCATCACAGCCACCAGAGACCCCGCTTAGCCACCAGAGACCCTGCTCAGCCACCAGAGACCCCGCAGAACCACCAGAGACACCACATGACCACCAGAGAGATCACATGGCCCCCAGGGACCTGCACAGCCAACAGAGACACCGCTTGGCCACCAGAGACCCCGCACAGCCACCACAGACATCACGTGACCACCAGAGACATCACATGGCCTCCATAGACCCGCACAGCCTCCAGAGACACCGCACAGCCACCAAACACTGCACAGTCTCCAGAGACACCCCATGGCCACCACATTGCCACCAGAGACACCACATGGCCATCAGAGACCCCACATGGCCTCCAGAGACCCACACAGCCACCAAAAACACCGCACAGCCTCCAGAGACACCAAATGGCCACCAGCGACCCTGCATAGCCACTTGAGAGTCCACACTTGAGAGTCTGCACAGTCAACTAGAGACCCCACACAAATGGGGGGATGCCCGATTTTAATCTTGCCTAGGGCAGAACAAAACCAAAATACACCACTGACTACAAAAAAAACGATAAAGACAATCGTGGGCAGTAAAGCTCTTCCAGTCACGTTAGGGAACAAGTCCATTCATGAAGAACTCTGCAATGCATAGGCCTTTCTGCCCTCTTCAGATAGGGGGGATCCTTAGACCAGTGTTTCTCAACTCCAGTCCTCAAGGCGCCCCAACAAGTCATGTTTTTAGGATTTCCATTATTTTGCACAGGTGATTTGATCAGTTTCACTTCCTTAGTAATTACCACAGCTGTTTCATGAGGGAAATCCTGAAAACATGACCTGTTGGGGCGCCTTGAGGACTGGAGTTGAGAAACACTGCCTTAGACCATATAACTGAATCAAAGGAAAAAAAAGAGAGGTGGCACACCAGCCTAATGCATTACCGTAAAAATGTTTTATTGGAAAAAAAATCCAATATAATTACAAAAGTAAAAAAAAAAGAAACTTCAGGCATAAAATTCAATCTAGTGCAAATGATCGGAGAATACCTATATGAAGGGGCGTAGCTTTTGTGTTTTGAGGGCAGTGCATCAGAGCTCAGCTACTGCTGTTTGCAAGGAAAGCTTGGATTATAAAAAGTATTTCAGGACTGCAAGCTGCTGAGTGTGTATAAACCAAATATTAAAGCAACATGGTAATTCATTTTGTATCATATAGATGCACTTATCATTTAAACCCCAGCCAACATTTCCTCTCCTGTAAGTAGACAGGGTACTTTTAGTAAAAAAGGCTAAATATTTTTTGCTGACAAGCTCTGCCTAGTCTAACAGATCATAAATATTAATTTAACCTTTAAAAATAGCAGACCTGTCTATGCTGTGTGGCATTGGATTGGGGTAATAAAATAAAATAAAGCCTGAATTTATTACAAGAATGTATTTTGCGACCAAGTTAGCAGCTCTGACCTTTAACAACACAGACAGGTGACTAGACAGCAGCGGCATCGTACATGGAAACTAGTGGAGGATGAGGCAGGGAGGAAAAATAATACATTTTATGGACAGTAATTTATTATGAATTTCACTATGTGGCCAAAAGCATGTGAAAGCCCTCCAATGTACTGAGTTCTGGTGTTTCCAGTGTAGGGTAGAGTATTGAATATTGTGGTCTTCCAAACTTGTCACAACAGTTTGGAGAACAAGGCCTAGTCCATAAAGATATGATGAGTTGATGATGATGACATTTCATGAGTTTGGTGGGGAGTAAGTCAGATGACCTGCACAGAGCCCCAACCTCAACCATATTGAACAGCTTTGAGATGAATTGGGGGCCAAATCATCTTGTCTAACACCAATACCTAACCTCGCAAAATACTCTTTTGAAGTGATGAGCGAAACGTCTAAGGGTTCCAGGAATCTGCTCAAAATTCAGTGAACCCAAACTTAAAGGCAAATCCAATTGACAACTATAAGGGGCTAATCTTGTTCTTGCTGTTTTTTGTACATTTTTTTTTTGGCCCATCTTATTACTATACAGGATTTATGTAGCTCCAACAGTTTACGTAGCGCTTTACAACTTGGGGGTAGACAGTACAAATACAATACACTTTAATACAGTAGGAATCAGAGGGCCCTGTTTCTTAGAGCTTACAATTTAGGAGGGAAGGTCAAGAGATACAAGAGGTAATAACTGTGGGCGATGTGCTGATTGAGAAGATAAATGTACAGTTGTTATGTGGGGGCCAGATAGGCTTCTCTGAAGAGATGAGTTTTCAGGGATCGTCTGAAAGTGGATAAAGTAGGAGAACATATGACAGATTGGGGTAGAGCATTCCAGAGAATGGGAGAGGCTCTGGAGAAGTCCTGAAGGCGAGCATGGGATGAGGTGGCAAGGGAGTTTGAGAACAGGAGGTCTTGGGAGGAGCGAAGAGAACGATTAGGTTGGTATTTTGAGACTAGGTTAGTGATGTAGTTGGGGCCCAGGTTGTGGATGGCTTTGTAAGTTCTAATTAGTAACTTGAATTTAATTTGGTGGCTGAGTGGCAGCCAATGGAGGAATTGGCAGAGAGGTATAGCAGACGCTGAGCGGTTTGTGAGGTGGATGAGCCTGGTAGCAGCGCACATGATGGACTGAAGTGGGGATAGCCTATTTAGAGGTAAACCAATGAGGAGGGAGTTGCAGTAGTCGAGGCGGGAGATGACCAGGGAGTGGATTAGAAGCTTTGTGGTGACATTGGTTAGGAAGGGGCGTATCTTGGAGATGTTGCGGAGGTTGAGGCAGCAAATTTTGGATAGCGATAGGATGTGGGGCCGAAAGGTTAGTTCAGAGTCCAGGATTACACCTAGGACCTTGGCGTGCGGGGGACAAGTTGATAGTTGAGCCATTGATATTGACAGAGAAATCAGGGGCAGTGCACCTGAGGGAGGAAATATCATGAGCTCGGTTTTGGATAGGTTGAGTTTGAGGAAGTGATGTGACATCCAGTCTGATATGTCTGCTAGTAAGTTGGTAATGCGTGAGGAGACAGATGGAGAGAGCTGGGGGGTGGAGAGATAGATTTGGGTGTCATCAGCGTAGAGATGATATTTAAAGCCATGGGAGGCAATCAACTGACCCAGGGAGGTGGTGTAGATTGAGAAAAGGAGAGGTCCAAGAACAGAACCTTGGGGGACCCCGATGGAGAAAGGAAGAGGAGAGGAGGAAGAAGAATTGTAAGTGACACTGAAGGAGCGGTGGGATAGTTGGATGAGAACCAGCGAAGAGTAGAGTCACGGAGACCAAAGGAGAGTACAGTCACAGAGACCATCTGGCTATTTTCTTATTCAATTGTATTTTTGAAGGTTTTAGGAAATGAAAAAAAGCAGGGAAACAACCCTGTATCACAATGTTACAGTATAAAGTACAAGGAATATTGACAATTACCAAAGCCAGGCTAAATAGGAGATAGATGTGTAAGATTACATAACAGAGAATTTGCGTAGACCAATGAAATTAGTAATAAAAAAATAAAAGGGAAAAGACATAAAGAAGGTTGGTGGTTGCCAAAGATAACATGACAATTCTGTAAGAAAGAAACAAAAAAAAAAAACCATGCGCTTGCTCAAAATAAGGTTAAGCAGCTAACACAACAAATAGAAATTTTGCTATAAACCATATATAAACAAGTGTAGCGCTAAAACTGATGCAAAAAGTGAAAAAATGAAGAGATGAAAATAATAAAAAATGTCACAAAATAACTCTATATGCTAGTGACTGTCCATATTGAATACATCAAAGTCCATCATGATATAAACCATTTAGAGTCACCATGTGAATCAACAAATATATTAGTGACAATACTGTCCCAAAGCTGAATGAAGGCGTGCTGGAAATATTGGACCCACAATGAGTAAATATTATATGGGTCAGGTAGACTTTTGGCAGCATTGATGAACACAAAAAACAGTTATGGAAGCCTTCAAGGAGATCCAATATGTGTAGACATGCGATTGTGCAGAAACCACCACCCGAGTGAATGGAGGCTTACCAGAAAGTTGGGACCCACAAAGCGTATGCTGTATGGGTCAAACAGGCTTAGATTGCCCACTGGCAATGGAGGGGGAACCCCGAAGATGGACTGAAGGTGGAATCCTAACGGTTCTTTCCCAGGGATATCTTCTCCATATAGAGGTATACACGTCCACGGACATAACTGTATCTATGCTCCAGCTTTTTCCCCCTCCATTGCCAGTGGGCAATCTAAGCCTGTTTGACCCATACAGCATACGCTTTGTGGGTCCCAACTTTCTGGTAAGCCTCCATTCACTCGGGTGGTGGTTTCTGCACAATCGTATGTCTACACATATTGGATCTCCTTAAAGGCTTTCATAACTGTTTTTTGTGTTCATCAATGCTGCCAAAAGTCTACCTGACCCATATAATATTTACTCATTGTGGGTCCAATATTTCCAGCACGCCTTCATTCAGCTTTGGGACAGTATTGTCACTAACATATTTGTTGATTCACATGGTGACTCTAAATGGTTTATATCATGATGGACTTTAATGTATTCAATATGGACAGTCACTAGCATATAGAGTTATTTTGTGACATTTTTTATTATTTTAAATTCTGTAAGAAAGACAGTTCAATTGGAGAAACCATCTTACAAAGCTATAAATGGCAAATAGCAACGTTTTTGAGATGTGATAATGCGGCACAATTAAGGATAAGCAAAGAAAAAGGAAAGGAAAAGGGGAAGAAAGGAGAAGAATGAAAGATAAGAGGAGACAAGAAGGGGTATGGAAGGAAGGAGGATGGGGCAGTGGAGAGGTAGAGAAGGGGGAAATAGGAATTGGGCAAAGGGGATAACCTCCCCGCATAGGTCTTGGAGGATGACAAAATATTAAGGCCTCATGCATACAGACGTTTTTACAGCCTTTTTTTTTGAGCGTTTTTTGCAGCTTAAAACGCCTGTCTATGTTAGTCTTTGGCTTCATGCCCACCTAGGCGTTTTTGAGCTGCAAATGGCATAGGCGTTTTTAAGCTGTAAAAAAAACCCAGGACCAGTGGGTTCTGAGAGACGTTTTTCAGCTGTAAAAAGGCTCTAACGCTGATAAACGCTCAAAAACGCTCAAAAACGTCGCTCACCAATGTTTTTTAAAGTTTTTGATCCATTGAATTTTTCCATTGAAATTGAATATTTTAACATCCCGTGTGCATGAGGCCTTTGAGTTTAAGGTAGCTGGGTTTGGTAGGGTATAGAGAATCCAGGGTGTCCATGTTGTCCAGAATCTTTCATAATTCCTTCTGGACATGGGTGCTGGTGCTGAGCACTATCATAGGGGACAATGCAAAAAAAAATGTTAATAAAATAATGCCCCGTACACACGGTCGGACATTGATCGGACATTCCGACAACAAAATCCTCAGATTTTTTCCTACGGATGTTGGCTCAAACTTGTTTTGCCTACACACGGTCGCACAAAGTTGTCGGAATTTCCGATTGCCAAGAACGCGGTGACGTCAAGCACGTACGACGAGACTAGAAAAGGCCGGTTCAGAACCAAGCGCAGCACCCTTTGGGCTCCTTTTGCTAATCTCGTGTTGATAAAAGTTTGGTGAGAGACGATTCGCGCTTTTTCAGACTCGTGGCTTTCTGCCGTTCAGTTTGTGCTTGTGGGTTTGTATCTGCTCTTCAGTGCGTGCAAGCAAGTTCCGCGTGACTTTAGTCACTGTATTCTTGTTCGTTCGTTACTGGTTTTCAGGTCGCTCTTCACAGGCCTTGCTGTTCTTCAGTGCGTTCTGTTACTTCGTTCTGAGCAGCCGACCGTTTTATAGCCATGTTTCGTATGCGTACTCCTCGTAGAGTTCGTGCTGTGCGGGGGCTTGGTGTTGGGGTCCTGACCTTGACACAAGTCAAGGTCCATGAACAGGGTGGGGAGGATTTCATGGACCAAGAATTGGTTGCTTCAGCGTGACCAGTTCTGTCATATGCCTTTGCTCCGTGAGATCCGTGAGAATAATCCTGATGATTTCAGGAACTTTCTCAGGATGACGGACCCCGTATTTCACCGTTTGTTGGCTTCGCTGACCCCCTATATCAGCAGGCAGGATACCTGCATGAGGCAAGCCATCACTCCGGAGCAGAGGTTGGTCGCTACCTTGCGGTATTTGGCCACAGGGAGAAACCTGCAGGACCTCAAGTTCTCGACAGGCATCTCCCCCCAGGCTCTGGGGATCATTATCCCAGAGACCTGTTCTGCCATCATCCAGGTCCTGCAGAAGGAGTATATGAAGGTAAGATTTTTATCCTTTAATATCACACTTTATTGTATTGAATGTTTGCTAATATATTGTATTTCTTTCCTCATTCCCCAATTACCATGATTGTAATATGCTGTGAATGTCCCCTTTGTCCTCATGCATGCTGGATTTTTATGTAATTATTATTTTATGTCCTTCATACATATTTGCCCTTCAATAACCTCTCCAGCATGGTGTCTCCTGCCCTATATTCACCTCATGTAGTCACTTAACAATGTATTTTATCAGCTCCATAGTAGTGCTTTACCCCAAACACCCCCTAAAATGTTTGGAAATGTTATTTTGGATTTAAATTCAGGCAGAGGGCCAGAGGCTTTTTTTTGTGGTGTCCCCAAATGTTTTGTAACCCTCCCTCCCCCAACTGCTAAGTCAGCTGATCCCAATTCTCTATCCTCAATCATCTATCTGCTGACTTTGCCAAACCCATACACACTATACCCACCTCTTTAGTGCTCAGATTTATGGATGAATTCCCCAAAGCATGTAGTGCAAGGGCCTGCCTGTATACTTTCCAATGGTACTGTTTAAAGTTCTTGTATCCTATTATGATCTTGATAGGTAATAGCAGAATGTCCAAATGTGCTCAAATGTGTACAGAGTGTATTTATATCTTTGTATTATGACACTTCTTACCTGTCCAGTGGGCTGCCAATAGTGTAACTAAGGAGGGGCTGTTCCAAGTAATACCCTGTATTTAGGCATTCATCTCTCAATGAAGTGAAGAGGGTTACCTGTCCAAGAGTCCCCCCCCTATAATGTTCGAAATGGCCCATGAGAGGGGGGAGGGGGAATATGATAGGTGTACCTTATACTTTGTTGTTGTTAAATTCCCCTTAATAAATGCTATCTGGAGGTTGACCCATAATGTTTGTGTCTAATCTGCTTGCCAGGTTTCTGTGAAAAAATAGTAATGTTTATTGTTTTTTCCTCAACAGTTTCCTTCCACGCCACAGGAATGGCAGACTGTGGCCTCCCACTTTGCCCAGCGGTGGGACTTTCCTAACTGCGGAGGGGCAATTGATGGGAAACACGTCCACATCGTCCCACCACCCAACTCGGGGTCGTACTATTATAACTACAAGGGGTTTAATAGTATAGTGATGTTGGCGGTGGTGTCGGCTAATTACGAGTTCTTGTATGTGGACGTGGGGAAGAATGGCCGGATGTCCGATGGTGGAGTCATCGCCCAGACGGAGTTCTACAGGCGTCTCCAGAATGGCAGTTTGGACTTGCCACCTCCAGAGGACAATGTTGAAGGTCTCCCATTTGTGTTCGTTGCTGATGAAGCATTTGCGCTGGGGGACCACCTGATGCGGCCATTCCCGATGAGGACCCTCACCCCGGAACAGAGGGTTTTTAATTACCGGCTGGCCAGAGCCCGAAGAGTGGTGGAGAACACATTTGGAATCCTGGCCAGCCGGTTCCGACTATTTCTGACACCCATCCATATGGCGGAGTATAAACTGAACCATATTATACTGGCGTGCTGTGTTCTCCATAATTTTTTAAGAAAACATTCAGCCAACTATGCTGGCTCAGTTGGGCCTGAGGCCGGAATCCCAAATACTTCCACAATGACGGCACTTGAAAGCGGCCGTCCTGGCTTGCCCTCCCTGAATGCCCGTGATGTCCGGTTACGATACCTGGAGTTCTTTGCGGGTAGGGGGGCTATCAATATGCCAGACAATCTGTGACACCTTTTTCAAATAAAAAACAACCAAAAGCACTTCTTGGTGGACATATACTGCTTGTGTTTGTTTTAGCTGACCCTGACAGAAATGTGTTGAGTGCTGAAAATGTCGTGATTGTGTAACCTTATACAAAGCACTGTTGGCTGGTACTTCCTAAATGCAAAAACACATTTCACTACAAGTGCACTTGCAACTGCACTGAACCTGCACTTGTAGTGCAAAGTGTATTTGCCCTTAGGAAATAACCCCCATTTTTGCATAAAACAACAATTACATCACCCCAAATGTGTTGTAGTGTTGAGACAATAATCCACACATTCTTGAGTAAGGCACTTTTTTATACCTGCACAATCACATGTGCATTTACCAAAGGTTTTTAAAACAAACCAACATATTTGTTGTATAAAATGTTTGCAGTAGCATTATGAAAAATCAAAATATCCATTTCAGATAAAACAGGCCTGTGTAAAACCAACAAGAAAGCCAAAAAACTTGAACTTACAAAGTTCACATATGATAAAACCTGAAGGCTATATCAGACATCAGTATTTAGGAACTGGGTTTGATATAGCGTTCAGATGGGGGGAACTCACCCCTGGAAAAGCCAAATTTGGAAGATGCACACACCAATTTACGAATGTCAACATGTGCTATCTGCCATCATGGGGGATCAAGGGACGTGTTTTGGGGGAGCAAGCCCTTCCTCAACGCTACTTTATAATTGAGGAAGGGGTTGCACCCCCAAAACGCGTCCATTGATCTCCCGTGATGGCAGATAGCACATGTTGGCACAAATTTGGCTTTTCACAACATTGTAAAAATTTAAATTACATAAAACCGGTCATTTTGTGGGGTTTAAATTCGCCCCAAAACATCAATGATGTTATTATTTTTTTGAATAACATCACGTATTTGTTGCTGGATGTTTTGCAATTGGAGATTACATCCCATGATCTCCCCTATCAGTATCTGGGCACTTTCTGATGTAAAGCGTTCTCTCTCCCTCACATCACGATCACCTAAAAAGAGATAAAGAACAAAAAAAACAGGTCTCAAAAATCTGCCACCAGCCATCTCTTTTACCTGAGTCTGTGGTCGCAGACACTCACCTGTTGTGGTGCCAATCTCCACCACGTCTTCTTCTTCCTCCTGCTCAGCATCTTGTGTTTGGGGTAGTTCCCCTTCTTCCAGAGGGGGGGGGGGGGGTCTGTGTTCTCCTGGGATGAGGAGTGTCCGAGTCTTTTCTCCCCTATGTAAAACAAAAATGGTATACTTAGCACACAGATATTTGATGGCAGAACTATAAAGATGAAACATTGCTTGGAAGTGGGGTACAATTGTCTATTTTAGCCGAGTTCAAAGATGTCTTTTTTTTATTGCCCTTTGTCAAGCTGCAATACTTTACCTGTTTGGTACAAGCTTCACAGATGTAACCCCCCCTATAGTATACACTGGAGCACCTGTGTGCCCCCCCTAATAAAAATGGTGTTCTGGGGTCCCACACTAGTGCTCCAGTGTCCAGATGTGAAAACAGCTGCTCAGTGTCCTCTCCTTACACACAATCTAGTTTGCATTTCATTCTAGTAACAAACCCATCTACCTAAACAAATATTTGGCATCCAAATAGGCCCCAAAAAAATGTGGGAAAATGCATATGGCCTAAACAATGGTGTTCTAGAGGCCGAACGAAAAATGTTTGATACGAACGAATAATGGGCCCATGAACATTAAAGTTGCCCTTTTTAAACGTTATAATTACTAAAATCATATGGAGCAGAACGAACGGAATAAAGCCAGAAAGAATAGAAACACAGCACAACTACTTACTTTTTGGCAGCACTCTCCGGATCTTTCGGTACTGCTCCGGCTCTCTCAACTTCAGGTCCGACCACCGCTTCCTGAGCTGATCTTTTGATCTTCGTACCCCGAAATTACGCTCGAGACTCCTGACCACTTTCGCCATGATCTTGGCCTTTCGGATGTTCGGGTTGGGGTAAGGCCCATATTTTCCATCATAGTCGGACTTCCTCATGATGTCGACCATCTCCAACATCTCCCCAAACGACATATTTGTGGCCTTAAAACGTCTCCTTCTGGATCGGGACGTGCCTGGATCCGGGCTTTCCTCCTCCTCCTCGTTGCTACAATTAGCACGCACCTGGTGTAACTCCGCCATCATGCTCTTCCCCCACTGCGCCGAACGAAAAGGGGCGGGGAATAGAATAGAAAGAACGTCAGGGGCGGGCGGAGTTACACACATGCGCAGTGTGTATAAAGCGTAACACGCGTGCGTATTACGTACGATCTGTGAGCGGAGGAAGGAGCATTGGACGCGCCGATCGTAAGAACGAAGGTAAGAGACAAACTTGGGCCTATACTGCTTCTAGATTGAGGCCTATATTGTAACAAGATTAGGAGAGTTTGGTGTGACATTAGGCTTTGTCTTGTGTTGTGTCTTGCAGTGAACATGGATATCTTAATGAGAGATACTGACTTCATGTCACTATTCATTGATATGCTAAGGGAGCTGCCCTGTCTGTGGGAGATTACCCACCCCCATTTCAAGAACCAAGCAAAGAGGAAGGCAGCACTGGAGCAATTGTGTGAAATTGTGAAGCAGGTGATCCCCACGGCAGACATCACTTATTTAAAGATATTAATTGGTTGCCTGAGGAGCACATATCTGAGGGAGCGCAAGAAAGTCCTGGATTCACAGAGATCCGGAGCAGCAGATGACATCTATGTCCCCAGGATGTTGTACTACGACAGGCTGCACTTTCTGGCAGGCCAGACTGAACCCAGGCCATCCCTCTCCAGTCTTCCTTCCACGCTTCCTTCCCCCCTGGCTGAGGCTTCTGATGCCCAACCTGGGCCTTCCAGGCCATATGTGGAGGAGCCCAGATTGAGCCAGGTATAGCATTCCTCTAAATATTTCTGCTTGTCCAATCAATGATGTTACCTAGATGTTAGTTGGGAGTACTAATTTATGATTGTGATTGATGATGCAAAAACTAAAACCATGTCCCTTTTTCATACACAGGGAAGTCTCAGCCAGGAGGTGGCTGATCTGCAGGTCCCTCCACCCACCCTGAAAACAGAAAGTGGCAGCAGGAGGAGTAGCCTAGAGGAGGCGGCTATCAGATTTTTTTGGAGGGCTACAGAGGTCCTGGGAGCACCACACACCATGCAGGAGAACCTTGCGGCATTCATTGCCTATAAAATGCAGAGGATGGAGGAGGGCCAACAAGCCATGTGTCAGGCCCTCATATCAGAGGCTCTGGAGAAAGGTGTGAGGGGCCAACTTACACCTCACACACAGCTTTGGGATGGTCCTCCTCCTCCTCCTCCCTCTCCTCCAGGTCCTCCCAGTCCTCCTCCAGGTCCTCCCAGTCCTCCTCCAGGTCCTCCCAGTCCTCCTCCTCCTCCAGGTCCTACTCCTCCTCCTCCTCCAGGTCCTACTCCTCCTCCTGCCACATCTCCTACTGCACAGCCACAGCCGGGGAGGAAGTGTGAAAGGAAGACCAGAGAGTGAGGACCCTGGATCCAGTCTGGTTGGCCAAAAGATGCAGCCTCTTGTGGTACCACAGCCTGGGGACACTGATGTCATCTGCTGCTATCCGAGTCTCTGTGAATCCCGGACCAGACTGCCCTTCCTTACATATGGACTCCTCAGGCCACCAATTTTGAGGTTTAAGAATTGATGTCTGCCGTGGGGGTCCCAGGCTTCACTAATTTCTCCTGTTGATCCAGTGTTGCCTTCCTCTTTGTTTGGTTCTGATCCCTTAATAAAGGATTTTTGTTTTGAATTATACTCTCCTATGTGTTTTACTTCAAAAATGATGGTTTGTTTGTGAGGATTCAGGTACATTGCAAATATACAATGTGAAATGAACAAGGGACACCAACACCAAAAAATCTCATGGAGATTAAATAATAAAAGATATCAATGATGTTGGGGTAACTTGCCACACAAAACACACACAAAAATATTCTGGAGTAAAAATAAAAATAACATTAAACAAAGATCAGCCTTGGAAAAAATCCAAACATTAAAGAAAAAAAAAAGGCTTTAAAACCAAAAAAAAAATCCAAACAAAAAATAAAACTGTCAGATGTGACAACTAATAACAATATATTGAGGGAATCCCACTAAAAAAACACAAATAAAACTTTGTGAGAAGTGTGTGTGAATATGAGCAGCAAAACGACTTAATTCTTGTCACATTATAAAGAAGAAGAGAGTGCGCTGTATTAAACCATTTTTAACATTGCAGCGTGACGAAAGTGCTGTATCCATTGCGAACGCTAAGTTTACCAGAACGAGCTGTCCCGTGTCGGAATTTCTTCTGAGCATGCGTGGCACTTTGTGCGTCGGAACAGGCCACACACGGTCGGAATTGACGCGATCGGATTTTGTTGTCGGAAAATTTTATCTCCTGCTGTCCAACTTTGTGTGTCGGAAAATCCGATGGAAAATGTCCGATGGCGCTCACACACGGTCGGAATTTCCGACAACACGCTCCGATCGGACATTTTCCATCGGAAAATCCGACCGTGTGTACGGGGCATTACATTCAGCATGTATTGGGTCTTTTCGTTTGGCCTTGAGGACAATATTAAATACACAAATTCTTCAACTATAATATGCTTGGGACATGCCCTAAAGTTGTACATGGTGTTACGGAACCTTATGATTTTCCTATGCGCATAATTAGCTATGCAATTGATTTATTTTCTCTTACAATTAGCTTGGCTTGCATACAGTAGCAGCATCCCATTCTGATTCATTTCAGTTTGAAAAAAAAGTATTTTTCCAGGTACCTTTATCAGTAATAAGCCTTTTGATTGCCAGATATAAATTGGCCAGTAGTTCACCATGGCTTGTGCTCACTGATGCAAAATGATCCTGGTGCTGGCCAATGTCTATCAAGCTCTCATTAAGAATTACAAGACCTCCAGATGGTACAGGAGTGTAAATTTGGTAAGAAGCAGAACATTTTTAATCAGGAATAATTTCTTGATATGTACTAGAGAAAAATAGTACAGGTGGGTGTTTTACCACAATAATGAAGAGACACAGCAGTCTATATTTGGCCAGCAGCTGGACAATTTTAAATAGCAAGGCTAGGCCTCAGTTTACTAGAAATAAAGAGCACAGCCTTAGGTTTTACTTTCAGAACTAGGATACTGCAAAGGATACAGCAGTGTAAAATTAACCAGCAGGAAGATCATTTTAATCAGGGATAGTATGGCTAACTGGTGTATGCCTAAATTTCATTTTTATTATGGGGATAAAAGGTGCAGTGAATGTGAGTGATTTAATGTGAGGTGGTTTAGGTGCACACTGTTTTTGCACTTAGTTATTTTGCTTTCAACCCACGTGTCCTGCAAACAAAGGGCCTTTTAAAGCAGAGTTCCACCCATTTACAAGTCAGCAGCTATAAAAAGTGTAGCTGCTAACTTTTAATAAACAGACACTCACCTGTCCCACGGTCCAGCGATGCGGGCGCACAAAGCCTCACTTCTCTCCCTCTCCTCTCCGCGGCACCAGCATTGTTATTGTGGGCTCCCCGCTTGTGGCTTCACGTTGTGAATGGCCAGGAAATCTTCTGGGACCTGTGACGTGTCCCAGAAGATTGCAGAGAGGGAGGGGGAGAGGTGAACTTCCTTCCGGCGCCGCGGCCCCAGGGGAGGAAGTGGGAGCTGGGTGCCCCCCCAACAAAATGACATGCCAAATGTGGCATGTCAGGGGGTCACCAGTACTTAAAGCAGGAGTTCCATATATGGGTGGAACTCCGCTTTAACTCCTTGTTGCCGACATAACATAAATATGCGCCCCCACTGGATTGGGCTTTTTTCCTTGGGGCCGCATATTTGCGTATCTCCCTTTGCACACTGCACGGTGCGCTCCCAGCACACAGACCAGGGTCTCACGAGAGCCCTGGGCCCCATTCTTAGGATCAGAACCCAGATTGTCTGATTCCAGGTCCCCTGATCGCTGTGTTAGCCTCTGATTGGCTATCACAGTGATCAGTCACTGTGAAGCCCGCCCCTGTGTTTTCTGTCTCTGTGAATGGATGAGATACATTGTATCTTTCTCTGTCTTTGCAGAGAGAGAGAGAAAATAATAATAATAACAATAATAAAAATAAAAAAACCTAGATCAAGGTTTGATTTAGGTCAGTGCCAGGGTTATTGTTTTGTGTCAAGGGGTCAGGGTCAAGGGTCAAGGTCAAAGATCAGGGTCATTATTTTATTGACAGGATTTTTTTTTAAATTAGTGTCAGTGTGTTTGAGGTAGGATAAAAAAAAAGCAAAATGCGCACTATTGTTTCTAGGCTGTACTTTGGGTACAAACAACAACTAACATACAAATATGTGGCATCACTGCGATTGTCAGAAGCAGGAGAATTGATTTTGGGTTGTTATTTGGTGGAAGGTTATGGTAGTAGCAAGCAAAATACAGCTACATTTAAAAAAAATGATTTTTTAAAACTATTTCAGGCCAGTTTTTCTTTGATAATAAAAAATCAGGAGATATCCATTACCATTTACCACCAAATGAAAGCCCAATTTGTCTTGAAAAAATGCTGTATAATACACCTGGATGAACAAAATAGTTGTGATGATATGTACAGCTTGACTAACACATGTCCAAGTTGAAAAATTGGGCTTAGGCATTAAGATTTGTTTTACTCTTAGGCGCAAAGGGGGGTTACAGAATAGATGTAGGCACTCCAAATCTTTTTACATCCATCCTTCCCCCTTACTTCCTTTTAAAATCTTCCATTCCTTTTTTAATGGGTTGTCCTGGATTCAGATACTCACCTGCCCAGTGGAACCAGCATTGTTCTGCTGCAATCCACTGCTCGAGTACAACAGCCCGGGTCTTACGCTGCTATCTTCTTTGATGTCATTAGAAACCCGGCAGCCTCTTTAAAGGTAATATCCAAAGTTTTACT
This sequence comes from Lithobates clamitans, assembly GCA_037952925.1. NCBI lineage: Eukaryota > Metazoa > Chordata > Amphibia > Anura > Ranidae > Lithobates > Lithobates clamitans. The sequence goes on along the minus strand of JBBGZY010000680.1, from coordinate 2,896,826 downwards.
GCAATAAATTGTAAATTGTAATCTTATGGCTTTTTAACTGTTTAGTGTCCAATGGTAGTAGATCTATGCACTAATTTGCTGGACCTTCATGTATCTCAGTCCCAATTACAACCAAAATCTGTCTGGTTTGTATTGCCACTACTATCAAGGGATGAATAAAAAGACCTTAAAGAGGTTGTAAAGGTTTGTTTTTTATTTTTTTTAAATAACAAACATGTTATACTTACCTGCTCTGTGCAAGGGTTTTGCACAGAGCGGCCCCCGATCCTCCTCTTCTGGGGTCTCCCAGCAGCGCTTCTGGCTCCTCCTCTTCTCGAGTGCCCCCACGGAGAGCCGCATTCCATGGGTGCACTTGTGCGGGCGCGCTCCTGAGTCCTGCTGCTGTGTCCATTGACACAGACAGCAGGACTCGGCCCCGCCCCAACTCCTGTGTCACTGGATTTGATTGACAGCAGCAGGAGCCAATGGCTCCTGCTGCTATCAATCTATCCAATGAGGACCCGAGACAGCGGCTGGAGCTGCTGTGCTCATCCCCGTCGCTGGAACGATCAGGTTCAGGTAAGTAAAGGGGGGGCTCTAGGGGGCTGCTGCATCACAGGAGGTTTTTTTTACCTTAATGCATAGAATCTCTCTCTCTCATAGAATGCATTAAGGTGAAAAACCTTGAGGATTTACAACCCCTTTAACAATAGGCTGTGTATAAAATATAAACATATAAAACAAACTTTATTCAAATATAAATAGTACCATATTTATTCCAAATAATACCCATACTGAGTATACAAATAGCCTTATCCCAAACAAGATTAAGACATGTCCTTCTGAGGAAGCCATTTTCAGTGGTGATGTTTGTTAAACAATGGGTAATCCTTACTACCTTTGTCCCTTCCTGCATTGTCCCCAAACGGGAGGTGGTAGGCCATGCCTACTTAGTTGTCTAATTGCTGTGGTTCCAGCTGTTAACTTTCCTGCTTACTGGATATCTACATGCCCAGATGATTGATGGGTCCCTGTTATGGGAAGGGGTAGTGGATTTGACTGCTTTGAATTGCGCTTTACTCCACTTTCATGCAACAACTGATTGTGTTCCTTTCACTTCAAAGGACTTTGCATGGCTTCTTATGTGACTACCTGCTGTATTCTACAAGCCTTTCTATATAACTACTTATAGAATGTGGATATGTACCAATGGAGATAACCAAGAATGCTTGAGTGATTATCCATGCTTTTCTGTGAATATTCATCACAATGCTGTTTCCTTCATAGATTTGCTACGTGTGATGCCTTGTGACTATTTCACTATACGATACGTTACAAAGAGAATAATAAAACGTCATCAACATCTTACTTTGAATGTTAATAAGCTAGCGGTATTGCTACAACCTGGCAGGTTGTGACAGCCTATGTTTAAGATCTGGCTTTGGATGGATGAATATATTCAGAGGCCATTTAACTCTCATTAGCTGCACGCTTGCTACTAGCTTTCTAGCCATATGGGCATATATTTATCATCTAGCCACTGACCATTATTGATTACTCATGTGATCTCTGCAGAGATATATGGTTAAGCGGATGGTAACCCATATAATGTGTTATCCAACTTTTGTCATTGTCTAATGGATCTTAAGATTTACATCTATGATGGACTACTGTGGCTGTAGGCATGCGTGTTGATGCGGAATATACATACCAAGTAGACTCTTGACATGATATATTGTTCGTTTTCTATGGACATTTAACTTTGAAGTGTTATGGTGATAAATGTTTGATATATTTATTCAACATTTCCTCACCACCGCCTTCTGATTGACACATAATGATTATTTATTTAAGCTACTTATTGGATCAATATTGTTCTTTCAAATGAATACACCTGTAGAAAATATATTTTGTAACAATTCTGTGGTTTTGCTGAGATTTTACACCATGGCATTTATACAATATATGTTTTCTCTTTTCTATATTGAGTTATGTTTAGTATTCTTTTTTGTATGAGGCCCCACTATAGCTTTTAATCCTTTTTGAGGATAAGGGTATTCGTATACTCAGTTTGGGGACTATTTGGGATAAATGTAATACTATTTAAATTTTAATTTGAAGTTTTTAATATTTATATTGTATACACTAACTATTTTTGACATCTTTTTTGCTAATCCCTTGTTAGTAATAATTTTAGATTTTTTATTTTGAATATGTAGATCTGTCAAGGGGTCATTATTGGCACTGTTTTTTCAACTTAATACAGGTTTTTATTGTCAACAGGTTTTTATTGTCATTGTGTTTCTTGTTACTTATTGGATATCTTACTGACAGAGACAGAAACAGCAACAATTTATTTATCTAGTAGCGTGGGGAGAGGTTGGAACATTTGTACTGTTTTTTTTCAAAACCAGCTGCTGAAGCATGCTTTTGGAATAAAGGAGTCAATTTGTTCCAGAGTTGATGTAACCCTCTATTAGTCTAAGAAAGTCCAACAAAATCAGCAGCCCTGATAAAGGGGGAAACTAAAACGATGGCTTGTCTTGTGTTATTTTTGGAATTCTGTGATGTTATAGATATACTTGGACTCTTAAGCCTTTGGCGTGGGATTCTCGCTCTCCATACATCTTCTGCTGTTTATCTGAGATGTCTTTAAGATCAGTTCATGTTAGAGAGAAGTCAAACCAGAGCCATTGTGCTTTACAGTATTGAATTATCTTCACACTTCTCACGTATGTTTCACTGCACTTTATATGTGTGTTTTTCTTTCTCTTTACTGGATGGTAGGGTATGGGTCTACAGGTCTGCTCTAAAGTGTAGGGGGAGGATGTGTGGCCATCAGGTTCCCACCTTTTCTGCCTTGGAAGGGTTTCAATTCAGGAGAGCCCCCCATCCATTACTCTTTGCTTGGCTTCAGCTGATCATGAGACATGGGGTGAGTCTTTTAGCTAGGTGGACCTGAGTATCCCTTGCCCCCATCAGGAGTCTTGTGCTCCAGGGGGCCAGAGAAGGTTCCTTCCTCTTATGACACGCCCCAGTGCACTTTTTTCTGTGTGTATTCAAATGCCCATTTTTTTGATTCACCTTGGGGGGCTTTTTTTGGGCACCACACCGCAGGCTCGAAATCCCCCCACAAAACTGATGAACTAAATTAGTTCCGGATTTAGTGCCACCTACCTACATCTTCTATGTTTTTTTTTGCAGTCTATGTCTTCATGTCCTGGTGGGGCCTGCTTTTCTCACCCTGATGTCACCAAGATAGGACACAGTTAGTGACATGGAGGTTGTCAGGAGAAGCCAGTGAGCACTGCAGGAGACACAGAAGATTGAAACTCCCAGGATCTGCTTCTGCACAGACTTTGGAGGAAAATTTCTCTGAGTTTGGTGGAGCAAGCATAAGAAAAAGTGACTGTTTACATGTAACAACTTTATTTGGACTTATTTATAAATTGAACCCGTGCCTAGAATATGAACAATAAAGTATTTACATATTCTAATGTATGCATACAAGAGAAGCACCGCTCTGACTGTGAAGCCTCCGGAGAGATAATAGAAGACCGACACACCTACTCCAGGTGCTCAGGCTTGGGATGTCCTCCTTCCATCCAACTAAAATACTTGAGAATAAAAAATGAAATGCCGGGAACTCTGGAAATTCTTCTGTAATCTTTTATTATAACATGGCCATTAAAATGTGACAGCTGACGCATTTCGGCACTTAGCCTTGTTCTTTTCACCCCTGTAACATTTGGCATTGTGGAAAAAGTCATCTTTAAATTTCACAACAGAGGCACCAAAGTCTCAGGTGTTTTCAGTAGGGAACAGATTCTTGGCAGTGTGTCAGTCCTAGGACTTTTTTTTCTCAGGGAAAAGGTGCAGGAACTCACCTCACCCTCCCCAGGTCATGCATGTCTCCACCCCTTACCCACCTCCCAGAACTGCCCCTTGTCTCCACCCCTACCCACCTCCTAGCACCGCCCCTCTTTAGAAAACACTGAGCCAAGTATTATTTTAAACGGGCGTATTTTGATGCCCGCAAGTTGCAGGTACAGTGAGCTGCCAGCATCCTGTAGCAATCAATGCCAGGCTGAAATACGCAGAGCTCCCAGTACCAATTCTACTTGACTCATTGGGCTGGTCAAATGGCAGATTGCCCAGTTGTTCACTGTGCTTCCTACTGCTGACCCCTAGTCAATACAGGACACAATAATGATCAACAGCAGCGCGCAGAATCAGTAACAACTAAAGCTAATGCTAAAGCTAAATGCTCCCCAAAGATCACAAAATTAGGAAAGCACTATTTACACGATTAGCAGGTCCCTATGTAATAAAAATATCAAAAAACAAACATATTTATAAGATCACAGAATATGTTACTGATATGTGGCATGTCCTTATATGCATTTGATATGTAGGTTGATGCCATATTGTGTATGAAAAATACATTGATGACATCATTTTCAGCATCCACACATTCCCTTGTTTATTTGCTGTATGAAGAGTACAATAAAATTGTTAGTCCTGGTTCCTTCCATGACTTTGTAAGCAAGAAAGTTCTTTGGATTGACTGGCGTCTGCTATTCCCGTACAATACTTGTATGTGCATTGAGGAGATTTAGGAGCGTTTCTCAAGGATTTCCTGGTGCTGGTTTTGATTTTTTGATTGACATCACAATCCAGCTTAAGCTGTGAAGCATACATGGTTTTGTTCTGTTGTTGTATTTCTGTAAATTATTTGACATTTGTTATCTGTGTACTGTATAGTTATAGCTTACGTTTATAAAGCCTATATTCTATATAGGACTTTGTAAAGCAAATAACATACAAAAAAAAAAAAAACAGAATGAACAGATTGAAATTTGCAAGGAATAACTAAAAACATACTGCGAGGTCTGTACCGAAAGTAATGCAAAAGCGGACATAACTTTTTTTTATTAATTTGCATGGGTCGTTCAAATTTCACATTATGGTAGAGTAACATTTCCTCTAGTGTAACTCTTCTTCTTCTTTTTCATTGCAGGTAAAAAATGGATTCCAAGCAAAAGCAACATGCAATCATTGAGTTCTTCATCATGAACTTGATGATGGCATGTTGCTTCTGCTTGGAATCCATAATTTACCTGCAATGAAAGAAGGATTACCATAGAGCAGTGTTTATCAATTCCAGTCCTCAAGGCGCCCCAACAGGTCATGTTTTCAGGATTTCCCTCAGATCAAATGACTGTGGTAATTACTAAGGCAGTGGAACTGATCAAATCACCTGTGCAAAATAATGGACAGCCAGAAAACATGACCTGAGGCTCCTTGAGGACTGGAGTTGAGAAACACTGCTATAGAGGAAGAGTTATGCCGTGTACACACGGTCGGACTTTTCAGCTACAAAAGTCCGACAGCCCGTCCGACAGACTTTCGACAGACTTTTGACGGACTTTTGACGGACTTTCAACAGACTTTCTAACGACCGGACTTGCCTACACACAATCACACCAAAGTCCACCGGATTCGTACGTGATGACGTACACCGGACTAAAATAAAGAAGTTGATAGCCAGTAGCCAATAGCTGCCCTAGCGTGGGTTTTTGTCCGTCGGACTAGCACACAGACGAGCGGATTTCTGGGTCCGGCGGAGTTACGACGTAAAGATTTGACGCATGTTCCAAATCTAAAGTCCATCAGATTTGCGACTGGAAAAGTCTGCTGAAGGTCTGATAAAGCCCACACACGATCGGATTGTCCGCCGGATTTGGTCCGTCGGCGTCCGTCAGACAAGTACGGTCGAAAAGTCCGACCGTGTGTACGCGGCATTACTCTACCAACATCTTACTTGATTTGATTGTAGCCGTATTAGTGCAATTGTGACAGAGAAAATTGAGTACTGTCCGTGATACTTTTTTTATTTTCACTAACATACAATTTTTCAGGACAAGCTTTCGGTGTATGTCCCCTTCTTCAAGGTCCAAGCTGTGCTTGGACCTTGAAGAAGGGGACATACCCGGAAAGCTTGTCCTGAAAAATTGTATGTTAATGAAAATAAAAAAAGTATCACGGACAGTACTCAATTTTCTCTACCAACATCTGAAATTTTAATGACCTATGTAAGTAAAAATAATAGAGCAAGAATTACAAAAAGCTTGTTTTTATTGGTGCCAGGGACCCCAGTAAGGAGAATTCTCACCAAAATGTACCCCTGTGACACCTGGATGAGAAATAAAGTGAATAACTGTGATTGAAAGACAATAACAAAAATAAAAACCTGACTTAAACCGGTGTTAAAACCAAAAACAAAAATGTAATATATTGCAGCTTACCAGTCCTTAGATGTGGTGACTGCATTTTTTCTTTTTTAGGTTTTTTTTTCCTTTATTTTCACCTGGCAATCCAATCAGTAAGTCTGTTATTTTTCAACTACCTATAAAAGACCAATCTGTCCAGCAAAAGAGGCAGTTAGAGTGTTGAGACAAACTATTTACCACTGACAGGGTTGCTTACAATGATCAGCTTTAATTCACTCATGTAAAATCTCTATCCCAAAAAGAGAAAAAAAAACTTACTGGAAGTGGTTAAAAAATGTTAAGCCGGCCATAGACGGTTCAAATCTCGGCCGGTTCAGCAAGAACCAGCCGAGATTCAAACCATGTATGGGCAGGCTAAATGTACCCAAGTTGATTGATCAATCAACTTCGGCACAACTATCCTGTCGGATTTTACATGCCACAATTCCTTTTTTTTTTTTTTTTTGTTACTTCCTGTATACCCATTAAAGAGATTTCACATCACTTCCTGTCTACGTGATACCCTGTCAATGTAACAGGAAGTGATAGGAAATCGCCACAATCAGGGCACACACAGCAATTAAAACCTTTCTACACTCAAAATTTAAACATTTTTTGTCTGCTATTGAGCTTATAAGTCATATAACGAGAAACCCTATTTGCAATGCAGTGAAATTGGTGTGTATTTAGGTGTGCCCTTTTTTTCTTTGACATACACAGACTGTGTAATGTAGGCAAAACCACATAAGAATATGTTCCTAGCACACCTCCAATCTTTTACAATTAAATTGTCTTTATTGACTTTGTTCACCATGTCCTACAGAAAGTGAAATGTTTCTTAACTATCAGAGGTCCCTTCATCAGGCATCGGTATGTCACCTTGCCTGATGAAGGGACCCATGTGTCAGGCCTCTTTTACACTGGGGCGGGAAGTGTGTCGGCGGTAAAGCGTCGCCATTATTAGCGGCGCTTTACCGTCGTTTTAGCGGAGGTATTCGGCCGCTAGCCCCCTCTAGCGGCCGAGAAAGGGTTAAAAACCACTGTAAAGCGTCTCTGCAGAGGCGCTTTGCCAGCGGTATAGCCGCTCTGCCCCATTGATTTCAATGGGCAGGAGCTGTGAAGGAGCGGTGTATACACCGCTCCTTCACCGCTCCGAAGACGCTGCTAGCAGGACTTTTTTTCCCATCCTACTAGCGCACCGCTTCAGTGTGAAAGCCCTCGGGGCTTTCACACTGGAGACACAGCAGCGGCTGTTTCGGGTCGGTTTGCAGGCGCTATTTTTAGCGCAATAGCGCCTGCAAACCGCCCCAGTGTGAAAGGGGTCTCAGAGCTTGGCTCAGCCCTTCCTTCTCTGAGCTGGCCGCTCAGCTGTCAGCTAATTGCCAGCTCCTATCTCTCTCCACAGTTACCCAGCTGTTGTTGATTCTGCTCGTCAGTCCTGCCTACTTAAAGTCGTCAGCTCACTTGATCTCTGCCTTCGCCTTTGTCAACATCACAGAGACTTTCTCCTGCGTTCCAGTTAAAGACTTGCTCGGCTGGTGTTCCTTCTGGCTCCTGATCCTGCTAGCTGTACTACTACGTTTATCTCTGGCTCTCTGACATTTGCTACCTGATTACTGAGGATTATTTTGACTACGCTTACTCTGTTTACCTTATTATTATTATTATTATTATTTTTAAACGAGTTTGATTTAACTATACTTCTGTCTCGGTCTGATTCATGGTTCCTGATACATGGCAGTTCTGAAACATTGCACTTTCTGTATGACACCCTGAACAAACATCAATAAAGACAATTTAATTGCAGAACATTGAACATTGAAGCATGCTGACACTGTATTCTTATCTGATTGCTTTGGTGTCATCCACCAGTTGTTTTAGCACCCTGCAAACAAGAGTTAGGCTGGGTTCACTCTTGCTATGGCCACGGCTCATAGCAGGGGGTTCTGTGCACCCCTGTTCACCATTTCAGGTTCAAATCAGGTCTGAATTTTTTCCTGAATTTGCACCTGTAATGGAGCCAAAGACGCACATAACCCTTCTGCAATTCGGACCTCAACCGCCCCGGAGCTGTGTGAACCAGCTCCATTGAGAGCCAGTCACGCTCTCCTGTCAGTGTGAACCCAGCCTAAATATGGGTTTGGTGTGCAATGTTTGGGTGGGTCTGCTTATCTTCATGATAAGCAGACCCACCCAAATGCAACAATGGTTATTATTACAGTAACTTGGAGATGTTTTACTCTTCGGTGCTGGAATTTCTACAGCTTATATTGTGCTTTAAATAGTTGGAGTTGGAGTGGGTTAAATGGGCTGGGCTGCACTGGTAAATAATATTTATGATAAAGATGTGGGGTCCCTGAGCCTCTTTAGAGTTCTGTTTCACAGATTTATTATTTGGCCAAAAGTTTTGTGTACACCTGATCACCACAACTATGCTGTAGCCAAAAAGTTTGAGTTCAGGTGTTTCTAGTAAATTATATTGTTAATGCTACACCATATAAAGACATTTAGGACAATTGTGTTCTTCCAACCTTGTGGTTGGAGGAAGGCCCTTTTCTGTTCCAGCATGACTTTGCACCAAGCCAGGACCCTAAAGACATGGTTTGACAAGTGGAGGAACTCGAGTGGCCTTCACAGATTCTTTACCTCAATCCTATTGAACACCTTTGGTCTTCTTGCCTCTGACCTCACAAATGCTCTTTTGGCTGAATGGACACAAATTCCCAACAGACACACTCCAAAATTTGGTGGAAAGCCTTCCCAGAAACGTGGAGGCTGTAATAGCTGCAAAGGGTGGTGGTAGTGGGGAAGGGGGGTCTAGGGAACTCTATATTTATGCCAATGGTTTTGGAATGGGATGTCCAACAAGCTCATACAGGTGTTATAGGCAAGTGTCTAAAAAAGTTTGACCATATGTTGGATGAAAAAGGTGCCCACCTGCTCTAAAGTGTGGTTGATTTGGCTAAGAGAACAAGTAGAGGACAGAGAACCCATCACTGGCATTTTGTTTTGGCAATCTTGAGCAAAGAGTGTCACACAAGCCTTTGGGACTATTAGAAATTTCTGATCTGCTTGCTGCTGTGCAATGGAAAAGTGACCTCCTTGAGATGAAAAAGAATGTGGCCTATGTCCTTTTACGCATTTGTGGGTACCTGAAACAAACTCAACCTGAATTTCTTCACAATTAATACACAAGAAGACAAGAACCTGAAAAGAAAGAGGGATTTTGGTCAGCCACTACATGCTGAGGGCAGTTTGAATTGGAGCTAAGCAGACCGTGTGAGCAACCATCCATTTGGCTAGTAGCCTGGGGTTTATAATATTACACTGATTTATTTTTTCTGAAGTTATTTAAAGCTTATATCAACATCATGATGATAGAATGATTCGCTCATCAGTAAGTGGATTTAAACATGCTTGGGACAAACATAAATCTATATTCAGGCTAACCAGAGTAAAATAAATATATAAGTACATCATTTAAATAAATAAAATAAATTAATTAAATATAAAAAAAGGTACAGACGCTATGAACCATGACGAAGTCTTGAACCATTTCTAAACCTTTGAATAACTTTAATCAACCAGTCTCAAGGTGTCAGAAATTGCGTGCACATTAGCCTTATCTGCTTCTACAATATCCTTCACATGCCCAAGCTTGGACGTGCTGCCAATAGGTTATTAAGCTTTGGGGGTAATTTCAAACTCTATTTTTGCATATTGATGCTTCTTATGAAGCTTTGTTTATATGACAGAGAATGTTCAGACAGCAGACAGGTCGGTGACCCTATTTTTTCTCTGCTTTGGTTAAACAATACAGACTGGTCCCTCCCCTACATCCAGCCTTTGACTGGACAATCAAGGAGCAGACAGATGAGCTTATTCTTTTTTCATTCTGCTCTATAGGCATGATCCTTATCAACACATGTGTTCACCATCTCCTAGTCTCTCCCAGATTTCTACTGTACAGAAGAACATGAGGCTGATACTCAGTTATATTCAGCCACTTACACTTGCTACATTTTTAAGTTTTGTAACCAAGTATTTTTTTGCTTTCACTGATGTGTGCTGATGAGGCGGCAATGATGGGCACTGATAGGCTGAACTGGTGGGCATTGATGAGGTGATACTTATCTGCACTGATTAGGTGGCACTGATGAGGAGGCACTAAAATGCCACACTTATGGGCACTGATAGGTGGCACTTATATGTGGCACTGATGAGCACTGATAGGCGGCACTGATGGGCACTGTTAGGTGGCACTAATGGGCCCTAATAGGTGGCACTGGTGGGCACTGATAGGCAGCACGGATAGACGGTACTGATGGGCACTGATGGGTGGCACTGATTGGCAACACTGTTGGGCATTGGTTGACAGCAGTGATGGGCATTAATGGGCAGCACTGATAGGTGGCACTGATTGCCAGCACTGACTGGCATCGCTAATGGGCACTGATTGGTGGCACTTGTGGGCAGTGGTGGGCACTGATTGCTGCCACTGGTGGGCACTGATAGCTGGCATTGGTGGGCACTGATTTGTGACACTATATTGCTATATTGTAATCAGGGCACTGATGATCAGTGCCCGGATTACATTCCTAAATGTCCCCCTGCGTGGAGATGGCGCTGATCGGCTCTCCTCACCACACACTCTGTCAGTGTGAGGCGAGTAGAGACGATTACTGGCATCTCCGTGTTTACATGTGACCGGCTGTGATTGGACACAGCCGATCACATGGTTAAAGAGCCGCAGACGCGGCTCTTTACAGAGATCGTGGTCGCGCCGTGTCCTAGCAACACGGCACGGTCACGATCGCCACGCTATGCGCCCCCGCAGCTTTTCTGGGCCCCCATTATATGACGTCTTCCCAGAACGAGAGCCGCACGGCCCCGCTGTCATGTCACGGTGGGCGGGCGGCAAGCAGTTAAATTAGGTATTAGTGTAGTTATATTCCCTGTGCCATTTGCTTGCCTTACCTTTTATTAATGGGCTCCCATGCTGTGGCTGCTGCTTGCAGTATCATGGCGGATCGATTCTCCTATGTCCATGTATTCATTCACCTAGCTTGTCCCTATTCACCAAAGGGACAGATAATGTCTTGCTCTGGGTCACACAGCCTCCAGTGCTTGCCTCGCCCTTTCCTGTGTGTTGTATCACAAATGTGGGAGTGTTATTGTGATTAAAGCACAACTCCTCCAGCATGGTGCTCTCTCTGTGAATGTTCTGCCTGTTATGTCTGTGTCAGATCTTATTACTGCATCTGCACCCGTGCAAGACTGAGAGACCCAGGGATTGTGGGATATGTAGTTTCTTCATAGGAGAAGTTAGTTCTCACGCTACAGACAGAGATTGGTGCAATAACCCATGCAGTGCCATGCCTCATGCCTTCTAAATAAAGAATGTGAAGACTCTACTATTACTCTACTACTACTTTAGGCCGTGCGTACATGACAATACATGACACCATAAAACCACATGATCAATGCCCAAATACATGGAAGTAGGTGATACTACCTCCCAGTGTTATAATGCGTCTTTATCACTGGTGCTCTGGCAGAGGCAGCTGACTCCCTACCCATATGATCTGTATAAGCAAAGAAAAAGCCGGCACTCTGCTGTATATTCTGCATTCTTGTGTTTACTAATGGGTAACAAATGGCAGCCACAAATGTCAATGCGTTTAGGCCAAACTTGCCTTATTCATCATGAATAAAGCCAATTAACTTTACTATCTCTCTGTCTCACTGACCTGCCTCCTGATTGGTGGGGAGGAACATTAGTGTGAAAATAGCGAAAAATTAATTCGCTACCGTCACACAACAGGGTGGGATCATGACGCAGTGCTCTGCGCCCTGACCCTATTTTGAAGCCTATTAGAGCCTCTGGCTCTAGTCACGTGTTTCAAAATACACACCCCCTGTCTATCCCCGCCATAGTAATTCATGTGTCCAGCGTCCTGAAAGGGGTCAGGCACATAGATAGGGAGGGTGGGGGAGGTGTTGGGGCTGGCGCCCGTGCGCCCACAATGCACGGGCCACCACTGTTGCAGAGTATACACCGGGGTGCCAGTTTTTTCTTTGCTTATACATGAACAATGCACATCTTATGCGGGTGGAAAACACAAGGTGCAGGTGGAAAGGTTTTGTAATGCCTTTAAATTATCTTTAATACATAGGCAACTTCATTTATTGATGTCTTTCTTCATATCTGCTTAAAATTCAGCTTGAAGAGAAAATCGAACAAACGCCAGGCAAAAGGTCCACTTTAAGACTTTATTGATTAAAATGTATTTAGTGAGCTGCGTAAAAGTTGTCTTTTCAGCCACGAAGAGCTGTTTGCAGGCATGATTACCACTATCTCTCTGTCAATGGCTTATGGTTTTAGAAAACATTAAATTAAATCTTTGATACACAAAGGATTAAACTGTGGGTTTATCTCAAGGTGCTAAAGTTTATCAGCCAACAACTTAGATAAATGTCAGCATAAGCTGCTTATAGTTTATAGAGCTAAATAAAACAGCAGCATTGCCTTAAATACAAGGTTTTGTGGCCAAGGTGGAAAACTTTGGCTAGGGTTTTAGTTTAGTCTTGTAGTGATCATGCCAATAATACACTTGCTGTCTTATGCCCCGTACACACGGTTGGAAAATGCGTGATAGGACCTTGTTGTCGGAAATTCCGACCGTGTGTAGGCTCCATCACACGTTTTCCGCCGGAATTTCCGACACACAAAGTTTGAGAGCTTGCAATAAAATTTTCCGACAACAAAATCCGTTGTCGAAAATTCCGATCGTGTGTACACAAATCCGACGCACAAAGTGCCACGCATGCTCAGAATAAATTAAGAGAGGAAAGCTATTGGCTACTGCCCCGTTTATAGTCCTGACGTACGTGTTGTACGTCACCGCGTTCAGAATGATCGGATTTTCCGACAGCTTTGTGCGACCGTGTGTATGCAAGACAAGTTTGAGCCAACATCCGTCGGAAAAAATACATTGATTTTGTTGTCGGAATGTCCGATCAATGTCCGCCCGTGTGTACGGGGCATTAGAGTAACAATGCTCACTCACTGTACTGTAGAAAAAGTATTGTCACCCTAGGACAGGAAGTGTGTTAGGACTACAAAACACATCCTCATCTCCTCTTTTCTATTAGTGCCCACCCTGCAGTTTACAGAGGTATGTTAGGATTTAAAGCAGTAGTTAACTCAAGTTAATGAAAAAAAAAAAATGTTCCCTGTTCCTTTGCAGCACCACATACTAGCACATTATGACAGACTTACCTGTAAAGCGGATCCCTCCAGTGGCACGCTGTCACCGCTGACAGTGCTTCCAACTTTACCAGTTCTTCCTTCGAGGTTTGTAGACCATTTGAATGGCCAGGCTGTGGTGACACAATTCGTGTGCATGCAGTGGCGTTGCAAGGTGGGGGCGGGGGGTGCGGGCCGCACCCGGGTGACACCCGCCAGAAGGGTGACACCGATATATAGCAGAACCACTGACACCTCCCGCTGCCCTGTGCCTCTCGCTCACTCTGTGTCCCCCGTGCAGCGGACTGAAGTTGCCTCCTCCTCTGTTTACATCCAGTGAGGAAGAGGAGCCCAAGTGACACACACCTCTGTGTGTATACATCCGCGGCCACGCTGTTCTGAGGTCTGTACACTCTAAGTAGATTAGTAGATGGACATGTGCATGGGGGGCGCTATGGGAGGGGAAAGGGGTGCTTGTACTGATGAGGGGCCTGCACTAAGGGGAATTCTATACTGATGGGGGTCTGCACTAAGAGGGGGATTCTATACTGATGGGGGGGTCTGCACTAAGAGGGGGTGTCTATATTGATGGGGGTCTGCACTAAGGGGGTATTGTATACTGATGGGGGGTCTGCACTAAGGGGAGGTTATATACTGATGGGGGTCTGCACTAGGAAGAGGATGCTATACTGAAGGGGGTCTGCACTAAGGGGGGACTCTCTACTGATGGGGGGTCTGCACTAAGGGGGATGCTATACTGATGGGGGTCTACACTAAGGGGGATTCTATACTTATGGGGGGTCTGCACTAAGGGGGATTCTATACTGATGGGGGGTCTGCACTTAGGGGGATTCTATACTGATGGGGGGTCTGCACTAAGGGGGTGATTTTATACTGATGGGGGGTCTGCACTAAAGGGGGGGTGTCTATACTGATGGGGGGTCTGCACTAAGGGGGGTGTCTAAACTGTGGGGGTCTGCACTAAGGGGGGATTCTATACTGATATATACTGACTATACCCTGATGGGAGGTCTGCACTGAGGTTGGAGGTCTATACTGCTGGGGGGGGTGTCTGTACTGATGGGGGGTGTCTTTACTGATGGGGGGGTCTGCACTGAGGGTGGAGGTCTGTTCTTAGGGAGGGTAATCTATACTGAGGGAGGGGGATCTATACTGCGGGATCTGTAGTTAGTGGAGGGAGGTCTGTACTGAGAGGGGACTGTATTTGGTGGAGGGTGGGGGGAGGGGGTGACACCAATTTTTTCAGCACTGGGGGACACCAACCCTAGTGACGCCACTGCGTGCATGCACATAGGAGTCACAATTGCGGCACAGCGCTCTGAATGGATGGACTGGTGACAATTGATGCACTGGTGACTTCAACGGTGGCTACAAATGTAAATAGCTCCTAAATGGTGCATGTTTAGGAGATGTTCACTATACCTACTTTACAGGTAAGCCTCATATGGGCTTAACTGTAGGTACAAGTAAAAAAACTGACATTACCACCACTTTAAGCAAAGAAATATACAACTAAGACACTAAGTGAGATACACATAAAAAGTAAAAACATAGTAAAACTAGGAAGGGGAGGGGTTGGTAGTTGGTTGGGGGTCCCCTAAGGATTCCCTGGCTGTGACATGATGCTCATGCATTTAGCAGTCGAATTGTAGTGGGACTAACAGGTCCAGGTATTAGTGTATTTTGTTGGCCTGCTTTGGGCTGAACATCCATATCCTCAAACCACTCTCTTAAGCCTCGTACATACAATTGGATTTTCCGCAGACAAAACCTCAGACTTTTGTCCGAAGGCGTGTGCCTGGATTTTGTCTTCCATACAAACGGCAAGGAATTGCCGGCCAACAAACACCAATGTACTGACGTACTACGTGTTTTTTTCAGCTCTTTAGCGCCACCCTTTGGGCTCCTTCTGCTAATTTCGTGTTAGTAGAAGTTTGGTGAGTGTTGATTCGCGCTTTTCATTTCACACTTTTCATTTAGCGCTCCTCAGTTTGTGCTTTTCATTTCGTGCTTTTCAGTTAGTTTCTGAACGGCCGTTCGTCAACCAGCCATGTTGCGGAATCGGAGGAGATAACGTGTTATTTATTATTGGCCTTGGAGTTATTGCTTTGACCCAAGTCCAGTCCAGGAACAGGAAAGGAGGAGTTCTTGGACCAAAAATTGTTTGCTTTATTAATCGGGACCAATTATGTCATATGCCTTTGCTGCGGGAGCTCCAGGAAAATAATCCAGATGTTTTTCAGAATTATCCCCTAATGACGGACCCCTGCTTTCACCAACTCTTGGCATTGTTGACCCCCTATATTAGGAAGCAGGACACATGCATGAGGCTTTTATTTTATTTTTGGTTGACTAATAATGATTTGATTTGTTATATTTTCTATATTTTTGGATGCATAGAATGCAATTTTTGGTTAAGTTCTATTGGCAGATAGCATGTCTAATTTTATTTGTTTTCTTTTTTTAATGCACAATAAAAAAAATTGTGGAGAATAATACTTGGCTATGTGTTTTAATTCAAATGACAGTTTGGGAGTAGGCAGTTACTGTACATTTTAAAAAATACAATGTAAAATTAACAAGGGACACCAACATAGTTGTATCTTTGATCTTAAAAACTACAGGATCATGGTGTTGTGGTAACTTGCCCCCAAAAAAAGCATAATAATATTATTCTTGATATCACTAGAAAAAAAAGCCTTTAAATATGTGTTTGCAATAACTCCATCAGTATCACCAGCAAAGCAGCTTCATTATTATCCCATTAAAGAAGAAGATAATTGTGCGCTGCATTTCGATATTTCATAATTTGCCGCGTCACGAATGTTAATTCTCCATTACGAACGCTAGTTTACAAGACGGACCGCTTCTGGCTTGTCCTTGCTTCCGACAATACGTGTTTGTACTTTGGACTTTTGTCCGACGGACTTGTGTACACACGCTCGGAAAATCCGACAACAGACATTTGTCCGCGGAAAATTTTAAAGCCTGCCATCCAACATTTGTCCGTGGAGAATCTGACAACAATTGTCCCATGGAGCATACAATCAGTCGGATTTTTCGCCAACAGCCTGTCATCACACATTTCCCATCGGAAAATCTGATCGTGTGTAACACGGCTTTAGTGAGGCTTGTTTAAGTTGTTCTCCAGGGTGTGACTGTGTTAAGCATATGCATGGCCAAGGATTCAACTATTTTTTCCTAGGTAAAGATGTATGGTGTATAAGGTATTGGGAAGGAGAGAAATCAAGAGTAGAAGTAGTTACCACCATGATGATGTAGTGTTCATTTGACCAGTATGGCTGAAGCATAGGACGTTGTGACCATATATGCAGTAATGTCCCGTCCTCTGTTGTGCAATGCCAACAGGGTTCAATAACTTAGGATAGAATTTGTTTAGAAGGGATGGTGTTCTATACCATCGTGTATACAGCTTGTAACCATTTTCTTCAACGTTAATGTAGTGCTACCCCTGCAGGAGCTGCTTGGTAGATTGGGTTCTTTGTTCTTCTACCTCGACTCTGAGAACAAACTCAGCCCCACTGACACACCAGGCTAAGTAAATGGATATTGCACTGCTACTGAGAGCACAACCATAGATATCCTGAACACAACTAAGGTTCAGTATCAAAAAGCAAACATTAGACCGGTGAGTGGTAAATGCAGTAAAAAGCACTATGCATATAAATGAGTAAGTAAAGGATTAAGCGAATCACAGTTTACTAGACAATATGTTCTCTAGGCTATAGCAGCATAGAATAGAATTCTATGCAGCTAAATTGGAGTAAACCTGGCAATCCACAAAATCAGAAATAGGAAATGGCATTGGAAAACAGTAACTGCAATGATAATCAATACTGCAATAACTTCTCTGGATACAGTAGGCTGTCACCAATTTAGAGTGCACTCCCTAAAGAGGTACGCTTACTGAGTGTGGACAATACATGGACAAAGTTCTTTTGAAGCAGCTATCTAAGTGAGAAGTCTTTAGCCTTGGTTCTTCAATTGGCCCAGTCTTTATGGTGGTGTACATGAGTACACTACAGGTAAAGTTCCTATGTACTCAGTCAATGCTAGCAACAACAGGCTAAAGGCAGTGTCCTCTCACTAGTCCCAGTGATACAGCAACAGGGATCTCACTGTTCAGATGTCAGCTCACTTCTGGATCTGCCTGGACTTCGGTCTTCAGTGTATGGCAACCGACATGTGGCTGGTTGATGTGCACACAGGAGCAGCAATGTGCTCACCTCAGTCTCCTCATAGCAAAGAGAAAGTTCCTCATTATTCAACATACAATGTACAATAATTCAATATACCATGTACCCCATACTTAGTCGCATAGGGTGGGGGCCGGGATCTTGGGGCCCCCCTTGGTAAAGGGCGGTTCCAGATTCCGATAAGCCCCCCGCCCACAGACCCCAACAACCAACGGCCAGGGTTGTCAGGAAGAGGTCCTTGTCCTCATTAACATCGGGACAAGGTGCTTTGGGGTGGGGGGCGCAGGGCCACCAAAGTACCCACCCCCCATGTTGATGGCATACGGCCTGATACGGTTCAGGAAGGGGGGGTGCTCGCTCGTCCCCTCCCTTTTCCTGAACTGCCGGGCTGCGTGCTCGGATAAGGGTTTGGTATGGATTTTGGAGGAACCTCATGCTGTTTTTTTCCGCATGGGGGTTCCCCTTAAAATCCGTACCAGACCGAAGGGCCTGGTATGCCCCTGGAGGAGGCAACCCATGCTGTTTTTTTTTTTTTTTTATTTGGCTGGAGCTTCCTCTAAAGATTCATACCAGGCACAGTGCCTGGTATTGTAGGGGATCAAAGTCAGATCCCTGTTCATTGAAGTTGGACGGATATCGGACTTCAAGTCACAGGGCAAAGTCAGATGCACAGCGGTACGACTGTCGCGTTGTATCAGTGTGAACCCGGCGTAAGAGATGGTTGATTCAAAAACATGCCTAATCTAGAGATAAGCCCACATGGGGATCATGTCAGTTTTTGATTGGGTAACAAAATGCTTTTAATGGTATAGCTAACAGCCCAAAAAGTCAGATATTTCATCACCTTCAAAGAAATGTAACAATGACAAGCAGGCCTAAAATGATGGGATTTCTTTAAACTTTTACAATGATGCAATACAGTGTTATACGATCATGGACGATATAATGATGGGCGTTATGGGTGAGCGAGTTTGGGATGGAGGAACTTGTCTGCACAGAGTCCTGATCTCAACCCGATAGAACACCTTTGGGATGAATTAGAGCGGAGACTGCAAGCCAGGCCTTCACTCCAACATCAGTGCCTGACCTCACAAATGTGCTTCTGGAAGAATGGTCAAACTTTCCCATAGACACACTCCTAAACCTTGTGGACAGCCTTTCCAGAAGAGTTGAAGCTGTTATAGCTGCAAAGGGTGGGCCAACTCAATATTGAACCCTATGGACTAAGACTGGGATGCCATTAAAGTTCATGTGTGTGTAAAGGTAATATAGTGTATATAGCTATTTTCTCTCTATCCAGACCTGCAATCACAGCGTCTGGCAGAGGGAAGTCCAGCACTGAGTTTCCTTGTGGCTCTAAGATTTTAGTGACTGAAGACAGAAAACTGAAAAAGAAGTCAGTACTGGAAGAAGGCACAATTATGATATATAGCAGTCCTTCTCAACCAGGGTTCCGTGGAACCCTGTGGTTCCTCCAGAGGTTGCTAGGGGTTCCTTGAGCTGTGGCTGATGAACCACCTATTTCATGATGCCTACAGAGTTCAAGGTTCAGGACCACTTAGCAAAGCCAGCAGGATGACACCAAATATCTTTTTAGCTGTCTTTAAGGGTGGCATTCTAAACACCACTTTATGGGGGACATTCTTCCTATTGACCACTAATATAAGGAGCATTGTTCCTATTGAGCCCTGATGATTTGGTTTTAGTAAGGGTTCCTCGAGACATGAAAATTATTTTTGGGGTTCCTCTAGGGTTAAAAGGTTGAGAAAGCCTGATATATAGTCTGTTGTACTGATTTTGTTAGAATAAATTGTGATGTTGTGGTGATTTATTTAGTTTATTATATAGGTAATTTATAATTGTCTTACAGCTGAAAGGAAATTGGCCTTACTATGAAAAGGTCAGTTGTGGTTGCCTCCCAAGCCAAATGTTCCCAGTCTTCCTCTGGCCATACAATGAAGATGGAAAGCTTTATACACATATACAATATATCTTCCCACCAGGAGAATCTGAGCTGTGCAGTTGACCAGTCTCTCCTGGCTATATCCTATCCTCATTAAGTGTCCCTTTAAATTGCGATTTGATGTTTTATTCCTGCTTTTCCAAGCTCTAGTGGTTTATAAACATAAGCTATTCTATGTGAGATGTGGGTTTTAATACTCAGCAATCAATGAGTTGTTTCAACTGAATTAATTCTCCCAAGATTGCAGAGTATTTATAACATAAGTAATGAGCATGGGAATGATATATAGCAGAATGGGGATTTGTAGGGATTGGAAAATATCTACTTTACCGATGATGCAATAAGAGAAAACATATACTAAAAAAAAAAACAAAGGAAGATTCATAACTAGGCTGAAAAAAGTCAATGACATACAACTGAATTTCAGAGGCTGTTGATTACTGGTAATTAGCTGGAAGTTGCCGGATCGATAAAGAATTGCCTAGAGACCAAGACGGAGAATGTAATCTGGAAGCGGCGATATACGGACACTGCAATAAGTGAAGTCAGCTCATGAATTTCTTAAAACCAAATGTCAAGGATTTAATGTTTACAGTGGGTAAGGACATTTTATTAGTGAGTCTTATGCGTAGTTCAATACTTACGAAAACACTGGAATAAGAAACTTGCATAGCACCCTCCAATTGTTTGGCTGCTAGGTTAAATTTAGTTCTTGGCTTCACTGTAGTGAGTGAATGATTGGTTTGGGGTGTTCAGGGTTTCCTGAGCTGAGAGTATTTTCCTTCCACGCGCCTCTGAAAGAAGTTTCCAGAGTATAGGGCAGATTCAAATGATTAGTTTGAATATTTATCACTCCCCAGCCAATCCCTGGTAGGAGGTATCCAGAAGGTGGATGGAGATGTGATAAATGTTAAGGAAGCTTTGCCAAAGTGTTCCTTTCCCTCCATGGAGGGTTACCATTCTTTGGGGCTGCTACCCCTGGAGACAGCTTTAGTGAGATAGGAAATTGCAGTATGAAAATTATTTTTGGAGTTTCTCTAGGGTTAAAAGGTTGAGAAAGCCTGATATATTGGCGGCACAGTGGTGTAGTGGATAGCACTTTCACCTAGCAGTAAGAAGGGTCGCTGGTTCGAATCCCAACCACGACACTACCTGCCTGGCGTTTGCATGTTCTCCCTGTGCCTGCGTGGGTATCCTCCGGGTACTCCGGTTTCCTCCCAAACTCCAAAGACATGCTGGTAGGTTAATTGGATCCTGTCTAAATTGTCCCTACTAGTATGTATGAATGTGAGTTAGGGACATTAGATTGTAAGCTCCTTGAGGGTAGGGACTGATGTGAATGTACAATGAATATGTAAAGCGCTGCGTAAATTCATGGTGCTATATAAGTACCTGAAATATATAGTATGTTGTACTGATTTGTTAAATGGTTAGAAGATGTTGTGGTGATTTATTTAGTTTATTATATAGGTAATTTATAATTGTCTTACAGCTGAAAGGAAATTGGCCTTACTATGAAAAGGTCAGTTGTGGTTGCCTCCCAAGCCCAATGTTCCCAGTCCTCCGCTGGCCATACAATGAAGATGGAAAGCTGCTGGGCTGAGGGCCTGGAGACTGCTGCTTTGAAGTCCTGATCTGGAGAAGGATCTTGTAACCTCCCTTACTGAGGATCTACATGAGGATGCTGGGTGGCAGACACCCCTGGATCACTGTGAGTAAAGACCATGCTGTGGGCTGCTAGAATGCCAAAAGGGAAGTGCCAGAAATGGCTATATGGACAGCTGCTATAGGGTCCTAGATATACTGGCCATTCCCTGTTACCTTCAGGAAGTGCTACTATTGTTACTAAGATTAGTGACATTTTTTTCCCCCTATTATTGCTATTGATCAGTTTGGAGAAGGGCAGCCATTAGAAATTTTGGGGCCCCTTACACAGCTTTAGGCCTGGGCCCCCCCAGGCCTGACCACCAACGTTCCTCAGGGCCCACCCACTGGCCACCCCATCGAATCCGCCCACTGGCCATCCCTCCTAGCCCTCCTAGCCCTCCCAGCCCTCCCACCCACTTTTATTTTAACACTCTTACTACCTTATATAGGAAAATGAAAAGTGTATTCCAAGTCATCAGTGCTTTCAAGATTTAACAATAAGGAATTATATTTTGGCCACATAATATGAAGCCTGCCACCATGGCATGGTAAACTCTTTTGAGCAGGACCCTACACTAACACTATCCTCCCCTAGCAGAAAACAAAATATTTTCAGCAAAGAGACATCCCAGTCCAGCAAAGAGACATCCCCATATATTCAGCAAAAAGAAGGGCCAATCCTTCGCTTGTACACACTCAGCCCCCTCACACCTAAATGCACTCAGTCCCCCCACACCTGTACACACTAAGCCCCTCCCCCACACACATGTATGCACACAGCCCCCCTCACACCTGTACGTATTTAGCCCTCCTTGACATTTGTACGCACTCAGCCCCCCTCACACCTGTATGCACTTAGCCCTCCTCACACCTGCACAAACACAGCCACCCTCACACACAGCCCTCCTTGCTCCTGTACACACTCAGCCCCCCCCACACCTGTACGCACTCAGCCACCTCACACCTGTACACACTCAGCCCCCCACACCTGTACGCACTCAGCCCCACTCACACCTGTACGCACTCAGCCCCCCCACATCTGTACGCACTCAGGCCCCCCACACCTGTACGCACTCAGCCCCCCTCACACCTGTACGCACTCAGCCCACCCACACCTGTACGCACGCGGCCCCCCTCACACCTGTATGCACTCAGCCCCACTCACACCTGTACGCATTCAGCCCCCTCACACCTGTAAGCACAGTGCCCCCCCACACCTGTACGCACTCGGCCCCCCCCACACCTGTACTCACTCGGCCCCCTCACACCTGTATGCACTCAGCCCTCCACACCTGTATGCACTCAGCCCCACTCACACCTGTACGCATTCAGCCCCCTCACACCTGTACGCACACAGCCCCCCCACACCTGTACACACTCGGCCCCCTCACACCTGTACACACTCGGCCCCCTCACACCTGTATGTCCTCAGCCCCCCTCACACCTGTACGCACTCAGCCCCCTCACACCTGTGCACACTCGGCTCCCTCACACCTGTACGCACTCAGCCCCCTCACATCTGTACGCACTCGGCCCCCTCACACCTGTACACACTCTGCCCCCTCACATCTGTACGCACTCAGCCCCCTCACACCTGTACACACTCGGCCCCCTCACACCTGTACTCACTCGGCCCCCTCACACCTGTATGCACTCAGCCCTCCACACCTGTATGCACTCAGCCCCACTCACACCTGTACGCATTCAGCCCGCTCACACCTGTACGCACACAGCCCCCCCACACGTGTACACACTCGGCCCCCTCACACCTGTACACACTCAGCCCCCCACACCTGTATGTACTCAGCCCCCCTCACACCTGTACGCACTCAGCCCCCTCACACCTGTACGCACTCGGCCCCCTCACATCTGTACGCACTCGGCCCCCTCAACCTGTACACACTCGGCCCCCTCACACCTGTACGCACTCAGCCCCCTCACATCTGTACGCACTCGGCCCCCTCACACCTGTACACACTCAGCCCCCTCACATCTGTACGCACTCGGCCCCCTCACACCTGTACACACTCGGCCCCCTCACACCTGTACGCACTCGGCCCCCTCACATCTGTACGCACTCGGCCCCCTCACATCTGTACGCACTCGGCCCCCTCACACCTGTACACACTCGGCCCCCTCACATCTGTACGCACTCGGCCCCCTCACACCTGTACACACTCAGCCCCCTCACATCTGTACGCACTCAGCCCCCTCACACCTGTACACACTCGGCCCCCTCACACCTGTACGCACTCGGCCCCCTCACACCTGTACGCACTCGGCCCCCTCACATCTGTACGCACTCGGCCCCCTCACATCTGTACGCACTCGGCCCCCTCACACCTGTACACACTCGGCCCCCTCACATCTGTACGCACTCGGCCCCCTCACACCTGTACACACTCAGCCCCCTCACACCTGTACACACTCAGCCCCCTCACACCTGTACACACTCAGCCCCCTCACATCTGTACGCACTCAGCCCCCTCACACCTGTACACACTCAGCCCCCTCACATCTGTACGCACTCGGCCCCCTCACACCTGTACACACTCAGCCCCCTCACATCTGTAGGCACTCAGCCCCCTCACATCTGTATGCACACGGCCCCCTTCACATCTGTGTATATGTCAGCTCCCCCCCCCCACACACACACACACACACAAGCGTCTGTAAACACACGCAGCTCCGGTTCTGCCTGAACCCAAACAGCCCCCTCTCTTTTAAAGGTGATCTTCTTAGTCCCAGCTCTTGTTTACACCAAGCTGACACACGTCTGAGACACAGCGAGGAGCTGAAGTCGGTCAGAATCCAGAATACAGTACTGTTATGGGAGACAGAATATCGGTAAATGACTTTGCTGGACACAGGACTCGATTAAGGAAGTTTTATTCCACTTTGGCCAAAGCAGTGGACACCTGACCCGACTCTCGCCTGCATGCCAAATGTGTCAATTACGCAGTGTACATATAATTGCAGTATATTGCGTCACAAGCGAATATTTCCGTTATACAAACATTTTAACCTTTTAAAAATCAACCTACGCCTCTTAAACCAGACAAGTTCTGCAAATCATATATTTTAAACTTTATGCAAAACTTTCTTTTCTCTGCAGTATGGTCTTGCGGTTCCCTTATCTGTCTCAAATAATTTCAGCACGCAAGCTTTTTGCACAGAAAGAGGAACATAGCAGGTTTCTTTGATGGGAGGTGGGGGGAGTAAGTTCAGCGTCTAACCGCAGCCTGCCACAAGTAGTCTCAATCATGAAATACAAAGAATATGATTCTTAGCTGAAATTCTAAATCAGTCTTACTACACACATAACTATGGCCACATAAACTGGCCCTCGTTGCCACTTCGTTCCCCCCTTTGATCATAATCATAGCGATTAATATAAGCGAGATTAGCCATCACTAAATACCATACAGTTTTTTTCTTTCTTCTTTATGGTGGCCTCACTAGCAGGCACAAAACATTCTTCTACCAAGACTATTCCCCAATGTCAGCTCCAGTCGGGTCTCTCATTCACTTATAAAACACTGGGGTAGTGACCCTTGGCCCATGGTAACAATAGGAATACAAAAAGAGTAGAAATATCAGCACTTCATACACTATAGGGAGAATCAGAAAATAATTAAAACTTGTCTCTGCAATACTTGAGTTGGTGATCAGGGTATGGTTTACCCGGTGGAGCTAAAGCTCCGAACAGTTAGCCAAGTTTTATAGGGTGCATACGTGGGGTCATAACAGGTTATCTTATTTTCAATGGAGCACATTGAATAGGTAGTCCCATTATATATGCAGGTACCAATTACTGTGCCCTTGCATTGATAATGAAAGTGCCACAGTAGCATCTTGGTAGTTCTGGATCCTACTCCGGTGGTCTTTATACAAGGGTTGCATGAATTACTCTCCCCCCTTTTTAGCATAGCCAGTATCACTATTTTGGCTACCAACAGTCTCATTATAAAATTTTTAGTTAACATTACACTGATGAATATCCTTAAGCTTCAGCTTACGGAAAGACCAACCAGCGTCCAGGCTGTGGTTGGAGCAGAGCTTAGTAGATGTCCTTTATCTTCCGCCGTGCGTCGAGCCAGCAGCGTCCAGGGCTGCAGTCCGTCTATCTTCTGCCGTGTGTAGATTCAGCAGCTCCCAGAAAAGTGCTGAAAACAGGGCTGGAATTCTTCCTTCTGATTTCTCTGGTCAATCTCAGTCTCAAAGGGTCTTGGGGATCTACTGTACTGTGCCAGGAGTCTGTGAGGTCAGCAGCTCGTTTCATCCTAGAGTGGTGTATCCAGGGTGTCACCTCGGCCACCTTAATGGCTGTTGGGGTAGATAGCAGAACAGTGTAAGGACCTCTCCATCTTGGCCCTAATGCGGATAAGTTCCACTCTTTTACCCACACCGTATCTCCTGGTTTAAAGGGATGTACTGGGTTTGACAAGCTTATGGGAAGTTTCTTCTGAACCCATTTCCCTATGTCTTGCATACTCTCCCCAAGTCTCTGTATCATTTCACAGTTAACAACCCCTCCTATCTGATGCAAGTCTCCTCTAATACCTCTAATAATGGGTGAGGGCCTACCATACAGCACCTCAAAAGGGGACAGATTTGTCCTCCTTGTTGGGGTACTCCGAATTCTCAGTAAAGCAATGGGCAACATCAAGGTCCATTTCATTTAGGTTTCCTGACAGAGCTTGGCCAGTTGAGACTTGAGCGTGCGGTTCATTCATTCAACTTTTCCAGAGCTTTGGGGCCTATATGCGGTGTGTAGTTTCCAAGTAATCTTAAGTGTTGTTGCTAATTCCTGGAGACACTTGTGGACAAAGGCAGGGCCATTATCTGAGCCTATGGCAGAGGGGATTCCCTATCTGGGGATAGTCTCCTGAGTCAGGCATTTATCCACGTCTTTCATAGTCTCCGTTCGTGTGGGCCATGTCTCTACCCAATTTGAATAGGTACAAAACAGCTACTGACAAATATTTGTATCCACCTGCAGAGGGCATGACAGTGGAGTCAACCATCAATTCTTTCATTGGTGAGGCTCCTTCAGCTTGTACTCCAGGGGGCAATACAGGTCCCTGTCTTGGGTTATTGCGTCCGCATTCTACACATCTGGATAAAGCTTGTGCCAATGTGGGTAGCCAGGGAATATAAATTGTCTCTCCACGGCCTTCTCAATGGCTGTTCTTCCCATGTGTGTCCCTTTGTGAAATTATGTCACTAGCTCAGTTGCTACAGCAGCTGGGACAACAATTCTCCCGTCCTGCAGTTGATACCACTGGTCTTTCCGATACTCCCCAGGTTCAGTCTCTATCCATTCCTGTTCTGCTTTTGTGTAAATTGGATCCCATTCAGAAAGTGGGACAGGAAACAGGGGTCCATTATCTGTTGTAGGGGTTGTTGAAATGCTGCATCTCTGGCTGCTTGATCTGTTTTCCTATTTCCTCTAGCCACTCGGGAGTCTCCCTTTTGATGGCCCCTGCAGTGTATCACTGCGACTTCAGAGGGGGCCCATACTGCCTCTGTGCATGTAGGGTCAGGAAGGCATATTTGGAGTCTACATAGACATTTAGTTTTAGTCCCGCAGCCAGTTGTAATGCTCTAGTCAGTGCAATCAGTTCTGCTTTCTGTGCTGAGGTTCCCTGCGGTAAGGATCTTGTCTCTATCTCCGCTTCCAGTTTGACAACCGTGTAGCCTGCATAGCGGACCCCATCTTTTACAAAACTGCTCCCGTCAGTGAAGTACTCGGCATCTGACTTTTCCAAGGGGCTGTCTTTCAAGTCTGGTCGGCTCGCATATACTTCATCCATTACCTGGAGACAGTCATGAGTTAGGGGCTCTTGTGAGGTGGGGAGCAGAGTGGCTGGGTTTAAGGTGTTTACAGTCTCTAAGTGGATTTGAGGATTTTCACACAGCATGGCTTGGTACTTAACCATTCGGCTGTTAGTGAACCAGTGATTTCCATGTAATCCATTAATGTCTGTACTTGGTGTGGGACTCGGACATAAGTCTCCTGACCCAATGACAAGTTGTCAGCTTCGGTCACAAGGAGGGCTGTTGCTGCGATGGCCCGCAAGCAGGATGGCAAACCCTTAGCTACAGTGTCCAGTTGTTTTGAAAGGTATGCTACAGGGCGCTGCCACGATCCCAAGTATTATGTCAGGACTCCTACTGCTATTCCTTGTTTTTCACTGACATACAAATAGAAGACTTTCTGGCTGTCCGGCAGGCCTAGCACAGGGGCCTGCATTAGGGAAACCTTAATGTCTCGGAATGCTCTGTTTTGTTGTTCTCCCCATTGAAAGGGTTCCCTTTCTCCCCCCTTTGTGGATTTATAGAGGGGTCTGGCTTTTGTGACAAAGTCCGGTATCCAGATTCGGCAAAATCCTGCTGCCCCCAGGAATTCACTTACTTGCCATTTGGTAATCGGGGAGGGGATCTGACAAACAGTTCATAGTGTAGGAATTTGTTTAAGTACTTTTGTTTTCCTACTAGGGCTTTTCAAGGGACTGGGTACTGTTTCAGGCTGACTGGAGTGGCTCCTGGTTTTAATTCAATAAGGATTGGGGAAATGTGTCTGGCTAATCCTGGTGGGTTGTCTTCAGCCCATAGTCCCGGGATGTCTTACAGTATGCGGGCTTCAGAGGGATGAGGCAATTTTAGGATAGCCTGTTCGTCAGGTTGGAAGTATATGTGTGCTCTGAGTTTAGCAAGTACAGTAAGTCTCTGCTCAGCAAGGGAATAGGGCAATCCAGTATGTACAGGAACTGATGTTGGACTTGATGCCTCCCCCCCAAACTACAAGGTCTTTCTAATAGGAAGGGCCTTTTGACTTTATACTTCTGCGCTGCTTGGTTAATTCTGTGTCTCTCTTCAATATTAAAAAGGGTCAATAAAAGTTGCTGACAGTCCGACCAAGTAGAGTTATGGGTCTGAATTATTGACCGGAGCAAATCTGTCATGGCTTGGGGCTTCTCAGAGTAGGCAGGGTTATGAATCTTCCAGTTCAATAAATCTGTTGTGGTAAAAAGGGGTGTAAACTAGAGTTCGATGTCCCCCCACCGCCTGTTCTCTTAGGGGCATTTGCAGAGGTATGTTGAAAGATGGGGCAAGGGTCCAGCTATTTGCATCAGGATTTCTCGGAGTGGAAGTGGACACTTGATTGGGGAGCCCATTGGCTACTACTGAGTACCCTATTTCTATCCTGCCTATACCCAGAGTGTTACGGTTCGGAGTATATTTACTGAGATTTGGCAATGACAAACTTGCCGAATCTGATGTAGGTGGACAACAACTTGAGTCCTCTTGTCTACTGGACGGGGCATTTGGACATGGCTCTGACCTGTCTCTATCTGAGGTCCGTTCTTCTACATATGGGGGAGGCTGATCTGTCTCTTCGGGTTGAGAATATATGTGTTTTGTTTGTTTTGTCAGTGGCACTACTCTTGTCATAACCATAATTCTGCACTATTCCTCTATTGTGGCTTCTATCCACTGCAGGTCTTTATCTCCCATTTGTCCTAAGGATGCACAATCATCCAGACAGACGTTTCTCCTAGCTGACTGACTGACTGAGGATTTGTTTGAGGGAAGCACAATCATCCGGACGAACATTCCTCCTGACTGACTGGCTGAGGATTTATTCGAGGGATGCATCTGGACGAACATTCCTCCTAGAAGGTGTGTCTTGGTCAAGTTTCTGTGAGTCTGACATAATATTCTCAAATAATTGGTAAATGGTCTCTAAGTCAAAGGTTCCCTGCGGGGGCCACCGCGTTCCATAGCGGGGCCAATCTTTCTCACACAATGCTACCAATTTCTCAGGACTAAGTTTTAACTTGCAGTTCTTAGAAAATCCCTTCCTGAAGCTGGAGATCATGGACTGTAGGGGAGATTCAACACTACGTTTCCCACCCATACTTGTAACCTAAAGACACCAAGACAGACACAGAAGGTAGGGTAAATGATGAGAATTCAGTAAGGGGTCTGAATCCTCGACACAAGTAGGAACAATAAACAACGCTTCCCTCGGTCAATGGCCTGGGCGCAGTCTCCTGGCCAGAAAACGCACTTAGATGAGGTCAACTTTTGCCTCACCACAAAGTAATGTCTCATACACACATCAATCATACCAGACACTCCCACCCAAAAATTACTGACTGACTGACTGAGGATTTGTCCGAAAGATGCACAATCATCTGAACGGACGTCTCTCTCGGAAGGTGATCAGGCTTCCCTTCTCTCGATCTGTCGAGAGGCTGGCTGGCTGTCTGACTGTTATCCAAAATCAAAAGTAAAAAGACTCTCACCTGTTCCTGTTGGAGCTCCAGCTATCTATTTCTCAGGTTCCCTTTTGACACTACCAAGGTGTCCAGAGCAGGCCACCAAATGGGACACAGCACAGTCTCCTAGATAACAGTTCTAGAAGGCGCCTTTTGAGACTATGCTATAGCCCATAGGGCTGGCCTCTCTGACCACTCCTTGTAGGTCTGGTGGAAAACAGTGCCACCTGCCTCAACAGGTCACACCGATATTCCCCCCTCACGGCCAAATGCACCAAATGTTATGGGAGACAGAATATCAGTAAATTACTTTGCTGGACACAGGACTCGATTAAGAGAGTTTTATTCCACTTTGGCCAAAGCAGTGGACACCTGACCCGACTCTCGTCTGCATGCCAAGTGTGTCAATTACAGCTTACACAGTGTACATATAATTTCAGTATATTGCGTCACAAGCAAATATTTCCGTTATACAAACACTTTAACCTTTTAAAAATCAACCTATGCCTCTTAAACCAGACAAGTTCTGCAAAACATATATTTTAAACTTTATGCAAAACTTTCGTTTCTCTGCAGTATGCTCTTGCGGTTCCCTTATCTGTCTCAAATAATTTCAGCAAGCAAGCTTTTTGCACAGAAAGAGGAACGTAGCAGGTTTCTGTGATGGGAGGGGGAGGGAGTAAGTTCAGTGTCTAACCGCAGCCTGTCACAAGTAGTCTCAATCATGAAATACAAAGAATATGATTCTTAGCTGAAATTCTAAATCAGTCTTACTACACACATAACTATGGCCACATAAACTGACCCTCATTGCCACTTCAGTACAGGCAGCACACACGAAGAGTGCACAGAGATCGCAGTAATGAGCCTGATGGGAGCTCAATGACACAGAGCAGCAGTGTATGGGTTTGTCGCCCTTGATGGTGGCCCTGGTTTGGAGTATCCAAACCAGGGCCACTTTCCCCTTTCTGGTAAAGACTGGCAGCCTCTGTAGTACTTTCGGAGAACTTGTCTATTTCCAATGGCTTTCCGGGAGGAAAGCGCTACACTTTAATATGAGAGCTTCTCTGTTTAATTCTGTGCTAACTAAAAACTAGAACATATATTAAAACAGAAAGAGGGGTGTCTTTACTGCTAGACCAAGAAAGAAACTCTGCCTACTCAACTTCAGCTTGTTAAAGCAGAGTTCCACCCAAAAGTTGAACTTCCGCTTTAAGCACTCCTTGCCCCCTTATATGCCACACTCGGCATGTAGTTTTTTTGGGGGGTGAGTGGGTACCTGGTTCTGACAGGTACTTTCTTTACCACTTCCTCCTTCCATCACTTGGCCGCCTAGGCGACTCCTCCTCTCCCCCTAGGTGGTCCCTCCGTCTCTGCAATCTTCTGGGACACATCACAGGTCCCAGAAGATCGCCTGGCCACTAGGAGAGTGCAGCATGACTTGCGCATGCGCAGTGCGCGCCAGGCTGTGAAGCTGTAAGCTGTCACAGCCGGGTGCCCCCAGTTGCAATGACGGCGGAGAGGAGGGGAGGGGAGAGAGGCTTCGGGCAGCTGCATTGCTGGACCGTGGGACAGGTGAGTGTCTGTTTATTAAAAGTCAGCAGTTACACTTTTTGTAGCTGCTGACTTTTAATAAACTGAAAAAAGACTGGAACTCCGCTTTAACTTCCATCACTGAAGGTTGTTTGATGTTTATTATGAGAAAGAATTGCCTTTCTTCCCATAAAACTCAACGGAAGTGCAAAGGCAGCTTAGATGAAGGTCACAACTTGTGAAGAAACTCAGAAAAATCGAAGAAGCATCTCAAACTGATTTTAATGCAAGTTAAATGCACATAAAAGCACACTGAGTTTGCCCCTCTGTTTATGTACCTAAAGTGCTTGGAAAACTACACATATACCCTTTCTAGCCTCATAGAAATGAAACAAATTCTCCTACATAAGCAGTCCTCTCTCCTCTGCAGCCTCCTGAAGCACACATTTTTACACAACGTTTCTGAGCTCCAGAAGGCAGGGGGTGGAAATCTGATGTCAAACACTGCACAGCATAGAGCTGGGAGCTGAGTATAATCTGAGACCTGAGTAGACATAACTGCTTGGGTTTTAGGCCCCATACACACTATTAGATTTTCTGCAGATTTTTGTCTTCAGATTTACCAAAACCATGTAGTGCAAGGGCCTGCCTGATTGCATACAATTGTATTGACCTTATATTATATGGTTTTGGTAAATCTGAAGACAAAAATCTGCAGAAAATCTAAAAGTGTGTATGGGGCCTTAATTGTGGTCAACTACTTGCAGTCCCTGGACAGCAGAACTCAGACCTGGGGATGGAGAAGCAGCACAATCAGTTCATGTGTTGACAAGGAGCACGCTGATAGGAATTAAAAGCACAGTGGCAGAGAGATGATCTCATCATTCTACTACTTCTCCTTCAGGAAGCGCCACCTAAGTGCAGTATTAATATCAATATTTAACCACTTGACGTCCGCGCTATAGCCAAATTACGGCCACAGCGCGGACCTGAATTTCCGGGAGGCCGTCATATGACGGCCTCCCCTGTGAACGCTCACAGAGACTCGGGTGATCACTGATCCGAGTAAGGGGCCGGTCCCGGCCCCTTACCATGTGATCAGCTGTCAGCCAATGACAGCTGATCACATGATGTAAACAAAAGCTCGATAATCTCGATAATCACCGGCTCATCTGCAAGGGACATCGGTCCGGAAGAGGAAGAGGCAATTATGCCTCATCTGTGCCACCTGCCATTGCCAACTGACAGTGCCCACAGTGCCCACCAGTGCCACCTATCAATGCCCACCAATGGTGCCAATCAGTGCCTCCTAGCAGTGCTGCCTATCAGTGTAACCGATCAGTGCCCATTATTGCCACCCATCAGTGCCCATCACTGCCACCTATCAGTGCCCATCACTGCCACCTATATGTGCCCATCAGTGCCGCCTCATCAACGTACATCAACGAAGGAGAAAAATTACCTGTTTTAACATTTTTATAACAAAATATTAAAAAAAAAAAAAAAAATTTAAATTCGGTCTTTTTACATTTTCTTAACAAAAAATAAAAACCGCAGAGGTGATCAAATACCACCAAAAGAAAGCTCTATTTGTGGGAAAAAAAATGATAAAAATTTCATTTGGGTACAGTGTTGTATGTCCGCACAATTGTCATTCAAAGTGAAAGCTGAAAATTGGTCTGGACAGGAGGGGGGTTTAAGTGCCCTGTAAGCAAGTGGTTAATGGCAAGGTACTTAAAATCACTCACAAGAGAGAAGTAAAAAATAGACTCTTCTGTTCCCAGTAATCCAGGGAGCTCCCAGTGTCTGGAATCGGCTCAATGCGTGGCTGTAGAAAACACGGATGTTCCTCCGGATGTATCCCCGCTGTCCGTGGCGTCATTTCCATGCGTTCCACGCTGGTTTCGGATGCCTTCCTTGGTGGCCACAGGATGTGTTGGGGATTCCACACACACACAGCCACGCATTGAGCCGATTCCGGACATTGGGAGCTCCCTGGATTACTGGGAAAAGATGAGCCTATTTTTTTACTTCTCTCTTGTGAGTGATTTTACCTTGCCATTAAATATTGATCTTAATACTGCACTTAGGTGGAGCTTCCTGGTTTTTCTCTCCTTTCATTGTCTGCATACAGAGTTGGCTCTCTCTGAAGGACAGCAGCCACCTATTATACCTCACCATCCTTTATGGACTAACTAACTGATTATGAACTGCCTATAGATTGCATTCTGTCTTGCTGCAACAGTTATTGATACCAGGTGGGGCGGCGATGTCTAAGCTCTGGGAGGGGAAGCAAAGTTCTTGAGAGAATGAATTGATCGATTTAATTTCTTCTGCTGTAACCTTTGTAAATGAATTAATACATAGTACCTGAAATGTGCGCCTTCACCTTTAACCTCTAGTCCTGACTATTATCTTAATTATCAAATTATAATTACCTCATCATCGGCCGATTTCATTGCTCTCATACTCAAATAACTCTATGCATAGGGGACAGCATATATAAATGATTGACACAACACAGGTTGATCTACGATACACCGTTAGGCTTTATTATGGCTCAGACAGGGTGTTATGGATGAATGAAAGATGGGCGTTACCAACCGTTTTCCACCAATAAGTGGTACATGTTCAAATGACATATTTCCTATAACATGCATTCAACCAATCATAATGTTATATAAATACATCTTTGTATCTAAGCAAACTCATTAATGTCACAATATGTCACCTAAAAACTCCAGACAGACCATCTCATCAATCATGACAAACACGAAAGTTCCCTATTTCTGGTTTTGATTTCAACACAAGCTCACTTCTTAAACAACAATAATTTTACCTGATCAGCAAATGTTCAACCTAAAGGGGCAGTGGAGTCTAAGTCTAATGCCGCGTACAGACGGTCGGACTTTCTGACGGGAAATGTTCGCTGTGAGCTTTTTGTCGGAAAGTCCAACCATGTGTATGCTCCATCAAACATTTGCTGTTGGAATTTCCGCCCACAAATGTTTGATAGCATTTTGGTTTAAGTTTAATGAACCAACAGGTCATAAACATTGCCATAAAATGAGTCACCTTGCCCAATTCCCGCTTACAACTTATCCAAAAGGCTTATTTTAGATGGTGCCAATAGAGTTAGTTTGGGTAAAGACATAGGACATAGGCTAGAAAGGAGTCAGGGCATTGAGCTCACCCTCATGAGACTGGTCGGGGGGGCCTATTCACATAACACTGTATTGTCAAAATATCGGGACGCCTGCATTTACATGCACATGAACTTTAATGGCATCCCAGTCTTAGTCTGTAGGGTTCCATATTGAGTTTGATCCACCCTTTGCAGCTATAACAGCTTCAACTCTTCTGGGAAGGCTTTCGACAAGGTTTAGGAGCGTGTCTATGGGAATGTTTGACCATTCTTCCAGAAGCGCATTTGTGTAAATATTTAATATATTTTTTCATGTGACAACACTGAACATGCTCAGCGTCATATCCAGAGGTAGTCTTTGGGAAATAGACATATGAGTACTGCCAGCATTGCTGCAGAGGTGGAAGGGGTGGGGGGTGGGGGGTCAGCCTGTCAGTGCTCAGACAATACACCACACACTGCATCAAATTGGTCTGCATGGCTGGCATACCAGAAGGAAGCCTCTTCTAAAGATGATGCACAAGAAAGCCCGCAAAAAGGACATGGATTACTGGAAAGGACATGGATTACTGGAACCATGTGCTGTGGTCTGATGAGAGCAATATAAACTTATTTGGGTCAGATGGTGCCAAGCGTGTGTGGCGGCAACCAGGTGAGGAGTACAAAGACAAGTGAGTCTTGCCTACAGTTAAGCATGGTGATGGGAGTGTCATGATCTGGGGCTGCATGAGTGCTGCCGGCACTGGGGAGCTACAGTTCATTGAGGGAACTATGAATGGCAACATGTACTGTGACATACTGAAGCAGAGCATGATCCCCTCCCTTCGAAGACTGGGCCGCAGGGCAGAATTCCAACATGATAATAACCCCAAACATACCTCCAAGATGACCACTGCCTTGCTAAAGAAGCTGAGGATAAAGGTGATGGACTGGCCAAGCATGTCTCCAGATCTAAACCCTATTGAGCATCTGTGGGGCATCCTTAAATGGAAGGTGGAGGAGCACAATGTCTCTAACATCCACCAACTCCGTGATGTCGTCATGGAGGAGTGGAAGAGGACTCCAGTGGCAACCTGTGAAGCTCTGGTGAACTCCATACCCAAGAGGGTTTAGGCAGTGCTGGAAAATAATTGTGGCCACACAATATATTGACACTTTGGGGCCAATTTGGAGATTTTCACTTAGGGGTGTACTCACTTTTGTTGCCAGCGGTTTAGACATTAATGGCTGTGTGTTGAGTTATTTTGAGGGGACAGAAAATTTACACTGTTATACAAGCTGTACACTCACTACTTTACATTGTAGCAAAGTTCCATTTCTTCAGTGTTGTCACATGAAAAGATATAATAAAATATTTACAAAAATGTGAGGGGTGTACTCACTTTTGTGAGATA
Source organism: Lithobates clamitans (assembly GCA_037952925.1). Lineage (NCBI taxonomy): Eukaryota > Metazoa > Chordata > Amphibia > Anura > Ranidae > Lithobates > Lithobates clamitans. Next base: position 2,861,118 of record JBBGZY010000680.1, on the reverse strand, counting down.
CTGTATACATGTTAGTACTCAGTTATATTATGTATACCTAGGAAAGAATCCAGGCCCTTTTTAAAGCAATCTACTGAGCTGGCCAGAACACCTCTGGAGGGAGTCTATTCCATATTTTCACAGCTCTTACTGTGAAGAAACCTTTCCGTATTTGGAGATGAAATCTCCTTTCCTCTAGACGTGAAGAGTGCCCCCTTGTCCTCTGTGATAACCTTAAAGTGAATAACTCAACACCAAGTTCATAATATGGGCCCCTTATGTATGTATACATTAGATCATATCCCCCCTTAATCTCCTCTTCTCAAGAGAGAATAAATTCAGTTCCTCTAATCTTTCCTCATAGCGGAGCACCTCCATCTCCATGCCACTTATCAGTTTGGTTGCCCTTCTCTGCACTTTCTCCAGTTCCCCGATATCCTTTTTGAGAACCGGTGCCCAAAACTGAACTGCATATTCCAGATGAGGTCTTACTAATGATTTGTACAGGGGCAAAATGATATCTCTCTCTCTGGAGTCCATACCTCTCTTAATACAAGAAAGGACTTTGCTCTCTTTGGAAACCGCAGCTTGGCATTGCGTGTTATTATTTAGCTTATAATCTACCAAAACCCTCAGATCCTTCTCCACCATGGATTCCCCCAGTTGCACTCCCCCTAGTATGTATGGTGCATGCATATTCTTAGCCTCGAAGTGCATAACTTTACATTTATCAACATTAAACCTCATTTGTCATATAGTTGCCCAATGAAACAGTACATTGAAGTCGGCTTGTAAATTGGAGACATCCTGTAAGGCTGTTATTCCACTGCATAGCTTGGTGTCATCTGCAAACACTGAAATGTTTGAAATGTACTTTTAATCCCAGACCCTATATCATTTTAAATATATTACAAAGTAAGGGTCCCAACACTGAACCTTGGGGTACACCACTGATAACCTTAGATCATTCAGAGTAAGAATCATTAACCACTACTCTGAATTCGGACTTTTAGCCAGTTATCTATCCATTTACAAGCTGATCATTCCAAGCCTGTAGATTTTAACTTACACAAGAGCCGTGTGTGGAGAACCGTGTCAAATGCTTTTGAAAAATCCAAGTATACCACGTCCACAGCCACTCTTCTGTCCAAGGTTTTACCTACCTCCTCATAAAAAGAAATCAGGTTTGTTTGACAACTTCTGTCTTTCATGAATCCATGCTGTCTGTTGATTAAAATATTTTTTGTTCTAGCAAGAATTCATCTATATGATCTTTTATTAAACTCTCCAGTATCATCCAAACTATAGAAGTTAAACTAACAAGTCTATAGTTACTTGGTAAAGACTTTGAACCCTTTTTAAATATAGGCACCACATTGGCCCTACGTCAATCCAGTGGTACCATTCCAGTCATTACGAGTTCCTAAAAATTAGATACAATGGCTTTGAAAAGACAGAGCTCAATTCTTTTAGGATCCGTGGGTGGATACCATCTGGTCCAGGTGCTTTATCCACCTTTATTCTGTGTAAATATTTCTGGACTATATCACTTTTGAGCCATTGTGGATCATTTGGGATTGTGTCAATATCATCCCATTATGGGCATGAGCTCCTTTGTATACACAGAACTGAAGAATGTATTTTAAAAAAATTGCCTTCTCTTTGTCCCCAGTCACCCACTCGAGATTATTTTGTAAAAGACCTACATGCTCAGACCTGACATTTATACTATTAATATATTTGAAGAATTTTTAGGGGGTTTGTCCTGCTATCTTTTGCAATCTGTCATTTGTTTTGAATTTTTGCGTCCTTGATTTCCTTTTTACATATTCTGTTATATTATTTGTAACATTTAAACAATGATAGTGTACCTTCATTTTTTTATTTTTTAAAAGCTCTTTTCTTATTATTTATAGCTTTTTATAACTTTGGCCGTGAGCCACATAGGTTTTATTTTTAGCCAAACGTATTGCCCATGGGAATATACTTTGCAGTGAGTTCACATACAGTCTTTTTAAAGAATTTTAAATTCTGTTCTGTGTTCATCAATGCCAATATTCCCTCCCAGTCTGAGTCTTAGAGAGCAGCCCTCATCCTTGGAAATTTTGCTCTTTTAAAGTTAAGTGTTTTTATATTTCCCGTATGTGTTTGTTCCTTACAGCTAACCTTAAATTAAATCATGTTATGGTCACTGCTACCCAGATGTTCTTTTATATGAATATTGGCAATAATCTCTGCATGGTTTGAGATTACCAGGTCCAGCAGAGCGTCATTCCTAGTCGGGGCCTCAATAAACTGCACCATAAACAGTGTTAATTTTGTCGACTAAAACGACTAAAACATTTTAGTCGACTAAATGAATATTATTTTAATCGACTAAAATACAACTAAAACTAAAACAACTGAAATGACTAAAATACGGCTAAAACTAAAATGGCATTTTAGTCAAAAGACTAAAATGGGACTAAAACTAAAATGGCATTTTAGTCAAAAGACTAATGCCCTGTACACACGGTCGGACATTGACCTGACATTCCGACAACAAAATCCTAGGATTTTTTTCCGACGGATGTTGGCTCAAACTTGTCTTGCATACACACAGTCACACAAAGTTGTCGGAAAATCCGATTGTTCTGAACGCGGTGACGTAAAACACGTAAGTTGGGACTATAAACGGGGCAGTAGCCAATAGCTTTTGTCTCTTCATTTATTCTGAGCATGCGTGGCACTTTGTGCGTTGGATTTGTGTACACACGATTGGAATTTCCGACAACGGATCTTGTTGTCGGAAAATTTTATAGCCTGCTCTCCAACTTTGTGTGTCAGAAATTCCGTTGGAAAATGTGTGATGGAGCCCACACACGGTCGAAATTTCCGACAACAAGGTCCTATCACACATTTTCCGTCGGAAAATCCGACCGTGTGTACAGGGCATATGACTAAAACTAAATTGAAATTTGATGTCAAAATTAACACTGGTCTGTAGTGCATGTTCATACCTCTATGTAATAATAAATAACATATTCAATTTTTCGCTCCAGCAGTATATAATGAGTTTGCAAATTGTAGAGAATTGTTAACTAATGCATTACAATTGAATTAAACCCATTAGATTTTAGATGAGTTTTAGTCGACTAAAATAAACTGGAGATTTTAGTCGACTAAAACGTAGGACATTTTAGTGGACTAAAATGTACTGGAGATTTAGTCGACTAAATAGGACTAAAACCAAAACAATTGCAGAAGACTAAAATGGGACTAAAACTAAAATGCCATTTTAGTCCAAAGACTAAGACTAAAACTGAATAAAAATTTGCTGCCAAAATTAACACTGACCATAAACTTGTCTTGTGATAGGTTTATACATTTTTGCCCTTTAACTGTCCCAGCAGTGCCATTACTCCAGTCAATTTCCGGGTTGATAACCACTCACAGACCGCCCCTCGCAGTTTTACAGCGGCTGTTTGAAGATGGATATTGTTGTTATGGCAGAAGCTAGCTTCCATAACCCCGGTATCCTCTTCTTCAGCGAGCGGTCCGCTACAAGATAAGAAGTGGTCTCTGCAGCGGATTTGCCGCAAGATCACTTTTATCGGTGGCGGGAGAGGGCCCCCTCTGCCGCGATCCGGTGCCCTCCGCCGCTTACCGGAGCCATCGGCAGCAGCGGAGGCAATCCGGTCCTTCTCAGGGCTGTGCATGGAGACGAGTGAGGGGAAGATGGCCCCCACCTCTCTCCATGAAACTGCAGGGCGGAAGTGACGTTTTAACACAGCTCTTAAAGGCCATTTTTAAAAAAAAAAAAAATTTTAAATGACAATTATTTTTTTTTTATTGCGTTTAAGTGTAAATATGAGATCTGAGGTCTTTTTGACCCCAAATCTCATATTTAAGAGGTCCTGTCATGCTTTTTTCTATTACAATGGATGTTTACATTCCTTGTAACAGGAATAAAAGTGACAATTTTTTTTTAAAACAGTGTAAAAATAAAAAATAAAAGGTAAAATAAATAAGAAAAAAAATTAAATTTTTAAACGCGCCCCGTCCCTAGTGCCCGCATATGAAAACGGTGTTCAAACCACACATGTGAGGTATCGCCGCGATCGGTAAAGCGACAGCAATAATTCTTGCCCTAGACCTCCTCTGTAACTCAAAACATGCAACCTGTAGAATTTTTTAAATGTTGCCTATGGAGATTTTTAAGGGTAAAAGTTTGTCACCATTCCACAAGCAGGCGAAATTTTGAAGTATGACATGTTGGGTATCAAGTCATCAGCGGCGGCATTGCCGAATTTGCTGGAAATAGAAAAAAAAAAGTGGGTCCCCCCCAATCTTTACCAGGCCCTTTGGATTTAGTATGGATTTTAAGGGGAACCCCATGCCAAAATGTAAAAAATAAATGGTGTGGGTTCCCCCTAAAATCCACACCAGACCCTTATCCGAGCATGCAGCCTAGCAGGCCAGGAAAGAGGGGGGGGAGGAGCGAGCACCCCCCTCCTGAACCATACCAGGCCACATGCCCTCAACATCCCAAGATCCTGCCCCCCCATGTGAATAAGTGTGGGGTACAATGTACAGAAGGCAGTTTTTGAACAAACAATGTCCCCCAATGTAGATCCAGCATCAATCATGATGCCCACCTCAACGCTGGGCCCAAAAAAAGAAAGAAAAATGCTCTGCCCATGACGAAGGCTAATTGCTGAATGCCTGCTCTCCCGTGTGACAGTTCTTTAATAGGTAAGGGCATTGCCACCTGGTGATGTCACTTAGTTTCACTGCCCCCATGTGACATCACCGACCCAGCATGCACCGGTGGGTGATGTCACAAGAGGGTGGCGCCACCAGGTTATGCCACCAGGTGGCCCCACCCCTTTCTTATTTAAGAACTGTCAGACGGAGGAGCAGGCATTCGACAATTAGCCTTGGTCGCGGGCGGAGCATTTTTTGGGGGGTTTTTTTCCGGGTCTGGCGGTGCAGCGGGCATCATGATTAACGATGAATCTACATCGGCAGACACTGGTTTTTAATTTTTTTAATAAAGGAATTATGAAAAACTGCCCCCTGTCTTTATTTATTTTTGACACAAATTATTTTTTGGTGAATGAGTAGGGGTACAATGTATCCCTACTCATTCACATGGGAGGGCAGGATCTGGGGGCCCCCTTGTAAAAGGAGGCTTCCAGATTCCGATAAGCCCCCTGCCCCCAGACCCCCACAACCACTGCCCAGGGTTGTTGGGAAAAGACCCTTGTCCCCATCAACATGGGAGAGCCCCCCCGCCCCAAAGTACCCCCCCATATTGAGAGCATGTGGTCTGGTATTGTTCAGGAGGGGGGCAGTGCTCACTCACCCCCCCTTTCCTGGCCTGCCAGGCTGCGTGTTCGGATAAGGGACTGGTATGGATTTTTTGGCATTACGCCCTTTTTCATTTTTTTTTTTTGTATTGTCGGCAATGGCTTGCAGCTGCGAAAGTCAATTTTTCTTCAGAAATGTCAGTTTTGCTGCAGCAGGTTCGCCACTTTACAGGCAGACTTAGGGGACCCCCCAGGCACTATATTATATTGTTTAAAAACAATATTTAAAAAAAATGTTTTTGCATTGATACATGTCCCACAGGGAGTGCGCCCCCATACCCTTTTTAATAACTTGCATATAAGCCTTTAAAATGGGGACTTTTGATTTTTCACATACGAGTCCCATAGATTTTAATAAATTTCCTGGCTCGGGTCTGAACTTTTTCTCTGTTCGGGAGTTCTGGTGCGAACCGAACTGGGGGGTGTTTGGCCGATCACTACTTCTGAAGTGTCAAATGGAGAAAAGGCATTTTGGTGACCAAACACCAGTGACAGTGTAGAAGTGAGCCGGACTCCTTTGCTTGTTAAGAACATTGAAAGTGTATATCAACCATAACAATGACCTGGACGTCCTTTCATGTGCCTGCATCGGGAGAGCTCTGTGACCCTTGTGTGCCTTGGACACAGCAGATCACAGATCGGGGTAAAGGGACAATAACATCGGCCCTTTACCATGTGATCAGCTGTGTCCAAGCACAGCTGTCACAGTGTAAACAGACTAAATTTCTTTGCCGGTTATCGGCACACAAAGACCGCCTGTGAGGGAAGGAGAACCGAATCTGTAAGGGCAGCCCCCCCCCAGTGCAGCTTATCAGTGCCCATCAGTGCAGCCTTATCAGTGCCTCCTCGTCAGTGGCCATCAGTGCAGCCTTATCAGTGCAACCTCATCAGTGCACATCATTAAAAAAAAAATACTTATTTGCAAAATTTTATAACAGAAACTAGAAAAAAATATATTTTTTTTGTTTTTTTGTTTATCTAGCGAAAAATAAAAACCCCAGAGGTGATTCAAAACCACCAAAAGAAAGCTCTATCTGTCTCAAAAAAATGATACAAAGCTAATTTGGGTATAGTGTTGCATGCCATGCCGAGTAATTATCTATCAAAATGTGACAGTGTTGAAAATTGGCCTGGGCAGGAAGGGGGTCAAAGTGTCTGATACTGAAGTGGTTAAAGTGATGCTCAGTGGGAAGAATGCCCCTTATACTGGTGGTTGGTGGGAGAATGCCCCTTACATTGGTGGTCAGTGAGAAGAATGACCTCCTTACAGTGGTGATCCATGGGAAGAATGCACCTTACATTGGTGGTAAATGGGACACGCTCTGGCTCTAGGAAGAAAGCCCCGTTAGAGTGGTAGTCAGAATGCCACGCTTACAGACCTCTAAAAAGACCATTGCTGTCATGCTACTGGTTCTGCCAAGTGGTATTGGACCCATAACTATGCAGACATCATCTGATGGGAGGTCAATTAGCTGCAGCTCAAGAAACCTCTAGCAACCTCTGAAGGAACCCTGGTTGAGAATGGCTTGATTATTCTGATGGTGTTTCTTCAACAATAGTTTATATAGCATAATCAGCAAGCACGCCTGCTAGTGAAGGAAATAGATTGTTTGGGCCAGCTTGGGCCAAACAGAACTATTGAAAGGCACAGTAAACATGGAGTTAGGTTTTAAAAATCACAAGCTAGCTAAATTGTGCATTCAGATTGGCACAACCGCTAGCATAACCAGTCTGTTCAACTGTATCCAAGATAAGAGTGGCACCTAAAGTAACTGCATGATATGTGCATGATCATTTTAATCATTCATTAAAAAATCATTTAGATCTCGTAGCAAATCTATAAACGTATTAAAACAAGTTGTAATCCACCGATAGATATTCATTTATTTAGTGTCCTTAGCACTTACAAGTCTTAGTTGTCTCCCCTGACAAAATGACTTTTCATACAATTATTTCCTCTATACTCCATCTGTGTAGAATACAAAAATGAGGATGTGAATCATGCTGCCCTCCAGAGCTGGTCAATGTCAAACAAAAATCTGCTGGTCAAAACTGCAAATGACCATTTAGTCACATTATAAGCACCACTGCAAAAATACTGAAGCAATTGCATAGAATAAAAGTAAATATTTAAATAGGTTTGCATACAAAGGTAATTAGTAAATCTCCCTTCTCGTTTTCCTATCAATAGAAAGCATACATAAAAAGTGCCATTGAAATCTACAAAATGCCCTTTCGTTTGACCGCATTTTCATTAGATATTTCAGTAAAATGGGGTCTTTTTCTCAATGGATGTCAAGTATTTTTTTACAAAAATACAGTGCATAGAACAAGCCACAATTAACGTTGTTTTGTAAGCAGTAATCCCTTCATTAATTAAATAGCTGCAACGTGGATAAGAGTCAATCGTAGTGATTTGCGTCCCTCTATTGATTAAGGTTCTTTGGTTCATGTTAATTGCACTTGGTCTCCCCTGCCGTGTATTTAATCTCAACTGAAGGACTCTTTGTTGTATTCAAACCGCGTTCCATAACGGTTAGGACGATTGCACATTTTGTGAAGATCCTTGGAGAGTCCCTTTGGCCCGCAGCAAAACACTCCCACCGATTTCCTGGAAATGAACAAAATAAATGATGAGTCTGATATGGTTGTATGTGTCGATCACTACCTCTCTTCAGAAAAACCTGAGAGCTTTTAATCTGTATCCAATGCACGTATGTTTGTTACCTGGTACAGCCTTTGTCATCATCAGCAACCAATTTTGTGAAGGAGGTGATTGGCCAACTACCACCTTCACATAAGTTGTTTTCTTGCAGGTTAAGGTTGGGGCAATTGTTATAGTAATGGCTATGATTTACTAGACATGTGCATTCGTTTTCGTCCGAATGCATTTTCGTCCGAATTTCAGGTATTTTCGTTATCATTTTAACAAACGATAACGAAAGTGCAGAATCCGAAAAACGAAAGATCTGACATAAACAAATGCTTTATTTTCATTGCTACAACAGTTCGATATAGATAGGAGATTCGACATGATGATGACAATAACAATCTGTGTCCATCAAACCTGTGGTCGAATGTGCCTAACCTTAACTCTATTAGTCCAAGATTATTCTACATCGAAAGAAAAGATTCGACGTAGAGAGAAAAGATTCGACGTAGGGGAGAAAAGATTGGACGTAGGGGAGAAAAGATAAATAAAAATAATGATGATGATGAATGTTATTGGCTGATTGTAACCAAAGAGGAGGAGCAGTAAAATAGCTAGAACTAAGTACACACGTACTTTGGCTTATGGTGTCTGTTGAAAGTTCTAAGAAGATTCGACGGAGCAGGTAAACTATACAGCGTCGTACAGTTTAGCTGCTCTGTCGAATATTCTTTGAACATTCGACAGACACCATAAGCCTTCAATGACAGATTCGACCTTAATTTGGATTTTCGGACGAATGCAATTTTTAACGAAAAACGAAATAAATAAAAACGAATTTCGGGAGTAACTAAATACATTTATTTTTCGGACGAAAACGAAATTCCGAAACAAAATATTTCAGTGTGCACATGTCTATGATTTACTCTGTGATTTGGCCTAGGGTTTGGACTTTGGCTAGAGCTAGGGTGTTTAGTATAAAGCTGAACCCCAGCCACATATAAAAAACACAAACAAATGCAGCTCAGTGTTTCCTAAAAAGATAAGTATGGTTAAAGCTTTCCTGGCCATACTTCTCTTATGGACATTGTTAATTTTGATGTCAAATTTCCATTTAGTTTCAGTCATAGTCTTTTGACTAAAATGCCAATTTAGTTTTGGTCGTATTTTAGTAATTTGAATTGTTTTAGCTTTAGTCGTATTTTAGTTGACTAAAATCTCCAGTACATTATAGTAAACTAAAATCTCCAGTACATTATAGTAAACTAGAATCTGCAGTAGAAAAATTGGCAATTGAAGAGGCGATATGGACATTCATGGTACAGTATAGACTTACACAGTTGTAATACAAGAATACAATCTGCAGTACCCACCTGAACTTCTACTTTCCTTGGAGCTCCGCCTGTCTGTTAAAGTCCCAGCCCCCTGACTCTATCGGCAAGCTGTATTGGTTAAGAGTCGCAGTTTAAGCTCCGAAGTTTCAAAACTCTCAACAAGCAAAATTCCATTTATTTCAATGGCCCCTGTTCACATCTGAGCTTTCTGGTGCTTGAAGCAAAACTCCTGAGCTTCTTTTTTGCAGATTACAAGCATTTTTGGCCCCATAGACTTGAGCAGAAAAGCGCTCGTAAAAAACACTCAAATAGCAGCTCTCCACTCCTAATTTCCTCTCCCTCTCCTCCCCCTAGTGCTTGCTATTGGCTAAACAAAAACACCTGAAGCTGTAAATGCTTGCAATACACTTACAGAAGGCTGTAAAAAGCTGCAGAAAAGCTTAAAAAATGCCTGAAAAATGCCAGTTAATCGATACTCTCAGGTGTGAATGGAGCCTGAATCTCTTTTCCTTGTAAAGAGTGCTCCCTTATCCTCTTGGTGACCTTAGAATAAATAACTCAACATCAAGTTCACTATTTTGACCCCTTATGTATTTGTACATGTTGATCATATCCTCCCTTAATATCCTTTTCTCGAGAGAATACATTCAGTTCCTCTAATCTTTCCTCATAGATGAGCTCCTCCATGCCTCTTATCAGTTTGGTTGCCCTTCTCTGCACTTTTTCCAGTTCCCGATATCCTTTTTGAGAACTGGTGCCCAAAACTGAACTGCATATTCCAGATGAGGTCTTACTAATGATTTGTACAGGGGCAAAATGATATCTCTGTCTCTGGAGTCCATACCTCTCTTAATACAAGAAAGGATTTTGCTTGTTTTGGAAATTGCAGCTTGGCATTGCATGCTATTAAGATTATGATCTACCAGAATCCCCAGATCCTTCTCTACCATTGACTCCCCCAGTTGTACTCTCCCTAGTATGTATGATGCATGCATATTCTTAGCCCCCAAGTGCATAACTTTACGTTTATCAACATTAAACTTCATTTGCCACATAGTTGCCCAATTAGACAGCACATTGAGGTCAGCTTGTAAATTGGGGACATCCTGTAAGGACGGTAATCCACTGCATAGCTTGGTGTCATCTGCAAAGACTGAAATGGTACTTTTAATCCCAGACCCTATATCATTTATAAATATATTAAAAAGTAGGGGGCCCAACACTGAACCTTGGGGTACACCACTGATAACCTTAGACCATTCAGAGTAGGAATCATTAACCACTACTCTCTGAATTCAGTCTTTTAGCCAGTTTTCTATCCATTTACAAACTGATTTTTCCAAGCCTGTAGACTTTACCTTACGCTGGATTCACACCTATTTATTTTTTGTGCTTTTTGCATTTTGCAGATTTGCAATACAGAACGTGTTCCATAGGAAACAATGTTAAATGGACTGTAGTCCAAACCTGCAAAATACAAAAAGCACTAAAAATGCATAGGTGTGAATCTAGCCTTACACATGAGCCGTGTGTGGGGAACTGTGTCGAACGCTTTTGCAAAATCCAAGTATACCTCATCCACAGCAACCGTTCTGTCCAAGGTTTTACTTACCTCCTCATAAAAAGGAATCAGATTTGTTTGACAACTTCTACCTTTCATGAATCCATGCTTTCTGTTGCTTAAAATACTTTTTCCAGCAAGAACTCGTCTATGTGGTCTTAAGTTAAGTTAAGTTAAGTTAAACTAACACCTAACAGGTCTATAGTTACTCGGTAAAGACTTTGATCCCTTTTTTAAATATAGGCACCACATTGGCCCTATGCCAATCCAGTGGTTCTATGCCAGTCATTAACGTGTCCCTAAAAATTAGAAACACTGGCTTTAAAATGACAGAGCTCAATTCTTTTAGGATCTGTTCAAACCATAAATAATAATGTTATTAGATTTTTACTCCAGGAGTATATAATGAGCTTGGAAATTCTACGAAAATGCTGAAATAATGCATTACAATTTAACTAAACCCATTAGATTTTAGTCGAATATAATGTACTGGAGATTTTAGTAGACTAAATGAAAATTGGAATTGATTTTCGTCAATTGACTTAACCACTTGCCGACCGCCTCTTGACGATATACGTCGGCAGAATGGCACGGGCAGGCAGAATCACGTACCTGTACGTGAACTGCCTCCCGCGGACCCCCCCCCCCCCGGTGCCCGAGGCGGTCGGCGTTTGTCCCCCGGCGATCGGAGGTGAGAGGAGGCCATCCATTCGTGGCCCCCCCCCTCGTGATCGCTCCCGGCCAATAAGGTCATTCCTCTGCTGCTGTATGCTAAACAGCAGCAGAGGAAATTATGTCATCTTTCCCCGGCTCGGTATTTTCCGTTCCGGCGCCGAGGAGAGAAGACTTCAATGTGAGTGCACAAACACTACACATACAGTAGAACATGCCAGGCATATAATACACCCCCCTTTATCCCCCGATCCCCCCCCCCAATTACCCCCTAATTACCCCCCCCCGTCACACTGACACCAAGCAGTTTTTTTTTTCTGATTACTGCATTGGTGTCAGTTTGTGACAGTTAGTGTGGTAGGGCAGTTAGTGTTAGCCCCCTTTAGGTCTAGGATACCCCCCTAACCCCCCCTAATAAAGTTTTACCCCTTGATCACCCCTCGTCGCCAGTGTCAATAAGCAATCTTTTTCTGATCGCTGTATTAGTGTCACTGGTGACGCTAGTTAGGGAGGTAAATATAAAGGTTCGCCGTCAGCGTTTTATAGCGACAGGGACCCCATATACTACCTAATAAAGGTTTTAACCCCTTGATTGCCCCCTAGTTAACCCTTTCACCAGTGATCACAGTATAAGTGTTACGGGTGACGCTGGTTGGTTAGTTTATTTTTTATAGTGTCAGGGCACCCGCTGTTTATTACCTAATAAAGGTTTAGCCCCCTGATCGCCCGGCGGTGATATGCGTCGCCCCAGGCAGCGTCAGGTTAGCGCCAGTACCGCTAACACTCACGCACGCAGCATACGCCTCCCTTAGTGGTGTAGTATCTGAACGGATCAATATCTGATCTGATCAGATCTATACTAGCGTCCCCAGCAGTTTAGGGTTCCCAAAAATGCAGTGTTAGCGGGATCAGCCCAGATACCTGCTAGTACCTGTGTTTTGCCCATCCGCCCAGCCCAGCCCAGCCCACCCAAATGCAGTATCGATCGATCACTAAACGCATAACTGCAGCGTTCGCAGAGTCAGTCCTGATCCCTGCGATCGCTAACAGTTTTTTGGTAGCGTTTTGGTGAAGTGGCAAGCACCAGGGGCCTAGTACACCCCGGTCGTAGTCAAACCAGCACTGCAGTAACACTTGGTGATGTGGCGAGTCCCATAAGTGCAGTTCAAGCTGGTGAGGTGGCAAGCACAAGTAGTGTCCCTCTGCCACCAAGAAGACAAACAGGCCCGTCGTGCCCATAGTGCCCTTCCTGCTGCATTCGCCAATCCTAATTGGGAACCCACCACTTCTGCAGCACCCGTACTTCCCCCATTCACATCCCCAACCAAATGCAGTCAGGTGCATGAGAGGCATTTTTATGTCCTCCCGAGTACCCCTACCCAACGAATCCCCCCAAAAAAGATGTCATGTCTGCAGCAAGCGCGGATATAGGCGTGACACCCGCTATTATTGTCCCTCCTGTCCTGACAATCCTGGTCTTTGCATTGGTGAATGTTTTGAACGCTACCATACACTAGCTGAGTATTAGAGTACAGCATTGCACAGACTAGGCACACTTTCACAGGGTCTCCCAAGATGCCATCGCAACCTGGAACCGGTTACCGTTATAAAAGTTACAGTTACAAAAAAAGTGTAAAAAAAAAAAACAACACACAAAAAAATATATAAAAAAAAAAAAAAAATAGTTGTCGTTTCATTGTTCTCTCTCTCTCTATTCTCTCTCTATTGTTCTGCTCTTTTTTACTGTATTCTATCCTGCAATGTTTTATTATTATTATGTTTTATCATGTTTGCTTTTCAGATATGCAATTTTTTATACTATACCGTTTACTGTGTTTTATTGTTAACCATTTTTTTGTCTTCAGGTACGCAATTTACGACTTTGAGTGGTTATAATAGAATGATGCCTGCAGGTTTAGGTATCATCTTGGTATCATTTTTTTCAGCCAGCGGTCGGCTTTCATGTAAAAGCAATCCTAGAGGCTAATTAGCCTCTAGACTGCTTTTACAAGCAGTGGAAGGGAATGCCCCCCCCCCCACCGTCTTCCATGTTTTTCTCTGGCTCTCCTGTCTCAACAGGGAACCTGAGAATGCAGCTGGTGATTCAGCCAGCTGACCATAGAGCTGATCAGAGACCAGAGTGGCTCCAAACATCTCTATGGCCTAAGAAACCGGAAGCTACGAGCATTTCATGACTTAGATTTCGCCGGATGTAAACAGCGCCATTGGGAAATTGGGAAAGCATTTTATCACACCGATCTTGGTGTGGTCAGATGCTTTGAGGGCAGAGGAGAGATCTAGGGTCTAATAGACCCCAATTTTTTCAAAAAAGAGTACTTGTCACTACCTATTGCTATCATAGGGGATATTTACATTCCCTGAGATAACAATAAAAATGATTAAAAAAAAATAAAAATTAAAGGAACAGTTTAAAAATAAGATAAAAAAGCAAAAAAAAGAAAAGCACCCCTGTCCCCTCTGAGAGGTATAGTGAGTATTTTGCAGACCTCACTTTTTGTCACAAAGTTTTGAAAATTGAAAAAAGAAAAAAAAATGTTTTTCTCTTGTCTTTCTTCATTTTCAAAAACAAATGAGAGCTGCAAAATACTCACCATGCCTCTCAGCAAATAGCTTGGGGTGTCTACTTTTCAAAATGGGGTCATTTGGGGGGGGGTTGTGCCACCTGGGCATTCCATGGCCTCCGAAACTGTGATAGGCAGTGAAGAGTGAAATCAAATATTTACACCCTTAAGGCGGTGATTGGTATTCGGGGCCCCGTACGCGGTTAGGCTCACAAAAAATCCCACACATGTGGTATCTCCATACTCAGGAGAAGCAGCAGAATGTATTTTGGGGTGCAATTCCACATATGCCCATGGCCTGTGTGAGCAATATATCATTTAGTGACAACTTTGTGCAAAAAAAAAAAAAAATTGTCACTTTCCTGCAACTTGTGTCAAAATATAAAATATTCCATGGACTCAACATGCCTCTCATCAAATAGCTTGGGGTGTCTACTTTCCAAAATGGGGTCATTTGGGGTGGTTTTGTGCCATCTGGGCTTTTTATGGCCTTCAAAACTGTGATAGGTAGTGAGGAGTGAAATCAAAAATTTACGCCCTTAGAAATCCTGAAGGCGGTGATTGGTTTTCGGGGCCCTGTACGCGGCTAGGCTCCCAAAAAGTCCCACACATGTGGTATCCCCGTACTCAGGAGAAGCAGCTGAATGTATTTTGAGGTGCAATTCCACATATGTCCAAGGCCTGTGTGACCAATATATCATTTAGTGACAACTTTTTGTAATTTTTTTTTTTTTGTCAGTATTCAATCACTTGGGACAAAAAAAATAATATTCAATGGGCTCAACATGCCTCTTAGCAATTTTCTTGGGGTGTCTACTTTCCAAAATGGGGTCATTTGGGGGGGGGGGGTTGTACTGCCCTGCCATTTTAGCACCTCAAGAAATGACATAGGTGTCAAGCTAGAGCATATAACAGGTAACAGTTCAGGTGTTCTGATTATGCAAAGAGTTCAAAGAACAAGAGCACATACCATGAGCAGGTCTGAGCAGAGCAGGTCAGCTGGGACTTGTAGTTCACCGCTGTAGATGTAGGTAGATGTTTGCTGGACCTTGTAGTTCACCGCTGCAGATGAGGATAGATGGTGTCTGGTGTTTGTAGTTCACCGCTGCAGGTGAGGATAGATGTCTGGTGCTTGTAGTTCACTGCTGCAGATGAAGGTACTAGTAGAATCAGGCAAAACGTAGTCTAGGCAAGCTGGGTCATACACAGGAAGATCAGAGTCCAAACGGTACCGAATCAGAAGCAAGCAAACGGGGTCAAACGAGCCGGGTCATACACGAAATACACAGAGCAGATATCAACTGGATTAAACACAAGGTAAACTCTAACACGAGCAATGATTGAATGCTGATGCAAGTTATTTAAAGGTGAGCTGGCCATTCATTGTTGTTTCCCAGGTAAAGGCTGTGTCAGGTGAGTTGTGCTGGGTTCTAAAGGGATCCTAGTACTGACAGTACCCCCCCTTTCTCGAGGGGTTGCTCCTGCACCCCCAGGCTTACTTGGATAACGAAGATGAAACTTCTTCTTAAGTCGGTCAGCATGAAGATCACGAGCTGGGACCCAAGATCGATCCTCTGGGCCGAAACCTTTCCAATGAACGAGATATTGTAAGGAATTGCGCACTGGAATCAAGAATAAATGCCACTTCATATTCCTGACTGTCCAACACATCCACAGGTTCTGGTTCATTTACTTGGAGGCTGGAATGAACAGGTTTCAACAATGAAACATGAAAGACATTTGGAATGCGCATGGATGGGGGGAGTTTTAATCTATAGGATACAGGATTAACAATCTCTGAAATTTCATAGGGCCCGATGAATTTTGGGCCAAGTTTTTTAGATGGAACATGCAGGGACAGATTCCTAGATGATAGCCACACTTTGTGACCAACTTTATACCCTGGTGCCTTTGAGCGCCTCTTGTCCGCCATTTTCTTAAAAGCCAGCACAGAGCGAGAAAGAGCATGATTCACATCGGACCAGATTTTGGAGAAATTTTCAATTGTGGTGTTGGCATCTGGCACATCAGAGGGTGGAAGATCAAAGGAGCACACACGAGGATGCAACCACAGAAGAAAGGAGAGGTCCCTGTAGATGTGCTGGCACAATTATTAAAGGCAAACTCTGCCCATGGCAGGACGTTGACCCACTCCATGTCATCATTGGCCATCAGACAACGTACCATCTTCTCTAGAGTCTGAGTAGTCCTTTCTGTTTGGCCGTTTGTCTCAGGATGATATGCTGAAGAATATGATAACTTTATCCCCAGCTGAGAGCAAAGGGCCTTCCAAAACTGGGCTATAAACTGAGAGCCACGGTCTGAGACAATGTTGATTGGTGCCCCATGGAGCCTGAAAACATGTTTAATGAATAAAGATGCCAGTTCTTTAGCAGATGGAAGTTTCTTAAGCGGAACAAAGTGGGCCATTTTACTGAACCTGTCTACCACCACCCAGATCGTGGAAAATCCCTGGGACGGAGGCAAGTCAGTGATAAAGTCCATAGATAAATGGGTCCAGGGACAGGTAGGTATTGGTAGAGGACGTAGGAAATCGGGCGGCTTAGAGGTACTGCTCTTGCTTCTGGCACAAACTTCACAGGCCTGGACGAAGGCTAACACACCCTGCCTAATCGATGGCCACCAGAGGTTGCGAGAGATAATCTCAAAAGTTTGTCTAAACCCCGGATGTGCTGCAGATTTTGATACATGTACCTGCTGCAATACCTGCAAACGAAGAGCCAGGGGCACAAAAAGCATACCGGAGGGAGTGGAGGGAGGGGCTTCAGCCTGTGCAGGTAACAAGGCCTCAGAGATGTCAGTCTGGGTGAAAGCCAAAATTCTATCCTCAGATCTAATGGGTTGTGGAGGAAGCGGAGGAGGAGACTCTGATAAAAAACTGTGAGACAAGGCATCAGCCTTAATGTTTCTTGGTCCTGGTAAATATGAAATTGTGAAGTCAAATCTGGAGAAGAACAATGACCACCTGGCTTGACGTTAGTTCAGTCTTTTAGCAGAACGGATGTATTCAAGGTTTTTGTGGTCAATCAGAACTATGAATGGATAGCGAGCTCCCTCCAGCCAATGTCTCCATTCCTCCAAAGCGAGCTTTATGGCTACAAGTTCTCTGTTGCCTATATCATAATTGCGCTCTGCTGGGGAATATTTACGAGACAAGAAGGCACAGGGGTGGATGGCAGCATTTACAGGATCCTTCTGTGACAAAAGCGCCCCCACCCCTACTTCAGATGCATCTACCTCCACAATAAAAGGTAGCTCAGGAACAGGATGGCGTAGGATTGGTGCAGATGTAAAGGCTTTCTTTAACTGAGTAAAGGCTGCCTGGGCTTCAGTAGTCCATTTAAAGGTAGTCAGAGTCTTCCTGGTGAGAGAGGTGATGGGATGTGCAATGGTGGCAAAGTTCTTAATGAATTTTCGATAGAAATTTGCAAAGCCCAGGACGCGCTGAACTGCCTTCAGGTCTGAAGGTGGTGCCCAGTCTAAAATGGCTTGAATCTTGGCTGGATCCATGGTGAGGCCTGTGTCAGAAATTAGGTAGCCTAGGAAAGGTACTTGTTTAACATGGAATGAACATTTCTCAGGCTTTACAAAAAGGGAGTGAGTCTTTAATCAGGCCAATACTGAGCAGATATGTTTCTGATGTGTTTCAAGATTGGGAGAATATATCAAAATGTCGTCTAAATATACAAGCATGAAGTGACCCAACATGTCACGGAAAATGTCATTCATAAAGTTCTGAAAGACAGCTGGTGCATTTCTGAGACCGAAAGGCATGACAAGACATTCGTAATGACCATCCTTGGTGTTAAAGGCTGTCTTCCACTCGTCGCCTGCACGTATGCGCACCAGATTATAGGCTCCCCTTAAGTCCAGTTTGGAGAAGATTTTGGCTCCCTGGATTTGAGAGAACAATTCTGTGATGAGAGGAAGAGGATACCGATTGGGAACAGTTATTTTATTTAGACCTCTGTAATCAAACACAAAGTCTCAGTCCCCCATCCTTCTTTGGGACAAAGAAGCATCCTGCTCCTGCGGGAGAAGTGGAGGGACGAATGAAACCCTGAGCTAGGTTTTCCTGGATGTATTCTTGCAAGGCAAGATTCTCTGGCTCAGACAGTGGAAAGACTCTCCCTCGAGGAGGTGTAGTGTCAGGCAAGAGGTCAATGGGACAATCATAACTGCGATGAGGTGGTAAAGTGTCAGCAATCCCTTTAGAAAACACATCCCAAAAGTCCTTATAACAAAGTGGAATCTGCTCAATTCCCGCTAGACGGGTAGCAAGTCGAACAGGGTGCTGGATGCAGTTCTTTTTACACTGATTGGACCAAGCCAGAATATTTCCTGTTCGCCAGTCAATTACAGGATTGTGCTTCTGAAGCCAAGGAAGGCCTAGGATCAAAGGAGTGGATGGAGAGTCAATGACAAGACATGAAATCTTCTCCCAATGCAAAGCCCCCAATTGTAACTGGAAAGGGTTGGTGGCTTGGAGCACTAGATCTTGTGAGAGAGGCCGATTATCCACGGAAATCAGGAGGACTGGGCAATCTAGAGCATGAGTTTCCAAGGACAAAGAGGTAATCAGAGTTTTATCAATAAAATTCTCAGCGGCTCCAGAATCTACCAAGGCCAGCAGTTTATGAGCCCCTGTCCCAAAGTGAATGACAGCGGGTAAAAGAAGATGATTGTCCCCCTGGGGAGATGAGAGCAGACCTAAGGTAACCTCCCCGCAATTACCTAGGTCCTGGAGTTTCCCGGACGTGTAGGGCACGAACGGAGCATATGACCCTTGAGGCCACAATACAAGCAGAGTCCCATGTTATGCCAGAGCGTGTGTTCCTGGGCAGATAACCGGGTGGAGCCTAACTGCATAGGTTCTTCCTCAGATTTGGCACTGGAGGAGGAATAGTCAGGCAGCAAGGGAGGTATATAGTTTGCCACAGCTGTAGTTTGTTCTCGTCTCCTCTCTCGCTGGCGGCGGTCAATTCTAATGGCTAGACTCATAGCCTCCTCCAGCGAGGCTGGGTAGGAGAAGTTGACCAGAGCATCCTTAATAGCATCTGAAAGGCCCATTCTAAACTGGCTGCAGAGTGCTGCATCATTCCAGCCAGATTCTCTGAGCAATACATTTCAGCTGTGGTAGTTCCTTGCTTTAAGTTACGCAGGGTTGATTCTGCAGTAGCAGCACGATCTGGATCATCATAAAGCAACCCTAGGGCTTCAAAGAAGGCATCTACTGTTAGCAAGGCTGGATGGTTTGGTTCCAGGTTAAAGGCCCATGCCTGGGGGTCACCCTGTAGTAGAGAGATAATGATTTGAACCCTCTGAGTTTCAGGGCCAGACGAGGATGGCCTTAACTTGAAATATAATTTGCAGCTGTTTTTAAAGTTGCAAAACCCTTTACGGTCACCAGAAAACCGGTCAGGCAAAGGAATTTTTGTTTCAGATGGAGTTTTTGTAGCAGTGGTAATAGAAGGAGATTTCACCTTGGTGAGCTCTGTGGCCATTTCCTGAACTTGATGGGATAAGCGGCAAAGTTCCTGTGCAAACAACTGAGCCTGCTCAGGATCCATGAAAGGTTTCCTTTATTATGTATGGCTCGTGTTAATTTCAAGCTAGAGCATATAACAGGTAACAGTTCAGGTGTTCTGATTATGCAAAGAGTTCAAAGAACAAGAGCACATACCATGAGCAGGTCTGAGCAGAGCAGGTCAGCTGGGACTTGTAGTTCACCGCTGTAGATGTAGGTAGATGTTTGCTGGACCTTGTAGTTCACCGCTGCAGATGAGGATAGATGGTGTCTGGTGTTTGTAGTTCACCGCTGCAGGTGAGGATTGATGTCTGGTGCTTGTAGTTCACCGCTGCAGATGAAGGTACTAGTAGAATCAGGCAAAACGTAGTCTAGGCAAGCTGGGTCATACACAGGAAGATCAGAGTCCAAACGGTACCGAATCAGAAGCAAGCAAACAGGGTCAAACGAGCCGGGTCATACACGAAATACATAGAGCAGATATCAACTGGATCAAACACAAGGTAAACTCTAACACGAGCAATGATTGAATGCTGATGCAAGTTATTTAAAGGTGAGCTGGCCAATCATTGTTGTTTCCCAGGTAAAGGCTGTGTCAGGTGAGTTGTGCTGGGTCCTAAAGGGATCCTAGTACTGACAATAGGCAGTCATAAACTAAAAGCTGTGTAAATTCCAGAAAATGTACCCTAGTTTGTAGACGCTATAACTTTTGCGCAAACCAATAAATATACGCTTATTGACTTTTTTTTTACCAAAGACATGTGGCCGAATACATTTTGGCCTAAATGTATGACTAAAATTGAGTTTATTGGATTTTTTTTATAACAAAAAGTAGAAAACATCTTTTTTTTTCAAAATTTTCGGTCTTTTTCCGTCTATAGCTCAAAAAATAAAAACCGCAGAGGTGATCAAATAACATCAAAAGAAAGCTCTATTTGTGGGAAGAAAAGGACGCAAATTTCGTTTGGGTACAGCATTGCATGACCGAGCAATTAGCAGTTAAAGCGACGCAGTGCCAAATTGTAAAAAGTGCTCTGTTCAGGAAGGGGGTGAATCCTTCCGGGGCTGAAGTGGTTACTTCTAATTTTATTGTCATTTAGATTTGTCACTGAAAACATGCAGCTGACGAAAACAATAACAAAAATATTTTCGTCGATAAAATTAACACTGCTTGTGGGTCAGAGAAGTACAATTCATTTTGTACTTCTGTGACTGATAGTCAGCTGATTTCAGGCTATTGGCCCGCTATCAGCTGATGGGGCAGAGTCACTCGAGGCTCTGGAACCATCTGACTGACCATGTGGAGTGAACAGCCTCCAGTGTTTACAATGCAGCAGGGTAGCTACTTGGCATGGGACCAGGCCCGGATTTACTCCCTTTGCCGCCCCAAGGCCAGGCCCTTCAATGCCGCCCCCCCCCCCCCCACCCACACACCACCAGAAAGTGCCCCCAGACATAATACGGTCAAAGACTGCAGACATGATACAGGAGACGGTCAGAGACTGCAGACATAGTACAGGAGATGGTCAGAGACGGCAGACATGATACAGGAGACGGTCAGAGACTGCAGTTCCTATGGACATTAGTAGAAAATGGCCGATCGGCCCTCTCACCTGACCCAGCGATACAGCAATGGTTCCTCTGATCAGGAGTCAGCTCACTCTGAATTGCCCGTGGCGATTCCGCTGGGTAGCACCCAGATCTGTATTCCTGCAATGACTCCATTCCTTTCCCTGCCAGGGATGGCACCAGGCTGTGTGGCTTTACCTCTGGTGGCACAGGGCACCGGGGTTCTCTCTCTAATGGTTTTCCCTCAGCACTGCCCTCTCCCTCTGGAGTCCTGGGTGTACTTTCCTGGGTGTAGACCCCCCCAGGACAAACCACCCCCCTCCATTAGTACAGACCCCCCCCAGGACAAACCCCCATCCATTAGTACAGACCCCCACCAGGACAAACCCCCCTCCCTTCATTAGTACAGATCCCCCCAGGACAAACCCCCCTCCCTTCATTAGTACAGATCCCCCCAGGACAAACCCCCCTCCCTTCATTAGTACAGACCCCCCCAGAACAAACCCCCCCCCCATTAGTACGGACCCCCCAGGACAAACGCCCCTCTATTAGTACAAACCCCCCCGGACAACTCCCCCTCCATTAGTACAACCTCCCCCCAGGACAACCCCCTCTCCATTAGTACAAACCCCCCCCAGGTCAACCCCCTCCATTAGCACAGACCCCCCCAGGACAAACCACCCCTCCCTTTATTAGTACAGACCCCCCCCCAGGACAAACCCCCCTCCATTAGTACAGACCCTCAGGACAACCCCCCCCTTCATTAGTACAACCCCCCCCCTTCATTAGTACAGACATCCCAGGACAAACCCCCACTTCACTAGTACAGACCCCCAGAACAACCCCCCCTCCATTAGTGCAGACATCCGAGGACAAACCCCCCCCCTTCACTAGTACAGACCCCCAGGACAACCCCCCCTTCACTAGTACAGACCCCCAGGACAACCCCCCTCCATTAGCGCAGACATCCCAGGACAAACCCCCCCTTCACTAGTACAGACCCCCAGGACAACCCCCCCTCCATTAGCGCAGACATCCCAGGACAAACACCCCCCTTCACTAGTACAGACCCCCAGGACAACCCCCCCCTCCATTAGTGCGAACATCCCAGGACAACCCCCCCCTTCACTAGTACAGACCCCCAGGACAACCCCCCCTCCATTAGTGCAGACATCCCAGGACAAACCCCCCCTTCACTAGTACAGACCCCCAGGACAACCCCCCCTCCATTAGTGCAGACATCCCAGGACAAACCCCCCCTTCACTAGTACAGACCCCCAGGACAACCCCCCCTTCACTAGTACAGACCCCCAGGACAACCCCCCTCCATTAGCGCAGGCATCCCAGGACAAACCCCCCCTTCACTAGTACAGACCCCCAGGACAACCCCCCTCCATTAGCGCAGACATCCCAGGACAACCCCCCCTTCACTAGTACAGACCCCCAGGACAACCCCCCCTCCATTAGCGTAGACATCCCAGGACAAACACCCCCCTTCACTAGTACAGACCCCCAGGACAACCCCCCCCTCCATTAGTGCGGACATCCCAGGACAACCCCCCCTTCACTAGTACAGACCCCCAGGACAACCCCCCCTCCATTAGTGCAGACATCCGAGGACAAACCCCCCCTTCACTAGTACAGACCCCCAGGACAACCCCCCCTCCATTAGTGCGGACATCCCAGGACAACCCCCCCTTCACTAGTACAGACCCCCAGGACAACCCCCCCTCCATTAGTGCGGACATCCCAGGACAACCCCCCCTTCACTAGTACAGACCCCCAGGACAACCCCCCCTCCATTAGTGTACAGATGGAGACAGGCTTGGGCGGGAGTGAGAGACACAGGAGGACACAGGAGAACACGCGCCGCCCCCCTCCTCCCCCCCGCACAGAGACCAGCCGCTCCGATCTCCTACGGCTGCTCTCCTTCTCTGACAGGAGAAGGGAGGGGGGACAGGCTTGAGCATTGGAAAACCAGCAGCGGCGGTGACCTGCGGAGGACGCCGCCTCAGTCTGGACACAGAGAGGAGGAGGAGGAGGAGGGAGAGGAGCACTCTAGTGCTTCAGCGCCCCCACCTCTCTGGCGCCCGGGTGCGCTGCATCACATGCTACTTTGTTAGTGTGGGCGGGCGGCCGAGAATTCGTTGCAGGAGCGGCGCCGCCCCTGTACCACTGCCGCCCCGAGGCCTGGCCTCGGTGGCCTTGTGGGAAATCCGGCCCTGCATGGGACCCAGAAGCTAGCAAAAATCAGTGTAGTAGCGGTGCTTACTAGAGAAATTTCTAGCTTTCATGGGGATCCCACAGGTATGGCACATACATACTTACATTGGTCCAAGCTGGGCAAACATACAGTATTCACAAAAGTGAGTACACCCCTCACATTTTTGTAAATATTTTATTATATCTTTTCATGTGACAACACTGAAGAAATGACACTTTGCTACAATATAAAGTAATTAGTGTACAGCTTGTTTAACAGTATAAATTTGCTGTCCCCTCAAAATAACTCAACACACAGCCATTAATGTCTAAACCGCTGGTAACAAAAGTGAGTACACCCCTAAGGGAAAATGTCCAAATTGGGCCCAAAGTATCAATATTTTGTGTGGCCACCATTATTTTCCAGCACTGCCTTATCCCTCATGGGCATGACGACATCACGGAGCTGGTGGATGTTAAAGACCGTGTGCTCCTCCACCCTCCGTTTGAGGATGCCCCACAGATGCTCAATAGGGTTTAGGTCTGGAGGCATGCTTAGCCAGTCCATGACCTTTACCCTCAGCTTCTTTAGCAAGGCATTGGTAATTTTGGAGGTGTGTTTGGGGTCGTTATGTTGGAATACTGCCCTACGGCCCAGTTTCCGAAGGGAGGGGATCATGCTCTGCTTCAGTATGTCACAGTACATGTTGGCATTCATGGTTCTCTCAATGAACTGTAGCTCCCCAGTGCCGGCAGTACTCATGCAGCCCCAGACCATGACACTCGCACCACCATGCTTGACTGTAGGCAAGACACACTTGTCTTTGTACTCCTCATCTGATTGCCACCACACACAATTGACACCATCTGAACTAAATACCTTTACCTTGGTCTCATCAGAACATAGGACATGGTTCCAGTAATCAATGTCCTTAGTCTGCTTGTCGTCAGCAAACTGTTTGCAGACTTTCTTGTGCATCATCTTTAGAAGAGGCTTCCTTTTGGGATGACAGCCATGCAAACCAATTTGATGCAGTATGCGGCGCATGGTCTGAGCACTGACAGGCTGACCCCCCACCCCATTCAACCTCTGCAGCAATGCTGGCAGCACTCATACATCTATTTCCCAAAGATAACCTCTAGATATGATGCTGAGCATGTGCACTCGACTTCTTTGGTCGACCATGGCGAGGCCTGTTCTGAGTGGAACCTGTCCTGTTAAACCGCTGTATGGTCTTGGCCACCATGTTGCAGCTCAGTTTCAGGGTCTTGGCAATCTTCTTATAGCCTAGGCCATCTTTATGTAGAGCAGCCATTCTTTTTTTCAGATCCTCAGAGAGTTCTTTGACATGAGGTGCCATGTTGAACTTCCAGTGACCAGTATGAGAGAGTGATAACACCAAATTTAACACACTTGCTCCCCATTCACATCTGAGACCTTGTAACATTAACGAGTCACATGACACCGGGGGGGGGGTGGCTAATTGGGCCCAATTTGGACATTTTTACTTAGGGGTGTACTCACTTTTGTTGCCGGCGGTAGAAAAGTGTAGTTTCTTTAGTGTTGTCAGATGAAGAGATATAATAAAATATTTACAAAAATGTGAGGGGTGTACTCACTTTTGTGAGATACTGCATCTATGTAAAAATTGCCATTTCTAAACTTTAGCTGGTAATTTGGGTTTTAGGAATTGGCCCTGGATGCTTCAATGGGTCAGACCTCTGCAGGCATGCTGCGGTGTCCGGCACCAAGCAGTGCGTAGCAGATCACTGCCTCCAGCGGCTTGCCTTCTTCACATAGTGCATCCTGGCGCCATCTCTTCCTCAGGTAAGCGATACAGGTGCCTGGCCATCCACATGATGTAAAAGACATCATGATTCATCAGATCAGGCCACCTCCTTCCACTGCTCTGTGGTCCAATTCTGATATTCAAGTGCTCATTGTGGGCACTTTTGGCTGTGGATATGGGTCAGCCCCATACACAACAAACTGTGTGTTCTGACACCTTTCTATCATAATCATTACCTTTTTCAGGCAGTTTGCGCTACAGTAGCTTTTCTATTGGATTTGACTACATTGGCCAGCCTTCCATATGCTTTAATCAGCCTTGGCCGCCCATAACCCTGTCACTGGTTTCCATCCTTGGACCACTTTAAGTAGGCCCTGACCACTGCAGACCGGGAACATCCCACAACGGCTGCAGTTTTGGAGTTGCTCTGACCCAGTTGTCCTGCCATTGCAATTTGGTCCTTGTCAAAGTCACTCAAATCCTTACACTTGCCCATTTTTTTCTGCTTTCAACACATCGACTTCAGGGGCAACATGTTTACTTGTTGCCTAATATATCCCACCCATTTTCAGATGCCATTGTAATGAGATAATCAATGTTATTCACTTTACCTGTGTTGTTATGCAAACTATAAGATGTATCACACACAAACTTGTTATTGTTGTCAGGAGCCTTGAAGCCATGCATTCCTAGCTCACTAACATTAAAGCGGGGTTCCACCCAAATTTTGAACAATATCTATATGTATTCTCTTCCTTGCCTAGATGCTGACATGCCGTTTAAAAAAATTTAAATCGCCGTAATTACCTTTTATTTTTCTATTCTTCTTTGCACTTCCTGGTTCTCCTCCCGTGGGAGTAGGCGTGTTTCTAGCCTCTCCCAGACTCCTGGGAGCTAGTCCCAGGCTTCCCAGGATGCCACTGAGCATGTGCGGGAACGAGCAGTGAATGCTGGGAGCACAGCATTCACCACATCCAGGAAATAAATGCTTGTGGGCTTCAAATGCCCACAATGAAGATGGAAACCGCCTGCAGTGAATAATATAAGTTATTCTTTCCGACGAAATCTGACACAGGCGGACATATTACACACAATATGTGAGTATGTAATGCTGAGAAGAAAAGTTTGTGAATGAGCTCAAAAAAAAGATAGATAGGTGGACCAATTCACTGACTGTACAGTATAAGGTATAAAATAATCACCAGTGAGCTGTTTGAGCTGCCCAGTCTTCATAGTGCAAAAAAACATGGGAATGGGCTCAGCTACAATAAGTGACACTGTGACAGCATGGATATCAGTCCCCTGCAGTACTTTATATTTACCTTTTATTATCAGGAGCTTAGGAAGTGATTGCAAACATTTACTATAAAAATGGAAACCATTTTAACATAATTTTAAATACAAAGATCTATAATTGTAATAATTATGCCACATCAGTTGATTACTTGGATTAGGTATACATGATTTTTACTCATATAATACACGTATACCAGTACTTATAGAGCATATAAAAAAAAAGTATATAACGCTTGGATTTGCCTGATATGGCATACATTTGGGGTTTAGCAGCAGTTGACAAATCACTACACAGCGGTATATAAGCCTATACATGGGGATATAATGCATTTCCCACAGCCTGCAATCAGTAAGGGAGGATATTCTGGGAAGGGGCACCGGCGGCCTGCTGAGCTGCCTTGATAACATCATGGAACTCCACGGCAACATGCAGTAAACTAATTATGCTTTCTGTGAATATTGCCATGGTTAATGTATGGACAGGAAGACACCGGGAGCTAATGCACATTCGCCTAGTCTGATTTACAAAAGGGATTATTCTTTAAAATGTTACCTCTGTGTAAACCCTTCAGGTCCTGGAGACACACAGATCATAAGACCTACCTAGCTGTCTCAATATCTGAGCTGGATGCATTCAAATTGAAAAAGGGAACTTCTACTAGGCATGACGTTGAGGTTTGCCACTACTGACAAAACCCCCAGGATTTGCTGTGTTCACAAAATTGTACTGAAAGCTTAAGGCCTGTTTCACACGGGCTTCAGCTTGTATAAGCCCCCGGGCACACTGGTACAACTTTAAGTATGGCATGTGATTTACAAATCATTAGACATGTGCATTAGTTTTCGTCCGAATGCATTTTCGTCCGAATTTCAGGCAATTTCGTTATCGCTTTAACAAACGATAATGAACGTGCAGAATCCGAAAACCGAAAGATCCGACATAAATAAATGCTTTATTTTCGTTTTCGTTGCGACAACAGTTCGATATAGATAGGAGATTCAACATGACGCTGACAATAGTGATCTGTGTCCATCGAACCTGTGGTCGAATGTGCCTAACCTTAGCTCTATTAGTCCAAGATTATTCTACATAGAGAGAAAAGATTCGATATTATAGAGACAATAGCAAAAAAGATCGAATGTGCCTAACCTAACTCTATTAGTCCAAGATTATTCGACATAGAGAGAAAAGATTCGACATGAAGATTCGACGAAGCCGTCGCCGCGAGCAGACATTTATGGTCTAATGGTCCGCCCACAGGCTATAGAAGAATTCTAATGTTGGTTGACTAGTAATAATAATAATAATAATAATAATAATAATAATACAACATTAGAATTCTACTATAGCTTGTAGGTGGAACATTCGACCGGAAATGTACGATTGCGGGGTCATACAGTTTAGCTGCTCCGTCAAATCTTCTTAGAACATTCGACAGACACCATAAGCCTTCAATGACAGATTCAACCTTAATTATTTCGGATTTTCGGACGAATGCATTTTTTAATGAAACGAAATAAATAAAAACGAATTTCGGGAGTAACTAAATAAATGTATTTTTCGGACGAAAACGAAATTCCGAAACGAAATATTTCAGTGTGCACATGTCTACAAATCATACCCAAAGTAGAATCTAACGTGTTTCTATGGCAGTGTCTTAAGGCCGGGATCACATTGCTCTGACATGGAAGTCGGACGACTTCAGATCCGACTTTGCCCTATGACTTCATGTCCGACTTCCATGCGACTTCAATGAACGGGATCCGACTTTAATCCGACCATACCAGGCCCTTTGAGTCTGGTATGAACCTTTTGGGGGGGGGGGACCCCACGCCAAAATAAAAAAAATAAAAAAACGGCATGGGCCCCCTGTCTTAAGATCATACCAGACCACATGCCCTCAACATGGAGGGGTGGGTGCTCGTTGATGGGGACAAGGGCCTCTTCCTGACAACCCTGGGAGGTGATTGTGGGAATCTGTGGGCAGGGGGCTTATCAGAGTCTGGAAGCCCCCTTTAACAAGGCGGCCCCAGCTCCCCCCCCCAATGTGACTGAGTATGGGGTACATTGTGCCCTTACCCATTCACCCCCAAAAAAAGCAGTGTAGTGTAAAAAAAAAGAGACGGTTTTTGACAAGTCCTTTTTTTAAAAGTGAAGAATGTCCCCTGTCGAAACTCCAACGTGTCCGCTTTCTCCAGTTCCGCCACCGATCTGTTCTTCCTCCAGTTTTCTCCCTTCGTTGCTGACTTCTGCTTCCCGTGATGTTTTCTTCCTGCTGTCTTCTCAGCCACCGACCCGGTCCTCTTTTGACACTGGCTCCCCCTGTTGTGTCAGCTCAGATGTCTGCCAGTTTTTATATAGTGATGGGGCGTGGTCACCAGCTGACGTCACCATGATGTCATATGACAATGATGATCAAAAGACACAATTTACTAGGAGCTGCCAGTGGAAGCGGTTCAGAAACGACAAAACCCCATGTTTGAGGATAAATTAAAAGTGAACATATCAGGATAGTTTTCTTTGTTTTCCTATTTTCCACCCACATTCCTTTTGCTTATCCCTTCCATTTAGCTAGCCATCATCTTGAGTGTACCTACCTATCAGTAAATAAACAAAAATCCAATTGTCCTTCTTTAAAATCAAAGCATCCCAAACTGAACAAATTCATCAGTCTGTTTTAAACCCAACTCTCTAAAGAAGCACAAAGATCGCTGTGATGACAAAACCCCAATGGGGTATGTCCATGGTGTTTTTGCCTCACAGAAAGTGTGAAGACCAGCATAGAAGAGGCCAGTATTGAAGCAAAATCTGCATTTTTGTTTCACTTTATACTGGGCAATGGATTTTCAATTTTTTTTAACAGTATATCTAGGTTGGTACTTTTGTACAGGGACGTATGCATACAGGGTGTACAGGGCCCCAAGTATGCCCCCCCAAAAAAGACATCTGGCCCTGTATGAAAGTACCACTTGGAACAGCATCAGGCTACCGCATATTTCAGCCCGGCATAGATTTTGACTGTAAAGTGGCTGTATGCTCTACCTGTGCCTCCTAGGCACTCAAAAGTACCGGGTTTTTATATTGTAGGGGTCAAACTGCCTATGAGACCTAAAGTATCTATAAACCCTGTTAATGAACTTTTCTTATTTGTTCCCCTATGGTCTGTTGAATATATAATTGAAAGCTTTTTGTTACATCTGTTTGATATGTTTATCTTGCTGAAAATGTTGTAATGCTAAAAACTTCCTGTATTCGTTGTCTGTTCTGATGGTCATCAATTTTATTGTATTCAAAGGAGGACAGGATTATGCCTCTTCATGTTGAGGACTGGAGATGGGCTCATCAACCCACCTGCCTGATCCGGCCAGGAAGCTGCCATTGCACACCGCTAATCACAGGCAGTGAGACATTTCCCGATCTGTGCAGCTGCAAACCAGGAAATGCCTCACTGCCTGTCATTAGCCATGTGCAGTGTCCTCTTCCTGGCGGGATCGAGCAGGTGGGTTGGGACTAGGATCCTGAACACACCTGAGCCCATCTCTATTTAGGACAACGGGAGAGGGGAGGGGCTCCATAACCAGATCTCGTTTCCATTGCCTTGGTAAAGAAGCGTGAGTGCTGTCATCCTAGGACAGGAAGTGTGTTATTGGCAGGATCGCCAGGTGAAAGTAAATTTAAAAAATCTTGTAAAAAGATTCACATTTTTGTAAATATTTTATTATATCTCTTCATGTGACAACACTAAAGAAACTACACTTTGCTACAATGTAAAGTAGTGAGTGAACAGCTTGTATAACAGTGTAAATTTGCTGTCCCCTCAAAATAACTCAACACATAGACATTAAGGTCTAAACCGCTGGCAACAAAAGTGAGGACACCCCTAAGTGAAAATGTCCAAATTGTGCCCAAAGTGTCAATATTTTGTGTGGCCACCATTATTTTCCAGCACTGCCTTAACCCTCTTGGGCATGGAGTTCACCAGAGCTCCACAGGTTGCCACTGGAGTCCTCATCCACTCCTCCATGAAGACATCACGAAGCTGGTGGATGTTAGAGACCTTGTTCTCCTCCACCTTCCATTTGAGGATGCCCTACAGATTCTCAATAGGGTTTAAGTCTCATCAGAACATAGGACATGGTTCCAGTAATCAATGTCCTTAGTCTGCTTGTCTTCAGCAAACTGTTTGCGGGCTTTCTTGTGCATCATCTTTAGAAGAAGCTTCCTTCTGGGATGACAGCCATGCAGATCAATTTGAAGCAGTGTGTGGCGTATGGTCTGATCACTGACAGTCTGACCCTCCACCCCTTCAACCTCTGCAGCAATGTTGGCAGCACTCATATGTCTATTTCCCAAAGACAACCTCTGGATATGACGCTGAGCACGTGCACTCAACTTCTTTGGTCGACCATTGCGGGGCCTGTTCTGAGTGGAACATGTCCTGTTAAACTGATGTATGGTCTTGGCCACTGTGCTGCAGCTCAGTTATAGGGTCTTGGCAATCTTCTTATAGCCTAGGACATCTTTATGTAGAGCAACAATTTTTCTTTTTCAGCCTGCTGGGTGGCATTACAGGAACTCTCTGACCCGATGCGTTTTCACAAAAATGTCATCTACTGGGAAAGGAGGATCCTCCATTCCCAGCAGACGACATTTTTGTGGAAACACATTGGGTCGGAGAGTTCCTGTTATGCCCTGTACACACAACCGGTTTTGCAGTCGAAATAAACTCTGAAGGTTTTTACGATGGAGTTCCGACGGAATTCCGCTCAAGCTGTCTTGCATACATACGGTCACACCAAATTCCGACCGTCCAGAACGTGGCAACATACAAAGCGTACGACGGGACTAGAAAACGTAAGTTCAATAGCCAGTAGCTAATAGCTTCCGTCTCGAACTTGCTTCAGAGCATGCGTCGTTTTTGGTGCGTCGGAACAGCATACAGACGAGCGTTTTTTCCGATAGTAATTTGTTCCGTCGGAAAAATATAGAACATGTTCTCTATCTAAGTCCGTCTGAGTTGAGATGAAAAGCTCCCATCGGACTTTTTCCAACGGACATTCCGTTCGTGTGTACGCGGCATTACACCACCCAACTGGCTGAACGAGTGATGTCGCCTCCAGATTTAACTTCTTATGCTTGAGTTTTCAGTCTTGGTGTAAGTGTAACTTTTAAAGTAATTTTAGTGAATTGGTTAACTGTTTTACGCTATGAGGCTTTTTACTTTTAATTTTGTCTGTGAAATATTAGCTTTTGTTAATTTTATGCTTCATCTGTCTGAAAAATATATAAAAACAGCTGGACTGGCTATAAGGAAAAATGGAGTCCCCTTTAACCAAAGCAACGATCAAGTGATTCCGCTGCAAGAAATGCTTTATGCTTCACTTATTTATACAACCGCATTCAGCATAATATTTCACATTTTAATCCAGACGTAAGCTTTTTTTTTTATATTCTGGAAAATGAGCCCCTTCGGCTTCACAAACTGAAAAAGGATTTGTGACGGCCGCGTTCTTCTGAAAGCCGGGAAAACATTACATAGGGAATTACATGTGACATTACCAGCTCCGGCTTTTGGTTTATTAGATAAAGCTTTTGCGAGGCTGCAAACAAATAGCTATTAAGAAGGCCTAAAACACGTGACAATTCCCATCTCTCCTGATTACTCGGCAATACCTCCAGACGGTACTTACTGTCTGTTAGATTTGGCTATCTCATCAAACAAAAGTTTCCAGCGCGGGCGTCCGGTAATAAGACGGGAGTTCAAAGCCTGGTATTTTTCACCAATTATTTTCTGCAAGAAATGGCACAGTGGGTTTCCGTAAGAATTTGTGAACGAAGGGATTACACGTTGTGTAATGCTTTGATAACATCATCTATTGTATGACTGTCGGGCGCAGGCTTCCATCTTTACAAAGTGTAAGCGCAGTGGGGGAGTCAACAGCTAATAATGACTTCGGTAGTGTTCCGGGCCAGAGCTCAGGATTACTGATGTGAACTAAAAGATGAGTTAATAAAAATCCTGAACTTGGCCTACGAGAAGTCTTCTTCTTTTCTTATACAGAGGCACACTGCCGATTACCAACATACAGGGGCGTGTTTAAAAAAAAAAAAGTGCCAATTAGTTCAATGATCTTTTCATGGTTTTCTTACAACCGGTTGGCCAATAGAAGTTTTTCTGCATTTCGAAACAATTTAAAGTGGTTGTAAACCTCAGACACGAAATATGAACAAAGTATATCCCTGTATACTGTGCTCTTGTCTAAATCCAGATCACCAAGTTTCATTTGTGTCTGCTGCCCCATTGCTCTGCTATCTGAGTCACTTCTGACAAGCTTTTCTGACACCAAGAGAAAAAAGGTGACAGGGTAGGGAGCTCCAGCACACAGCCTGTGATTGACAGCCTCAGCTCTGTTCCTGTGTGCTGTGTGAAAGGGGGTGTGTCCCTTCCTTCCAATCAACTCCCAGATCTCTGTAGAGTGTAACTTCAGCTCTCCACCCTGCTCAAACAAGCAGTATCAATTGAACGGGTGAAGAGGAGAGAAGACTGCAGATAAACAGGTACAACTTATGTAGGGAGATTCGTTTTATCTGTGTATCACCTGAGGCCAGTCACTTCACTGGGTATATGTGAGGGTTTACAAACGCTTTAAATATACCCAAAGGCCTTGTTCACATGGGCGGCAGAGGGTGGTGATCATATATGGTTGATGCATATTTTTACCACCCTTGCTGGTGGACACACATTGCCCTGGTTGCATTGCGCCAAATTTTTACGGCGTGTTGCTTTTGGAAGCTGTTGCCACCACCAAATGCTCACCCTTCAAGTGAATGGGACTGCACTAGCACCACGATGCAACCGTGCCTAATGCACGTGGTTGAGGCACAGTGGGACGCCCCCAAGAAAGAAAACCAGGCAACCAAGATGCAGCATATCGCCAATGGGTGGCCTGACACCCAGCTCTGAAAGAAGGTCAACCGAGGATCAGAGCTGTTAAAAAAAAAAAAAAGCCGCCCATGTAAACAAGGACAAGAGGCTGAAATGTGGGACTTTTGAAGGTACTATTCTGAGTCAGAATCACATCATATTTAAAATATTTTCATAAATGTATTACAAAAAGGTTTAAATGGTTCTAAAGGTGTTTTATTTTTTTATTTTTTTGGTTTCTTAAAATAACAAACATGCTATAGTTACCTGATCTGTGCAATCTACTGATCAACTTTTACACTAGGTTCCCACCTGCGTGCCACGTTTGCATGGGCACGGCACCCCATTCAATTCTGCATTTCCACAAAGAAAAGTTGCATGCACCTTTTCAAAAATGCTTCCTGCAGGGAAATCGCATGGTCATTTTTGACCATGCAGTTTCTGCACAAGTACCACGAGTTTACATGTGTGGGAGTGCCATTCAGAAAGAATGGCAGCCCTTCACGATTCCACAGAGTGGTGTGTTTTCACTGCGAGTGGTTGCGTGTGGGGGAATCGCTGCAATACCCGCACACACAGAGATGTGTACCCAGCATTTTCTGATTGGATGAGGTAGAAAGAGGAATTTCTGAATTTTCGAATTTCCAAATTTTCAAATTTCTGAATTTCAAATTTCTGAATTTCAAATTTCTGAATTTTCAAATTTCCGAATTTCGAATTTCCGAATTTTCACATTTTCAAATTTCCGAATTTTCAAATTTTCGAATTTCAGAATTTTCAATTTTCTGAATTTTCAAGTTTCTGAATTTTCGAATTTCCGAATTTCTGAATTTTCAAATTTCCGAATTTTCAAATTTCTGAATTTCAAATTTCTGAATTTTCAAATTTCCGAATTTTCACATTTCCGAATGTCGAATTTCCAAATTTTCAAATTTCCGAATTTTCACATTTCCGAATGTCGAATTTCCAAATTTTCAAATTTCCGAATTTTCAAATTTCCGAATTTTCAATTTATGAATTTTCAAATTTCGAATTTCCGAATTTTCGAAATTCGAAAAATCAAAAATTTGAAAATCCAAAAATAGAAAAAATCTGTAAAATTTGAAATAATAACTAATAATAACTAACTATTAAATTATAGGTATTGGAATAACGAATACAAATTTATCTGAAGTTACGAATTATCCAAAATAATGAATGCGGCATCTAAACAAATGCAATGGAACAAATTAATAATAAATAATAATAATAAAAAGGTTTTATTATTATTATTGTTATTTATTATTATTAGATCGTTACATTCCATCCTTTTAGATACAGCATTTGTTATTTCAGATAATTCGTAGCTTCAGATAAATTCGTACTTGTTACATTTACTAACAGACAAATTTGAAAGGAAATTCCAATACCTATAATTTAATAGTTATCATTAGTTAGTTATTTCAGATTTTTGAGTTTTCGATTTTTCGGATTTTCATTTTTTTGAATTTTCAGATTTCTATTCTTATTTTCGGATTTGCAAATTTCCGAATTTCCGAATTTTCAAATTTCCGATATTCCAAATTTTCAAATTTCTGAAACTCTGAATTTCCGAACTTCCGAATCTCGGATTTCCAAAATGTCGAATTTTCTCATTTCCGAATTTCCGAAATTTCCAATCTCCGAAAGTTTGAATTTCCAAATTTTCCAATTTCCGAAATTTCGAAATTTAGAATTTTTGCATATTTGGAAATTTTGGAAATTGAAAGATTTGGAAATTTTGGAAATTTCTGAATTAACGAATTTGTCAAAATTAGTTAAAAAACGAATTTGGAACTAAACGAATTGCGTGTTTAGTTCAGAATGCATCAGGTCAGCCACTCAGCACATGGAGCAAGCGATGTCTACTTCAGTGACTTCCAGCTTCCAGGGTCATCGGTCAAGTATGGTATATACACAGGTACATTGGTCCAAGCTGGAACAATGTAATTATGTATAAATTATCCATAAATGGATTTCTTTAAATCCCAGTGATTAATTCACCACCAGTGAATGTCTGGTGATAGTCACATTCACTGCTTTATAACTATGCCCCTTAAACACCAACTCCAGCCAATGCTTTTTGGATAGACCTAGGACAGTAAATACTTCTGTCATGTCTTTGTCCCTGTAAGGTATACAGCTGTTCTCATAAGTTTACATACCCTAGCAGCATTTATGATTTCTTGGCCATTTTTCAGAGAATATGAATGATAACACAAAAACTTTTCTTTCACTCATGGTTAGTGTTTGGCTGAAGACATTTATTATCAATCAACTGTGTTTACTCTTTTTAATTCATAATCGCAACAGACACTACCCAAATGACCCTGATGAAAAGTTTACATACCCCAGTTCTTAATACCGTGTATTGCCCCCTTTAACATCAATGACAGCTTGAAGTCTTTTGTGGTATTTGTGGATGAGGCTCTTTATCTTCTCAGATGGTAAAGCTGCCCATTCCTCTTGGCAAAAAGCCTCCAGTTCCTGTAAATTCTTGGGCTGTCTTGCATGAACTGCACTTTTGAGGTCTCCCCAGAGTGGCTCAATGATATTGAGGTCAGGAGACTGAGATGGACACTCCAGAACTTTCACTTTATTCTGCTGTAGTCAATGACAGGTCGACTTGGTCTTGTGTTTTGAATCATTGTCATGTTGGAATGTCCAAGTACGTCCCATCCGCAGATTCCTGGCTGATGAATGCAAATGTTCCTCCAGTATTTTTTCAAAACATACTTCATTCATCTGGCCATCAATTTTGACCAAATTTCCTGTGCCTTTATAGCTCACACATCCCCAAAACATCAGTGATCCACCTCAGTGTTTCACAACAGGAATGGTGTACCTTTCATCATAGGCCTTGTTGACTCCTCTCCAAATGAAGCGTTTATGGTTGTGGCCAAAAAGCTCAATTTTGGTCTCATCACTCCAATTGACTTTGTGCCAGAAAGTTTGAGACTTGTCTCTGTGCTGTTTGGCATATTGTAAGCGGGATACTTTGTGGCATTTGTGTAGTGACTTTCTTCTGGCGACTCGACCATGCAGCCCATCTTTCTTCAAGTACCTCCTTATTGTGCATCTTGAAACAGCCACACCACATTTTTTCAGAGAGTCCTGTATTTCACCTGAAGTTATTTGTGGGTTTTTCTTTGCATCCTGAACAATTTTCCTGGCAGTTGTGGCTGAAATTTTAGTTGGTCTACCTGACCGTGGTTTGGTTTCAACAGAACCCCTCATTTTTCACTTCTTGATTAGAGTTTGAACATTGCTGATTGGCATTCTCTTTTTATATCCCTTTCCTGTTTTATACAGTTTAACTACCTTTTCCCACAGATCCTTTGACAATTCTTTTGCTTTCCCCATGACTCAGAATCCAGAAACGTCAGTGCAGCACTGGATGAAAGGTGCAAGGGTCTGTCAGTCCAGAAACTCATTGACCTTTTATACACACACACTAATTACAAGCAAACAGATCACAGGTGAGGATGGTTTCCTTTAATAGTCATTCAAACCGCTTTGTGTCACCTTGTGTGCATGTTATCAGGCCAAAATCACCAGGGTATGTAAACTTCTGATCAGGGTCATTTGGGTAGTTTCTGTTGTGATTATGATTTAAAAAGAGTAAACACAGTTGATTGATAATAAATGGCTTCAGCCAAACACTAACCATGAGTGAAAGAAAAGTTTTTATGTTATTCATATTCTCTGAAAAATAGCAAATTCTGCCAGGGTATGTAAACTTATGAGCACAACTGTATTTCATCTTATTTCCTGTTTCTCTGATAGTCTGTGGCCCCAGGAGAACAAAGGTAGGTAGAAGTTGTCACTGGGACAAAAATACAAAGGAAATAATAATATCCTGACAGAGCTTCTATACCTTCTCATTTAAAAAAAAGGTTGTTTTGCTGCAGTCTGTGTCCCAACAATTTCCTGTCACTTGCTGTACATACAGGAAATTGGGAGTCATTTCTCCAAAGGCGGTCACAGTCTACTGTAAAAACCTGACAGGGGTTCAATCCCTATCCCATTCATTCATTCTACAATCAGAAAAAAAAATGGCTGGAGATGGGCTTTAACAAGCTGCCGTATGACTATGATCAATCCTGTCTGCCATACTTAAAAATACAAAATATAAGTGCAGCCAGTACATGAAATATAACTTAATGACTTTCAGCCTCTTACCTGCATCCCTTCTGTCTCACTGAGGTACAGCCGGATGTTCATGTAGTCAGGACGGTTTTCTTGCCAAAGCTGGTGGAAACAGATAAACAGAGTAAAAAATGTGAATGATGATGCAGAGGGGGGAATAAGTTGTATTTTGCAGAATCGTCCTGAATTTCCTACTACATACGTGCAGCTTGTCAATTTCTAACTAACGTGAGAGGTAGACATGTGCACTGACAAAAAATTTGTTTATTTTTGTTTCATTCGTTTTTTTGCTTTTTTCGGAAACTCAAAAACTCAAAAATTTGAAAATACGGAAATCCGAAAATTCGGATTTTCACATTTCTGAATGTCCAGATTTTCGAATTTCAGATTTCCGAATTTTAGAAATTCCGAATTTCCAAAATACGAATTTACGATGCCGCATCTAAACAAATGGAATGGAACAAATTAATAATAAATAATAATAAAAAAGTTTTTTTTATTATTATTATTGTTTTTTAGTTATTATTAGATTGTTACGTTCCATTCTTTTAGATACGGCATTCATTATTTCAGATAATTCCTAACTTCAGAAAAATTTGTATTCGTTACGTTCACAAACAGCCAAATTTGAAAGAAAATTCCAATACCTATAATTTATTAGTTAGTTATTATTTCGAGTTTTACTGATTTTCTTTCTTTTTTTCATATTTTTGAATTTTCGGATTTTGAATTTTTGAATTTCGGAAATTTGAAAATTCAGAAATTCAAAATTTCGGAAATTGAAAAATTAAAGGAACACTGGCTCTGGGTGGCAAGCAGTTAAAGGAGAACTACTGTAAATTTAAGGTGAAAAGCTATTTGTCAAGGTCTGATTTATGTTTCTGGGTGCCCTGCAAGGTTTAAGGTTGTAGCAGGGATAACATCCTGCTCCTCTGAGTCCTGGACACTACAGGGCTTGTGAAAAGTTTGGCAGTAAGGAAATTATTTGCTGCCATAAAGACAAATCTGCTTCCAACTGTCATTTCTGTAGTGCAGGGACACATTTCATACATAGGCTCTATGGGGGAGATTTACTAAAAGTGGTGCATGTCATACTTACCTGCACTGTGAAGTTGCACTGTGGACTCTGCCCCACCCCAAGGCACTCGTGTCATTGGATTTGATTGACTGCAGCGGGAGCCGATGGCTGCACTGCTATCAATCTATCCAAACAAGAGCCGAGAACCCCGGGCAAAGAGGAAGAGCGCGTCTCCGGCGGGGGAATACAGAACTCGGGTCGGTCAGTGACAGAATTTTTTCACCTTAATGCATCGGATGCATTGAGGTGAAAAAACATGAGGGTTTACAACCCCTTTAAGCCTGGTGAAGTGGCGAATACCTCACTTCAGTCTTCAGCTCTGCCGGCCCTCCCACATTGGGTCCATATCTGTTTATTGGTAGCTCGCAGATCAATTATGTGCAATTGGATCCATCCCTCACCGTCTCGTCTTATGGTTGTGAAACAGGCTTAACTGTCACTTTTCAACTTGGAAAAATTGGACATCATCGTACAGAACTTCTGCGCTATCTAGACCTCCATGGTGGACTATGCTATGAGTCTAAAGCTCTAAATCGGATTGTTGGCCAACAAAACCGTGGAATTTTGTCCGAAAGGCGTTGGCCCAAACTTGTCTTGCATACACACGGCCACACAATTGTTGGCCAACGATTATGAACGTAATGATGTACTATGTTGTTTTTCAGCTCTTTAGCGCCACCCTTTGGGCTCCTTCTGCTAATTTCGTGCTAGTAGAAGTTTGGTGAGTGTTGATTCGCACTTTTCATTTCGCACTTTTCATTTCGCGCTATTCAGTTTGCGCTTTTCATTTCGTGCTTGTCCGGTCGTCAACCAGCCATGTTGCGGAATTGGAGGAGATAACGTGTTATTTATTATTGGCCTTGGAGTTCTTGCTTTGACATTATTTTTTTGGTTGAATAATAATGATTTGATTTGGTATATTTTGTATATTTTTGGATGCATAGAATGCACTTTTTGGTTAAGTTCTATTGGCAGATAGCATGTCTAATTTTGTTTGTTTTCTTTTTTTAATGCACAATAAAAAAAAATGTGTAGAATAATACTTGGCTATGTGTTTTACTTCAAATGACAATTTGGGAGTAGGCAGTTACATTTAAAAAAAATACAATGTAAAATTGACAAGGGACACCAACATAGTTGTATCTTTTATCTTAAAAACTACGGGATAATGGTGTTGTGGTAACTTGCACAAATAAAAAAAAAAAGCATAATAATATTATTCTTGATATCACTAGAAAAAAAAGCCTTTGAAAATTTGTTTGCAATAACTTAATCAGTATCACCAGCAAAGCAGCTTCATTATTATCCCATTAAAGAAGAAGAGAATTGTGCGCTGCATTTGGAGATTTCCTAATGTGCCACGTCACGAATGTTAATTCTCCATTATGAACACTAGTTTACAAGACCGACCGCTTCTGGCTCGCCCTTGCCTCCGAGCATGCGTGTTTGTACTTTGGACTTTTGTCCGACGGACAAATCCGACAACACACATTTGTCCACAGAAAGTTTTAAAACCTTCCAGCCAACATTTGTCCGCGGAAATTCCAACAACAATTGTCCGATGGAGCATACACGGTCGGATTTTCCGCCAATAGCCTGTCATCACACAATTCTTGTCGGAAAGTCTGATCATGTGTACGAGGCTTTAGGTCTAAATGTGTTTAAACTGTTATATGTCCTTGTGTGTCCCTCACTTGACTATAGTTGCAATGTCTTGGTTAAACATGCCTCCCTCCCCTTTCCCTCCGTACTATCACTTTTATTTATTTATTTATTTTCTTTATTATGTCCTTTATCCACTTTATACTTTTGTAAAGGTTGCCTTGTATCACTTGGTGTTCTAATTTGTATTCATTAAAACGCCTAGTACACAGGGCCAAATGTCGGGCAACATCAGCCAGCTCAATAAAAACCGGCTGATATTTGGCCCATGTGTATGGCACACGACCCGACAGAAGCCGACTGTTTGGCCGGCTTCTATCGGACAAGCATGCTGGAAAACCAGCAGCCGACCAGCCAATGGCAGGGAGAGCGCTGATCGGAGTGCTCTAGCAGGGGGGGGGGGTCCCCCTGTCAGAACACAACAGCTCAGCGGGGGATCGCTGTACTAACATCAGATTGTTAGTACAGTGGCTCCGACTGGAGCTGTCAGGTTTTTTTTTTGTTCAACCCAGTAGTGTGTACCAGGCATTACCCTCAGCTTCTGGAGGTTGAGCTATAACATTCAGGGCAGATACAGATAAAAATACCATGTGTAGGAAACCTGATATGTTGCTTGCATGATGTGTGTTGGATCTATTCTTAAACTGAAAAAATTATTACTGAATAATTGTCATCATAAATGCATTGTTGTGTTCTAGGGCTGAATAGAGTCAATCCTTGTGAGCATTGACTCTCAGCCCCTGAACAGATGATGTCATTTGCATGCACAGGCTGTCCACCATAGGGGAATGGGCAGTAAAATCTGTAGGATGGCATATACTGTATTGTGAAATGTCCTCGCTTCTTGAGAACTTCCCTAGAGAGCACAATGCATCCCCATTATTCTCCACATTATACTCACACCATAAGGTGCTGTACACACACCACTGAGATAATAAACTTTCTAAGCCGCATTCACTATCTATTGTGTTCTATCATACCTGTACATGCTGTTCAACCCAGTGGGGAATTTTCATATCAACAGCTGGTAATGGAACTGACACATTGCCTACTGAAAGCATTAGATTATGTAAACCCCTTACTGCTGTCTCCTGCTGGCCCTTTAAAAGGTTTTTAATGCCAGAGACATTTCTTGGCATTCCCAATCACGGGATCACTATGATTGGCTGTCACAGTGGTGATGCAACCTCCTCCCAAATCACATAGCTCCCAACTGTCCCTGATTTCGAGGGACTGTCCCTGATTTGGAGCAATGTCCCTCTGTCTCTCATTCCTCCTCATTTGTCCCTCATTTTGGTCTGATCTATATAGTTTTATATAAAATGCATTTTTTATCTATCAGAAAGTGTTTCTCAGTGCTAAAACTTTCATCTGATTTCTAAATTGCTGCATTTGTAAATTCCAAAAGTCAAAATAAAAGAATAGTAGTGGCAAAAAAAGCGGTTGTGGGTTTAACCAATCTTGTTTGTTTTTTTGTACAATTCTCCTTTAAGGGGGCGTGGCAGGGTGTGTGTTCTCTGCCTGCATACTTTTGCTGATAGGTGTCCCTCATTCCCATCTCAAAAAGTTGGGAGGTGTGTAATCATAAACGGTGATGAGGAGCTGTTGGTGACAGCATAGTCACGGTTCTGGGGGTATATTCCCAGCACAGAACAGTGACGCCATCTGTAGGCGAATATGTGGCATCACCCTGTTAAAGCCCAATGTTCTGGTGCCACATTTATGTGGACGGCTGATGGCAAGTACAACTATTGAGAAAAATGTTGTATTTTGAAAAAAAAAAGTTAAAGTAATTGCTTAACCAATTCAGCCCAGAAAGTTTTACCCCCTATTCACATCTATGCATGTTGCTTTTGAGCGTTTCTGCAGTGAATTGTGTGATTACAGACTGTTTGCCTAAAATCCCACCGTTAGTATGCTCCATCAGATAATTGTTGGCCGACCTTCCGCCAACAAATGTTGGATGGCAGGCTAGTAAATTTTTGGCGGACAACTGTCTGTTGTCAGATTTTCCTATCGTCTGTACACAAGTCCTTCACACAAAAGTTGAAAGTACAAACACGCATGCTCAGAATCAATGCTCACCAAATAAGACATTAGCAGAAGGTGCCCAAAGGGTGGCGCTCAAGAGCTGAAATTCTACGATGTACGTCACTACGTTTGTGTTTGTTGGCCGACAATTGTGTACCGTTAGTATGCAAGACAATATCCAGGCCAACGCCCTTCGGACAAAAGTCTGATGCTTTTTCTGCCAACAATCCGATCGTGTGTACGAGGCTTTAGTCCTAATTCACACCTATGCATTTTTTTAGTGTGTTTTCAGTTTTTCAGGAACACACTACAGTCCATTTAACATGGTCACGTTCACATCTCTACATTTTATGGAGAGGGCCAGGGACTTTTTTTTCTGGTTTTTGGTTCCATAGACTTCAATGGATTAACAGGGTGTATTGAAAAAACGCAAAATGCACCTGGAATATGCAAACTGCAACCTGCATAGGTGTGAACCAGGTCTGTTTTGAGTCCCCTCGACCCACCAATAGTCATCTTCACCACACTATCCTGCAGCTCCATTCCTGTGTTGGAGCCTGGAGTCATACCCTCTGTTTCGGTTTGTGTCAGAGATTACACAGTATTAATGGTGTCAGCCATCCTTCAAGTGTTTTGACACGGCAACTAGGCGCTCAGGTCTGAGCACTGGATCCTGGGAGGAGGTCACATGTTCCTCCATACCTGGAAGTATTGATTATTTACCATTGGCTTCAACATAGTAGCAGGGGAAAGCAGGGGAAGGTGGGTGTAAGGGGAATGAGACTAGGCTTTCAAGAGATTCTGCCACTTTGTTACAGTACTTGCAGGACCCTTGACGAATCCTCCAGGATTCCTGTTGGGGTTTCCAGGGTTCCTGGGGCCTCCACTATCTCCAGGACTTTCAGAATTCCCAGTAACAGCCCTGGGCATATCCTCTTATCAGAGGGTGTTTGAGCAGTAGCCTTTCAAGTGGCTGGTGCTGTGTTTTATCTCCAGCTACCTGAGAGCTAAAAGTGCTATAATAATTAATTGACATTAATTGACAGTTGCCTGTTTGTTGCCTATCTGGATTTACCTGACTACTCTCTTGCCTGCCTCAACTCCCTCTGTCTGGACTGCTTGACAATATGATAAAGCAAGGGATATACAGATATATGTATATAGTTTGTGAAGTACACATTTATATATTGTAAATGCATCTGGGGGTTGGTTGAATAATGGCTGACTTTTAATGTGGTTTCAATTGTCAGTGGGCATGGACTATGTTGTTATCTTTATACTATGCTGTTAATGCGGCCATGTTTTTTCATGGGGGCTTGGGATGGGTTCTGGATAATCCTTTTTTTGCTTTCCTTCCTGCTATTTCTGGTCTTTTATCCGTGTTTGTTTTTATCTGGGATACTTGTGGTTGTGGCCCC
This sequence comes from Lithobates clamitans, assembly GCA_037952925.1. Lineage (NCBI taxonomy): Eukaryota > Metazoa > Chordata > Amphibia > Anura > Ranidae > Lithobates > Lithobates clamitans. The sequence goes on along the minus strand of JBBGZY010000680.1, from coordinate 2,817,302 downwards.
CTCCTGGGAAGTCCCTGTTTTTTTTGTGGGTGTTTCTGCATTCCCCCCTTTTCTCTGTTCTTGTGCTGATGAGTTGTGTTTGGTGCTGATGAGTTGTGTTTGGTGCTGATGAGTTGTGTTTGGTGCTGATGGGTTGTGTTTGGTGCTGATGGGTTGTGCTTGTTGCCTGTGGTCACCTGTCATGAGTGTTGTAAATGTTTCATCTAGGCTTCCTGAGGCTCCTTTGCACGCATGCGTGGGTGTTGGCAGTATTTGGAAGTATGTGTGTAGAACTTACCTATACACTCTGTGTAAATATTGTTATTTTGTAATGACCATCAATAGAAATTGGGTATTGAGGACGATCTAGGGGCCTTCCCAATGGTGGATTAACATAAGATAAATTACGGTAGGCTTTGGATGTAAGTTGTATGTGGGAGATGGACTACAGGAGATGGACTATTGGTATTGATTGCAGTGTTCATTCATTGTTTGGATGTAGTATGGATGCATGTTCTTTTATGGCTAGTGCGGCATGTGCTTATATCATATTTATTTGTAAGATCTTTATTGACCCCTGATGAAATAATATAATGCCCTGACCAACATTCTTACCATTAATACTTGGATATGTACTTACCAAATGAGCCTTGAGATTCAAACCCTAGATAAGGCTGTATGCTGATACATTTTTAATCTTTGTGGAATGAATAGAGGCCACATTGGAATTACCTTCCTTTTCCTGTTGCCCATCCCCCTCCCCCCTCCTCTCCCTTTTCTTTATAATTATAGCTTCACCCTGGTCCTTATAAATACTCCTACAAGCGGCACCCTATCCGGTTGGGCACTGTGTCTTATGGGTGGACCCCCCCATTTGTCCTGCCATAGTCTTCCAAACCACAGGTGCATCTGATGTTTCAGTATGTGCAAATTGTTTTTTAAGCAATGTAACAGTATTTACAATGTCCTAATATGGGTACTTTTTATGCATTTTCACTGTTCACTTCAGTGTTTTTAAATGTGTATCAATAAAAATGGAATTTAATTTTACATATTTGCATTCTTGTGCCTATAAAGTCCATGGAATTTGTCAAATAGTTGTGCTTAATAGTGGGACATGGCACATTTTATATTTTTTTCTGGGTCCTTGCATTGCCACCTGGCAAGTACCCATAGATTTTCCTTATAACATTGTCTGTTTGTTCCCAGCCAGTAATCTCTTGCCTGCCTCGACTCCTTCTGCCTAGAGCTGAGAACTTTCACCTGCTGCCTGCCTCAACCCCTGTCTGGACCTGACTGCTTTCTTGTCTGCCACCTGTCTTGACTCCTACCTTGACCTGACTACTCTCTTGAAAAAAATATATAAAAGGTGGCGCTAAGCACATACAAGTGAATATACAGTATATAACATGAACCAAAAATCATGAACATATATCACTGCAAGAAACACATATATTGTTGAACATATAGCAAGCTAAAAAGTCCATTAGTGATAGTCTTCCCAACACCAAAAAATGCTTTTAAATGGAGCTTCTAGTTCTTCCATCACAAGTGCTCAATGGAAAGGTGGCAACTCACCACAGGTGTTTGACCACTTTTTAGGATGGGTCAAAATGACTCAAAATGCGCATTGGAATACCAAATTGATTCCTACTGCCAACACCACTCTGCTCCAATGGACCCTCCGGATGAAGCTAGGGCATAAAAATTGACTCCACAGGAGACGAGAAATAGAGTCTCATAGTGTAGTATATTTGATAAAATTTTAAAGCAGTGACAAGGTAGTAGATTGCACTCACATGTAAAAGTGCCTGCGTGGCACTAGGTAAAACAGTGTGTGCGGATCTGGCTAGTTCCTATCACAGTAGCATGCATTCCGCGTCCTGCTCCTAGGGGTAAAGCCTGGTGTGTGGTGACAAATCAGGACCCAGAAGTGATGAATCCTCCACTCCGACGTATGTTTCGCCGTGAGTAGCATCTTCAGGAAGTGACTACTCTCTTGCTTGCCTCAATGCCCCCTGCCTGGACCTGACTACTCTCTTGTCTGCCACCTGCGTCAGCCCTTTCCTGAATCTGACTACTCTATTGCCTCTCACCTGCCAAGACCTGCTTGAACACTTGAACACTGTCTTGTCTACAGCCCTGTGAATATTCTCAGCATCATAGCCTTTCTGTTTCAGTCATCCCCCTGGAGGGATGATCCTGATGGCCACAACCTGGTTACAGTTGCAACAAAGAAAACTGGGACCACTGCGGTTCCCAACCATCCACACCATCAGTGGTTATTGCAAAGGCTACTCGATGGGTGATGGGAAGGGGGAAATCCTGTTGTTTTGCTTTAAAGTGGAAGTAAACTTCCATCTTTTGCTTTTACCCTATAGTTAAGCCTATAAAAAGGCTCACTGGCGCATGTGCCCTGAAGAAACGGCCACCCGTGCCATTTCTTTAGAGCTCCGTGCCGTGAACAGGGGATCCCACGTGCATGTGTGGGAGTAAAGTCATCGCGGCCAGGGCAAGTCACAGAGCCAGAGTTTGCGAACCCAGAAGCAAGATGGGTGAAGCTGAGAGCAACTGCAGCGCTGACATCTTGGCGCTGGAAGAGCTTAGTTTTAAGGTAAGTTTGACATAATGTGCAAGTATGCAATGCATTCTAGCACATTATGCCTTTACTTTGCAGGTACAAAAAAAAAAATGTCCAACGGTTTGCGACCGCTTGAAATATATTTGTGTTAAATGCAAGTATCTTAATTTGACTTGATATCAGTCTCTTATAGTCACTGTGCAGCAGAGATTAAACTGGAGGAGGGAGAAGCAGCACAAAATGCCAGTCAGGTGCACTGCAGTGAGGAGCAGGCTGAAAGGAGAGGACAGCAGATTGACAGAGGGATAAATTCACCAGCCTGTTGTCCAGTCACAGGCTGGGGGGGAGCTGTAAATGTTAATTAACTGCATCAGAGAAAAGTCACAGATGACGTCTGATTAGACAAAACGCGTCTGTTAGAGTTCCAGTCAGGCCGTTTCGAACCACATGTCTGATAGATCGATGGATTTTATTGTTTGAGCACTAAACCTACTGATGAAATGTAAGTGTTCTGTACTTCTTAAATACATTTTGCTATCTTACGGTTTTACACTATGTGGAGACATTTTGGATGTTTGGACCATATTATATTACCGAACAAGAGGAATCTCAGCTACAGCCTGGCAGTGTGAAACCCCTGGAGCCACTCTATAGATTACTCTTGTGGAGATTTACCTCCCTGTCAGCCTGTTTGGCTCAGCACCATAAGGTTTCTGAGTCCAAGCTTTCCGGTAAGCGCATATATGTTTCTTGGTGGTGGATATCGCTTTCCTGGTGGTCTACTTAAGGTCCTACGTGGAATTGTCTGTGCATTCAGCTGTTTGCCTGGAGTTCAGCTTTAAATTCCAGCACAATACATGGAAACCAGTAACAGAGCTATGGTTACAATATAAAATGAATGCACATTATTCTATATAAAGTACATTTACGGTCTATTCTTGCTCTAAATGAAGTTCTCCTTTGGAGTGACTTATCCAACTCCTGCAACACACACAGCAGCTCTTTTATATACAACACAGAAAGCATTGAACACCTTTGTTTGATTGAACTGGATTGTCCTGTCACAGAAGCATACAATAGTCTTGTGATAATAACGACCGAACATTGTTGGGAGGTGTAAACAAGAATAGAATTTCAAAGATCGCTGTATACAGTGGGGCAAAACACAATGAGAGTGTGTAACAGAGCAAAGAACGGAAAGAGCCCCAGAAAAATATATAGTGGCGGCTGTGGAAGGCAAGGTAAAGTAATTGGATCCATTATACCAAGCGTTCACATAGGAAGAGAATAAAAGAAAGTAGCTCTACTGACAAACATTAAATTGCTTTCTTTACCTTTTTGTGTAGCGCACACAGTAAATCGGCGAACCAGAGGAAAGCCTGGACGTCTCTGCATATCCAGATAAAATAAAGCCTTTGCAACTTGTATTCCCTCCAGCTGTGTCTATTGAAATACATTGATTAAAGTATTATTAAAGTAACTCATATTCATGTGATTAACCAGCAGCATAAATGTTATACTTTATAGACTTTGCAGTGTAATAGGGTAAGGTGAATACATTCCAGACACAGCCTCGGTTTTAACAGTAACGGTTAGAGCAGCCTTTCTCAACCCTGTCAACGCAGACGAACCCTTGAAATAACGTACTGGTCTCAGGGAACCCCTGATAAAAATGACTATATCTACAACTTATTGTACATTAGTGTGATAATCAGTGGCAGTGGCGGTGTGTCCATTAAGGGTGCAGGAGCGCCGCCCCCTCTCTCCTGTCACCTCTCTTTTTCACCATATCTATCTATCTATGGTCGCCGCTGCCGCCCCCTATTCAGGTGTCCTGCCCCTTGACCTGAATTTTTTTTGGAAGCACCTGATTAGAGCCCTAGGCTTCCAAAAAGGTAAACAGCGGGCACAATGCTGTGCGTTCGCTGTTTACTCAGTGTTGTGTTAGGAAAGCGAATAAATTGCTTTCCTAACACCAACCCCCCTCTCAGCAAATCAGGTGCTCGGGTCTGGTTACCTGTCACCTGATTGGCTGAATCAACAGGCGCTGTGATTGGATGCCTGATAGAGGGGACCGGAGACATCGAGGAGCATGGACGTGGAGAACGCCAACGTGACCCGCTGCGAGACATGTAAGTCCAGACTCCCAGGCGATGCACACTAGCAGCATTTGATGGGGCACTGTAGCGGCAATTGATGGGCACACTGGCAGCAATTGATGGGGCACAGTAGTGGCAATTGATGGGGCACACTGGCAGCAATTGATGGGCACAGTGGTAGCAAATGATGGGCACACTGGCAGCAATTGATGGGCACAGTGGCAGCAATTGATGGGTACAGTAGCTGCGTTTGATGGCACAGTGGCGGTAATTTATGGGTACAGTGGCTGCGTTTGATGGGCCACAGTGGCTGCAATTAATGTTTTTTTTTCAGTTTGTTTGCGCCCCCACCAAAAAAAATTTTGAGCACTAGCCGCCACTGGTCAGTGGGAAGAATGCTCATTACACTTGTGGTCATTGGGAAGACTTACCTCCTTACAGATAGCTAAAAAGGTCAATGGTGGCAGTTGGAACTTGTCTGTGAGGCAGAAATTTCTCATTGCTCAAGGAACCCCTAGCAACCTCTGGAGGAACCCTAATTGGGAAACCCCAGGTTAGATATACAACCCTCACTTACCTTTCTATGATGGTAGTCCCTATGTATGGTCCAGGCTTTGTTTGTTACAGTGAGCATACCCCCCAAAGGGGTCTTCAGGGTCTGGGTTCCATAGGGAAGGACCAAGGCCATGGATCTCTAAAGCACTCTAAGTCTAACTACACGCATTGCCAAGTGCCAAGGTGAGTGCCCATGCAGGCTCCAGTGCCCAAAGCGACATTACAGGCCATCCCTAATCATACTTCCCAACTTTTTGAGATGAGAATAAGGGACATGTATTAGCAAAGGTATGTAGAATACACCCCCTGCCATGCCCCCTTAACCAGTTGCCGACCGGACTATAGCAGTTTTACTGCTACAGGACGACTGCGCTGGGCAGGATCACATTTATATATATATATATATATATATATATATATATATATATATATATATATATATATACACGTGATTCTGTTCTTCTGGGTAGCGGGCACAAGTGCGTGCCACCAGTAGCTCTGTGATTCTACACAGCGGGAGCTGATCAGCGGGTCACGCGGACTGAATGTCTGCCGGCACCCACTGATCGTTTGGTACACAGGCAGAACGGCAGTCTGCCTATATAAACAAGGCTGATTGCCATTCTGTCAGTAAGGAAGGCATGGTTCCTGTGTTCCTGCAAAGCAGGGAAATAGATCCATGCCTTCCCCTAGTAAAAGCACCTCCCCAGCTACAGTAAAACATCAGCTAGGCTCATAGTAATCCTTTGATTGCCCATGATGTTAAACCCTTCCCAGTCAGTGTCATTAGTACAGTGACAGTGCATATTTTTAGCACTGATCACTGTATTAGTGCCACTGGTCCCCAAAAAAAGTGCCAGTTAGTGCCCAATTTGTCTGCCGCAATATCGCAGTCCTGCTATAAGTCGCTGATCGCGGCCATTGCTACTAAAAAAAATAATTAAAAATAAAATAAATAATAATTCCATAAATATATCCCATAGATTGTAGACGCTGTAACTTTTGCACAAACCAATCAATATAGGCTTATTGGGATTTAATTTTTACCAAAAGCATGTAGCAGAATACATATTGGCCTAAATTTTACTGGATATGTTTTATAGCAGAAAGGTTTTTTTTTGTTTTTTTTCAAAATTGTTGGGGTTTTTTCTTTATAGCGCAAAAAATTTAAAACACAGAGTTGATCAAATAACACCAAAATTTGTGGGAAAAAAAGGACAAACATTTTATTTGGGCACAGTGTGATACGGCCGCGCAATTGTCAGTTGAAGTAATGCAGTGCCGTAACGCAAAAAATGGCTTGGTCAGAAGGGGGGGGGTAAATCTTCAGATGCTGAAATGGTTATACTGCGGCAGGTCGGCACAATCCTGCGAGCCGTCGTAGCTGTACGTCGGCTCCTTTAAGCAGGATAGCAGGCGCCCACGCCTGCACTGCGGGGGTTCCGATGCGCGTGGCCGGCGGAAGCGTTGACTGACGGCCACGCGCGATCGCGACGTGTGTGTCCCTGCTCATGAGTTCCTACTAGCTAGGAACAGCGATCTGTCATTTACTCTAGTCAGTCCCCTCCCCCTACCGTTAGAACACACACATAGGGAACACAGTTAACCCCTTGATTGCCCCCTAGTGTTAACCCCTTCCCTGCCAGTGACATTTACACAGTAATCAGTGCATTTTTATAGCACTGATCGCTGTATAACTGTCAATGATCCCAAAAATGTGTCAAAAGTGTCTGACGTGTCCGCCATAATATTGCAGTCCCGATAAAAATCGCAGATCACCGTCATTACTAGTAAAACAAAAATAATAATAAAAATGCCATAAATCTATCCCCTATTTTATAGACGCTATAACTTTTGCGCAAACCAATCAATATACGCTTACTGCGATTTTTATTACCAAAAAATATGTAGAAGAATACATATCGGCCTAAACTGAGGAAAAAATTAGCTTTATTAAAAATAAATTAGGGATATTTATAAAAGCAAAAAGTACAAAATATTGTGTTTTTTTCAAAATTGTCACTCTTTTTTTGTTTATAGCACAAAAAAAAACAAAAAACTGCAGAGGTGATCAAATACCACCAAAAGAAATCTCTATTTGTGGGGAAAGAAAGACATCAATTTTGTTTGGGTACAACGTCGCACAACCACGCAATTGTCGCATGACACTGTGCTGTATCGCAAAAAATGGCCTGGTTATTGAGCAGCCAAATCTTCCGGGGCTGAATTGGTAAAGACGTATAATGCCGCGTACACACGATCGCACATTCCGACAACAAAATCCATGTTTTGTTTTTTTCCGACGGAGTTTGGCTGAAACTTGTCTTGCATACACACCGTCACACAAATCTTGTCGGAAATTCCGAACGCCAAGAACGCGGTGACGTACAACACTTACGACGAGCCAAGAAAAATGAAGTTCAATAGCCAGTGCTGTTCTTCTGCTTGATTCTGAGCATTCGTGGAATTTTGTGCGTCGGAATTGTGTACACACGATCGGAATTTCCGACAAACCGATTTTGTTGTCGGAAAATTTGAGATCCAGATCTCAAATTTTGTGTGACGGAAATTCCGATGGAAAATGTCCGATGGAGCCTACACACGGTCGGGATTTCTGACAACACGCTCCCATCGAACATTTTCCATCGGAAATTCCGACAGTGTGTACGGGGCATTATGTGAAAAAAAAGGTATTAGTTAAACCCACGAGTCCTTTTTTTTTTTTTACCACTGCTATTACTTTGTACTGGCTTTTGAAATTTACAAGTGCAGATATAGGGTTTAGCACTGGGAAACACTTTTTGAAAGATAAAACGTGCATTTTAAGCCTCGTACACACACTTAGATTTTCGGATGACCGAACGTCCGTTTTTTGTGGCATGCTAGTTTAAAAATCTAAAAAAAAAAAATCTTTTTTATTTAAATCGATTTTTTTAAATTTTATCACATGTATTTTAATAAAATGATTTTGGAGTAAAAATCTATCTAAAGATAGTTTTCTATTATTGATAATTTAGTTGATTCAGCATGAAATGGAGCTTAGTTATGTAGCATGAGGCTGTATATTCTGCAATATTTACATTTTTGGTACACTCATTCAATGAATCCAAGCTCTGCAAGCTGAGATAACATTATACTGATGCATTCACACAATGGCACAGTTATCATGAGATAAAACAAAGTTCAGGAATATGCCTTAATCCCACTGTTTTGCAAAATCTATGTACACTACAAACTGTATGATTGAATCGGTTCTGATATCACTGTTTTACTAACCTGACAGCTTATTATTCTAAATAGGAAACCTTTATTTTGTTTGCAAGTATTAAAGATTCTAACTACCGGGAAGAATGAGTCCTTACATTTAAAGAGCACCTGTCATTTCAGATCCATCATGGCAGTGCCTGTTAGCGGGCATCCACTCACCTGCTGCCGCCACGTCCCTCACCTTGTTGTGTCACTGCCACATCACCATCCGTCCCATTAAAGTGAATAGGACTGTCGGTGAGTCAACAGCGGGTCAGAGGAGGAGCCACTGTGGGACAGAGATGACAGTTGCCCTTTAAAAATTATGATTTAAATCAAGTTGATTTAAACCAAGCCTTTTTACTAGTGATTTAAATCAAATCCACCCTGATTATAAGTGAGGGCCTAGTGGGCTGAGTCAGTCCCTAACTTCTTATTTGAAATTGTCTTGAATGATCCATCAGCAAGATCTCCCTGCCATGATGTCCTTGTGTTCATGTTCCCTGTGGAAGATTTCGGTGTTCCTGCCCTCCTTATTGTGTTCCAGCTCATCCTGTAGACATTTCATAAAATATAACATATAGAAAATATATTTTAAAAATTCAGCAGAGATGGTAGGAGCTTCTTATAATGGCCACAGTAGGTATGCAGAACCAAGAACCCAGCACAGATATTTCACCAATCTCTAGGTAGATGAAACTGTCAGGTCTTCATCCTCTAGCATCTACCAAACACTGAAATACCAATCATACAGTTGTGGACCGACCCTTTAAAACAAACCCATGCGTACCAACAACTTCCTTAAATGCTGAGTGGAAGGCAAGCTACCTCAGATGTGGTGGACAAATGTATTAGGGAGGGTGATATGAGCAGAAAGGGGTATTTACAAAATTTTACTATGGGGTCCAGTGAATTGAAGTAATGACCTGTGCGTGTTTTGCTATACTTTTGAAGGCAAATTTTCAAAATCAGAGACTTTTCATTGTGATAAAGGCATTTAGTAAATATAGTCTCTGTGCTATATTATCCAAAACTGACTTGTCTCACTCAGTTTGAAAGAAAAGGCTTCAGGAGTCTAGGTTTTCTTTGAAGCCACAGGCCGTAAGCTGGCCATACAGTAATAGGGCGTACACACGGTCGGACTTTGTTCGGACATTCCGACAACAAAATCCTAGGGTTTTTTCTGACGGATGTTGGCTCAAACTTGTTTTGTCTACACGCGGTCGCACAAAGTTGTCGGAAAATCCGATCGTTCTGAACGCGGTGACGTAAAACACGTACGTCGGGACTATAAACGGGGCAGTGGCCAATAGCTTTCATCTCTTTATTTATTCTGAGCATGCGTGGCACTTTGTCCGCCGGATTTGTGTACACACGATCGGAATTTCCGACAACGGATTTTGTTGTCAGAAAATTTTATCTCCTGCTCTCCAACTTTGTGTGTCGGAAAATCCGATGGAAAATGTCCGATGGAGCCCACACACGGTCGGAATTTCCGACAACACGCTCCGATCGGACATTTTCCATCGGAAAATCCGACCGTGTGTACGGGGCATAATAGAATTGAATTCAAGAACATTCATTCAATTGTACAATCCTTAGTGGGGTCAAATCGACATTTGTAGGGCTCTCTCCTACATATTTTCTGGGACTGCCCAGTGTTAGCCTACTTCTGGTCTAGTGCCAAGACTTCCATTAAAGATTTGATAAGCTGGTCTCTTCTGAACACGCCAGCCGCCTACCTTTTGCATGCCATGCAACTATCATTCAAACACCATAAAAACTCACTTCTCAAACACCTCCTGAATCCAGCGAAGGCTTGCATACCTGCTCTTTGCAAAAAAACAGACCCACCAACCTTAGCACATTGGCATGCAAGAGTGTTTTCTGAAATTCAACTAATGGAACAACTTACAGCATTTATTAAGAACAAGTCTGACAAACATTTTAAAACTTGGACACCATTATGCAGGAACTCATTCTAATACCTGACAACTTTGATCAGGATTTGCCGCAGAGGGTAGTTGACCCCCCCCCCCCCCATACTTTTTTTTTTTTTCTCATTTTGTTTTTTGTTTCTCATTCCTTTTCTTTCTGGTTTTTGTTTCTCATTCCTTTTCAGTCCTACTCCTAGTTACTGCTTATTATATGGGACTAGTCTAAAATACAGATCTAGAAACCTATTGACCAGGGGCGGACTGAAAACTCATGGGGCCCCCGGGCAATAGGAGATTATGGGGCCCCCAGGCAATCAGAGATTATGGGGCCACACAGTATACACACACACAGTATACAATCACACAGTATACACATACATGTACACACAGTATACACAGACAGATGTAAAAAAAACACAGCTTTATAAATACTATCCCTGGTTTTACTGAGGTTGGCAACCCTAATGGGGCCCCCTAGTGGCACAGGGCCCTCGGGCAGTGCCCGAGTGGTTCAATGGTCAGTCCGCCCCTGCTATTGACCTATTTTATTTTCAACTTACTCAACCTTCACCTACTATTTTTTAAATCGTGATTCTGCTCTAAATACCACCATATTTCCTTGTATAAAAATGTATTGTTTAATCTCATGCATACGTATGTAATGTACCTGAAACTTGTATTTACTTGATGTCATTTTGACCTCAGGTGAATACAAGATCACCCTGGTTCCTAGCATTTTGTTGACTTTAAGAAAGTAATTTATATAAATGTGACGGTATATAAAGTATTTAGTAGTAATGAGTCACATTCAGCTGGACTTGGTCTGGAATGTTGAAGACATTTCATAGCTTCTCTAAGCCACTTCTTCAGCTCAGTTCTTCAGTTACATATACTATTGTAGCACCCTGCTAGGCAGGTGCTAGGATTAGGTAAATTTAGTTCTGGCTCACCCCAATCAGTTTGGCTGTGTTGATTATTCTGGCCTGTTATATGTTTCAGTGGCTGCAGAGCTGACTGCTTACCTCTGGCTGGTCCCGAAGTCTTCTGGAAGTTAGTGGCCAAGAAAAGTCTAATCAGCACGAATATTCATACAGCCCTGGCCAATCCCTGTGGAGAAGTGCCCAGATGGTGACTGGGAGTCTGTATAAATACTTTAAAACTGACAGCAGCCTGGTATCTATTTCCCTGAGGAGGGGATCACAACCTGGGGAGCTACTAACCCCCTAGACCTTGCTGCCATGTGCCTTCAGAGTGTCAAGGCCTCAGTTGGGCTAACTGAAGGCCTATGCTACTGAGAGTTACTGAAGCTGATTAGGGACTGTTCTTAGGATCTAGTCTGGTACCACAGGGTAAAAGTGCCTCAAGGATGTTGGAAGGAGGCAACCAATTTTTCCAGATATTTGTGAGTACAGATTGGTGAGAGTGATCCTAGAGCATGTTTAAAGAGGACATTGTGTCCTGAAGAACTCAGTCTATTTAATTCTTAGTGAAAGGATTTAGCTTGGACTATCCGGAGAGGAAAATGTATCTTCTCAAGGTGCTGCTACAAAGCTCAGCTTATTTCTTTATTTGTACAAGGACATACTGACATACATGGCTTTAGAACAGAAAGTTCAGTGTCCTTAAATCATTGCTAAAGGTTACTGGAGTATCTTACCATTTCCCACTACTTATTCAAGTTCCTATTAAACCATCTTAAAAGCATACCCTTATACTGGTTAATGGGCCTGAAGAGTATCTGGAACTGTGTTACTGGCTGCGAGAAACTAACACCTATATGAGCTTGTTGGACATTCAGTTCCGAGACAATAACAGTCTTCACAGTTGAAAAGAATTTGGAGTGTGTCTGTGTAAATGTATGCCCATGTATGTATGCCCATTATACTGTCTGTCTCACAATTAGTGTTCCAGTTCATCCCACAGATCCTCAGTAGGGTTAGCTTAGGGCTTTGTGCAGGCAACTCGAGTTCCTCCACACCAAACTCATCAAACCATGTCTTTATGGAACAGTTTTTGTACATGAGGCAGGAAAGGAAAAGGGCCTTCTCCAAACTGTTACCAATAGGTTAGAGGAGAACCACTGCCAAAAACATGTTTGTAGGTTGTATCATATACATTTCCAGTAGACAACAGTTTTGTGAAAATGCGTCGGATCGGAGAATCCTTGTAGCGTCACTCAACTGGTTGGACGAATTACATCGCCACCAGAATATATTTTTCATGCTTGAATTTTCTGCCTTGCTGTAAGTGCAACCTTTACAAGCATTTTTAATACATTTATGCAGTTTTACACTATGAGGCTTTTTCTTTCCTTATATATGATTTCCTAAATCTTGGAGCCCCATCTACATTTAAAAGGATGCAAAAGTTCATATATCACCAGAGAAGTTCATACTGGCTAATTGCTGTGATGTGGATGAGAAGAACCCCTTTGGAAGTGGGTCAGTTCCTTTGAATCACCTGAGTTTAATCCGGTTTGACTATGAGAGAAATCCACACAGACAGTCATATTTCAGAAGCGAGTCTGATCTCTGTAACAGGGATCCATCACATCTGGTAAGAGGCAAACTTTACTTTATGAAACATTATATTTCAAGGCATTGGAGATTATTTACAAGTGGAATCTATTAAAACTTTTTTTGCTATACTCTGGCGCTTTTTAGCATGGCAAAGTGATAATTGTCTGAAAGTGTTCCATTAACTGCATTTTTTGCTCATGTATATGAACTGTGTGCGATGCAACCGATTATCATAAGTTGCATATCATATTTCTTTTATTTTTTATACAGTTTTTATGATTGCTCATCTTCACACATTGTATTGAGCATTATATAATGTCACTCATGCTCCTAATTTATTTAGTATTAATCTCGAGGGATTGAGGCTATTCAATTCCCATATTGTTGTTATACCATTTTTTGTTTGTTCCACTTTTTGTGTCTTATGCCGCGTACACACGGTCGGACTTTTCAGCTACAAAAGTCCAACGGACGCTGACGGACTAAAGCTGGCTGGTAATCCGATCGTGTGTGGGCTTCTCCGGACTTTCAACGTACTTTTTTAGCCTCAAATCCGACGTACTTTAGATTTGAAACATGCTTCAAATCTTTACGTCGTAACTACGACGGACCCCGAAGTCCGCTCGTCTGTATGCTAGTCCTACGGACAAAAAAACGACGCATGCTCATAAGCAAAAACTAAACGGAAGCACTCGGTCTAGTAAAACTAGTGTTCGTATTGTAGGTAGCACATTCATCACGCTGCAAAATCTGTGATCGTTGAATGCAGCGCATTTTATTTCTTCTTTACGAATGCTCTAAAGAACGAAGGTGTTTTGCTGTTCATAATCAGAGTTCTCCCAAACTGATTTCTGAATTCTTTTTCTCTTTGATCTCATGAATGATATAGTATGCTTTTTATAAACAATGTTTCCATACTAATAATACTTTTTCCCTTATTTTTTTTTTTTTTTAGGTTTGTAAAGTTACCACAAAGAACCCATTATTCTATTTTTTTTTTTTCTAGTGATTATTTTTTAGTTTTTAGATAAAGTTAACCCAAAGCACCGTTTTTGTTTATGTAGATTTTTTTATTTTCAAGACTTACCACTTGAACATTATTAACATTAGTAATGTATTTTTGGTGTGTTTTTTTAAAACTCAATGAGATTGTTGTCCCTTGTTAATTTAACATTGTGTGTAAAATCAATGATTTAAAAGAAAACACATAAAGTCTTTTGCTAAACTCAAAAAAGATCCATTTATTCATGGTCAAAATAAAATAAAGAGGAAGTCAACGCTGGAAAAAGTCGGTGTACAAGAAAATTGGGATCTTGCGGAGTCCATATAAGAGGGAGCACAATCTGGTCCAAGAATCCCAGAGATCAACAGCACCAGCAGATGATCTAGATGTCCCCAGACTGTGGTCCTACAACAGCCTGCGTCTTCTGTCAGACCAGACTGAACCCAGGTCATCACTTTCTTCTCTTCCCTGCAGCCTTTCCTCCACGCTGCCCTGCAGCCTTCCCTGCAGCCTTCCCTGCAGCCTTCCCTGTAGCCTTCTTTTGAGGCTGTGGCTCTGGTGTTTCAGTTGTGGCAGGAGGAGGAGGAGGAGGAGGAGGAGGAGGAGGGGGGGCTGCCTCATGTAGTTGGGTGTTTTGTGTTAGCGTGCCCTGCAGCCCCTTATGGATTGTTTCCCCAAATAGGCGCTCACAAATGAGGCGCTGCTCCCAATCCATCTGAAGAAGCCTGCTGGCTAAGTAGCAGCCATAGGATTCTTCCGCTTCGGGGGGGCTCGTTAAAAAACGGGTGGCCTGTTGCATGAGGCGCAGGGATGCGTCCTGTGTGACCATCCCCTTCCTGGCCCTTTTTTTGGGAAGGTGGAGGGGAGGCACTTGGGATTGGGT